>CM049430.1:31048418-32298418 GCA_026929855.1 Poa annua | reverse complement strand
TGGTGTGGTGACACCTTGCCAGATATCAAACGTATCGTCTTTTATATTCGTTGAAACTTTATTTGTGGCTTTGTTACTGCTGGCCTTTGTCCATAGTTGCATAGGATCAGATGCTTCATGCTGCTCAAATGAAATATCTGTCAGTTCTCCACCTGCATTATATGAACTTTGCTGTGTTTGATCTGAACCAGCAAAACCTTGCCAATCATCCAGCATAACCTTATTCCCATTCACTAAGTCCATGTTTCTTGATTTCCTAGTATTATTGTCTGTGAACCATGAGTCCACATCTATTTCTCTGTGACTGGAATGTGAAACTTCCATCAGTTGTCCAGCTTGATTGAATGAAGCAACCTCTCCTTGGCCAGACGTGGCAAAATCTTGCCAGTCATCAAAAGAATCATCACTTTGCTTAAAAATTTCTGTATTGGTATGTTCTTTGAAATTACCGACAGACCATAAATCAACAGAATTAGCTTCTAAAGAATGTTCTGGTGAGATTGATGTTTCTGCAACTGGATTTCCTACACCACCTCCTGCTTCACCACTTGATGATCCTTCCACCAGTTTCATCACATCTCCTCCTTGAGCAGAACTAGATGCAAAAACTTGCCAATCATCCGAAACGCCTGCAACATTGTTGGATGATTCCATGCTTCTTATTGCCAAGGAATCGTTTTTTTCTATTTGTGAGGAGTTGCGCTCTCCGACATTTGATAGTGTGCCCTGATTTTCACCTCCAGTAAATTCTTGCCACTCGTCAAAAGCTTCTTCAATACTGACACCGGTGTTACCCATCCCATACAATTGACTGCTCTGAACTGAATTCTCTTTAAGGGAGGACCCAGTGAACTCAGTTACACTGTTTTCAGCAACCATCCCACTGTTACTCTTGACAATAGCCGGGAAAGCCTTTTGAATGAAAAGGTTATCTTTATTAGTTGTACCACTTGCTGAAGGCAAATCTTCTGAATGTTCTAGGCCAGTACTTCTCATATCCATTTCATTTCCAGTAGCTATTACAGGGGAGATGGCAGCCCCAGAAGCTGGAAAAATTGAAGACTCAGTAACTGACGCGCTCTTAAATACGTCCAGCTGCTTGGAGTCTCGAACAACACTTTCTGAGCTAGTAGACTGAAAGTCAGCGTCCCAATTTGCAAATCCTGTAGTTGCTTCCATTGGACGTCTGCTAGGCTGTTCCTGCACTACACTATGAGTTCCAGGAAGAGCAGCAGCAGCAGCAGTTGTCTCTTCTTTTCTTCCAATGAAAAATGAGTCCAGGTTAACACCAGGCAAATCTAGTGTGCATGCAACTGATGGTTGTTTGTTGCTTATGGAACTCCCGGATATTTCCCTATCCTCAGGGGGGGAAGTAAGTCTTAGGTCCAGAAGATCAGATAAGACAACCCCGCTCTTTGGTGTCTCGTTGCTTTTATTTGAATCTGTAGAGTCACCATCAAATTCTACGGGCTCCTGAATGAGAGCACCGGTGTTAACATTCAGATATCAGACTATGTTATCCTGCATACAGTTCAAAAACAAAATCGAACTCTAGTGCAACTCTTAAGGAGGTACATACAAACAACCGAGATGCCTTAGCTTTCTCCAGAAGGTCAATCGAGTTTATTGGGAGCTCAAGCTTACTGAAACAATCCAGATCCAAAACAATAGCACATGAAGCTCATGATTTGAAATGGCTTTAAATCGTCCATGTAGTGAGTAACCAAGCACCCATACAACTACATGGTGTTCCTATCTTACTATATTAGTCAAATTAAAACACATCAAGATAAGCATATTGCCAATTTTACTCTAAGTAATACAGCAATATGTTATCAAACCAGTGCATACTTTCTAGATATTTCAGTGCCATCCTACAATGGACATGACACCAAACACTGCTTCAAATTGAACCAACGTTATATATGAAGCTTTTCTTCCACTATGTATTAAATCTTGTTAGCATTTAGAATTAACTAAAAAGGATAAGTTGAGAAAAAAAGGTTATAACAAATACATGCACTCAACCCACAATGAAAATTTCAGAGTTTCAGCTTCCCATTCAGATGATATGTACCAGAAGGACGACAGGACCTATACTTATTAGATAGTTAGATACTAGGTGTGCTTCTGCTATACTTTAGGGAACTGTGAAGCTGAGCCAAACAGTTCCCAAGAACTCTGCAATTTAAGCAGGAGCTATGAAGAAAAGCGCAGCTTGCAACTTGGTGCAATCAAGGTTTCTCACATTCTCTGGAGTACGTTGTTCTATAAGGTCATCATTGGCAAAAAGATAAGGTTTATATCATAACTGAACTACACAACTTCTACCTCAATAGTTTACCTAAAGTAGTGCAATAATGTTCCAGGAGAGCAGCCCACAAACAAGAAATTTCCGATTAGGCTACTCAGATCACAGTAATATAGGTTGCACAAAAATGGTATTAAAATCCAGTATATTTGATTTTGGAAGGCTCACCGGTAGCATCATGTATCAACCAAACTGTGGAAGAATTGTTAACATAAACTAATAGCATTCAGACAGCGGTGTGAGCAGCCAATTAGTATTCCACTGTATTCGTCGAAGAACCATGCAAAAAATTATTAACATAAGAAATGGTTGTGTTGAAAAGGAAACTGGAAATGGTTGATCTAGCAATAGTTTTCCTATTATTCCATAACGTGTATTAACTTGCAAATGCATTCTTTACATTACACTTTGTTCACAACCACACAAAAAATGATCCAAATGTTCAAATGCCTTCAGTGTTCCACTAATAATAAGCTGATAACTGAAAAAAGGAACTGATCTCCGAATAAAAAAACTTGAAGTCCAAATTTAACTACAAAACACATGTTGGGAAGCATGTCCTAGTCTTGATAGTAAGACATGTCTTGTTTTTGTCATCGGCTCCCCTCATACCATAATCTCCTAGCGACCTAGCAAAGTATTTCTTCCCGACTTCTTATTAATATTGGGAAACCAATTTCCAGAAGTGTAAGACACATTTTCTCCAAAGACCCGTTGGCAGTTCCGCAAATCTTTTTGACACTTGTAGTTCCTTCTTCGGAAGAAAAAGAAACAGTAAGCATCTCTAAATTGCAACGGCACTCTGAATTCTGCCACATTTTCAATGTTACACCATCCAAATAACAAGACAGCTTAATTTCCATGACTCAGATTTATAAGCAAGCATCGCGATTTTTTTGCCACTTATTAGTACTTCCCTCTATGTCAAAATAACACATTCAAGCAATGCCACTAGAAATCATGGCTTCGCGTCTCCCTGACTGCTGGAACCGAATTTCAACTAGAGTTGCCAAATAGTGCAGCAATAACATATTGATTGAAAGAAACGAGTCAAGAAAAAGAGCTCACAGATCCATCGAGCCGGAGCGAGCCGAGCAGCCAACGGTAGGCCGCACTGCCTCGGAAGGCGATACCATCGCCCTCCTCCCGCTTCGGAGACCCGCAGTAGACGCAGACAGCGGACTGTGCGCCACGGAGGAGGCCGCCCGCGGCGCCGCAGCGCCCGCAGACGCCCTCCGGCGAGGCATCGGGGTCGAACGCGGCAACGGCGTCGGCGAAGGAGGGGAAGGGAGGGGCACGCTCGGCGGCGCGGGAGGGGAAGGGAGGAGGCGCGGAGGCGGCCTCGCGAATGGAGGATTGGAGGCGGTGGATGGCAGCTGCGGGGATCTCCATATCCGGTAAAGGGAGTGCGTTCAGAATTCTCAGATCTCCCGGTTGTGCTCAGCGCTTGGGTTTGTCGATCCTCTCTGCTATCGAATCATCTCGTCTCGTGAGGTAACACGAGGTGACCCGTTTTTCTTTCGAAATTCGCCGATTTTGTAGTGATTTCAGCATTTCAGTTCAGCCCGGGCAAGTTTGTATGCTACCTGGAAATATTTTGTAAGCTTAACATAATAATCCTTCCATCTGAAAATAAGTGTCTTTAATTTGTCTAAATATAAATGTACTCGCCTACTCCCCAATGTAGGATTAAGGTTATTTCTTTATTAGATTAGAAAATAAAAGCACAATTTTTCTCTGGTACGACAGTGATGCTAAGAGACATTTAATTTTCAAAATATTTTTTTGGCCCAAATTACATGAAAATGCTTCAACAAGATTAATGGCTCTACTGCATCATAATTTCACCACATATGTAAGAGATAGTTTTGAATACCTTATTTAATATGCCATTGGAAACATAGACTTGTGTTAACTTGATTAACATATTGCTTTATTTTCGAAAGACTTTTGATAAGTAATAATCTGAACTCATTTAATTACCTTCTACAGATCGGTTATAGTGCAATGGGCAGAAGTTGCTCGAGGTATAGGAAAAAACAAAACTGGTGTGTTTCTGTTTTTCTTTTCTCGAGGTTTGCACAAATGTCAACTTCACATTTCACTCAAAAACAAAGCTATGCTTTTTGACACACACAAAATGTTACTGTATGTTTTACTGCTTTGACTAGCAAAATATCTGCTCCTTCTGATATCTCTCTGAAAATGGAAAGAAGTCCAAATAACCCCCCTATGTATCGGGTTTCGGACGGAGAGCCCCTCTATGTTTAAACTGGGGCACTTAACCCCCCCTATGTTTCCAAAACCGGACAATTAGCCCCTCTACGGTGGTTTTGAGTGTATCTAAGGCGGTTTTGAAGAGATGAACGAGCAAATAACCCCCCTGTCTCAGAAATTTGTTGACCATGGACCGCTTCCTCGTCTTGCGTCGCCGTCGGCCAGCCTCCCCTGTCCACCTCCGCGGTTCCGCCGCCCTTTAATCGTCAAATTGATCCGCGGATCCAGCTCTAACCAGGTGTCGGGAGAGATGAGGGGAGTGGCGGAGAAGAAGTTGCGTGATGCATCTCAATCCGAATGAAACTATGCACTCGCTCAGGAAGAAGCAGGCCACCAAGAACTTCACCGAGCACGCTGCCAGGCGATGGAGTGTGCTGCACGGGCGTACGGGCTTACAAACTGCAATCAATAAGATTGTTAGTGAGATGCTCAAACCGTATTCTATTATGCATGCAAGCTTTACGCATCTGAATTCTGAAGTGCTGCTTGCCCTGGAGTACCTGCACATGCTTGGCGTGGTGTACCGGGACCTGAAGCGTGAGAACGTGCTGGTCAGGAGGAAGGCCACATCATGCTCTTCGACTTTGATCTCTCCCTCCGCTGCGCTGACAGCCCGGCGCTGGTCCCCTCCCCGTCGGCACCGTGACCGCGGACGGCCTTGTCAACGGTTGCAAGCTCCCGCATGCTGTCATCGTCCAAGACAAGAGCAAAGAAGAAGGCAGAAAGAAGCAATGCATGGACGTCGCTGCCTGCTGGAGTTCACGGCAGAGCCGACAGGGGCACGGTCCATGTGACCATGTCGTTCATGAGCACGCACGAGTATCTGGCGCCAGAGATCATCCGCGGCGAGGGCCAAGGAGAGCGGCTCACGTACATGCACGGCGCGGCCGAGGAGTCCAGGTGCTCGGCACGAGCGTCGTGAGGCTATTTGCTCAGTTTGATCCTGATGCCACACTGGAATAACCGCCGCATATACATCTCTTCAAAACCGCCTTAGATACACCCAAAACTACCATCGGGGGTTAATTGTCCGGTTTTGGAAACATAAGGGGTTAAATACCCCGGTTTAAACATAGGGGGCTCTCCGTCCGAAACCCAATCCTGAAAATGTGCAGACCGAGCATTCCTTACCTTTTTAAGATGGGCAATTTACAACAACACCAGCATCTCAGTCTTGCAGTTGAGCTGACATAACTGATGTCATATCCGTATGCACGACATTTTTGGTACGACTTCCCAGTGAATGCACCACCGTGATTCTACTTCCAATGCCTAACATATGCAATGCAAGTGTGCTAATAAAAAATCCTCAACTGACCAAATCCCGAGATAAGAAGCGACCCGTCTCCTCCCCCGCGTAGCCCGCGCCTGGCGACACGGGGGAACCCTAGCCGCTGCTGGCATGAGGCCCCCACCTCCCTCCACCGTTCCGCCCCCGCCAGAGGTCGAGACGGCAAAGCCGCGAGCGTCCAAGTTTGGTGGCGGCGGGGCTCTTTTCTTTCCTCTGCTCCCGCTCGAGTGGGCCACGCAGGTGCGGCGTGGGGGGCGGGAACAGCGAGCTAGCGGCGCTGCAAGCTCTGACGTCGGGGGGGGGGGGGGGGGGGGGGTGCGGGCGGCAGGGTCGCGCGGGCGCACTGCTGGCACGGAGGTGGAAGAGGTGGGCGCGGAGGCGGCGGCTGCGGGCCGTCAACCCGGGCCCGATCTAGGCCGGGGGCGGGCTCTGCGGTCGGGGTTCGCGTGGTGCTAGTGGCGGCGCCGCTAGGCCATGGCAGGACGGCGAGGATGCTGGGCGGCGGAATGGGGCGGGTTCCTCCGTGGCAGGAGGTGCTACGGTGGTTTTCGGTGCGCGTCGGCGGGTGCGAGGAGCTTGGAAGACGGCTACGGCGCCCCTGTTCTTGACATGCTGCTCCCGGCGCTTTGCGGGCAGGTCAAGCTCCAGGCGAAAGCCTTGTACCGACTCCGGTCGGTCCCAATGACGGCGGCGCCTTCGGGTGTCGCTTCCCTTCTTGTTTGCGTCATCGTGGAGTCCTGATTTTGACCGACGGGAGTGGTTGCAAGATCTCCGGACAAAAGTCCAAGCTCCCTCGGAGCGGGCAACGGTGACAGATGCGTCGCCTTGGAGTTCTTGCCCCTCACGGTGTGTCGGTTTCACGGCGGTTGGCCATGTTGGCTCTGTGGTCAGGGGAGGCGGATGCCGGGTGGCGACCCCGGATGGTGGTGGTACGCCTAGGCGGAGGCTTCAGTTCCCTGTACACCGTTGGTCCTTTGGGGTGGAGCCTTCTCCTTTCGAGGTTTGGATGACGATCTTGTGCTGCATGGGCAGCAAGGGAGTCGATCCAGCTGGTTCGGCTCCGGGCAATGCGGAGTTTGATCTGGTTGCTACACCGGGGCGGCGGCTCCGGATTTGGTGCGACGTTGAGGTCTGCAGGCGGTCGTCTTTAGCGAGGGTAGCATGGGCTACGGGACAGCTGGGTTATGCGGCGTTGTGGCTCGTATGCCGGGGCGGCGGCTCCGGAGAGGGTGGTGTGCGTTGTGGCGTTTGTTCGACTTATGCCGTGTGGACGGTGGGTCGCTACGTCTGTAAAATTCTTTTATACAGTTTGTATGGTTTTTTTGACCCGGTTTGTCTTATAAATTAGGTCAATTCTCTTCTATCTATTCGGACGGTAGATATATACGACCACATTTACCTCAAAAAGTGTGCTAATAAAGTCTCTTCGTATCCAATATGCCGGATACAGTATGCCTTGTACATTGGTGACGGATCCTTGCTTACACTTATTGGTATTTTAGCATACAAAATTACACATAGCTCTGGATAATCAAATCAAAAATAAAACTGGGCATTTTGCATTCAAATTACAATGCTGAGGATCATCAGTACGATCCGGTGGCCAACTTTGCTCTCAGATCCTTCCTCAAGATCTTCCCTGACGGCGCCTTGGGGATAGAACTCACGAAGAAGACCTTCTGCAACCGCTTGTAGAACACCACCTGCTTCGCGACGTACTGCTTGATCTCGTCCTCGGTGATGTCGGCGCCGTCTGACACCACGACGAACGCTACGGGAATCTCGCCACTGGCGTCATCCTTCATCCTGTAGGATTCGTTCAGACATACAGATGTTGTTCAGGATTTGCACAGCGCAAGGACGCATAAGAATGGGCTAGTTCTTGCCGGAGTAACTGAGCTACTTACGGGACGACGGCGGCGTCGGCGATGTTGGGGTTCGAGATGAGCATGGCCTCGAGCTCCGCGGGCGCGACCTGGAAGCCCTTGTACTTGATGAGCTCCTTGAGCCGGTCCACGATGAAGATCTCGTCGTCGTCGTCCACGTACCCGACGTCGCCGGTGTGCAGCCAGCCGTCCTTGTCGACGGTCTCCGCCGTGGCGTCCGGGTTGTTGAGGTATCCTGCACGCACAAATATCGGCAACTCGTCAGCTACAACCTCTTTGTGGAATGATCAGTCGAAAACGTGTATTCTTTTTTTGTTTGCGCTAGCCACTTACAAAAAAGAGAGGATTAAGCACCTTTCATGATCTGCCTTCCCCTGATGCAAATCTCCCCTGGCTGGTTACGCCGGAGGCACAGGCCGGTTTCTGGGTCGACGATCTTGAGCTCGGCGTTCCTCACCACGGTGCCGCAAGCGCCCGACTTGACCGGCGATGGCTCCTTGGCGAATGCCATGCACATTGACAGCACTGGACCAGCTTCTGTCATACCATAACCCTGCTCAAACAAATTGCTCGTTACACTTTGTCCCATTTTGGGAAGCTATCGTATTACATATCGTAGCTGCGGTTCAGTCAGAATTTTAATTTTGATTGGTATAGTCGTCGTCTAGTCATGACTCATGACCGAGCTGAGCAGGAGGAAAGAAAAGTTGTTGGTCAAATATAGTAGGTGCATACCTGTCCGAGCACGGCACGAGGGAGCTTGGCGTGGACGATGTCTTGGAGCTCCTTGCCCATAGGCGCAGCGCCCGAGATGACCATGCGCACGGAGGACAGGTCGTGCCGGTCCATGGCGTCGCTCTTGGCCATCTCCACCACGATGGGCGGCACGAGTGGCGCGATGGTGATGCCGTGCCGTTCCACCAGCTCCAGCATCTTGACCGTCTCGAACCGCTTCATGACCACGAGGGTGGCACCGGCGCGCATCCCGCAGAGCAGGATGGAGTGCAGCGAGTAGACGTGGAACATGGGCAGCACGCAGAGGACGACGTCGTCCTCCCGGAAGTGGAGGTTCGGGTTCTCGCCGTCGACCAGCTGCGCCACGCTGGTCACCAGCCCGCGGTGCGACAGCATCACACCCTTAGGAAGCCCCGTCGTGCCCGATGAGTACGGCAGCGCCACCACGTCGTTGACGACGTCGATGGGCACCTCTGGCAGGGACGAATCGTCGGCGACCTGGAGGTCAGCGAATGAGGCGCAGCCCTCGGCGCCGTCGCCTGTGGCGACGACGGTGACGCCTACGAGGTCCCGCACCTTGGCGACGAACGCCGGCTCGGTGACGATTACGGTGGCGCCGGAGGCCGCGACCTGCTTGGCGATCTCGGGCGGGGTGTGGAGCGGGTTTGCCGTGGTGGTGACGGCGCCAAGGCGCGACGATGCGAGGAAAGTCAGTGCGAACTCGACGGAGTTAGGGAGCAGCAGCATCACCGTGCTGCCGTGGCAAACGCCAAGGGAATACAACCCAGCTGCCACGCGCCTGGACAAGCAGTACACATCGCCGAGCGTAAGCGTCTTGCCGGTGGCACCATCGATGATACAAGCCCGGTCACGGCGCTCCGCAAGGCGTTCGAAGACGTAGTCATGGAGCGGGAGGTGGTCGGGGATGGCGATGTCGGGGAGCGTCGAGCGGAAGACGACCGTCTCGGCCTGCTGCTCCGGCAACGAGCCCATTTCCCGGCAGTCCTGAAGAGTGGAAGAAGCTCACGGATTGGTACTTATAGTAGATTAGTGGAGGCAACGATGTTTGGTGGCAGACTGGAATGGTTACTAGACCAGGTCCAGTTTCGTAGAACAAAGGCTCGGTGCGCGGCAACAATTGTTTCTTTAAGCTTGCCAATGCAACATGAACAATGCATTTCACACTGTGTATAGCGGCTTAATTATAATCATCGCGTTCGTGAGAATGAGTCAGATGGCGCAACGAACACTCCGACGTCGATTACTCCGCGTGATTAAATCAATGATAGTTAGGGATATCTCTTATCAGAAATTTGTTCTCCGCATCCGACTCAAAATAAGAAGTAAATCAGTAGGTTTTTCGGTATATCTTTAGATTTATCGACAAATCGGCCGTTTTATTGGTCGATTTATCCTATCGACCAAATACTAGTAATCAATACATCAGCTGATTAATCGAAATATTGGGTGATATCTTTAGTAATGGATTAAATAAACCATGTTCATTTGATCCCATGCTCGTCAAAGGGATTTCATAGGTAAAAAATACAGCCCCTCCTATATGAATTCTGCCTTTTATCTTTTGATTATATATTTTTTACAGGGTTTACACTGTATAAAATTATCTCGAAAAAACAATTCCACACATAGGTGGGCGTCCTTTGCTGATCCCGGACTTCATATCTCTATGACTCATGTGACCAGTCTTGTTCACCACTCCTCCCTTATCCTCTGCTACAGTACCTCCACTCAATCTCCATAGCGCCGGGCCAATCCAAGGCCAATCTCACCGGCGATGCCGGTCGAGGGCGGCGGAGGAGAGGTGCCGGCGCGCGTAGTTTAGCTCTTTTAGGTAGTCTCCGGCCGTGTGCTGGTAGTTGGAGTAAGGCGTGGGATTCCTCTGACCGGATCCTGGCCATCTTGAGGAGAAGCTTCGGTGGAGTAGCTCTGGAGGTCAGAGCTGGCGCCGCCTCTTTCTTTCTTGAGGATCTCCGCAATAAGGTCGCGCGGGCGCACTGCTGGCACGGAGGTGGAAGAGGTGGGCGTGGAGGCGGCGGCTGCGGGCCGTCAACCCGGGCCCGATCTAGGCCGGGGGCGGGCTCTGCGGTCGGGGTTCGCGTGGTGCTAGTGGCGGCGCCGCTAGGCCATGGCAGGACGGCGAGGATGCTGGGCGGCGGAATGCGGCGGGTTCCTCCGTGGCAGGAGGTGCTACGGTGGTTTTCGGTGCGCGTCGGCGGGTGCGAGGAGCTTGGAAGACGGCTACGGCGCCCCTGTTCTTGACATGCTGCTCCCGGCGCTTTGCGGGCAGGTCAAGCTCCAGGCGAAAGCCTTGTACCGACTCCGGTCGGTCCCAATGACGGCGGCGCCTTCGGGTGTCGCTTCCCTTCTTGTTTGCGTCATCGTGGAGTCCTGATTTTGACCGACGGGAGTGGTTGCAAGATCTCCGGACAAAAGTCCAAGCTCCCTCGGAGCGGGCAACGGTGACAGATGCGTCGCCTTGGAGTTCTTGCCCCTCACGGTGTGTCGGTTTCACGGCGGTTGGCCATGTTGGCTCTGTGGTCAGGGGAGGCGGATGCCGGGTGGCGACCCCGGATGGTGGTGGTACGCCTAGGCGGAGGCTTCAGTTCCCTGTACAGCGTTGGTCCTTTGGGGTGGAGCCTTCTCCTTTCGAGGTTTGGATGGCGATCTTGTGCTGCATGGGCAGCAAGGGAGTCGATCCAGCTGGTTCGGCTCCGGGCAATGCGGAGTTTGATCTGGTTGCTACACCGGGGCGGCGGCTCCGGATTTGGTGCGACGTTGAGGTCTGCAGGCGGTCGTCTTTAGCGAGGGTAGCATGGGCTACGGGACAGCTGGGTTATGCGGCGTTGTGGCTCGTATGTCGGGGCGGCGGCTCCGGAGAGGGTGGTGTGCGTTGTGGCGTTTGTTCGACTTATGCCGTGTGGACGGTGGGTCGCTACGTCTGTAAAATTCTTTTATACAGTTTGTATGGTTTTTTTGACCCGGTTTGTCTTATAAATTAGGTCAATTCTCTTCTATCTATTCGGACGGTAGATATATACGACCACATTTACCTCAAAAAGTGTGCTAATAAAGTCTCTTCGTATCCAATATGCCGGATACAGTATGCCTTGTACATTGGTGACGGATCCTTGCTTACACTTATTGGTATTTTAGCATACAAAATTACACATAGCTCTGGATAATCAAATCAAAAATAAAACTGGGCATTTTGCATTCAAATTACAATGCTGAGGATCATCAGTACGATCCGGTGGCCAACTTTGCTCTCAGATCCTTCCTCAAGATCTTCCCTGACGGCGCCTTGGGGATAGAACTCACGAAGAAGACCTTCTGCAACCGCTTGTAGAACACCACCTGCTTCGCGACGTACTGCTTGATCTCGTCCTCGGTGATGTCGGCGCCGTCTGACACCACGACGAACGCTACGGGAATCTCGCCACTGGCGTCATCCTTCATCCTGTAGGATTCGTTCAGACATACAGATGTTGTTCAGGATTTGCACAGCGCAAGGACGCATAAGAATGGGCTAGTTCTTGCCGGAGTAACTGAGCTACTTACGGGACGACGGCGGCGTCGGCGATGTTGGGGTTCGAGATGAGCATGGCCTCGAGCTCCGCGGGCGCGACCTGGAAGCCCTTGTACTTGATGAGCTCCTTGAGCCGGTCCACGATGAAGATCTCGTCGTCGTCGTCCACGTACCCGACGTCGCCGGTGTGCAGCCAGCCGTCCTTGTCGACGGTCTCCGCCGTGGCGTCCGGGTTGTTGAGGTATCCTGCACGCACAAATATCGGCAACTCGTCAGCTACAACCTCTTTGTGGAATGATCAGTCGAAAACGTGTATTCTTTTTTTGTTTGCGCTAGCCACTTACAAAAAAGAGAGGATTAAGCACCTTTCATGATCTGCCTTCCCCTGATGCAAATCTCCCCTGGCTGGTTACGCCGGAGGCACAGGCCGGTTTCTGGGTCGACGATCTTGAGCTCGGCGTTCCTCACCACGGTGCCGCAAGCGCCCGACTTGACCGGCGATGGCTCCTTGGCGAATGCCATGCACATTGACAGCACTGGACCAGCTTCTGTCATACCATAACCCTGCTCAAACAAATTGCTCGTTACACTTTGTCCCATTTTGGGAAGCTATCGTATTACATATCGTAGCTGCGGTTCAGTCAGAATTTTAATTTTGATTGGTATAGTCGTCGTCTAGTCATGACTCATGACCGAGCTGAGCAGGAGGAAAGAAAAGTTGTTGGTCAAATATAGTAGGTGCATACCTGTCCGAGCACGGCACGAGGGAGCTTGGCGTGGACGATGTCTTGGAGCTCCTTGCCCATAGGCGCAGCGCCCGAGATGACCATGCGCACGGAGGACAGGTCGTGCCGGTCCATGGCGTCGCTCTTGGCCATCTCCACCACGATGGGCGGCACGAGTGGCGCGATGGTGATGCCGTGCCGTTCCACCAGCTCCAGCATCTTGACCGTCTCGAACCGCTTCATGACCACGAGGGTGGCACCGGCGCGCATCCCGCAGAGCAGGATGGAGTGCAGCGAGTAGACGTGGAACATGGGCAGCACGCAGAGGACGACGTCGTCCTCCCGGAAGTGGAGGTTCGGGTTCTCGCCGTCGACCAGCTGCGCCACGCTGGTCACCAGCCCGCGGTGCGACAGCATCACACCCTTAGGAAGCCCCGTCGTGCCCGATGAGTACGGCAGCGCCACCACGTCGTTGACGACGTCGATGGGCACCTCTGGCAGGGACGAATCGTCGGCGACCTGGAGGTCAGCGAATGAGGCGCAGCCCTCGGCGCCGTCGCCTGTGGCGACGACGGTGACGCCTACGAGGTCCCGCACCTTGGCGACGAACGCCGGCTCGGTGACGATTACGGTGGCGCCGGAGGCCGCGACCTGCTTGGCGATCTCGGGCGGGGTGTGGAGCGGGTTTGCCGTGGTGGTGACGGCGCCAAGGCGCGACGATGCGAGGAAAGTCAGTGCGAACTCGACGGAGTTAGGGAGCAGCAGCATCACCGTGCTGCCGTGGCAAACGCCAAGGGAATACAACCCAGCTGCCACGCGCCTGGACAAGCAGTACACATCGCCGAGCGTAAGCGTCTTGCCGGTGGCACCATCGATGATACAAGCCCGGTCACGGCGCTCCGCAAGGCGTTCGAAGACGTAGTCATGGAGCGGGAGGTGGTCGGGGATGGCGATGTCGGGGAGCGTCGAGCGGAAGACGACCGTCTCGGCCTGCTGCTCCGGCAACGAGCCCATTTCCCGGCAGTCCTGAAGAGTGGAAGAAGCTCACGGATTGGTACTTATAGTAGATTAGTGGAGGCAACGATGTTTGGTGGCAGACTGGAATGGTTACTAGACCAGGTCCAGTTTCGTAGAACAAAGGCTCGGTGCGCGGCAACAATTGTTTCTTTAAGCTTGCCAATGCAACATGAACAATGCATTTCACACTGTGTATAGCGGCTTAATTATAATCATCGCGTTCGTGAGAATGAGTCAGATGGCGCAACGAACACTCCGACGTCGATTACTCCGCGTGATTAAATCAATGATAGTTAGGGATATCTCTTATCAGAAATTTGTTCTCCGCATCCGACTCAAAATAAGAAGTAAATTAGTAGGTTTTTCGGTATATCTTTAGATTTATCGACAAATCGGCCGTTTTATTGGTCGATTTATCCTATCGACCAAATACTAGTAATCAATACATCAGCTGATTAATCGAAATATTGGGTGATATCTTTAGTAATGGATTAAATAAACCATGTTCATTTGATCCCATGCTCGTCAAAGGGATTTCATAGGTAAAAAATACAGCCCCTCCTATATGAATTCTGCCTTTTATCTTTTGATTATATATTTTTTACAGGGTTTACACTGTATAAAATTATCTCGAAAAAACAATTCCACACATAGGTGGGCGTCCTTTGCTGATCCCGGACTTCATATCTCTATGACTCATGTGACCAGTCTTGTTCACCACTCCTCCCTTATCCTCTGCTACAGTACCTCCACTCAATCTCCATAGCGCCGGGCCAATCCAAGGCCAATCTCACCGGCGATGCCGGTCGAGGGCGGCGGAGGAGAGGTGCCGGCGCGCGTAGTTTAGCTCTTTTAGGTAGTCTCCGGCCGTGTGCTGGTAGTTGGAGTAAGGCGTGGGATTCCTCTGACCGGATCCTGGCCATCTTGAGGAGAAGCTTCGGTGGAGTAGCTCTGGAGGTCAGAGCTGGCGCCGCCTCTTTCTTTCTTGAGGATCTCCGCAATAAGGTCAGCCGCAGTGCGTTCCCGATCTATGGTGTGCTTCTTTTGCTTCTTATTCCCCTGGCTAGCCATGGTGGTGTGGAGGAGAAGAAGAGCGATGGACTTACACCAAGATTGAGAGGCCTGTTGGGGATATTTACCAGTCTCCTGCTGCGCGGTAAGAGCTGGCCGTTGTCGATGCCCCTGCTTCCGTGGTGGAAGAGGTCGACGGCGGGTCCCCCTCCCAATAAGGCCTTGTTTGGTGCTAGAGGTTTTTAGGGGATTAGTGGGGATAATCCCCACAGGGATTGGGTGAAACCTCTCCACTCACCCAATCCTCTAAATTCCCCACTAATCCCAAACCCCTTCAATCCCTGTCCACTATTTGGTACACATGGTTTGTTAAAATTGGCAGACAGGGTTTGATACATTAAACGTTCATAACAAAGGCATCAATGCAAATCAGCATAGGTTATGAAAGATGCAATTTTTATTACAGAACATGAACAAAACCATCCGAAAATTAACAAGTGAACTGATCACAGCAAGGTCTATCACATACTTCAAAACATTAGTATATGCACGAACGAAATGACAGCAAAATTCAACCACGCGACAGCAAAATTCAAGTGACAATGGTTGGCATCTCTTCTCCAAAATGTATTACACTGGACGATTTTGGATATCGAACATGAAACCGATTTGCAAGTAAAAAAAGGGAGGTCATGCCAGCATGTAGAACCAGCGTACTGCAATTTTTGACAATGGCTCGTTGATTCATGGATGTGCCTGGACCAACATAATAATATAATCCAAATCAGATTCATCAAAATCAGAAAATAATACAGAGAGAAGAACAAGAGGAGCATTGCTCTATTCTATAGCGATTCACAGAGGTTACAACTGACACTACTGAGACCACAACTCACGGGTTAAGTAATCAAAAACACATGACACCTCCCTGAACTGAAACCACAACTGAAACAGTTCTTCTAAGCCTCAAAATATGCCCCTGAACTGAAACACATGACAACCTCTATCATGCATCTATCCATGCTCAGCTAGGTGGTTACCTATTGAATCAGTTAAATGCAGCAATGACACAACATAGCAATATAGCATCAGATCGGCTACACTCTGGGAAAATAATATAGAAAAATCATGCATTTAAGATTTCAGAGAAGCTACAGGAAAAACAGTTGAACAACAAGAAAACAGTCGATTCAGAGAAGCTATTGGAAAAACAGGAAAACAGAACTTGAGAAGCAAATGGAAATGTACCTCAAGGTAAATCTTCAATTTCTTGTCGAAGCCAAATGATAGCCGTCTCCCGATCCACCTCAGCCGAAGTGATGAAGGTTTCTCTGTTTTCAGCACTTTTGAAGACTTTGTATGCCTTCGCTCTCTCGTGAGGTAAGATCTCTTTCATGCTACGTAAAACTACAATGCAATGGCAGATTTTGAACTTGTTCACATCATTTGACTCCGCTCTTTCCTCCTCAGCTTGCTTTTCTTTCATCTGGACATATCTCTCAAGAACTCCTACCATACCATCATTCTTGTTGGGCTTCCTTATAATCTTTCGGGGACCGGAAGCACCAACAGCCCTCCTAACATTCTCCACCTCAGCCCTCCTCTCGGTGTCCACCTCAGCCCTCCTAACATTCTCCACCTCAGCCCACCTCTCGGTGTCCACCTCAGCCCACCTCTCGATGTCCACCTCAGCCCTCCTCTCATTATCTAGTACCTGCACATCATCCTCTTCTTCTGCACCAACTTCGGCTTCATATTGATCACCACTTTTGACTTGGGAAGTTGATGTGAAATTGTACGTGCCCTCAGCTATGTGTCCTGCCCAAAGAATTTATGTAACATATCAAGTAACATATTTGTCTAGGTGGTCAAAGTTCAATAAAAAATTGATGTGAAGTTGTATGTACCATCATAAAGTTCGCCAAGCTGTTCAAAGAGAGGGAAGGGCTTTGTTCTAAACTTCTTGATTTTCGGCCATGACTACAAATAGGAAATGCAACATAATGAGAACCAACAAATAAGAAATGCAACATAATTCAATAACTTGTGGGAAAAACTACTTACAATAATCATATTCTCCCAAAGGTGAGCGTCAGCCTCGATCATGCATCTATCCATGCTCCAGCCCGCACCACTTTGTTTTCTAGCTTCCAAAAGCATCTTATATTCCCTTTTGAGCTCCTTCTCTTTTTCTTGAATCTGGGACTTTGTGAACTTCACATGTGGGTGCCTAGAGTGGAATAACCTGACCATCAAGTTCCAAGTTTCACTGCCCCAACCATTCTGACCCCTATGGTAAGTGGTATTGCGCTCGAGCAACAAATCCACCAAGCTCTTCTCCAGCCCTGAATGCCATTGTGCTCTTGACTTATCAGCTACACAAGCACAAAACCAAAGAGAAACTGAGTTAACTCAAGAAGTTATGAAATGAAACAGAAGTGGAGTTATCTTAGGAAGTGTACAAGCAGCCTGGAACTACCTTTTGGAGAAACTCTTCTCTTTTTCGGCGATGCATTTCTCGGAGCAAGGGATGAACTTGTCTTTGCAGCAACTTTCATCAGGTTATACTTGGGGGACCCTCTAGCATACATATTTGTTACAATAACATTTCAGCACGAGATAAACTTACTGCATAATATAAAGGCATATGATGTTATTGTTACCATACAAGTTCAACACGAGATACAATTTATTCCATGATAAAATTCCAGCAAAGTAAGTGACCATGAGAACCCGTGCATATGTAGCGGACCCCTCCCATCCACATGATATGTAGTTGACCATGAGATCGAAGTCACATGCAATCATCACATTATGGCTAAGGGTGCCCTTCCTATTCCGAAATGGAGCTGCACTTTCGGGTGACATGGTTACGGGTACGTGAGTTCCATCTATGGCACCTAGGCAGTTCTGCAAATTTTTTTGACTACAAGTCATTTTTGGAAGTTTACAATGTAGATACCCAAAGAACTAGGAAATGTCAAGTGAGCACCTTGAAATAAGGATAGAATCTTGGGTCCGTGGAGATTTTTTGATGTGGTTCATCAATGGGTGGAGGTTTCAGAAATCAGCTTGATAGGATGGGTATGATGTCAAAGAAAGCCTTGATGTACTCATGGAATGTCCACCCACTATGCTGGAATTCTAATTGCAAATCCTCAAAGGATGCATTGTGTGATAACATGTACAAGAAGAAAGCAAGCTTTTCCTCAACCTTAATTCTCGTATCCGATATCAACTTCTCTCTTCTTAGGTAAGATGCCAAGGACCTAAATATGTGTGACTCCATCCTATAAGCTGTTCGGCAATTCTTAACATGCCCCATAAGAATGCCATCAACTCGTTTCTTGCCATAAAGAATGGAGCTATGCCGTTGCTTCTTCTCAGTTTGTACTCTACTACCGAGTTGGTGCAATAGTGGCAAAATGATGAGCATCATCTCATCATCATCTTCTTCTCTTCTCTTTCTAATTCGATCGAGCCTTCGTGAATTCATTGCAATATACGACTAGAGAAATTAAGACAATAATGTTACAGCAGCTAACAAGACACAATAACTATAAGATTATATGACCTTATAAAACAGGTAGTATCATAATAAATGCAAGCATACCAAAATTAGGCGTGCATACTGGATCCCACGACGGCGGCGGCTCGTCCACTCCGACCAGAACCGGAGCCGCAGGTATCTACAACCAGTGAGAAAACATAATCAAAACCACTCCAAGGAGGCAATATGTGAAATGAAGGAAGATAAGTACGGCAGATTATTTCATTTGACCAAAACCTATAACTAATACTACCAAGTTTAATCTAATGAACATAATGCAGATGAGGTAAAAAATCACATGGAGAAATGAACTCCAAACCATAACATCCAAGCAAAACAAAGTCTGCTAAAACTCATTTGTGAAAGTGAAAAGTATATGTATCGTCCCTTGGTCAGTACATGGTAAAGAAAACATGGCTGATACTACACCATTTCTCCTGGTTGTTGTACACAACTAAATAGAACATCTGCAGTTCTAGCTACAGCAATGACGAATCAATACAGTCCTCCCTAGCCATGTGCACATCTGGTTGGGGTACAAACTCCTCCCTAGCCATCTGCACATCTGGTTGGGGTACAAACTCCTCCCTAGCCATCTGCACATCATGCCGTGAGGTACGAGGTACACCCAACCGAATCTCTCACCCCAAAGTCCAGTGAAAAATCTAGACCTAGCGCAGCAGCAGCAACGCGATTCGATTCGTTCTTCCCACGAGAAGGATCTGTTGCGCTGGACAAAAGACGAGTACACGAGATGGACGAGGCTAACAGCGAGAGAGGGACCAGATGACGCCGGCGTCCCGGCGGATCTTTACTGCAAGATTTGCAAGGAGGTGATGGAAGGGGGATTACCGGTGAGAATCCCAAGGAGGATGTGGCGCCGGTAGTGGAGTAGGCGGCGGCGGCGACGATGAGCGAGGAGGAGGCGGCGTCGACGTCGTGGGAGGTTGCGGTGGCGCCCGTCGTGGTGGTGAAGGAGGCGGCGGCTCCCGACGACCGGGCTGGAGGAGGCGGCGCTGCCTCGCACGCTTCGGTTCCACTCGATTCCTCGAGCTAGACCTAGCGGCGTGTTATCCCCGTGGAACGAAGCGGTTTGGGGCGGTTTAGCCAGGGTGGCCCAAGCCCATCCCGCCGCACCAAACGGGCCGCCAGGGATTTTTGCGGGTTTTGACCCCCGAGCGGAATATCCCTCCGATTCCCGGTGCACCCCGTCCTACCAAACAAGGCCTAAGCACTCCTTCCCCCTCGGTGGAGAGAGGGCGATGCAAGCGGTGGTTCCTCCCCTGGCCGGCCATGGTGGCGAGGGTGGGAGGCTCCCCGTCGTAGATGGGCATGTCTTGGAACTTCTCCTGGCCGGCCGTGGCGGCGAGGGGGAGTGGAGCCCTAGTGTTACTGCCTCTGCATCGTCTTGCTGTTCTACCGTTTCCCTTTCAGGGTTCTCTCCGGAGTGGCGCCCGGGCAAGACCTGGTCTATGTGGCATCGCACAAACCACCACGGTGGTGGCGTTGTGTCGGCGCCGGCATGCCAGTGCGGGTCTGCCGCTGCTCTTCTTGAAGCTGCGTCCTTTGAGGTGCATCCGCAGGGGCTCGTTGATGGAGATTTTTGCCCAGACCCTGCCTATTCTGGTCGAATGGCGGCCATGGAGTTCTTCCTCCGACCTGGAGGTCTTCCCGGATCATTGCGCTGGCGCTCGACGCTTCTTCGACCCCAAGTGGTTCGTCCACGGGGCCGTCGAGGCGGCAGGAGGCAATGGTTCTTCGCTGGTATGGAGATCCAAGCGAGCAACCTCTTCTCCGACCTCGGCGCTTTTGCTGCGTTGAGGTCGCCGGCGAATGGCAGATGTGGACGTGATGGGCCTGTTTGCTTCTTTTCTTTTTGCCCTAGGGTCCTTTTTTCATTTAGTGAGCCCTTGACTATTACCTCTGATGAGAGCAGTGCAAGAGATGAGTATGAGGGTCTCGCTGTATTTGTGTACCTGCCAGTTATTTAATACAGCTTCGTAGCCCTTCGGGGCTCTTCTTGTGCAAAAAAATATATCTCTATGACTCCTTTCTCACGTTCACATCACCATACTCTAGCCCGATGATTTAATCGTGTATTGAGATACGTTTATTGTTATAGCAAGGCCGAATCGCTCAATTTACGATTCAAATATGTGATAATGCATGGACACAATGTTAAATTATTTGGGAGTAACAACTTCTCGATTGGCTTATTAGGGTGTGTTTGGTAACCTGGGTGGGCTATCTCAACACATACAAACTAAGTCTAGCCATGTCCACCTCATACAACTGTGTTTTATTTGTGGTGTTTGGTGGATTGTATGAGCTGGGCTGTGCTCAGCTAAGATCTTGTCTGGTAAGCTGTATGACTTCAACCATGTTATACAAAAATAAAAACTTTTAGGTCCCTGGCTACAAAACAGAAAACGCAATTGGGTCCCTAGAAGCATTGGACTAGGGTTCCGGCATGCCGTTCGTGAGCTCCTTCTCCGGCGTGGACGAGACCGGTCAGGGCGCCACCACGCTGTGCGTCGCTGCCGCCACACGCCGCCGTTGGGTCGTCTCCTCACGTCCAACAGAGCACAACACGGCACCACACGCTCACAATGCAGCCACCGCCGTCGCCACACGCCGCTGTCGTCCGCCTCCACCACGCGCCACCATGAGGAGGCCGAGCCCCTCCTTCTCCTCGCGTGGGTGGTCTGTGTTGGGAGGCGATAGGAAAAGGAGGTGTGCGGTGGTGGGGGGCGTTGTTGGGAGCTAGCGTTGGCCGGAGCTGGGCGGCCGCGCGGGTCTGCACGTGGTCAGACATTTTTTCCGCCATCGAGGAAACGGGAGAGAAGGGGCTCATGGGGGCATGTGAGACCAGGGTGGTGGGTGCTCGCGGGGCCGACACTCAGTGAGGCCCATGCGTGGGATTTTCCGGTATGAGCTGAGCTTGCTTGAGTTGGAAACTCGATTCGATCTTCCCAGCTTGGCATGGCTGAGGGCCTCTTTTCGCATGAGGTGGGCAGGGCCCAGTTGGCTCGACCCGACCTAGCAAACAACAAAAACTAGGGTGAGGTGGGAAAATATGAGTCCACCCAATTTACCAAGCGCACCCTTAATACCTCAATGAATATCTATTGACTTTTGATGAATATTTCTTATTCGGATGTACTACTTGCAACAGTCTTGGTTATATATGGTACTCAGGTTCGAACAGTCTTGGTGACGGTGGGTGAGAGTTTGACCGGGCAGGAGCAGCCTTTGCTCATTTTTTTTGATTTTTCAAACTTGTATTCATACGTAGAGGAAAACATAACAAGGCCAGATACAAGCAAAGAAAAAACAAGGAGGATACAAAGGACGTCGCTGCTGCGACACACCATCTTCAACCTCGGGAGGCTCCAGCACGCGCAAACTCCACCGCCAACGACGACAAAGAGAGCGACCGCCCAGAACCCTCCATCCCAGAGCGAAAGAGCTCCTTGCCCAAAGGCGTTGCTGAGCCACAACAACCACCAGCTCCGGCTAGCTGGATCTGAAGACGAAGATCGACCATCGGCCGGGGACGCACCCCGAGCACCTTCCGCTCCCGATCTAGGGCCAGCACCACCCCACCTCCACAGAGGCGGCCAGATCCAACACCTGCGCACCACTTGCCCACACAACAGCCGCCTCGCACCCCCACCACCGACCTCCTGTACACCCGTCACCAGCCTGCCGCCAACGCCGGAGAGAACAGCGACAAAGCTGCGACGCACCTGCAGCCTGGAAGCACCGTCGAAGACGACGCCAAGGAGGGGAAGCTGCAGAACACCAAAACGACGACGCCGGCCACCCCGCCACAGCCACGCCGCCGAGAAACCACTTATCTACACGCCGGAGCGCAGATGTGGGGATTCCCCATCCTCCCGCCGCCGGAGCGGCCGGCGGAGGGTGAGGAATCCCGCGAATACGCCGGCGGCCGCGGGAGAAACCGAGATCGACTCCGATTCGCCTCTTAGCACTGTAGCAAGGGGAGAGTTCCAGAAATAGGACGGGTGTTTGTGCTCAGCCTTTGCTCTTTGGTAGCTACTCCTAATCAGTGCTCACCAACCATGTTTGCACGGAAGCATCGAAACGGCCCGGCCGCACGTGTGGTCTATAGTAGTGACGTCAACGCATCGATTGGAACTAGGCAACTTACCGCGGCATACACCGCGCCCGTGTGGCTGTTAGCCGTCGTTAGAAGAAGAAATATGTTGAAGATCAATATATCGAACTTACTGTAAAATGCGCATATAAAGAACCGCAAAAAATATTTTCCAAAATAGCAACACAGACTTTGTTTGGCAGAAAAAAAGGAGGCATGACCTCCTTACCTTAACATAAAGGTGATATCTTGATTTATGTATGGTAGCAGTTTCGTCAATGTCACAAAACAATTCATGCACCTCTTGCATATAACAATGTGCTAACACTCTGAATGGATAGAAAATATGGTAACGTAAAAGTTGCAGCCTCAAAAGAATATGAAGTCACCAATCACTTCAGTAGCCGGTTCTGTAGGGTCAATATCCTTGTGTCTAAGCGAAAGCATATATCTGTAGGCACACAAATTATGTTAAGAATATATTTAGTAAATAAAGAAGGGTAAGAAGTTTTCTGAGTTATTCCTTTCATACCCGACAAAGTTTATGTCTTTTTAACATGTTTTGCAAGAACATCAAAGGAATCTAAAAGGGCAACCGAATCGTTAATTAGATTAAAAAGGCAAGTGGAACTTACGAACAGGGACAAAAAATTAGTGATAAGTACTAAGTAGGCAAATCTAAGGTCTGCAAGTGCGGCAAATAAGAATGTTGATTAAATAGAAAACAAAGAATGGAAACATACGCTAGAAAATTGCACAATACATTGGCACCCCTTGAATTAGCTAAAATGAAAAAGGATGAAAGATAAAATACATATTGGAACTCTTTAATGTAAAAGTGTATGTGACAAAACATGAAGGCAATCACCAAGTGATTTAGATTGTGTATATTGGTAAAGAATAATCCCAAAATTCACTATATATAATTCACTTCAGAACCTAAACTTGAAAATGATGTGATAATTTTCCCAACCTACAACCCTTTATTTACAGCTAATGTTCGCCGTAAGGAGCTTGAAAGTCTAGCTTCTTGCAGTCTACAGTATTATGTTGGTGTTAAGAGTCATCCACTGTTCTAAATAGCTATATCAAGTAAGGCAACCATTTTAGAATTCTTGTTCTTCTGAGATGTACAACATCGATGTTTCTTTTCCAAAAGACGCGGTTGTACTTTAAAATCATATGACACTTTTCCCTCAAGCTAGGTGAGCTAACAGATCTCATGCAGGGAACTACAAAAAACAGACAACAGAAAGAAAATGAATTGCAGAGGAGACAAACATATATGATATCAGAAGCAAACATACCAGAATCAGCAGAAAACAGAAGAAGCAGCATGCACCGGTCGCTTTCCTAACCGAATTCACCTCCTGCGTGCATCCTCGTCCAACGGCAGATCATAGAGTTCATGAAGATCAATCAAATCACACGGTGTGGAGGCTTTGTCACGACCATCTCAGTGCAAGATTAAAAAAATGAAGTCAGCAGTCAAGTACCATATGGATCATGGAAGGAAAATCATTCACAAAGCCTTTTGTCAATCATTTAAAGGAGAATCACATGTTTATAAGTAACGCATGGGAATTTGATCTGTTTCCAAAATAGGTGCAGATATGAATAAACTCTGTAAGTTACACATTATATTATAGCATAGCTCTCACATTATAAAACCTTCAGGACAGCCTGACATTATAGCGAGGACACTGGGGACAATTCAGCACGAAAATTCAGTGTTTCAGGTAGTGTAGTGGATAAAGTCATGGACTTCGTTTTTAAGAACATGGATAACATTCTTTGTGAATCACCCAATGCCCCTGGTTCTGAAGGAAACAAAGAGATCGTTTGGAAATTATATGCAGGACTGAACCTAGTAAAATATAAGGAGCATAAAAGCAAATTATGTGAGAAAATAGTGAAACCTTCATCTTATTTAAGTACAGATAATACGGACCATTTAAAAGAGAGCAATTTATTTTCTTTTGCATTCCATTCTGCTATCATCACTATGCTGAAGAATATTATCATAAAAGGGCGAGCTTATTACCTAAGTGTAGCAATAAATAAGCAACATATGCCAAGTGAGTCGATGGCAATATGTGCATCCTTTAGGTCATATCAAACTCAATCAAAAGCTTCGTAAATTCCCATATCAGAATGAACAAAACTGCAGAAAAATAAATATTATGTATGTCAGGAAGTCGGTGCTCTGGAGCGAGAACGCAGGCAACAGATGACAATCAATTGCTTACCCTGAGGGCTCTTCTCAATTCTAGCCCTAGCAACGATGAAAATGAGATCCCTGACTCCTTAACCGTAGCCAGCAAATCACATGGAGATAGTTTGGTACTGCATTTGACGACAGTGCCACAAAGAAAGATCAATCCGATTGAAACCCTGCAAAGATGTTCATCTTCTAGCTCTAGCCGTAAAACAAAAGGGGCTCCCCCAATTTGAATGGAGATAGAACGGTAGAGAAAGATGTGTTGGAGCGAGCTCGTACCATGTCCTTAGGGAGAGCGCCACTCGCCGGCAACCCACGTGAAGTGGTGCCGGACGCCGGCGGCGCCGCCTCCGCCTCGTCCCAGAGGTCCTGCAGCGGCACGTAGGCCGGGCGCTCGTCCGTCGCCGGTGGCGCAGCGAGGCCCAACGAAGAGAGGCAGAGCAGGATGGCGTGGCGCACGAAGCCGAGCAGCTGCAGAACCGAGGGAACCCCATGGCCGGCCGGCACGCACGGGCGCTTGAAGCTAGTTGGAGAGAGAATGCAGGATGAAGACACCCACCTCCCAGAAAGACGTGGCCCGTGATGACGACGACTGTGGGCATGGGGAGGGCGAGGAGTTCGGCGGCGACGGGGGTGGACTCAGGCCACGAGCTCCTCGAGCCGCACGCAGGAGGTGGAGCGGCCGGGGCGCGGTCGATCGGAAGCGGGGAAGACCGGGCCGATGAGGGGTGTAGGAGGCCGGCCCGCGCACGCCGCTCCCTGCGCTGCCGCCACCCGCGCAGGGCCGCCGCCCCCCAGCGCCTCTAACCCGCGGCGCCGCCCCCAGCTTCGCCACCCGCGCGACTAACCCTAGCTGTGGTGGAGGCGGCGGCGGAATCGCGGGAGCGAGAAGGAAGGAAGGGGGATTCTGCAGGGTCATTTTGCATACAATTATTAGATGTTTTCCATATTCACGACTCGATCCTTCGTAGTGTTAAAATATGGACTACGGGTTACAGGTTCAATATGCGAGCCGCTTTTCTACAAAATAGCCGCGGTAACCGGTGGAACCGGGGGCAACTGGCTGGCGACCGGGCGACGTGTCGGCCTGTGATTGGTGAAAAGCCCCGAGCTACAGTAATGCATGATATGGTGGTTGTTTTGGATGCATCTGGATCGTCCGTTGTGCCGATCGAACGGTCTAGACAATCCAGACGACATGGATGCCAGATTTTGACCCAAATTTGACGCACTTCATATATAGAGTATTGGGGCTCCCGTCAAAACTAACTGCTCCGACTTTCCAGTAGCTACCAACCCACTCATGTATGCAAGCTGCAAAATCAATTATGCTTAAAAACTTAAACATAAAATGACACATAATTTCTAATATAACTAGTAGGGAAATGCTTTGTCAGCTATTAGTGGCATGCAAAAATGGAGACATGATATGGTATTTGAGCAAATATTGGTGATGTGCTCACAAACGTACACGCGCCACCAATAATAACTTAATACCAACTTAATACATCCAACATGTTGTTAACTAACACATAAAACACATAGCTCATAGAAATGTCCTTTCAATCTCCCCCTTTTTGGTGTTAGATGACAACACATGGATTTGCAATAAAAGTAATTCCACTAACATGTTATGATAGCTGAAAGAGCCCCCCCCCCCCCCCCCCCTAGATGTGTGCATCAAAAATATTTGCTTTGGAATGCACGTGCACACATATAGAGGCAAGTTCGAACAACAATTAGTAAGCATGATCATGATAAGTAAACAATACATTTCACAAATAAGACATAGTATAGTATGGGTTGAGTTTTTAGAGATAAACCATACCTTGTGCATAAAACTGAAGATATTAATCCCATATAACCAAGGCACAATAGTAGTCTCAACCACATAATATAAGAAATCCAAATGTCTTACATACACATAGTTCATGACATAGAGAAGGCACATAAGTTACAAAGTTCCAAATAACATAAAAGGGACACAAGCGCAATAAAATGATAGAGGCACATGCTTTTGTCCAACCCATGCAAATCCCGGAGAGAACCTAATAGAACTACTTCTCCCCCTTTGGCACCGAGACACCAAAAAGGGAAAAGAGCATAACTAACGAGCCCAAGAAGATCACTCGGTGTCTTCATCCATGTCGTCATCCCCTTCGTCGTCGTAGTCCTCATCTGAGAGGTTCATGGGAGCCTTGCCGGTGTTGTGAGACGAGGTAGGGAAGGAGGTCACATCCGCATAATCAGACCAAGTAAAGACATCTTGGTTCCATTGATCATAGGGACCGTGTCAGACGAGGAGGAGGAAATGATGGGAATGCCAACTTCATCTTCTTCCGGAGGAGGAGTAACATTTCCATTGTTCATTTTGCGCATCTCCTTGATCATCAAGTTTTGGTTGCTCAAAATATGTTTCTCTCTCACATAAGACCCATGATTTTCCTTGTGAATAGCAACATCCATGCACAACAGTTTCCGCTTTCACCAAGAGAGCTTGCTAAACTCCACGTTTACCTTGGCTTTCCCTTGAAGATGAGAGGAGGGATCGACATTCTTGCTTCTCCTCTTAGGCATAGGGGCTTCGTCTTCGTCATTAGGTTGGGGAGGAGGTGCACGAGAGGAAAACGCTTGCTTTGTGTGCTTGGAGAGAGTATGAAGAGTACCCTTGGCATGCTTGGTGAAACTAGAGCGATCAAGTGTGGGCACCTTGGAGAGAATGAGCTTCATCACATAGGGAGCATAGAGTGGGTTCTTGTGCTCGAAAATGGCCCAAAGCATCTCGCACTTGATGAAATCCATCACATCCACTTCTTGGCCACGACAATCCAGACCGGCTTGAAGGACCTTGAAAGCATGGTAGAGTAGGTTGACAAGACCTCCTCGAATAGCATCCACATTCCCGGCTTGAGGAGCAAGGTTGAGCCGAACCATGCGGAGGAAGATGTTGAAAGTGGGAAGGATGTCTTGATTAGAGCCAACTAAAGAAGCAACGGTGTAAAGAGGGCGCAAGCGGCGCTTGTTGTAGGCTGTCCCTTCCACATGCATCCTCATCCCAACTGGAGTAGTGGCCCTCTTGAAATCATAGCCCATTGCTGCCGCAAACTCCACAAAGTTGGAGGTGCACTTGCGCGGTCCAGTCATCCAGGTCATCGTGACATCCTCATCGTGGTCAAATACCACCGTGGCAAAGAACTGCTGCACCAGCTGAACATCATAATCCTGCTGAGTGTAAGAGATGAACTTCTCCAGATCGAGCTTCCTAGCAATCCAAACAGCCTCCTGAAAGTATGATTTCTTGTTCAACGCCTCAAGATCCAGAATCTTCTGTTCACAGACCGCGTGCTTCTCAATCCGGGCATAAATCTCATGCATAATCAGCTGCTGCTCCCTCCTTGGGAAATTGGGGTCGGTGGTGTTGGGAGGCAAGTCATAGAACTGATGTGACCTCTTCCGACGGAAGCTTCCCCATGCCCAGAACGGTGGTCAAAGAGTCAAAATGAGCTTGCTCGGCCTCTTCTTCATTAACAAAACCACCACGTGCAGCTTGTCTAGTGGCTTCCTCATCGATAGTGCTCTGCTGTCTCATGCGGCCACTGCTGCTGTCAAAGAGAAGCTTGTCCCGGGTTTGAGCTCTTTCTTTCCTTGAAGCAAGGAGCGGATTCCGGGTGACGACCTTTTTCCTCTGACCTGTGAAACATAGAGTACATGGATAGGATGGAGATAAGCTTGCAATTCCAAGAAAGCCAAAAGGAGAAGATTAAAAGTGTCAAAATTTCTCTTAGATATGAGCTAGACCGGAGTTTACGGCCACAGAGGCGGATATTCCGGCCTACACCGGAGATTCTGGTGTGTGAGGGCCGGAGTTTCCGCCCTGTGGCAGAAAACTGCAATCTAGTTCAAATCTAAGAAAAATTTGAACACAGCTAATTTTCTAGAGATTAAAATGCCAACACGAGGGTTCTACACCATGCAGCACAGGCAAAACTTCTCTCAAAACAAGATCTAGAGTGAAAACCTAAAGAGAGAGAGAAGAGTACCTCTGCCCGACATGGTGAAGGTCAAATGCGAGAGAGATGGATCCCCAGCACTTGTACGGAGGAGGAGCCGGTGGCACGGCGGATTCCGGCGGCGGGGAGCGGCCGGAGAGATCCTTGGAGGCGGCGGTGGCGACTGGGAGAGGTTTGGGGGTCGGGTGTGTGTGGGGAGTTGTGAATCAACTCCTTACCCCGATCCCCTTTGTAAATCCCAACGAACTGCCCAGACCGGAGTTTACGGCCTTAGACACCGGAGTCTCCGGCCCAGGCCAGAGATTCCGGTGCTAAGAGCGGAAACTTCAGTCAGACCGGAGTCTCCGTAATGAAAGACCGGAGTTTCCAGCCCCACCGAGTCCAAATCCCATATTTATGTGTTTGGACATGCAAAATGCAAGAGGAGCAGGTTTTTAGATGAGATAGGCCTGGGATAAGACACAAAGTCACCGGAGATGGTACCATACGCTCAAGTTTGGTAAGAGGCAACAAAAATGACATTAAGAAGCAATGCTTGAGTGCATTTTCCATAAGAGCAATAATAAAGCAAAGAAATTGAAATAACACCACAAGAAGATCAAATCTTCACAAGGAAGATGTTGGTGGCCTAGGCCACCATGTATGAGTTTATGTGGTGTGACACCGCGAAGATATATCTTGGGTTCACCGCCATTACTCAACATTTAGGCTCACAATTCATAACAATGAACAAAAGGAGACAAAAACAATTCTTACTATTGGCATAATGGGGGGAGGGATAGTCCAAAATATTAGGACCGCACTCCCCTTATGTCCATGCCTACACCTAGACCAAATAGAGAGTTCAGATAGAGGTGTGTATGCAAGGTAGTCAACCAACGCTCTTAGAATCCATGATATTTAGCTCATGCCTCAAAAAGGTGAACCGTGCTTCGTCAAGTGGCTTTGTGAACATATCGGCAAGTTGAATATTCGTAGGAATATAACCAAGCTCAGTGTCACCCCGGTTGATGTGTGATCTCGAATAAAATGATAACGAATCTCAATATGCTTCGTTCTTGAGTGCTCCACAGGGTTGTGACCAATCTTGATAGCACTTTCATTGTCACACAAAAGAGGCACTTTGTCACAAAGGACACTGTATTCCTTTAAAGTTTGCCTCATCCAAAGTAATTGAGTGAAAACACTAGCGACCGCCACATACTCGGCTTCGGTGGTGGATAAGGATATGCAATTTTGCTTCTTGGAGGACCAACTCACCAAGGATTTTCCAAGGAATTGACATGAACCGGAAGTAGACTTCCTATCATCCTTGCAACCGGCCCAATCCGAATCCGTGTAACCGGCAAGAGAGAAGTTAGACCCCCTAGGATACCACAAACCAAACCTTGGGGTATAAACCAAATATCGGAAGATTCGATTCACCGCTATCAAGTGACTTTCTTTAGGAGCCGCTTGATACTTTTCACACACTCCTACACTCAACACAATGTCGGGTCTAGATGCACAAAGATAAAGCAAAGAACCAATCATAGAGCGATAGAGTTTTTGATCGACATCTTTACCCTTTGGACTATGTTCAAGATGGCATTTGGTGTCCATAGGAAACCTCTTCTCTTTAGCATCTTGCATCTTGAACCTCTTGAGCATATCTTGGATATATTTGGCTTGAGAGATGAAAGTCCATCCACTTAATTGCTTGGTTTCAAAACCAAGAAAGAATTTCAACTCTCCCATCATGGACATCTCGAACCTATCCGTCATAAGCTTTGAAAATTCATCATTGAAAGCTTTGTTAGATGAGACAAAAATAATATCATCAACATAAAGTTGACATATAAAAGCTCCCCTTTTAGCCTCTTTGTGAAGAGAGTGGGATCGATTTGCCCCACTTCAAAGACACGGTCTAGCAATAGCTCTCTTAGGTGCTCATACCAAGCACGAGGTGCTTGTTTGAGACCATAGAGGGCCTTATCAAGCTTGTAGACATGGTTTGGGAAGTGTGGATCCTCAAATCCCGGTGGTTGCTTTACATATACCAACTCCTTTAAAGGACCATTAAGAAATGCACTTTTCACGTCCATTTGTTGCAACTTAAAATTATGATCTGATTCATAGGCAAGTAGGATACAGATGGACTCAAGGCGAGCCACGGGAGCATAGGTCTCTCCAAAATCAATGCCTTCAACTTGAGAGTACCCTTGAGCTACCAATCTTGCCTTGTTCCTTACAACCATTCCATGCTCATCTTGCTTGTTCTTGAATATCCACCTGGTGCCTATAACATTGCGGCAATCTTTGGGCTTCTCTACTAGATTCCATACTTTGTTGCGCTTGAAGTTGTTGAGTTCTTCATGCCTGGCTTCAAACCAGTCCGGATCTTCAAGAGCTTCGAACACCTTCTTTGGTTCAACCATAGAGATATGAGCTTGATGTTCACTAAAGCTTGCCAATTGACCTCTTGTGGAGACCTTGCGAGATACATCACCAATGATGGCTTCAAGCTTGTGACACTTGATTTCCAAATCTCTCTTGACTCTTGCTTGACGACGGGTTTCGATATCCCCATGGTTGCGTGGGATTTCGACTTGATCACCTAGATCATTTGAGTCCTCATCTTGACCGTCTTGATGAGCATTTCCATCTTGTTGCACATTTTCAATGATGGGAGAAGATGGTTGCTCTTGCTCTTGATCTTGACTAGAGTTGACAATAGGAGTGCTTGAATCTTGTGAGGCCTCTTTGTCAACTTGAGGAGGAGCTTGATCTTGTTCTTGTTCTTGGATAGGTGTCTCATTTGCTTCCATAGTGGGTGCCACTTCAACTTGTGATGATGGAATCTCCACTTGAGTGGAGCTTGTACTTCCTTGAGGAGGCTCATGATGAATCTCGATGGGGCGATGAAATCCAACATCCATTCTTCGTATTGCATCTTGAGGTTCCTCATTATCTACATCACAAACATGAAATTGCGCCACTTGGGAGCCTTCATTCTCATCAAACCTCACACTACAAGATTCTACAACTCTCCCTAAGGATTTGTCATAGACTCTATAAATGTGAGAGTTCGCACCATACCCAACAAAAACACCCTCTAAGGCTTTAACTTCAAACTTAGAAAGTTGAACACCTTTGATTTTGTAGAAACACTTACAACCAAATACTCGATAGTAGGAGATGTTGGACTTGTTGCCGGTAAGCATTTCATAAGGAGTTTCCTTCTTCCCTTTGCGAAAGAATAACCGGTTGGAGGAGTGACACGCCGTGGAGATAGTTTCGGCCCACAAGAAGAGTGGAGACTTAAACTCCGCCAACATGGACCTAGCCATATCCATAAGAGTCCAGTTCTTCCTCTCGACTACACCATTTTGTTGAGGGGTATATGCGGCGGAATATTGATGTCGAATTCCCTCGTCACTAAGAAACTTATTTAGGGTGTAGTTCTTGAACTCGGAGCCATTGTCACTTCTAATGGCCAATATGGGAAGATTGTGTTGACGTTGAACTTCATTGGAGAAATCGATGACGGTTTGTTGAGTTTCATCCTTCGTCTTGAAGAAGAAAACCCAAGTGAATCTTGAATAGTCATCGACAATCACCAAACAATATTTCTTCCCACCAAGACTTGGTTGAGGCACGGCACCAAAAAGATCAACATGAAGAAGTTCCAATACCCTTGATGGTGAGATGATGGTCTTGCTTGGATGGGGAGAATCATGCATCTTTCCTTCAACACACGCCCTACAAAGACGATCTCTAGAAAAAGAAACATTCTCATTTAGTCCAAGAATGTGGCCACCCTTGTGAAAACTTTGCAAAGTTCTCATATTGACATGGGACAAGCGGCGATGCAACAACCACCCCCTGTCGGCCTTTCCGAATAAGCATATTGCTTGAGTGTTGGTTGACCCCGAAAAGTCTACCACAAACAACTCATTTTCAACATACCCAACGAACATGACCTTTAGAGTCTTGCTCCTCAAGAGTACCACCATATCAAGAGTAAAGTGGACATCAAAGTTCATCTTATTAAGAGCACGAACAGACATAAGATTATAACCTAGAGACTCGACAAGCATGACATTTACAAGGGTGATATCCTTTGCAACTACCACCTTGCCGAGACTATTTACCTCGGCTTTGGGCTTGTCACCATAAGAGACGGTTGAATGATTTATATTTGGTCTCAACTCCGTCATGATCTCCTTGCTTCCGGTCATATGACTAGTGCATCCACTATCAACCACCCATTTAGATCCACCGGAAGCATAGTCCTACAAGAAATCATTTCTTGCATTTAGGTACCCATTTCTCAATGGGTCCCTTTCGGTTAGCAACAAGGGTCTTAGGAACCCAAATAGAATAATCAATGTAACCATCATAAGGACCAACATATTTTGCATAAACATCACCATAATAACCAACATAAAGAATGTAGTTGGGATTGTTATGCCCCGCAAAGTCACTACGAGTGGTCTTGCCCCTAGTGGCATTACCACCCGCAATGTTAGTCTTAGCTTGTGTGGGCTTGGTCTTGTTCTTTGCCTCGGCCACATACCCAAGACTTTCCTTCCCTTTGTGTGGTTTTAGCTCAAACAAATAAGCAAAACCCTTATCTTTACCTTTGGGAATAGAGGTCATAGCATTAGTGACTTTAGCATGATCCACCTTCAACCTAGAATTTTCAGCAATGACATTTTCATGAACACGAGGAAGAATAGTTATGCTAGTTGAGAAAGTTTTAGAGAGTTGAGTTTGGAGTTGCTCATGTGACTTAACAAGGATGGAGTGGGTCGTTTCCAAGACCTTGTGAGCTTTATCAAGCTTCTCGATATCCTCAAGAAGTCTAGTATCCGCAAGCCCAAGTTCAACTTTATCCTTTTTAATCACTTTATATTTGGCAAAGACATGATCTCTATCCTTAATGATTTTATTAATGATTTCATCATTTTTAGCATCAAGAGACTCAAGTCTTTCCTCTAGAGTGGTTCTATATTCACTTTCTTCATCAAGAGAGCCATTTAGAGATACTATGGAAGCATTCAAAGAGGCAATGCTGAGAGAATCATCTCTCTCAATCTTACTCTTTTCTTGAAGGAGTTCTTCGGCCGCACATAGTTGTCTCACGAGAGACTCAACATGTTCTTTGGCTTCACCTTGCAAGTTAGCCACCAAAGTATCGAAAGAAACTAGCTCCTTCTTAATCTCAATGAGTAGTCTTAGGTGAGGGATATGATACCTCGGTGACATGAGCCATGAGACACCGTGCGTTGTTGGTGGAGACGTTGTCATTGGTGGATTCAAAGAGTGACGGTGATGATGGTGGAGTAGATACAATAGCCAATGCGGAAACCTCTTTATTAGGTGTGTCTTCATCCTCGGAATCACTTGTGGCGTATTCTTCTTGTGCCACCAACAGAATTCTTGGTGCCTTCTTAAAGAAAGGCTTCTTTGGTCTTGCAGACTTCTTTTGAATCAACTTTGAGTGGTCCTTCTGGACAAGCTTCCACCATTTTGCTCACGTTTCTCATAAGGACACTCTCTTATGTAGTGAATCTTGTCATGACAATTGTAGCAAGTCTTTGTCCTTGAGGCAAGCTCTTTCTTGCCACTTGAGTTGTTATCTCGATCAACACGAGCTTTAGCACTAGCGGGGTCATTCCAAAACACTCTTGTGGCAAGGGCAATGTGACCATTGAGTGCTTGCTCAAGATCATGTGGAGCAATGTTGCTAGTACAAGCTTCAACTTCATCATTCACATCTATGCAAGTCACCTTGGCCTTCAAGGCAAGTGAGGGACCTTGTCTCATTACCATGGCCCTAGCACGGTTATCTTCGGCATTCTTGGTGGCAACCTTGGAGGCTTGGACTTCTTGCATAACTTCATGGGAAGACATTTGATGATAGTTGTATCTTCCTTGAATAGACTTCAACTCCATTGGCTCCGAAGGCAAGAGAGCATTCACATACTTCCTCTTGACCCAAGCATCATCAACATAAGTTGCTCCCACATCATAAAAGGCTTTGGAAAGAGTCTTGAGTCTACCATACATCTCTTCATGGTTCTCGTTGTCAAGCATGTAGAAGCCATCGAAAGCATTGCTCAAAGATTCATATCTATTTCTCTTCATGCTATCATTTCCAAGGAAGGCAAGCTCAAGACAATCCCAAGCTTCTTTGGCGGTGGTGGCATGTAGAACATGATGCTTGTCGTTGTCGCTCAAGGAGAGTTCAATCATGTGGAGAGCGGAAGCGTTTAGTTGATTTTCGGCGAACTCTCTCTTGGTCATGTTGCTTGGACCTCCACCATGTATACTTCTTCAATAATCCTCCAAAGCTCTATGGAGGCACGGTTGACATGAGATTTCATTGAGCGTTGCCAACTAGCAAAAGCTAATGCATTAAGCTTAGGTGGGGGACCTAAAGGGTTTATGCGGGTAGTGATAATTGGATCGGGAGAGTACCATCCCTGAACGACATGATACCCTTCCTTTTCCTCATGCGAATTGGGAGATGATTTAGGCTTATCATTGGCTTTCACCTCCTTCTCTTTTTGCTCTTTATTCTCCTTGGAACCACCCTCATCGGAGTTAGAAGCTTCTTCAAGCGGGAAGATATCCGAGGGCTTGTCGTTAACGAGTTTCTTGAGCAAGTCACGAAACTCGTTAAACTTAGCATCCATGGAAGATGTCAAAGTTGTTTCCAAAGCTTTGATATCAGCCATGGATGCTGCGGTGGCTTGGTCCTTTTTAAGGGACTCATTAGTCTCGGCAAGCCTTGCGGCCTCATCCTCACTTTGTGGCATACTTGTCTTAGGCGGTTAAACCCAACAAGAGAGCCTTAGCTCTGATACCAATTGAAAGGATCGGTATGACACCTAGAGGGGGGGGGGTGAATAGGTGCTAATTCAAATTTTAGTTCCTTTTCAAATTAGCCTTGACACGAAAGGTAAATTCTCTAGATATGCAATTATGGTGAATTTACCTATATGACAAGCTAGCGACTAAGCAAGATATAATAATAAAGGCGATAAACAAGGATAGAAGTAACCGTAGTGAAACCACGAGACGACAAGGATGTATTCCCGAGTTCCTCCCTTAAATGGGAGTACATCTCGTTGGAGAGGTGTGAACCAAAACAATGGTTCAACGACCACAAAGGCCTAACCCAAATCTCCGGTGAACCGCACCACAAAGTTTTGGTCCACTTTCCACTATCGGAATCCTTCGAGGCGGAATACGGAGCCTTTACAACAACGATTCGGGGCATGACCCACAAATGGCTTGGGGGCTCCCGAACAGCTACAATCTGTCACAAAGACAAGAAGGTAAGTACAACAATGGGCTAGGTTTTCCTAGTGGAAACCCTACCAAGTGTTCCCTCAAGTGAATGAGGGGGAAATGAAGAACGGCTCGGTGAAGATGTAGATCGGGGATTTCTCCTTCAATCCTCCAAAGATCAACGAGTTTGGACGGAGGGATTGGGAGATCTAATGATTCTTGGCTTGCAACAATGGAGTTCCTCTTTTTTTGGTCGAGCAAACTAGCTGGAAGAAGGAGGAGGGGTATTTATACCCCTCCAAAGATGTAGCCGTTGCAGCCATTCATCAGGCCGGAAACTCCGGTCCTAGTGGCCGGAAACTCCGGCCAGGGGCGGAAACTCCGGCCACTGGAGGCCGGAAACTCCGGACCATGCCAGGGGCTGAGCACCAGTTTCTCCAAACTTGGCTTGGACATCTTCGAGGTGCCTGAGGCCGGAAACTTTGGCTAGGGGCGGAAACTCCGGTCCTCAGGACCGAAAACTCCGCCCCCCACCAGGGGCTGAGCAATTCTTCGGCAACAGAGGCTTGTGAAAGATTCCGGTCCTCAGGGACCGGAAACTCCAGGCAGGGGCGGAAACTCCGGCCCCTGAGGCCGGAAACTCCGCCCCCCACCAGGGGCTGAACACACTTTTCAGTGCTGCCTCTTTTTCTCCTTTTTGGTGCTGATGCATCTGAAATGTTCCTAAATTATCCTGCATCACTTAACACCAACTTAATACATCCAACATGTTGTTAACTAACACACAAAACACAGAGATCATAGAAATGTCCTTTCATAGACGTCTCCCAATCTCCGGTTAGAAGAGGAGCTGAGGAAGAAAGACTTAGACCAGAAATCCAGCAGGGCAATGATGTCCAGAAGGTGAAAGAACCTCCAACTCTGTGAGCACAACTCCAAACTTTGGAGCCACACACGAGGGGAGAGATGAGAGAATTGGATGGAGGAGAGGTGGCACCCTCTGGTGTGCCTCCACCAAGGAGCCACCGCCCCCACCATGGCTGGCTGGCCCTCCCCCACATAGGGTTTGGGTGGCGCATGGGCCACCCTCCCTTTTGGGTGAGGCTCCACCCCTAATGGGTTGCCACATGGTGACCATTAGGGGTTAGACCCTTAATTAATTTTTTTAAATTTATTTATTTAAATAATGAATATATTAATTAACTCCTACCTCTATTTCCTTTGTCCTGAAAAAATTTGATATCACCTGAAACCTTTACGGTACTTCTCTTCCATATTTCTGATAATTTAGAATCGATCCCTAAGCGTCGTAAAACCTTAAGTATGCCACCCTACGGGCTTGGGAGTATTCCAGACGTGATTGAGACTCTTCTACGATCAATGATCAGCAGAGGGATCTGAAAAGGCATGTTGACCCCGTGCACTCGACGGATATATTGAAGGAGATATGCCCTAGAGGCAATTAATAAATTGTATTTTTTTATCATCTCTCGTTTGTTCATAATATGTTTTTGTGTCATGCTATAACCGTATTAAGAGGAAACATTAATACAGGTGTGATGCGTAAACAACCAGGTCCCAAGTAGCCTCTACTAAGACTAGTTTTGCTGCGCGATCGATGATCGAGGTTTCCCGATCATAGGGCATGATGTCGGTCGGCAATGGAAGTCAGACCGTTGGAGAACGATGTGATGGACATAGCCAGATTTGTAGGACGTAGTCATTACGCCTTTGACCGTGAGACCAACTCTTATTGCTATTCCTGGAAGATACTTTGATTGCACCAAACGTCGTATCTTAATTAGTATGACAATAACGGTGATACTTTTGGGTATCGAAAAGGAGTAGTTGAGATGAGGGGCCAAGAGCGGGATTTGTCAGTCCGCATAGCAGGATAGATACTCTAGGGCCCACTCGGTGAGATTATGTCTAATGAGATTGCAAGCATGTGACTAGGTCACGGAGACATGAAATCATAGACGAGTAGAAGATAGCATTTTCGGTAGCAAGGTCAAGCTAGATATGGAGATATATATGAACGACGCTCAAACACGCTAAGTATCGCCATGGCAAAAGGTTAAGACTTAATGTTCAAGTTTGATAGATGAAAATCATTCGTTATATCACTGGGATTAATTCATGGGGTCGAGGCCTACGAGTTAGTCGTTGATCATAGAGGAGTCTTGATTGTACCTGTTATTATATCGAACCGCTAGGGTACCACACTTAAGGGGTTTCGACAAGACAACCGGAAAGGAAAGAGATCACCGGGAACGTCTCGGGAGAGGTCTGATGGAGATCGGGCAGCGATGAAAGAGTTGTCGGAGCTAGAATAAATTATATATAATATGATTGATATTAATTAGTGTAATTAATGTCTAAATATGATTTTATATATTTGTTTTCGAATTTATTTAGGCTGATTTCCCTAAATGGGCCTTCTGGTCGAAAGAAGGCCCAAGAGGGGAAAATTCCCTAGGGGAATTCGGTGGTGGCTTGGTTTGCCGACCCAAGTGGGCCAAGAGGCCCACTAGGGGGCCGGCGCACCAGCCTATACCGCACCAGGCATGTGGGGTTTAGTCCCACATTGCCTGGCTGGCAGGTTGGCTCCCCCCTGGGAGCCTATATATAGAGGGGCACCCCTGACCTTTTAATTCACCAATTAATTCCCCAATTCTCTCTCGATTTCGTGATTTCCTTTGTCGAAGTTGCGCCGAGTTGAGAGGGGGATCTCTTCCACCATAACCCGCTGTCGCGCTGCTGGTGTTCCGGTCCAAGTCTTCCGCTGCTCGTCCTGGACTGGAGCTTCGGAGGCCGTCGTTTGCACCGTACGTGTGTAACGCCCTGCGAGGTGCTACGCTAGCGGTGCTCGGAGGTCTGCTTCCTCTACACGACCTTGAGGTCGGCTTCGTCGGTCTTCATCGACAACGTTTGTGCGGGAACGTAATCCCCGCTTTCGGTCTACAAGGGTATATATTCCGATCTCCGTCTGTACTACTATATCTGCATAGAATAGATCTTGGCATGTTTTAGGGATATCGTTGCTAGGAATTTTTTTGTTTTCTGCACCCGATCCCCTTCAGTGGTATCAGATCCGATCTATCGTAGATATAGATGTACGCTGTTAGAACCCGTGTTTTGCACAGGGGACCGCTCTTGTTATTTGCTACCCTCTAGCGTGCACTTGTGATTCCAGCGGCATCGAGTTGATGAAGCAGCCCGGACCGACTTTACGCTTTCGCGAGATTGGTTCCACTACTGACATACGGCTTGTACCGTATCTGTGGCTGGCGGGTGTCAGTTTCTCTCTCTTTAGTTGGTCTTGCATTTTCAATGGAGGGCCCGAAAGGGATGCTTAAACATGCAATTATTGGATCGTTGTTGTGGTCATAAAGTTCGTGGGTATGAAGCGGTTCTATTTACGAAAGCCCCAAGCCACGAAAAATATGCTAAAGATAAAGTAGAAGCGTCTAACTTTATTTTGCAGGGGCTATGTGATATGGTCAAGGTAGGTTTATTAAATTGTTTATAAACTGTGGGCGCTAAGAAGACCATGGCGCAATGGACTATATCACATTGCATTACATTTGATGTTTTGTGTGCATCTTATATTGTGTGATTATATATATATATATATATATATATATTAGTATATATTAGTTACGCGGCGGTAATTATATAAGATGATCCCTTCAAAATACCACAAGTGTTCTTTCTCCAACGAGCACCACCAAGAAAGTTCTACGTTATGAGGCAGGCCGTGACGATCGGGTGTCAGACATATCGGCGTTCGCATACGGTGGGTGCAATCCATGTTGCACAAGCGTCACGTGGAGGTTATAGTGGCGAGCCTAGCATATGCAGATATGGCCTCGGAACACGGAGGCCGAAAGGTCGAGCACGAGTCACAAATTTGGTGTGACTGACAGTTGTCTACTCTTGAAGTTGTGCCGCCGGCTCTGACGATGAGGGGTGGTGCAATGGATGGGGGTCGTGTAATCGCTTAAACGACAAGGAGGGATGTTCGTTTGAGTGGGAGTTATGTTAGTTATTTTCTAAAAATACTATAACTCAGAAATATTATGAACAAAGTCTTATGTTGTTGCAAATTCCATTGTAGATGTCTCGCCCCTCGTTTAACCTAGGTCTGTTCCTTGAGAAAGAAAAGCTTAACACCAATGGGTCAAACTTCATGGCCTGGTTCCGCAACCCGAGGATCCTCCTCACTCCCCATAGGGTGGCCTACGTCATTGAGGCCGCCATAGGTGACCCTCCCGCAGATGAAGCCTATGAGGATGAGAAGAAGGTCTTCCATACCAGATCGGAGGATTCTGCCTTTGTCCAGAGTGGCATGCTCTACGCCAAGGAAGCCGACCCGCAGAAGCGCTTTGAGAAGATGAGCGCCTTTGAGATTATTTCTGATCTCAAGGCTGTCTTCGCGCCGCAGGCTAAGGCTGAGAGATATGAAGCTTCTGAGCTTTTCTTCTCGGCCAAGATGGAGGAGCATAGCAGTGTGAGCGAGCATGTGGTCAAGATGTTTGGCTACGTTCAACGCCTGAATGCTCTGGAATGCAAGATTCCCGATGAGCTGGCGATTGACAGGGTGCTGCAATCGTTGCCCCCTAGCTATAAAGGCTTCGTCATGAACTACAACATGCAGGGCATGGCTAAGTCCCTGGGTGAAGTGTTCGTGATGCTCAAGACTGCTGAGATCAAGAAGGAGCACACGCTGTTGATGGTCAACAAGACCGTCCATTATATGAAATCTGGTGGCAAGGGAAAGTAGAGCTGGAAGTCCAGGAGGGAGGGAAAGTTGGTTGCCAAGCCCAAGACTAACAAATCTGATCCCAGAGTTGGCGTGGAGTGCTTCTACTGCAAGGGAAAAGGTCACTGGAAGCGCAACTTCCCCAAGTACCTGGAGGATAGGAAGTCTGGCAAGACAGTCGACAAAGATCAAGATATATTTGATATACATGTTATAGATGTGTACCTTACATCCGACCGTAGCAACACGTGGGTATTTGATACCGGTTCTGTTGCTCATAGATCTAACTCTCAGGAGGAGTTACGGAATAAACGGCGGCTGGCTAAGGATGAGGTGACGATGCGCGTCGGCAACGGATCGAGAGTCGACGTGGTAGCTGTCGGCACGCTCCCTCTACATCTACCATCGGGATTAGTTTTGGTTTTAAATAAGTGTTATTTTGTACCATCCTTGAGTGTAAACATTATAAGTGGATCTTGCCTGTTACAAGATGGTTATTCATTTAAATCAGTATCAAGCAGTTGTGCTATTTATATGAATGATATATTTTATGTTGATGCTCCCGAGAAGAATGGTTTATTCTTGTTGAATCTCGATTGTAGTAATCACATCCATAACATAGAAGCCAAACGGATTAAGTGTAGTGATGATACCGCCATGTATATGTGGCATTGTCGTCTCGGTCATATTGGTATAAAGCGCATGAAGAAACTCCACTCCGATGGACTTTTGGACTCGTTGGATTTTGGATCCCTCGATACATGCAAACCATGCCTTATGGGCAAAATGACCAGGACACCGTTCAAAGGTTTCGTTGAACGGGCGTCGGATTTATTGGGGATCATACATACAGATGTGTGTGGACCAATGAGCGTTTTGACACGCAATGGTTATCGTTACTTCGTCACCTTCACTGATGACTTGAGTAGATACGGTTATATCTATTTGATGAAACACAAGTATGAAACTTTTGAAAAGTTCAAAGAATTTCAAAGTGAAGTTGAAAATCAGCTTAACAAGAAAATCAAGCACCTCCGATCCGATCGTGGTGGCGAGTATTTGAGTTTGGCACACATCTGAAGAGTTGTGGCATAGTACCTCAACTTACGCCTGCCGAAACACCATAACGAAACGGCGTGTCCGAGCGACGTAATCGTACTCTACTGGATAGTGTCCGATCTATGATGTCTCTTATCGATTTGCCCGTATCCTTATGTGGTTATGCGTTAGAAACAACCGCATTCATTTTAAATAGGGCTCCGTCCAAATCCGTTGAAACGACACCGTATGAATTATGGTACGGCAAGAAGCCTAAATTATCGTTTCTGAAGGTTTGGGGTTGTGAGACGTATGCTAAGAAACTACAGCCTGACAAACTCGAACCAAAGTCGGAGAAAGTCGTCTTTGTAGGATATCCGCAGGAAACCATAGGATACACCTTCTACAACCAAGCTGAGGGCAAAAAGTATGTCGCGAAGACCGGTACCTTTCTAGAGAAGGAGTTTCTCGCGAAAGGAGTAAGTGGGAGGAAGGTAGACATCGATGAGATCGTTGATCCTGAACTCGAGATTCTGAGTGGCGCAACGGAAGCTATTTCCGAAATGTCCTCCGCGGATGGAGTGGGAGAAACTGTCGAGGAAAGTATTCTACCTCGTAGGTCTGGTAGATCTCGGATCGCACCAGAATGTTATGGCAATATGGTTTGCACTGTCATGTTAATTGAACAAGACGAACCTACGAACTACAAGGAGGCAATGGCGAGTCTAGAGTCCGAGAAATGGCTAGAAGCCATGAAATCCGAAATAGGATCCATGTATGATAACAAAGTGTGGACTTTGATGGATATTCCCGAAGGGCGCAAGGCCGTCGAGAATAAATGGATCTTTAAGAAGAAGACTGATGTTGATGGTAATGTGATCGTCTATAAAGCTCGGCTTGTCGCAAAAGGTTTCCGACAAGTTCATGGGATTGACTACGATGAAACTTTTTCACCGGTAGCAATGCTGAAGTCTATTCGGATTTTGTTAGCAGTTCCTGCCTATTACGATTATGAAATATGGCAGATGGATGTCAAAACAGCCTTCCTAAATGGAAACATTGAGAAAGAGTTGTACATGGTACAACCGGAAGGTTTTGTCGATCCATGAAATGCTAACAATGTATGCAAGCTTCACCGATCCATCTATGGATTGATGCAAGCATCTCGGAGCTGGAATCTTCGCTTTGATGAGGTAATCAAAGGTTTTGGATTTGTCCGAAATTTGGAAGAGACCTGCATTTATAAGAAAATGAGTGGGAGCTCGGTTGTGTTCTTAGCACTATATGTACTTGACATATTGCTGATTGGGAATGATGTGGAACTTCTGAATAGCGTGAAGAAATATTTAAATAGTAAATTTTTTCCATGAAGGACTTAGGAGAAGTTGCATACGTCTTAGGCATTAAAATCTATCGTGATAGATCAAGACGTCTATTAGCGTTGAGTCAGAGTACTTATCTTGATAAAATACTGAAGCGTTTCGGAGAAGGCAAAGAAGGGTTCTCTGCCGGTTATCAAAATAAAACATTGCGAAAGGCACAGTGTCCGGTAACGGAACTGGATAAGGCCGATATGACTAAACATCCTTATGCTTCAGCCATAGGATCGATTATGTATGCAATGTTAAGTACTAGACCTGATGTGACATTAGCTCTAAGTTTGACAAGCCGTTTCCAGAGTAATCCTGGAATGGCGCATTGGATTGTTGTTAAGAGCATTCTTAAGAATCTCAATAAGACAAAGGAAATGTTCCTTGTCTATGGTGGCTGCGATGAAGAACTTGGCGTAACATGTTACGTGGATGCAAGTTTCTGCTCATACCCCGATGACTCTAAGTCACACACAGGTTATGAGTTCAAGGTGAATGGAGGCGCCGTGTGCTGGAGAAGTGGGAAGCAACCCATCGCCGCACAATCTACAATGGAGTCAGAGTACATTGCTGCTTGCGAAGCCGCGAATGAAGTTGTGTGGCTGAGGAAGTTCATCATTGAACTTGGAGTGATCCCGAGCGTGCAAGACCCTGTGATCCTCTTCTGTGACAATACGGGTGCCATTGCTAACGCCAAGGAGTCAAGGTCTCACTCCACCGCCAAACACATTCTCCGACGCTTCCATGTGATACGTCAGTACGTACAAGGAGGTGATGTGAAGATCTGCAAAGTGCATACGGATCTGAATGTGGCAGATCCGCTGACGAAGCCTCTCCCACTTGACAAGCATGAAAAACACCAGTTAGCTATGGGTGTTAAGCTTTTACCAAGTTGTAATCTAGATTAATTTGTACTCTAGTGCAAGTGGGAGACTGAAAGAGATATGCCCTAGAGGCAATTAATAAAGTGTATTTCTTTATCATATATCGTTTGTTCATAATATTTTTTGTGTCATGCTATAACCGTATTAAGCGGAAACATTAATACGGGTGTGATGCGTAAACAACCAGGTCCCTAGCAGCCTCTACTAAGACTAGTTTCGTTGCGCGATCAATGATCAAGGTTTCCCGATCATAGGGCATGGTGCCAGTCGGCAATGGTAGTCATATCGTTGGAGAACGATGTGATGGACATACCCAGATTTGTAGGACGTAGTCATTACGCCTTTGACCGTGAGACCAACTCTTATTGTTATTCCTGGAAAATACTTTGATTGCACCAAACGTCGTATCTTAATTAGTATGACAATAACGGTGATACTTTTGGGTATCGGAAAGGAGTAGTTGAGACGAGGGGTCAAGAGCGGGATTTGCCAGTCCGTATAGCAGGATAGATACTCTAGAGCCCACTCGGTGAGATTATGTCTAATGAGCTTGCAAGCATGTGACTAGGTCACGGAGACATGAAATCATAGACAAGTATAAGATAGCGTTGTCGGTAACGAGGTCAAGCTAGATATGGAGATATCTATGAACGACGCTCGGACACGCTAAGTATCGCAATGGCAAAAGGTTTAAGACTTTACGTTCAGGTTTGATAGATGAAAGTCATTCGTTATATCACAGGGATTAATTCATGGGGTCCAGGCCTACGAGTTAGTCGTTGATCATAGAGGAGTCTTGATCGTACCTGTTATTATATCGAACCGCTAGGGTAACACATTTAAGGGGTTTCGACAAGACAACCGGAAAGGAAAGAGATCACCGGGAACGTCCCGGGAGAGGTCCGATGGAGATCGGGCAGCGACGAAAGAGTTTTCGGAGCTACAATAAATTACATATAATATGTTTGATATTAATTAGTGTAATTAATGTCTAAATATGATTTATATATTTATTTTTGAATTTATTTAGGCTGATTTCCCTAAATGGGCCTTCTGTTCGAAAGAAGGCCCAATAGGGGAAAATTCCCTAGGGGAATTCGGTGGGGGCTTGGGTGGCCGACCCAAGTGGGCCAAGAGGCCCACTAGGGGGCCAGCGCACCAGCCTATGCCGCACCAGGCATGTGGGGTTTAGTCCCACATTGCCTGGCTGGCTGGTTGGATCCCCCCTGGGAGCCTATATATAGAGGGGCACCCCTGGCCTTTTAATTCACCAATTAATTCCCCAATTCTCTCTCGATTTTGTGATTCCCTTTATCGGAGTTGCACCGAGTTGAGAGGGGGATCTCTTCCACCATAGCCCGCTGTCACGTTGCTGGTGTTCCGGTCCAAGTCTTCCGCTGCTCGTTCTGGACTGGAGCTTCGAAGGTCGTCGTTCCCACCGTACGTGTGTAATGCCCTGCGAGGTGGTGCACTATCGGTACTCAGAGGTCTGCTTCCTCTACACGACCTTGAGGTCGGCTTCGTCGGTCTTCATCGACAACGTTTGTGCGGGGATGTAATCCCCGCTTTCGGTCTACAAGGGTATGTATTCCGATCTCCGTCCTTAAAACTATATCTGCATAGAATAGATCTTGGCATGTTTTAGGGATATCGTTGTTAGGATTTTTTTTTCTGCACCCGATCCCCTTCATATATATGTTCGTTGAACCGTAAACGTCGAGTCCCATTACCTTTGTATTATGATACCTAGTTTGTTTGAGATCTGAGCTTTGGTATTTCTATACGGTGTTCAATCTTGTTACCGACAAACACTTTCTACTCGTTTACATGACATTGCGTTCCCGTGACCTAGTCACACACTTGCAAGCTTCGTAGATGCAATCGCCACCGAGTCGGCCCAAAGTATCAAGCCGTCACGCGGATGAACAAATCCCGATCTTGATGCATAAGCCTCAACATAGTCCATCGAGAATACCTGATAGACACCTTCTCGATCACCTAGTTACGGAGTGACCATTGATGCAGTCAAGACAACCTCCAAAAGTAGTGATTAGATATGATCTCACAGTCTAAAGATTAGGTTACCTCATTTTCTTAGTTATCATAATGTTGAACTATCTGACTTGTACTACTCGTTGCAATACTAATGTTGGGTGTTGTGTCTATCATGTCAAACATGGCCACATTGTCAACTAATATTAATGTCATGATCAGGAAACCTTGATCAATAGTTGACCAAGGAGCTAGTTAACTAGCGTCTACTAGGGATCTTGTTGTTATATACCACACATGTACTAGTGTTTCCGCTTGATACAATTATAATATGGCATATGACATATTATGAACCAAAACAAGATATGACAGTAAAACACACTTTATTGTTTGCCTTGTAGCGCCCCAACTTTTATTAAAGTTGGAACACCTGTGTTATGTGCTAGTCCATGGATCACTGCCAGCACCACAGTACAAAATATAAGGTACCAGTGCATAAGTATTAAAATTGCTACAACGAGATCCAAAAATAATAGCCAAGTATGGCTTTATTACAAGTTGCATAGCCATGAAGGCTAGCTAAAGTTCAGAGTTCACAACGAAAGCGAAATAACATGGAGCCTCATCTTCAAGCATGCGCCACAGGCAGACATGTTGGGTGTAGACTCGAGTCCAAACTCATTCAGCATCAGAATTACCTGCACATTTGAATATGCAGCCCCCGAAGGAGGTCAATACAATGATGTATTGGCAACTGACTATGGTGGATATATAATGACAAGTCTAATATCTATATGCATATTTGGCTTGGTGGGGTTGAAGGCTATTTGCATAAAGCAAGTTTTCTCCTATCATTTTGTAAAACACTTTTATTTCTCAGGACTTGGCACCAAGGGATAAAGCCCAAGTGCACCAACAATTCTTTCCTTAGTCAAATTTTACTTTATGAAAACAGTGTTGAGATTCTTCCACCCATCCTTGTCCAGTTGCTCGAAGTAGTCCATTTCCGGAGACACGGCTGAGTACTCAGATTGTCGACTCTGTAGAGGTTGTGCACTTTCACCTTTAGACTCAATTAGCCCGAAAATCCTATACACACGGAGTGTATTGAGGAAAGGAGAGAATTGAGACAAGAACTTTCAGAAGAAGGATGCAACCATACTAGCAAGACCCGTTCCACCTACCATCTCTACATCTGCTTGTCAAGCTGACAGGTTGCACCCTCACAACTTAATTATTCTAGACAGAGCCCATTGTCAAAAGGCTGCACGGGAAGCTTCTAAACTTGGAGGGACTTGATAATCTCTTCGTTCCTGGGTGGCCGTCCACAAGTGCACTTCTGGGTAACAAACACCATACTCATGGCACTAAGTAGAATAGACATTCATCCTAGGCGACGACAACCACAAGCATAGTCCCAAAAGCCACTCAACATAAGCCAAACAACCAATTCCACCCATATGTGTATTTAAATTTTTAACACTTAGAAACATTTCCAAAACAGGGTAAACATTTTTATAGCATAGCTAAGCAACTAATAAAACTTTTCATGGCTGCATAGGAGAAGGGGTGGCTACATACTACTAGGATATTTGTAAAATACAAACTAACTTAGCATTATAGAATAAATCCAAAATCCTATCATGCACACTACTCAAAATATACTACTTATGCATATAGAAAATATGGGATATAATATGAATGTCACTTGCCTTGAAAACAGGAGGAACAAGCACAGCAAGAATAACAATCACAAGCAAGTCCTTCCTCTTATTCACAATCTAGCACAAGCAATGAATAAAATAAATATTAACACAATATCATCACAACACCAAACATAAACATGTATGCATGAATGATATGCTATAATGATGATAGGACACCCTTATTAATAATTTTTATCTTCTGTCATTAAATGAATGAAATATAATTTCTAAGTATTTCTTATTTTATTTATCAATTTAAATTTTTTAAAATAATATAGTAAAACTTTGATTCTATAATTAAATCTTTTATTATTTTATGAAAGTTTTCAATTAAGACATTTATTAATATTGCTGGACAGAGGGAATCAATACAATCCTGAAAATATTAAATTTATTTCTAAATCATTTTTATTATTCAAGTTATTATTTTAATAGCCGAAATACTCCTCTGATAATTATAGAAATTATAATTTGTAAAAAGGAAAAACAATTGATGTAGAAATAAACTTCATGAGCAGGGCTATCCGTGGATATAAAGTTTATCAAATTTGAACTTGTAGATCAAAAGTTATGAATTTTCTAAGTTTTTGCATATTTTTTGTTTTATTTATAAAAATTCCTGCGAAAAGAAATTAACAGGGGCTACGTGGCGCGATCTTATTGGTCGGTACCTCTTCGACGCGGATCGGCTGCGAGAGCCGTCCGATCTAAATTAAAATGGACGCGTGGGATCTAATCGATCTAGATCCATTGGATCTAGATCTAACGGTCCACGAACCGTTGACCAAAAATGGGCGGCGCAGCCGCCGGAGTTCTCCCGACCGCGGCGGCGCCACGGCCGGCGTTGCTCGTTCTCGCGTCCTACGGGGCTATGGAACGAACGGAGCTTACCGAGGCGTAGCGGACGTCGGGGCGGAGTCGATGGCGCGGTAGCGGTCTCCGGCGTGAGCTCCTCCTCGCGTAATCGCTCGCCGGAGTAGCACGAGGCGGCGGTTCTCCTCGGGCGAGCACGGACACGGCGTTGCGCTGCGGAAACAAGTTCAAAACCGTGTCAAAAAGCTTCGCAAGGAAGAGGTAAAGCGAGAGGGAGCAATGAGAGGGTACGAGGTGGCTAGGTTTGCGCGCACGGCGAGGTTCTCACCGACGGCGACGGCAGAGAGGCAGGGTCTCTAGCGGGCAGCCCAGGGGCTCTTGGGAGGAGATGTTTGGGGCAAAACACGGAGGAGATCGGGGGCTTTTAATAGGAGGAGGAGGTGTTGCAAACGGCGTACTAAATATCCCGCAATCAAACGAATCAATTTCGAGCGTTTTCGGTCGGAGGCGAGGGCGTGATTTGGGGAAGAACTGCTCCGCGGGGGAGATGACAGGTGGGTCCCGCAATACTGATTTCAAAAATGATTTTTAAACCTATCCAAAACATTTCAGAAAAAATCATAAAAATATGTTTTGGAAAGGTTATTAAAAATGGGACTTTTTGACATTATACTTGCCCATAAACAAATTGATCAAATTTTATTTATTAAAGGAGTTTAAATAAACACTTTATGGAATTATAGATTATTCAAATATTTAATTTGAAGTTTTATTTAATAATTTTGTGATGTAGTTTTATGCCTAATGATGAATGATGCATGGATGTAAAGTTTTAAATTTTTGCAATTTTTGGGATGTTACAGACTAACCCCCTTAAGAGGAATCTCGCCCTCGAGCTTCGGAAAGGTCAGCAAATAGGTGTGGATGGTCTTCTCGGAGGTCATCCTCTCGTTCCCAGGTGGCTTCTTCCTCGGTGTGATGGTTCCACTGGACTTTGATAAACTTGATGGTTTTGGTACGGGTGACTCTTTCTGCGGTCTGCAATATCTTGATGGGTTTCTATTCGTAGGTCAGGTCACTTTCCAATTGTACTTCTTCGAGAGGTACTGTATCCTTTAAAGGAACTCCAATCATCTCGGGGTGACATTTATTCAACTGACTGATATGGAACACATTATGAACCGCAGACAGAGCTTCTGGTAGTTCTAACTCATATGCCACCTCACCCTTGCGAGACAAAATTTTAAATGGTCCAATAAATCGAGGTGCTAATTTTCCTTTAATTCCAAACCTCTTTACACCCCTGAGTGGCGACACTCTGAGATAGGTTCTATCACCCACCTCGTAGGCGACTTCTCTACGTTTAGAATCCGCGTAGCTTTTCTGGATTGACTGTGCTATCTTCAATCTATCTTTAATTAATCTGACCTTCTCTTCAGCTTCTTGGATTATATCAGGTCCAAAGAAACTTCTTTCTCCTACATCACTCCACAACAATGGAGTTGTGCATTTCTTCCCATATAAAGCCTCAAAGGGTGCCATCTCAATGCTAGCTTGGTAACTGTTATTGTAGGAGAACTCAGCATAAGGTAGATTGTCATCCCAACTAGACCCATAATCAAGCGCACAAGCTCTTAACATATCTTCTAAAACCTGATTTACTCTTTCAGTCTGACCATCCGTTTGCGGGTGAAATGCCGTACTGAATTCCAATCTAGTTCCCAGTGATTCATGCAACTGCTTCCAAAAATGGGATGTGAACTGGGTCCCTCTATCAGACACGATACTCTTGGGGACGCCGTGTAGGCACACAATTCTCTTCATGTAAATATCAGCTAGCTTTGCGCTGGTATAGGTGGTCTTCACGGGTATAAAGTGAGCTATTTTGGTTAAACGACAAACAATAACCCAAATAGAATCATACCCTGATCTGGTCCTTGGTAACCCGGTGATGAAATCCATCCCAATAGAATCCCACTTCCAATCTGGTACCTTCAAAGGTTGCAAAAGTCCTGCTGGTTTCTGATGCTCAGCCTTTACTCGACTGCATACATCGCACTTAGTGATATATTCTGCTATTTCTCTTTTCAGATTGTTCCACCAAAATCTCTCCTTCACATCCATATACATTTTGGTATTTCCTGGATGAATGGAATAAGGTGTTTCATGGGCTTCTTGCAGAATTAACTTCCTAAGATCAGGATCATTTGCCACACATACTCGTTTTTCAAACCACAAGGTTCCTTGCTCATCTTCATGAAATCCCTTGGCTTTTCCTGCTCTCAGATTGACTTTGATTTCTTCAATATCTTTGTCTCCCTTCTGAGCTTCACGTATCCTATCCATCAAATTTGGTTGTACTACTAAAGAGGCTAAAAAACCATCTGGTACCACTTCCAATCGGAGGTCCTTGAATGCCTTGCATAAATCCTCAGGTATTTCTCCTGCCGTGAGGCCATTCACATAAACCTTATGACTCAGGGCATCAGCTACTACATTAGCCTTTCCAGGATGGTATTGAAGACTTAGATCATAATCCTTGATAAGTTCTAACCATCTTCTCTGCCTCATGTTCAATTCTTTCTGAGTGAAAATATACTTCAAACTTTTGTGGTCAGTGAACACTTCACATCTTTTTCCCATAAGGTAGGGTCTCCAAGTTTTTAGGGCATGTACCACTGAGGCTAACTCGAGATCATGAGTGGGATAATTTTTTTCATGTTTCTTGAGCTGTCTAGAGGCATAAGATGCCACTCTGCCTTCTTGCATCAGCACACTTCCCAGGCCTTGGCGTGAAGCATCACAGTATACTTGGAATTCTTTCTCTAAATCAGGTAAGCATAGAACTGGGGCTGAAACTAGACGTTTCTTCAACTCCTGAAAACTGGCTTCACATGCCTCAGTCCACTCAAATTTCTTCTCCTTCTTTAATAATTCCGTCAAAGCCTTGGCGATCTTGGAGAAGTTTTCTATAAATCTTCGGTAGTATCCTGCTAGACCAAGAAAACTTCGTAATTCTCCAACATTCTTTGGTGGCTCCCAATTGGTTACAGCTGAAACCTTTTCAGGATCCACTGCTATACCCTCCTTGGATACTATGTGTCGTAGGAATGCGACTTGTTCCAACCAAAATTCACACTTGCTGAATTTAGCATATACCTTATGTTCACGTAGTCTCTGCAATACTAGGCGCAAATGTTCTTCATGTTCTTTGTGACTCTCGGAGTAGATCAGAATGTCATCTATGAACACTACCACGAACTTGTCTAGAAAATCCATGAACACTTTATTCATCATATTCATGAAATAAGCTGGAGCATTGGTTAATCCAAATGGCATTACTGTGTACTCATAAGAGCCATATCTTGTAACAAACGCTGTCTTTGGTATATCTATTTCTCTAACCTTCATTTGGAGATAACCTGATCGAAGATCAATCTTGGAGAAGACACATGCACCTTTCAGTTGATCAAATAATTCATTTATCTTGGGTAACGGATACTTGTTCTTGATGGTGTGTTCATTTATATCCATGTAGTCCGTGACTAGTCTCTGGGTTTGATCTTTCTTTTTGACAAATAGAACTGGCGCTCCCCAGGGCGAAGAACTTGGACGGATAAATCCTTTCAGAAGGTGTTCTTCCAGTTGCTTCTTGAGTTCTTTCAGTTCATCGACGACCATAGGTAAGGTCTCTTAGCTATTGGTCCGGTACCCGGTTTCAGTTCAATGAGAAATTCCACATCTCTATCGGGTGGCATTCCCGGTAATTCTTCTGGGAATACATCTGGGTACTCTTGGACAATCAGCACATCACCAAGGCTAACCCCCTTAAGAGAATTTTGCCTAACTTTCTTAAGTTCGAAAGTTGATCTGAATTTAATCTTTTGTTTTTCTGGGGTGGTGAGGGTGATAGCTCTATTTGCACAGTCTATGATCCCTTCAAAACGGGTCATCCAATCCATTCCGATGATAAAATCCAAACCTTGGGTTTCTAGGATGACTAAGTCTGCTGGGAAAAGATATTTTCCAATCCTTAAATCTAACTGCCTATAGCCCGAATTTACTATCATCTCACCCCAGGTGAACTCACTCTAATAGGTTTTCCTAAGCTTTCCTCGGCTAGCCCATGTTTGTTTACAAAAGCTCTTGATATGAATGAATGCGATGCTCCAGTATCAAATAAGACTAATGCTGGAAAGGAATTCAGCAGGAACTTACCAATCACTGCATCAGGTTCATCATGAACTTCTTCCACATTGATGTGATTTACTTGCCCCTTCTGGAAAGGATTGGGCTTGGAATTTTCATCCGCCTTCCTCTCTGGGAATTCAGTTGCATAGTTAACTGTCTTCTTGCACTTGAAGCAAGTCACATTAGACAAGTCTTTCTTCCCTTCATAGTTAGGACGGGGATTACCATTCCCATGATTTTGGCCATGGTGATGGTTTCCCTTGAACCCACCATTATTTCCTTTGTACCCTCCATTGTTTCCTTTGTATCCTCCATTGTGGTTATGACCATGATGCTTTTGGCCACTACCACTGTTGGAGTAGTTCCAGGGTTTATGGCCACTGACTTCAAAGGTGTGTGGTTTCTTGTGTGTCCCTTCAGAGTTACCCTTACTTGCACCGAACTTCCTCTTCCTATTTTCTTCCTTTCTTATGTTATTGTCCAGAGTGATTGCTTGATCCAGCAGAACTTGATAATTCGAAGCATATGCCACAGATAAGGGTATCTTCAGTTCTCCCAAGTCCATTAAGGAATTTTTCCTTTCTCTTAGCATCTGTGTCGATGTCTTCTGGTGCATACCTTGATAACATACATAAGTCATCCATATACTCCTTCAGAGTTCTACCTCCCTGTCTCAAGCTACGAAATTCCTCCTTCTTCAGATTCATTATGCCAGAGGAGATGTGAGCATTGCGGAAACCATCCTTGAACGCATCCCAAGTCATGCCATCCAAGGGATGGGTCAATTGATATGTCTCCCACCACATGGCAGCAGGTCCTTCCAATAGGTGTGCAGTGAACCTCACCTTTTCTGCCTCAGAACACTCACAGGTTACTAAGTCCTTGTTGACTGAACGAAGCCAGTCATCCGCCACTATTGGTTCAGTAGCAGAGGAGTACTTATTAGGTCTAAGCCTGAGAAATCTTGCAAGTCTGTCCACTGGAGGTGGTGGTGGTGGGTGGTTGTTATTGTTGTTGTTGTTGTTGTTGTTGTTGGTTGCTGCAATGAACTGGGTCATCATAGTCATTAGTTGGGCTTGAGCTGCCATCAGCTGTTGCATAGCTTCGTTGTTGTCGGTATCACGACGTGGATGCATCTGTGGGGTTTTAGCATGGATGAGTAACAGATAGATAGAACTATAAGGAGGAATTCTACCCATGCACAAAACAATCAAGTCAAGCACACCATCAACAACACACCACTTATAAAACAATCAACAAACAAATCAAAACCTTTGGCTTAAGGAAAGCGATATAAAAGTTTGGAAAATAAACTCACGAGGTTCCGAGGATACAAGGGAAGGTACTGCCTTACCACAAGTTGGTAGGTCAATACGAAGCTAAGATAATGATGAGGTGTATGATAAATGGTGGTCTCACTAACTAACTACTCGACCATGACATCTTCTTCCTCTTCAATTTCCTGAATCTCGATCCCTTCATAGGCGAGTACATCCTTGAGTTCCTTTACTTCTTTCTCCAGGGCAGAGTTCTTTTCTTGCAGCTCCCTCTTCTCAGTACGAAGCCTTTTGATCAAGTCACTATCAGCCTCGAACTCGACTTCATTGCTCTCGAGTTCTGCCTTTTCTTCCCTGATAGTCTTGTTCTTCTCTTGAACTCTTTTCTCCTGCCTCCTGTACTTCTCCTCTTGTGCAGCGAACCTCTCTTCTTGTGCCTTAGTCACTTCCTCTTGAGCCTTCACCTTCTCTTCGTTCTCCTTAAGTAAGGCACATAGCTCATCGTTCTTCAGGAGCTCGGTGCGTCGATCTTCATAAAGTTCAGTGACAAGGATTTCCAGCTCCTGGAAATAAAGACTAAGGGGTTTTTCCTTGCCTCTTTCTCTGACGTCATACATGTAAGGTTCTCCATCCTCGTTTCTCCTTCCAAAGAAAATGGAGTAGTGGCCCCTCAACTCTGTGCTGTAGCGTCCGCAGAGGCGCCCAATCAAATCTTGCATGACTAGATTGAGTCCTTTATCTTTGGAGTCGCTAACCATTTTGATCTCCAGTGGGGGCTCTTCTCCACATCATGGCTGAGTTGCTTTTATTCCCCAGCAACCCTCTTTGTTAAACTTCTTCAGGATGAAGCCCTTGACTTGGGGTAGTGGTAACCCTATCTTCTCGCCGATGTCGAGAAGGTAACGGCCAAAACGGGTGTTCTCGAAGTCCTCCGCGGTGGTGAAGTGAAAGCTCGTCATCCTTTAGGTAGAAAGAAAGGAATTAAAACAAGAATTGCATAAGATAAGGAAGTACTAGTCATAGTGTGTATTATTAATTTAGAAGGATACTAAGTCAAAATCTTAAGGTGATCAACAGATATTAACAACTCTTCGTAAATTGGATTTTTCACTATAGTGAGAGAGACAGACACCCGGCCAGCCACTTATATTGTGGAACAGGTCTCATCTACGCGGACATGTAAGGTTTGTCCCGGGCCCCTTCATTCCACTATGCCGCTAGAATCCAACATACTTCAAAGATGGTAACATTATGACCAAAAGGGGCTTAACCAATCCTAGGGGCTCGAACCTACAGGCAACACTTTGCTCTGATACCATTTTGTAGCGCTCCAACTTTTATTAAAGTTGGAACACCTGTGTTATGTGCTAGTCCCTGGATCACTGCCAGCACCACAGTACAAAATATAAGGTACCAATGCATAAGTATTAAAATTGCTACAACGAGATCCAAAAACAATAGCCAAGTATGGCTTTATTACAAGTTGCATAGCCATGAAGGCTAGCTAAAGTTCAGAGTTCACAACGAAAGCGAAATAACATGGAGCCTCATCTTCAAGCATGCGCCACAGACATACATGTTGGGTGTAGACTCGAGTCCAAACTCATTCAGCATCAGAATTACCTGCACATTTGAATATGCAGCCCCCGAAGGAGGTCAATACAATGATATATTGGCAAGTGACTATGGTGGATATATAATGACAAGTCTAAAATCTATATGCATATTTGGCTTGGTGGGGTTGAAGGCGATTTGCAGAAAGCAAGTTTTCTCCTATCATTTTGTAAAACACTTTTATTTCTCAAGACTTGGCACCAAGGGATAAAGCCCAAGTGCACCAACAATTATTTCCTTAGTCAAATTTTACTTTATGAAAACAGTGTTGAGATTCTTCTGCCCATCCTTGTCCAGTTGCTCGAAGTAGTCCATTTCCGGGGACACGGCTGAGTACTCAGATTGTCGACTCTGCAGAGGTTGTGCACTTTCACCTTTAGACTCAATTAGCCCGAAAATCCTATACACACGGAGTGTATTGAGGAAAGGAGAGAATTGAGACAAGAACTTTCAGAAGAAGGATGCAACCATATTAGCAAGACCCGTTCCACCTACCATCTCTACATCTGCTTGTCAAGCTGACAGGTTGCACCCTCACAACTTAATTATTCTAGACAGAGCCCATTGTCAAAAGGCTGCACGGGAAGCTTCTAAACTTGGAGGGACTTGGTAATCTCTTCGTTCCTGGGTGGCCGTCCACAAGTGCACTTCTGGGTAACAAACACCATACTCATGGCACTAAGTAGAATAGACATTCATCCTAGGCGACGACAACCACAAGCATAGTCCCAAAAGCCACTCAACATAAGCCAAACAACCAATTCCACCCAGATGTGTATTTAAATTTTTAACACTTAGAAACATTTCCAAAACAGGGTAAACATTTTTATAGCATAGCTAAGCAACTAATAAAACTTTTCATGGCTGCATAGGAGAAGGGATGGCTACATACTACTAAGATATTTGTAAAATACAAACTAACTTAGCATTATAGAATAAATCCAAAATCCTATCATGCACACTACTCAAAATATACTACTTATGCATATAGAAAATATGGGATATAATATGAATGTCACTTGCCTTGGTAACAGGAGGAACAAGCACAGCAAGAATAACAATCACAAGCAAGTCCTTCCTCTTCTTCACAATCTAGCACAAGCAATGAATAAAATAAATACTAACACAATATCATCACAACACCAAACATAAACATGTATGCATGAATAATATGCTATGATGATGATAGGACACCCTTATTAATAATGTTTATCTTCTGTCATTAAATGAATGAAATATAATTTCTAAGTATTTCTTATTTTATTTATCAATTAAATAATTTTAAAATAATATAGTAAAACTTTGATTTCTATAATTAAATATTTTATTGTTTTATGAAAGTTTTCAATTAAGACATTTATTAATATTGCTGGACAGAGTGAATCAATAAAATCCTGAAAATATTAAATTTATTTCTAAATCATTTTTATTATTTAAGTTATTATTTTAATAGCCGAAATACTCCTCTGATAATTATACAAATTATAATTTTTTAAAAGGAAAAACAATTGATTTAGAAATAAACTTCATGATCAGGGCTATCCGTGGATATAAAGTTTATCAAATTTGAACTTGTAGATCAAAAGTTATGAATTTTCTAAGTTTTTACGTATTTTCTGTTTTATTTATAAAAATTCCTGCGAAAAGAAATTAACAGGGGCTACGTGGCGCGATCTTATTGGTCGGTACCGCTTCGACGTGGATCGGCTGCGAGAGCCGTCCGATCTAAATTAAAATGGACGCGCGGGATCTAATCGATATAGATCCATTCAATCTAGATCTAACGGTACACGAACCGTTGACCAAATATGGGCGGCGCAGCCGCCGGAGTTCGCCCGACCGCGGAGGCGCCACGGCCAGCGTTGCTCGTTCTCGCGTCCTACGGGGCTACGGAACGAACGGAGCTTACCGAGGCGTAGCGGACGTCGGGGCAGAGTCGATGGCGCGGTAGCGGTCTCCGGCGTGAGCTCGTCCTCGCGTAATCGCTCGCCGGAGTAGCACGAGGCGACGGTTCTCCTCGGGCGAGCACAGACACGGCGTTGCGCTGCGGAAACAAGTTCAAAACCGTGTCAAAAAGCTTCGCAATGGAAGAGGTAAAGCGAGAGGGAGCAATGAGAGGGTACGGGGTGGCTAGGTTTGCACGCACGGCGAGGTTCTCACCGACGGCGACGGCGGAGAGGCGGGGTCTCTAGCGGGCAGCCCAGGGGCTCTTGGGAGGAGATGTTTGGGGCAAAACACGGAGGAGCTCGGGGGCTTTTAATAGGAGGAGGAGGAGGTGTTGCAAACGGCGTAGTAAATCTCCCGCAATCAAACGAATCAATTTCGAGCGTTTTCGGTCGGAGGCGAGGGCGTGATTTGGGGAAGAATTGCTTCGCGGGGGAGATGACAGGTGGGTCCCACCTATCAGCGACTGCGAGCGAGAGAGGGGGGGCGCTGGGCCGCTGGCAGGTCGTTGCGTCTCGCGCGCGCGGCAGTTAGCTAAACGGGCCGGCCCGATTTCCTTTTCCTTTTAAATGAAATTAATATATGTTTTAAAATACTGATTTCAAAAATGATTTTTAAACCTATCCAAAACATTTCAGAAAAAATCATAAAAATATGTTTTGGAAAGATTATTAAAAATGGGACTTTTTGACATTATACTTGCCCATAAATAAAATGATCAAATTTTATTTATTAAATGAGTTTAAATAAACACTTTATGAAATTATAGATTATTTAAATTTATAATTTAAAGTTTTATTTAATAATTTTGTGATGTAGTTTTATGTCTAATGATGAATGATGCATATATGCAAAGTTTTAAATTTTTGCAATTTTTGGGATGTTACATGCCTCTAGGACATATCTCCAACAATTTATCTCTCCAACCATCATCACTCAAATCTCCCATATATATATACATGTGTTTGACGGAATGCCCGGGACAACAATCTATCGACATCATAATTCTTCTGATATATTACTTTTATATATAGTGATCAAGGATTTTATTAGATTATGCATTCTCATACCTGTTGTTATAAGGATTTGTCTTTAAACATTATAGGCTAAGCATGCCTTGCATATTATGTGCCAACACCAGAATAATTTCAACAAGGTATGTGTTGTAGTTCAGAGCTGAGCATACTTTTGTATTCGAAGACAGAAAAAAGCCTTTTATTCGACATATCATGTCAGAATTGATCAGCGTCTTTTTTCTCGGAAATTTTGCACTCTTATAATGAAACAAATCGGATAGTGAAAGTGTTACACGTGTCGGGTTAAAAGTTATATAAGCTGGGCATCAAGGGGACGTGTGTTCTAGACAAACTACAGGTATCGCTGCCAGATCGGTCCATTTTGACTCGGAGTCGGATTACGAGTTCGAGTTCAGGTCTGCAGGTTCCCGCGCGTTCTAAGTTTTCCGGACGCCTGGCCAACATAAAGGGGCGGACCATCTACGTTCTCGGGACATCAATTCGCTTCATCACTTGCTCCTCTTTCCGGCGATTCAACCTACGCGAATCGTCTCGTACTGGGATGGCGGCTTCCAAGAGGAGCGGCGACAGCCATGGGAACCAGGCCGCCTGGCCGCCCTACATGGCACGGTTCAAGCCGCTGGAAAGGCTGGGCGCGGGCATCAACGGAGAGGTGTTCAAGGCGTGGGACTCCGAGGTCAACAGGATCGTCGCCGTGAAGAGGCTGAGCGCGACCGGCGACGACAGATTCATCTTTTCCGGCCTCCCGGAAGTCTTGCGGGAGTGCAGGAACTTGAAGGCATGCGAAGACTTTCCCTCGATCGTGAAGTTCCGCGAGAAGATCGTCCCTGCAGTCCAATCGGATGACTCCTTCATCGTCATGGAATACTCTGGCCGCCTCAACCTACGCAGTTACATGGAGCGCCGTCGTCATCGGCGGTTCCGGGAGGCCGAGGTGCGGCGGATCATGGAGCAGCTCTTGGAGGGCGTCAAGTCCGTGCACGGCGTGGGTATCATGCATCTGGACATCAATCCGGAGAACGTAATCCTCGACGACGGCACGGAGGACAGGACGCAGATGTCGCGGGAGAAGGCGATCCAAGACGGCAAGCTCAAGGAGGACAGTATCGACTACAAGATCGGCGGCTTCGGGATGTCCCGAAAGAAAGACAGGGCCCCGACGCAGCCGGAGGTGATTATTCTGACGCCCTACAGCGCGCCAGAGCTCTTGCTACACTCGCGCAAGTACGACGAGCTTGTGGACACGTGGGGGCTCGGGTGCATAATGGCGGAGCTGCTCTCGGGCACCGGCAAGCCCACTTTTAGCGGCGAATCGGACAAGAAGATCATGAGCAAAGTGTCTGCCATCGTCGGCATGCAGGGGATGATCAAGAACTCGAAGCTAACGGGCGACAGAAACATCGGTTGCCTTCGGCGCCGATTTCCCTGGAGCAGGCTGTCGTCCGCCGGTTTCGAGGTGCTCAGTGGGCTCCTGGAGATCAACCCCGCGAAGCGGCTTACCGCAGAGGAGGCGCTCAAGAAGCCATGGTTTCAGGAACCTCCACGACGTGGGTTTGGCGCCTGCTTCCGCTAGTTTGTCGCGCTCCTACCGATTCTACTTGTAATTTGTAAACCCTGTGTAAGATGGCACGCAAAGGCGTTGCTTCATTCTGTAGTCTGTAGGTCACCTTGTAATATTGACTGGATTCATTCACTGGCTAGAACAGAAATAAATTGTGCAATCTGATTCTTACCGATGTTTGTTAACTGCCATTGCACTCTCTTGTTTTCTTTAATTGAAAGTAATGACTATTTTCAATTTCCGAGTATGTTCTTTCCCTCACAATGATGGAGCCAAGCACTCTATTTGGTTAATCCTGATTTGTGAATTCGGTAATTGAGTGAACTGCTATTCGATTTCCCATGCATCAGGTCTGTGACTTTGGTCACGGTCTATGCTGCTCGATTGCAGCAGATTTTTTTTTGTACAAGGGGTGGGGTCTAGAAGGACCCCGAGTTGTCATTAAAGTCAAAGCGGTGGGTACATTTTACAGAAAGGGCCTTACAACAGATAAAAATCAAACAAGCCCTTGAAATAAGCAAGGAGGATCCTAAAGAAAGCGCAGAAAACGCCATCAAGTCCTTTGACCTCTCCACCGTGGAAGAGCAACGAACGCCGGCGATCCAACTCCCGCCGGGGACAAACCACTTGGCCGGGGAAGGACGGTGAACTACAGCTCGAAACGCCTACACGGCGTAGCAACGGCCAACGGCCCTTCACGGCCAAAGATGTCGGTGACAAACCAGGCCACCGAGGGAGAAGCATAACGAGGCAGCCAGCACCGGCCGGCTCCGACGAGCAGCGCTCCAAGATCCTCTTCCCCCTCGCCTCGACGGCCGGCCAGGAGCAGGATTAGAGCAAAACCAGCGAAGAGCCTCCGATGAACACGTTTATTGGTGGAGCCTGAACTCACAGCTTCTTCTGAAGTCCTCCACATGAACACCAGATGAAGCTCCAAGATGGCCATGCCGCGGCGCGCGAAACCAGCAACAGGGAATAGCTCCAGCACACAACTTTATTGACGGAGATGCCCAACTCCAGCTCCTCCGCCGGCGACGAACCGCGCCACCAGCGCGTCACCAGCAACAGGAAGAGAACCGGGGCGCATCAGACGAAGTCGAGAGCCGCCGATGTCCTACTCCAAGACGCCACGTGGGACAACCTACAACTACTAGTATACATAGGAGGGCGGCCCCCTCTCCCGCATCCGCTCCGGCCGACGAAGCCGCTGGAGAAGAAGGGGAGAGGGGCCGGGAAAGCACGGGAGGCTCTCAAGGAAGGGGAAGAGGAGAGGAAAGGGAAAAGGCTCTTCAGAGGCAAGGTGAAGCTTTTCAATTGCAGCAGATTCCAGTGACATTAACATATCACTACATAGGTAAAATATTAGTTCAGTTTTTTGTTTTTTGAGGGGAAAGACTTCAGGCATATATTAAGCACAGGGACCAGCATGGTTACATCATTGATTACAGCTTGTAAAATAAACTCTCGTGGATCCCTCCCAGCTATAACTAGAGTTGGTATCATATGAATGGCGAGCTAACTGAGATGTGCTACCCGGTTACATTCTCATTTACAATGTGTGAATTTTATATCATCGAAAATCTGATCCCGCGTGAAGCAATTTAACAATAATTGTTCTTTAAAGATAAACACGAACCCGTCCCCGGTTTCATTAAGCAGCGCAAAACAAAACCAGTGATACAACCATGCCTCAGCAAGTCTTAATCCAGCAGAAAGAAAATAATGTTGTATGAGAATTCATAAAATACTAGTTCAGTTGTTTATTCTTTCCATTGTTGATCTTCGGCAGTTCGACTTAACATCTGAAAATCTTTATACTCGGTAAAAAAACAGAAGTCAGGGAATTTGTTTTTTTTTTCACGGGAGAAAGTTGGCCCCGGAGTAAGTAGATTAGGGCAGCCCCCTGCACCCGCGTGACAGGGAGAGGCCGGCGGAGCATCAAGCTGCCCTCTTCCTCCACGGCGGCGGGTGGTATGACTAGAAACTTTAATGGCAAAGGCATCTTGTAGAGAAATTTGTAGTGAGATTGTACAGATATTGTAAGAATGTGATATTATCAACTGATATTATGCATTCATAATACTGCTGGCGCCTCTATGACCAGGCTAATACACCGCATCGTTACAGATCAAGAAAATGAAGAATACCGCCAGCACTTCATTCACAGACATGCATTAATCTGTCCCGTTCAAGAACCGCAACCGATTAAACAACTAAGTATCTCCCTAATATATGTCTGAACCATTTAATCTATATCTATACCTAATAATAAAAGTAGTAAGTTTTCTCTCTTCGTCCGCTGTTTTACGCTTTCAACGTCCGTTAGGCGCTTTCGTCCGGCCGTGTGCTTTCTAAAGTTTGGTCGCGCTACGGTTTGATAAGTTATTCTCCGATTCTCACCCGTTGTACTCCGTGTGTCTGGGATATATCCGATCCTAGCTAAAATAGGCTAGCTAGCCAGGGCCTTCGTCATATTTACATATGTGTGTGCTTATCGTCCATGATCAGCCCGTGACATCGCATCGTTAGAGGAGGATCGATTGTTTATGTCTCCAGCCATACAAAACTCTCGACGCGGCGACCACTAATTACCCCGGAGGAGATCGACCGTGTTCAGATCAATCGCCGGTCTCAAGAAGTGGCGGAGGACAAAATTAAATGGCCGCGGCGGCAGGTACGATTCAAGGCCGGTATAGATGGTTTTCTTGATCTGAATTTGTATCAATCTATATGTCTCTCGGGCTTGTCTCAGATGGCGGCACATCAGCCGACGTCGCCGGCGAGGGACTGGTCGCAATACCGCAAGAGAACACGTATCGCGCCCTCATGACGGCTGCGCAGCAGCATATATTCTACAACGGCTCGGTGCCCCGCAACCTCGCCAGCATCGTGGTGTCCGTGTCCGTGCTCGGCCAGTCACCGTGCCGAGGAATCTCGACTGCTGACCTGCAATGTTATCAACCTGTATGTAGTGGCTATGTGGCTTCCGGCGCTGGTGCAAGGGCAAGTTCAGCAGCTGCTAAACTAAGAGGTAAAGTACCCTGCAACACTTAGATGACCCTAGGATGATCCGGTGGAAACTGGAAACACTTTGACAGCCTCACCGCGCCGCATGTAACTAGGCTATAAGCGCTAATCCCTCACTGCCACAGCATGTCCAATCTATATGCGCCTTGCGCTGAAGATGAACGGGGCTGTATTTGACATGCTACCGTAATTATAAATAAAGGACTATTTTAGTAATAAAATAGGCTTTAATAAAAAAGTAATTTTTAGTGGTAAAATTATCTTTCACATACAATTATTTAATTAAAATTAACCGTAGCAACACGAGATAGTGTGAGACTACCCTTGTGTTGGTAGGCTTAAAGATTTAGTGTTCCGGTGGAGGTTTCGGCAAGCGAAGTGAGGATGTTGACTACTCCCTCCTTCTTGGTTTACATTGTGCACTTCAACAATCTTTGGGATCTAGATGATACTTGATTGGCTGAAAATAAGTTTAGCATTGCGAAGCTCGACTCTAGGATCTCTGGGATCTATACTTGGTTCTAGCTTGTTCTGGTTTACTCATTATTCGTTCACTTGTTATCATGTAGGCATTTTTATTTGGTTAGAGATATAAACTTATCATTTATATCCGTATGAAATCTCTCCTGCAGATACAAAATTTGGGTTGTAATCTCAGGTCATGGATGTCAAAGAACAAAAAATAAAATGAGATAGAGAACGGTATGCACAGATGACTGAGGAAGAAAGGCATGAAAGATTGAAGAAACGTCGTGAAGCTTATAAGCAAAACAAAACAAATAAAGAGACGAAGAAATATGCAGACTTAAAGCCAGAACAAAGGATAAAATAGTGCGCACAGAAAAGGTAGAAATATGCTAATCTGCAACCAGAACAAAAGAAAGCAAGATTAGAACAAATTAGATCCAATCGTGAGATTATGCGCTACACACCATGCAAAGAGTTAATTGCGATGGTGAACCCTGCATATATCCCAACAGAAGAAGAACTTATATTAGAAAAACTTAGAACTAATCGTGAATTTAGACGTAACACACCATGCAAAGAGTCAGTTGTGACGGTGAACTCATATATCACATCAAAAGAGGAAGTTAGTGCATCAAATGTATACAAATAGCTCATATGAGAGATTTATGTTTTATAACCTTGGAGTCAATTTTTATGTTGTTTGTCCCCGTTACACGTACGGGCATATTTCCTAGTTCCATTCTAATAAATCTTCTTTTTCCATTGGAGTAGTGTGCAACGAGTAAAACAACTACTGTAACAACTACTACCTCTGTACCCCTCAGACTCGGATGATCAAGACGCGAGTCCGGCCGTGAACCTGACGCCGGTGGGCGGCAACCACATGTTTCCTTCGATGAACTGCGCGACGGTGAAGTTGCTGGCCTCCGCGGGGCTCGTCATCACGTGGTGCCCCGGCCACTTGACCCTCCCGGCGACGGCGGCGCCGGGTCCCGTGTTCATGTACTCCCCGTAGTAGAGCGTGTCGAGCGCGAACTGCTCGTCCCACGCGAGCCACCCCTCCGGCCGCACCACGGCGCCGATGTACGACTGCATGAACACCACCTGCGAGTACTCCTTCCACGGCCGGCCGAGGTAGGTCTGGGTTGTCTTGGTCTGGTTGCCGCCGCCGCCGGCCTGCTGCTGCGCCTGCGCGCGGAGGAGGTCGTCGTGCGCGGAGACGTTGCAGAACTGGAAGGCGAAGCCGGTGTTCATGGAGCCGTTGACGCGGCCCTGCGCGGTGACGGAGTTCTTCTGGTCCGGGAGCGGGAGGCGGGCGAGGAGGGTGCAGTTCTGGAAGACGGCGGCGGCGTTGCCGAAGACGAAGTCGACCGTGCCGGTGACGCGGCAGTCGCGGTAGAACTGGCGGAGCGAGTGCGCGTAGAGCGTGTCCTGGTACCCCTCGAAGGCGCAGCGGTAGAAGACGGAGAGGTCAGAGTCGCAGCGCAGCGCCACCGCCTGGTGCTTCGCCGGCCCCGCCGTGTTCTCGAACGTCAAGTCCCGCGCGATGAACCCCTTGCCGTTCACGGCTGCAATGCATACACGAGACACATCAGGTAATTCAGTGCTATTGATCTCACCTATGAAAAAATTGTGTAGTCAGTAAGAGTAACTAATTGGAAGGTGAAAAGGATATCTCAAGCATTGGCTTGCATGATTTGGATGTCAATTCTCTGAGTACAAGAAGCGAGACAGTGAGCTCGATCAGGAGACATTGTTTTAGATCACCCATGGTTCAGAGGAGGAGCTTTGTGAAAAATTCTTTTCAAGATCCTGAAGTTTGTGAAAGTGTAATCAGTAGATCTTTCTCGCAAAAATAAATAAAGAAATAAGACACATCAGCTGCTCATACGTAGTAGCCTGGTAATTCCCCGTTTCGGAAGAAAATAAAATCAGTTGCTCATGATAAGCCATCGAACTGAGGCTCCACGGCTTCATCAAAGCGGCAAATTGGCTGGGCCCGACCCAAAGTGACATGCTAAATTCATACGCACGGACGCCCGGCCCAGAAGCAAAAGATAGGGCTTCTGCTATAGGTGTGTAGCCTTAAGGCCAGCACCTGCGGAATCATTGTGGTGTCGGTGATCTCTCTCCCACTGTATTTGTTTGACGGGAAACGAAAGAAGGAAAACGACGTGCTCGTCAACACCTCCTTCCCACCGACGCATTCCCTCCCTGGAACAAGAACGGTACCGCTGCCTAGTGCCAGCAGTGACAACTGCGAGTTGCTGTGCCATTTGTGGCGTGTCTCCCTTTATGCATGTACATTAAGAAAAAATCATTTTAACTCGTAGAGGTTGGGCGGATCAAACATCTAAATTGAAATCTTTGTCGTCTGCACTCTAAATATCTCGAGTAGTATAGGCTACTCCCACTAAGAGTGCGACCCACTTATCATGTTCATCTTCTTCCTCGCTACATCCCCTTTACTAATTTATTTATATCGGTATGTCGGCATGTAGTCACCATCGTGCGCCCGCTTGCCGTTCTCCCGCCTCGTCACCTTGCCCTTCTCTTTTTGTTCCTGGCCGGTGTGCCGTCATAGGAGGCGTCGAGGCGGAGAAAAACTTGAACGAATCCTCATGCACAAATGTGTCGTTTAGGGAGCTCCAACTAGTGATGGGGTCCATGGGTGTTGCTACACAGGAGATGGAGTGCAGCCTTTCATGGTCGCACACTTGTGGCGTGAGAAAAAACAGGAGAGAATGGCTCTATAATTAGCTCCAAGCAAAGGACCAACTCACTAGCTCACTAGCTCCATATAACAAAACCTCCAAAAGCTCGATTTCTAAAATTATTCAGCAGTGGCCATCAGCGGCCGCATCAGGTTTCAAGTGGTGTGTATTTATTTTGAACGTGGATATTCATTTTACCAAAATCCTCATTATTTTTTGTTAAAAAACTGTTGTTCTACCAAAAAAAATCAAGGTTTTATTAAAATCATGGGTATTCACTTGAAAACAGTGTGTATATGTTGGGGCCGCCCCTGCCGTCCATGGAGAAGAAATGATTCAGCGCTATCCCACCCCCATCCATGAGAGGATGGAGGTTGAGCATGGAGGAAGCATCCACACACCATCCCCTTCTCGACCGTGACTCGCCCAGCTCAGCTGCCGTGCAATCAGGCCATCTGCTCGCTCCATCGAGTCCAGACCAATATGTTTAAGCAATCATGTGGATATATAGATTGGGAAAGACGATGAATATGACATCCAGAACAATATAGTCAGCAGCGAGAGTAGCTATTGAAGTTTTCATTATTTTTCTCTAAAAGATCAGTCAATTTCAATACGTTAGGGTGTAAATGATTAGATTTCGATTTAGAATTTGATCCACCCGACCTCTACGGAGTTTAACGTTTAAGATGGACCGTTTTCAAAACATAGAGTTATTTGTGATGACACCCATGACCTGCACGACCTCTCCTGCCTGTCCCACAAACAAAGGCAAGTGCTACGCGGAAACTCTAAATCGAGCTTGAAAGGGCCCATGTTGACTTGGTGAGCCAACCAGCGTCCAGCCTATGGATAATATTGACATTGTACATTGAATTTCTAGCTGGGCTTCAACCACCAACTCTAAGCTACAGTAGCTGTGTACTAATTGAATGCCTAGCTGCATGTTATGTATTCATGCCGAGCGATCGATCGGGTAAGGTGGCAGAAGTTGTCAGGACTTGAATGTGCAAGATTAGAGGAATACTAGTACTGGGGGATGCATCTTCCGGGCCTGCAGCTAGCGTGCTACAAGACTGAAGCGAGGCACCCAACAATTTGATTAAGATGCACGAGTTCACGAGTACGATATATACCTCGAAGACACAGTTTGACCATGCACTTGTGCTCCTCCTACAAAGCTACAACTAGCAACTACTACTAGCATGGTTCAACTTTTCATAATCAGATCAATGGCCTGCCTTAATTCGTCGACTTAGCCGTAAAGGTCAAATTGTCGGTCAAACGGAGTATTCGTTTGTTGTAGTACCACTAGTTCGTTTTAAAACTGACAAGAAACACAAGATCGATAAATTTTTCCCAAAATAAATCTGATCGATGCGATGGTGCACAAGTAACTCACCGACGGTGGCGGTGCGGAACGTGGAGTAGCCGTCCACGTAGTTGAGTCGTCCAGAGATGACCGTGGCGCCCATGCCGTCGCCGACCATCATCACGTTCCACTTCTTCTTCTTCACCTCCACCGTCTCCCTGTACACCCCTCGCTTCACGTAGATCACGTACCGCCCGGCCGCGCGCTCCGACGGCGCCGCGTCCAGGGCCGCTCCCACCGTCGTGTAGTTGCCGCTCCCGTCCTGCGCCACCACGGCGTCCACCGCCATTCCACCCGGACCTACCGGCATCTGCAGCAGCCGCCGCTCCCTGCGGCCCAACCAGTGCGGAAGCGTAGCCCCCTGGGCGAGGCCGCGCCTGCTGAACGATGCCGCCGCGCCGTCGCCGGTGACGACCTGGCCCAGCCCGTCGGCCAGCAGGGAAGTGACGGCCTGGAGGCCGGTAAATACGAGCGAGCCGAGCACGGACCCGGTATCGTCGAGGCCCTCCTTGCAGGTGTCCTGGTTGCCGAGCGCCCCGCTCAGCCACGACCGGACGTCCGAGTGCGCGTCGCCGGTGCCGACGCGACCGGCGGCGGCTCCTGCGCTCGCGGTCGTCGGCGAGATGGTGGACATCGACCAGGACAGCTCGTCGGTGGAGAGGTCGAGGAGGTCTAGGCAGTCGGCGATGGCGGAGGAGAGGCGGAGGTCGCCGCCGCCCAGGATTCCGCCGACGATGGGGAAAGACGAGATGACGGACGTCACGTCCTTGACCGCCTCCAGCGTCTCTTGCAGCGTGGACACGAGCGCTGGCGAAATGCCCCCGGCCGCCGCCTTGGACGTTGGTGTCGCCTTGGGCGCCGGCGATGGGGGGCTCAGCTGGTGCGCATTGGCGAGGAGAAGGCCGAGGGAGAGTAGGACGAGGAGCAGCCGAGCTGCACTGGAGCTCGGGGACGTCGGTGCCATGGCTTTCAGTCGCTAGCAACGGACGGACCGAGTGTCGTAGACTAGCAAAGCAGTAGTGTGTTTGCTTAGCGAGGAGCCTTGGGTGTGTATATATGAGTGTTCCCGCGCTCTTTTCGCACTAATGGAAACGGTGGTCATGGGCTGGGAGCTTGGATAATGCTGCTTCAGTGTACTGGGTACAATGTGTCTTCCATGTATGTACTTGATGAACACTCGGTAGGGTAGGTAGGTGGTACCGGTGCGTTGAGGTAAACAAGAGGAGCAGAACTACAGCAGCATAGTAGGCTTCGGAAGCTTGTGTATGCCGCCGTGCCGTGGCCGTGATAGAAAAGCTGCATACGGCTTGGTCTGCCATTGCTCTTCAGTTCAGGGTGGCAAGAGCAGCTCAAGAGGGCACGATGAGCCCTTTCTGTGGTAGTATCTGCTTGCTCAGAGTGGAGACCAGTCGGAGAGAGCGATACTCTGCCCCAGTTGGAAACCAATAATGACCCTTATTTTCCTACAGTATTATGCCTGTATGTTTCCCCTGCTTTCAGCAATATATGTTGGTATTTAAAGCAATTCAGCAATAATGACGCTCTGATCACTCTCCAGTAGGAGTATACTTCCTTGCATTTTAACAAAAAACGTAGTAGTCGGTTTCTATGTCTACCAACTAGATAGAAACGAGCTAGGCACAGACTCACACATGAACAATTTTGCTATCCACATGGGCCAATGTTGCAAACAGAGTAATGCACAATTGTGTCACAAACATGAGGTGTGATCTTGACGACGGGAATAAACACAGTCCATTCACGCACACAGTCGCGCAATCTGCCGTCCTGTGTCAGTGGGCAATGTGCCGCGCGACATGACAATGGAAAGCGAGAGCCCCTGAATCGGTTGGGCGTTGCATGTGATGTGTCCCGAGGTACTGCTGTTCTACGAGACACGATCACGGATCTGGCCATCCACGCAGTCAACCAAAGTAGAGTACAGTACTGCTCTGTACTGATCAACTTCCAACTCCCGTTGCCGCTTGAAATAAATACCAGTGCACAGCTACGCATTTTACGCGCATAGATGGAGCATCTCGGGTGCGCTCTGAGGCACCGGTTGAACAAAACTTACTCCGTCTGTTTTGAATTATTTGATACATAGTTATTATCTAGAAACGAATATATCTAGACACTAAGTCTATCTATCTATCTACTATATAATACCCCTTAACGACCGTACGTACGTCGTCGTGGTCTTTTTGCGTTTTACCCCTATCTAATCAGCAAATCAGCCCGCAGTTCCCACACAGGAAACGGAAAGAGAGAGAAAAAACACGTCGTCTTCTTCCTCCCTGGCCCGATGCCCCGCCCCCTTCGCCCCACACTGCCGCTCCCCACCGTCGAAGCAGATGCCGCCGCCTGCCCTCTCCTCTGCCGCCGCCACCGCGCTCTCCTCTACCGTCGTCGAGCCCTCGTCCCCGCCACCACCGCATCGATTCCGTCTCCGCCGCCAGCAGCTCAGGCACGACCGCACGAGCCATCTTCTTCCTCCCGATCCCTCATTCTCTCTCCCTCCCGAGCCCTGCGTCTCCCTCCCACGCCTTGCACCGCGCCCTTCGTTGCACCGCCGTGGATGCGCCCTTTGCTGCGCCGCCTTGTGATGTGCGGCTCGATCTGTGGTGCCGCGTCCCGCCACCATGGTCGTCGTAGCACGTCCAGAGCAGATTTCCTCCCATCGGTAAGGAAAGACGCAACCATTTCTTACCATAGCGAAATGTAGATTAAATTTTTTATACACCAATCGCTTGAGAAAATTACCAAGGGGATTTAATTGTTGAAGTTTTCCTGCAAACTGTGTATCCTGTTGTAGTTTGCTTTATCTTTGCTAACACAAGCTAAATACTCTGTGTGTGCTGAAAAATATTGGCAGAGGAGGTTTGTGAGCAGCCGACTTGTGTTTGTAAAAATGATTCGACGCATTGGACTGCTTGTTCGTCATGTGTGTTTTTTACATTTGTTCACAGTCAGCTAGGGACCATGCTCTCTCAGTATGCACCTCATTGATGAATGATGATCCATGGCTATGAATGCTATATGAAATAGAGGGTCTGGAGTAGGATCGTCAACTTACTCAATGTTTGAATATTTGAAGCATATATGATTAGGCTGTGTCATCTGCAGAGACGATGATGTTCCAAAAAATAAGAAAATCAATTGAAACAATGTCAACTACACGATTAGCTTTGTTGATGGCTTTTGTGTGGTGACTTTGAGATGACTTCTTTTGCTTCTGCCACTAAGGAAAGCTGACGGCTTCTTATTTTTGTCACTACAACATCACATCGATGTTCAATCGTGTCATCCCTGCGGCAGCTGTGCGTTATCTGCCTTCATCCCCTGGCCCCCTCCCTTACCTTCCATTGCATGTTGTATCTCTGCAACATGGTGCACTTTGGGAAATCATTTAGATGTATATTACCGTGCTTCTGTTTAACTTTTCTATCATGTTTGTGCATGTAGGACATATGGCGTCATATACATTCCTTAATACCACTAAGAGATGCTGCCCAAGCTGCCTGCGTTTCTCAGTCCTTTATGTTTTCCTGGAAATGCTATCCGAACCTCATTTTGAAAAAGAAAACTCTGGGCCTGGATGAATTTGCACTTGAAAAGGAAACAACTAGAGAGTTTAGAAGTAAAATTGACCACATTCTGACAAACTACTCATACACTGCCATGAGAAAACTCAACCTTTGGTTGGTTCCAAATTACAATACGGAGGACTGTTATTATATCCACAGATGGCTTCAGAAGGCTGTTACACCAAGGATTGAATAACTCACCCTTAGTCTATCTACAAACAGTCGCAGGTACAAATTCCCGTGCACACTTTTATCGAATGGGATGGAGACTCGCTTCGGTGTCTTAACCTTGGTGATTGTTCCTTTCATCCTACAGCTGGGCTTTGCTGCTTGAGAAGACTGACAAAACTTGAGCTGGTTATGGTGCATATTACAGGGAATGAGTTATGGAGCCTTCTTTCCAGTTCTTCAGCTTTAGAGCGGCTTTCAATTAAGTATTACAGTAAGGTAAAACGCTTGAAGGTACCATGCCATCTTCAGCGGCTAAGCCACATTGAGGTGCATGGATGCAGCAAACTGCAACTGATAGAGAGCAAAGCTCCAAATCTCTCCAGATTTCACTTTGCAGGTAAGCTCAAGGTACAAATCTCACTTGGAGAAGCATTGCAAGTGAAGAACTTGCGCATGAACTGTACCAGATATGGTTGTGACACTCAAACAGAACTGACGTCCAGCGCGCAGAGCAGAGACGTACGCTCTAAAACTGTAGGTGTTTTATGGTACTAGATAAGTTAGTACTTGGAATAAATATAATTAACCTGATATCAGTGTGCAGGTGATCATTTTGCTGAGTGTATCCGGCAAATTTCTTGAGCTAAAGTATGTGAATATTGAACTTGGAGAATTGCCATTTGGTCAGAGTTTTCATCGATCATTTAATTGTACTTTATACACTTCTTAGGCCCTTACCGACTTTCTCATTTAATTATTTTGTGTAAAATTAGTATAGCAGAGAGCTATACTTTGTTTAACATGTATACACCGGATCTGGATCCTCATTGGTTAAGAAGTACAAATTTATTATACATTTCACCTGGACATGATTTCAAATTGGTCCCACTTAAATTTGATCTCCTCCATTTTCTCAGGCGCCAAACTTTTTTGTTTCTCTCTATTTTTGTCTCTTCTACGTGCATTTATCTCTTCCTTTTACTTGGTCGTCAAACTATTTCGTCGAGGTATATCACGTTCACGTCTTGCTTGATTTCTATCTTCTAAAATGTTTGAAATTTGTTTGGTTTGCTCTGCCATTACCTTCGATCTGGAGGATCCATGCTCGGTAAGTACAGTGGTTATAGATGCTTGATTATTAGAAGTTCAGTTTAAAATGACACCAAGGTTAAGGAGAATGTTCCACTAATAGTTAACTGAGGTTAATTTGTACACATAATATGAATATGAAGGCGTTTCTAGAGTCTTGTTGTTCTAGAGCTCAAGGTCCACCGGTCCCTGACAGTTCCCAATTTCCGATGGGATTCTCCTGGCAAGACTATTGTCGGTGATGGAGAACTCCTGCAGCTGGCTCAAATTGCCGATGGACTGCGGAAGTGAGCCGGTAAACGAGTTACCGTTTAAGTAGAGCATTGTCAAGGATTCGCACCCCCCGATTGCCTCAAGGACAAAGCATGTGAGCCAATTACTAGATACACGTTTTTCCAGGTTCAGAAGCTCGCCGATGCTCGCCGGCAACTCGCCCGTGAACGCGTTGCTCCCGAGGTAGATTTTCTGCAAGCAACTATTTTTTAACAAGGGGAGGGCACGAGAGTGCCCAATTCATTACCTCAGAAGCATAGTACAGAGAGGATTACAATGTCCTGAACAGATACATCTTATACGCATTACAGAACAGGACAACTTATGTTGATGTGAGCTAAGTTCCTGCAAGCAACTATCAGCAGCCTTCAAAACCTTCAACTAGGCGGAAATAGGCTCACATTCCTTGACCGCAACACAGGCCCTGCTTGAGTTGTAGCTTGATCTTCCCGTACAAACCTATGACATACATTTATGTAAACATCTGCCTGTTTACTATTTGACTTGCCATAAACATGGAGAAAAGTGCAATTGCACTTTTCTGAATAGAAATGTGCAACTGAACGAGTTGAACTTTTCTACTATGATTTTTTTTGCAATTACACCTGTCGCCTTTCACATGTCCAATCGACATTTCTTGAGGTTGTGTCAACTTGATGTTCATCAAATATAATTTATTGTGTCAATTGTGTTGGGGCTAATTTTGTGCCATGAAGACATTTTTTAACCAAAAGTTGATAAACCAAATTTAATGTTTTTATGAATTAAATATCATATTGATTTATAGTATACCCGTTGCAACGCACGGGCATTTTGCTAGTAAGTATATGTTTATATACATCTGTATGTTGGCAAATTCGATTTAACTAATTTGGAACGGAAGAACTACACGGCACACGTGCTCTCTTGACGGTCATGTACGATGTCCATCTTTGTTATTTGAGCTTGTCACACATGGTCGTGTTAATCCACTATGTGTAATGGTGGATACACCTAACGTAATGTGAGATTATACATATGAATAAATGCATGAACGGAAATTCAATCTACGTGTGTTTCCTACACGCATTCATAAAATGCATTATAAATATTACGAGCACCTCCATCCCCTCCTCCTCCTCATTTCTACTAGTACGACCGATACCGATGGTTACGCTACCTCCCTAAAAGTCCAAATTCTTTAACAAGATACCAAATCTCAAGTTCATACCCAAACGGAGGCGGGGAGGAGCATTTCCCTCAAGACCACAACAGCATCGTCCAACACAAGCCAGCTAGATACCCGACCTTGGGCACAAAAGCTCCTCATTTATTGTCGTCTCTCGGCTCGTCATCCGATTTAACCGATGGCACGGTTTCACTAACATTCAAGTCATCCTCAAAGCTTTGTATCACTAATTTTGAGGCTATCAGGTTGCAGGAGGTGCGCCTTTGGTCCACTTGACCTCTCTCGGAAAACGGTTTTTTATAGTAAAATATGGGCCAAAGTTCTGAGAAGTCGTTTTGGTTCTCGGGACCAGTTGTCCTTTATTTAAAAAATTCAAAGACTATATTTGCATTTCTGAAAGAAACATGAAACAAAAAATCTGGATGTATTCAATGGTGCTTCCTGCAAACATGTAAAAATCAGAATGAGATTTTTTAATCATTGGCTACAAGAAAATGATAAAATATTGTGTATTTCGGAGACCCAATGTGTGTATACTCAGAGCCACACATTTTTCATTTTGTGTTGGTCAGATTGTAAAGTATCGTAAATTAGGATTATTTACACCACACAATTGTTTTCAGATTAAAAAAAATACAAACATACTTTTTTTATTAGGCAAATTAAAGGGAGCATTGCCGCCTTGGAACTAAAAATCTTCCCTCCCAATCTCAAAGTTCACGGAACTTTGGAACCTTCTCTTTTAGAAAGAAAAGGTTCCAAAGTTCTATGAACCACATCAAAATAGCATAGAAAAACGGTCCAGAAAAATATTAAAACAATGAGTGAATTCCACCTTTTACCCCCTAAGATAAATTTTGTGCCACTTTTTACCCAATTTAATGAAAATTTCTCAAAACTACCCCATTTAACAAACTGTATTCCACTTTGTACCCTTTTTATATTTTACCCCGTCCCGACCGGTGGGTCCCAGCCTCGGTCCGACGTGGCGTGTCCTAATAACCAATTGTCAAACCGGTTTAACTTTGTGTCGGTTTAACCTTGTTACTGTGTTGTTGCACAAAACAAGTAGCCTTAACACGCTTGGCGTCGTAGTTGGGCTCCACTACCACACGAAGCCCACTCCGGAACGGGTGGCCGCAACACATATAGCATGCCGCCGCCGGTGTTCCGCTGCTTCATGTCCATCCCCTCCAACTTCCCGCCCCCTCGGCTTCCTTCACGTCGACGCTCATCTCCCCCATGATTCCATGAAGGACGAAGCCTAGCCGCCGCTGTTGCTAGGTCTCGACTCTATCACCGAAGATGATGGTGGGTGAGCGGGTATGGTTGGTTCAGCTAAAAATCCATGAGATCGGGTCTCGCTCGATCTGACGGAGGTCTGGTCGGCTGAGGTTAAACCGGCTCGCTCGGCTCAGTAACTAACTAGGACACGCCACATCGGACCGGGGGTTAAACCGGCTCGGCTCGGCTCAATTACTGACTAGGACACACCACATCGGACCAGGGGTGGGATCCACGAGTCGGGATTGGGAAAAATATAAAAAAAGGTAAAAAGTGAAAGAGAGTTTGCTAAATGGGGTACTTTTGAGAAAAAAATGTTAAACTGGGTAAAAAGTGGCATGAAATTTATCTTGGGGGGTAAAAAGTGGAATTCACTCTAAAACAATTAATAAGGCATAAAGGCCCATATATTATAATCTGCTGCCTAGGAAACGACCCAACAACAACCTGTTTGGCTCGATACGAAATCTACAACATGCGGAGACAGAAACACCAGCGCAGCGCATGCATCTTGACACCAGATCGGATGGTTGCCCTCTTAGGACGTGTTTGGTAGCCTGCATGCACCTCAGATAATCTCCATCCACTCAACTTTGTTGTTTGGTAGGTTGGGTTGTGTCTCTTGGGCCATGTCCACATCATGCAAAAAGCCTCCTCACCCAGACTAATGAGAGAAGTCAGAATCGACCTTCTCTCCCCAACCAGGCTCGCTTCAGCCGCGGCCCGCGCGTGCGCCCCACCCTGAGACCCTGACTCCCACCTCTCTCTCCCTCTCATTTCTCCCCGAGCCCACGCCTTCTCTTTTCTCTCGTTCCCCACCCGAAGTTGCTCGTTGCCGCACAACTCGCCGTAGAGGACGATGCCGACCGCCGGAGATCCCAGCCGACCGCAACACCCGACCCCGCCCATTGCCACGCTCCCGACGCCGCCACATTGCACTGGACATTGCCACATCGCCGCCAACCTCCGCGCCCCCGACGCTGCCCAACTCCACGCCCCCGACGCCAGTCATCGCACTCGCGTGCTCGCAACGACGTTGGGGACCCAGCACGGACGAGCAGCAAGCGCCGCCTCCGCCTCCGCTCCGTCGCCCAGCAAGCGCCGCCATGGAGGACCAGCAAGCGCCGGCCGCGTCGCCACAAACGGAGCATACTCGAATTGAGCAGCAAGCGCCGGCCGCGTCGCAGCGTGGCCTGAACTCTCCCTGCCCCAGCGCCGCCGCGTCGCCTCGCCCTCCCGGCGGCGGTTGCTCTTTCCGGAGACGGTGGAGAAGACGAAGTGCTCTGCCAGGGACCTGGTTGCGTTTACAGTTTTTATTTCAGGGACCTAATTGCTTTTCAAAAACTTCTTGCAGGATTAGTCCATACAGGCTACCAAACATGCTCACAACACAACACAGCTTATCTCATGCAGGCTACCAAACACACACATTAAAACACTGTTGTACCAAAGTTTTAAATAGCCGACTATTGTATTTAGCCCCGGCCTTTCGAGCAGCTATGAAAGGCTATAGCTGGGCTATAGCCCAGCTAAGCCCATTTAGCCGTTTTGCTAATAATGGAAAAATTCAACATTTGGACAGCACATATTATCAAATTATCAATACTTCACAGGTGTATAACATACTAACACTCACAACAACACAAGAGATACGAATAAACATAAATTCTGGACATATTTATATTCACATATTACAAAATGGGTCCAGTATTGGGTTGAGCGGCAAAATTTGGTCCAATTTTTTCTAGACCCGTTGGGTGGGATATTAGAGGCTACGGGACTAAATCTGGGCTAAATTCAGTTAGCCCAGCTATTAGCGGCTATTAATAAAAAAAGTACACTCAAGGCTACAAAGGCCTTAGCTTTAGCCCCAAGCCTCCCTGAAGGCTATAGCCGGCTATTTAAAACTTTGAGTTGTACCCACTCAGCATAAATAGGGTAGGCATGAATGAGATGAGAAAGCTCATACACTGTACTTTGGCAAATCCGAATAAAATTAAAGATTCGCAGTCTCTGTGAGGCGATCAGAAAGTATCTGTAGAATTTGGAGCTTCTTTGTTTTGCAGAGAGCGTGGAGCTTCGAAGTTTGCCGTGTTTTGAAGCCTGTATTGGTTTTCCTATGGTCATTGCATCATGGAGAGGTCCTTCTGGGAATGGATTGATATACTGTACTGTGAAGGAATTACTAGAACAACGTAATGGTGTTGAAATCTACTCCGTAGATATACGAAAATTACTCCAAGACAAGAGTACGACCAAAGGGATATTCTCGGATCTCGATCTTACTACAAAATAATCAGAGGATGAGCAGAAATGATGGAACAAAAAACACCCATCTAAATCCACCACATACACACGAAGGTTCCCGATTTTCACACGAAGATTTCCTACTCTTGAATATCATCCGTGGATCAGATCAAATCAAATGAGCCTGGGAGGCGTCCTCTCCTGCAGGCTGTCCATCCTGCAGTAGCGCAGCTGCAGCGACACCTGCCGCTCCATCTGTATATGCTTGTAGAAGTTGGCGATGAACAGCTCGGCGCGGCGGTCGATGTCTTGGTCCCCCGCCGGCGAGGACCCGCCACCCGACGACGACGAGGAGGCGCCTGCTGACCCTGCCGATACGGACCTCGAGTACTCCGACGACGCCGTGCTGCTCGTCCGTGACATAACGGTGCTCGCGGTACCGAGGCTCACCGTCCTCGACGGCCCGGCGGTCGTCGATATGGGGGAGCTGCTGTCGTCGTCCGCGTCGAGCAGGCTCGGCCGCCGTGAGCCGAAGCTGAGGCGGCGGTGCTGCGTCGTCGCCGCGGTGGCGCGGCCCCGGCCGGCGATCGAGGAGAGGATCCAGCGCGTGGCGCTGAAGGAGAGCAGGAAACGGACCTTGTTGACCGCCGTCCGGAGTGTCCCGAGGACCAACGCCGGCCGCTTCTCAGGCTCCATTGGATCGATGCGATCGATGCCCGGTTCAAGAACGCGACCTTGTGCCGAGGTTTCTTCTGCGAGTCGTTGCCACGCTCTCTGCAGATTCCTAAATTGTCGGCTCTGCTGTGCACTTTCACCATTAGACTCAATTAGCCCGAAAATCCTATACACACGGAGTGTATCGAGGAAAGGAGAGAATTAAGACAAGAACTTTCAGAAGAAGGATGCAACCATACTAGCAAGACCCAAGACCCGTTCCACCTACCATCTCTACATCTGCTTGTCAAGCTGACAGGTTGCACCCTCACAACTTAATTATTCTAGACAGAGCCAATTGTCAAAAGGCTGCACGGGAAGCCTCTAAACTTGGAGGGACTTGGTAATCTTTTCGTTCATGGGTGACCGTCCACAAGTGCACTTCTAGGTAACAAACACCATACTCATGGCACTAAGTACAATAGACATTCATCCTAGGCGACGACAACCACAAGCATAGTCCCAAAAGCCACTCAACATAAGCCAAACAACCAATTCCACCCATATGTGTATTTAAATTTTTAACACTTAGAAACATTTCCAAAACAGGGTAAACATTTTTATAGCATAGCTAAGCAACTAATAAAACTTTTTGTGGCTGCATAGGAGAAGGGGTGGCTACATACTACTAAGATATTTGTAAAATACAAACTAACTTAGCATTATAGAATAAATCCAAAATCCTATCATGCACACTACTCAAAATATACTACTTATGCATATATAAAATATCGGATATAATATGAATGTCACTTTTCTTGGTAACAAGAGGAACAAGCACAACAAAAATAACAATCACAAGCAAATCCTTCCTCTTCTTCACAATCTAGCACAAGCAATGAATAAAATAAATACTAACACAATATCATCACAACACCAAACATAAACATGTATGCATGAATTATATGCTATGATGATGATAGGACACCCTTATTAATAATTTTTATCTTCTGTCATTAAATGAATGAAATATAATTTCTAAGTATATCTTATTTTATTTATGAATTAAATATTTTTAAAATAATATAGTAAAACTTTGATTTCTATAATTAAATCTTTTATTGTTTTATGAAAGTTTTCAATTAAGACAATTATTAATATTGCTGGACAGAGGGAATCAGTACAATCCTGAAAATATTAAATTTATTTCTAAATCATTTTTATTATTTAAGTTATTATTTTAATAGCCGAAATACTCCTCTGATAATTATTCAAATTATAATTTGTAAAAAGGAAAAACAATGTATGTAGAAATAAACTTCATGAGCAGAGCTATCCGTGGATGTAAAGTTTATCAAATTTGAACTTGTAGATCAAAAGTTATGAATTTTCTAAGTTTTTACATATTTTCTGTTTTATTTATAAAAAATCCTGCGAAAAGAAATTAACAGGGGCTACGTGGCGCGATCTTATTGATCGGTACCGCTTCGACGCAGATCGGCTGCGAGAGCCATCCGATCTAAATTAAAATAGACGCGCGGGATCTAATTGATCTAGATCCGTTGGATCTAGATCTAACGGTCCACGAACCGTTGACCAAAAATGGGCGGCGCAGCCGCCGGAGTTCGCCCGACCGCGGCGGTGCCACGGTCGGCGTTGCTCGTTCTCGCGTCCTACGGGGCTACGGAACGAACGGTGCTTACCGAGGCGTCGCGGACGTTTGGGCGGAATCGATGGCGCGGTAGCGGTCTCCGGCGTGAGCTCCTCCTCGCGTAATCGCTCGCCGGAGTAGCACGAGGCGACGGTTCTCCTCGGGCGAGCACGGACACGGCGTTGCGCTGCGGAAACAAGTTCAAAGCCGTGTCAAAAGGCTTCGCAAGGAAGAGGTAAAGCGAGAGGGAGCAATGAGAGGGTACGGGGTGGCTAGGTTTGCGCGCACGGCGAGGTTCTCACCGATGGCGACGGCGGAGAGGCGGGGTCTCTAGCGGGCAGCCCAGGGGCTCTTGGGAGGAGATGTTTGGGGCAAAACACGGAGGAGCTCGGGGGTTTTTAATAGGAGGAGGAGGTGTTGCAAACGGCGTAGTAAATCTCCCGCAATCAAACGAATCAATTTCGAGCGTTTTCGGTTGGAGGCGAGGGCGTGATTTGGGGAAGAACTGCTCCGCGGGGGAGATGACAGGTGGGTCCCACCTGTCAGCGACTACGAGCGAGAGAGGGGGGGGGGGGGGGCGCTGGGCCGCTGGCAGGCCGTTGCGTCTCGCGCGCGCGGCAGTTAGCTAAACGGGCCGGCCCGATTTCCTTTTCCTTTAAAATGAAATTAATATCTGTTTTTAAATACTGATTTCAAAAATGATTTTTAAACCTATCCAAAACATTTCAGAAAAAATCATAAAAATATGTTTTGGAAAGGTTATTAAAAATGGGACTTTTTGACATTATACTTGCCCATAAATAAATTGATCAAATTTTATTTATTAAAGGAGTTTAAATAAACACTTTATGGAATTATAGATTATTTAAATTTATAATTTGAAGTTTTATTAAATAATTTTGTGATGTAGTTTTATGCCTAATGATGAATGATGCATGGATGCAAAGTTTAAATTTTTTGCAATTTTTGGGATATTACAGACTAACCCCCTTAAGAGGAAGCTCCCATCGAGTTTCGGAAAGGTCAGCAAATAGGTGAGGATGGTCTTCTCGGAGGTCATCCTCTCGTTCCCAGGTGGCTTCTTCCTCGGTGTGATGGTTCCACTGGACTTTGCAAAACTTGATGGTTTTGGTACGGGTGACTCTTTCTGCGGTCTGCAATATCTTGATGGGTTTCTCTTCGTAGGTCAGGTCTCTTTCCAATTGTACTTCTTCGAGAGGTACTGTATCCTTTAAAGGAACTCCAATCATCTCGGGTGACATTTCTTCAACTGACTGACATGGAACACATTATGAAGCGCAGACAGAGCTTCTGGTAGTTCTAACTCATATGCCACCTCACCCTTGCGAGACAAAATTTTAAATGGTCAAATAAATCGAGGTGCTAATTTTCCTTTAATTCCAAACCTCTTTACACCCCTGAGTGGCGACACTCTGAGATAGGTTCTATCACCCACCTTGTAGGCGACTTCTCTACGTTTAGAATCCGCGTAGCTTTTCTGGCGTGACTGTGCTATCTTCAATCTATCTTTAATTAATCTGACCTTCTCTTCAGCTTCTTGGATTATATCAAGTCAAAAGAAACTTCTTTCTCCTACACCACTCCACAACAATGGAGTTGTGCATTTCTTCCCATATAAAGCCTCAAAGGGTGCCATTTCAATGCTAGCTTGGTAACTGTTATTGTAGGAGAACTCAACATAAGGTAGATTGTCATCCCAACTAGACCCATAATCAAGCGCACAAGCTCTTAACATATCTTCTAAAACCTGATTTACTCTTTCAGTCTGACCATCCGTTTGCGGGTGAAATGCCGTACTGAATTCCAATCTAGTTCCCAGTGATTCATGCAACTGCTTCCAAAAATGGGATGTGAACTGGGTCCCTCTATCGGACACGATACTCTTGGGGACGCCGTGTAGGCACACCATTCTCTTCATGTAGCGTACCTGCACTTTAAATAAGGCAGATACCTGTGTATAGTGCAAATCCCTGGATCGATTCATTTGCACACACAGTTTACGATGTAATATCACAACAAAACGTCAATTGTATTGCATCGATGATCCAGAATTACAAAATATTTGATACAAGTTGCATAGCATAAAGCTAGCATTGACAAAGTACACAGCGGAAATAGAATATCAGTGAGTCTCTATAACTTTCATGCTGCCACAGGCGAAAACATGTTGGTTGTAGACTCGAAACCTTTACGAAACCTCACTCGTCATCTGATCAAATCTGCAATAAGAAAAATATTGCAACAACGTGGGTCAGATCCATTAAAAATGGAGTCTGGCAAGTGACACTATGGTGGACACTTATGGAATAACTCTAAAACCTATATGAATATTTGGCTGGTGGAGCTCAAGGCTAATTTGCATAAAGCCAATTTTTCCTACTCTTTTGAAAACACTTTTCTTGAAATCGACGAGTATGGCATGAAAACCATAAATCTCATCTCCCCTTGTTCACCCATCAACTTTTAACTTAGAAATTGGAATGGTGGAATCCTCCGTTGACGTCCTTGATCAGCTGCTCAAAATTGTCCGTAACCGGGGACACGGCTAAGTACTTAGTTTTACACTCTGCAGAGGTTGTGCACTTTCACCATTGTACCCATTCAACCCAAGGTATCCTTTACACACCATTTGTGATAAGGAAAGGAGAGAATGAGACGAGATCTTTCAGAAGCATGTTCCCTCCCCATACTGGCTTGACCCGTTCCACCTAACATCCCCCTACATCTGCTTGTCAAGCCGGAGAGAGTCCACGCAACATAATTGATCAAGCCAGAGCCCATATGGCAATGGCTGCACTGGAAGCAATCGTCACTTGGAGTTCTTCAGATTGCTCTGTTCCTGGGTGGCCGTTCTCAAGTGTACATACTCTAGGAACCATAGAAATGGACCTGAGTAGCCACTCAACATAAACCATCCGACCAATTACCACCCAGGTGTTTCATTTACTTAGTAGATGTGTACTCTCAGGTAAAAATCACCATGCTCACAGCCCTAAGTAGAATAGAAATTCATCCTAGGCGAAGACAGCCATGAGCACAGTCCTGAGTAGTCACTTAACATTTTGTGAAAACCTTTCATCAATTGCATAGCATCAATATTTCTGCTAAGTATGATATAGGAACCTAGACACAGGAATAAGGGATTCTACACAGGTTTAGCATAGCAACACATGCATATAAAAATACACTAAGTAATGCATATAAAAATAGGAAGTTTATGAGGTGTGCCACTTGCCTTTGAATGTTGTCGTTGTTCACAAACTCTTTTCAACAACGAACGTTTGCTCTCCGTTTAATCTAAACAATATAAGCAAGCAACAATACAACAATCAACAGCAAGCACAAATCCACAATGCAAACAAACACATACTAGATGAATTAATAAGTTTTATAAAATTTTCTAAGGAAAATATGTTTATGCATGATATGCAAAAATATTCCTAAGGCTAGAAATGCTTTTTCATGCCATGAAATTCTTTTAAGTTTTTGTAAGGCAAATAGGTTGGTCAAAAAGGACTAAGGACTAAAGTCTTAAGTTGGATATACATACTTTGTTTTATATCTCCTTAAAACAAGCACTCTAATGGCTTAGGCATGATGTGCAAAATACTTAGAGAAAAATACTAAGTCATTTGTTCAAGATGATCACAATTATTATCAACTCTTTGTAAGTTGGACATTCACTATAGTGAGAGAGACAGACACCCGGCCAACCACTTAAATTGTGGAACAGGTCTCATGTACGTGGACATGTAAGGTTTGTTTCCAGGCCGCTTCATCCCACTATGCTGCTAGGATCCAACAACTTCAAGAAGATAACATCATGATCAAAATTTGTTTAAGTCTAAAAGACAAGATTAGGAAAGAGGGAAAAGATAGACAGAAAGATGTAGTTGTCCTCCAGGCTTCATCTCCAGACTTTTAATATTCTCCTTGATGATGTCTTGATTGATTTCTGGGTAGTCCTGATGAATCTCCAGACTTGATGATTCTTGTATCCTCGAGGCTGGTCTTGGATTTACTTAGTCTTCATGAAGTCTCAGATGAGGAGAAAAGACAGAGAGAAAGACTTAGAGAATAGAAAGGGGGTTGACCTTCTTGAACTTCTTCTCACTTTTCTTCTAAGTGCTTGACATCTTGGGGATGCTTCCAGAGTCTGTTTTCTTCTAAGTCCTTCATGAACTTCTTCTTGATTTTCTTCTAAGTGTTTCCTCCTTGAAGATACTTCTGAAGTCTTGTTTTTGGCTAAGTCCTTCAATGGTCTTCTAGCTCCATCTTGAAAACTACTAAGTGTCTAGTGCATAGCACTTTTCACAAAATACTGAGTTTGAAAATAATCCTAACTTAGAGAAAACTATAGAAGAGGGGTTTTCCTTTGAGAATTATATCTACAATATAAAATATGCTATGAATGAAATGAAATCTTAAATCACAAGAAACATTAAAATAACTTTTGTGTTTTATTTATAAATATGCATGAATTTATAAATGCAATTTAATTAATTTCTAATTTTGGAAAATATACTAAAAGGAATAATTATAAGATTAAAGTTTCCTATGACTAAATTTTTATAACAAAATTTTATAATTAATGTTAATAGACAGAGAGCATTTAATTAAATCTATTGCAATTGGATTTAATCCAAAATAATGTTTCTATTAAAAGTTATTTCAAAATTAGTCCAACTATTCAAATTATACACACAACTATGAAATCATTCAACATTTGCTCAAAAATATTTTATAGCAGTGGCATTAATTTACAAATATTCCAAAGTTTCTAAAACATATTTATTTGCAATTTTTGGATTTATAGATTTAAAGTTATTACAAATATACTCAAATTCATCATTTGAAATTTGAATATTTTATACTAAGTCAAATTTGAATTTTGTCTGATCCAATTTATTCTACACATCCAGAGCTTTCCAAATATATAAAAATTATTAAATTTGGAGTTGTGGTTAAAACGTTATGGATATTTTAATTACAGGGACTAATCTGCAATTTTTCCAATTAAAAATAAAATAGAAAATTTAAATACACGCTGGCGCTGACGTGGACGCTGGCGTGGCTGTCTACGTGGCGCTGACGTGTATTAGTCACAGATCTGGGCCGTCAGATCTGGATCTGACGGTCCAGATCAGATCGTACCGTTTCATCTGAGGCATCTAATCTACGCCGTTGGATTTCAATCGGATGGTTCACCTCGCTCTGACCGGAAGGGGGCGGCGCCAGTGGCCGGAATAGTCGAGGACGGCGGCGCTCCGCTCGGGTGTGGACGTCGGTGACGCTCCGGTGCTCCCCCGGACGAACGGCGGTGTCGACGACGTGCAGCTCGTCGCGGCGATGCAGATGGTGGCGACGGCGTCGTGTCGCGCTTCCTGGCGCGGCCGGCAGCGGCGGACGGAGTGCGGCGGCGCTCCGGGCGATCCGGTCGAGCACGGGGCGCTCGACTCGCTGCACGAAACCACCGAACACGAGGCTTAGGAGGTGCGCACGACGATGGGGAAGCGAGGGGGGGGATGAGAGGGCTTCGGAGGCTCGGGGCTCACCGGAAACTGCAGAGGACGGCGGCGGAGGAGGCGAACTCCGGCGAGCTTTCCAGCGGCCTGGTGGCGTGATTTAGTTAGGGTTTCGAGGGGGAAAAGACGCGGCGGGGTCCGGGGATTATATAGGGGGCTTCGGAGATCGTATCCCGCACGAATCGGAGAGGAAATCGTCTCCGATTCAATTTCCATATCCTGCGCTTCGTTCGGTTAGAGGAAGAAGAAGATCTGCTGACGTCAGCATGACGTCAGCCAGTATTTTCTTTTCTGATTTTATTTCTTTAATTCATATCTTTTGATTTAAATGTCCAAATGATGTCAAATTAATTTCTAAAAATTTGTAAAAATAATATCTTGCTGTTAAACCAGTTGTGGGTATGTTTTGAATATTTTTGAAAATTAGTATTTTGAAATATTGCTTAATTACAAATTTGACACTTAAAGTCAAATTTGAATTTCTTTCTCATTTAAATTTTCCTTTGGCTAAAATAAATTTGTAAAAATACCCACATTCCAATATGTTTGGGTTTAAGTTATTTGAACTCATTTTCAATTTCTAAATTCATTTTTGGCTTTGGTATAATTATTAATGATATAACACAACTATATGAAAATGGAAAAGAGAAGATATAATGTATTCATTTTTAATTAAAAATAATTTGTGCAACATTATATTTTATAATATGATAATGCATTTGAAACTTCATAACAACTTTGGACAAGACCTTTGTTTTAATTTTATTCTTATTTAGAATCTATTAATCATTCCATGCTTTGAAAAATAAATGAAATTCATTTAAGCAAATGAAATGTTTATTTGGCTAATTCCTTAATTTAAATTCTATGAGGTTTTAAAGTTATACACTATAGGCTTATAATTTCCAACTATATTTTGAACATGGTTAAAGGAATAAAAACCATTTAGTAGTTATATAACCTTTTGAATAATCTTGTAATTAAGTGGTTTAATTCAAATACTTATAAAGAACTAATTTATTTAAAATAAAATGAATTGTAGTTTGTAAAATATATATCAAATTGTATTTTAAGGTTTTTGAAATACAGTGAATAATAAAATGTTTAAACTGTGACATTTGAAATATTAAACTCTTCCAATAAGTTTGGAGTCTTTTATAGTTGGTTTCCTTATGCATTTAATATTTTATTTTAATAAAAAGAAAAGTTTTAAATTTTAGTGATTTTTGAACATTCCAAAATGTTGGGATGTTACACTTCATGTAAATCAGCTAGCTTTGCGCTGGTATAGGTGGTCTTCACGGGTATAAAGTGAGCTATTTTGGTTAAACGAAAAACAATAACCCAAATAGAATCATACCCTGATCTGGTCCTTGGTAACCCGGTGATGAAATCCATCCCAATAGAATCCCACTTCCAATCCGGTACCTTCAAAGGTTGCAAAAGTCCTGCTGGTTTCTGATGCTCAGCCTTTACTCGACTACATACATCGCACTTAGCGATATATTCTGCTATTTCTCTTTTCAGATTGTTCCACCAAAATCTCTCCTTCACATCCATATACATTTTGGTATTTCCTGGATGAATGGAATAAGGTGTTTCATGGGCTTCTTGCAGAATTAACTTCCTAAGATCAGGATCATTTGCCACACATACTCGTTTTTTAAACCACTAGGTTCCTTGCTCATCTTCATGAAATCTCTTGGCTTTTCCTGCTCTCAGATTGACTTTGATTTCTTCAATATCTTTGTCTCCCTTCTGAGCTTCACGTATCCTATCCATCAAATTTGGTTGTACTACTAACGGGGCTACAAAACCATCTGGTACCACTTCCAATCGGAGGTCCTTGAATGCCTTGCATAAATCCTCAGATATTTCTCCTGCCGTGAGGCCATTCACATAAACTTTACGACTCAGGGCATCAGCTACTACATTAGCCTTTCCAGGATGGTATGGTATTGAAGACTTAGATCATAATCCTTGATAAGTTCTAACCATCTTCTCTCTCTCATGTTCAATTCTTTCTGAGTGAAAATATACTTCAAACTTTTGAGGTCAGTGAACACTTCACATATTTTTCCCATTAGGTAGGGTCTCCAAGTTTTCAGGGCATGTACCACTGAGGCTAACTCGAGATCATGAGTGGGATAATTTGTTTCATGTTTCTTGAGCTGTCTAGAGGCATAAGATGCCACTCTGCCTTCTTGCATCAGCACACTTCCCAAGCCTTGGCGTGAAGCATCACAGTATACTTGGAATTCTTTCTCTAAATCAGGTAAGCATAGAACTGGGGCTGAAACTAGATGTTTCTTCAACTCCTGAAAACTGGCTTCACATGTCTCAGTCCACTCAAATTTCTTCTCCTTCTTTAATAATTCCGTCAAAGCCTTGGCGATCTTCGAGAAGTTTTCTTTAAATCTTCGGTAGTATCCTGCTAGACCAAGAAAACTTCGTAATTCTCCAACATTCTTTGGTGGCTCCCAGTTGGTTACAGTTGAAACCTTTTCAGGATCCACTGCTATACACTCCTTAGATACTATGTGTCCTAGGAATGCGACTTGTTCCAACCAAAATTCACACTTGCTGAATTTGACATATAACTTAGGTTCAGATAGTCGACAACGTGAGCCGAAGCTGAGGCGGCGGTGTTGCGTCGTCGCCGCGGTGGCGCGGCCCCGGCCGGCGATTGAGGAGAGGATCCAGCGCGTGGCGCTGAAGGAGAGCAGGAAACGGACCTTGTTGACCGCCGTCCGGAGTGTCCCGAGGACCGACGCCGGCCGCTTCTCAGGCTCCATTGGATCGATGCGATCGATGCCCGGTTCAAGAACGCGACCTTGTGCCGAGGTTTCTTCTGCGAGTCGTTGCCAGCAATGCGAGACGAGACGAGATGGTGGTAACGGAATTGAAGCAAACGAGACGTTTCTTGTGTGTGCGCGCGGCATACTTACTTGGAAATGTCGCCCATGTTATGTAGGTTGGTCAGTGCACGAAGCTACTCGGTTTTATTTTAAGAAATTATTACAAGGAATGTCATTATACAGGGTGTGTATGAGTACATGCATACACGTAGATGCATGAACCACGGAAACGCGTATTAACGGTCGTGACCGAGCTGGTCGAGGCGACCAGCAGGCAGCGTCCCAATCATTGCTCACATCAACAAAATCGCGGCAGTGTTTACGGTATCTTTTGTCCTAGCCACTTTGCCAAACAATCAGCCGCTAAAGACCGTTTAGAGCTCGATTGGTTCGCTGGAATTTAATCAATACCGGCCGTATAATATTACGGACCAGTTCAGCTCCGTCGCAAAATACGACCAATGGTACGTGCGCGGAATCCGGCAGAAATTTGTAAGACGATTCAATCGGGGCCTGAAACATATTTTATTCCCTACATCCATAAAAGATGTCTTAGTTTTATTTAAATTTACATGTATCTACACACTAAAATATGTCTAAATACATGTCAATTTAAATAAAGTTGAGACATCTTTTTATGAACAGAAGGAGTAATTAGATCTGGATTTTTCAAAAAAAAATATATTCCTGTTTGGAGTTTCTTAAAATTTCTGAGGGATTATCAGAATACGCCATTCACATTGACGTATCTGAGATTAAGAAATGAAAACATTTAAGCCGAATTCTTTTAGTCTCAGACCTTCAGCGATTTTATACACGGATGTAAGAATACGTCTCAAGCATTGACGTCTCAAGCATTGACGTTTGAGACAATCTTAGAGCCTCTCAATTTGCAAAAATAACATACTGAATTGCCTATTGTAAATGCCTTGGGTGTTTTTACATGATGAGTTTCATGCATATAAGCAAATTAAATACTCCCTCTGTTTCTGAATGTAAGAGGTATAGTTTTCTGCACGGATATTAAGACATGAGTATTTGACATACTATGAACTCATTTGTTTTAGACAAAATTCGGAAGAGATGACTCCCTAATAGACAACAGATGAAAACAATCCATAAAATCACTCCGTTCAAGAATGAAACTCACTTTTTCATCGGTAAATTCATCCAAAAATCGTTGTAAACCATATATTTTGGATTTTTTCTCAAAAAACTATAGTTCTTACATTCAGGAATGGAGGGAGTAGCATATTATGAAATTTTCAGATACTCTGAGAAGAATCAAAACACTTTTTTAGTTTGGCGTTTTTAGGAGCAAGATCTAGTTAAAGTTTTTAAGGATCATTAGCGGTTGATAGTTACAAAGAGTGACAATTGCGACTAAAGATACTTTACGTAGTACTTTTGTGAGCTTCCAACGACCGGATCATGGTTGAAAGTTGAAACACACTCACTCTGTATTTAATATAAAATGGTTTATCTTTTCTTAGATTTAAATGTTTCAACATGTATTTATATATGTTTTAGTGTGCATGCTCACTAATTTAAGTGTGCATCTAGTCAATACCTATAATGTTTAAAATATACTATGATATTTAAAAACGGAGGGAGTAGTATAGTATTTGCACGTGGAGCCCATGAGCCAGTTGGTTGCTATTTGGCGATTGCTGTTGGTTTCGCATGATACTCTGACATGAATGAGTGCTACAGTACTTCGTTGGACCTCGATATTGTAGACGTTAGATGGAAGACGAAGACGATCGAGGCGTGCTGGGAAGGAGGTTTGCACGGCGCAGGGGCAACGCGTTTGAACGGTAAGCAACAGCGGATCAGGTCAAGGATGGGATTGCCGCTCGATGACTTGTCCGGGCCGTTGTCTGGATGGAAGGAGATACTTGGGTGGCAAGGGTTGCAGAGCCGTGGTGAGGATGCTGCTAGTGCTAGCTCGTGGAATGGAATTCCGGAGAGATGACGACGTCCTGGTCGAGTTGCCGCTCCGCATCGGCCGGTTGACCCCCGTAACAGCATAGACGTTTTTTTTGTTGAGATTACAGCATAGAAGAAATTTGATTAGTCCAAATCAACTACTTTGTATCGTGAAACCGACCCGAGCAGGTTGTGCACTTGTACTTTGTATATTGTTGCATCTTGATTAATTTAGTACGTACACCAACCATACGGTAGAGCGTTCATATTTGTCCCTAAAATATCAGTTGGGGTGTCTTGTCGGTATTGCTTGATTAATTTAATGGTTGTGTGGTGCACACTTTTTTTGGCATTACGGATCAAAATTAAAAAGTGAGAATCTTCATTGGTATTCATAAATCTGTGTTTTGATGTATTCGGCATTGCTTTACAGTACAAGATTGTGTTATGAAAGAAGAAAGGGCACCGGTAATCGACAAGATTCTTATAGATTTACTCGTCTTTTTGTATTGTTTTTGTAATCGATATAATCATGTAATCTTTATTGGTTTAATGAAAAAACTAAAAAAAATAGTTGTCCAGTTAAGTGCACCGGTAGAAAAATTGGTAGCATTTTTGTACTCCTTCGATGATCACTGATAAAGTATTTTGGTTGAATTTGATGACCAACCTTTCGATATTTGTCCGTTTGTTCGCGTGCATGATTTTTTTAAAGTTTTGCAGTTCGTGTTTCAATCTGACGGGTGATTTGGAACTGAAAAAAGAGCAAAATGTGAACTAAAAACCTCATTTTCGGTTCCATGTTTTTCGGTCATAGCTACAAATACTCTTACTCTTTCTTGATTGGATTCTATTGTGGTCGTCTCTCCGACACGATTCTATCACCATGATCTCTCCTCTGTTGATATTACCGAGTGTTGGGGGATCATAACCTGGTAGACCCACCGACATAGAAGATAAGCCGGCCTAGCAGGAGTCTGGGTTGGATCAAGCATAAAGACATGGGCCAGGTGACACGTAACCCGGTATGCAACGTGTGCCTTGGCCCGCAAGCAAGAAGTATCCAGAAGGCTGGAGACCAAGTACAAGATGGAGTCCTGCTAAGGAAGGCGAAGACTTAGAGAACTTAAGATAGAGTCCGGGATGATAGGAACCCGTATCCCGGCTTGTACCTCCAGCGAGACCCACCGCCGGGGTCTCCTGGTTTCTAGAGAGCTAAGTTCTAAGTCCACTATTGTAATCTCGAGACCCAGAAGATAAGGCGCCGAGTTCTCGAAATCCAGATCAATAAAGCAGAAGCAGGAAGTAGGTCTTTACCTCAAGACGAGGGGCCGAATCTTGGTAAACCCTTATTTCCCCACGCCACGCTAGACAAGCTCCTGATGTCAGAAGTCGTCATTCCCCTTATCTCAAGTTTCCACCCGGAAACATCTGTCGTGACAATCCCATGATGCCGAGTGCTCGTCAATCTCTCCCACGTGTCTATTGGACTGGTTGGACCGACCGGTAAGAGAAACACGTCCTTGTACCGTGTTTGTGTTCAGTTGTTGTTCGTGTTCTTGCGTTGCATGAGTTCGTCCAATCCACCGTCAAACCGTGAAGATCGGGACCCCAATTCACATTAGATCTTGGTTGCTGCGTAAGACTTTTTTTTTAATTCCTGCACGTAATCCTAAAATTTTCTCATCGATCATTGCAAATTTCGCGTTATATATGGCTCACATGATAGTTTCAAAGAAATGTTGTGGATGCGTGATGGGTCTTCGTCTGCTCAACTGAACTCAAGGCACACCCATCTTGACTCGATGACCAAATTGTCATGGTTGAATGTCCCCTTGTCGGGACCTTTGGTGATAAGTGTAATAACCAAATGATTGATGTATCAATATAGTCCGGTGACATTACAAGTGTGAGTCACATCATGTCGAGTGTGGGAACACCTACTAATTGGGACGAGATTATTAGAATTATTTGTTATTCTTCCACACGACTTCGTTGATGAGAAGGCTGATCTTGGCCCAAGGTAGCACATGGGCATCACAACTCAACGTGCAAAAACGACAGGTGCCTCGGTATTTGCACCAGGGTTGATCATCCACTTACAAAGCCTCTCGTTGACGGGATGACGGTGGATCTTGGTCCAAACTATCACATGGACAACTCAACGTGCCAAAAGGACACATATCTCCCTGGGGCTGCTCATTGACTTTCAAAGCCTATGTGACAATGGTGTTTATGTCAATGGTGCAGGCTTGACGTCTCTTTCGATTAGCAACGTCAGAGTTGGACATCAGTGGTTTCGATATTTGCAGACTTGATAATATGGTACTGTGTATTTCTATCTTTTGGATTTTCAAAATAATTCTGGTTCGTCTTACAGTTTCCTTGCATGTGTGTTGGTAATATAACTTGGTTTTCTATTGATGAGACATGTGGTTGACTCTCGGGATACTCCCCGAGAGAACTCTACTTAGACAGTTGCCGGAAGAAATGAATTACTCCGTATTAAATTACGAGGAAATAAATAAATTAAACTTAATAAAAAGCGAAACCAATAAAAATGTAAGAAATCTCGAATTAAAGTACTCCCTCTGATCCATATTAGTGGGCACAACTTTGTCTAAATACACATGTATCTAGTCTAAATAGTTAACTATATATATATGAATTTAGACAAAGCTATGGCCACTAATATGGATCGGAGGGAGTAGGAAAAGATTCAAAATTACCAAGACGCGTCATTTAACCCATCTGGTCTTTTCTTCCTCTTCTATCCCTGCCCCGTGAATCCGCACCTTCAAGCAAGTCCAACCCCGTGCTTCACTGGCGCTCTTCTGGAACCCTCATCAACTCCAAATCCCAACCAAAAATCGCTTTGTCTTAAACGAAATCACTCCCCCCACTACTGCAATTCCTGTTTCTCCAGTTCGATCCAGCGTCGCCAGATTCGTGGCGAGCTTGAAGTTGCTGTTCCCAATTCGGCCGACGAGCTGTGTATGTTGCTGTCAATTGAAGTGATCTGATCTGGTGGCGTGTCGAGGACGGGGCGTGGGGGCGCCTCTAGTAATAGAAGCGGCGAGGGCCATGCGAATTGGGGCGCCGCTGGGTTGAGCATGAGGGGTGGGGCTGCTGCAGGTGGTGGTGGTGGTGCGCGTGGCCTGGGTGATGGGATCGCCGGAGGGGCGGCTCGTTGAGCTGTTTGGAGCAGTCAAGTCGTGGATGCCGCGGTGCGGAGAGCACTCGCCGCCGCCGCCTGCGCCGAAGGCTGCGGCTCCGGCTGTGCCGCTGGCGCCGCAGCCGCATGACTTGTCCAGGGATTTCTGGATGCCCGACCAGAGTTGTCGGGTGTGCTACGACTGCGATGCGCAGTTCACCATACTGAATCGGCGCCACCACTGCCGCCACTGTGGCCGCGTGTTCTGCGCCCGCTGCACGGCCAACTCCGTGCCGCGCACGCCGGGGGACGCCGCGCGGGAGGATGGCGAGCGGATCAGAGTCTGCAATTACTGCTTTAAGCGCTGGCTGGAGGAGCAAACGGCGGCGCGGAGGGACATATCGCAGCCGTCAAGCCCGGTGTTGAGCCCATCACCTTCCGCCGCGAGCGTTGGGAGCGTCAAGTCATGCTCGACCGGCCGTGGCAGCGCGGTGACCAACGGCCAGATGTCTTCTTACGCGAATGTCAGCTGCACTGACTTTGGATCCCTGCCGGTGGACGGCGAGGGTGGCGAGCCTGATGCTTCTATGGAGAAGCAGCATGCTGTGATGGAGCTGGGTGAGGGCATGGACCATGTGGCTTATGTGGACAATCCTTCCGATCCATTCAGCTTTTGCTTGAATAGGTATGCCTTTTTCAGGCTTCTGGCTTTGTTTAAATTGTGCTAACTTCTTTTTAAAGAAAATTAGACTAGACTAACTTTATACAATATCATTGACAAAGAAAGATTGTTTGAGATAGTTGGCCAATCAGTAACCTGAGATTACTTCTTAAATTCTGATACATATGTTCTCAGATTTCGGTAAAGGTATTGGGCTAGAGGCGGTTACTTAATTGGGCTTAGTATTTTTTCTTCTGAATGCAATTCTCATTATTGTAAAAGCCCGAGACTAAAATCACTTTTGTTACATGCCTAATAAATGTAACTTCTGTCTAGTTTGAACAAGGGAGCTCTTTGAATAAGTACTTGCTCCAGTTTGAAATACATTTGTCTTATATTTTTTGGCCACCCATATGGGCTTTTCTTCATTAGTGTGGCCAAATAGACTTGATATGCCCCTTCCGGTGTTCTGTCTGATTCATAATATTACTTCGATACACGCAAGCAGAGCTTTTTCTTAGAGAACAACAAAAGTTATAAGCTGTTGACTTATGGTTAACCAACAAAGGTGACTGAAATCAGTAGCGCTGCTAATCATCATCATTGACTTAAACTGGCAACTTACTCATGCTCCTTTGTGCCAAAACAAGATTATAACACCGTATCAAGCAACAATACAAATGCCTGATATTATTATGTCGTGTAGTTACTTGATGATAAGCAGGACCTGATGTTTTTACGTGATAGTAAGCACTCAAGATTTTGTATCACTTACTTTTCAAGTTCCATTCCCTGGAAAATACTGCACCGAGGAATTATCAAACTGAACAAATAAATAGTATACCTCATTCAAAATTGCAAGTTGCGTTTCTGTGACTAATAAATATATATTTTCTTCTAGGAGCGATGATGAAGATGATGATTTCACAAATTTTCGCTCGGATTCGGAAGTACACCATCTAGAAAAATCCGAAGAATACTATGGACCTATGTGCTTTGATGATCATCAAGTTGTCTGTGGCAATGTTGCTATGGAATCTGTATCCCCCAGGAACGATACATCAACACTAGTTTCTGTAGGAATTGATAAGATGGGAGATCATATCGTCGATAATAGTGAGGAGTGCAATGCTCGATCTTCTTCTCTGTATGGCTTGGAAGTGGTAGAAAATGAACTTGTGGATTTTGAAAACAACAGCTCACTTTGGCTAGCTCCTGAAGCCGAGGATGAAGAGGATGACCATGATGGTGATCCATGTGATGATCATGAAGGGGAGGATGCCACAGGGGAATGGGGGTATCTGCGCTCAAACAGCTTTGGCACTGGACATTGTCGTAGTAGAGATAAATCTGCTGAGGAACACAAAAAAGCCATGAAAGATATTGTTGATGGGCATTTTCGGGCATTGGTTGCTCAACTTCTTCAGGCTGAAAAGGTGCCATTGGCTGATAAAAGTGGCAAAGAGAGTTGGCTAGATATAGTTACTTCTTTGTCTTGGGAAGCCGCATCTCTTCTTAGACCAGATACCAGCAAAGATGGACGAATGGATCCTGGTGGTTATGTAAAGGTCAAATGCTTGGCTTGTGGCCGTCCAAGTGATAGGTGAACAAATCACTCCTCAATGCATCCCTTTCACATAGTCTAATGATTTTTGCAGTACTCATAAGAATATGCCATTGCTTTTTTTTTAAACTTAAATGGCATATAAGAACACGGCATTGCTTTTTTTTAATGTAAATGGCATATAATGCTACTGCTACAGATATCAAACTTGCTTTTCAAGTTACAGCACTTCGAATCTCGGAGTTTCTTTCCATGCATTTCTTTAGTGTTGCAGGTAGGAACTCATTTTTTTTCGTGTCTTGTCGTGGCCTTCGTCCTTTCCAGCTTGGTTGTAAGAGGGGTTGTTTGCAAGAAGAATGTTGCTCATCGGCGTATGTCAACAAAGAAGGAAAAACCACGAATCATAATTCTTGGTGGTGCACTTGAATATCAACGTGTATCAAATTTGCTTTCAAGTTTTGATACTTTACTGCAGCAGGTACTACCCACGATTACTTTTTCTTGCATATATTGTAAAACCAAAGTGCAATGAAAGGGTAGTATAGATTGTGAGTTGGTGATGGTGATTATTTTCACGCCTTTTTGTACTCCAGGAAACAGATTATCTGAAGATGGCAGTTGCAAAGATCAAAGCACACCAACCAAGTGTTGTATTGGTAGAAAAGTCGGTTTCTCGTCATGCTCAGGATTTATTTCTGGAGAAAAATATTTCGCTTGTTCTGAATATCAAAAGACCACTTCTGGAAAGGATATCCCGTTGCACTGGTGCTCATATAGTTCCTTCAATAGATTATTTGTCACCCCAAAAGCTTGGCAATTGTGACTTATTCCATGTGGAGAAGTATATTGAGGAGCATGGGACAGCTGGAGAAGGTGGGAAGAAAATGCTGAAGACACTTATGTTCTTTGAAGGCTGCCCAAAGCCCTTGGGTTTTACTGTAAGTGTTCAGTTGCTGACTCAGTTATAGGACTTGGTCATGTCTAACCATATTTGATTCTGTAGATTTTGCTAAAAGGAGCTAATGGTGATGAACTGAAAAAAGTGAAGCATATTGTACAATATGGAGTGTTTGCAGCCTATCACTTGGCTCTTGAAACATCTTTTCTTGTGGACGAAGGTGCAACCCTTCCAGAACTCCCTCTTAAGTCACCAATTATTGTTGCTTTGCCAGACAAACCTTCCAGTGCTGATAGATCCATTTCAACAATACCTATTTTACAAATGTCTACTGCCTCGTCACCCGACAGCATCCTGCAAGGAACTGATATGCGAAAGGATGATTTTAAAGTTAATGATTTTGGAATAGTTGACCAAACAGTAGAAACATGCTTCCCTGATAACAAAAGCTGCGAAAGATTGGGAGTTGGTTCAACCCAAACGTCATCGGTTCAAATTAGTGACCATAATGAAAACATAAGCTGCTCGCTGGGTATAGACCCTCCATCATGTATTGATCCCTTGGTTCAGACGTCGAGAATTTCATTGTGTCATTGTCCTGCTTCTACTAGAACTGTTAACAGCGAAGTGAAGTTTGAAGAACTCCAGCCTGAAACCACCAGACATGAGGAAGCTAATGGCTTCAGTGTATTGCCTGCTCATCCTGGAAATTCGGTGTCTGGTGCATGTGATCTTTCATCTACCCATAATTCTGAGAATGGTGTGAAGGTAGAAGCGAAGCCATCTGCTCCTCTCAACTTAGAAATTTCTTATGATAACGGCAGTTCAAAGTATGGTTCAGGTATAAAAAAGGATGAAATTCCAGCATCTCCTGCTGACAACCAGAGTATATTAGTTTCTATGTCCTCCCGTTCTGTTTGGAAAGAAGCTATCTGTGAGCGGCCACATCTTCTTCGCATAAAATATTATGGCAACTTTGACAAACCATTGGGCAGGTTTCTGCGCGACCAACTATTTAATCAGGTTAAAACGTGGTCTTTGATATTTTATTTTATTTTTGCAAAAAAATATATTTTACTTATCTGCTACAATTTGGTTTAGAGCAATCGCTGCCCCTCTTGTGAGCTGGCACCGGAGGCCCATGTTTATTGCTATGTTCACCCCCAGGGCAGCTTAACAATATCAGTGCGGAAACTTATAGCGAAGTTACCTGGTGAACATGATGGTAAAATCTGGATGTGGCATAGATGCTTACGCTGTCCTCGCGATGATGTGCTCCCTCCAGCAACTAAAAGAATAGTGATGTCTGACGCTGCCTGGGGCTTATCTCTTGGTAAATTTTTGGAACTTAGTTTTTCAAATCATGCAGCAGCAAGTAGGGTAGCAAGCTGTGGTCATTCTCTTCACAGGGACTGCCTTCGTTTTTATGGGTATGTCCTCATCTCCATCTACTTTATCAAGTTGGTGAAAACCATATCTTAAATATTTGAATTTCAGCTTCGGCGAAATGGTTGCATGCTTCCGGTATGCATCAATCAAGGTTAACTCAGTCTATTTGCCACCTTCAAAGCTTGATTTCACTTCCCAGCATCAGGAATGGGTGGAACAAGAAGCAAATGAGGTAGTGTGTTTAGCTTTATGACCTCACTTATGAGGTAGCTTCTGTCTGATGCTGATAGTCTTATGTCTCAGGTGGTTGATTCAGCTGAACTTCTGTTCACTGAGGTGCTGAATGCTCTCCACCAAATTTCAGAGAAAAGGCCAATTACAGGCTCTTTCGATGGCAATATAAAGATCATTGAGTTAAGAAGAAACATAGTGGAGCTGGAAGATATCTTGCAAGCAGAGAAGGCTGATTTCACGGTAACTTTGTTTTACTGTTTTTATCTATTGATTTGTTAAGAAACGATTGTCTCACTTAAGCTCGGTGAAAAAAGAAAAGCTTAACCTAAAGTAGTATAGTATTCTGATTATTGGAGCATCTTCAGGAGTCACTAAAGAATCTACTGAAAAAGGAAATCAGAAAGGGGCAGTTATTCATTGATATTCTTGAGGTTAACAAACTAAGGAGGCAGCTACTATTTCTGTGTTACTTGTGGGATCAGCGACTAAGTTTCATAGCAACCTCAGGTGGCAAGTACTGTGATGCTCTAGGAGGTTTAAGAGTTGGAAATAAGAATTCAGAAATCAATGATAGTTCAATTGATACCAATACAAACGCAAAGTTGGAGAAGAACTCAAAGGGCACCGAAGTTGTTTCAAATGCTGAGGATGGATCCTTGAGACAATTCCCAAGCCCATTTCGTGCTGAGGACGGAGGGCTTAACCAGCAAGATGAATGTTATGAAATTAGCTTGAAAAACATTGAAGAGTTAAATCGTACTGAAAATACAATAGCTAAAATCAGCCATGCAAACAGTGCTAGTGTCAAAGATCATTTGAATCATCAAGAATTCAATGCCAGCATCCGTAGAGTTTCTTCTGAAGGCCAGTTCCCAGTAAAGACTGATATTTCAGACACACTGGATGCAAAATGGAGAGGTGAGAATGGACCTGCTCCTGCTGCAAGCTTTGTGAAGCCTCTAACTCCTTTATCTGTCAGGTCTGGGGATACAGTAGAAGACTTGCTAAGCTGTCTTAAAATGCCATACATGACATTTTATAATTCCCTGAACACAAACTCTGGCACAGCACCAACATTTGGGACCTTGGCCGACTACAATCCTGTATACATATCATTGTTTCGCGAGCTATCGCAGCAAGGTGGAGCAAGACTTTTTCTGCCAACTGGAGCTAACAATGTTGTTATCCCGGTATTTGATGATGAACCAACTAGTATAATTTCCTATGCACTTGTTACACCTATGTATCACATCCAAATGTCAGTTGAGAGCAGCAAAAATAAAGACAGTGCAGATTCTTCACTCCCATTGCCTGTATACGATTCAGGAAATTTTAATCCGTTTCATTTATTTGAGGATTTTGGATCCTCTGACGATTTCTCTTCATCGATATCTTCCAGTAGAGTGTCAGTTGCTCCTGATCTAGTGCACTCAAGAGTTTCTTTTGAAGATGGTGGGCCACTTGGGAAAGTTAAATATACTGTGACATGCTATTACGCAAAAAGCTTTGAAGCGCTGAGAAGGTCCTGTTGTCCATCAGAGCTTGATTTCTTAAGATCTATCAGTCGATGCAAGAAATGGGGAGCACAAGGTGGCAAGAGCAATGTGTTTTTTGCGAAATCTCTGGATGATAGATTTATAATAAAGCAGGTCACGAAAACAGAGCTTGAATCATTCCTTCAGTTTGGCCCAGATTATTTTAAATATTTGTCAGAGTCCATAAGCACTGGAAGCCCTACATCCCTTGCAAAGATTCTGGGAATCTATCAGGTATGTTCTTTAGTCTCTTGTTGATATTTTTATTGGCGGTGTCATTTCATATTAATTATGAGGAAGACACTTCATTTGTCCTTGGATTATAGAGAAACTTAATATCCTTGAGTAAGTATAGGCTTCTTGTGAGAAATGACAATGGCTGCTAAGAATCTTGTTTGGAAACAATGCTGTTATGGCAGGCAACAATTATAGTTTTTCTATCCATGCAAGTTTGTGTGATATGTAGTCTCCAGAGAAGATGATATCCGCTTCCAAGCTCTTCTGTTTTGTTACAACCTTGCTAGTTAGATTAACCTCCGTGCTTGGTAGTACTAAAAAGGTTGTGCTTTTGCTTAGGTTACAATTAAGCACCTGAAAGGTGGCAAGGAATCAAAAATGGATTTGCTTGTGATGGAAAATCTTTTATTTGGACGGAATATTACAAGACTTTATGATCTCAAGGGATCTTCAAGATCAAGGTACAATGCAGACTCCAGCAACAACAAGGTCCTTCTCGATCAGAACTTAATTGAGGCAATGCCAAGGTCACCAATTTTTGTTGGGAACAAGGCGAAACGGCTTCTGGAAAGAGCTGTTTGGAATGATACTTCTTTTCTAGCAGTAAGTTCAGATCCTAACAAGTCACAACGACAGTTATCTGTTTCATGCATGCAGTATTTTCAATATAAGCCATAAGATGGCAGATTATGCCTTCTCTTAAGCCAGAAAATCGTTACTATCTTATGCTATGTACCTTGTGATATTTGCTACTCCCTGGGTCCCATAATATAAGATGTTATAACAACCAATGTAGGAGGGACGGAGGGAGTACTTTCTAGGATGCATAAACATAGAACTTGTTGGATGTTATTCCCTCTGTGTAGCCTATGATTTATTTCCATAGTGAGAACTAGGCTATGGCCTAGTGGCAAAGGGCTTGCAGTGGCAACCCTGCGTCCAGGGTTCGACTCCCATCGGGAGCGAATTCTTGTGCCTCACCTGGGTGGCTGCTACCTATAGAATAAAAAGTCCTGGGTGCTAGTGCCCATGGATCTCATTTATTTATTTATTTATTTATTTATTTCCATAGCATCTTTACACTTTGCGTCAGCTTTTGACTCTCGTGCTCTGCTACTGTATCACATTTCCACAAATGCGTTATATCAAATAGTGCTATCCATTGCATGGCAGCCTTTCATAATTAACCCTGATGCCAAGCATCTATATAGTATATGGACTTACTGATAGTGTTGAAGTAGTATATATTCTACTCCATGTTAGTAGATGACACATGGGTTTTAACTACACCCTGTAGTAGGATATTTTTTCCCTAACTGATTTTGGATGTAATGGCTTTCTTTCAGGGAATTGATGTAATGGATTATTCCTTACTTGTGGGTGTTGATGAGGAGAAGCATGAACTAGTCCTGGGAATTATTGATTTTATGAGACAGTACACGTGGGACAAGCACCTTGAGACATGGGTGAAATCTTCTGGCATTCTTGGTGGACCAAAGAATGCTGCTCCAACGGTAGTCTCACCAATGCAGTACAAGAAGCGGTTTAGGAAAGCCATGTCTGCTTATTTTATCGTGATTCCTGAACAATGGATGCCCGCAATAATCAACCTGGACCAATCATCGTCAAATATTTGTGAAGATGATTCTCAAAATTCTTCACAAGAGTAATATGGCGCTCCGGATTGTGCCGGATCTGGTCCTAATCCAATCATGAGAAATATTGGTCTGGTCTTTTTAGCTACTCAGGTGGCATGAAATGATCTTCAGGTTGGACCTTGTATTCTCATGTGCTCATTTGCACAGATCTGGCAACACTTGTTCCTGTGATCCCATCTCGAGAATCATGACATGTGTATGTTCTTGCAACTGTAATTAATGTTAGGTTTTTTTTCACTCTTCTGTCTATATATGGTACACATACCAGGTTTAAGTGTCATCTCATCGTTTGTAGGTAGTTTCATTTTGGTTAGGTCAGGTGTATAAACGTACGACCAGAAACAGGATCTTTGTCATTGTAAGTGGTATAATTGTATGTAGAGGGCTATTGCCGTCTGTAGTTCAATAACAAAATAAAAAAGTGAGTTCGTGCCCGAGTCAATTTTCTTCTGCCACGACCAAGCACCGATTGTGCGTAGCATATCTGGACATTTGGTGCACCGGGGATGCACACAACCACAACCGTGGTAGCTCATGTTAAAGGCGCAAACACAATTATCATCTGATCCGTCATCCGTGAGACTAAGTAGATACTACCTTCGATCCATAAAAAATATCACCCATTTTATATCAAGGTAGTACAAATTTTATACTAGACGAGATTTTTATTGATCGGAGGGAGTATTAAGCATAAGCAACCTAAGAGTATGCAGATACCCAGTAAGCCCCAGCCCAGAAATTTCTGGCCCATATGAGGGCAGCCTCTTTTACTAGCCCGAGCAGATACCCTATATCGGGCCGGCCTAGAATAATTTATCCGGGGCACAGGATAAGTGGTGACTCGGGCACTATTTAATTGGCAAGGAGCTTCTAGCCTCCCCCCTCGTCACCGTCGCTAGGGATGCCCGGGCGCGGCGAACTCCAACGCGCGGTGGACGAGCATGAGCTCGCCTCGACTATGTGCCGGGTCTATGCGAAGGAGAAGCTTGGCTTCTAGACTGCCACGGGAGAAGAAGATCTAGTTTTACTTTATGTTCTTGCATTGTATTGTAAAAATTTCGCGGAGACTCTACTCTGTTCTTGCATGGTGTTCAAATATCCGGTACCAGTTTGATGTCTCTGTTTTGTCCAAGCTCATCTCGTACCGGATAATCCGTTTTAGCTTACCGAACCTGATTTATCCGGTGCTAGAATATTTTTTCGATAAAGGGAGATTTATTACGTAAAAAAGTTTTAAGCAGTACACCCGACTTCTGCATGCGAAGATGAACACAACCAAAATGTTCGAAGTTCAAAAAAGTAAACATAGTAGACGTATTACATATGAGAAAGTGGAATAAACACCTAGGGTGGTGGAGTGCCAATCAACAAATTATGCTGACATCCATGTTGGGGTTAAAAGACTCTCGTCGTATCCTCCAGTCTTGTATACCTCCGTAAATAGGTCTCGATGCTCGCAACGAAGACCACAAACGGAGTGTAGCAGTTGTCCGGTAGATAACTTGGATAAGAGAAGAATTTATCATAAAATACATTGTCATTCCTATAAAGTCAAAGCGACCAAATTACGGCCATTGCTGCGACCCTTACAAGTTGGTTAAACCTAGCATCACACCATTAAGCCATGCGTCAAAAATATTAGCAACACTTAGAACCTATTTGGTTGATTGACGAACTAGTAAATTTGCACTCAAAAAATAAATGTTTAACTGTCTCATCTTTATAACAGTAGACACAATTTTACTTCCATACCAATTATGTTATGCAAGGTTATCTTTTGTTAAAATTACTCCTCGATGTAGGTACCACACAAAGACTTTATTTTTAAGTGACATTTTCATCTTCCAAGGTTTTTATTATTCTCCACTAGCACTGTCGGTTGGATTAAGACTTTATACATAGATTCCACGGTCAATTTACCCGTTTTTTGTAAATTCCACCTAAAGTTACCCATCCCCTGTGTCAGGTTGACCAAAAGCCAACCGTTGTAATAACTCAGTCCAAGATGCTAGACGAGGACCAATAAGATCTCTTCTGAACGTCACATTAGGCGGGAAAGTCTACGCACCTTGTATCACTTTTGTGACGTCCAGGGCCGAATATTGCTCTCGGAGAGAGGTTGGACCAAGCCTCATATCCTTATAGAATCTTATCTCTTACCCGTCCTTAATAGAAAAAGTACAGAAGAATTTCTTCGTCACCATCAGGCCAACCTAAAATGGGAATCACCTGATTTCCACGAAATCCGGGAGACCGTATTCGTGCCAATATACTTTTTCCATGGTATAGTGTGCCAAACCCCTTCCTCGGATAACAGCTTAAACTGCCATTTACCGAGGAGAGCTCTCTTTTTTGCCTGAAGATCATGGATCCCCATACCACCATATTCCTTAGGGCGGCATACTATACTCCATTTGGCCAGTCAATATTTCTTTTTCTTCTCATCTCCTTGCCAAGAAAATCTTGATCCAGAGTAATCTTGATTGTCACAAAATGTCACCCTATATAGTGAACCAAAATCTCTACGAGAGAGGCAAATGTGGCATTATGAAGATTGACTAAATGGGTATTTATCTAGTTTTGTTGAGACATACAAGATGCACTCATGTATAACTATGCACTTCCCAAGGATTATCTACATGGTCACGACAACTCTATGAAAGGTCGTGATCTGAAAAACTCGCTCAAGAATATGTCACTGGAAGGACTCCGCAAGTAAAACCCATAGCAACACCACTTGATTTGCAAGTTTCGATAATTTACTCGATTATTAGCTTGAATAGTTTTTTTAAGTCAATAACGCTATTCATACATAAAGTCTACCGGGATGTACAAATTCATACAAAAACTTTCAAAATGTGGTACGGTGGTACACAAACTCTAATTGCGGATTGGTTGTTGGTTCGGACGTATGCGAGGACGACACGCGGATCTGCCACGTCGGACAGGGCACACGCTGTGCGAATAATAATTCCATCAAAACCCGCTGTATTTTTGTAATTTTGCGGAGAAGTGTGTTTCAATCTGACCGATAGAAATCCCCAATCCGCAATGCATCATCCGCATCCAAATCCCTAGCTCTCGTTGTCGCTCTCACTGCTCGCCGTTGCTCTCGCTCCTCCCAGCTCGCCGTCGTGCTCGCTCCTCGCCGCTCGTCGCTCGCCGTCGCACTCTCTCCTCGCAGCTCTCTGTCGCTCTGGCTGCTTGCAGCTCACAGGTCGCCGTCGCTCTCGCTCCTCGCAGCTCGCCGCTCACTGTCACGCTCGCCGCCGATTCTTCCACCGGACCACCGGCCGCTGGTCCGACGGCCGCCTCAACATCGACTTCATAGGTACGTAGCAGAGCAGAGCTGAGCTCCGACGTGTTATCGGACGGTCCCTTACTCGTGCAGCGGAGAGATTGGGGATCAGGTATCTAAAACTGCATTATTTGCACTCCCATATTTTGGTGACTAACGACAACACAAAAGGTATTCTAATGTTTGTGATGAAGTATGCAGGTTATATTACAAGTCGGTTGATAAGAGTGAATACTTATATTGCCTGATTTTCAGTACTGCTTCACTTGGTCTTTCATCAGTAATTCAGTCAGGAGATTCCCGGGGTTCAGAGATTTCCGGTCCCCAGACCGGAGATCTCCGGGCTAATCGAGATTTCCTCTAAGTCACAAACTCAGATACGTTTTGACTCCAACTCAAGCTTAGCCGAAAATGCTCTAGGGGATTTCCGGCTCTCGGAGATTTCCGAGCCCCTGTCCGGAGATCTCCGAGTGGCAGAAGAATTTCACCAAGTCCAGAACTCAGTTGCGTACTGACACCAACTCAAGTTTAGCCGGAAATACTCTAGGAGATTTCCGGCGCTCGGAGATTTCCGGGACCCAGTCCGGAGATCTCCGAGTGACAGAGGATTTTCTGCCAAGTCTAGAAGATCAATCTGCACTGACTCCGAGCCCCGCTCAACCGGATTTCCTACCGGAGATATCCGGAGTCCGGAGATCTCCGGATCTCAACCCGGAGATTTCCGAGCTGGCGGCTGTACAACGGGCAGAATTTGGAGAGGGGTATAAATACCCCTCCACCTACCTCCAGCAGTTTAAGATTCAAGTTTTCTCTCTCCTCCATTGGTTCTGAAGCTCGTTTCTTCCGGATCTCCCAATCTAGCCACTCAAATATTTTGATACTTGGGGATCTGAGGGAGAAGCCACCGATCTACAACTCCACCGAAGCGTTTTGAATTCCCCCTCTAAATCTTGAGAGACAACAAATCTAGGGTTCTTTTATGGATAGCTAGGTTCAATCTTGTGTGTTTTGATCCTTTGTGGATTCCTTTGTGAAAGTGACCTGTTAGGCCCGCCGCGCCACCGAGCCGCCCCGCCGCCGCCGCTGCTTCGCCGCGCGCCCGCGCGCCCCGCTCCATGCGCCCAGCGCGCCGCCACGGCCTGCGCCTCCCCCGACCCCGCCGCCGGAGCGCGCCACGCTCGGCCGCGCCTCCCGCTCGCGCCGCCGCCGTGCTCCTCCACGCAGCGCCCCCCGAGCTCCTCCTCTCGCTCCCCTGCTCCCCGGCCGCCGCACGCCGCAGCATGCCGGCCGCGACGCCCGGCACGCCTACACCGCGCCACGCCACCCCGCTGCCGCCCTGCTTGCGCCGCCTCCCCTGCTCCGTGCTCGGCCGCCGCCGCCGCCGCGCCCCACGCCACGCACATCCCGCGCCCTCCGTGCCGTCGCCGCCGTGCCGCGCGGCTCCGCCCGCGCCGCTCGCCGCCGCCGTGCGCAAGCCCCGCGCGCCGCAGCGCGTCCCCGCTGCCTCCTCTTCATGGCCGCGTGCACGCCGCCGCCGCCCGCAAGGTGTTCGACAAAATGCCCGTAAGACCTTCGGCGTCGTTTTTGTGTCCGAGTTGTCCACCCTTCGAGGTGTTGCTACGTGCGCGTCCTCTTCCGGTGCCGCATTGCCATGACCGCCTATGTCCGTGTCGCGGTGCCCGCCCGTGCGCGTTTTCTTTCCGGTGTCCGTTTGCCGTGCTCCTGCGTGCCCGCGCCCGTCAACGATGATGACCGAGTACGACTACTTCCCCGACCACTTCCACGACACCGACAAATGACGATGCCTCGGTTCCGCGACGGCTACTTCCCCGACGGCAACTACTTCTTCTACGGACCGAAGACGTCGGTTTCGAACCCTAGTTCACCCGATCCGATGTATGGACCCAAACCCTAACCCTATACCTATTTTATTAAATGTCATCTATCTTGTGCATATCGCATCATACTTGCATGTGTTGCATCTCTGTGGTTTGGTGGTGTAGCAAATCACCTAAAGAATAAATATGGAATGTGTGGGGCAAATCAATATATGTATTGCCCAATTCCATTCTATTTGACTAGAACACCTTTGCCATGTGTTGTCACGTTAATGAACATTTAAATTTGATGGTTAGATAAATAACTCGAACATAAATATTAATTGTCGGAATCTCGGTTCCGCTTAATTTGGATTAAGTGCATCTCGCATTGCATCTTGCCATGTCATTCATCCGTCCCATGATCATGCTGGATCTTTTGCCGTAGTTGTAAAAATGCATCGTTTGCGCTTTCCAATGTTTTTTGCTTCTTCGCGGTTACGACGTTGAGATGGGTGAGCAACGACAAGATCTGCTTCCATGCGGGATTCCAGGCAAGCAAAGTTTGCTTGTTTACCTATACATTGCCTTTCATTCTTGCTGTTGACCTCTGCTACCCTAGTATTTGATTCTTTATCGTGATCCCATCACATGTTTATCCTCCAGCCCATACAGCTTCACCCCCACATCCCATCACCTGTTGTTTGTTTATCTGTGTGCCTTGTGATTCGTAGCGCATGCTTAGAGTTGATTGTGCGAGTCATCTGTTGGTCTTATGTTTCATCTGCTTAGTATAATAGATTATTCTACATTAATAAAATGTTGTCTTATATTGGGGTATTATAATTAAAAGATAAGGCACCAGGCGGAAGGCCATGCGAGGTGCTTTGTTATGCTAAGTGTCGACCTAGGAACTGAGATTTTGTCCTCGGATCCAATTTTGAGCGCACTAACCACTTGTGGGTGGCCCTATGGAGCCCCCTCGACTTTGAACGGATCTACAACTTGTCCATGTGCCGCAACTAGTTCGGGTTTTCCATTTACTCATATGCATGTGCATAATGATGATGATTGATGAGAGGTTATGTGATATGGGGGTCATATAGGGGTGGTGCGCGCGAAGCGGACAGTTCCTACTGTGGTTTGAGCCGCATGGCGCGCATGCATAAAATAATGAGTCCGCAGTTGAGATTCGGCCGGACTCCTGACGCGGATAACAACTCATATGGGTGGCACTTGGACTTGCTGTCGTGAAGGAATGAGTCGTGTTGAGATGCCCTGATGCTTGCTTGGGTTGATCATACGAGTATGGATACAGTAGTGCACCCCTGCAGGGTATAATCTTATCGATGAGCCGTGTCCACGGTTATGGACGACTTTGGTGATGATGCTGGCTAACAACATATAGACACTTACACCTAATTATTGTTAATTAATTTGACTAGTAATATAGAATTACTTTCACAATAAATGGTAACTAAAACTGAATAATGTGTGAGTTTCCCGAATTGCTTCCTCATACTTGGTTGAGGGGGTTAATCCGAGAATGGGTTATGGTTGGTGTTAGTTGTAGATGTTTATCTTATGCGCTCTCTTATCGCTCTCTAATTAGACGAAAGTTGTAGATTGTCTATTTAGGTTGCTAGTGCTGCTGCCGCTAAGTCCACCTACCCCATATTTTGGGAGATGGTGTAGAAAGTAGGCAAGTCGGTTTTACTTGCCAGGGAGTTCCCTGACCCTCTTTTTGGATGTGCTTTATGTGCAGTTAACAAGTTTGAAATCTGACGACGTTAGCTTGGGAATCACTCCGGCTTGGCTGGACAGGGATATGGCGCCATCGCTTATCTTCAGGACTCTTAGTCCAATTTGCTTCTTATCCGTAGGCGGATATTATTTTGTTTCCACTGTCATTTGTATATTTGTATTGTATCATTTGTATCTTGACTCGTTTGAGTTGTTGTTGTAATTATATCTTTGTTGTATTTGTGGATGTATCGGAACTGTTGTAATGCTATCACAATTCCACCCACATAATGCGCATGTTTCGGCGTGCACATTATGTCTGGTGGGCGACCTAAAATCGTTATTATGCGGATTTCGGCGGGAACGTTTAAATCTACATAGTACCGATTTTCGGGCGTCACAAAGTGGTATCAGAGCCTTGGTTTCGATCTCCTTGTTGTTTCGATACGATTGGTTATCGAAGCAGCGGGTCCGCAAAAGCCTGTAGGATAAACTCGCTGACGGTCGTTGTTTCTAGAGTGTCGAAAACTATTTGACTTAAATTATTTTTGAAAAATATCTCAATAGGTTTCTATTTACTCCTTACCTCAATTCTATTTCTCCTCTTATCTTATTTGTTTTGGAGTCTCTTCTCTTATCCAAACTTTCAAAGTTTTAGGATCCCCCACAGACGATCTCTTGCCTTTTATCCTATTAGGGTTCGATCTTCGCGAATGTTCATCGACATGACAAACTCCTCTTGTTAGTGGTGTCGACAACTTGAAGGTGGAGTCAGAACTTCTTGTTAGTGGTGTCGAGAATTTCGAGGTGGACCAACAATCCCTTGTTAGTGGTGTCGAGAAGTTCATCACGAAGCCTGAAGACTCGGTAGTTACCCCTCTCTTCTTGTGGTCTCGGCGTGGATCGCGAGACGCGATCCCTTGTTAGTGGTGTCGATTGTAACGCCCTGGGATTTATCCCCTTTTTGTTTTGTGAGTTTTCTTTTTGCATCAACATGGCATCGCATTGCATCTCATTAATTTAATTTGTAGCATTTAAATTAAATTTCCCACAATTAAATTCAAATGCATTTCAAATTAATTCAGATTGTGATATTTCAAATCTTTTGCAAATGTTAAAAACTAGTTTATTAAATTGTCTATGTAAAACAAAAAACTATTTTGTAAAGGTTTCGTATTCAAATTCCTTTTCGATTTTGTTTTAAAAATATAAAGCAGAAAAGATTAAAATGAGAGAAATAAGGCCCAAAGCCCACCTTAGCAAACCCTAGGTTTTCCCCCCTAAAAAACTTTTCCCACCCCCCCTGCAATTTTGCAGCCGCCCCTCCAGTTTTCTGCTTTTCCTCTTTTTTCCCCTTCCTTTCTTTTCTTTCCTTTTCTTTCTTTTTCTTTTCTCTTTTCTCTTTTCTTTCTTTTTTTCTCCTTCTCCTTCTCTTCCCGCACGGGAGAAGCAGGCCCGAGCTCTCCCGCACACGACGGCGTGCGCCCCCAACTCCCCGCCTCCTGTCCCGCCGCCCCGGCCTGCTCGCCTCCCCCAGCGCCGCCGCGCCACCGAGCCGCCTCGCCGCCGCCGCCGCTGCTTTGCCGCGCGCCCCGCTCCCTGCGCCCAGCGCGCCGCCGCCGCCTGCGCCTCCCCTGACCCCGCCGCCGCAGCGCGCCACGCTCGGCCGCGCCTCCTGCTCGCGCCGCCGCCGTGCTCCTCCACGCAGCACGCCCCGAGCTCCTCCTCCCGCTCCCCTGCTCCCCGGCCGCCGCACGCCGCAGCACGCCGGCCACGACACCCCGCACGCCTACACCACGCTGCGCCGCCCCGCTGCCTCCCTGCTCGCGCCACCGCCCCTGCTCCGTGCTCGGCGGCCGCCGCCGCCGCGCCCCACGCCACGCACATCCCGCGCCCTCCGTGCCGTCGCCGCCGTGCCGCGCGCCTCCGCCCGCGCCGCTCGCCGCCGCCGTGCGCTCGCCCCGCGCGCCGTAGCGCGTCCCCGCTGCCTCCTCTTCACGGCCGCGTGCACGCCGCCGCCGCCCACAAGTTGTTCGACAAAATGCCCGCAAGACCTTCAGCGTCGTTTTTGTGTCCGAGTTGTCCACCCTTTGAGGTGTTGCTACGTGCGCGTGCGCGTCCTCTTCCGGTGCCGCATGGCCGTGACCACGTATGTCCGTGTCACGGTGCCCGCCTGTGCGCGTTTTCTTTCCGGTGTCCGTTTGCCGTGCTCCTGCGTGCCCGCGCCCGTCAACGATGATGACCGAGTATGACTACTTCCCAGACCACTTCCACGACACCGACAAACGATGATGCGCCGGTTCCGTGACGGCTACTTCCTCGACGGCAACTACTTCTTCTACGGACCGAAGACGTCGGTTTCAAACCCTGGTTCACCCGATCCGACGTACGGACCCAAACCCTAACCCTATACCTATTTTATTAAGTGTCATCTATCTTGTGCATATCGCATCATACTTGCATGTGTTGCATCTCTGTGGTTTGATGGTGTAGCAAATCACCTAAATAATAAATATGGAATGTGTGGGGAAATCAATATATGTATTGCCCAATTCCATTTAATTTGACTAGAACACCTTTGCCATGTCTTGTCACGTTAATGAACATTTAAATTTGATGGGTAGATAAATAACTCAAACATAAATATTAATTGTCGGAATCCCGGTTCCGCTTAATTTGGATTAAGTGCATCTCGCATTGCATCTTGCCATGTCATTCATCCGTCCCATGATCATGCTGGATCTTTTGCCGTAGTTGTAAAAATGCATCTTTTGCGCTTTCCAGTGTTTTTTGCTTCTTCGCGGTTACGACGTTGAGATGAGTGAGCAACGACAAGATTTGCTTCCATGCGGGATTCCAGGCAAGCAAAGTTTGTTTGTTTACCTATACATTGCCTTTCATTCTTGCTGTTGATCTCTGCTACCCTAGTATTCGATTCTTTATCGCGATCCCATCATATGTTTATCCTGCAGCCCATACAGCTTCATCCCCACATCCCACCACCTGTTGTTTGTTTATATGTTGGTGTTGGGGGGATCGTAACCCGGTAGGCCCACCGACGTAGAAGATAAGCCGGCCTGGCAGGAGCCTGGGCCGGATCAAGCATAAAGACATGGGCCGGGTGATACGTAAGCCGGTGCGCAACGTATGCCTTGGCCCGCAAGCAAGAAGGATCCAGAAGGCTGGAGATCAAGTACAAGACGGAGTCCTGCTAAGGAATGAAGAGGCTTAGAGGACTTAGAGTAGAGTCCGGGTATGATAGGAACCCGGACCCGGCGTTGTACCTCCAGCGAGACCCGCCGCCTATATAAGGGGGTCTCCTGGCTCCTAGAGAGACAAGTTCGATCGACACAAGTCATAGTAGAGACACCTTGTAATCTCGAGACCCGGAAGCTAAGGCGCCGAGTCCCGAAACCCTAATCAGTAAAGCCGAAGCAGGAAGTACAAACCCTTGTTTCCCCACGCCACGCTAGACAAGCTCCTGATGTCGGAAGCCGCCATGCCCCACATCTGAAGTTACCTCCGGGTAACATCTGCCGTGACAATCCCACGACAGTTGGCCTTGCGAGTCGTAGCGCATGCTTAGAGTTGATTGTGCGAGTCGTCTTTTGGTCTTATGTTTCATCTTCTTAGTATGATAGATTATTCTACCTTAATAAAATGTTGTCTTATATTGGGGTATTATAATTAAAAGATAAGGCACCAGGCGGAAGGCCTTGGGAGGTGCTTTGTTCTATAAGTATCGACCTAGGAACTGAGATTTTGTCCTCGGATCCAATTTTGGGCGCACTAACCACTTGTGGGTGGCCCTATGGAGCCTCCCTCGACTTTGAACGGATCTACAGCTTGTCCATGTGCCGCAACTCGTTCGGGTTTTCCATTTGCTCATATGCATGTGCATAATAATGATGATTGATGAGAGGTTATGTGATATGGGGGTCATATAGGGGTGGTGCGCGCGAAGCGGACAGTTCTTACTATGGTTTAAGCCGCATCGCGCGCAAGCACAAACTAATGAGTCCGCAATTGAGATTCGGCCGGACTCCTGACGCGGGTAACAACTCATATGGGTGGCACTTGGACTTGCTGTCGTGAAGGAATGAGTCGTGTTGAGATGCCCTGATGCTTGCTTGGGTTGATCATACGAGTATGGGTACAGTAGTGCACCCCTGCAGGGTATAATCTTATCGATGAGCCGTGTCCACGGTTATGGATGACTTTGGTGATGATGCTGGCTAACAAAATCTAGACAACTTACACCTAATTATTGTTAATTAATTTGACTAGTAATATAGAATTACTTTCACAATAAATGGTAACTAAAACTGAATAATGTGTGAGTTTCCCGAATTGCTTCCTCATACTTGGTTGAGGGGGTTAATCCGAGAATGGGTTATGACTGGTGTTAGTTGTAGATGTTTATCTTATGCGCTCTCTTATCCCTCTCTAATTTGACGGAAGTTGTAGAGTGTCTATTTAGGTTGCTAGTGCTGCTGCCGCTAAGTCGACCTACCCCATATTTTGGGAGATGGTGTAGAAAGTAGGCAAGTCGGTTTTGCTTGACAGGGAGTGCCCTGACCCTCTTTTGGGATGTGCTTTATGTGCAGTCAACATGTTTGAAGTCAGACGACGTTAGCTAGGGAATCCCTCCGGCTTGGCTGGGTAGGGATATGGCGCCATCGCTTATCTTCAGGACTCTTAGTCCAATTTGCTTCTTATCCGTAGGCAGATATTATTTTGCTTCCGCTGTCATTTGTATCTTTGTATTGTATCATTTGTATCTTGACTCGTTTGAGTCGTTGTAATTATATCTTTGTTGTATTTGTGGATGTATCGGAACTGTTGTAATGTTATTACAATTCCACCCACATAATGCGCATGTTTCGGCGTGCACATTATGTCTGGTGGGCGACCTAAAATCGTTATTATGCGGATTTCGGCGGGAACACTTAAATCTACATATTACCGATTTTCGGGCGTCACACAGGTTGTCTCTTAAAAGCTTCACCGCTTGAGACCAACCTTGGACAATGCGGACGTCGCGACTTTGGCGGCAATGCAAGAGAAAGGTGCCACTATGGCCGATATCAACTCTTTGGAAACAAAGTTGACATCATCCATACAAACCGAGTTCAAGAAGTTTCATGATATGCTTGAGTCTCTCAAGACATCTAAGGAAACCTCTCTTGCTTTGCCCTCAAAGTCACCGGTGCTTCCGGGCATTACTCAAGATGTGGACCCCGAATTGATAAAGGGAAATCAATTGCCTTTGGATGGGAAGGGTGATGCTACTAGTTCCTCAAACCATCAAAACACTTCATCTTCCCAAGATGAAGTGCCTAAAAGCTACAACGCCACTCCTCCCCCATCCCAATACCATACCCCCGATCCCATCATTCCTCATCCGCAAGTTTCTCATAGGGATGACCCCCCATTGCTTAAAGATTATACATTCTCTCAATGGCAATATGTGATGAAATCTCATGTGTGCAGCTCTTTAATCGTGTTGTGGCACATCATTCAAGTTGGATACAAGCCGCATGATCCGACCAACTTAACAAGAAGATAAGTGGTGGAGGCTCAACTTGATGCCACCGCACTCTACATGATCCAAAAAGCGGTTGGGAACAAGGAGATGTCTCTTATCCAACACCTCACCACCGCCAAGGATACATGGGATGCTCTATCCGAATTGTTCGTTGGAAATGATAGCATGAGGAGGAACCGCTATGACTCTTTGAGCAATGAAGCCGAGGGCTTCTTCAAGCTTGACGGTGAAGACCATGAGATGATGTATATAAGATTGGTGACAATAGCCACAAGCTTTCGAGAAGTTGGTGCCTCTCATATTGATGATGCATGGATCAAGAGGAAGTATGTGAGTTCCATGATGTCATGTGAGCCAACCGACGTCAAGAGCTTTCAAGGAAGACATAAATACCATCTCATGACATCTAATGAGGTTATGCAAGAGATGGCCGCGTACAAGGTGGCCACAAAGAATGCTCAAGACGCTAGAGCAAGGGCTCTTGGAATGCAAAGAGGCACAACCAACCTTGCCTTGAAGGCTACCGTTGAGGAACACAACGATGATGATCTTGGAAGCTTTGCCGCAATGTCCGAGGAAGCACTCAAGATTGCTTACAGTGATCATCTCGCTCTTGCGGCTCACACATTTTGGAACAACCCTTCAAGAGGCAAGATGCGAGTTGACAAGAGTCCATCTCAAGCCGATAGGGTCTCACCCTCCAAGTCAAAGACATGTTACAATTGTCAAGACAAGTTCCATTTCGTCGCCGATTGCCCTTATGAGAAAAGAGAAGAGCATGGTGGACGTCTAGTTCTCAAGGACAAAACCAAGATGCCTCCCAAGAAGGCCTATGGAAGAACCTCACATCGTGTTGTTGACTCAAGAGGAGTACCCCACCAATGATGAAGAGTCGGAGGAAGAAACGCCAAATGAAGTGGCGGCTCTTGCCACCACATCAACGCCTACCGTTCCTTCATCAACAACAAGAACTCCCTCATCAACGAAAAGAACTCCTTCAACTACGACAAGCTCTTCATCATCTCTATTCACGTCGCCAAATGAGAACTCCATCACCAAGAGCTCAAGATGTCTTATGGCCAAGGCATCGGAGGTACCTTCATCCTCTTCCTCTCTCATGAATGAAATGAATGAGCTTGATGATGCCTCTAGCCTTCAAGTTAAGCAGGAGATTGTGGCCTTCGACTCTTTTATCACTAACTTGCAAGGTGATAGCAAGAAACATGTTGGTGCCCTCATGGCTCGTATTGGTGAGCTAGAGCATCTCAATGAAGAGAAGGGTAAGATAGAAAGAGAAGACACTATTTCTCTATATTATTTGAAGTCCTCTCTTGAGGAGGTTGAAGAGTCTCATGCACGTCTTGAGGAGCAACTTGAAACTATTGATGAAACTCATAATTCCTCACATGCTAAGCTCATTAAGGATCGTGATATGTACTTTGCTAAATTCAAGGTGGCTCAACAAGATAAAGCCGAATTTGCGGTTGGGCATGTTAGACTCATTGAGGACATGGAGAAGCTCGTCATAGCTCACAAGGCTTTGGAGAGTGAACATGCTCTTCTAAAGGAGTCTTATGCTCAACTCCAAAATCGGCTAACTAACCTTGACTCACCTAGCATCTCTACCTCTAATTGTTCTTGTGATAATGCTAATCTTGTGAAAGAGAATGCTAGGTTGAAGAATGAGATTGATAAGGCCTCCACATCCAAACTCATCCTTCTCAAGGGTAAGCAAGTTGTTGAGACTCCCATCGTGGAGCCTCACACTCGACAAGGGAAGGAAGGACTTGGATATGTGCCTCCCATGAAGATGAATGCCAAGAAGGGTATTCCCAAGAGCGTCAACCCCATCCAAGCCAAGAAGGACGACTCCATTCAATCCGAGGACAGTCTTGCAAGTAGGAATGCCTCAAGGGGCAAGCCTACTCGTAAAGATCACGCCGGGGACAACAATCCTAACTATGCTTTATATGTCGATTATTATGGGAATGTTTGTGCTCATTACATTGGACCCTACTATGGCTTTATTTCATATGCTATTTGGGTTCCTAAGTCTCTTGTCGCTAACCATAAAGCACCCATTGTGAAGCAATGGGTTGCTAAATGCAAGAATTGATCTCTTATAGGACCTTGCTCCCGTTGGTTCAAAATGGATAATTGATAGTGGATGTACAAATCATATGACCGGGAGCAAAGAACTCGTCACAGAGTTGAAACCTAATGTAGATCACGTAACCGTGACGTTTGGTGACTTATCAAGGTCTAAGGTAACCGGGCTTGGCAAAGTGGTAGTTGCCCCCGACATTACTCTTGTCAATGTCATGCTTGTTGAATCTCTTGGCTATAATTTGTTATCGGTTCGTGCCTTAACAAAGTTGGGGATCTCTCCCTTCTTTGATAAGGACGTTGTGGTCCTCTTGCGGAGAAAGTCGCTAAGAGTGGCTTTCGTGGGGTACGTGGAGCATGAGCTTTATCTGGTGGACTTCTCCAGAGCCACCACTACTTAAGCCATGTGCCTCTTCGAAAAAGCCGACGTGGGTTGGCTTTGGCATCGCCGACTAGCCCACGTGAACATGCACACTTTGCAAAGCCTTCACAAGGGTGACCACATACTTGGACTATAAGATCATGTTTTCTTTTCAAGGGATCGAATTTGTAGAGCATGTGTGGAAGGCAAGATGCATGATATTCCTCATCCAAGCAAGACCATCATATCTTCCTCCCGGATTTTGGAGCCTTCATGTTGATTTATTTGGACCAATTCCGGAGATAAGTCTTGGAGGCAAGAAATATTGCCTCGTAATTGTTGATGACTATTCAAGGTATACATGGGTCTATTTTTTCAAGACCAAGGATGAAACTCAACAAGTCTTCATCGACCTCTCAAAGGAGGTTCAACGCCAACATGAACTCCTCATATTGGTTGTTCGAAGTGACAATGGGTCGGAATTCAAGAACTACACCCTTAACGACTTTCTTAGTGAAGAAGGCATTCGTCACCAATATTCCGCTGCTTACACTCCTCAACAAAATGGTGTTGCCGAAATGAAGAACGGACTCTTATCGATATGGCAAGATCTATGTTGGCGGAGTTCAAGTCTCCCATCAATTTTTGGGCGGAGGCTATTTCCACCGCATGTCACTCATCAAATCGCCTCTACTTCCGCAAGGGCTTGAAGAAGACTCCATATAAGATCCTTACCGGAAACAAACCCAACATTGGCTACTTCCGAGTGTTTGGATGTAAGTGCTATTATCTCGTCAAGGGTGTCCGGTTGGGTAAGTTCCACTCTAAATCAATTGAGGGGATATTTGTCGGCTATGGTAGCGAGTCCCAAACTTATAGAGTCTTTGATAAATCCTCCTGGATTATCATAGAATCTTGTAGTGTGGAATTCGATGAAAATGATGGCTCCAAAGTGGAGCAAGTTGGTGTTTGTGATATAGGTGATGAACAACCTTTTGATGCCATTAAAAAGATGGGAGTGGTCTTTCTTCGCCACATTGAAGTTCATCAAGAAGTTGTTCAAGAAAACTCAAGTTCTCCTATCAAGGAGACCTCACCGTCACAAGAACCACAAGGTGGCTCACCCATAGCAAATGATGAATCCCCTCAAGAACAATCTCAAGATCTTCCTCAACAAGAGCATGTTATTTCTTCTCAAGATGAAGCTCATGATGGAACTCAACAAGATCTTCTTCAACAAAAAGATCATGCCTCCCCCACCAAGATTATCGAAGATAACTCCACTTCTCCAAGTTCTACTCAAGGGCAAGATCATCCTTCCCCACCACATGAATAGAATTCTCATGATGATCAAGACCCTCAAGAAGATCAAGACGAGGATCCAAAGGACCAAGATGGTCAAGAGATTGTCCCCACAACAAGGGCGGCAATTGAAACTCGTCGTCAAGCTCGCTTTGCAAAGTCATTGGAACTAAGGGCATTATCTCTCGACAAGATCATTGGTGATATACGAGCAAGGGTCTCCACACGAAGTCAATTAGCTCACTTTAGTGAGCATGAAGCTCCATGGTCAAGCCCAAGAAAGTATTCGATGCTCTTGAAGATCCTGATTGGCTAGGGGCTATGCATGAAGAACTTAACAAATTCGAGCGCAACAAAGTGTGGCGCCTAGTTGAGAAGCCCAAAGATTGCCGCAACGTTATCGACACTAAGTGGATCTTCAAAAACAAGCAAGATGAACATGGTATTGTTGTAAGCAACAAGGCGCGATTGGTGCCTCAAGGTTTTTCTCAAGTCGAAGGCATCGACTTTGGAGAAACTTTCACGCCGGTCGCAAGACTTGAATCGATACGTATTCTCATCGCTTATGCATCTCATCATGGTTTCAAATTGCAACAAATGGACGCAAAAAGTGCTTTTCTTAATGGTCCTTTGCAAGAACTTGTGTATGTTAAACAACCCCCGGGTTTTGAGAGCCCCAACCATCCTCACCACGTCTATGTCTTGGACAAAGCTCTCTATGGCCTTAAACAAGCCCCCCATGCCTGGTACGAGCACTTGAGAGAGTTCTTGGTAGACCGTGCATTTGAGGTTGGGGTAATTGATCCCACTCTTTTTACTAAAAAGGTTAATGGTGAACTCTTCATTTGTCAATTATATGTCGATGACATTATCTTTGGTTGTACTAACCGTGTGTTCAATGATGAGTTTTCCAAGCTAATGACCGACAAGTTCGAGATGTCCATGATGGGTGAACTCAAGTTCTTTCTCGGTTTTGAGATCAAGCAAATGAGAGAAGGGACTTTTATTTGTCAGGCCAAGTACATTCAAGATATGATCAAGAAGTTTAAGTTGCTTGGGCTAAATGGTGTACCTACCCCTATGCAAACCAAGTGCCACCTCCAACTCAACCCCGATGGTAAAGAGGTAGACCAAAAAGTATCATTCTATGATTGGGTCTCTCCTATATTTATGTGCGTCTAGGCCCGATATCGTTTTAAGCGTTGGAGTGTGTGCTCGTTATCAAGCCGCGCCTAAGGAAAGTCATTTGATGGTCGTGAAGAGAATCTTCAGATATTTGGTTCATACCCCTTGCTTTGGGTTGTGGTATCCTAAAGATGGCACCATGTCTCTTTGTGGATACACCGACTCCGATTGGGCGGGCGACATTGATGATAGGAAGTCCACATCCGGGACGTATCAATTTCTTGGAAGATCTTTGGTGAGTTGGTCCTCGAAGAAACAAAATTGCATCTCATTATCCACGGTGGAAGCCGAGTACGTCGCCGCCGCAAGCGGGTGTACTCAACTTCTTTGGATGCGGCAAACTTTAAAAGATTACGGTGTCCTCTTGGACAAAGTTCCGCTTTTATGTGATAATGAGAGTGCCATCAAAATTGCATACAATCCGGTGCAACATTCAAGGACCAAGCACATTGAGATTCGTCATCATTTCATCCGCGATCACGTGGCACGAGGAGATATTGATCTATCATATGTCAATACAAGGGATCAATTGGAGGATATCTTCACGAAGCCCCTTGATGAAGCCCGCTTTTGCTACTTGAGGAATGAGCTCAATATCGTAGATTCTCGGGCCTTGGCTTGAATTCCGTGCACACCTTCCAATGTTTAAGGCTTTATTAGAACTAGAGGTACGCATGGACTTAGGGGGAGTGTTTTCCTAATACATTGGATTCTTCCTCCCCCTATTATGCATATAGTGATGTATCATTGCTAAAACTTCAAATTAAATCTAATTTGTGAGCTTCAATGTTGAGGTGTAGTTATGGACCCAAGATATATCTTCGCGGTGCCATGCTACAACTCATACACGGTGGTTTCGGCCACCAACACAATTCTTGAAGTTTTTGGATACTATTTGGTTTAATTTTTGATCCTCACTTGCATTGTCTTTGGTTCGTTTGGGAAAACACACTCTTGTTGGTCTTCCTTTTTGATTTATGGTTCTTGCAACTTGAGTGTGTCTTTTTTATTCAGTTTGAGTATCTATCCTAAGCCTTTCACCATCTTTAAACATGCTTTTCCCCACTCATGTCCTCTTATTGATTTCTTGTTCCTGGAGTTTTTGGAGTTGAACGGAAATTTCCGAGCCATACTCGGAAATCTCCGGTCTACCAGAGAATTTCGAGACTAAGTCTGTTAAAAAATCAGCACTGACCTGTGATGATTATTGACCGAAAATAGTCCCGGAAATTTTTGGTGTCCGGAAATTTCCGGTTGAGACTCGGAAATCTCCGACTCCTATGATTTCTCAGCACCTAAGTCTTTTTCAACTTTGGCACTGACCTCAAGCAAAGCTGAATCGGAATTAGAGCCGGAAATCTCCGGGGTCCGGACATCTCCGGTCCGGTGTCCGGAGATCTCCGAGCATGCCAAAATTTCCGTTGCTAAGTCCAAATCAGATTCGGCACTGACCTCATGCGAATCCGATTCAGAAATAGCACCGGAAATCTCCGGCACCCGGAGATCTCTGAGCCTCAGTCCGGAAATCTCCGGTTCAAATTTCCCTGTCTATATAAGGGCACGGGTGGACTGGCCGGTTCGGCCAGTTCATCCACCCCGTGCCCTAATCCTCTCTCTCCTCCGAAATTTTACTCCTTCTTGCGATCCTAGCTGCGGGTGGTTCGTCCAAGGGTTTCTCGCGTGCTTCTCGGATTTATTTCTGCTCGTCGAGGGCTTCGGTTCCATCCGCACGCTTTTTGCAATGTCTAGCGGTAACTCCTCGTATTTCAAATCTCGGACAAAACTTGTTTTCGTTTAACCTAGCCGATTTAGGAGGTTGTTGATTGTTTCCTTTGGTAGAATTGCTCCCCTAGGCATGCTCTACCTTCCACGTGCACAAATCTGTTTTTCATTCATAGATTTTGTTCCAATCTGCTAAATTTCGTGCAGACCGGATATCTCCGAGTCAGACCCGGAAATCTCCGGACCCCAGAGATCTCCGAGTCAGATCCGGAAATCTCCGGCCTACTCAGAATGAAATCAGCCAAGGACAGAAACTTTGATTGCTTAAACTTCTCTAGTACGTTCCATTTTCCTTTCTCGGACATGAGTGCTTACCCCATATGCTTTACATCCTCTCTATGCTGTGTGTTTTCAGGTTCCAACCCTCGTGGCCGTGTCAAGAAAATAGCTCAACGAGGGAGGGACAAACCAATTCATTCTCGCCCTCCCAGCGGGTCCTCAAGTGAAGATAGCACTCCCGCTGAGTCTGCAGCTCTGCTCAAGAGAGCCACAGGGCCAAGCAAGAAGAAGAGGCCCGAGCTCCGCCTTGAAGATTTCAACAAAGGCAGTTTTCGCAAGTGGCGAAGTGAGCTATCATACATCATGGAATCTGATGATCCCAAGTTTTTCTGCACCGAGATGGCATGGCTCTACATGGAAGTTTATCAGAAGTTCTCCATTGACAAGCCCATCTGCCCCATGAAGTGGATTGACTTCGACAAGTTAATGAAGAAGGCTGATTATTTTGGTGGAGCAGTCAAGGTCTGCCGTCTTCTGGGTTTGGAGCATTTGATGAGGATCGAGTGCAGCTACAACGTACCTCTTATCCATCAGTTTTATGCTACTGTGGTGTTTGACTCTTCACAGGATATTGGGATGACTTGGATGTCTGGCAGGCAGCGCTTGACCTCCACTTTCCGTGAGTTTGCTCTGATTCTTGGCTGTCCTTTCAGTGGTTTGTCTGTTCCAGCTGGTGCCCGCATGCATGTCCATGGCATGTCCTACAACAAACATATCATGAATGATCTATACCAGCCTGGAGGAAGGATTGGCTCTCAGAATGGTCTCCTCCCTACTTATGATATCTTGCTTCGCATGTTCCGTTGAACCATTGCTCCCATTGCCGGCAATGCAGACAATATTGCCGGGGCTCTAGTCAAATTGATGGCCAAGGCTCATGCGGCCTATTTTGGGGAGTATGAGGTTGAGCAGGATGCTTACAAGGTGGATGTCATGGACTTCATTTTCCAGGAGATGTCACTAGCAGTTTTTGAGAGGAAAGTTCCTCCATATGCTCCTTATGTGATGTTGCTCATCAAGAGGCTCTACAAGCTCTCCGAGCAAGACGGTGATGACTTTGATGCAACTCTAGGTTGTCAGCCCCACAAGGCAGCCTTGCTTATCCATAAATTTGCTCATGTTGTTCAACAACAAGCCACCATGCAAGATATCAATGAGGATGAGATTTTTGGTGGTCCATCTCGGGTTCCTACCAATCCCAACATCTAGAAAGCTGCCAAGAAGAGTCACCCATGGGTTGTTCGAGCAATTGAGAAGATCATGAATATGAACTGTTGCATTCACAGTGAGAACTACTCCATCTACTCTCAGAACCATCGCATTATGAAGCGCCAAGAAGAAATTATGGCACATATGAAGATGCCTGCTCCAAAGCACCCTTTGAAGCCCGTGATTCCATTCAAGGATTGGAATGCTGATGGTCTCACCTTTGATTGGGATGATGCAGTGCCAGAGGACAGCGATCTTGAGTATGATGATGATGATGACGAGGAAGATGATGCCGAGCAGGGTTCCGACTCTTGAGTCATGGGCATTTAGTGGAACCTCCTCCCTTTTTGGTATCTTGATGCCAAAGGGGGAGAAGTATCTCTTAAGGACTCTCGGGATTTGCATGGGTTGGGAGCACTTCTTGTTGTTTTCCTTTCGTTTGATCTTAAGTGCTCCCTCTTATCGTGTTGTTTTATTTCGTCATGTGTGTGAGACATGAGTACCTTTAAATCCTCTATTGTAATAGCTTTATTGTTCTAAGTTTGTTGCTACTATTGTGTATTGTTATTTGTTTGCTTGCGTGTTTTGTAAAATCTAGGGGGAGTGTTGATCCTAAGGAATGTGCACTTTGTATTCCAAAAACATCCTAAAATAGTGCACTTACTTAGGGGGAGCTCCGTCTATATTTTGCAAATCCGTTCTCCTTTCGTGTTGTCATCATTCGCCAAAAAGGGGGAGATTGAAAGTGCATTCTTTGCACTTCCATATTTTGGTGACTAATGACAATACAAAAGGTATTCTAATGTTTGTGATGAAGTATGCAGGTTATATTACAGGTCGGTTGATAAGAGTAAATACTTATATTGCATGATTTTCAGTACTACTTCACTTGGTCTTTCATCAGGAATTCAGTCAGGAGATTTCCGGTCCCTAGACCGGAGATCTCCGGGCTAATCGAGATTTCCTCTAAGTCACAAACTCAGATGCGTACTGAATCCAACTCAAGCTTAGTCGGAAATGCTATATGAGATTTCCGGCGCTCGGAGATTTCCGAGCCCCAGTCCGGAGATCTCCGAGTGGCAGAAGAATTTCACCAAGTCCAGAACTCAGTTGCATACTGACTCCAACTCAAGTTTAGCCGGAAATGCTCTAGGAGATTTCCGGCACTCGGAGATTTCCAGGACCCAGTCCGGAGATCTCCGAGTGACAGAGGATTTTCTGCCAAGTCTAGAAGATCAATCAGCACTGACTCCGAGCCCCGCTCAACCGGATTTCCTACCGGTGATATCCGGAGTCTGGAGATCTCCGGATCTCAACCCGGAGATTTCCGAGCTGGAGGCTGTACAACAGGCAGAATTTGGAGAGGGGTATAAATACCCCTCCACCTACCTCCAGCAGTTTAAGCTTCAAGTTTTCTCTCTCCTCCATTGGTGCTGAAGCTCGTTTCTTCCGGATCTCCCAATCTAGCCACTCAAATCTTTTGATACTTGGGGATCTGAGGGAGAAGCCACCGATCTACAACTTCACCGAAGCGTTTTGAATTCCCCCCTCTAAATCTTGAGGGGCAACGAATCTAGGGTTCCTTTGTGGATAGCTAGGTTCAATCTTGTGTGTTTTGATCCTTTGTGGATTCCTTTGTGGAAGTGACCTGTTGTGGTCATTGTGAGAGCCCCCAATTCAGTTGTGGGTGTGTGCCTCACGAATTTGTACGGGACCTTCTCCGCTCTTAAAGGAGTCCTTAGTGGAAACGTGGATTCGCACCTTTGTGGTCGAATTCACAGGAGAATAGGGCGAGGCCATTGTGGCGTCGAGCAAACCTTTGTGGTAGCTCACACCCCTCCAAGACGTACACCTATGTGGTGGAACTCGGGATAAAATCGCCGTCTTAGAGTTCCTACGGTTGTTTTCTTCCACTCTCCTTTACCGCATCTTAAATTCATGTACTTGTTTAGTTTCTTTGTTGTCTATCACTTATATCACCTAGTTGCACATATAGACAACTTACTTTTCGCTAGCCTAAAACTGAAAAAGACATAAAAATTGGTCACCACCTATTCACCCCCCCTCTAGGTGGTAAACTCCCGTTCAGTATCTGAGCCCGTACCTGGAGTCGTCGGGCGCCAACTTCTCCGACGGCATGAACTTCACGGTGGCAGGTGCGGCGGCGGCCAGCAACCAGAGCACCATCCCGTTCGCCATGGCTACGCAGGTGAACCAGTTCCTGCACTTCAAGAACCGGACCAGGGAGCTCCGGCCGCTTGCTGTCAGTGTAAACAAACAAATCCGAAGCTAGAAGTTCCGGCCGTTGCATATGTGTGTTTTAAATAGCTTGAAGCTGTGATCAAGATCAGAAGCTAGAAATCAATGAAATTATAGGAACATATGATTTATTAGTGAGATATGAGCGCAGCTTCATATGTACTTGTACTGTTGTGTTTGCTGCAACTAAATAATGCAAGGAATAAAAGAAGAAACATATTTGTCTCCAAATTGTACTATATATTGTGCTAAAATTCATTCCCATAATTCTGGTATAGCTATTGCAAGAAATAATTGCAGGCAATAAAAGGTAGCATTTGATCAATCGATTCAGTACATCATCCTATTGTAGAGTGCTGGAAAAGTTTATTACATTGTCTCGAGAACAATTGAAAAAAAGAGAAGGCAAGAAATATTGTGCTATATGCATTTGCTTGACATGATCATGCCTGCATTGTTGTGTTCTAGTTCTGTTCCAGCTGGCACTTACTGTTGTTGCTGCCCATCATCACCAAACAGCAGGTTGTAAGCATTTCTTGCTCTTCCTCCATCTTCATCTTGTCTCTGTGATGTGGATGCATCAGCCTGTCTTTTCCTTGTTGCTCCCCTGCCAGCTTGGTGACCACCAGCTTGTGAGGTTGTCCTCCCTCTACCTCTTGCTCTTCCCCTTAGCCTTCCTCTTGATGTTGCAGTAGTGACCCTAACTGAGGGAGGTTGCAGGTTTTCTCTTTCTGATTGCACAAATGAACTCTCATCTGGTTGTGATCCATGTGTCCTGTTAGGTGGACATGGGTCTGTGACAGGTAGGTGTATTTGTTAGTGTCATGTAGGAGTAAGAAGGGGTGTCCAAAATTGTCGACACTCGTCGGTGTCGACAATTGTCGAGAGTCGTCGAGAACCATCTACTAGGTCATAAATGGCCTACCCAATGGTTCTCGACAAGTCTCGATAATTGTCGACACCTTTTCAGTATGACATAAATGACCACTGCTATGAATTAATTGACCATAAACTGTACCTCCTTCCCCATGTGATGTACCATTGAATTCATTTGCTTAGTAGGATCCAACCTAGGGTCTGCTTCATGGTTGTGAATGTGTTGAATGTAAGATGGATCATCAAAATCATCCTCATCTGCATCCACCTCCTGATCACCTACTGGAGGTACCTGCATATTTTCCATGTACTTATCATGTCCAAGTCTGTTATGCCCTTCCTTCTTGTAGATGGAGCAATGCATCACCACACCATGCTTTGTGATAACTTTTACTCCTTTTTTGATTTTTTCTTCTGGCCCCTTTCTCCTGTTCTTCTTAGGCCTTCCCATGACCTTTGTGTACAGAGGAGGATGTACTTGCACCCCATTGGTCTTCTCCCAAAATTCTATGCCCCTCAAAGGAATTAAATTGAAAGCATATGCTTCCTGGTATGTGGCAATGCTGTAGGAACTATGTACCAATGTCTCTAGATCTATGTTCTCATTTCTGCAACAGGCAATAGCATGATGACAAGGTATGCCACAGAGCTGCCACCTTCTACAATCACAGGTTTTTGCTTTGAAATCTACATTATATGGCCCCCCAAATTCAGTAGAACTCACATGGAAAAATGGTGCCTGAACATGTTGATGCATCAGTTTGCTTGCTATGTACTCTGTGCATTAGCTTGTAGAAAATTGTTTCTAGCATAGAAAAAATAGGCAACTCTCTGGCTTGCAATATGTAGCTGTTGTAGGCTTCTGAGTGATTGTTTAGCATCATGTCACACTTTGGAAATTCTCTGTAGAAGGCTTTTATCCAGGTGGTAGGAACCAATGCCTCAACCCAATCATAAGCCTTCTTACTAGCTGCTCTCATCCTGTTCATGTTCTTCTCATACTTTGGTATATTGGTGGATCTACTAATTGCCCACAGATTATTTTTAAGCACTTCTCGCTTGTTTCCTGCCTTCTGGAAGTTCTGGTACAAGTGTTTAACACAAAACCTATGTTCAGCATCCGGAAAGATTGTACTCACAGCTTTTATGAGCCCATGTTTAGTTGGATAAAAATAGTAATTAGCACAAAACAATCAATACATGCAAATCTGATGCAATTATAACATAAGAAAAATTGCTTACCTTCTGTTTATCACTAATGATAGTCCAAGGAGCACTGTTTGATATCTGCAAATCATCTCTTAGTGTTGTTAAAAACCACTCCCATGAACTGGTGCACTCAACTTCAACCAATCCCATTGCAATAGGATAAATACAATCATTGTGATCAATACCAACTGATGTTAATAATTGCCCCTTGTATTTTGTTTTCATATGGCATCCATCAACACAAATTAGAGGCCTGCAACCCCTTAAGAACCCTCTCTTTCTCCATCATATGACCATCAAAGTGAAGCTAAATGTTCTTTTGTTACATCACCACATTTAACTTTATTGCAAGACAAGAAAAACTTGGATCCAGGATTTGATTTCCTTAACTCCTCTCCATAATCCCACAACTGAATGAATTGTGCATCCACATCACCATGTATAATATTTAGTGCCTCCTTTCTAGCCCTTCCCAACTTCCACCTATCAGGACACATGTTGAATTCCCGTTGAACTTTTGTAGCAAAAGATTTCAAACCCATCTTCATGTTGTCCCTAAATTCATTAATAAATCTTTGTGTAAGGTATGGGGCTGTCAGTGCCTTGAGTTGCCATTCTCTTGAACAAGTGTGCACATGATTGTATGCTCTCACAACAAATGCACCTGTCCTACTATCACTTGATGCTTTAAGCATCCATGGGCAACCAACCTTGCATATTGCATCAATTCTACTCTTCTCATTCCTTGGTTTTATTATTTTCCTCCTGTTCCTTACACTGTATGCATTCAGAGCTGCTCTCATTTATTTCACATCTGCAAATGCCATGCCAACCTTGAACACTGGGTCTTCCATATCTACCTCTAGATTGAAAACAGAAAATTTGTACTGCAATAGCTGCTGCTCCTGAGGCCTCAAATTAAGGTCAGCATCATCCAGTACAGAATCATCTTCAGGTTCATGCATAGGTACAATTTCATTGTGGTCATTCACTTCTCTGTCCACATTGTCAGTGAACAAATCATAATCACCTTCATCTGCTGCATAGTCACTGTCGACAAAATCTGAATCGTGTGAATCCTCTTCATCTTCCTGCACTTCTAATATTTCTTCTATGTGTACAAATGTTCTCCTAGAACCTCCAGTAGCTGGTGTGGGTGACAATGGAACTGTGCCTGAACCAGTAGCACCTACATATACTGTGCCTGAACCAGAAGCTCCTACAGGTACTGTGTCTGATCCTGAAGCACCTGCATCTCTCAAACCTGAACATGACACAATGTTGCTAACAGATTCAGGCCTCAAACGCTGTAGGTAATTGGTGTGATCAACAAACAATGCTAATTTCTTGACAGTGTCAGCTGCAATTATCATGTGCACACAATCAATATCGGTTTGGATACAGAACATCCCCTCATGAATTTCTTTTCAGGGTGGAGACCAGTACACATGGCACTTCCCATCCAGTGCATATCCTAGTTGCTGTAGGATGTCCTTTAACCACAACATTGACCAAGTATCTCTGTTACAGAAGTCAATCCAATCTGTGGTTCCCTGAATATAAGTTAGATCCCCTCCTTTACCTACAAAGAATCCATTGTGTATAAGTCCAACTGTGAATAGATCAGGATTTGTTCCTGCACATTACAAAAATTCAGATAAGTACAATACATGTTTGTTACTTACAATTTCAGTTAACTGAAACTTGAAGAATACAACCCAAGTTAAGTTCGGTTACAAGTTCAGTTTTCATTAACTTAAAGAACACAGTACAAGTTCGGTTAACAGATAAGTTCCATGTCTGTCAGTTACAAGTACAGTTAACTGAAAATCCGAACCCAATTTCTGGTTTCCACGGACCCAGTACGTCTGCCAAAACGAAAATTCGAACCTAATTCAAATCCGATCCTATTTTGCACCGATTAACCATCATTCATACATGTAGAATTCTCGATTGCCAACCAAAAAATGATCTGAAATCAACCCCATGATCATCTCGTCGCAGGACATGGCCGCCCGACTTGATAAACGGAACGAGGAGGGTGGGGAAGGAGCAGAGCCGCATACCGTAATCAGGATCCTCGTCAAACCAAGGTCGGAGCTGCGCATCCGGAGCCATTGCCTTCAAAGACTCGCGGCGGCGCATAGATCATCTTCATCGAAGCGTCCGTCCTTGCGAAAGGTAGTTGCCGCAGAGCTCGGAGCTAACTCTGGTATACGCGGTCCGTGTGTGTTTTTCAATTACGCCCAAAGCCAATAACAATTGATCTATCCGTGGCAGAGAAAAGGTATCAGGGATGTTATTGCAAAATGTTCTTTACACATCATGTCCTGCTGTAACATCCCAACATTTTATAATGTTTAAAAATCACAAAAATTTAAAACTTTTCTTTTATTAAAAATAAATATTAAAATGCCTAAGAAAACCAACTATAAAAGACTTCAAACATATTGAAAAGATTTAATATTTCAAATATCTCAAGTAAACATTATTTTCAAAGGTTAGTTCAAGTTAAACATTTTATCATCCCTTGTAATTCTGAAAACCTTAATATGTAATTTGACAAATGTTTTACAAACTTTCAAACCATTGTCTGGTAATAAAAGTTTCTTGTAAGTATTCGAATTCAACCACTTAGCCCTAGCTATTCATAAATTAAAATAATATTTGCAAGTGTTCTTTGAAACTATTTAAAACATGATCTAATTCTCAAATGGTTTTCATTCATTTAACTAAATTCAAGTTATAGTTTTGGAAATTATAAGTTTATAATTCATTACTTTAAAAACTTCATAGATTTTATAATTAAGGAATTCTCCAAATAAACATTTCATTTGCTTAAATGAATTTCATTTATTTTCAAAGCATGAAATAATTAATATATTCTAAATGAGAAATGAATTAAAACTAAAACCTTTTTCCAAAGTTGTTATGAAGTTTCAATTGAATTATATTAATATAAAATATAATGGTGCACAAAATAAAATGAATTAAAACTTGAATCCATTATAATTTCCATTACTTTGAAAATAATTATATTATGTTACTTACTATTATGCCAAAACAAAAATGAATGGTTACTAAAAATGAGTTTTAAATGACTTAATATCAACCATATAACATTGTGGCAATTTCATAAATTTAATTTAACCCCAAATGAATTTATTAAATTATTAATTTCAAAGTTGACTTAAATGGGCAAATTTGCATTTTTAAATAATTCAAAATTATTAATTTTAAAAAGTTTTTAAAACATGCCCACAACTGATTTAACACAAGGATAATAATTTTACAAATTTTTAGAAATTTGTTTGACATCATTTGGACAAATAAATCAAAAGATATGAATTAAATGAAAAAATTAGAAAAAGAAAAATGGATGACATCATCGCTGACGTCATCGTCTTCCTCCTCCGGCGCAAATTCAGCCCGAGATCGCCGGAGCTCAAATCCGCGCCGTGATCAACGCGAGCGTTTCTCTCCTCTGCCTCTATTTAATCCCCTCCGCCTCCTCTTTGTTTCCCCTCCAAAACCCTAGCCAAGCACGCCCCTAGGCTGCCGAAAATCCTCACCGGAGTCCACCGTGTCCGCCGCCGTTTTCCTTTCGTTTCCGGCGAGGTGAGTCGCTCCCGGAGCCCGTGAGCCCTCCTACCTCTCCCTCGCATCCGTGCGCAGCCGTGAGAATTTTCATGTGATTTTTATTGCGCCAGATCGAGCTGCCCGTGCTCGACAGAAGCTGCCGCCGCCCCGCGAACTCTGGCGAGGAATACAACGAGCACCGGAGCGCTCCGCCACCAACCACCGCCTCCATTTTCTTCGCCGAGCCACGCCGCACTCGGGGGAACCATCCGCGCATCCGGGGAGCCTCCCTAACGCCGGCGCCGTCCATGCCCGAGGTCGCGCCGCCGCCAGCCCTTCTTCTCCGGCGAGGTCGCTGCCAGGTATAGTCAACGCCACCTCGGATCCGTCCGATCTGAAATCAACGACCAGGATTAGATGTTGTAATCAAACCGGTAGGATTTGATCTGGACCGTCAGATCTAGATCTGACGATCCAGATCCTGTCACTTAACCACGTCAGCATGCACAGTCAGCGTACAGTCAGCGCCTCAGCGTACAGTCAGCGCCCAGTCAGCACTGACGTGTAAAATCATTTTCACGATTTAATTAATTGGCAGTTTTGCAGAAAAGCCCCTGCCTATTCAAACTATCATATCTTTTCTCTGTTTATCCAAATTCAAATATTTTTAAATATTTGGAAAGCTCTTGACATGTAGATTATTTTAGATCGGCCAAAATTTAAATTTGAATTAGTATAAAATATTCAAATTTCAAATGGTGAATTTGAGTATATTTGTAATAACTTTAAATCTATAAATCCAAAAATTGCAAATAAAATTGTTTTAAAAACTTTGGAATATTAGTAATGTTATGTCTCTGTTATAAAATATTTTTGAGTATTATTTGATGATTTAATAGTTGTTTGTTTAATTTGAATAGTTTGAGTATTTTCAACATAACTATTAATGGAAATATTATTTTGATTAAATCAAATTTCTATAAATCTAATTAAATGCCCCCTGTCTATTAACACTAATTATAAAATTTAGTTATAAAAATTTAATCATAGGAATTTTAATCTTATAATTATTCCTTTCATTATATTTTCCAAAAATAGAAATTAACTAAAATTACATTTATAAATTCATGCATATTTATAAAGAAATCACAAAAGTCATTTTGATGCTTTCTTGTGAATAAAAATTGCATTTCATGCATAACATATTTTATTATATAATTATATCCCTCATAGGAAAACCTCTTCATTATTTTTCGCTAAGTTAGAAATATTTCAACTTAGCATTTTGGTGAAGTGCTACAGTTAGACACTTAGTAATTTTCAACATGGAGCTGGAAGACCAATGAAAGACTTAGCCAAACAAGACTCCAGAAGAATCTCCAAGGAGTGGAAGCACTTAGAAGAAAGATCAAGAAGAAGTTCATGAAGACCAACCAGAAATATTTTCTAAGTCTTTCTCCCTCTTTCTTTCTTTTCTCCCTCCTTCTTCTGTTAGACTTCATGATGACTAAGTAAATCCAAGACCAGCCTCGAGGATACAAGAACCACCAAGTCTGAAGATTTATCAAGTCTATCAAAACTTCAATCAAGACATCATCAATGAGAATATTACAAGTCTGGAGATGAAGACTGGAGGACAACTACATCTTTCTTCAATCTTTTCCCTCTTTTCTAATCTTGTCTTTCACATTTGACATAAACAATTTTTGATCATGATATTATCGTCTTGAAGTTTGTTGGATCCTAGCGGCATAGTGAGATGAAGCGGCCTGGAAACAAACCTTACATGTCCACGTACATGACACCTGTTCCACAATTTAAGTGGCTGGCCGGGTGTCTGTCTCTCTCACTATAGTGAATGTCCAATTTACAAAGAGTTGATAATAATTGTTGATCATATTGAAGAAATGACTTAGTATTTACTCTAAATATTTCTACACAACAAGACTAAGCCATTAGAGGGCTTATTCAAGATGATATAAAACAAAATATTTTATTCAACTTATGACCTTAGTCCTTAGTCATTTTTGACCAACACATTTCCTTGCATTAACTTAAAAGATTTTCATGCATGACATGTTTTCCTTAGAAGTTTACAAAACTTGTTTGTTCACTAGATATGAGCATGTAGGTTTGATGATTGCTGTTTGTTGATTGTTGTATTTTTGTTTGCTTATATGGTTTAGATTAAACGAAGAGCAAACGTTTGTTGTTTAAAAGAGTTTGTGAACAACGACAACATTCAAAGGCAAGTGGTACACCGCATAGACTTCCTATTATTTTCTATATGCATTACTTAGTGTATTTTTATATGCATGTGTAGGATAGTAGTGCTATGCTAAACCTGTGTAGAATTCCCTTACTCCTGTGTCTAGGTTCCTATATAATACTTAGTAGATATATTAATGCTATGCAATGATGAAAAGTTTTACAAAATGTAAGTGACTACTCAGGACTGTGCTCATGATTGTCGTCGCCTAGGATGAATGTCTATTCTACTTAGGGCCGTGAGCATGGTGATTTTCACCTGAGAGTGCACAACCACTAAGTTAATGAATCTCCTGGGTGGATTGGTTGTATGGTGGCGAAGTTGAGTGGCTACTTAGGTCCATGTCTATGGTTCCTGAAGTATGTGCACTTGTGGATGGCCACCCAGGGAACAGAGGAATCTGAAGAACTCCGAGTGAAGATTGCTTCCAGTGCAGCCATTGCCATATGGGCTCTGGCTTGATCAATTATGTTGCATGGACTCTCTCCGACTTGACAAGCAGATGTAGGGGGTGTTAGGTGGAACGGGTCAAGGCAGGTGGGAGAGAAAATGCTTCTGAAAGATCTCGTCTCATTCTTCTCCTTTCCTTATCACAAATGGTGTGTAAAGGATAATCTAGGTTGAATGGGTACAATGGTGAACGTGCACAACCTCTGCAGAGTGTAAAACTAAGTACTTAGCCGTGTCCCTGGTACGGACAATTTGAACAGCTGATCACGGACGTCAACGGAGGATTCCATCATTCCAACTTCAGAAATAAAACTTGATGGGTGAACAAGGAAAGATGAGATTTATGGTTTTCATGCCATACTTGTCTTGATTTGAAGAAAGTGTTTTCCAAAGAGATAGGAACAATTGGCTTTATGCAAAATAGCCTTGAACCTCACCAGCCAAATATGCATATAGGCTATAGAGTTATTCCATTAAGTGTCCACCATAGTGTCACTTGCCAGACTCCATTTTTAATGGAATCTGACCCACGTTGTTGCAATATTTTTCTTAATGCATATTGATTAAATGACGAGTGAGGTTTCGTTTAAAAGTTTCAAGTCTACAACCAGCATGTTTTCGCTTGTGGCAACATGAAGTTGTTGGAGATCCACTGCTATTGTATTTCCGCTGTGTACTATTTCAAAGCTAGCTTTATGCTATGCAACTTGTAATGAATATTTTGTAAGTCTGGATCATCGATGTAATAAAATTGATACTTTGTTGTGATATTACATCGTAAACTATGTGTGCAAACGAATCGATCCAGTGATTTGCACTATACACATGTATCTGCCTTATTTAAATTGCAGGTACGCTACACCTGCGTGGCAAGCAGATGGGCAATTCAGACTACCATGGACCTGGTGGGCAACGTGCATTGAAGTTTTTGTATGACTCTTCCCCAGTTTGAAAGTTTTTGTATGAATTTGCACATCCCGGTAGAGTTTATGTATGAATAGCGTTATTGACTCTTTTTTTTAACAAGGGGTAGATCCTGGGGGACCTAGCTGCTATATTTCAACGGTGGCAATCTTACAACACAGTCCATAAAATCATACAGGAAGTACAAACTGTATCAAATTTTACAACAATAACCCTAGAGACAAAAGATAAAAAGCAATCAGACAAGATAGGGACATAGACACCTACTTGGTTCGACATCACCATAGGATCACAAAATGGAACTGGAAGATCCTTCAAATCTGCCACTAGCCTGAAGGAAGCACGACCAATCAATGGTTGAGAAGGGTTGCTTAGCGACCATCAAAAGCAGTGGCATGACGGTAAACCGTAGTCATCGTAGCTCTGCTCAGATACTCCTAGGAGTTGTGGCAGCTACATCACCCCACCCTAGATCCTCGCAGCAGAGACTAAGGAGGCCACCCTCAATCCTTCTGACTACCTCTGCTAAGAGGAAAAGGACCAAACAATCTGAACCTCCACACACCAGATCCGCCGCCATGCTTATTGAAGAGGGTCACCTCAAATCCTCCTCCACCACCACTCCTCGACTTCGAAGTCTTGATAGAGAGCTCTTCGAAGGCATGCTCAATACCGCGCAACGCTCGAACACGAAACCCTCATGGCATAAAGCCAATCGCCACATGGGACAAGACACTGAACCTAGCAAACCATCTAAAAATAAAACAACTAGAACAATAAGGGTGTGTTTGTTTGGGCTGACTTGGCTGACTGCGGCTGGCCGTGCAGCTGTGCAGGAAAAGGTGCTGTGCAGAATAAGCTGCTGTTTTCAGTTTTAGTGTTTGACAACTAACTGGCTGTCTGACTGTAATATATGAAATTGTCTGAAACACCCTTATAATAATATAAGAACATGTATTTTTCTTATTTAATGTAATAAATAACATATGGTAGATTCAGTAAAAATCATTATATTGTATGTTCACGTGAGTACCAGATAGCAAAACAAACATGTTTGTTTTTTGAATTTTGCAAAACAAACATGTTATCTGTGACCCAGTACACAATACGAGTACCCATTTTGTCGTTATGTTATGTCGGGTGGCCGGACTGTACAGCGGTCATGTTTGTTTCCTTTAGACAGTTTTTTTTTCCGTGGAAAGCATCTAAAAACCTAAACAAACACATCCTAAATAGAGGGGCCGACCTCCCCTTCCTCTTCCTCTCCGGCCGGTGAGTCTGCCGAAGAGAAGGGGGAGAGGAGCCAGGACGCCGGCGGAGACTCTCAAGTAGGAAGAGCCGGGGAGGAAGAGAGAGAAAGAAAGGAGGGGAAATACACTTTTTTTAGCTTCAATAGTTGTTTCACCAAAGTGCAACTGTGGAAAATTTGAAATTACTTTTCCTCATATGTTTACATATCTTAGCTAAAGAATTGACGCCATGTAGCATAAAGTGCACATACATCCGCTCGATCCGGCCGGCGCAAAACAATCTATCCTGCGTAAACTACACTATGCGAATAAGTAGCCATTGCTCCGGCTAAACAAGTAGCTCACGATTTCGCCCAGTACGAGTTACTAATTACATGGACGCACAGGATGTCAAAGGCTCAGAGTCAGGTCCACGGCATCCGCCTCGCCCACCCCCCGCAATCCCAGAGTCAGGCCAGTGGCGACGTCGCCCTCCGCCGACGCAGCCTGCTCCTTGGTGCCCCCGGCCATCAAGGGGAACAGCTCGAGGCACGCCGGGAGGTCCGAGCCGGCCTGACCATCGATGGCGGCGGCGGCGGCATCGTCCTCTGGGTCGTGCGCGCACTCCTGCTGCTTGCGCAGGGCGGTGTTCCAGCGGTTCTTGACGGCGTTGTCCGAGCGTCCCGGGAGGTAGCGCGCGATGGTGGCCCACTTGTTACCAAACTCCCGCTGCTTCTGGATGATCTCCTCGTCCTCCCGGGGCGTGAAGGGGCGGCTGTCCAGCTCCGGCGCCAGGTGCTGGCGCCACCGCAGCCGGCACGACTTGGACGCGCGCCCGGGCAGCGCCTGCGCGATGGCGTCCCAGTTCTTGGGCCCGTGCTCGCGCACCCCGCGCCGCAGTGCCTCGTCCTCCTCGTGCGTCCATGGTGTCTTCTTGAAGCACTCCGCCCTGCCACCCTCTCCGTGGCCGATCCCCGCCGCTGCCGACATCGATCCGCAGCACGCTAGCTGATCGTTCCCTTCTCCTGCCCTTAATTTGTTGTGGTTTCGAAGCGTGCGTAGGTGCAGAGTGCTATCGACGACCTGTATTTACCGAGTAGTAGTAGTGGGAGGAGGAGGTGGAGGTGGAGCGAGTTGGATTAGGTTTTGGTTTCTGGGTTTTGCAGGCAGGAACCACGGCTCGTGTTTAGATTAGATCGAACCCCACACGCAGATTGCAGCCGTTTTATTGAGCGGAAGCTTCTCGCTTGCTTTCTTTTGGAATTGTTTCCTGCGTTCCAGCCTTATAGGGAGTTCATTAGGACTTACAGCAAGGGATTTGGAAGGTGTGTGTACGAAAGGAATCGATGATCGTTACAAGGAAAGTTGGACGTATATCTCGCTAAAAACGGAAGGAGTCGATCAGTTATTCTTGGCAATCTCGGAAATCAAGTATATATGTATGTACTCTATCTCTATGGTGGTTATCATTTTTTTTAATTCACATATATTACACCTACTAGTTGAATATCCGTGCGTTGCTACGGGTCGTATTAATTCTTACTTCAAAACTAATATACAAAGGTAATCAAAGTGCATAGTGTTTAATTGGAGTGTTCTTATAGGAAAATGATTGGATGCTCCCGGGAGCACATACTCCCGGTTAGAAAAAGTATTTTCCCAATGTTTAAAATTTATGTAAATAAGTTGCACGTCTAGATAGAGCATGTACCAGGTATGTGTTAAAAGTTTTATAGAAAATTGAATTTTTAGTTGGCCAATGTAAAATTACGTCACACACATACTCCTATATCTTCACTATTAAATAACAATAATTTTGTCACAAAATTTTTGTTTCACATTTTTTAACATGTTTTTGAATTTTTTTTGCATTTCAGATAACGAAGAGATGCCCCCGAGTTCCATTTATCCACACTCTGTTCTTATACCGCAACACTTACTTACTTATGAATCAAGCCGGATATATTGGACCTTCCTTCAAAATTTTCAATGTTTTAGTTCCAACTTTGATCAAAAGGGGAACCGGATTGGTGAAAAAATTAAAGGTTACAACCGTAACCATGACTGACAAAATACTCCGATGTCACTGAGAAATTTAGCCTTTAACCATGACTATTCATAATCAAAAGTAATGACACAAGATTCATTATGTATCATGCAATCTAGACCCAAATCTAGTGTGCAACCGAATCATTTTTTGTTCTTGTCAATATTCTAAAAATATTCAATCTGCCTCTTCTATGGTGTGAGGGTGAGGACAACATTGGACTGAGAGTTTGCCACTCTACTCTGCCTGGTTGGGGCGCTGAAGATCTAGCTACAGATTTACCATGACTACCATCTTATAAAACAGATCAAAGCTTATGATTTTTATGCCCGTGATTTCAAATACACAAATAATAAATAAAAGTATGATAATAGACTACAACAGAACAAAAATAAGGTGCTCCAGTAAAATCTCTATCAGTTCTAGTATGACTACCTAAATTCTCCAATATGCTATGAGCTAAACATTTGTCTCTGTGTTGCATTTTCATGGCGTCTCCGAACCTAGGAAAATGTCATATAGAGTGCACCAGTTAATTGTAGCAGATACAAACAAAATAAGCCACGTGCAAGGAATGAATGGTTATGTGTTGCCACAGAGATATATACATAATAAAATCTAATGTTGTATTACTTCACAAATACATCCCGATTTCAGCTCACACCTTTTCTACCCCACCTTGCAAGAAGAGAATGTGTTTTATTCTCACAATCCTATTACTACACCCCACTCCATTGTCATATTTCCATGCAAAACAGAACATTTCAAATGTATAGGGAAAATTAACCATCCAACACATCAGTTTTGAGTTTCCTAACAAAATCACATGATACATTGAATTCCATTTAAATCAAGTAGCTATATTAGACATTGAATAGATCCTTGTATATCAAGTCATCACTGAAATTGGTCACAAATGAGGACAACATATAAGCTTGGGAGTAAATTTGGATTTTTTTAAGGAAAAAGTAAATTTGGATATGAAGGTGAAAAAAACTAAATTGATCATAGTACTCATTACAAAGTTCAAATATGACCTAGCATTACAATCTCGAGCTCATCTTCCTTGTGTGCTTCTCCTGTCCTTGGTCAGCTCCTCTTAATTCCTTTCCAATGAACACCAAAGACATTATTGGAATCTAGAAAATAATATGAGGAGAAATCATTAAATTAACAATTGATAATCAACGTTTTTACTACCAATAAGAAAGTGAACTACATAGTCGGACAATCACCGGTTACAACATCCTTTCCCAGCAAGAAAACACGTAAGCCAACCAAACCTCTACATAAACTTCTCCCCAATCTCCATCCTCTTTGGTCACAGGAAGCGATTCTCCAGTGAGCTGCCTGGAAGATGGTAGACAAACAAAAAGATACCAGATCATTTTGAGAGAACAATCAGGACCAAATGTCGTGAACCATAAGTGGTAAAAGAAATTGCCTGGTCAATTTTGAGAGGATCCCCCTCGAGTAGCCGTGCATTTGCAGGGACAGTGTCACTAAGCCTGACGCTGATGATGTCCATGGGTACCAAAAGAAGTAGGAATGATCAAATGTCATGTCAAGGAAAAAAACTTTTAACAATTAAGTTGTAGTTTTGTTTACAATCTTGTCTAGCGCTACAATATCAATTCGTTGGTTAATAGGATGCATGAAACTGGATGTTGACATATTCACAAGAGAAAGCTGCAGCAAAGAGTGAAGCACGTGAATTATCATCAATGGATTGTGTGGATACGTTGCATGATGAACAACCTCTATCAGAGGAATCGAGTTCACGGGAACGACTTCCACTGAACATAATATAATACACAAAACAACATTACTGTGATCGTTCCTAAATTGAAAGAGAAACCTAAATTTATGTGGAATGTAAACATTCAGAAAATTATTGATATCAGTATTAGAAAGGGGACAACCAGTACACTAATTATTTTTGCCATATAGCAAATTGCTAGCTCCCATAGAGGAAGATCAATTTGATTCGACATACATGAAGAAATTGGAATTTATAACAGGGATAATACATATAATCTGAAATTAGTTGTTTCACATCTTACCGGCATCATATTCGGTAACCAATATTTCCTGAAGATGATCACCACTTTACTCAAATTCACAGATGGACAAAACGAAAGCAAGCCATTCTTGAAAATAACTCAGGAAGCAATGAATTTCCTCATTAGGGAAGAGAAATATATTATGGCCCTGTCCAGGACGCCTCAAATTTTCTGTAGCACTATGTCGCTATCACCGTCATGTGAATGAAAAGAGCATTAACCGTTAATTTGGTAGAGCTCCTACATGATAAACTGTATAGTTCTATAATTTTCAAGAAAGAACAAAAGGAACAATCAAATGCCATGTCAAGGAAATAACACTCTTAACAATTAAGTTGTAGTTTTGTGTACACTCTTGTCTAGCGCTGAAATATCAGTTCGTTGGTTAATAGGATGCATGAATTATCATACCGACAAGAGAAAGGTGCAGCAAAGAGTGAGCACGTGAACTATAATTAGTGGACTATGTGGATTTGTTGCATGATGAACAACCTCTATCATAGGATTTGAGTACACTGTCTTGACTTCCACTTAACATAATATAATAGATAGAGCAACATGACTATGATCCGCATCTTGCGTCCATAGCAATCGGTTTAGGAGATCAGCTAGAAGAAGCCAGGGGTGCCAATATGCAGAACCAAGTTGCGGATACGATGCAATATGGAACACAAAAGCTTACGACAGTCGATACTTATAGCATGGACTATGTTAGCACTACGCAGAGAACTCCGCCGCAGTCCGACTCTGCCCTGTGTGCTGAACCTGCGATGTCGTAAAGTGTGAGGAACGAGTAACTGTGTGAGATTCCAGTTGGTACTTGATAACCAAAAGGCAATGCCGGAATCCAGATGGCTTTAGAGGAAGCAGACACAGTTTCTACAACTCACCGTGTTGTGAAGAACAAAGAGAGGATCTGGCTGAAGCTGAAAGTTCCATCAAAATTCAGGCTAAAACAGATGACGTCAAATTGCAGTAGTCTTAATCCACCCCAAACCCCTTGCATAATGCAAACTCAGTTTACCTCGAAGTGATGGTTTTAATTCAAGATTGAGTAAGAACATATTTTTTTGACTGCACATGGAAAATAAAAGTGAGATCGTTGGATGAGTATGGTGGAAGAACGCAAGGTACTCCTCATTGTGTGTGTACCTGAAGGAGAGAGGAGTAAATAGTGCTGGTGTGTGAGAGTGCATTTTTTGTCTACGATGGCATGCCCGGGCAGTGGAGACCAAAAAAATGAAGAGAAAATGTAAATGTTGCAGGCTTCTTGCAACCCTTATCATGGGGGACCAGTACAGAGAAGTGAGGTCACCCAAATTGGAGAGGGGTCGCCTGGACGAACGCGGTGGTGGGATTGGCGGACTCGAGCTGGGCCACGAGGTCGACGAAGCACCGATTCGGCTCCTCTGAAGTCCTCCTCTGAAGTCGGAGATTCGTCCTCCTAAGACGGCGTCTAGTTGGGCGTGGACTCCCCGCGCCACTCGCCGTCGTCACGTGGTGTCCGTCTCCGTGACATAGATAGGTACATCGCTGAGAACGCGCCTCCTCCCTGCTGCTCCTAAGTTGTTTAGAAGTTGTTTAGTCTCCCGAACAGCCGTACCGGAAGGCTCAGTGCGCCATGTCGTCGACTTGTATCTGTCCGGAGGTGGGGGGAACCGTAGGAAGCGGCGGCGGGGAGAGGAACCCTAGCTCATCGGGATGCGGAAGCTTTTGCATCTCTGAAATAGAAGAGCGAAGGAGATTGGATGCCAGAAGATGGGCCGTGGCTGGTTAGAGGGCCTTAGCGATTAGCGTATAGCAACGACCGACGAAGGCAGACGAAGGAGTTTGACGTACGTACGTTGAACTCCCATTTAATAGTAAAGACAAAGAGTATACGATTTACATCGATTATAAAAACAATACTAAAAGAGACGAGCAAATCTATGAGATATATAACCCCTTCTTCTTTCATGGCACAATCTTGTATTTTTCTGAAGGCAGCCGTAGAACAATGCCGAATATCTCTGTGGTGGTTATTAGGTTTTGATTCCACATGACTTCCACAATAACGTATTATCGCAAATGAATATTGCAAGGGACATGAAGATGGTTAGGAGGGTGGTTGTACCCAACCAAATCAAAGTTCAAGCGCCAGGTTTAACGTTGGTGTTTCTCATTTAGATGAAATATTCTTCAGTGGGAGACGATGATTCCGCCGACAAGACGCCAGGGGTGCCAATATGCAGAACCAAGTTGCGGATACTATGCAATATGGAACACAAAAGCTTACGACAGTCGATACTTATAGCATGGACTATGTTAGCACTACGCAGAGAACTCCGCCGCAGTCCGACTCTGCCCTGTGTGCTGAACCTGCGATGTCGTAAAGTGTGAGGAACGAGTAACTGTGTGAGCTTCCAGTTGGTACTTGATAACCAAAAGGCAATGCCGGAATCCAGATGGCTTTAGAGGAAGCAGATACAGTTTCTACAACTCACCGTGTTGTGAAGAACAAAGAGAGGATCTGGCTGAAGCTGAAAGTTCCATCAAAATTCAGGCTAAAACAGATGACGTCAAATTGCAGTAGTCTTAATCCACCCCAAACCCCTTGCATAATGCAAACTCAGTTTACCTCGAAGTGATGGTTTTAATTCAAGATTGAGTAAGAACATATTTTTTTGACTGCACATGGAAAATAAAAGTGAGATGGTTGGATGAGTATGGTGGAAGAACGCAAGGTACTCCTCATTGTGTGTGTACCTGAAGGAGAGAGGAGTAAATAGTGCTGGTGTGTGAGAGTGCATTTTTTGTCTACGATGGCATGCCCGGGCAGTGGAGACCAAAAAAATGAAGAGAAAATGTAAATGTTGCAGGCTTCTTGCAACCCTTATCATGGGGGACCAGTACAGAGAAGTGAGGTCACCCAAATTGGAGAGGGGTCGCCTGGACGAACGCGGTGGTGGAATTGGCGGACTCGAGCTGGGCCACGAGGTCGACGAAGCACCGATTCGGCTCCTCTGAAGTCCTCCTCTGAAGTCGGAGATTCGTCCTCCTAAGACGGCGTCTAGTTGGGCGTGGACTCCCCGCGCCACTCGCCGTCGTCACGTGGTGTCCGTCTCCGTGACATAGATAGGTACATCGCTGAGAACGCGCCTCCTCCCTGCTGCTCCTAAGTTGTTTAGAAGTTGTTTAGTCTCCCGAACAGCCGTACCGGAAGGCTCAGTGCGCCATGTCGTCGACTTGTATCTGGCCGGAGGTGGGGGGAACCGTAGGAAGCGGCGGCGGGGAGAGGAACCCTAGCTCATCGGGATGGGGAAGCTTTTGCATCTCCGAAATAGAGAGCGAAGGAGATTGGATGCCAGAAGATGGGCCGTGGCTGGTTAGAGGGCCTTAGCGATTAGCGTATAGCAACGACCGACGAAGGCAGACAAAGGAGTTTGACGTACGTACGTTGAACTCCCATTTAATAGTAAAGACAAAGAGTATACGATTTACATCGATTATAAAAACAATACTAAAAGAGACGAGCAAATCTATGAGATATATAACCCCTTCTTCTTTCATGGCACAATCTTGTATTTTTCTGAAGGCAGCCGTAGAACAATGCCGAATATCTCTGTGGTGGTTATTAGGTTTTGATTCCACATGACTTCCACAATAACGTATTATCGCAAATGAATATTGCAAGGGACATGAAGATGGTTAGGAGGGTGGTTGTACCCAACCAAATCAAAGTTCAAGCGCCAGGTTTAACGTTGGTGTTTCTCATTTATATGAAATATTCTTCAGTGGGAGACGATGATTCTGCCGACAAGACGCCAGTGGTGGTTATTGTCAGACCTGATCTGCCGGCTCACTCTCGAGCTCATAGGGGTAGGGTGTGCGTTCATAGGGGTGAGTGTATGCGCGTGTATATAACCGTTTGTGTTGTATTATGTTTCGCAAAAAAGAGAGTTATTTGACAATAGGATTTTAAGTCACTACTAGAAATCGCAATATAGCTGATATACCGTCGGCTATATTATTTTACCGTCGGTCAAAAATATAACCGACGGTGAACCGTCGGTTATTTCCCGTCGGCGAAGCTCGGTCGGCCATTACATGTATAGCCGATGGGAAAGTCGGAAAATATATTATCTTACGGTAACTAACCGACGGGAAACGGTCGGTCATGTTTTGTCCATCGGCAATCCGCTGGAACTCAAAATCACCTGTAACCGATGGTAAAATAAATCTTACACTTTTTAATCGTATTAACCAGACTCATGATATTACACTTTTTAATTGTTTATTTTCTAAATAAATCTTAATAAACAATAATACTATGTAATAATAATATTTCAATAATAAAAATAAAATTAATTTTACTTTATTTTTACCTTTTCCATTTTACAAGGAATAATTCACATCTTTAAATTTTTATATCAGAATTTTAAGAATAAAATGTCTAAATCGATCAGAAAAATGAGAGAAATACAAATATGAAATCCATGTCATCTTTTGCATAATTAATAATATATTTTTAATAAACAAGAACCAACATAAAATCAATATAAAGTAAATTAAATGGGCGAAATTAGGTAAAATTTGAGGAAAATCCTAATATTTAGGGATTATCCATCAAATATATACTAATATTTGTGAAAATTATATAGGTGTCATTTTGGACCATATTTCATGTAGTTGCTTCACAAAAAAGTCATTTTTGATACTTAAAAATAGAAAATGATATTTTTACAAATAATTTGGAAAATCAGGTCAACGATGTTGTTTCCCATACCATGGCAAACCTATTTGGAAAATATGTGCACTTTATCACAAACTATAACACGATAGTGGTCAAACATTGGTCATTTAACTTGAAACTTATACATGCATGTTTGTAGATGATTGACCTTTTTGTGAAATTTTCTTTTAAAAACTTTATCAAAACTCAAATTTATCAGTTTTCTTCGAAACTTGTACAAATAAAGAACTCCATGACAAAGGTTTCTTATTTTAATATTTTTTCACTTTTTTATTTTTTGAAAAATGTCAAAATGGCTACCATGGTTATTCATCGGAAGTGGTCAAAATTTTCAAAACTATTTATGGCTCTGTGATATAACCACTACATTTGTACTTTAAGATTATTTTTGTAAAACTTTTAAAGCAAAGTACCACACACTTGTAGTTCAAATTTAAATCAATTTTGGAAATCAGTATAAAGTCATTTAAATAGGTGAATTTATATAGAAAGTAAAAAAAATGGTAATATTCGTTTATTGTCCATCAAATATGGATTACTTTATGTCAAAAATATATGAGTGTCGTTTTCACTTAAAAAATGAAAATTGATATTTCTATTTTTTTTGGAAAATCGGTTTGGTAACGTTGTTTTCCATACCATGGCACACCTAGTTGCCCAATATGGGCACTTCATCACAAACTATGACATAATAATGGCCATATATTGATCATTTGGTTTGAAACTTGTACATGTTTATGGATCACTGACCTTTTTGTGAAGTTTTGTTTTAAAAAGTTTTTCTTTTTTTTAAACTAGTATAAATAAAAGGACTCCATGCCAAAGGTTTTTTTGGAGTATTTTTCACTTTTCTATTATTTTGAAAAACAGTCAAAACAACCACCATGCCTATTCATCGAAAAATTTGTCGAATTTTTCAAAATTATGGACAGTTATGTGATGTAACCACCACTTGTGTACCTTAAAATTATGTTTATAAAAATTTCAATCTTGTAGTTTAAATTTGAATTACTTTTAAAAAATCTGCACAACACCATTTAAATATAAAAATTTAGATAGAAAGTAAGAAAATTCCTGATATTTATATATTGTCCATAAAATATGTACTAATTTATATGAAAATCATATGGGTGTCATTTTCACTATATTTTGTGTACTTGTTTCACAAAAGAAGTTATTTTTGACACTTAAAAAATGAAAATGATATTTTGAATAATAATTTGGATAATCGGTTTGGTGACGTTGTTTCTCATACCTTGACACACCTATGTGTCAAATATGGACATTTTAGCATAACTTATGACACGATAATAGCCATACATTAACCATTTTAGCTGTAGTTGTATGTCGGCTACACCGACCGTCCGTCAACGTAGCTCCTGGCTGTCGGCATAACTATTCATTCCCGTAATGAATGGCTGACCTTATACAGGACAGGACAAACATGACCAATACTATTGTTGGTCCCGTGACAAGATTAGAAGTCAAGGCTTTGCAAGATAAGGTATTAAGGTCAACACGCTCCTAACCTTTCATGAGCTTTTGATCATTCCATGGATGGTTTGCTACGTTACTGTAGCTCCGACCCTGCCAACTGCCAACTGCCAACGTTCCTCAAGCTAGTGTGTTGTGTTGTTCTCTGAACTAGAGGCAGGGGTGCCCCTTGGGGCGCCTCCTGGCCGGTCCTCTGCGCCGCTGTTGCCGCCCCCACTGACATCATCTACCGATTTAGGGTTAACGCGAGCCGACGGGAAGCACCACTGCCTCCGTCACCACTCTGCCACCGTCACATTCGACCACCATGGCTTATGGTTCGAGTTCATCGAGCCACAACGAAGGTATCGCCTCTGATTCCTCCCTCTCTCACTCTGTTTTCTCTCAATCAACTAGATGGACTTGTTGCATGCATAGACTACCGAAAGATCTATTCCTAAAGGTTTCTAGGATATAAGAAAAAGACCCCTATGTTTTTGATTTTCAGTCATTTCAATTTCTATGAAATACAAATTTATCTTATGAACATATTCAATAAGTAAAGGAGCATAAGTGACGTATTTACTGTGTCCGAAAAATGTCCTTAGAATAGATGTATCTGTTGATTAATACTATATTTTAGTGGTACTTTGTTTGTATGATGGAGAGAATACCTACCATGGTCCCGAATCGATTACTAGCCGCACCTTGAAATCCCACGGTTCATGCCACTTACTGTTATCATGTTTAAGCAAAAAAAAATCTCATCTAACCCGTGACTCGAAAAACGGCGCCTGTTAGCATAATGGCTCAAGATAGAACAAAAAAAAATGTTTCTTTTGGGAGAGAAGAGTAGAGACAAAAGTACTGGCAAGGAACTAATCCAGAATCCAAACAAATGCTGACCCACAGAGATCGTCACGACCCATATCAATCCGGGCCGACGCGTCTCTACAGAACCGATACAAGAATTGGTACTGCATATTTGAACTGAGATTAACAAATAGACTTTGTGTGAGAATTCTCCTTCTCCACCATCCGGCGCACCGCTCACATGAGCTCGTGTCATAGACCATTGTTTGGAGGCGTTTCGCATCGTCGGTAGCTCTTGCCTCCCTCACGGTCGTAACGATGAGCTCGACGTCAATGTCGTTGATTCGCTCGAAGACCGGTATGAGCTCAATGAAAACGTTTATGTTGGTACCGCCGGAGCCATGATAGCCACAATTGAGATAACCTCGCTGTCGGAAATGGGGGCAGCATATACTCGTCGTTGTCCTCCTCCACCGCCGGCTCCGACGCCTTGCTCCTCTGACAACCGGATGAGTTGCCCTCCTCTATGTCGTGCACCCTTCGGGATGGGACAAGCCTTGCCCGCCAACGGCTTTTGCACGAGCCGTGCTTGAGTGCGACCTCCGAGAGGCGATGATGGGCCTCCTCGTACTATCCTGGAGGCCCATGGCCTCCGCCACCTTCGTCTCGCCTACCGGAGCCAGGCAAAGAGGAGCCAGCAATGAATCTGCGGTGGAGAAGGCTAGAGTCACAAAGTCAATCTAATCGTTCGTCGGAGAAGAGAAATAATATCGGAGAAAAGAAATAATAACATAAGAGGGAGACAGAAGACGACAAAAGGATCGGGAAATGCTAGCCCATCCAACCCCGCTACCTATTATATAGCGCCGGAGCCGTTGCTTATCCAGAGGGGCTGATAATTTATGCCTTGTTTGGTGCAAGGGGTTTTGAGGAAATTATCCGCACATGGTATGGGTGAAACCTCTCTACTCACCCAAATCACTCCAAACCCCTCAAAATCTCTTCCCGCACAATCCCCTACCACTAGTAGGAAAACCCTTATCAGTGGCGCACCAAATTGCCTTTTTGTGGCGCACCAATTGGGCATGTTCGGTGTGCCACATAATTCTCGCCACTAAAATATATTTCTATGGCGCACCCCACCACCATGCGTCACATAAACATTTCTATGGCGCACTCCCACTTAGGTGCGCCACTATTGTTTTTGAATTTTAAAATAGGCGGCCAGATCTAGATCTGACGCCGCCCGAATTTGCGAGAATTTCACCGGCGATCTGGTGATGCCTCTGGCCATGGCCGTAGGTGGGTGTGGGTGGAGGATGGGGTCGCCGGAGATGGTGGTGGAGGAGGTGTTCCTCTAAGGAGTTCACCGGAGGAGGAGGGGGTCATCGGAGGTGGTGGTGGTCACCTGAGAAGGTCGTCGTCATCGTCGGAGGAGGTCGTTGCTGTCGAAGTCGCCAGAGTTCGTCGGAGGAGGAGGAGGTCGACGAAGTTTGTTGAGAAGGAGAAATAGGTCGGCGGAGTTCGTTCAGAAGGAGGAGGGAGAAGAAGGGGAGTGGAGGAGAAGGGGAGTGGAGGAGTGGAGGAGAGGAGTGGTGGTGGAGAATGGGAGAGGAGACGTGGTGGTGGAGAAGGGAGAGGAGAAGTGGAGGAGGAAATGAAAGAAGGGGAGAGGATAAGGGGGAGTTGGCTGCTCCGTTTCTAATTTTTCCCGCCCAACAATTCTGAGGCGCATCCTTGCCCCATGCTCCACTGTTTTTTTATTTTGCTGAGAAAAACAATCATTTTAAAATATTTTTTTTTCTTTTCTAATTTTGAGGATCTAATTCAAGGCTCACCGGGCGTGGGCATTTTTCTATTTTTGTCTAGTTTTTTTAAGATATTAAACGCATTTTTATGACGTCGTATGTAAAAGTTATAGCCGTTTTGACTTTTTTACATTGATTTTACATAAAAGGTCAATACTCATATTTCAAATATTCTACACGAAGTAGACACTAATACCTAACCATATCTTAAAGGATAAATTTTTTTGAACATTTTTTTATTTTCTTCTTTTTACCGCAAACTTAAAAAGGCGATCTAGGGGATCTGAGTGTAGAAATTCTGTTCCGCATGGGACCTCATGCGCCACAAAAACTGTAGAACTTTTGTTGTACATCCAACCTAATGTCCAATTTCTGTGGTGCACCCCACCTGACGCGCCACAAAAACATGACTTACTGTGACGCATGTGAGCGTCACCTGATGCGCTATAAAAATTCATATTTCTGTGGCGTACCCGAACCCATGCGCCACTGAAAGTCATGTTTCTGTAACGCATCAGGTGGGGCGCGCCACAGAAATGCTTTTCTGTGACACATGCATTTTGGTGCGACACAAAAAGAGATCATCCTATAAACCTTTTTCTACTAGTGTAGAACCGCCAACCTCATTCTGATTGTTTTGGTGCATAGGGTTTATACACACAGGATTTATACATTCGGAACTAGGATTGTACAATCATATAAACGAGAACCAGACTAAAATAAAAATAAAAAATTGAACTTTCAAACCAGCGCTCCCAAATTTGAACTCAGTTGTACAATCATACATTCAAAACTCAGCATTGTACTGCCAATTAGTTTCACATGCATAACTAGAAAATTTCTCACATGTAAAGCTTGACAAGATCGTACATATTCAAATAGATGACAGCCTGAGCTACAGCTGACTACTCAACATTCAGATATTCAGGTCCATCACCAAACATTACATAACCCAACAATTTTGAGTTGCAAACAACACCAAAATTAAATGAAAAGCAAGACTTCATTCCAATAAGGTTTGTGCTGCAATGTTTGGTTGGAGTTTTTCCCAAACTTGGACATAACCTTTTCTTCATTCTCAGCTGAAAAAGAACAAGTGCAAAAATAGATTCAGCGCCACTCTGGTTCACTGAAAAACATATCTAACAAAGACTAGAGGAATAAAGAGGTAATAAGACTACAATAGCTAACATGACACAATAACTATAAGATTACAAAATCAACAAGAAGTATAGAGAATAAATGCGAGCATACGAAACTTAGGCGTGCAAACGGGATCCCATGATGGCGGCGGGTCATCCACTCCGACCAGAACCGGAGTAGCAGGTATCTACAATCAGGATACATAAAAAATCATACCAGAAGATAGTTTGGTAACTCGAAGTGCACAAGATTACTAAAATTGAAGTGGTGATCTCCCAACTCCAACCCGAACCAGCAACACATTTCAGTTGAGGACACTATGCAAGATTGACTTGACATTGCTTAATTACTGGACAAAAGAATCATATCAAGAAATTCCTATAAATTCACAACAAACTGAGATTAAATTTTGGATAATATACCTACAAACTCCTACACACGAGGCACATTTCCGACCTATATTCTACACTAGCAATCCTTGTACCGCCACAACTATATACAACAATGCAAGAAACGAAGCACCAACAATGTCAAGAATCAGAACATCTAACTGTAGCCAGCCAATGCAATGGTAGTACTTTGACCTTGTTGCACTACATATACACAGGTAGCAAAGCGAGATACTCCATAAACAAGACTATGAAGCTCGCACCTTGTCGTCTCTGTTGTAGAGGCAAGCCAATGATACGTCACCAATGTATCAATAATTTCTTATGTTCTATGCTTATATTATATCAATTGCTACATGTTTTATATACACTTTATATTGTTTTATATGCATTTTTTAGGACTAACCTATTAACAAGATGTCACAGTGTCAGTTCCCAATTTTCTGCTATTTTTTGGTTTCAGAAAAGTTGTTAAGGAAATATTCTCGGAAACGAAACAAAAGCCAAAGTTCCTATTTTTCTCCACACGTTCCAGATGTCCGAAGAGGATACGAAGGAGGGCACCGAGGGGTCGTCATCATGTGCCGACGCGGCCCCACTTCTGGCCGCGCCAACACATGGTGAGGGGCCCTCGAGCCTCCACCGCCTTTGCCTTTTCGCCTACTTATACCCCCACACGCGAGAAAACCTAATCAATCGGTCACATTCCACGAAAAGTTCGCAGCGCCGCCGCCATCGAAGACGAGTTTTGGGGGTTAGAAGTTCCTATTTCGGCCTCCTGCCGGGACAGGGATTGACCCCCGGAGCCATCTCCGTCGACTCCACCGCCTCCACTTTGACTCCATGATGGTTTGTGAGTAGTTCCCCCGTGGACTACGGGTTCTTGGCTGTAGCTAGTTGATACTCTCTCTCCCATGTACATCAATACAATGATCTCATGAGCTGACTTACATGATTGATATGCATATGATGTAATCTGTGTTGTGTTTGTTGGGATCCAATAAATTGTTATATTATGATCACTCTATCCATAAAAGTTTGTGAAGTTATTGTTGTTGCAATCTTGTTGTGCTTAATGCTTGTCACTAGTGCACGAGTGACATGATCTTAGATTTAATCTCTATAATGTTTGCTTAGATTGTATCTACAAGTTGTTTGCACATGTCATTGTGCGGAACCCGAGACCCCAAAGTGACAATAATTGGGACAACCAGAGGGGATGGCTGTGATGTGAGGATCACATGTTTTCACAAAGTGTTAATACTTTGCTCCGATGCTCTATTAAAAGGAGTACCTTAACTACCAGTAGTTTCCCTTAAGTCCCCGCTGCAAACGGGCTGGTAGGATAAAAGATGTTATACAATTTTCTCATTGCGAGCACGTATGACTATATATGGAAAACACGCCTAGATGATTAATAGACTGGATATTCTATCTTAGCATGCATTGTCATGCCCTTACAATTGTCAATTGCCCAACTGCAATTTGTTCACCCAACACTTGTTCTTTGAGAGTTACCACTAGTGTAGATAGCTGGAAACCCCGGTACTTCTGTCATCATCATTCCTCTATGATGACCCACAAGTATAGGGGATAGTAACAGTCTTCGAGGGAAGTAAAACCCAAATTTATTGATTCGACACAAGGGGAGCCAAAGAATATTTATAAGATTTAAAAGATGATTTGTCAGATCAACTGCACCTGTGAATAGACTTGCTCGAGGCAGATTATCAGTAGCAACAATTTTATAGCGGAGACAGTAGTGAAATAACAGTAGCAGGAGAACTGAGACAACGATTATGATTGAAGTAGACAGCAGGATTAAAATACTGTAGGCATAGGGACGGATGTACAAGCATTGCATGGATAAGATAATTCATGTAATAACATAGCATAGGAATTGGCAGATAAATAATATAAAGCATCCAAGTATTAACTAATCATAAGCATGTATTCCAATTTAGTTGTGCGTGCTCGCAATGAGAAACTTGCACATCATCTTTTGTCCTGCCAGCCCGTTTGCAGCGGGGCCTCTTAGGGAATCTACTAGCAATTAAGGTTCTCCTTTTAATAAAGTACCGGAGCAAAGCATTAACACTTCGTGAATACATGTGATTCTCACATCATAGCCATTCCCTCCGGTTATCCCAATTGCTGTCCCTTTGGGGCCATCGGTTCCGGACAACAATATGTGTATACAACTCATAGATATGATCCAAAACAATGATTATTATCATGATATAATAACAAGTTCAGATCTGAAATCATGGCACTCGGGCCCTAGTGTCAAGTATTAAATATAACAACATCGATAACGGATACTAGGCACCATGCCCTAACAATCTTACAACTATTACATGAGTGATCTCATCCAATCCCTACCATCCCCTCATGCCTACAGCGGTGAATTACTCACTCATGGATGGGGGAAACATGGATGGTTGATGGAGAGGCGTTGGCGATGACGATGGTGACAATCCCCTTCGATTCCCCGTCCCGGCAGGGTGTCGGAACAGAGACTTCTGGTCCCGAACTAGGGTTCGCGGTGGCGGCGGTGTACGGTGGTGTTCTCTGGAAAGATGGATATCCCCCGATCATTTTTAGGTCAGGAGGGTCAAGGAGCCGCGAGAGGGTCGCGAGGAGGCGGCTGAGGTGGACCCACCACCTACTGGCGCGACCAGATGGGACCCGTGCCACGGGGTGGTGTGGAGCCCCCTGGCTCTTCTCCGTTTGGTCTTCGTGGTTCTGGGTCCCTCTCGGATGAAAAATATTTCCTAGATGTCTTTTGGGCTTTTTCTCCGAAGTTGATATTTCTGCACAAAAAAGAGACACCAGGATAATTCTGCTGAAAACAACGTTAGTCCATGTTAGTTGCATTCAAAACACAAAAATTAGAGGTAAAACAATAGAAAAAGTGTTCGGGGAAGTAGATACGTTTTGGACGTATCAACTCCCCCCAAGCTTAGCTTATTGCTTGTCCTCAAGCAATTCAGTTAACAACTTTGTTCGATAAAAGAACTTGCACGAACTCATTTGCTCATGTGATGTAAATATTCTTATTATGAGGACAAATGCGTAGACTATTCATAATAAGACATATATAAACGGTGTCACCCAATAGGTATGTACACCATGAAAAGATGCCAATTATACCGATGATAAATAACATGAAACATATCAATTCACAGGATTGCAAGGATCATAAGAAAGTATGATAAAGTGGTATCTCGATTGCCCGAATGTAACAAGAAAACATAAATGCCCAGACACCTCTGAGTTTCAAGGGAATACTAGAGATAAAGATATCAAAGATAAAAGCATCTAGATTACACCACGGTTAACATATTAAGGGACACGCACATTACACTAAGAATGACAATTATGCTCTCGAGGTGCTCAAAGAAGGATGGTGACTCAACAGGAAAGTAAAAGATATGTCCTTTATTGAGGGAAGTAGGGATTCAACATGTGCTAGAGCTTCTTATTATTTTGAAAACAGAGGTAAAATTGTTTTTGAGTGGTGGTTGTTAGGTCAACGGATGACAATACAGTTCTTGTTATCTTGCACATTAAGCAAGTTGAGAGCGGTTCCAATTATTTTTTTAAACAATGTACTTATAATATGCATCTTTATATTCATTTTGATAGCTTGACACTCCTCCCCACCTTGCTAACAAACCATGGCTAACCGAATCCTCGGGTGCCCACTAAACAATCTCAAACCATGGAGGAGTGCCTATTTTTATTTTCTCAAATCCTTTTTTTGATATTATAATGGTCTGACAAGCCCTTTGCAAAATTAGTGACGAGCAGATGTAGCATGCATGTCAATTACTTAATTAGTATGGAAGATAAAAAGACCAACTACCACTTCCTCATGAGCTCAAAATAGTGGCACAAATTGAGAAGTGTTTGAAGGTTTTAAAGGTAGAACATGCGAATTTACTTGAATGGTTTAAAATTGCCATGTATAGGTATTTATGGTCTACTCTTTGGAATAACTTGGTTTTCGGGGATTTGGAAGCACAACCATTATCTCAGCTTAGTACAAGTGGAGGCTAGCAAAAGATGGGAAAGCGACAATTCAAGAGAGCAATAACCGTCATAATCATGCTTTCGATGAAATAGAATTAACAGAGGCATAATAAAGATACAAGAACTCTGAGGCAAAATATGTCATCAATGGTTAATTGACTTTTTGTTTTCAGTCATAACATGTGTAAGCATGTGCCAAATTTACAAATGAATTATTCAGAGGAGGATACCACAACGTCATATTCTATTATGAGCAAAGCAATGCAAGCAAATATCCAAAGAGACATGACATCCATCATAAGTAAATTGGAAACGATCATAAGAGAACACGAACTACTAAGCATCCACCAATCGACATATACCTTATGCGAACCATCTAAGCATGCTCACGTGAATGAGTATATGTAAAAAAATGAGAAACAAATAGAGTTCATAACCAGCCTCTTACCGAACTCGAAATTTTCATAGATCATCATAATTGTCTTATCACTTGTGTGCTTGAAAGATATGAAATAATAACCAAGCTCCATGGAGTAACTGAAGGTAATGACCTCTGAAACAAACTATACAAAAGCAAAGAGAAATAGCAAATATTTTTGGGTTTTTAGATTTGGAAACTAAAAACAGAACACCCAGCAAAGACAAAATTTTTCGAGGACCTTCACATGCCCATATCAGAAAACTCAAAACTAACGAAAGTTGCGTACACATCTGATACGTCTCCAATGTATCCATAATTTCTTCTGTTCCATGCTATGTTATATCATGTTATTACATGTTTTATATGCATTTTATATAGTTTTATGCATTTTTGGGAAAAACCTATTAACAAGATGCCATAGTGCCAGTTCCCTGTTTTTTGTTGTTTTTGGTTTCAGAAAAGTACTTAATGAAATATTAGCCAAATTGGAAATAAAGCAACCTGGAATTATTTTTAAAATATTTACATCACGAGGAACCGAAGACGAGACAAAGAGGGGCCGTGAGGCGCCCGCACCACCTCGTGGCGCGGGCCCAAGCCTGGCCGCGTCAGGAGGCGATGTGGGGCCCTCGGGCACCCACCGACCTTGCTCTTTCGCCCATAAATAGCCCCTTGACCTAAAAATATCAAACAGTTAATCACTTTTTCCTCCACGGGTCCCGAGCCGCCGCCGTCGTCAACACCAATTCGGGGTAGACCAGAACTGCTCCCCGGCACCCTGTCGGGAGGGGGAATCGTCCCGGAGGCCTCTACGTCGCCATGACCGCCTCCAGACTGATGCGTGAGTAGTCTACCCTTGGACTACGGGTCCATAGCAGTAGCTAGATGGTTGTCTTCTCCTCTTGTGCTATCATGTTTAGATCTTGTGAGCTGCCTTGAAGGGGTTACGGTGCAGAAAACAATAATTTTTCTAGCGAGCGAAACCCTAACTAGCCAGGATCTATCTATCTAGTACATGCGATAACGGTGGCGGAACGGGTTACATTACCTCCATGTAGACCGATAGCGGGGATTACGCTCCCGCACAAGCGTTGACGATGAAGTCGTACGTAGCCGACCTCGAGGTCGCGGAGAACTTGCCGCGATGTCGGAGTCGATGACGCCGGGGTGTCGACGATGATCTGCGTCGACGGGCGTCGGGCGGAAGAAGACAGAGCGCCAGCACCGGGTTGGTGCGCCGGCAGCAGAGGGGGGGTGGCGCGGCGGCTGCAGGGGGCGAGACGACGTCGCCCAAGCTCCTCAATAGAGTAGCCTCCGAGCACTCGCAAACATACGGAGCCTAGCGACAACTCCCGGTCATTCAGATCCAGCTGAAATCGCAGGAGTAGATCTTATCTGGAATCCCGCAGAGCAACGGCGCTCTGCGGTATGGCTTAGGTGGAGAGAGACCCCCTTCCTCAGCTCGGCGCGGCTCCGACTTGGGAACCACGAGATCGAGAGAGAAATTGGGAATTAATTGAATTTCCTATGAATTAAATCAATTAATATGCCTTGCTATATAAAGGGGGAAGGGGGTGTGCAAACCCCTTGGCTCCCCCATGTGGGACTAAACAAAGGACAAGGGAGGGGGGTTCGGCCCCCACATGGGCTGGCCGAACCAGCCAATGGGGCCCACCCCCTTTGGTGGTGCGGCTCCCCCTCTTGGGCCCTCTTAGGGCCCATATAGGTGGGAGCCCCCTTTTTCCTTTATTTAATTAATATTAAATTAATATAAAAATCCCATTAATTCATAATTAATATATTTATATATAATTCAATATCCCGTGACTCCGAAAACTCTTTCGGACCACCCGAACAACTTTCGGACATTCCTGGAACCATTCCAGACCTCTCCGGAACTCCTTCCGGACCACCGGAACTCTTTCCGGATCATTTCTCTCTCTCCAACAAAAACCTATAAAATTCCAGAACCTATCTCCAAGCGTCGCTAAGACCTTAAGTTTGTTACGCTACGGTTCGGGAACACTCTAGACATGGTCGAGACACTCCGCTCACCAATGATCGTCAGGGATACCTGGAAATATATGACGACCCCTGTGCATTCCACGAATATCGTCGTTGAACCATAAATATGATATTTATTCCCTTTGTCTCTGCGATACTACCTTGTCCGAGATATGATCGTAGACACACCGATGCCTTTGCTGTATCTCGTTACCGACGAAGGTTATTAACTCGTCTGTGATATTACATCTCCATGACCTAGTCATAAGCTGCGCAGCTATATAGATGCAATATCACCGAGTGGGCCCAGAGTATCTTTCCATTACAAGAATGAACAAATCCCGCTCTTGATCCTTACGTCTCGATGCTCTTTCGGAATACCCAAGATGGACACCGTTATTGTCATGCTATATAAGACACAACGTTTGATGCTCTCAAAGCACTCCTACGAAGCAACAATAAGTACGGTCTCACGGTGTAAGGAATAAGCTATCATACTCTTATCTATTGCAAATGACAAACATCGTAATACGATCTTATTGCAATACTTTGCGTATGTCCATCACCTTATTCTACTAACAAGATGACCCCATTGTCAACCGACGTCATTGTCCTTGATCGGGAATCTCGATCAACTGTTGCCCAATGGACTAGCTCAAATAGAGGCTTACTAGGGACCTGGTTGTCTATGTATCACACGTGTATTAATAATTCCGATTAATACAGTTATAGCATAATACACAAACCTATTATAAACTTATGAGATAATGTAATAAATACTACTTATTTATTTGCCTCTAGGGCATATCTCCTTCAGTCTCCCACTTGCACTAGAGTACAAATAAACCAGCTGCATTTTACTTTATCAGAAACCCTTATCAAATAAGAATCATTTGATAATGCTTGCTCGTGGAAAAGTGTTACTGCACAATCCATGATTGTACACGCTTCTGCGATTCACGGATATTAACTTGCTTGATATCACCATGTTGTTCAACAACATATATGCAAACACCGCAACTAAGTGAGACTACCGCTTCCCAGCGCTTACTCTGATTATACTAACCATATAACTGCCCTGAAAAACACACTCAGTCATGCAGAGCCCCTTGTAACAATTACAAACTCGTGATGTCTACATACTTACACACCAATGTAGAAAACTTGACATTTAAATGTCAATCCCTTAACTAACGCACATCTACTTCCAGTAAATTCCAAATTTACTTTCATAACTGTTCTCATTCCAAGAACATCGGTTATATATAACATCGAGCAGATAATATGGTTTCTGTATGATGTCTAATATTACATAATAGACCCACATGTCATACAACCATTATTTTCATGCATCATTACTCTTAATGATCAATTGGATTTCAAAAGGACCACCCTTTGCTTCTATTCCGACTCCTCAGGAAAAATCCAACACAACTCGACTAACTATTAAAATTCCCGTTCTATTTCAAAATAGACACTGACTTTCAAATAGTTTCACAACTTCATCCTATTCTATTGGTACAGTTTCACAATGTGTTAACTCCACAAGATGAATTCGGCTCCCACTCAAATTATGTCTCCACATATTTGAGAACACACGCTCCCACTCAAAAACGTGTCATCCACATATTTGAGTTCCTGAGCTCCCACTCAAAAATATGTTCTTCACATATTTCACCTGAGTGAACTAACTATGACTCCCACTTAAATCGACATTTTGGTCAAACCAAAATCATTGATCTGCTATCAATTCGAATTTAATACAAACTACAGTATTACATTAATACAAATCCCTCAGACTTCAAGCATGTCTATATAAATGTAGTCAACAAATTTGATCTTGTCCAAGACACATTTCTTGACAAGACATGCTCCTGCGTCTTTCTTATAGTCACATTTTCATATAACACTTTATATGACGATTAAACAATCTTATTCCTCTAATAAGAATTGCAGCAACAATTACTCTCTTAATCCTTTTAAATGTAACTTGGATTTCCAGGCTGAAGAGCCTTTGTTCGTATTCCGATACTTTCTCAACTTTCTTTGTATTCATAAAGTGCACCTTGATCTGTCAACAAGATCTGAAATACTTAATATAGTGTTGTGACCTGACAGCAATATTAAATATAACAACACTTTATTTAGAAGTTTCTTTCATGAAAATATTATGATCTCTATGAAGAGGATTGCAAGCAGAAAACAATTTTCTAGTCTCCCTCACTCTTAATCGCTAAACTTTCATTAGTAGACATATACTCTTTGGAACATCTTGCAACATAAGTCTGACACTTTATTCCACACTTCTAATTTCAATCCATAAACCATAATTCGAAAAGTCATCTTTTCTCGGAATTACATAGACAACAAACTGAACTTTGTTTCTATTTGGTTTTGGAATACACTCTCATCCAATGCGAGCAATCTACAAAGAACCACTCATGTATATTCCGAATTATCGCATAATCATATACATGTCGACACTACTGTCGATCCTACGAATTCTCGTTGAGAAAAATATCTATTTCCTAAAGTGGACATCGACTATAATGTTTAGAACGTATTAGGAGATTCTAAGACTGATTCTGACATGCCACACTTTATTTAAAATAGAGCATGATTATAATTCCCCACATATCACTATATATGACATTATAATTCTGTGAAGCAAATTTTCACAAGTCTCTTGTGTTGAAACCATAATTCAAAAATACTGTCCTTTGATCGAATCACGTGAATACAATGTTCACTAATCTTTCTTCTGAAAAACCCCATTTGATCTATTATCAAATTAATCTCAGACTCCATAATTTATCGGGCAAATACGCCTATTTACCAAAATCATGGAAGAATTCGAATCAAACAATAAACACCATTAATTAATCATTTTAAAATGACACTCAATTAATTTCCGCTGGTATTGCAACTTCAATACTTGATTTCAGGCTTAATCAACTCAGCACTTGAAATACTTAAATGGACCAAAACATCCATTACTTCTTTCATTGCTTTTATGACTAAACTCGACGGTGTTTGTTCTAGCGGTAGAACCTTTGTTCACGGGACTAGCTATTTTATCATATCTACAATTATGAATACTTATCATACAATCAATGTAACTGAGATGTGGAAATTTTATTCATAAGATAAAACAACTGACTTGTTCCATAACATAAAACAACTGATCTTGTCTTATTACATGAATAACTTTGTCTTGCAACAATCAAGACACACACTCGCTCACTATTACAAAAGATCGTATCAAAAACTATTAATGATAACTATGATAACTTGAGGACGTGAACACCAAAAGGCCATCAACTCCTTGACTACCAGCTTCAGCACCAGGTCACATCAAACTGCGCCGCATATATGTGATAATCAGGACCTGTTTCACAAACAGAGCAACTATCAAACATTTCATCATATACCATGGGCGAATTCATAATTCTGCATATATCAAATATATACCTGTAGCATCGAAGATCTCTCCTTCGATGGAATCAACCTTCAGAGACTGGAACTCACGTACGAACACGTAGAAGTTCATATCATCGGCTTTCAAAATGTACTTGCGAACATGCTTCTCATAGCTAGGAGGTAGAGATATCAGGACAGTTCGAATGGCACAAGAATCTGCCATCCAGTAATCGAAGACCATCGTCAGCTGGAAGTAGATGTCATACAATCTCTTCAAATGTGTCTTCAGACAGGTATGCTCCTCCATGTGAACGGTCTGGAACATTCTAAGCTGTCTGAACTGCTCACGTTTTAATTCATCCCCGAAGTGCGTCTTTATCGCACCCATCATGACGCTTGGCTCCTTGCGTCGAAACATCTCTTTCAACTCGGGCGCCAAGCATACGGTCATGGTGATCTCCACTTCAATGAATATGTCTCGACGCCTACGGAAATCATCTTCCTCCTCCTCGCTTGCAGAATCTCCTGGTCCTTCTCCTAATGGTTCATCGAGAACATATAGAATGTTGTTGTGTTCGAGAATGTTTCTAAAACCCCTGTACCATCTGATGAAGTTGGACCCGTCGGCTTCTAATGTAGCATCCAGGCTCTTGAGGAAGTAACCGAAGTATAGTTGTGTGGTCTACAGATGTGATCGCAAAAGAGGTAAGATTAAGTTTATAATATGTAGGTGAGTTTTAGTTCTATAATCTCATTATCAAAAACACACCTCACCAAGATTATTATCCCTAAAATAATAATGGCGATGACACGACCCTCATCCACCATACTACCCCCGATCATCACGGCCGACAGCACAGCTTCAAAGGTGGACATAAAATGTCGATCATAACTACTCTACGACTTGTGCTCGATCTTTCGATCTTCCCGTGTTCCGAGGCCATACCTCTGAGTATGCTAGGCTCGCCAATCAAACCTCGAAGACCTGCGCGTGCAACATGGCTTACACCACTGTATGCGAACGACGAGATGTGTGACACCCGATCATCACGGCCTGCCTCATAACGTAGAACTTTCTTGGTGGTGCGCAACGAGGGAGAACACAATTTTGGTATTTGTTAGGGATCATCCTATTTATGATGCTACCGTTGTATATCTAGCATATAAGCAATCAATAGGATGCACACACAACATCACACAATAATGATGCAATGAAGTGCGATGTGACATGGTCGATGCGCCTGGACCTCCATGGCGCCATGTGCCTGGCCCCCCGGCGCCCCGGCATGGCTCCGAGTCTACAGAGCCCTCCATTGCCTCCGACAGTACGATAATATCAAAACTTACCGTAACCATGTCACATGAAATAATGCCTCTGCAAAACAAAGTTAGACGCCTCTAGCTTTATCTAGTTTTGCAAGTTTTACGTGGCATATAGGCTTATTCGCAAGAGAATCGCTTCCCTACCTACGAACTTTGTACCACAACGTCGATCGTATAATTGCATGTTTAAGCATCCCTTTCGGGCCCTCCATTGAAAATGTTTTGCCGACTAGAGAGAGAGAAACAGACACCCGCCAGCCACAGATACGGTGCAAGCCATATGTCAGTAGTGGAACCAGTCTCGCGTAAGCGTACGCGTAAAGTCGGTCCGGGCTGCTTCATCAACTCAATACCGAAGGCATCGCAAGTGCACGCTAGAGGGTAGCAAATATAAGAAAGACGCCCTCATTCAACATGAGTTCTAACCGTACCAGCAGTACTACGCATAGATCGGCTCTGATACCACTGAAGGGGTTACGGTGCAGAAAACAATAATTTTTCTAGCGAGCGAAACCCTAACTAGCCAGGATCTATCTATCTAGTACATGCGATAACGGTGGCGGAACGGGTTACATTACCTCCATGTAGACCGATAGCGGGGATTACGCTCCCGCACAAGCGTTGACGATGAAGTCGTACGTAGCCGACCTCGAGGTCGCGGAGAACTTGCCGCGATGTCGGAGTCGATGACGCCGGGGTGTCGACGATGATCTGCGTCGACGGGCGTCGGGCGGAAGAAGACAGAGCGCCAGCACCGGGGCTGGTGCGCCGGCAGCAGAGGGGGGGTGGCGCGGCGGCTGCAGGGGGCGAGACGACGTCGCCCAAGCTCCTCAATAGAGTAGCCTCCGAGCACTCGCAAACATACGGAGCCTAGCGACAACTCCCGGTCATTCAGATCCAGCTGAAATCGCAGGAGTAGATCTTATCTAGAATCCCGCAGAGCAACGGCGCTCTACGGTATGGCTTAGGTGGAGAGAGACCCCCTTCCTCAGCTCGGCGCGGCTCCGACTTGGGAACCACGAGGTCAATAGAGAAATTGGGAATTAATTGAATTTCCAATGAATTAAATCAATTAATATGTCTTGCTATATAAAGGGGGAAGGGGGTGTGCAAACCCCTTGGCTCCCCCATGTGGGACTAAACAAAGGACAAGGGAGGGGGGTTCGGCCCCCACATGGGCTGGCCGAACCAGCCAATGGGGCCCACCCCCTTTGGTGGTGCGGCTCCCCCTCTTGGGCCCTCTTAGGGCCCATATAGGTGGGAGCCCCCTTTTTCCTTTATTTAATTAATATTAAATTAATATAAAAATCCCATTAATTCATAATTAATATATTTATATATAATTCAATATACCGTGACTCCGAAAACTCTTTCGGACCACCCGAACAACTTTCGGACATTCCTGGAACCATTCCAGACCTCTCCGGAACTCCTTCCGGACCACCGGAACGCTTTCCGGATCATTTCTCTCTCTCCAACAAAAACCTATAAAATTCCAGAACCTATCTCCAAGCGTCGCTAAGACCTTAAGTTTGTTACGCTACGGTTCGGGAACACTCCAGACATGGTCGAGACACTCCGCTCACCAATGATCGTCAGGGATACCTGGAAATATATGACGACCCCTGTGCATTCCACGAATATCGTCGTTGAACCATAAATATGATATTTATTCCCTTTGTCTCTGCGATACTACCTTGTCCGAGATATGATCGTAGACACACCGATGCCTTTGCTGTATCTCGTTACCGACGAAGGTTATTAACTCGTCTGTGATATTACATCTCCATGACCTAGTCATAAGCTGCGCAGCTATATAGATGCAATATCACCGAGTGGGCCCAGAGTATCTTTCCATTACAAGAATGAACAAATCCCGCTCTTGATCCTTACGTCTCGATGCTCTTTCGGAATACCCAAGATGGACACCGTTATTGTCATGCTATATAAGACACAACGTTTGATGCTCTCAAAGCACTCCTACGGAGCAACAATAAGTACGGTCTCACGGTCTAAGGAATAAGCTATCATACTCTTATCTATTGCAAATGACAAACATCGTAATACGATCTTATTGCAATACTTTGCGTATGTCCATCACCTTATTCTACTAACAAGATGACCCCATTGTCAACCGACGTCATTGTCCTTGATCGGGAATCTCGATCAACTGTTGCCCAATGGACTAGCTCAAATAGAGGCTTACTAGGGACCTGGTTGTCTATGTATCACACGTGTATTAATAATTCCGATTAATACAGTTATAGCATAATACACAAACCTATTATAAACTTATGAGATAATGTAATAAATACTACTTATTTATTTGCCTCTAGGGCATATCTCCTTCATGCCTATCATGATCAAGATCATCTTTATGTAATTCTCCATGTTGTGTTTGTTGGGATCCAATGAATATTGAGTACTAAAGTTATTGCTTCATAATATATCATGTGTGTGCTATTTAATGATCTTGTATGCTCTTCGTTACTTGTGTGTGCTTTGGCCAAGCAGATGCTCGTAACTCCAAGAGGGGGTATTTATGCTCGATAGTGGGTTCATGTCTCTATTAAATCTGGGGCAGTGACAGAAAGCTCTAAGGTTGTAGATACACTGTTGCTACTAGGGATAAAACAGTAGTACTTTGTCTAAGGATGATGTTACTTACTTACTTTACACAAAGTGCGTAAGGCGATAATCTGTTGCATGCAACTTAATACTGAAAGGGGTGCAGACGCTAACTGGAAGGTGGATTATTAGTCGTAGATGCGGTTGGAACGGTCTATGCATATTGTTGTAATGCCCGAATGAATCTCACACAAGACACCATATCATTAGTATATGGATTGGGTTGCTCATTATTATTCTGTCAATTTCCTAGCTGTAATTTGTTTACCACGCATGGATGAATGTTATTATTTATGGAGAGACACCACTAGTGAATTGTGGACCCCGGTCCTTCTCATTAATCTGATAAAACCACAACTGCAAACCTGTTATATTTCTGCAAACAAACATCCTTTCTTCCACACATATGTTTAATCCTTTGTTACATCAAGCTGGTGAGATTGACAACCTCACTGTTAAGTTGGGGCAAAGTATCTTGATTGTTTGTGTGCAGGTCCACGTCAACTTAGCACCAGCAATCTTCTGGCGCCGTTGATACGTTGGGGGAATTCTTCATCTCCTACTGGTTCGATAACCTTGGTTTCATACTAAGGGAAACTTGCTGCTGCACTACTTCACACCTTCCTCTTGGGGTCTCCCAACAACACACCCACCATGTGCATCAAGCAATTTTCTGGCGCCCTTGCCGGGGAGATAAGCATTCCACTACGAGGGGAGTTTTCGCACTTCCAATCTTTTTATTTTATTTTTGTCTTGATTTTTTTATTTTATTACTGTCTTGTTTTCTTAATATCAAAAATGCAAAAAAAAAAGTTACTTGCATTACTTTTGTTATTTCGGTTTTGCTATTTTATTTTCAGTTTTGCTGCTCTTGTTATTTAGGTTTGTCAATTATTTCTCTATTATTGTTATTTCAGTTTGTTAAGTAATTTGTTAAAATGAGTTCTGCTGAAAATACTAAGTTGTTTGATTACAAGCACACACAAAAATGATTTTATATGCACACCTATTGCTCCACCTGCATCTAAAGTAGACTATGAATTTGGTAATCCTGAACAAATTGAAGAATTTGTTGCTTTTAAGGGTGCCTATGAAATTGCTGGTTATATTCAAAATGATTATGCCTCTTGTAAAATTGAGAGTTATGCTATACTTGGTTACTGTCTTGAATATTAAAATGATAATCCTTATATTGCTGAATTTCTTGAGCAAATATATCCTCAAATAGAAAAAAACTTTTGTCTTGCAGGAACCTGTAGAAGAAGAAATTGATGAACCTGAAAGCTCATTGGATGAAAAAGAGGAGGAGAGTGAAGAAAAAAGGAGGATCTAACTTCTAAAGATAGTGACTCTTTAACTCTTAAATTATTTAATTGCCCTCCATATGTGCCTAAGGAGGAAGTGTGCTATAATGTTGAATGTGATGAATCTATTGAAATATCTACTTTTGATAAATTTGAAAAAAGCAAGCTCCTGACTCAATAAAAGAAATAACAGAAGGTAAAAATGTGCTCCCTAATGTTATATATGATAATGCTTTAGATGATGGTCCTATGCTTATCAATGATCCTCTATGTTTAGAAGTTATTACTTATTTATCTGAGGATAAAAATAATATAATTGATGCTTATGATGGTACTCTTACTCATGAGAGTCCTACTTTGTTCTTGAATTCTCCTAATTATACCATGGAGGAGAAATTTGCTTATGTTGAGAAATACTTATGTGGTTTGCAATTGTCGCCAGTTCCAAATCTTTGTTACAACCATGATCTTAAACTTGATATAGATCTTAATAACTATTTTGAAAGAGGAAAACATGCTAATGAATTCCAAAAAAAAATTAATGATCCTCTTTATGTGCCTATATTATCTAAGTTGAATGATTCTTGTGGTTATATGGTTGAATTTATTTCTACTGATTCATAAGTAAGCCCTATGAATCGAAATCTACGAAGGAAGAATGGCGACTCCCATGGCGATCTAGGGTTTTAGCCCTACCACTCGCCGGCGTCACTCCGGCGCCCACCCCCTCTCCTCTCACCGGTGACACTCCATCACTGGCGCCCACCTCCTAACCTTCTCCATCTAGGGTTTTAACATGTTAGACCTTGCATGGCGTTGGAAGTTCACGTACTCCACGTCAAAGGATCTGGATCAGGGTCGCCTTAAAACTTACGATGGTGAGTTATGTCTCTGGAGACCGAGGAACATGCTGAAGGACTAGATCGCACTCAAGGATGCAAAGGGAACGACGATCGTCGGAAAATATCTGGAGAATGGTGACAAGATCCATGAGGGTATTGAGGTTAGATATCCTAATCACTACGTATTGGTTTCCAACAACACCCTAGCTCCGATTAGTGCAGATAGATCTGGTTTATACACTGCTGCCTATGATGGTATGGATCGATCAATAGCTTCTTTAGTCAATGACTGCACCAAACTAGGTTTAGACCTAGCCCCTGGTATACGGTTCAGTTGTGATGTTAGGAGGAATCTCAGATCAGCAGTTCATCCTCTTGGACAAAGGAATCACTTTGTGCTTGCAGTGTCTTTTGGTAGATCCACCTTTCGTTTAACTGAAGGCACTGTTGGTCTAGCACTAGAAGCCTGCACTGGTGGGTTATGTGAGGAGTTGCATGTGAAATACATCAATGAAAGAGTGTTCAGATTCTTTGTTGCATCTCGACATGTGGGTTTTCTAATTTTGGGCCTCAAATACTTCTCCTATGATTCGTTTAAATGTTTTTTCATACATGGGGACATGGTGGACCAAACTGGAGAAGAGAATATTGGCTATGGACATAAGAATGCAATAGAGAATGGACTGTCATTAAGGATGGCAAGCCAATTCCCACTGCTTTAAGTTCTTTGGAGAAAACACCAGCTAAGTCTATTCTCTCTAAGCACATTAAGAATAGAGAAAAGAACTATATTTCTTTTGGCTCAGTCCTAGCTTATGAAGCATGTGTTGGATATGATCACAAAGGAAAGTCTCCTGAAGAAGTAGAGGGCAGCACTCAGATTAAAATTCAGTTTGGCTCCTTAGAGAAAGGTGAATGTTCCACTGCCTCATTGCTGATCCTACGGGTTCACCGCAAGTAAAAGTGACAAAATCTATAATTGGAGGCTATGATGTTGGACTGGATGGATTGCAGGAGGTGGTAGATGACATTGCATTCAGATTCTGGGAATGTAGCAAGTGTATGAGCATGGGCCATGTGATTGCAAACTGTACAAACCGAGTTCGTTACAGGGCCTGTTACCGGTTGGGCCATAAGGAGAAAAGCTGCTTAGGCAAGCCTTTGAAAATAACTGGTAAGATATGGGTACCAAAGAGGAAGCTTCTAGTTGTGCCCGACCTCGATACCCGCGAAAACCCCAACCCAGTAGGAGTGGCCTCTTCATCTTCAACACAGAGTCCTCCGCTGTTCCACACTCTGAATCCCATCAACACATCCGTCTCACCACCTATATCACCCAAGGAACAACCCACATTGTCGATTATTCCAGGCTCCTCGCTGACATCGCCGAAATCGCTGACATCGCTGGTGAAATCGACATCCAAAAACCCTAGGACATCGCCTATGGCGGCGTATGAGCTCAATCCGGCGAGGTGGGCCCCGGTGGGCCATCAGATCATCGATGGAGGTGTGACTCGGCTTCCACGAACTTACTTCTCGTCTACGACACCGCCACCACGATGCAATGAGAGGTACTGTGTTGCTATTCTGATGCCCCCACCCGCCCCTGAAGATGAACACCTCTGGTGACGAGGTGTTAACTCGACAAGTCCCAGGGTTCTGCACCCCGGGCTGATTGATGGGGAGAGAGATGAGTGCAGGTGGTCACGACGGCTGACAAGCAAGGATTTACCCAGGTTCTGTAACATCCCAACATTTTATAATGTTCAAAAATCACTAAAATTTAAAACTTTTCTTTTTATTAAAATAAAATATTAAATGCATAAGGAAACCAAGTATAAAAGACTTCAAAGTTTAATATTTCAAAACCTTAAAATATAATTTGAGAAAAATTCTACAAACTACAATCCATTTTATTTTAAATAAATTAGTTTCTTTATAAGTATTTGAATTAAACCCCTTAGCAATATCCATTCATAAATATAAGATTATTCAAAATGGTATATAATCACTAAATGGGTTTCATTCCTTTAACAAAGTTCAAAATATAGTTGGAAGTTATAAGCTTATAGTGTATAACTTTACAACTTCATAAAATTTAAATTACAGAATTAGCCAAATAAACATTTCTTTTGCTTAAAGGAATTTCATCTATTTTCAAAGCATGAAAGGATTAATATATTCTAAATAAGAATAGAATTAAAACAAAAATCCTTTCCAAAGTTGTTATAAAGTTTTCAAATGATTTATCATAATTAAAATATAATGTTGCACAAATTATTTTCAATTAAAAATGAATACCCTATATTTCACATTTCCTAGAACATTGTTATATGTGTTCTTTAATATTATGCCAAAATAAAGATAAATGATTTCAGCAAAATAAGTTTAAATAACTTAAATTCAAACATATTGAAATGTGGGTATTTTTACAAATTCTATTTAGCCAAAAGAAAATTCAAATAAGATAGAAATTCAAATTTGACTTTAAGTGTCAAATTTGTAATTAAGCAATATTTCAAAATACTAATTTTCAAAAATATTCAAAACATACCCACAACTGGTTTAACAGCAAGATATTATTTTTACAAATTTTTAGAAATTAATTTGACATCATTTGGAGTTATAAATCAAAAGATATGAATTAAAGAAATAAAAATCAGAAAAAGAAAATAGTCGCTGACGTCAGCAGTGACGCCAGCTGTTCATCTCCAACCTCCGTCCGAACCTGGCACCGAAGAAAGAGATCGAATCGGAGACGATATCCCCTCCGATTCGTGCGGGATTCGATCTCTGGAGCCCCCTATATAAAGCCTGGACCCAGCCGCGTCTTTTTCCCCTTGAAACCCTAACTAAATCACGCCGGAAAGCTCGCCGGAGTCCACCGTGTCCGCCGCCGCCATTCTTTCGATTTCCGGTAACAGAGAAGGGTTCTCCGCCCCCCGTTGGCCTCCTCGGATTCCCCTTCTCCTGGCGCACCTCCTGACGCTTTCCCCGCGCTCTGCTTGCAGCAAAACGAGAGGGGAGCAGGAGCGGAAGTTCGCCGGCGTCCCGTACCTCTCCGCTTGCGTGTCCACGTGCTTCGGGAAGAACGGGGAGACGCCGCCACCTCCATCGCCCTCCCCGCGACGCGCCGCGCTCGGGGCTGCTCTCCACGCATCCGGGGAAGCACGGCGACGACCGGAACATCCACACCGGAGCCGCGCCGCCGTCTCCTTTGTCGCCGGTGACCACTGCGCCGCCCGGTAAGGTCCACACCCCCCCAGCACCGTCCGATCTGCGATCAAGGGCTTAGATTAGATGGTCGAGGACGAACGGGTACGCTCCGATCTGGACCGTCAGATCCAGATCTGACGGCCCAGATCAGATGACTTAACCACGTCAGCGCCACGTGGCATGCCCCGTCAGCGCACAGTCAGCGCTGACGTGTATAATCAATTTCGTAATTAAATTTAATCGGCAGTTTTGCAGAAACACCCCTGTCACTTAGATCTCTCACAACTTTTCAACCACAACTCCAAATTTAATAATTTTTATATATTTGGAAAGCTCTGGATGTGTAGAATAATTTGGATCAGACAAAATTCAAATTTGACTTAGTATAAAATATTCAAATTTCAAATGGTGAATTTGAGTATATTTGTAATAACTTTAAATCTATAAATCCAAAAATTGCAAATAAATATGTTTTAGAAACTTTGGAATATTTGTAAATTAATGCCACTGCTATAAAATATTTTTGGGTAATTTTTGAATGATTCCATAGTGGTGTGTTTAAATTGAAGTGTTTGACTTATTTTGAAATAACTTTTAATAGAAACAATATTTTTGATTAAATCCAATTGCAATAAATTTAATTAAAAGATCTCTGTCTATTAACACTAATTATAAAATTATGTTATAAAAGTTTAATCATAGGAAACTTAAATCTTATAATTATGCCTTATATTATATTTTTCAAAAGTAGAAATTAATTAAATTGCATTTATAAATTCATGCATATTTATAAATAAAACACAAAAGTTATTTTTATGTTTCTTGTGATTTAAGATTTCATGTCATTCATAGCATATTTTATATTGTTGATATAATTCTCAAAGGAAAACCCCTCTTCAATAGTTTTCTCTAAGTTAGGATTAATTTCAAACTTAGTATTTTGTAAAAAGTGCTATGCACTAGACACTTAGTAGTTTCAAGATGGAGCTAGAAGACCATTGAAGGACTTAGCCAAAAACAAGACTTCAGAAGTATCTTCAAGGAGAAGAAACACTTGGAAGAAAATCAAGAAGAAGATCATGAAGACCAACCAGAAATATTTTCCAAGTCTTGCTCTCTCTCTCTCTCTTTCTTTTCTCTGAGACATCATGAAGGACTTAGAAGAAAACAGACTCTGGAAGCATCCACAAGATGTCAAGCACTTAGAAGAAAAGTGAGAAGAAGTTCAAGAAGGCCAACCCCCTTTCTATTCTCTAAGTCTTTCTCTCTGTCTTTTCTTCTCCCCTGAGATTTCATGAAGACTAAGTAAAACCAAGACCAGTCTCGAGGATACAAGAACCATCAAGTCTGAAGATTCATCAAGACTACCAAGAACTCAATCAAGACCCCATCCAGAAGAAAGTTACAAGTCTGGAGAGGAAGCCTGGAGAACAACTACATCTTTCTTTCTATCTTTTCCCTCTTTCCTAAACTTGTCTTTAGACTTAAACAAATTTTGATCATGATGTTATCATCTTGAAGTTGTTGGATCCTAGCAGCATAGTGGGATGAAGCGGCCTGGAAACAAACCTTACATGTCCACGTACATGAGACCTGTTCCACAATTTAAGTGGCTGGCCGGGTGTCTGTCTCTCTCACTATAGTGAATGTCCAACTTACAAAGAGTTGATAATAATTGTGATCATCTTGAACAAATGACTTAGTATTTTTCTCTAATTATTTTGCACATCATGGCTAAGCCATTAGAGTGCTTATTTCAAGAAGATATAAAACAAAGTATGAGTATCTGACTTAAGACTTTAGTCCTTAGTCCTTTTGGACCAACACATTTGCCTTGCATAAACTTAAAAGATTTCCATGGCATGAAAAGTATTTCTAGCCTTAGGAATATTTTGCACATCATGCATAAACATATTTTCCTTAGTAAGTTTTATAAAACTTATTTATTCATCTAGTATGTGTTTGTATGCATGGTGAGTTTGGCTTGCTGTTGATTGTTGTATTGTTGTTTGCTTATATTGTTTAGATTAAACGGAGAGCAAACGTTCGTTGTTGAAAAGAGTTTGTGAACAACGACAACATTCAAAGGCAAGTGGCACACCTCATAAACTTCCTATTTTTATGCATTACTTAGTGTATTTTTAAAAGCATGTGTTGCTATGCTAAACCTGTGTAGAATCCCTTATTCCTGTGTCTAGGTTCCTATATCGTACTTAGCAGAAATATTGATGCTATGCAATTGATGAAAGGTTTTTACAAAATGTTAAGTGACTACTCAGGACTATGCTTGTGGTTGTCTTCGCCTAGGATGAATTTCTATTCTACTTAGGGCTGTGAGCATGGTGATTTTTACCTGAGAGTGCACATCCACTAAGTTAATGAAACACCTGGGTGGTAATTGGTTGTATGGTTTATGTTGAGTGGCTACTCGGTCCATTTCTATGGTTCCTAAAGGGTAATGCACACTTGAGAACGGCCACCCAGGAACAGAGGAATCTGAAGAACTCCAAGTGACGATTGCTTCCAGTGCAGCCATTGCCATATGGGCTCTGGCTTGATCAATTATGTTGCGTGGACTCTCTCCGGCTTGACAAGCAGATGTAGGGGGATGTTAGGTGGAACGGGTCAAGCCAGTATGGGGAGGGAAAATGCTTCTGAAAGATCTCGTCTCGTTCTCTCCTTTCCTTATCACAAATGGTGTGTAGAGGATACCTTGGGTTGAATGGGTACAATGGTGAAAGTGCACAACCTCTGCAGAGTGTAAAACTAAGTACTTAGCCGTGTCCCCGGTTACGGACAATTTTGAGCAGCTGATCAAGGACGTCAACGGAGGATTCCATCATTCCAATTTCTAAGTTAAAAGTTGATGGGTGAACAAGGGAAGATGAGATTTATGGTTTTCATGCCATACTCGTCGATTTCAAGAAAAGTGTTTTCAAAAGAGTAGGAAAAATTGGCTTTATGCAAATTAGCCTTGAGCTCCACCAGCCAAATATTCATATAGGTTTTAGAGTTATTCCTTAAGTGTCCACCATAGTGTCACTTGCCAGACTCCATTTTTAATGGAATCTGACCCACGTTGTTGCAATATTTTTCTTATTGCAGATTTGATCAGATGACGAGTGAGGTTTCGTTTAAAGGTTTCGAGTCTACAACCAACATGTTTTCGCCTGTGGCAGCATGAAAGTTATAGAGGCTCACTGCTATTGTATTTCCGCTGTGTACTTTTCAAAGCTAGCTTTATGCTATGCAATTTGTAAAGAATATTTTGAAATTCTGGATCATCGATGTAATAAAATTGACCTTTGTTGTGATATTACATCGTAAACTGTGTGTGCAAATGAAACGATCCAGGGATTTGCACTATACACAGGTATCTGCCTTATTTTGAGAGCAGGTACGCTACATGTTCAGGCTCCCGGAGGATAACACCCTACTCCTGCTTGTCTGGTTATTGATGCGAGTAGCGATTACAATGGCGAGATTGCGATCTCGCTAGGGTTTGTGGTGGCGGCTATGAGCGTGTCCGTTGGGACGAGCAACCCTCCTGGCTTTATAGGCAGCCAGGTCTCGGGTGGTTGATGCCGATGGCAACTACAAATATGGCAGGTTATGCTTCCTAACCGACTTGGACTAGGTTACATGGTACCCCGCGTGGGCCTTCTGTGGGCTTCCACGTCCTTGGCGCGGCCCAGGTAGCCTTATCGTGGGCTACCCGAAAGGCAGCCCCACGTTAGTAGCCCCCGAGTGCTTGGTCGAAGCGTAGAGTCGAGCAAAGGACTTCTTCCTCCTGGACGCGCCATTGGATTGCTTGATCTTGAGCTTGAACTCGATTTCTTCAGTCGAACCGGCCGCTCCCGATGGGAGTAACCTTTGCAGTCGAATTACTTTGCCTTCGTCTTCTCGTGAAGCTTGCTTTTACTCGGCCTGTTGGCTTACTTGTGGATGGATTCGGCTGCTCGAGCTTCCTTGTTTTTTTTTCTTTGCCACCCGAATGATTTCTTCGGGTTCTCGGATCACCAGTCGATCCTACTTTGTTGATTTCAGCTAAGAAGCCTACCACTCGAATCACTCTGTCGAGCTGTTTCAGTTTCTTTTGGAGCCGTTGGCTTGATGACGTCACTGGTGACGATCCATTGCACGCCTCTGCGCCCGATGGGACGTGACGTGGCGGGCCCCGCTGTCAGAGCTGACCGCGGTCAGCAGTTGTCACGTCTCCGAACTGGGCGCGAAATTTGCGTGGCATGATGATGACGCCTCGGTTTTCGTGCGTAGTGGACGAAGTGGGCGGCGACGGTTGGTTTCTTTGTGCGACACGTGTACGGCCGGATGTGTCTGCTCGGAGCCCTTGTTCTGTGGACGGTTGAGATGAAACTCTTTCGAGGCATAAGTACTGCGTTTTGATGCGAAGGCCTTCATCTTCTCCAATCGTTCTGGCCTCCTTTTCCTCTGCGCTCTACCATTTCCGCCGCCATCCCGAGCTCCGTGCTTTCTGTCCGTGCACCTTGCGCTGCCTCGCGGCGCCATGGGCAAGCCGAAGAGTGCCGCTGGCTCCTCCGCCGCCGCCGACGAAGCCGGGCTGATGAAGAAGCCCGACGGCGACTGGCAGAGATCGTCGGTGAAGAAGGCAGAGGTGGAGCTCCTCTGCGCTCAGGGTCTTCTTCCACCTGCTGACCAAGTCCAGGTACGCGCTCCTGGCAAAGAGGTTTTCCCCACACCCCGCGATGGGGAACGTGTTTGCTTCGTGGATTTTGTCGGGGGGCTGCCCCCCGGGTAGGGGCAGATCCCGGTATAAGTCAGCAAGGTGTCAACAGTACCCGGCCTTTGGCGAGAGCAAGGGACACCTCCTGCTGTGCTGAAAGGGCAAATTGACCCCTGAGTGCTGGTAGAGGACAAAGTGCCTCCTGACAGGCGCAAGGGTCAGGTCTCCCAACTATAAATAGACACCCCCGGCCCTCACAATCGCAGCACAAGCATGAGCGGGTGGTTCCTCTAAGAACTAGCTTGTCGAAGATGTCTTTGCTGGTAGGCTAAGACATCTTCGGGAGGCTAGGCCTAGAGATACTCATCCTGAGACGAGCTCGGACGTCTCCGGGAAGGATCCCGGATCTGGGACTCCGGGGAGACTCCCGGGTGGAGGTGTACTCGGCTTTACCGGATAGGTATTCCGGATAAGTACTAACCGGAATGTATGTCTCGGTGTTGATCTTATGCAGAAGAGGCTCAGTGGCAAGCAAGGAGGTATCCGGAGTAAGGGCTTTCGGTAGGCCGTCAACGGTCCGTGGCAGGCTTTCCCGTCTATAACGGGAGGAAGTACCATTCCGCCTGACAGGGAAGCATGGTCACCTCCCGCCTGACACGGAAGCATGGTCACCTCCCGCCTGACACGGGAGCGCGTCAGCCGGTACGATCGTGGTACGACAAGACCTGACATGCCTAGCCCGGCAATCCGGAAAAGGCTATCCGGGATGGGCAAAGACATGTCTTGTCTCTGACAGGGGAACAATGATGGTGCAGGACGGCGCCTGCCGCCCTTAACGAGATGATGACGAAGGGACTACACCGGATAGCCCGGCGACTAGGTCGCACTAGCCGGTGACGGCATGCCGGCTAGGCCTGTCCGGTGGGGCCAAGCCAAGTTAGGGTTTCCGGCCCTCCTGGCCGGACCTCTATAAAAGGCGCCATAACTGTTCCTGAGAGGGAGAGACCAACTTCAGAGCCAAAGCTATAGTCACATTTACTCTTAGAGCAGTTACTCCTTCTCACCTTGAGTTCATCTAGTTCTTTGTACTTCTTCCTTTGACAGATCTTGTAGCAAGTTGCAGTCCTTGTACCACCAATATCTAGAGAGGAAAGGCAGGAGTAGGGGTGTTACCTCCTCACGAGGGCCCTGAACCTTACATCGTGTGTGTGCTTAGTGCCTTCGTGCATTTGTTTGTATTTGTTAGATCTTCCTCTTTGCACTTAGACCTTATTCCTTGTTCTTGGGAGATCTCGGTTTTACCGGGATCCTCCCCGCGTGAGCTCTTCAGCTCGCTATCCCTCCCCGGATCCATCAACGTCCATCGGCCCCACAAATTAGCCATCCTATGGCATCTGCCGTGACACCACCACGACAAATTTCCTTCCGCGGGGCTTCGGATTCCCCATGCACGATTTTGTGCGCGGTCTCCTGTATGCCTATGGGGTTCAGATCCACGATCTGACTCCCAATGGCGTCTTGAGCATCGCGGGCTTCATCGTGCTCTGCGAGTGCTTTCTGGGTGTCGCGCCCCACTGGGCGCTGTGGAAGTCGCTCTTCCTCGTTCGCAAGAACGTTGGGAGGAGCGGGTTGCCCTTCCCCGTGGGCGGCTTCGGAATCCAAGTGCGCGGTGACACCGCGTACTTCCAGATGAAGAAGGCAGACTCCGTCCAGGGGTGGAGCAAAAGATGGTTCTACGTCCAGTCGAACCAGGACGGCCTGGGTGCGTTCGACAGCGGGCGTGGGCTGCGGAAGACGCAAGCCTGGACGCACCCGCTGACTGCCGTGGAGAAGGAGGCCGTGCGACCTCTGCTGGGCCTGCTGCGCGATCTGACCAAGACCCTTGGGCGCGAGGCGGGTGGCGTCTTCCTGATGTCCACCTTCTTCCGTCTTCGGGTGCAGACGCTCAGGTCGAGGGCGTCAGCACCGAGCCGCTTGACGACGAGGAGGTGGAAATCAAAGTAAGGTCCATCACCAAGCTCCGAGTCGCGGACACGTGCAATGTCAATTGCCCGGTTGCTGCTTATGGGGCATCGAACCCCGTTCCTGAGTTGAGTCTTGGCTTGTTTTCCTTTTGTCTTGACTCGACTTGCGTCTACTTTGTTCTTGATTCGACTTGTGTCTACTTGCTTCAGGGTCGGTCTTTGCTGATCAGCCTTCCTCCTCTTCCCGAGAACGGACCCGACGACGAGTCGAAGTTTGTCGAGGAGGAGGACGACGACGAAGAGATTCCTTCCGCACATTCTCCCCACGAAGAGGTGGAGGATGAATATGAAGAGGAGGAACCCGTACGGAAGAAGCGGAAGCTCCCGAGCCGTGGCGACTCTGCTACTGCGTCGTCACCTGCTAAGGATGCCGACGTTACTCTGGAGGAGGCCGTCGCGACGTCGTCGGGTGCGCGGTCCTCGGGTGGCTGGAATGAGCCCTTGAATGTTCCTCCAGTCAGCTCCGCGGCTCCTCGTTCGTTTGCGCGGATGGCGTCGCCTCCCTGGAGAGTTACGACGACCTCGAAACCACCAGGTGAGCTTCTTGATGATTTGTTTCCTTCGAGTTGTGTTTTGTAGCTGCAACGTTTGAGCTGACCAGTGTGCTCGTTTTCGCTGCAGCCATCGTTCTAGCGATGTTAGCTCCCCCCTTTGGGACGTGGATCATACATCCGCCCCTTCGACTGAATTGGGGACTCAGGCGGTGGTGGAGAAGGTGCGTGCATAGCCTGCTGGCGTTGCATCGTCGAGTCGCGATCCTCCTTCGGCTTCAGAGGACCCTGACCTCCTGGACCACGTAAGCCCTTTACGCTTGTACTTTTATTCTTGAGTTTTCATCGGGTGCGCGATCAGCGCTCCCGATGGGAGTAGCCCCCGAAGGTATGGGTGACTAGTATAGTCGCCCGCAACTTTATTAACATCTTGCTTTTGTTTCAGCCGTACTACCGTCAGCAGCTTGACGCAGCCGCGGCCTATGTTCGCCTGGAGAAGGAGAGGCACCAGCTGCGTGCTTCTCTGGACCAGGCTACTGGGCGGGTTACCGAGCTTGAGACGGCATCTGCATGAGTCTCGAGAGCGGGAGCTGGCGCGGGTCGCCCAGGAGAAGACTCAAGTCGATCGTCTCCTCTCACTCGCCGGTGTTCTTGGGGGTAAGTTTCGGCTTAATGCCTACTGTGTCTTGACCTTTTTCTTTGTCTAACCTTGAATCCCTTGCGCAGAGATTTGCGGTGGAGCTCCTCCGGAAGGCACGTCGAGTGACGCGGTTGATTTGGCAACTGCTGTCGGCTTCCTCGACCGGGTCTGCGCCTATGCATCCGACGCGCTGAAGAAGTCCACAGCCGCGCTGAAGAAGTCGACTAGAGCCCTCACCGTGGTGCACCGGAGCATCTTCCCGAGCGACCAGCCGCCGGCAGCCGTGGACGCCCTTGCTGCGCCGTTTGAGGACGCGACCACCATCGCCGACTTCACACGGTCGCAGACGGTACGCGGCTCCGAGCTCACCTTCCAGCTCCTCTTAGGGCATCAGGTTCCGGGTGACTTTGAGAAGGTCGTCAGCGGCTTTCCTCGAAGACCCGATGGCCGAACCGCGTCGCTGGGTGGTGTGAAGGAGCGTGCTACACAGTTGGTTGTGCATCTTGTGGCACTCTTCGAGAGGGCCCTTGATAAGGCAACTGAGGCGGCTGCCACTCGGAAGAGTCGCTCCCGGTCGCAGTCTGCAGCCTTAGAGTAGATGTAGCTGAGGAATTTGGCAGTCGTCGTGGTCTGTACTTTTGAACTTCTGGCCCTGTAATGAATATTGTCCTGCCAGGTCTTTTGGCCTTCAAAATTGCTTTTGCTAGAACTGAATTTCTTTCTGCTGAGTTTAACTTTGCTTCACAGTTGTCTGATTGTATTGACTCTGCGTACTCGTGGCAGACTATCGTGCGCGGTGGTGCTTCTTCCTCTCCTGCGACTGAGCCGAGTGGCGAGGCTTCTTCTTCGGGTGCTCGCCATCGTCGGGCGGCGCCGGCTCCTCCACGTAGTACAAATGATCAGCGGATAATCACGTACCTGAAGAACAAGGTGGTTGAGCTTGAGGCGACCCTGAAGAATACTGAGCTGCTGCTGCACCGCTCCAGGTCGCATCCTACTGCAGAGTTCTCACGACGTGAGGATTTTTTGCTTGGGGAGATCGATCTGATCAGTCGACAGCTGCAAGGTTGGTATCCTTTTGGCGGCTTCTTTCTTTGCTGAAGCTTGCTTGTTCTGACTTGCAGTTTACGCGTGCAGATGTGAACCCGGATTGGGAGGCTGAGCGGGCTCGTGTTGAAGAGCGAGTTACCCGAGAGGCGTCCGGCGACTCCTATGAAGCTCGTCAGTTCTGGGTGAACAAGTCGAGAGGGCGCGCCCTTGCCACTATGCTTGATCGTACGTGGCGTGCTGTTTCTTCTGGAGAATTGCCGGAAGACACTTTGGCACATCAATCGTGTGTACTTCCCGCATAACGCGCAGCCGAACGGGCTGTCCGCCTTGCTGGAGAGGTTTCGCGATGGTGAAGGTCTGAAGGAGGTCGTCCATGCCCAACTTGTAGCTGGGGCGAATGCGGCGTTGGCATACGTCCGAATGCATCGGCCGCATCTTCCACTCGATAAGGTGCTGGATGGCCTGCCCGGCGATGACGACTTCGATGAGACCCTGGCGGCTGCGCGCCAAATTATCAGGCAGGTTCAGGACCTAAGTGAGCGCCTTGTAGGTCCACTCGACGCGCCGAAGGCCGAGCCTGCAGTTTAGAGTAGCTGTCGTCTGCTGTACAGGGTTAGCTATAGAGGGCAAATGTGCCTGTGCAAGTCGCAATGTACTAGATTAAAAATACTTGTGAGTAATGAGAATTGATCTGCTTGCTCGGAAGTGTAAATGCTTGTTTTGATTTGCGACCTGTTTGGCGCAGTCGCCTAGTATGTTAGGCAGCGGCCTAGGTTTTTCCAAGTGTGACCTGTATGTCGCAGTCTCTGACTTTAACAGGTGGCGACTTAGGATTTTCGTAACTTTACCTGTATGGCGCAGCCCCCGAGTTATTCGAATGGCGGCCTAGGATTTTTGCTAAGGCCTGTATGGCGTAGCCCCCAAGTAGGTCGAGTGGCAGCCTAGGGTTACAAGTGTTAACTGTTTGGCGCAGCCCCCGAGTATGTCGGGTGGCGACCTAGGATTTTGAACTTGACCTGTACAGCGCAGCCCCCGAGTGAGTTCGAGTGGCGGCTGAGGATTTTCTGAGAAGGCATGTATGGCGTAGCCCCCGAGTAGGTCGAGTGGTAGCCTAGGATTACAAGTGTTACCTGTTTGGCGCAGCCCCCGAGTATGTCGAGTGGCAACGTAGGATTTTGAACTTGACCTGTATGGCGCAACCCTCGAGTAGGTCGGATGGCGGCCTAGGATTTTTTTATTTATGCTTCTATGGCGCAGCCCCCGAGTAGTTCGGGTAGCGGCCTAAGCTTTTCTTTCAACCTGTGTGGCCCAGCCCCCGAGTGGTTCGAGTGGCGGCCTAGGATTTTAGCTTCCTCTGTGTGAAAGGTAAAGGGGACAAATTTTCTTCAAATCACTTTATTGATTCTTGCGAACAGGCCGCCTCATTAAAACCCTTCCAGTCCCCTTAGGTACCCTGGTGAGGGAAAGAGTGCGTCTGAAACCTGTCGCGCTGATTTTTCTTGTACAATGATTGGGTTGAACTAGGCGTAGAACCGGCGGTGTTGTGCCACGTTCCACGGGTTGCTGCAGTCTGCTCCCGTCTTCGAGTCTTTCAGGCGGTAAGCTCCGTTGCCGATTGCTTCTGTCACGATGTACGGGCCCTCCCATGGGGAAGCGAGCTTGTGCACCTTCTTCTGCTTGAGTCGAAGAACCAAGTCGCCTGCAAAGAACGCTCTTGGTCGCAGCCTCCGAGTGTGATAGTTGCGCAGGTCTTGTTGATACACGGCTGATCGTGCCAGGGCGATGTCGCGTGCTTCATCCAGGGAATCCATGTTGTCTTCGAGTGCCTCCTTTGCATCCGACTCGTCGTAGGAGACTACTCTCGGTGCGTCGAATTTGATGTCGCAGGGGAGAACCGCTTATGCACCATACACCATAAAGAATGGAGTGTACTGGGTGGATCTGTTTGGCGTTGTTCGTAGACTCCAAAGGACCGACGGTAGTTCTTCCACCCATGCGCCCGCTGCGCGTTTTAGTGTCACGCGCAGTCGCTTCTTGATGCCGTTGCAGACGAGGCCATTGGCTTTCTCCACTTGCCCATTGGATTGTGGGTGCGAGACAGACGCATAGCTGAGTTTGATCCCCTGCTCTGAGCAGAAGTCCTTGAATTCTTCGGCTGTGAAGTTCGAGCCGTTGTCGGTGATGATCCCATTCGGTACTCCAAATCTGAAGATGATTGACCTGATGAAGTTGACTGCTGTGGATGCAGTCGAACTTGTGATGGGCACGGCTTCGATCCACTTTGTGAACTTATCGACTGCAACCAGGAGGTGAGTGTGACCTCCGGGTGAGGATTTCTTCAGCGGGCCCACCATGTCCAGACCCCATTGGGCGAAGGGCCAGGCTAATTGTATTGTCTTAAGTTCTGATGCTGGCGCGTGTGGCTTGTTGGCAAACTCCTGGCACCCTGTGCATTTCCTTACTAGCTCCTCGGCGTCCTGCATGGCTGTCAGCCAGTAGAACCCGGCTCGTAGTGCTTTGGCCACCAATGCTCGACTGCTGGCGTGATGCCCGCAGATACCCGCGTGGATGTCGAGTAAGATGGCTTGGCTGTCGACTGGATGTACGCACCTTTGCAGGATTTCTGAGATGCTTCTTTTGTAGAGTTCCCCGTTGATGACGGTGAAACTTTTGTAGCGCCTGATGACGCGCTTTGCTTCGACTGGGTCAGCTGGCAGCTTCTGATGCAGTATGTACGCCGGGTATGGTCCTGTCCACGTAACTTCGACTAGCATGACCTCCATGGGGACCTTGTCTTGGCATGGCGGGTTAGCATCGCCTTTTGTTGTTGCAGCGCTTGCTATGTTCTGAGTCTTGATGGATCTCTGCGTGATGCGCTCGAGGAAGACGCCGGGTGGAACTGGCACCCTGTCTGAGCCCATGTTAGCGAGGACGTCGGCTTCCTCGTTGCTTTCACGGCCGATGTGCCGCAACTCGCAGCCGTCGAAGTTGCCTTCCAACTGATTGTAGAGGTCTCTGTAGGCGATCATGTTGTCGGCGATGGCGTCGCAGGACTTCATGGTTTGCTGTACCACCAGGTAGGAGTCGCCGTATATCATGAGGTGCGTGGCGCCGCAGTTCTTGGCCATCCGCATGCCGTGGATCAGGGCCTCGTACTCGGCTTCGTTGTTGGACGGCGTCGGAAAGTCCATCTGCAGGACGTACTTGAGCTTGTCTCCTTTGGGGGAGATGAGCACAACTCCTGCCCCGGCTGACATGAATTTCTTGGAGCCATCAAAATACATTGTCCATGCGTTGGACAAGTCGGGGACATTTGGTAGCTGGACTTCTATCCACTCGGTGGTGAATTCTGGGAGGACTTGGGCCTTGATGGACTCCGGGTGAGCATACTTTAGCCCCCATGGACCTAGCTCGACGACCCACTTGGCGACTCGTCCTGTCGCGCTCTGGTTTGTGAGAATGTCTGCTAGTCCAGAGGAGCTTACCACCGTGATCGGGTGCTCGGAGAAGTAGTGGACGACCTTCCTGGAGGTCATGAAGACTCCATATGCCAGCTTCTGGTAATGCGGGTAGTTCTGCTTGGACAGGGTGAGGACTTCGCTTAGGTAGTAGACGGGCCTCTGCACCGGGTGACTGTGCCCCTCTTCTTCCGTTCGACTACGAGTACCGTGCTCACCACCCTGTTTGTTGCTGAGACGTATAAGTATAGCGGCTCGTTTTCCAGTGGTGCCACGAGGACTGGAGAGGTTGTCAGGGTTTTCTTGAGATGGTCGAATGCGTCCTGCGCCTCCTGTGTCCACTCGAACTTGTCCGTCTTCTTCATCAGTTGGTAGAAAGGTAAGGCTTTCTCTCCCAACTTACTAATGAACCGGCTGAGAGCTGCGACTCGGCCGGCTAATCCCTGCACCTCGCGGAGTTTTTTTGGTGCTGGCATTGTAAGAATGTTCTGCACCTTCTCGGGGTTCGCTTCGATTCCTCTTGCAGATACAAGGTATCCTAGTAGCTCTCCGGCTGGCACGCCGAACACGCACTTCTCTGGGTTGAGCTTGATCTGGTATACATCGAGTGCGGCGAAGACCTTGCGGAGGTCGTCGACTAGGGTATCCTCCTTTCGGGTTGTGACGACGATGTCATCGACGTAGACTTGGACAATCTGCCCGATTAGCCCCTTGAGGCACGCTTGCATTGTCCGCTGGTACGTGGCACCTGCGTTCTTTAACCCGAACGGCATCGTCTAGTAGCAAAAGACGCCGTCGGGTGTGATGAAGGCCGTTTTCTCTTCGTCCTCGACTTTCAGCCTGATCTGCTGGTAACCTGAGTAGGCATCCAGGAAGGACAGGCGCTCGCAACCTGCTGTTGAGTCGATGATTTGGTCTATCCGCGGGAGCGGGAAGTGATCCTTGGGGAACCACTTGTTGACTGCGGTGAAGTCAACGCACATGCGTAGTTTCTTCGTCTTCTTTTTCTCCACTAGGACCGGGTTGGCGACCCAGTCCGAGTCCTTGATCTCTCGGATGAACTTGGCGTGCAGTAGTCTGTCGACTTCCATGTTATCGCGTCTCGCTTGGGTCCTGAGAAGCGTCGCATGGATTGTTTGACTGGTCTTGCGTCCTTGTGGACTTTCAGAGAGTGCTCGGCGAGTTCCCTGGGTATCCCTGGCATGTCAGAAGGTTGCCATGCAAAGATCTTCCAGTTCTCACGCAGGAACTCGACGAGCGCGCTTTCCTATGCGGGGGTCAGACTTGAAGAGACCTTGACCGTCTTCCTGCTGTCAGTCGGATGGACTTGGTGGGTGACGGTGTCGTCGTTCGTGTTGAATGCTACGTCCTTAGCTGGCTTCTTGCGAGATGGGAAGACGGACTTGTCGTTGTCGGCTGATATGGCCTTGAAGTGCTCTTCGACTCCGAAGAACTCAGAAATCTTGGCGAACTCGCGGTCGCAACTGTTGGAGAGCCCGAAGTCGCCGCGTACGGTGATTACTCCTTTCGGCCCGGGCAGCTTTATCATCAGGTAGGCGTAGTGGGGCACTGCCATGAACCTGGCAAAGGTTGGGCGCCCGAGGATGGCGTGGTATTGTGACTTCCAGTCGACGACCTCAAAGTCTATCGACTCCTTCCTGAAGTGCTCGGGTGTACCGAGGATGACGTCGAGTGTGATTTTTCCCATGTGCGTGATTGCTTTCCCTGGTACTATGCCGTGGAAGGTGGTTTCCGATTCCGGCAATTTCTCTGTCGACCTGTTCATTCTTCTCAGGGTGTCGGCGAATATGATGTTGATGCCGCTGCCTCCGTCCATGAACACCTTCTTCAAGCTGTAGTCGCCGATCAAGGCCACAATCACGAGTGCGGCGTGCCCGGGTCGGGTTACCTTGGATGGGTGATCTGCCCTGGAAAATGTGATGGGTGTCTCAGACCCACGCAGGTAGTCTGGTACGGCGCGCGGGCTGTTGATGGCCTGAAGTACTTGGCGGGTGATGATTTTTTGGCGCCTGTTTGACGGGGGTCCCTTCTGGATCATGTTCAGCTGTCCCCGTGCGGGTGGGTACGTGTCGGTTGCTGCCGACTGACCTTGTTGCTGTTGCTGCGGCTGGGGGAATGCTCCTGCCGCCTGCACCTGGTTGTTGTTTGTGGGTGCAGCCTGGATGGCTAGCTGCGGGGCCGCCTGTATTGCTTGTACTGGAGCGATGATTTGCTGCATGGCTTGGTATATCTTTCTTGCTTTGCGACAATCCTTCAGCAGGTGGCTGGAACCCCATTTGCCTGTCTCCGGGTTGCGGAACGAGTGATGCTTACAGGGTTGCATCAGCTCCTCTGCTGGGGTCAGTGGGCGCTTCCACTCGCGCTTCTGGCTTCCATCGTTGTGGCAGATGCTGCTGCTGCCACGGTTATACTGACTCGAGTTAGACTGTCGATCTTGGTCGTACTGTCGACTGTTGTCGCGTTTGTCCTCACGGGGGGTTTCGTAGCCCGCCGCTACTAGCTCGATTGAATCGTGGGTGTAACGTGGCTTCTTCTTTTGGCGTGCCTCACGCCAGTTGCTTGTTTCGACCTCTTTCTTGGGGGAAGTTTCGCGGACATAGTCCTCTCCTTCGGCCCATTGGTTGGCTGTCTTCATGAGCTCTATTGTGGTCTTCGGCTGGAGCCTACCGAATTCCTCGCGGAGGTCGCGGCGAGCGACGCCGTGCATGAAGGCGTCCATCACCCGATCTTCTGAGACGGGTTCCATGGTGTTGCGGAGTAGTGTCCATCGCTGGACGTAGGAACGGAGCGACTCATCCTTTTCTTGCTTGCAGGCCTGCAACTCGATGTAGGTCGTTGGCCTTGCGAATGTTCCTAAGAAACTCTTGATGAAGTTATCCTGGAATTCTTCCCATGTTCGGAAAGAGTCTTTGGGTTGGCTTGTGAGCCACCCGCGTGCCGAGTCCGTCAGCATAAGCTGGACGTACTGCATTGCCGTGGTCGACGTCCCGCCTTGGCAGGTGCAGGCGATGAGGTAGTCCTCGAGCCACAGTTTTGGATCTTGCTTCCCGTCGTACTTTGGTGTGCCTGCTGTCAACTTGAAGCCCTTAGGCATGCGGGTGTCGCGGATGTTGAAGCTGAAGCATGCCGCGCCGCACGGCTCGAAGTCGCGGTCAGCGTGGTCGTCCATGTTTGCCACACCAGCCGAGCGCTCCTTGCGGTTGCGATCCACCGTCTTCTGCGTGAGGACGTCGCGAAGGTCCTTGACTGGCTGTCGCTGTGCCGCTGGGATGCCTGAGGTTGTTGGTTCGTGCGCCCGGTTGCTTGGCCCCTTGGCCGCCAGCGCTTCTTCGATTGCCCTTATGGAGGCAATTTGTTGCTTGTGGAGAAGGGAGCGCGCGTCCCCCTCCGGTGGCTGCGTGAGCCGGAGGTACGTCTCGACTGAGATCAGGGCGGCGTTCGCCGTCTTTGGGACGGGTATCCCGTTCTCATCTTCGGTGACGAAGGACGAGTCGAGGTTGCGGGTGAGCCTGGTTCGATCGGCTTCTGCCATGAGGGGAACGCGGGCTCTGTTTCGCCGTGCTCCTTGGTTAACCTCCGTAGAGGATGTGATGGAGAGGGCGGCTCGCCTGGCACTTGATGCGTCTGCGTCCCTTTTGCGCCTGAGCAGGTCGGCTTTTTTGGCGCGGATTCGTTCGCCTTCCTTGCGTAGCAAGTACTGGACCGCCAGGTGGTCGTCTCGAGGTGCGTTGGGTGGTGGGAACGTGCCCTCGTCCACATGCTTCATGGCTTGGATCGCCATGTCCCGCGTGATGACAAGTTTAGTCTGGTCCGGCATGTCCACCTCTAGCGGATATGCGGGTTCTTCGTCGTCGCCATGCGGTGCTGTGCCGGCCATGAAGACTTGCTTGGGGTAGACTTGAGTCGGAGAGTTGGTGATGCCGCTGCTGCTTCTGTCGCCCGCGTCTTGCTCGGGGTCGAAAATTGCTGCAACGTGGCGCGCGGCACAGTCGCTATCGCGTCTTCTCGCGATCGTCCATGTGTTCACACTCGCCGGGGCGAGTGCGATTGGCTTGGGGTAGACTTGGGTCTTCCTCGAAGATGAGGGCGCGCGTGATGTGGCTGTCGGGCGCAAGCTCCTAGCTGCCCGTGCGGGTGCGACAGTCGAGGTAGATCTTGACTTGGTCGACCGCGCGACCGAGGTTGGGGTAGTAGACCCAATCTGCGCGGCCGTCATCGAAATTGTCGATGTAGTCGATGTAGATGCAATCTTCGCGGGTGCAGCGGGCGCGGCCTCCGCGGGTGCGGTAGATGCGATCTTCGCGGGTCCGGCGGGCGCAGCCTCCGCGGGTGCGACAGATGTGATCTTCGCGGGTTCGGCAGGCGCGGGGGTTGCCGATTCGGGTGACGCCGCCGCACGTAGCGCGGTAGTCGATGACCTGAGTATACCACGACTATCGATGCAGAAGTATATGGAGCCGAAGGTGATGTGTATACCTTTGTCCAGATCGGCGTACACCGAGCGGTGGGCCGGCGGGTGGAGGACGTACTCGAAGGAGCCGAAGCGGATCAACTCCCTGGCGGCGGTCACGCCGATCTTCATTGCGGATGGAGCCGGAGCGACCATGATCCTAGCACTTGTTTGACGTTCCCACAGACGGCGCCAATTGACGAGGTGTTAACTCGACAAGTCCCAGGGTTATGCACCCCGGGTTGATTGATGGGGAGAGAGATGAGTGCAGGTGGTCACGACGGCTGACAAGCAAGGATTTACCCAGGTTTAGGCTCTCGGAGGATAACACCCTACTCCTGCTTGTCTGGTTATTGATGCGAGTAGCGATTACAATGGCGAGATTGCGATCTCGCTAGGGTTTGTGGTGGCGGCTATGAGCGTGTCCGTTGGGACGAGCAACCCTCCTGGCTTTATAGGCAGCCATGTCTCGGGTAGTTGATGCCGATGTCAACTACAGATATGGCAGGTTATGCTTCCTAACCGACTTGGACTAGGTTACATGGTACCCCGCGTGGGCCTTCTGTGGGCTTCCACGTCCTTGGCGCGGCCCAGGTAGCCTTATCGTGGGCTACCCGAAAGGTAGCCCCACGTCATCTGGAGACATAATGTCCGTGCTTTTTTCCAACATGATTTACAGCGAGAAGTGGATGATATTCAGCTGTGTCTGCTTGGAGTTGGTCTGCTTGAACTGCGGAGCCCTGCTGCTTGCGCTGCTTTAATTTCGCATGCACCTTATGAAATTGCCGAGGATGTTTTTGTGCACTTCGTCAAGCATGACGACAGACATCAGATTCATAGATCTGTGCAAGGATACAATAATGGTTGGTTGATGTTTCTGGGCATTCCACTAGATTATCGTAACACAACTGATATATGCAATGCAGTATCCACTTTTGGCAAGTTCCACTACTTGCATCACATAGATACTGTTCTGGATAGAAAAATGGTTTATGCATCTTTTCAGTCACCAATATTAGTCCCAAGGGATGTAGTCTTTTCTCACTATAGTGACTTGGGGGAAATTAAGGAGACATGGAATGCACCCTGCTATATCCTGGAGTCTCACTTTGCTGATATTTTACCTGGTGATGAAGATCCGATGCCCTTGGATGGCAATCCACATCCACTGCCAGGAAATTTATTCTTTAATGATAACATGTTTGTGGGGCCTCAGTATCCTGAACTGGGTTGAGATATGCAGAAACCACAGCAACAACAGGCTGGCAATGTGCCAAACAATGATCATGAGGAGGATATGCCAGATGAGCCACAAGATCTTATGCAAGACTCAGGATCAGGGGTTATTGATGTACATGACATGATGCAGGATCATGAGACCAATGGACATGACCAGCAGATAATTGCTAATCAAGTGCTGCTCCCAGAAGTCAATATTCCTATTGAGCACCAGCTGCAAATCACAACACCTTATTGTCCAGTTCTACCTCCAGCCTTCATCTGGGATAGAGTTGTTGGGTTGCTCATTCCAAATGTGCTACAAAATCTCCTGCCAAAGCAAATATCTCCCCCACTGTTATTGCATGCAATCCTTACTAAGAGAAAGTGGGGTCTAGCTTTTGATGTGACGGTTGGCTTAAATATGTATGGCAACAAGCTGGATCAGCAAAGGAAATCTATTGTTCCAAGGAACAGGCCTGTGGCAAGAGCTCTTTGTTATGATGTACTGGATGATGATCAAGACAATGACAACCAACTGCCACCTATCTTCTCGGCTACTCCTTGCCAGAATATGATCAAAAGGAAATCCAAGAGGACAGTCCCTGTGACAGATACAGTGGTCAGAAGAAGTGCTAGACAAAGAGCTCTGAGGTAGGGGTTTAGAACGTCTGCCAACACTGTTACCCCTGTAAGAAAGAAGCCTAGGTGTTCCAGGAGGATCAGCAACAAGGAAGTCCAGCATGAAAAACCGCAATAGGAAGATACTAAGGCAGACACTGTTACTGTAGCGCCCCATCTTTTATACAAAGATGGAACACCTGTGTTATGTACTAGTCCCTGGATCACTGCCAGCACCACAGTACAAAGTATATAGTATCATTGCATAAGTATCAATTTACAACAACGAGATCCAAAAATAGCTAAGTATAGCTTTATTACAAAGTGCATAGTCATGAAGACTAGCTAGAATATTCAAAGTTCACAACAAAAGCAATAGTAAATGAGCCTCCTCTTCAAGCATGCGCCACTGGCAGACATGTTGGGTGTAGACTCGAGTCCAATTTATTCCTCATCTGAATTACCTGCACATTTGAATATGCAGCCCCCGAAGGAGGTCAATACAATGAAGTATTGGCAGGTGACTATGGTGGATAATTTATGACAAGTCTAATTCTATATGCATATTTGGCTTGGTGGAGTTGTAGGCTATTTTGCAGAAATCCAGTTTTCTCCTATCTTTTGTAAAACAATTTTGTTTCTCAAGACTTGGCACCAAGGGATGAAGCCCAAGTGCACCAACAATTCTTTCCTTAGTCAAATTTTACTTTATGAAAACAGTGTTGAGATTCTTCCGCCCATCCTTATCCAGCTGCTCGAAGTAGTCCATTTCCGGGGACACGGCTAAGTACTCAGATTGTCGACTCTGCAGAGGTTGTGCACTTTCACCTTTAGACTCAATTAACCCAAACATCCTATACACGCGGAGTGTATTAAGGAAAGGAGAGAATTGAGACAAGAACTTTCAGAAGAAGAATGCAACCATACTAGCAAGACCCGTTCCACCTACCAACTCTACATCTGCTTGTCAAGCTGACAAGTTGCACTCTCACAACTTAATTATTCTAGACAGAGCCCATTGTCAAAAGGCTGCACGGGAAGCTTCTAAACTTGGAGGAACTTGGTAATCTCTTCGTTGCTGGGTGGCCGTCCACAAGTGCACTTCTGGGTAACAACCACCATGCTCATGGCCCTAAGTAGAATAGACATTCATCCTAGGCGACGACAACCACAAGCATAGCCCCAAAAGTCACTCAACATAAACCATAACAACCAATTCCACCCAGATGTGTATTTTAAATTTGAAACACTTAGAAATATCTCCATATCATGATAAAAAATTTAATAGCATAGCTAAGCAACTAATAAAACTTTTCATGGCTGCTGAGGAGATAGGGTGGCTACACACTACTAGGATATTTGTAAAATACAAACTAAGTTAGCATTATAATATAATTCAAAAATCCCTACTATGCACACTACTCAAAATATACTACATATGCATATAGAAAATATTGGGTAGAATATGAATGTCACTTGCCTTGGTAACAGGAGGAGCAAGCACAGCAAGAATAACAATCACAAGCAAGACCTTCCTCTTCTTCACAGTCTAGCACAAACCATACATAAAATAAATAACCACACAATATCATCACACACCAAACATAAATATGTATGCATGAATGATATGCAATGATAATTTGACACTTATTAATAATTTTTATGCTCGGTTATTAAATGAATGAATTATAATTTCTAGGTATTTCTTATTTTAATTTATCACTTAAATAATTGAACAACATGTAGCACAACTTTGAATCCTACATTTACCACGTTTATTGTTTTATGTAATTCTTCAAATAAAACTCAAGTTAATATTTCTGAACAGAGGGTAATAATACAACACTATAACAATTAAATTTATTAGAAAAGCATTTTTATTATTTAAGTTATAGATTTAATAGCCGAAATACTCCTCGGATAATCACACCAATTATAATTTATCAAAAGGAAAAACAAATGATGTAGAAATAATCTACACTAGCAGGGCTATCCGTGGATATAAAATTTATCAAATTTGGACTTACAGCTCAAAAGATATGAATTTTTCAAGTTTAACATATTTTCTGTTTTTATTTACTAATTCTACCGAAAATAGAAAAAGGGAGGGCTACGTGTCGCAATCTGATTAGCCGATACAGTTTCGACGCGGATCGGCTCCTAGACCGTCCGATCTAACTAATCGTGGACGCACCAGATTAAACGAGATTAACAAAAAAAGAAAAAAAGAAAGCCCGTACGATCCGGATCCAACAGTCCAGATCGCACTGTCTGAACGCGAGCGGCGCGGATCGCCGTAGCTGCTCCCCCCGCGACGGAGCCATTGCCGGCTTCGTGCTCTACCGCGCAAAAGAAGGGATCGGAGTGCGGTTTCGTTACCAAGTGTTGCCGGACGTCGAGGTTAGCTTGATGGCGAAGCCGACGACGTCGAGATGGTCCTCTCCTCCCAGGGTTGCTCGCCGGAGTTGGAGTAGCGGACGACGGCGGCGGTCGCGGACGGAGGCGTCGCTGGGCTGCGATTCCAAACACGAGATCACGTCAAAACGATGCGCAAGTAAGAAAGGAGGTGAGGGAAGGAGAAGAGAGAGCGTGGGGTGGTCGTAGGGTCCCGTACGGCGAGCTCAACGGCGGCGGAACATGCGAGATGAGGACTCCGATTGTGGGCCACCCTGTGGCGTAGAGGTTAGGGTTTTGGGCGGAATCGAGAGGCGGGGTTGCGGGGTATAAATAGGAGGCGGGGGCACGAGATAAAATCGTTCTAACGATCCGTATCGATCTCGAATTTGAGATGAGCTCGAAGCCGAGAAATTCTCGTCGGGAGGTTGGGGATGACACGACGTCAGCGTGCGGGCCCCGCGTGTCAGCGAGAGGAGAGGCGAGGCGCGGGCTGGGCTGCTCCTGGGCCGATGGGAGCTGCGCGCGCAGTAGTTAAGGGTTGGCCCGCCCGATTCTTCTTTTTCCTTTTTATTTACTTTGTTTCTCTTTTCAAAACCTGATTTCAAAAATAAATTTTAAACTTAACCAAATCATTTCAGAAAAAATTATAAAAATAGGTTTTGGAAAGCTTATTAGAATTAGAACCTTTTGATATCATTTTGCCAAATAAATAATCTCATAAAATAAATATTAATATAAGGAGTGCAAATAAACCTCTTTATGTAATACAAATTTATTTAAACTTATAATTAAGTTTTAAATTATTCTTTATGTGATCTACATGCCATGCCTATATGATGAATGATGCATGAGTGCAAAGTTTTTAAATTTTTGAGAAATTTGGGATGTTACAATTACGCCACACACCCCAATTCAGATATTGCAGCACATTGGGAGGCAGTTACAGATACCTGATGAGGAACTGACAGAGAAAAAGCTTAATGCGCAACCTAAAAAGCCCCACTAATCCAGCTTGGATGATGAATATCAAGGCTGTGAAGATCAAGCTAGATGATATAGCAAGGACTGTATTTTATTTTGGTAGAATTCATTGCCTCAAGTTGCAATGTTACTTATCTGTCGAGGGAAAGAATATCTATGTATCCAGTGCTGATAATGGTCCTTTTGGTATGAGGAAACCTGTTATTACTACCCCATCTGCTGCTTGCTATGAGAACAGTATTGGTTATATTTTATGGTTATGTTCTCTATGTTTATTAGTGCCTCTGGAGGTTCTTTGCTATGCTTATTAATTGGTTTGTGTTGATATGTTTGCTGACTACACTATGTGGTCCTTGATATGCTTATGTGCCCTTTATCGATGTGGGAGAATCATAATATGCATATATACTGAAGGTTATGCTGATCTGACTGATTGTGTCTGTCAGACATGGTGTGTGATCTGCTACAGTGTTTTAAATGGATAGCACAACCTATAGACTATTGGATTGGAAAGTTCTGGATTGGAATGTGAGAGGCCTTAATGATAAAGATAAAAGAGTTATAGTATATAATAAAATTGATGAGAGTCAGTGCGCAATTATATGCCTGCAAGAAACTAAGTGTGAAACTTTTGTCCACTCCTTCATCAGGTCCTTTTGCCCAAAGAGGTTTGACAAATTTGTGTTTTCACCCTCAGTAGGTGCATCGGGTGGAATTATTGTCCTTTGGAACAGTGCAATTTTGGAAGGTACTCTAATTGAGACAAGAAGATCAGCAATTAAGATGTCCTTTTCCTCAAAGCATAACAAAGAGGCCTGGACCTTGGTTAATGTTTATGGCCCCTGCAGAGGAATTGAAGGAGATGAGTTCGTGCATTGGTTACATGACCTCAATATTAATTTTCATGAAAACTGGTTAATACTTGGGGACTTTAATTTTATTAGATCTGTGGATAACATAAACATACCACGAGCTGACATGAATGATATTTTCATTTTTAATGAAATTATTAGTTACTTGGGCCTCATTGAACTTCCGATGAAGGGAAGGGCTTTTACTTGGTCCAATATGCAAGAGCCGCCACTGTTGGAGCAACTAGACTGGTTTTTTACAAGCTGCCAATGGACCCTTAAGTATCCAAATACAATGGTGCATCAATTTGCTAAAACAACTTCAGATCATGTACCCTATTGTAGCGTACCTGCACTTAAAAATATGGCAGGTACCTGTGTATAGTGCAAACCCCTGAATCGATTCATTTGCACACATAGTTTACGATGAATATCACAACATTGTATCAATATTACACGAATAATCCAGACTTGACAAAATAAATAGTTCGATACAACTTTGCATAGCTTAAAGCTAGCTCAAAACAATAAAGCAGCGGAAATAAATCTTCAATGAGCCTCCAACTTCATGATACGCCACAGGCGAAAACATGTTGGTGCAGACTCGAAACCCAAACGTAGTCCTTACTCTTCGTCAGATATTTCTGCAACAAATAATTGTTTGCAACAGAGTGGGTCAAATTCCATTTAAAAATGGATCTGGCAAGTGACACTATGGTGGACACTCAATGGAAATAACTCTAAAGCCTGTATGAATATTTGGCTGGTGGAGTTCAAGGCTATTTTGCATAAAGCCAGTTTTGCCTAACTCTTTGTAAAACAAACTTATTAACAGTATAATTGGCAACACTGGTTAACCCAGATGAGCCAAAAGATATCGCGTCCTTAAGTGCACCCTCAGGTGAAAACCCCCACATTCAATGGTCCTAAGCATAGTGGAAACTATCTTAGGTGAAAACCCCCATGAACATGATCCTGAGTAGTCCACTGTTGTTTATCAAAATTTTATTAAGAAATTAGAATGTTGGGATTCCTCCATGTTCCTTGATCAGCTGTAGTCTTTACTTGAAATACTTCTCCTTGAGTTCTTCACGATCTTCTCCATTTATTCCTCACATCCCTTTGTTCCTGGGTGGCCTTCCACAAGTGTGCTCTCAGGTGAAAACCCCCACGTTCACGATCCTAAGTATATTAGAAACTATCTTAGGTGAAAACCCTCATGGACATGGTCCTGAGTAGCCACTCAACATAAACCAAACAACCAATCCACCCAGATGATTCATTAACTTAGTGATGTGCACTCCCAGGTGAAAACCCCCACATACTATGATCCTAAGTATAGTAAAGACTATCTCAGGTGAAAACCCTCATAGACATGGTCCTGAGTAGCCACTTAAGATTTTGTAAAACCTTTCTTCAATTGTGTAGCATCAAAATTCTACTAAGTCATTTCATAGGTAGCTAGACACAATGGAATAGGGAATTCTAAAGTCTTGCATAGCAAATCTACTAAGTCCTACACATGCATAGGGAAATAACTAAGTCATGCATAGAAAATACATAGGAATTTTATGGGGTTGTGCCACTTGCCTTGGCAACAAGAAGAATAGTAACAACAACTGCAACTGTTGTCGTTTCCCTCCGAGATTTCTAACACCTCAAACAAAACACACATAAACATTCTAACAAGTAACAATACAATAATATGTTATGCATGATGTGCAAAATACTTAGAGAAAATACTAAGTCTATTCTTCAAGGTGATCGACCATAATTATCAACTCTTTGTAAATTGGATATTGATCCAACAAACTTCAAGATGATAATAACATGATCAAAAATTGTTTTAAGTCAAGATTAGGAAAGATAGAAGAAAATGATGCAGGTTATCTTCCAGGCTTCATCTCCAAACTTGTAGTATTCTCCTTAGTGATGTCTTGATCACCATGTCTTAGAGAGAAGAAAAGAGAAAGAGAAAGAAGGACTTAGAGAATAGAGGGGGTTGGTCTTCTTGGACTTCCTCTTGATTTTTCTTCTAAGTGCTTCTACTCCTTGGTGATTATTCTGGAGTCTTGTTTTGGCTAAGTCCTTCATTGGTCTTCTAGCTCCAGGTTGAAAATCCTAAGTGTCTAAGTGCATAGCACTTAACCAAAAATGCTAAGTTGAAGATATTCCTAACTTAGAGAAAATAATGGAGGAGTTTTCCTATGAGATGAATAACTATATAATAAAATATGTTATGCATGCAATGCTCCTTTTAATCATAAACATCATACAAAATTTGTGATATTTTATAAAGTATGCATTAGGCTATAAATGCAATTTAATTAATTTCTATTTTTGCAAAATCATAAAAGGAATAAATATAATATTAAAGTTTTATGTGATTAAACTTTTATAACAAAATTTTATAAATGGTGTTAATAGACAGAGGACATTTAATTAAATTTATAGCAATTTGATTTAATCAAAATTAATGTTTCTATTAATAGTTATGTCAAAAATAGTCAAACTATTCAATTTAAAACATACAACTATTAAATCATGAAAATAATACTCAAAAATATTTTATAACAAAGGCATCAAGTTACAAATATTTTAAAGTTTCTAGAACAATTTTATTTGCAATTTTTGGATTTATAGATTTAAAGTTATTACAAATATACTTAAATCATCCATTTGAAATTTGAATAATGTATACTAAGTCAAATTTGAAATTTAACAGATCTAAAATATTCTACATGTCATGGGCTTTCCAAAAAAATAAAAATATTTGAATTTGGCTAAACAGATAAAAAGTAATGATAAAAACAATATGTAGGGGGTTTTCTGTAAAACTGCCATTTAATTCAATTTAAGAAAATCGTAGAAAATCTTTCTGCCTACGTGGATCCGACGTGGCGCTGACGGAGTGCTGACTGTGCGTTGACTATGCGAGCCACGTCAGCGTACCGGTTCGGTAACAAGTGATCTAATCCTAGCCGCTCGATCAAGATCCTACGGATCAGAAACAAAACAGAGCGGCGCGGCCCGCCGGAGAACTCCGGTGACTTAATCGTGGCGGCGCCATCGCCGGCAACATGCGTTCCACGCGTTTCAGGACGAGCGGGGATGAATGGGTCATGCCCTTACGCCCGAGAGGTCGAGGCGGACGTGTTGGCGAGGTGCACGGCGCCGGGGTGCTCTCCTTCTCTCGGAAGCGCTCGCCGGAGTTGGTTTCGGCGGCGGTTGTCCTCGGGTGTGGATGCAGGCGTTGATTTGCTGCGAGAAAAATTGCGCGACTTTGTCAAAAACGTGCGCACGGATTAAAGAAGAAGAAAGGAAGAGATGGGAGGGGTCGGGGTTCACGGATGGTCGCCGGAGTCGAGTTTTTCGCCGGCGGCAACGACGGGGCTCCGGGGACGCTTGCGGACGGCCTGGTGGCTCTCGGGCTCTGGTTTTTGGGGCAAAAGAGAGAGGGTGGAGAGGGCTATTTGAAGGCGTAGGCAGAGGAGGGAATCACGGCTTTAATCGCCAGGATTTAAGAGAGGAAACGGCCGGCTGTTTTCGGGCATGAAATCCGGCTAGAGGAAGACGACGATGATGTCACGCTGACGTCACCATTTTTCTTTTTCTTTTCTGATTTTTCTTTTAATTCATATCTTTTGATTTAATTGTCCAAATGATGTCAAATTAATTTCTAAAAATTTGTAAAATTCATATCTATGTTTTAAACCATTAGTGGGCATGTTTTGAAACTTTTTGAAAAAAATTATTTTGAAATATTCATAAAGTACAATTTTATCTATTTTTAGGTTAACTTTGAAATTAGGGATCTAATAATTTAGTTGGAGTTAAGTAAAATTTATGAAATTACCCATATTCAAATATTTTTGAATATAAATTATGTAAACTTATTTTGCTGAAATCATTTACCTTTATTTGGCATAATGGTAGAATAGTAGAATATAAATATTTTTAGAGCAATATGAAATATAATGGATTTTTAATTTAAACACTTTGAGATTTAATAAGATGATGAATGATGAGATGCATGTATGCATGAATGCAATGTTTAAATTTTATTTTCCAAAGAAAAATACTTAAATGTTTTCAAAAGTTTTAAATTTTAGTGATTTTTAAACATTCCAAAATATAGGGATGTTACAGACTACCACCCTTAAAAGGAATCTCGTCCTCAAGATTCGAGAAGGCTAGCAAAAGGTTTTGTCTGGGTATCGGGTTGGGCTACCACCCTTAAAAGGAAACTTTGTGGGTATTGAAAATTTCAATATGAAAACTTGATTCAGAATGTACCGTTTACTTCTTCCACAGTGATGTGGTTCACATATCCTTTATCGAAAAGATTTGACTTAGCAGCTTCTTCGGCCTTCTTCTTTGCAGGCAGTTATTGGCGTAATGACCCTTGTTCTTGCATTTGTAACAAAGCACCTGACTGGTATCTCTATGTTCAGAATTTGGACGGTGGTGTCCATTGTTATGGTTATGGCCAGCAAATCCATTTCCTTTATGGTCTCCATTGATTCCCTTGGATCCACCATGGTGATCGTGACGCTTGTGGTGACTTCCTCCATTATGGTGATTCCCATGTTTGTGGCCACTGTTCACAGCATGAACAAGGTGCTTCTTGAATGAGGGTTCAGAGGAGTGCTTGTCCATCTTCCTCTTCCTATTTTCAGCTTTCTTTATGCTATCTTCAAGGGTGATTGCTTGATCCAGAAGTATCTGATAGTTTGGTGCATACGCAACTGTCAGAGATATCTTCAGCTCATCACTAAGTCCATTGAGAAATTTTGACTTCCTCTTTGCATCCGTGTCAATGTCCTCAGGCGCATATCAAGACAAGGAATGGAAGTCATCCATATACTCCTTATAACTTCTGTTTCCCTGACGCAGATTCCGAAACTCTTCCCGTTTAAGATTCATAATTCCCGTGGAGACATGAGCATTACGAAATCCTTCCTTGAATTCCTCCTATGTCAAGGTGTCCAATGGGTGAGTAATCTGATAAGTTTCCTACCATTGGGCAACAGGTCCTTCAAGTAGGTGTGCGGTAAACCTAACTTTCTCAGCGTCATCACATTCAGTTGTCACCAGATCCTTTTGTACAGAGCGTAGCCAGTCATCAGCCACCATTGGCTCTGTTGCATTCGAGAACTTGTTTGGCCTAAGCCTCAGAAATCTGGTAAGCCTGTCCACTTGGGGAGGTGTTGTTGTTGTTGTTGTTGTTGTTGTTGTTGTTGTTGTTGTTGTTGTTGTTGTTGTTGTTGTTGTTGTCGTCGTCGTTGTTGTTGTTGTTGTTGTTGTTGTTGTTGTTGTTGTTGTTGTTGTTGTTGTTGTTGTTGTTGTTGTTGTTGTTGTTGTTGTTGTTGTTGTTGTTGTTGTTGTTGTTGTTGTTGTTGTTGTTGTTATTGTTGTTGTTGTTGTTATTGTTATTGTTATTGTTGCTTGCTGCAATAAACTGAGTCATCGTAGTCATCAGCTGAGCTTGAGCGGTGTAACATCCCAACATTTTAGAATGTTCAAAAATCACTAAAATTTAAAACTTTTCTTTTTATTAAAATAAAATATTAAATGCATAAGGAAACCAACTATAAAAGACTCCAAACTTATTGAAAGAGTTTAATATTTCAAATTTCACAGTTTAAACATTTTATTATTCACTGTATTTCAAAAACCTTAAAATACAATTTGATAAATATTTTACAAACTACAATTCATTTTATTTTAAATAAATTAGTTCTTTATAAGTATTTGAATTAAACCACTTAATTACAAGATTATTCAAAAGGTTATATAACTACTAAATGGTTTTCATTCCTTTAACTATGTTCAAAATATAGTTGGAAATTATAAGCCTATAGTGTATAACTTTAAAACCTCATAGAATTTAAATTAATGAATTAGCCAAATAAACATTTCATTTGCTTAAATGAATTTCATCTATTTTTCAAAGCATGGAATGATTAATAGATTCTAAATAAGAATAAAATTAAAACAAAGGTCTTGTCCAAAGTTGTTATGAAGTTTCAAATGCATTATCATATTATAAAATATAATGTTGCACAAATTATTTTTAATTAAAAATGAATACATTATATCTTCTCTTTTCCATTTTCATATAGTTGTGTTATATCATTAATAATTATACCAAAGCCAAAAATGAATTTAGAAATTGAAAATGAGTTCAAATAACTTAAACCCAAACATATTGGAATGTGGATATTTTTACAAATTTATTTTAGCCAAAGGAAAATTTAAATGAGAAAGAAATTCAAATTTGACTTTAAGTGTCAAATTTGTAATTAAGCAATATTTCAAAATACTAATTTTCAAAAATATTCAAAACATACCCACAACTGGTTTAACAGCAAGATATTATTTTTACAAATTTTTAGAAATTAATTTGACATCATTTGGACATTTAAATCAAAAGATATGAATTAAAGAAATAAAATCAGAAAAGAAAATACTGGCTGACGTCATGCTGACGTCAGCAGATCTTCTTCTTCCTCTAACCGAACGAAGCGAGGATATGGAAATTGAATCGGAGACGATTTCCTCTCCGATTCGTGCGGGATACGATCTCCGAAGCCCCCTATATAATCCCCGGACCCCGCCGCGTCTTTTCCCCCTCGAAACCCTAACTAAATCACGCCACCAGGCCGCTGGAAAGCTCGCCGGAGTTCGCCTCCTCCGCCGCCGTCCTCTGCAGTTTCCGGTGAGCCCCGAGCCTCCGAAGCCCTCTCATCCCCCCCCCCCCCCTCGCTTCCCCATCGTCGTGCGCACCTCCTAAGCCTCGTGTTCGGTGGTTTCGTGCAGCGAGTCGAGCGCCCCGTGCTCGACCGGATCGCCCGGAGCGCCGCCGCACTCCGTCCGCCGCTGCCGGCCGCGCCAGGAAGCGCGACACGACGCCGTCGCCACCATCTGCATCGCCGCGACGAGCTGCACGTCGTCGACACCGCCGTTCGTCCGGGGGAGCACCGGAGCGTCACCGGCGTCCACACCCGAGCGGAGCACCGCCGTCCTCGACTATTCCGGCCACCGGCGCCGCCCCCTTCCGGTCAGAGCGAGGTGAACCATCCGATTGAAATCCAACGGCGTAGATTAGATGCCTCAGATGAAACGGTACGATCTGATCTGGACCGTCAGATCCAGATCTGACGGCCCAGATCTGTGACTAATACACGTCAGCGCCACGTAGACAGCCACGCCAGCGTCCACGTCAGCGCCAGCGTGTATTTAAATTTTCTATTTTATTTTTAATTGGAAAAATTGCAGATTAGTCCCTGTAATTAAAACATCCATAACTTTTTAACCACAACTCCAAATTTAATAATTTTTATATATTTGGAAAGCTCTGGATGTGTAGAATAATTTGGATCAAACAAAATTCAAATTTGACTTAGTATAAAATATTCAAATTTCAAATGGTGAATTTGAGTATATTTGTAATAACTTTAAATCTATAAATCCAAAAATTGCAAATAAATATGTTTTAGAAACTTTGGAATATTTGTAAATTAATGCCACTGCTATAAAATATTTTTGAGCAAATTTTGAATGATTTCATAGTTGTGTGTATAATTTGAATAGTTGGACTAATTTGGAAATAACTTTTAATAGAAACATTATTTTGGATTAAATCCAATTGCAATAGATTTAATTAAATGCTCTCTGTCTATTAACATTAATTATAAAATTTTGTTATAAAAATTTAGTCATAGGAAACTTTAATCTTATAATTATTCCTTTTAGTATATTTTCCAAAATTAGAAATTAATTAAATTGCATTTATAAATTCATGCATATTTATAAATAAAACACAAAAGTTATTTTTATGTTTCTTGTGATTTAAGATTTCATTTCATTCATAGCATATTTTATATTGTAGATATAATTCTCAAAGGAAAACCCCTCTTCAATAGTTTTCTCTAAGTTAGGATTATTTTCAAACTTAGTATTTTGGGAAAAGTGCTATGCACTTAGACACTTCGTAATTTTCAAGATGGAGCTAGAAGACCATTGAAGGACTTAGCCAAAAACAAGACTTCAGAAGTATCTTCAAGGAGAAGAAACACTTGGAAGAAAATCAAGAAGAAGTTCATGAAGGACTTAGAAGAAAAACATCCCCAAGATGTCAAGCACTTAGAAGAAAAGTGAGAAGAAGTTCAAGAAGGCCAACCCCTTTTATTCTCTAAGTCTCTCTTTCTGTCTTTTCTTCTCTTCTGAGACTTCATGACGACTAAGTAAATCCAAGACCAGCCTCGAGGATACAAGAACCACCAAGTCTGAAGATCAAAACTTCAATCAAGACTTCATCAAGGAGAATATTACAAGTCTGTAGATGAAGCCTGGAGGACAACTACATCTTTCTTTCTACCCTTTCCCTCTTTCCTAATCTGTCTTTTAGACTTAAACAAATTTTGATCATAATGTTATCATCTTGAAGTTGTTGGATCCTAGCAGCATACTGGGATGAAGCGGCCTGGAAACAAACCTTACATGTCCACGTACATGAGACATGTTCCACAATTTAAGTGGCTGGCCGGGTGTCTGTCTCTCTCACTATAGTGAATGTCCAATTTACAAAGAGTTGATAATAATTGTTGATCATCTTGAACAAATGACTTAGTATTTTTCTCTAAGTATTTTGCACATCATGGCTAAGCCATTAGAGTGCTTGTTTCAAAAAGATATAAAACAAAGTATGTTTATCCAACTTAAGACTTTAGCCCTTAGTCCTTTTGGACCAGCACATTTGCCTTGCATAAACTTAAAAGATTTCCATGGCATGAAAAGGCATGTCTAGCCTTAGGAATATTTTGCACATCATGCATAAACATATTTTCCTTAGAAAGTTTTATAAAACTTATTTATTCATCTAGTATGTGTTTGTTTGCATTGTGGATTTGTGCTTGCTGTTGATTGTTGTATTGTTGCTTGCTTATATTGTTTAGATTAAACGGAGAGCAAACGTTCGTTGTTGAAAAGAGTTTGTGAACAACGACAACATTCAAAGGCAAGTGGCACACCCCATAAACTTCCTATTTTTATATGCATGTGTTGCTATGCTAAACCTGTGTAGAATCCCTTATACCTGTGTCTAGGTACCTATGCAATACTTAGTAGAATTATTGATGCTATGTAAATGTTGTTTTGTGAAAATCTAAATTCTACTAAGTTAAGAATGAAACACCTGGGTGGTAATTGGTCGGATGGTTTATGTTGAGTGGCTACTCGGTCCATTTCTATGGTTCCTATAGAGTATGTACAGTTGAGAACGGCCACCCAGGAACAGAGGAATCTGAAGGAACTCCAAGTGACGATTGCTTCCAGTGCAGCCATTGCCATATGGGCTCTGGCTTGATCAATTATGTTGCGTGGACTCTCTCCGGCTTGACAAGCAGATGTAGGGGGATGTTAGGTGGAACGGGTCAAGCCAGTATGGGGAGGGAAAATGCTTCTGAAAGATCTCGTCTCATTCTCTCCTTTCCTTATCACAAAAGGTGTGTAAAGGATACCTTGGGTTGAATGGGTACAATGGTGAAAGTGCACAACCTCTGCAGAGTGTAAAAGTAAGTACTTAGCCGTGTCCCCGGTTACGGACAATTTTGAGCAGCTGATCAAGGACGTCAACGGAGGATTCCACCATTCCAACTTCAAAAATCTAAACTTGATGGGTGAACAAGGGTAGAATGAGACAGTGGATTTCATGCCACGGATGTCTCGAATAGAAGAAAAGTGTTTTCAAAAGAATAGGAAAAATTGGCTTTATGCAAATTAGCCTTGAGCTCCACCAGCCAAATATTCATATAGGTTTTAGAGTTATTCCATAAGTGTCCACTATAGTGTCACTTGCCAGACTCCATTTTTAATGGAATCTGACCCACGTTGTTGCAATATTTTTTTATTGCAGATTTGATCAGATGACGAGTGAGGTTTCGTTTAAAGGTTTCGAGTCTACAACCAACATGTTTTCGCCTGTGGCAGCATGAAAGTTATAGAGACTCACTGCTATTCTATTTCCGCTGTGTACTTTGTCAATGCTAGCTTTATGCTATGCAACTTGTATCAAATATTTTGTAATTCTGGATCATCGATGTAATACAATTGACGCTTTGTTGTGATATTACATCGTAAACTGTGTGTGCAAATGAATCGATCCAGGGATTTGCACTATACACAGGTATCTGCCTTATTTAAAGTGCAGGTACGCTACAAGCGGCCATTAGTTGTCGCATGGCATTATTGTTGTTGTTGTTTTCAGGAGCACGGCGGGGAGGCATCTGTGGGTTTTAGCATAGATGAGTAAAAGATAGACAGATCTAGGGGAAACATTTCTACCCATAAAAGCAATTGACACAAACAACCACAATCATTAAATTTTCAAACATTTTTTGAGAAAACCGAACTAATCGTTCTGTAACGAAGCACCCGAGGTTATGGAGAACACATACGATAATACTGCCATACCACAATTTGATAGGTCAATACATCATTAGTATCTCGTTACTCTAATAGATAGGTGGTCTAGTCTATCTCCTTCCTGAGTGCATCAAGTTCCTCTTCTAATTCCTTGAGTTCGTCAAGATACTTTTGGGTGTTTTGAATTCTAAATTCAAGTCTTCTTCCAAGGTTCTCGATGGCTTCGCATGCTGCACTTCTTGCTGAGTCAAAGAATGATGTGTGGAGTATTGGGTTGGTGAACATGTAGTAGCCCTTGGTCTTGTGGTCGTCTTGTTTGCCCTTGTATAAATGGAGTTGCACCCACCAGTACCCTTGACCTTCACCCATGAAAGGAAAACCTTTGTATATTGCTTCTCCTTCAAATCCCAAACTCTTCATGTTATCCTTAAGTGCTCTTGGAAAATCAGTCTCACTTTGTAGGGTCATGGTCATCATTGGTCCCTTCTTGAGTGATCCAATGAGGTTGGTCATCTAAAAATAAGATAAGGTATTTAGAAAGCAATTACATACGATAGTTACAAGAGGAATATTAGAAAAGTTTTGTTTTAGTAAACTGAATAAAAATAGATTTTAATTCCTATGGTCAAATCCTATTTCTATCCAGACTTAGGGGTTTCGAACCTACAGACAACACAGTGCTCTGATACCATCTGTAGCGTACTTGCACTTAAAAATATGGCAGGTACCTGTGTATAGTGCAAACCCCTAGATCGATTCATTTGCACACACAGTTTACGATGAATATCACAACATTGTATCAATATTACACGAATAATCCAGACTTGGCAAAATAAATAGTTCGATACAACTTTGCATAGCTTAAAGCTAGCTCAAAACAATAAAGCAGCGGAAATAAATCTTCAATGAGCCTCCAACTTCATGAAAAGCCACAGGCGAAAACATGTTGGTGCAGACTCGAAACCCAAACGTAGTCCTTACTCTTCGTCAGATATTTCTGCAACAAATAATAGTTTGCAACAGAGTGGGTCAGATTCCATTTAAAAATGGATCTAGAAAGTGACACTATGGTGGACACTCAATGGAAATAACTCTAAAGCCTGTATGCATATTTGGCTGGTGGAGTTCAAGGCTATTTTGCATAAAGCCAGTTTTGCCTAACTCTTTGTAAAACAAAGTTATTAACAGTATAATTGGCAACACTGGTTAACCCAGGTGAGCCAAAAGATATCACGTCCTTAAGTGCACCCTCAGGTGAAAACCCCCACATTCAATGGTCCTAAGCATAGTGGAAACTACCTTAGGTGAAAACCCCCATGAACATGATCCTGAGTAGTCCACTGTTGTTTATCAAAATTTAATTAAGAAATTAGAATGTTGGGATTCCTCCATGTTCCTTGATCAGCTGTAGTCTTTACTTGAAATACTTCTCCTTGAGTTCTTCACGATCTTCTCCATTTATTCCTCACATCCCTTTGTTCCTGGGTGGCCTTCCACAAGTGTGCTCTAAGGTGAAAACCCCCACGTTCACGATCCTAAGTATAGTAGAAACTATCTTAGGTGAAAACCCTCATGGACATGGTCCTGAGTAGCCACTCAACATAAACCAAACAACCAATCCACCCAGATGATTCATTAACTTAGTGATGTGCACTCCCAGGTGAAAACCCCCACATACTATGATCCTAAGTATAGTGAAGACTATCTTAGGTGAAAACCCTCATAGACATGGTCCTGAGTAGCCACTTAAGATTTTGTAAAACCTTTCTTCAATTGCATAGCATCAAAATTCTACTAAGTCATTTCATAGGTACCTACACACAACGGAATAGGGAATTCTAAAGTCTTGCATAGCAAATATACTTAGTCCTACACATGCATAGGAAAATAACTAAGTCATAAATAGAAAATACTTAGGAACTTTATGGGGGTGTGCCACTTGCCTTGGCAACAAGAAGAATAGTAACAGCAACTGCAACTGTTGTCGTTTCCCTCCGATATTTCTAACACATCAAACAAAACACACATAAACATACTAACAAGTAACAATACAAGAATATGTTACACATGATGTGCAAAATACTAAGAGAAAATACTAAGTCTATTCTTCAAGGTGATCGACCATCAATATCAACTCTTTGTAAATTGGATATTGATCCAACAAACTTCAAGATGGTAATAACATGATCAAAAATTATTTTAAGTCAAGATTAGGAAAGATAGAAGAAAATGATGTAGGTTATCTTCCAGGCTTCATCTCCGGACTTGTAGTATTCTCCTTAGTGATGTCTTGATCACCATGTCTTAGAGAGAAGAAAAGAGAAAGAGAAATAAAGACTTAGAGAATAGAGGGGGTTGGTCTTCTTGGACTTCCTCTTGATTTTTCTTCTATGTGCTTCTACTCCTTGGTGATTATTCTGGAGTCTTGTTTTGGCTAAGTCCTTCATTGATCTTCTAGCTCTAGGTTGAAAATCATAAGTGTATAAGTGCATAGCACTTAACCAAAAATGCTAAGTTGAAGATATTCCTAACTTAGAGAAAATAATGGAGGAGTTTTCCTATAAGAAGAATAACTATATAATAAAATAGGTTATGCATGCAATGCTCTTTTTAATCATAAACATCATACAAAAATATATAAAGTATGCATTAGGCTATAAATGCAATTTAATTAATTTCTATTTTTGCAAAATCATAAAAGGAATAAATATAATATTAAAGTTTAATGTGATTAAACTTTTATAACAAAATTTTATAAATGGTGTTAATAGACAAAGGGCATTTAATTAAATTTATAGCAATTTAATTTAATCAAAATTAATGTTTCGATTAATAGTTTTGTCAAAAATAGTCAAACTATTCAATTTAAAACATACAACTATTAAATCATGAAAATAATACTCAAAAATATTTTATAACAGAGGCATCAAGTTACAAATATTCTAAAGTTTCTAGAATAATTTTATTTGCAATTTTTGGATTTATAGATTTAAAGTTATTACAAATATACTTAAATCATCCATTTGAAATTTGAATAATTTATACTAATAAAATTTGAAATTTAACAGATCTTAAATATTCTACATGTAAAGGGCTTTCCAAAAATATAAAAATATTTGAATTTGGCTAAACAGATAAAAAGTAATGATAAAAACAATATGCAGGGGGTTTTCTGTAAAACTGCCAATTACTTCAATTTAAGAAACGTAGAAAATCTTTCTGCCTACGTGGATCCGACGTGGCGCTGACGGAGTGCTGACTGTGCGTTGACTGTGCGAGCCACGTTAGTGTACCGGTTCGGTAACAAGGGATCTAATCCTAGCCGCTCGATCAAGATCCTACGGATCAGAAACAAAACAGAGCGGCGCGGCCCGCCGGAGAACTCCGGTGACCTAATCGAGGCGGCGCCATCGCCGGCGACATGCGTTCCACGCGTTTCAGGACGAGCGGGGATGAATGGGTCATACCCTTACGCGCGGGAGGTCGAGGTGGACGTGTTGGCGAGGTGCACGGCGCCGGGGTGCTCTCCTTCTCTCGGAAACGCTCGCCGGAGTTGGTGACGGCGGCGGTTGTCCTCGGGTGTGGATGCGGGCGTCGATTTGCTGCGAGAAAAATTGCGCGACTTTGTCAAAAACGTGCGCACGGATTAAAGAAGAAGAAAGGAAGAGATGGGAGGGGTCGGGGTTCACGGATGGTCGCCGGAGTCGAGTTTTTCGCCGGCGGCAACGACGGGGCTCCGGGGACGCTTGCGGACGGCCTGGTGGCTCTCAGGCTCTGGTTTTTGGGGCAAAAGAGAGACGGTGGAGAGGGTTATTTGAAGGCATAGGCGGAGGAGGGAATCACGGTTTTAATCGCCAGGATTTAAGAGAGGAAACGGCCTGCTGTTTTAGGGCGTGAAATCCGGCTAGAGGAAGACGACGATGACGTCACGCTGACATCACCAATTTTCTTTTTCTTTTCTGATTTTTCTTTTAATTCATATCTTTTGATTTAATTGTCCAAATGATGTCAAATTAATTTCTAAAAATTTGTAAAATTCATATCTATGTTTTAAACCATTAGTGGGCATGTTTTGAAACTTTTTGAAAAAAATTATTTTGAAATATTCATAAAGTACAATTTTACCTATTTTTAGGTTAACTTTGAAATTAGGGATTTAATAATTTATTTGGAGTTAAGTAAAATTCATGAAATTACCCATATTCAAATATGTTTGAGTTTAAATTATGTAAACGTATTTTGCTGAAATCATTCACCTTTATTTGGCATAATGGTAGAATAGTAGAATATAAATATTTTTAGAGCAATATGAAATATAATGGATTTTTAATTTAAACCCTTTGATATTTAATAAGATGATGAATGATGAGATGCATGTATGCATGAATGCAATGTTTAAATTTTCTTTTCCAAAGCAAAATACTTAAATGTTTTCAAAAATTTAAATTTTAGTGATTTTTAAACATTCCAAAATATAGGGATGTTACACCTATGTGGTCAGTATATCCACTCATATTCCTAAAGCCCAAGTTTTCAGGTTTGAGAACCATTGGGTCAACCAACCTGGGTTCATGGAATTATAAGTAGAGTTTCAAACCTGTCTAAGCAGCCACTAGTGCTGGCATTCTCACAGCCAAGTTTAAAAAGGTGAGACAGGAGCTCAAGAAATGGGGAAGATCCATATCACAAATTAAAATACTCATTGAGAAGTGTAATAAAGTAATTCTGATACTTGACCAATTGGAGGATGAGAGGAGTCTGAGTAAACCGGAGTTCAACTTCAGCAATATAGTTAAGTTACATCTTAAGCAGATTTTGCTTCTTCAATTTGAGTACTGGAAAAATAGATGCACAGTGAGATGGGTACAATTAGGGGGTGACAATACAAAATTCTTTCATGCAAAAGCTACAGAGAGATTCCGTAGAAATACAATTGCACAAATTACAAATGATGAAGGTTTGGTCATGATGGACCACCAACAGAAGGCAAATGCATTTTGGCACAACTTTAAAAACAGAATGGGGTAATCCTACCCACGGCTAGGCCGTTTGAACTTAGGGAGGTACTGCAGACAGAAGATAATATGGAAACACTAATTGCTCCGTTTGATGAGAAAGAGATTGAGGGGGTAATGCAACATCTGAAAATTGATCAAGCACCAGGACCAGATGGTTTTAATGGTATGTTTGTCAAAAAGTGTTGACACATACTTAAGGGGGACTTTTATAAGATGTGCAATGATTTCCATTCTGGCAATCTTTCTTTACAAAGTACCAATGGTTCTTACATTGCATTGATACCCAAAGTACAGTCCCCAGAAACTGTTGGAGAATTTAGACCAATATCCCTGACAAACACATGTCTGAAGTTCCTAACAAAACTCATTGCCAATAGACTGCAAATAGTGATCACACGAATCATTCATGTAAACCAGTATGGCTTTATTAGAGGGAGAACAATACAAGACTGTCTAGCATGGTCCTTTGAGTACCTGTTCCATTGCAAGCAATCAGCTAGGAAAATTGTGATATTCAAGATAGACTTTGAAAAGGGATATTAACCTCTGGATATTCATGAAGCTATTCTTCAAGTCCTTACTTCTAAGGGATTCCCAAGCATCTTCATTAAATGGGTGAAAGAGATATTAACCTCTGGGTATTCATCTGTCCTGCTAAATGGTATTCCTGGCAAAACTTTTGTGTGTAAGAGAGGAGTTAGACAAGGAGATCCATTGTCACCACTACTGTTTGTTGAGGGTGCTGACTTGCTACAAAGCTTAGTTAATAAGGATCATAGGGAGGGGCTGCTGAGTGCTCCAATACCAGTAAGGCAAGATTACCCAATAGTACAATATGCTGATGACACAATAATTGAACTGCCTGCCAATCCTAGACATTTAATGGTTTTCAAAGAGATTCTTGAAATGTATGCTGCATTAACTGGTCTAAAAATCAACTTTCACAAATCCTCTTTGGTATCTATCAATGTACCACAAGAAGAGATGGTTGATCTTGCGAACATTTTTTATTGTAAAGTTGGGTCAATACCTTTCACCTATCTAGGCCTTCCCATGGGCACCACAAGACCTACAATTAGAGATCTCTCTCCCTTGACAGATAGAGTGGAAAGAAGGCTTACTGTTGTTACAACTTTTCTTTCGTATGGGGACAGGCTAGTGATGGTGAACTTTGTCATGTCCTCCCTACCAACCTATTTCCTGCTCACTCTTGATCCGTCGGATGGTCTTTTAAATGTGGTAAACAGATCAAGAAGACAATGTCTATGGCGCACGAAAGATAAACATAAAGTACATCCTTTGGCAGCTTGGGACATGGTCTGTAAGACAAAGAACAAGGGTGGTCTCGGTATTATTGACCTCAAGGTCCAAAATGCTGCATTGCTACTTAAACATCGACACAAGTTTTACAGCAATGACAGTACTCCTTGGGTTCAGTTGATCAAGGATGCATATTATCATATCACAGAGGCACATGCGGTGGTTGATTCTGGCTCCTTTTTGTGGAAAGGGTGTTTAGGCATTTTGAGACCTACAGATTGATATCTAACTGTATAATTGGCAATGTTAAATTTGTGCTCTTCTGGACTGATAGCTGGATGGACATGGCTCTGCAAGAAAAATTCCCAAGGTTGTTCTCATTTGCACTTGACAAGCTACAGTCGGTGGCTGAATTTCTGCAACCTGATGATATGCTACAGTCCTTCCACTTACCTCTATCCGAAGAAGCATTTTCTGAGTACAACATTTTAGTTGTTCTCATCCAGGAGACTCATCTAATGGAATAAAAGGAAGATGCATGGACATGTAAGCTAGGAGATGGTAAATATCAACCAAGCAAATATTATAAGCAGCACTTCTCCACCCTAAGCACACACCCCCGTTCCTGTTGGATATGGAAGAACAAATGCCAGTCCAAACATAAGTTCTTTGCCTGGTTAGTGCTGCATGACATGCTCAATACACATGATATGCTTGTCAGAAGACATTGGGTGGTTGATGGCTCGTCTGACTGTGTTCTCTATGCTGCTCATGTCTTAGAGGACTGGAGACATTTATTTTTTAATTGTCTCTTTAGCACCAGAATCTGGAATTATCTGCAAATTACATGGGCTCCTGGTGGCACCAAAGCACAGGTTTTGATAGCTGCTAAAAAAGGATTTCAGGGTCCTTGCTTTACAGAAATAGTGGTACTAGCGTGCTGGAGTATTTGGAAACAAAGAAACAATTACATCTTCAAAGGAACCAGACCTAGTTTTAGAGGTTGGAAATCTAGCTTTGTACATGAGGTATCTTTGCTAAAGTTCAGAGTTAAGGACAGTGTTAGCTCTCTCCTGACTTCCTGGTTAGATAGTCTTCTTTAATTTAGTTACTAACCATGTACATATACTTGTTTCTTTTGCAATAAAATGAGGAGAAAAAGCTGTGGGGGGGCTCCCCCTCAGTAGAAAAGTTTCAAAAAAAAAATTATTTCTACTACTGAAAATTATTATGAGAGAGGAGAATATGGTTGTAGAAGTTTTGATGTTACTAAAACACCTCTCCATATGCTAAAAGTTTTGAAGTTACTCTTGTTTTACCTTCTTATGCTTGGCACTTTGTTCGTTGTGAATTTATTTGTGTACAATATCCCTATGCATAGGAAGTGGGTTAGACTTAAATGTGTTTTGAATTTGTATGTTGATGCTCCTTTTGTTTTATTTTCGATATTTATGAGAGCATCATTACAACTATCAAGCCTAGCTAAAAGGCAATAAAGAAAGCGCTTTTGGGAAGCGACCCATTATCTTTTATTTTCAGTTTTAGTCAAGGACTTGTCCTACCTCTGTAGCAATTACTTTGTATCTTTATTTTATTTTATTGTTGTGTCAAGATTAGCCTCTAGTTGAAACTTGATGCTAAATTTGGATTCCTACGCAGTAACAGTTTTTTGATGTTCACCGTTTAATTCGTAACTCTTCATAGAAACGTCAGAAAAATCTTCCCTTGATTGTGCGCAATCCTCAGATATATATGCAAATTTCATTAGTTTTGAGTTTTCTGATCTGAGCAAGTTAAGTGCCTCAAAAATATTCGTCTTTACAGATTGTTCTGTATTTGACAGATTCTGCCATTTATTTTGCAATGTCTCTTTTGCTATTTTGATTGGATATTTTTATCCTATGAAGTATCAGTGGCTGTACCAAATGTCCAGGATCATTGGTAGCAATTGTGTTCCTACAGAATATCATAATTTTTCGTGCACTAACCCTCTAATGAAGTTAACTCTAAGTTTGGTGTGGAGGAAGTTTTCAAGGATCAAGAGAGAAGGATGATACGATGTGATCAAGAGGATAGTAAAGCCAAAGCTTGGGGATGCCCCGGTGGTTAATACCCAACATATTTCAAGAAGACTCAAGCGTCAAAACTTGGGGATGCCCAAGGCATCCCCTTCTTCATCAACAAACTATCAGGTGTTTTCTAATCAAACTATATTTTACTTCCGCCACATCTGATGTGCTTTTCTTAAAGCGTCTTTTTGTTTTTGTTTGTGTTATTTTCATTATCTGAATTAAGTGGATCCTAGCATTCCTTTTTGGGAGAGAGACATGCTCCGCTTTTTCTTATGAATACTCGTATTCTTCACTTATATTTGTTGAGTATTCTTCTCTAGCTACTGATGTGCTTTCTATCTCTTGTTTTGCATGCATCTCTTGCTAGAGCCGTTAGCTTTATTATATCATACTCTCATATCTCATTGTTTAATTACTTGGAGAGTTTATCTTTTAAATAAGTTGATTGGTGTTTGGTTGAGAACAGAAAATGCTAAAAGTGGTAGATGGTATAACAAAATGATACATAATCTTGTAGATCATTAAATTGTGTCACTTGAATCATTGATGTTGTTTGGAGATATTAATTTGCTTAATGGTAAACATGATGGTCTAGTAAAGTGGAATGATTAATGGTTGGTCTAGAAAAACTTGAAATTGTGCCACACTTAAATTTCCAGTTGATTGCATAATGATATATGACTTCTAGTTGCTAATGGCAACCGTAATGACTTTGTGTTATGCGCTACGGTCGGGTCCCCAACAGTGACTTGTTAATTTGCCACAGCACCTCTTGGAGTTATTTTCATTATGCCTTGTAAGAACATATTTTTATTTGGAATCTTTTTATTTGTGAGTTCTAAAACTGCGGTTTGCATGGCACTTCCACCATCATATTGCTGAAGAGGATCGTAGGCAGAAAACCAAAAATTTCCTAACAATGATATCCTTAAAACATGCCAATATCTATTCTACGCAGATATAGTAGTACGAACGGAGATCGGAATACATACCCTTGTAGATCGAAAGCGGGATTATGTTCCCACACGAAAGTTGACGATGAAGACCGACAAAGCCGACCTCAAGGTCGTGAAGAGGAAGCAGACCTCGTAGCACCGCTAGCGCAGCACCTCGCAGGGCGTTACACACGTACGGTGGACCGACGACCTCCGAAGCTTCAGTCCAGGACGAGCAGCGGAAGACTTGGACCGGAACACCAGCAGCGCGGCAGCGGGGTATGGTGGAGAGATCCCCCCTCTCAACTCGGCGCAACTCCGACAAAGGGAATCACGAAATCGAGAGAGAATTGGGGAATTAATTGGTGAATTAAAATGTCAGGGGTGCCCCATATAAAGGCTCCCGGGAGTAGCCAACCTTGCCAGCCAGGCAATATGGGACTATCCCCCATTGCCTGGTGCGGCATGGATGGTGCGTCGGCCCCATGGTGGTGGGGCTCTTTTTGCCCACCTAGGCCGGCCATCATGCCCCCACCGAATTCCCCTAGGCAATTTTTCCCCTCTTGGGACTTATTTCCACCAGAAGGCCCATTTAGGGAAATCAGCCTAAATAAATTCGAAAATAAATATATAAAATCATATTTAGACATTAATTACACTAATTAATATCAAGCATATTATATATAATTTATTCTAGCTCCGAAAACTATTTCGTCGCTGCCCGATCTCCATCGGACCTCTCCCGGGACGTTCCCGGTGATGTCTTTCCTTTCCGGTTGTCTTGTCGAAACCCCTTAAGTGTGTTACCCTAACGGTTCGAAATAATAACAGGTAGATCGAGACTCCTCTGATCCACGACTAACTCGTAGGACTGGACCCCATGAATTAATCCCTGTGATATAACGAATGAGTTTCATCTATCAAACCTGAACGTAAGGTCTTAAACCTTTTGCCATAGCGATACTTAGCGTGTCCGAGTATCGTTCATAGATATCTCCATACCTAGCTGACCTCGTTACTGACAACGCTATCTTCTACACGTCTATGATTTCATGTCTCCGTGATCTAATCACATGTTTGCAACCTCATTAGACATAATCTCACCAAGTGGGCCCTAGAGTATCTATCCTGCTATGCGGATTGGCAAATCCCGCTCTTGACCCCTCGTCTCAACTACTCCCTTGCGATACCCAAAAGTATCACCGTTATTGTCATACTATATAAGATTCGACGTTTGGTGCGATCAAAGTATCTTTCAGGAATAACAATAAGAGTTGATCTCACGGTCGAAGGCGTAATGACCAAGTCCTACAAATATGGGTATGTCCATCACATCGTTCCACTAACGATATGACTTTCATTGCCGATCGGCGCCATGCCCTATGATCGGAAAACCTCGATCATCGATCGCGCTATGAAACTAGTCTTAGTAGAGGCTACTAGGGACCTGGTTGTTTACGCATCACACTTGTATTAATGTTACCGCTTAATACGGTTATAGCATGACACAAAAACATATTATGAACAAACGAGATATGATAAAGAAATACACTTTATTAAATGCCTCTAGGGTATATCTCGTTCAGTCTCCCACGTGCACTAGAGTACAAATTAATTTGGATTACAACTACTTGGTGTGTTTCATGCTTGTCAAGCGGAAGAGGCTTCGTCAGGGGATCTGCCATATTCAGATCCGTATGCACTTTGCAAATTTTCACTTCGCCTCCTTGTACATACTGTCGTATCACATGGAAGCGTTGGAGAATGTGTTTGGCGGTGGAGTGAGACCTTGGCTCCTTGGCATTAGCAATGGCACTCGTATTGTCGCAGTAGAGGATCACGGGGTCTTGCGCGCTCGGGAACACTCCAAGTTCAATGATGAACTTCCTCAGCTACACAGCTTCATTCCCGGCTTCGCAAGCAGCAATGTACCCCCACTCCATTGTAGACTGTGCGACGATGGGTTGCTTCCCATTTCTCCAGCACACAGCGCCTCCATTCACCTTGAATACATAACCTGTCTGTGACTTAGAGTCATCAAGGTCTGAGCAGAAACTTGCATCAACATAACCTGTTACGCCAAGTTCTTCATCACAGCCACCATAGACAAGGAACATTTCGTTTGTCTTATTGAGATACTTAAGAATGCTCTTACCGGAAATCCAATGCGCCATTCCTGGATTACTCTGGAAACAGCTTGTCAAACTTAGAGCCAATGCCACATCATGTCTAGTACTTAACATTGCATACATAATCGATCCTTTGGCTGAAGCATAAGGATGTTTAGTCATATCGGCCTTACCCTGTTCCGTTACCGGACACTGTGCCTTTCGCAATGTTTTATTCTTGATAACCAGCAGAGAATCCTTCTTTGCCATCTCCATACCGAAACGTTTCAGTATTTTATCAAGATAAGTACTCTGACTCAACGCTAATAGACGTCTTGATCTATCACGATAGATTTTAATGCCTAAGACGTATGCAGCTTCTCCTAAGTCCTTCATGGAAAATCTACTGTTTAAATAATTCTTCACGCTATTCAGAAGTTCCACATCATTCCCAATCAGCAATATGTCATCTACATATAGTGCTAAGAACACAACCGATCTCCCACTCATTTTCTTGTAAATGCAGGTCTCTTCCAAATTTTGGACAAATCCAAAACCTTTGATCACCTCATCAAAGCAAAGATTCCAGCTCCGAGATGCTTGCTTCAATCCATAGATGGAGCAATGTAGCTTGCATACCTTGCTAGCATTTTCTGGATCGACAAAACCTTCCGGATGTACCATGTACAACTCTTTCTCAATGTTTCCATTTAGGAAGGCTGTTTTGACATCCATCTGCCATATTTCATAATCGTAATATGCAGCAACTGCTAACAAAATACGAATAGACTTCAGCATCGCTACCGGTGAAAAAGTTTTATCGTAGTCAATCCCATGAACTTGTCGGAAACCTTTTGCGACAAGCCGAGCATTATAGACGGTCACATTACCATCAACATCAGTCTTCTTCTTAAAGATCCATTTATTCTCGACGGCCTTGCGCCCTTCGGGAATTTCCATCAAAGTCCAAACTTTTTTATCATACATCGATCCTATTTTGGATTTCATGGATTCTATCCATTTCTCGGACTCTAGACTCGCCATTGCCTCCTTGTAGTTCGTAGGTTCGTCTTGTTCAATTAACATGACGGTGCAAACCACGTTGCCATACCATTATGGTGCGATACGAGATCTACCAGACCTTCGAGGTAGAATACTTTCCTCGATAGTTTCTCCCACTCCATCTGTGGAGGACATTTCTGGAACAGCTTCCGTTGCGCCACTCGGAATCTCGAGTTCAGGATCAATGATCTCATCGAGGTCTACCTTCCTCCCACTTACTCCTTTCGCGAGAAACTCCTTCTCTAGAAAGGTACCGGTCTTCGTGACAAACATTTTTCCCTTAGCTTGGTTGTAAAAGGTGTATCCTACGGTTTCCAGCGGATATCCTACAAAGACGACTTTCTCCGACTTCAGATCAAGTTTGTCGGGTTGTAGTTTCTTAACATACGTCTCACAACTCCAACCCTTCAGAAACGATAACTTAGGCTTCTTGCCATACCACAATTCATATGGTGTCGTTTCAACGGATTTGGACGGAGCCCTATTTAAAATGAATGCGGCTGTTTCTAACGCATAACCCCAGAAGGATACGGGAAAATCGGTAAGAGACATCATAGATCGGACACTATTCAGTAGAGTACGATTACGTCGCTCGGACACGCCGTTACGTTGCGGTGTTCCAGCAGGCGTAAGTTGAGGCACTATGCCACAACTCTTCAGATGTGTGCCAATAAAACTCAAATACTCGCCACCGCGATCGGATCAGAGGTGCTTGATTTTTTTGTTAAGCTGATTTTCAACTTCACTTTGAAATTCTTTGAACTCTTCAAAAGTTTCAGACTTGTGTTTCATCAAATAGATATAACCGTCTCTACTCAAGTCATCAGTGAAGGTGACGAAGTAACGATAACCATTGCGTGTCGAAACGCTCATTGGTCCACACACATATGTATGTATGATCCTTAATAAATCCGACGCCCGTTCAACGAAACCTTTCAACGGTGTCCTGGTCATTTTTCCCATAAGGCATGGTTCGCATGTATCGAGTGATCCAAAATCCAACGAGTCCAAAAGTGAAGGGGATCGTGTGCAGAAAACAAAAATTTCCTACCAACGATATCCTAAAACATGCCAAGATCTATTCTATGCAGATATAGTAGTACGAACGGAAATCGGAAGACATACCCTTGTAGACTGAAAGCGGGGATTACGTTCCCGCACAAACGTTGTCGATGAAGACCGACGAAGCCGACCTCAAGGTTGTGAAGAGGAAGCAGACCTCCGAGTATCGCTAGCGCAGCACCTCGCAGGGCATCACACACGTACGGTGGAGACGACGGCCTCCGAAGCTCCAGTCCAGGACGAGCAGCGGAAGACTTGAACCGGAACACCAGCAGCGCGGCATCGGGCTATGGTGGAAGAGATCCCCCTCTCAACTCGGTGCAACTCCAACAAAGGGAATCACGAAATCGAGAGAGAATTCAGAAATTAATTGGTGAATTAAAAGGCCAGGAGTGCCCCTTCTTATATAGGCTCCCAGGGGGAGCCAAACTCCTCACCAGGCAATGTGGGAGTATCTCCACATTGCCTGGTGCGGCATGGCTGGTGCGTCGGCCCTGGTGGGCCCCATTTGGCCCACCTAGGCCGGCCTCCATGCCCCCACCGAATCCCCTTGGGGATTTTCCGCCTCTTGGGCCTTCTTTTGACCAGAAGGCCCATTTAGGGAAATCAGCCTAAATAAATTCGAAAATAAATATATAAAATCATATTTGCATATTAATTACACTAATTAATATCAAACATATTATATATAATTTATTCTAGCTCCGAAAACTCTTTCGTCGCTGCCCGATCTCGATCGGACCCCTTCCGGGACATTCCCGGTGATCTCTTTCCTTTCCGGTTGTCTTGTCGAAACCCTTTAAGTGTGTTACCCAGGCGGTTCGATATAATAACATGTATGATCAAGACTCCTCTATGATCAACGACTAACTCGTAGGCCTGGACCCCATGAATTAATCCCTGTGATATAACGAATGACTTTCATCTATCAAACCTGAACGCAAAGTCTTAAACCTTTTCCCATAGCGATACTTAGCGTGTCCGAGTGTCGTTCCATAGATATCTCCATACCTAGCATGACCTCGTTACCGACAACGCTATCTTCTACTCGTCTATGATCTCATGTCTCCGTGACCTAGTCACATGCTTGCAAGCTCTTTAGACATGATATCACCGAGTGGGCCCTAGAGTATCTATCCTGCTATGCGGACTGGCAAATCCCGCTCTTGACCCCTCGTCTCAACTACTCCTTTCTGATACCCAAAAGTATCACCGTTATTGTCATACTATATAAGATAGGATGTTTGGTGCAATCAAAGTATCTTATAGGAATAACAATAAGAGTCATCTCACGGTCAAAGGCGTAACGACTACGTCCTCCCAATCTGGGTATGTCCATCACATCGTTCTCCAACGATATGACTTCCATTGCCGACCGGGCGCCATGCCCCATGATCGGGAAACCTCGATCATCAATCGCGCAATGAAACTAGTCTTAGTAGAGGCTACTAGGGACCTGGTTGTTTACACATCACACCCGTATTAATGTTTCCGCTTAATACGGTTATAGCATGACACAAAAACCTATTATGAACAAACGAGATATGATAAAGAATACACTTTATTAATTGCCTCTAGGGCATATCTCCTTCAGTCTCCCACTTGCACTAGAGTACAAATTAATCTAGATTACAACTTGGTAAAAGCTTAACACCCATAGCTACCTGGTGTTTTTCATGCTTATCAAGCGGGAGAGGCTTTGTCAGTGGATCTGCCACATTCACATCCGTATGCACTTTGCAAATCCTTACATCGCCTCCTTGTACGTACTAGTGTATCACATGGAAGCGTCGGAGATTGTGTTTGGCGGTGGAGTGAGACCTTGGCTCCTTGGCGTTGGCAATGGCACCCGTATTGTCGCAGAAGAGGATCACGGGGTCTTGCACGCTCGGGAACACTCCAAGTTCGATGACGAACTTCCTCAGCCACACAGCTTCATTCGCGGCTTCGCAAGCAGCAATGTACTCCGACTCCATTGTGGATTGTGCGACAATGGGTTGCTTCCCACTTCTCCAGCACACGGCGCCCCCATTCACCTTGAACACATAACCTGTCTGTGACTTCGAGTCATCAGGGTCTAAACAGAAACTTGCATCCACGTAACCTGTTACGCCAAGTTCTTCATCGCAACCACCATAGACGAGGAACATTTCCTTTGTCTTATTGAGATACTTAAGAATGCTCTTAACAGCAATCCAATGTGCCATTCCAGGATTACTCTGGAACCGGCTTGTCAAACTTAGAGCTAATGCCACATCAGGTCTAGTACTCAACATTGCATACATGATCGATCCTATGGCTGAAGCATGAGGATGTTTAGTCATATCGGCCTTATCCAGTTCCGTTACCGGACACTGTGCCTTCCGCAATATCTTATTCTTGATAACCGGCAGAGAACCCTTCTTTGCCTTCTCCATACCGAAACGCTTCAGTATTTTATCAAGATAAGTACTCCGACTCAACGCTAATAGGCGCCTTGATCTATCACGATATATTTTTATGCCTAAGACGTATGCAGCTTCTCCTAAGTCCTTCATGGAAAATTTACTGTTTAAATATTCCTTCACGCTATTCAGAAGTTCCACATCATTCCCAATCAGCAATATGTCATCTACATATAGTGCTAAGAACACAACCGAGCTCCCACTCATTTTCTTGCAAATGCAGGTCTCTTCCAAATTTTGGACAAATCCAAAACCTTTGATTACCTCATCAAAGCGAAGATTCCAGCTCCGAGATGCTTGCTTCAATCCATAGATGGATCGCTGAAGCTTGCATACCTTGTTAGCATTCCCTGGATCGACAAAACCTTCCGGTTGTACCATGTACAACTCTTCCTCAATGTTTCCATTTAGGAAGGCTGTTTTGACGTCCATCTGCCATATTTCATAATCATAATAGGCAGCAACTGCTAACAAAATCCGATTAGACTTAAGCATCGCTACCGGTGAAAAAGTTTCATCGTAGTCAATCCCATGAACTTGTAGGAAACCTTTTGCAACAAGCCGAGCTTTATAGACGGTCACATTACCGTCAGCATCAGTCTTCTTCTTAAATATCCATTTATTCTCGACGGCCTTGCGCCCTTCGAGAATATCCATCAAAGTCCACACTTTGTTATCATACTTGGATCCTCGGATTTCATGGCTTCAAGCCATTTCTCGGACTCTAGACTCGCCATCGCCTCCTTGTAGTTCGTAGGTTCGTCTTGTTCAACTAACAGGACGGTGCAAACCATGTTGCCATACCATTCTGGTGCGATCCGAGATCTACCAGACCTACGAGGTAGAATACTTAACTCGACAGTTTCTCCCACTCCTTCCACGGAGGACGTTTCCGGAATTGCTTCCATTGCGCCACTCGGAATCTCGAGTTCAGGATCAACGATCTCATCGAGGTCTACCTTCCTCCTACTTACTCATTTCGCGAGAAACTCCTTCTCTAGAAAGGTACCGGTCTTTGCGACAAAAGTTTGCCCTCAGCTTGGTTATAGAAGGTGTACCCAATGGTTTCACGCGGATACCCTACAAAGACGACTTTCTCCGACTTCGGTTCGAGTTTGTCGGGCTGCAGTTTCTTAACATACGCCTCACAACCCCAAACCTTCATAAACGATAACTTAGGCTTCTGGCCATACCATAATTCATACGGTGTCGTTTCAACGGATTTGGACGGAGCCCTATTTAAAATGAATGCGGTTGTTTCTAACGCATGACCCCAGAAGGACACGGGAAAATCGGTAAGAGATATCATAGATCGAACACTATCCAGTAGAGTACGATTACGTCGCTCGGACACGCCGTTACGCTGCGTTGTTCCAGCCGGCGTAAGTTGGGGTACTATGCCACAACTCTTCAGATGTGTGCCAAACTCAAACCTCAAATACTCGCCACCACAATTGGATCGGAGGTGCTTGATTTTCTTGTTAAGCTGATTCTCAACTTCACTTTGGAATTCTTTGAAATTTTCAAAAGTTTCAGACTTGTGTTTTATCAAGGAGATATAACCGTATCTACTCAAGTCATAAGTGAAGGTGACGAAGTAACGATAACCATTGCGTGTCGAAACGCTCATCGGTCCACATACATCTGTATGTACGATCCCCTATAAATCCGGCGCCCGTTCAACGAAACCTTTGAACGGTGTCTTGGTCATTATGCCCATGAGGCATGGTTCGCATGTATCGAGGGATCCGAATTCCAACGAGTCCAAAAGTCCATCGGAGTGGAGTTTCTTCATGCGCTTTACACCAATATGACCGAGACGGCAATGCCACATATACATGGCGGTATCATCACTACACTTAATCCGTTTGGCTTCTATGCTATGGATGTGAGTACTACGATCGAGATTCAACAAGAATAAACCATTATTCTCAGGAGCATCAACATAAAAGATATCATTCATATAAATAGCACAACTGCTTGATACTGATTTAAATGAATAACCGTCTTGTAACAAGCAAGACCCACTTATAATGTTTACACTCAAGGATGGTACAAAATAACACTTATTTAAAACCAAAACTAATCCCAATGGTAGATGTAGAGGGAGCGTGCCGACAACCACCACGTCGACTCTCGATCAGTTGCCGACGCGCATCGTCACCTCATCCTTAGCCAACTACCATCTATTCCGTAACTCCTCCTGAGAGTTACATATATGAGCAACAGAACCAATATCAAATACCCACGTGTTGCTCCGGGCGGATGTAAGGTACACATCTATAACATGTATATCAAATATACCTTGCTCTTTGTCGACCGTCTTGCCAGACTTCCTATCCTCCAGGTACTTGGGGCAGTTGCGCTTCCAGTGACCTTTTACCTTGCAGTAGAAGCACTCCACACTAGCTCTGGGACCAGATCTGTTAGTCTTGGGCTTGGCACTCATCTTGCCTTCCCTCCTGGACTTCCAGCTCTGCTTTTCCTTGCCACCGGATTTCTTAAAATCGACGGTCTTGTTGACCATCAACAGCGTGTGCTCCTTCTTAATCTCCACCTCAGCAGTCTTGAGCATCACGAACACTTCACCCAGTGACTTAGCCATGCCCTGCATGTTGTAGTTCATGACGAACCCTTTATAGCTAGGGGGCAACGATTGCAACACCCTGTCAATCGCCAGCTCATCGGGAATCTTGCATTCCAGAGCATCCAGGCGTTGAACGTAGCCAGACATCTTCACCACATGCTCGCTCACACTGCTATGCTCTTCCATCTTGGCCGAGAAGAAAATCTCAGAAGCTTCATATCTCTCAGCCTTAGCCTGTGGCGCGAAGACAGCCTTCAGATCAGAAATAATCTCGAAGGCGATCATCTTCTCGAAGCGCTTCTGCAGGTCGGCTTCGATGGCGTAGAACAGGCCACTCTGGACAACGGCAGAATCCTCCGATCTGGTCCGGAAGACCTTCTTCTCATCCTCAGAGGCTTCATCTGCGGAAGGGTCACCTATGGTGGCCTCAATGACGTAGGCCACCCTATGGGGAGTGAGGAGGATCCTCAGGTTGCGGAACCAGGCCATGAAGTTTGACCCATTGGTCTTAAGTTTTTCTTTCTCAAGGAACAGACCTAGGTTAAACGAGGGGCGAGACATCTACAATGGAATTTGCAACAACATAAGACTTTGTTCATAATAATTTTGAGTTATAGTATTTTTAGAAAATAACTAACATAACTCCCACTCAAACGAACATCCCTCCTGGTCGTTTAAGCGATTACACGACCCCCATCCATTGCACCACCCCTCATCATCAGAGCCGGCGGCACAACTTCAAGAGTAAACAAAAGTCCGCCACACCAATTTTGTGACTCGTGCTCGACCTTTCGGTCTCCCTGTTCCGAGGCCATATCTGCATATGCTAGGCTTGCCACCATAACCTCCACGCTGATGCTTGTGCAACATGGCTTACACCCACTATATGCGAACGACGATATGTCTGACACCCGATCATCACGACCTGCCTCATAACGTAGAACTTTCTTGGTGGTGCGCGTTGGAGGGAGAACACTAGTGGTATTTTGAAGGGATCATCTTATATAACTACCGCCGCGTAATTAATATATACTATATATATAATCACACAATATAAGATGCGCACAATACATCAAATGTAATGCAATGTGATATAGTCCATTGCGCCATGGTCTTCTTGGCGCCCGCAGTTTATAAACAATTTAATAAACCTACCTTGACCATATCACATAGCCCCTGCAAAATAAAGTTAGACGCTTCTACTTTATTTTTTGCATATTTTACGTGGCTTGAGGCTTTCGTAAATAGAACCGTTTCATACCTACGAATCTTATGACCACAACAACGACCAATAATTGCATGTTTAAGCATCCCTTTCGGGCCCTCCATTGAAAATGCGAAGACCAACTAAAGAGAGAGAAACTGTCGCCCGCCAGCCACAGATACGGTACAAGCCATATGTCAGTAGTGGAACCAGTCTCGCGTAAGCGTACGCGCAAAGTCGGTCTGGGCCGCTTCATCAACTCGATGCCGCTGGAATCACAAGTGCACGCTAGAGGGTAGCAAATAACAGGAAAGGTGCCCCCGTGTAGAACACGGGTTCTAACAGCGTACAGCTATATCTACGATAGATCGGCTCTGATACCACTGAAGGGGATCGTGTGCAGAAAACAAAAAATTTCCTACCAACGATATCCTAAAACATGCCAAGATCTATTCTATGCAGATATAGTAGTACGAACGGAGATCGGAATACATACCCTTGTAGACCGAAAGCGGGGATTACGTTCCCGCACAAACATTGTCAATGAAGACCGAGGAAGCCGACCTCAAGGTCGTGAAGAGGAAGCAAACCTCCGACTACCGCTAGCGCAGCACCTCGCAGGGCGTCACACACGTACGATGGAGACGACGACCTCCGAAGCTCCAGTCCAGGACGAGCAGCGGAAGACTTGGACCGGAACACCAGCAGCGCGGCAGCGGGCTATGGTGGAAGAGACCCCCCTCTCAACTCGGCGCAACTCCAACAAAGGGAATCACGAAATCGAGAGAGAACTCGGGAATTAATTGGTGAATTAAAAGGCCAGGGGTGCCCCTTTCTTATATAGGCTCCCAGGGGGAGCCAACCTTGCCGGTCAGGCAATGTGGGACTATCCCCACATGCCTGGTGCGGCTAGGCTAGGTGCGTCGGCCCCCTGGTGGGCCCCTTGGCCCATCCAGGCCGGCCACCATGGCCCCCACCGAATCCCCTAGGGATTTTTCCCCCTCTTGGGCCTTCTTTCGACCAGAAGGCCCATTTAGGGAAATCAGACTAAATAAATTCGAAAATAAATATATAAAATCACATTTGCATATTAATTACACTAATTAATATCAAACATAATATATATAATTTTTCATGGCTCCGAAAACTCTTTCGTCGCTGCCCGATCTCCATCGGACCCCTCCCGGGACGCTCCCGGTGATCTCTTTCCTTTCCGGTTGTCTTGTCGAAACCCCTTAAGTGTGTTACCCTAGCGGTTCGATATAATAACAGGTATGAACAAGACTCCTCTATGATCAACGACTAACTCGTAGGCCTGGACCCCATGAATTAATCCCTGTGATATAACGAATGACTTTCATCTATCAAACATGAACGCAAAGCCTTAAACCTTTTGCCATAGCGATACTTAGCATGTCCGAGCGTCGTTCCATAGATATCTCCAAACCTAATCCCGACCTCGTTAACGACGACGCTATCTTCTACTCGTTCATGATCTCATGTCTCCGTGACCTAGTCACATGCTTGGAAGCTCATTAGACATGATCTCACCGAGTGGGCCCGAGAGTATCTATCCTGCTATGCGGACTGGCAAATCCCGCTCTTGACCCCTCGTCTCAACTACTCCTTTCCGATACCCAAAAGTATCACCTTTATTGTCATACTAAATAAGATACGACGTTTGGTACGATCAAAGCATCTTCCAGGAATAACAATAAGAGTTGATCTCACGGTCAAAGGCGTAATGACTACGTTCTCCAAATCTGGGTATGTCCATCACATCGTTCTCCAACGATATGACTCCCATTGCCGACCGGCGCCATGCCCCATGACCGGGAAACCTCGATCATCAATCGCGCAACGAAACTAGTCTTAGTAGAGGCTACTAGGGACCTGGTTGTTTACGTATCACACCCGTATTAATGTTTCCGCTTAATACGGTTCTAGCATAACACAAAAACCTATTATGAACAAACGAGATATGATAAAGAATACACTTTATTAATTGCCTCTAGGGCATATCTCCTTCAACATCTATAACATGTATATCAAATATACCTTACTCTTTGTCGACTATCTTGCCAGCTTTCCCGTCCTCCAGGTACTTGGGGCAGTTGCGCTTCCAGTTACCTTTTCCCTTAGAGTAGAAGCACTCCACGCCAGATTTGGGACCAGATTTTTGGAGTCTTGGGCTTGGCAACCAATTTTCCCTCCCTCCAGGACTTCCAGCTCTTCTTTCCTTTGCCACCGGATTGCTTGAAATCGACGGTCTTGTTGACCATCAACAACGTGTGCTCCTTCTTGATTTCCACCTCAACAGTCTTGAGCATCACGAACACTTCACCCAGGGACTTAGCCATGCTCTGCATGTTGTAGTTCATGACGAAGCCTTTATCGCTAGGGGGCAACGATTACAGCACCCTATCAATCGCCAGCTCATCGGGAATCTTGCATTCCAGAGCGTTCAGGCTTTGAACGTAGCCAGACATCTTGACCATGTGCTAGCTCACACTGCTATGCTCCTCCATCTTGGCCGAGAAGAAAAGCTCAGAAGCTTCATATCTCTCAGCCTTAGCCTGTGGCGCAAAGACAGCCTTGAGATCAGAAATTAACTCAAATGCGCTCATCTTCTCAAAGCGCTTCTGTAGGTCGGCTTCCATGGCGTAGAGCATGTCACTCTGGACAAAGGCGGAATCCTCCGATTTGGTCTGTAAGACCTTCTTCTTATCATCAGAGGCGTCATCTGTGGGGGGGGGGTCTTGTAACATCCCAAATGTAACATTCCTAAAAATATGTGCTTGCTTGTGCAATAAAGTGGACATCATGTCATCATTCCATGTGTGTTTGCTTTTATTTAAATAAATTGCTTTCAAATTCAAATTCCATATTTATATTTCAAATGCAATTTCAAATTATTCAAATAAAGTTTCAAATTATTTATAAATGTTCAAACCAGTAATTTAACATGACTATTTTGAAAACTATTAAAAAATTGTTCAAAAGTTTTTATCATGTTTATTTCCTGTTTTGTTTTAAAAATACAAAATCAGGAAACAATAAAAGAAAATAAAAAGCAGAAAACAAAAAAATAAGAAAGGAGAAGAAACAAACCCGGCCGAGCTGGGCCAAATGCTCGGCCCACTCAACCCAGCTCGGCCTGCTCCTGGTCTTCTTCCCCGTACAGACGAGTCGAGCCCCCCACCTTTCCACGTAGCCATGGCGCTCTCTCCCACTGCCAAGCTGCCCCCACTGCCTCTCCCCTCTCCTTCTTATCCCCAGCCCCGCGCCGAACCTAAACCCTAACCCTTTTTGCCTCTGCCCCCGCCGCCCCTCGCTCCTACACGCTCTGCCGTCGCCATGGACGAGGTAAGATTAAGCACGGGTCCCCGCTGATCCCAGGCACCTTCTCCTCCCTCCACGCGCCAGTAGACCCCCGGCGAGTACCCCGTCCACGGAAGCAAGCAAACGGACCCCGGGAACGCCGTTCACTCTTCTTCGACCACGCCGGCCGTCGCTCGGCCTCGTCTTCTCAGTCACCGACGCAGCATCTCCGGCCTCCTCGACCTCCTTCCTCTCTCCATCAGGTGCCCCTCGGTGAGCCTCGTCTTCTTCCCCTCTCGCCCCCTCCGTTTGCTTCTCTGGTGTGTGCTATTGCGCCGGCGCCGGCGAGCACGCCACGGACCCGCACGGAACCGAACACGTCGAGCACGAACCTGTCAAAAACGTGGGTGTTTCTCCGACCCGAGGACGAAAACGAGACCCCCGGACACGATGGAACGCCACAAACACAAGAACGCACGCGCGCCGCCCCAGTTTGGTCGCTGCCGGGGCCGTTCCCCGTAGCCGCGCCTCTGTTCCGTTCCTTCCGTCAGTCTCGTCAGAGAAACGAGAACAGAGCACTTAACTGGTTTTAAACAAAACTAGCCTAGATCTATCAATAACACGTACGAGCCGCACTGGTTAACAGCGATGTGCGTCCGCCCGCCCGCGCTCGCGAGTTCGAGTCTCCATCGGGCAATGGATTAAAACCCAGTTTTTTCCGCGCGCTGACAGTCCGGGCCCACCTGTCATCGACAATGGGCGGCCGCGCAGTCCCAATATGGCGCCTAGGCCCGCTAGGCAGCCTCTCGGGCTAGGCTCCAGGGCTATGAGAAAAGTCCGAGACGCTGTAGTTTTCCACCGAGCCCCCTGGAGTTTCTTGTTTGCAGAGAGTACCTCCCCTGCCACGTTTCTATCACGGATAAGTCCCTACACATTTACAGAATCACCTCTAACACTAAATATGCAATAACTTTAATCTATAACTCCAAAAAAAAAATTATATGTTTAATATAAGAAAAATGCAATGAACATTATTATAACATTCTTATGTCATGTTGCATCATTTATTTTAAATGCTTAGTTTAATTATCAAATGCAACTAATTAATTAAATATGAAATGTGTGGGGTACTAAATATATAATACCCTAATTCCATTTAATTTGCCCATACCAACTATGCCATATCTTGCCATGCTAATAAACATTTAATTTGATATGTAGATATATAATTTGCACCATAATTAATTGCCGGGATTTCATCCCCGCTTTAATGTGACCTAATCATCACATGCCATTTGTCACATCAATTGTTTGCGCATTCCATGTATTGATTATTGTTTCCTATTGTCTGTGTTTGGCTCTTCTCTGGGTAGACGACAACGTGCCTGCAGCGAGTACCTACGATACTGAGGTTCCAGCTTTTGTGTCGGGCCACGAGCTGCCAGGCAAGCTTCTGCTAACATGTTACACGATTGTTTGGTTTTCATCTTTGCCTTTTGATCTATGTTATCCTAGATACCGTTTCTCAAATTGCGAACCCAGCACATGATTATCCTGCAGCCTATACATCTATATCCCCACAATAACCCCTTGCGAGTCGTAGTGCATGCTTAGATTTGGTTGTGCGAGTTGTTCGTCTGTTCTTTTATCTCATATGCTTAGTATGATAGATTGTTCTACTTTAATAAATTGTTGTCTAATGTTTGGGTATTGTAATTAAAAGATAAGGCACCAGGTGGAAGGCCTTGCGAGGTGCTTTGTTCTGCTCAGTGTCGACCTAGGACCTGATATGTAACATCCCAATTTTGCAAAAATTTAAAACTTTGCATTCATGCATCATTCATCATTTAAGCATAACATTTCTATTTCATAACTACAAAATTTAATGTCAAATAAGAGTTTTAAATAATATATATTTCCATTAAGTGGTTATTTAAACTTCTTTAATAATATAAAATTTCCCAATTTATCTAATGGGCAAGAATAATACTAAAAATTTATAAATTTAATAATCTTTCTAAAACATATTTTTATGAATTTTTCTAAAGTATTTTGGCTGAGTTTAGGAAATCATTTTGAATAAAACAGAAATTAATTTGAGAAAAGAAAAGAGAAAAGGAAACGGGCCGGCCTCCCTAACTACCGTGCGCGCGCGCGCTTCGGCCCAGCAACAGCCCGGTAGCCCGCGCTCCCTCTCCCTCTCGCTGACAGGTGGGACCCACCTGTCAGGAGAGTCTTCCACCTCCGGACGTGAATCCCCGCGGATTCCCCTCCGTTCCGATCTGATTTCGACTCCAAAAATCGTGGAATTTGTTTCCTTATGCGCCCCCATAAAATCCCCACCCCTGCCGCTTCTCCCCGCGCCCAAACCCTAGCCTTTTTCGCCTCCAGGCCGCTCGGAAGAAGATTTCCGCCACCGTCGTCGCCGCCGGTATTTTTCTTCAAAACTCCGGCGCCGTTCTTGCTTCCGAACTCCTCTTTCTCCTCTAATCTTTCTTCTTTCGCTAATGCGCACCTCCGTGACATCGTGTACGCCCGTTTTCCGGAGCCGAACGTCGCCTCCGTCCTCAACCGAAGGTCTCCGCCGCCGCCTCCGTCTCCGACGAGGAAAGGAGAGGAATTCCGACGCCGCCGCCGCGCCATCGACATCGCCTCCTCCTCCGCTTCGTTTTGGTAAGACCCGATCCTCCCGGGGCTTCGTATAAACGCCGAGAACGTCAAAGCCGACGCGCCGCCGCCGCGGGCGCCGTCGCCGGCGAGCGCTCCGGTGACCCACGCGCCGCTCGGTTCGACCGGGCGTTCTAAGCCGTTGGATCTAGATCGAAACGTTTACGCGCGTCCGTTTTTATTTAGATCAGACGGGTCACGTCCGCGATCTGCGTGAACCGTTTTCGTCCAATAGGATCGCGCCACGTAGCCCCATATTATTTCTTTTTCTCTGGAATTTTATAAATAAAACAGAAAACGTGCAAAACTTAGAAAATTCATAACTTTTGATCTATAAGTTCAAATTTGATAAACTTTATATCCACGGAGAGCCCTGCTAACGTAGATTATTTCTACATCATTTGTTTTTCATTTTGATAAATTATATTCCATGAAATTATCCGAGGGGTAATTCGGCTATTAAATCCATAACTCAAATAATAAAAATGTTGTTTAAATAAATTTAATTATTTTAGAGTTAGGATATTGCCCTCTGTCCAGAAATATTAATATGTGTCTTAATTGAAAATTTTCATAAAACAATAAAAGTTGTAGTTATAGAATTCAAGTTTTGTTATATTATTTCTATCAATTAATCGATAAGTAAAATAATAAACTCCTAGGATTGCATCTCATACATATAATAACAGAAGATATAAATAATTGATAAGAGTATCTAGTTATACTCATGGCACGTATGCATGCATACATTCTTATGTTTGTGTATTGTGTGATATTGTGGGGGTATTTATTTTTGAGTATTGCTTGTGCTAGATTGTGAAGAAGAGGAAGGAATTGCGTGTGATTGCTATTCTTGTTGTGCTTGCTCCTCCTGCTACCAAGGCAAGTGACTTCATAAAAAACCTACTATTGTATTCTATTGCATACCTAGTGTTTTAAGCAGTATTTGCAAAAGTAGTATGCATGATAGGTTTTTGGGAGATTGTAGTATGCTATGCAAACCTGTTAGGTTACCCCTTAGAAATTCCAGTTAGACCCCTATTATAATTAAGTGGAAGTACCTGCTGCAAAAATGATTGTTGTATGGTTGATGTGATAAATGAAAATTTCCACTAAATTAATTTAACGCCTGGGTGGATTGGGTCGATCGAGAAGGTTTCAAGTTGAGTGGCTTCTCAGGGCCAAGTCTCATGGTCGTCTTCGCCCAAGATAGTTTTCACTTACTTGGGGCCATGATATGCGGTGTTAACCCGAGTTGCTCACTTGTGGTAGGCCACCCAGGGCTATGAGATTTAAGTTTACACTGAGTCTAGTTGCTTATCGTGCAACCATTGGTCAATATGGGCTCTGTCTTGATGGAGTAAGTTGATGTGGACCTAGGTCAAGAGATTGATGGTGGCAGAGTTGATAGGATGGTGGTAACCTATTAGTATGATCATGGGAAAGCAACTTCTGAAAAGTCTCGTCTTGATCTTCTCTTCCTTCTCACTAAAGGAGTGTAGAGGATAGTTTGGGTTGATTAAGTCTAATGGTGAAAGTGCACACACTCTCGAGAGTTAAAACCTAAGATCTTAGCCGTGTCCCCGGCATCGGACAAATTGAGTGACTACACAAGGCTGTCTTCTGAAAATCTCTTCATCCCAATTTCTTAATAAAACTTTGATGGGTGAACATGGGTAGGAGACATGGATTTGTCTCGCGATTGTCTATAAAGAGAAGATATTGATTCAAAAAGTTGTTTACCAAAAGTAGGAGAAAACTAGCTTTGCGCAATAGCCTTGAGCTCCACCAGCCAAATAAGTATATAGATATAGCTTAGTAGAATATTAGAAACTAAAGTCACTTGCCACCACAATTCAATTGTGCTGACCCTTTATAACTGGGCTGCAACTAAACCTTACGGATTGTTCGAATGAGGAGTAAGGGGGTTGTATTCGAGCTACAACCAACATGATTGCCAGAGGCTTCATGGAGATGATGTAGCTCCATGCTATCTTTAGAATTGCGTATGAACTCTGAAATTAAGTGTGAACTATTTATTTCAGCTAGCACTTCAGCTAAGCTGAGTTGTAAGGATTATTTGTTTTTGGATCATTCATCTCGTTTTGTAATAAATTATGACATTGTATTGTGATATTACATCTTATTGGAAAATGCGAGACTTATGTGATCCAAGTCTTCCGCATTATTCATATGTGCCATTGCTATCCTAAGCAAGGGCGCTACATGATATTTTGTCCTGGGATCCAATTTTGAGCGCACTAACCACTTGTGGGTGGCCCAATGGAGCCCCTCGACTTTGAACAGAACCTCAACTCGTCCATGTGCCGCAAGTAGTTCGGGTTTTCCATTTGCTCATATAAATGTGCATGATGATGATATTCGATGAGAGGTTACTTGATACGGGGGGTCATATAGGGGTGGTGCGCACGAAGCGGACAGTTCCTACTGTGGTTTGAGCCGCATGGTGCGTGGACACAAGCTAATGAGTCCGCAATTGATATTCGGCCGGACTCCTGACGCGGGTAACAACTCATATGGGTGGCACTTGGACTTACTGTAGTGAAGGAATGAGTCGTGTTGAGAGACCCTAATGTTTTTGACTGGGTTGATCATGCGAGTATGGGTATAGTAGTGCACCCCTGCAGGGCATAATCTTATCGATGAGCCGTGCCCACGGTTATGGACGACTTGTTGATGATGCTGGCTAACAAGATCTAGACAACTTACACCTAATCATTGTTGGCTAACTTGACTAGTAATATAGAATTACTTTCACAATAAATGGTAACTAAAACTGATAATGTGTGAGTTTTCCCGAACTGCTTCCTCATACTTAGTTGAGGGGGTTAATTCGAGAATGGGTTATGATTGGTGTTAGTTGTAGATGGTTACTTATGCGCTCTCTTATCTCCCTCTAAATAGAAGGAAGTTGTAGCGTGTCTCTTTAGGTTGCTAGTGCTGCTGCCGCTAAGTCCACCTAACCCCATACTTTGGGAATCTTTCAGTTTTGTGACTTGTTAGCTTAAGCTTGTTCGATACGCTCCGGTGTATTGACCTGTTCGCGGGCTGTGGTTTTCTTCAGTTGAGGATTCTCCGTACAACCAGGTGGGTGGCTACTTCGTGGAGTTCGACGACGAGACCTACGACGAGTAGTTAGAGTTCCCCTAGGTTTCTTCCTGTTGGACCGCGTGGATGGGTCTTCTCTTTTCGTTTCGGCCTTGTGCCCTTTGCTTCTTGTATGTACTCAGGCCGGCTTGTTTTCCGCTGCATGATGTAATGTTGGGACATGTGTCCTCTGCTTGGTGACATTCAATATTTTTTGCTCAGTGAGAGCGTTGGATAATTATTTATTTTCTTTGTGTCTTAGGTTTATCCTGTGATCTTCTACTCTGTTAAAAACCGACTCGTATACCATGTGCGTATGATTTGAAGTATACGAGTTGGTAGGATTTTGGGTTCTTGCGTGCATAATATTGAGACGTATGTGTCGTTGGGGTCGCCAGGAGCTGTCGGCCGATGATCCATTCCGAGCCTGGTCTGCCTGTTTCCTGGGTTGATATTACCCAGTATGCTCCTGTTTGTGTGCCCAACCGATACGTTTTGTGTGTGTAGCCTGAATTCAGGGTCTTACAGTTGGTATTAGAGCCTAAACGCCCTCAGGTTCCCTTCTACTGGTCGTTGTTTGAGTCTAGAAAAATATTTTGTAGTTATCAGGAAATTCTTAAACGTGAGAGTAGGAATTCTGTTCTTTTACTTCTTTCACCGCCCACCCTCCCTGCTCTTCTGGTAAGGAAGTGTTACAATGTTTTTCCCTTCTCATCTCTAATTTAAAAATAGGACATCACGTGTTCTGGGTTTTCCGTAGTACCATAGTTGCAGGTGTTTGAAGGTAGTTTTTGTCGTTTTGGTAGTTATCAACCTCTTCGGCTATGTTCAGCTTCAATCTTGAATCAATCAGTTGTTGTTTTACCTTTCACTTGAATCATCTCTTTGTCATTGTACAATCTGTTATGTGCAATCAATCCTTTTGTTTCCGGAGGCAAACTTCTACTTCGACCCGCTATGTAGATGGCGCACTATCAGGTGGTGCGTATGACCTACTGCGAGCGGACTACCAGTTACCCGAAACTTCTCAGAGGCATGGATGACTATGTCGGTTTCCGCTATCTTCCAGGGTACTAGGTGTTCGAGATCCCCAGAGATTTCGGACAGACCTCCTACAGTGCTACAGTTCGGATCAAGGGAGATGATGGTGTTACTGTGCACAAGCACGAGGTTGCAGCTTCTACTGTGGACATGGCAGTACACTTGGCAGCTTATGATGTAGCTCTAGCTCTGCGCAGGGACTACTACTGTTTCAACTACCCTCCGTTCTGCTACGTTCCATACTTCCCCTACACGGACTCTCAGTACGAGACCGATGTTCTTGACAGGACCGCTCAGTTTGGCCAGTCTTCCGACTCAGTTACTGGAGCTCTACGCTTGGAGCTAGCAGCAGTCCGTGAGCAGCTGCAGCGGGCACTCTCTCACCTCGGTCAGTATGACAGGGGGAACGTCACACCGGACGTTTTCCCGAGGTTCCAGCTCACTCGCCTGTCTGCTGTGGGCGGATACACTCCAGAGCGTGGTCCACTGATTACTACTTCTCCAGACCACGTTGGACCACTGTTGTACGGGAGACAGACGCCAGATGCCTACTTCTGCAAGATACGTCGTGTTGTGCCGGAGTACCAGGTGTACGTTGACCGCCTGTACACCAACCACATCACCGGAGAGGAGTGCACAGTTTCGTCTTCTGAGGGAAATGTGAGCTAGTTTTCGTGATGTATCTTTTCCTTTGTTGTAGTAGCTGTCCTTTTGTACTGAAACCGTGTTGGTTGTCCGGATGGTTAACTTTGTACTAGTAGTTGTCCTTGTAGTACTGAAACCTTGGTGGTTGTACTGATGGCTAACTAAGTGTCTTGTTGTGATCCTTTTCTATGAGAAGCTTATCCTTGTTATCCTACTGTTTTCTACTGTTTTCTGAGAAAGAATTCTACTTTCCAAGTTTTTCCCTGGCTTTACGTACCTTGTTGCTGTTCTAATATCCAATGTCTATAGGATGATGAACACCAGGAACAACCGTAATGCGGAAGGCAATGAGCCGCCACCGATCATTGTGTTGCTTGGGCAGATGACCCAAGTTCTGGCTCAAATGGCTGAGCACCAAGCCTACCAGAACAACCACGGGCATCGCAATGAAGGCAATGCACGTGTGACCGTCAAGGACTTCCTCAGTCTGGGCCCAAGGAACTTTGCTTCCCCCACTGAGCCGCTGGAAGCTGATGATTGGCTTCGCGAGATGGAAAGGACCCTTGCTATCGCACACGTGGCTGAGCAAGACAAGGTTCCTTGCGTGTCCTACCTGCTGAGGGGCAAGTCTGCCTCATGGTGGGAGAACTTTTCCAGGCAATGAGAGCTCCCGGTGTGGTCACCACATGGGGGGATTTCAAGACAGCCTTCCTGCACCACCACATCCCAGAAGGTCTCATGGACAGGATGCGCGAGCAGTTTAACTCGCTGATGCAAGGCAAGATGGACGTGATGGAGTACAATGGTGAGTTCAATCGCCTTGCTCGTTACGCTGGAGATGAGGTGAACACTGAGGCCAAGAAGATGGCCAAGTTACGCAAGGGTTTCAACCCCGCGCTCAAGTACAAGCTGAACCTCGTCAAGGCTGATAACTTCGAGGACCTCATCAACATCGCGCTTGTAACATCCCAAAATTTGCAAAAATTTAAAACTTTGCATCCATGCATCATTCATCATTTAGACATAACATTATATTACACAAGTACAAAATAAAAATTCAATTAAGAGTTAAATAAGTTATAATTCCATAAAGTGTTTATTTAAACTCCTTAAATAATTATAATTTTCCCAATTTATTTAATGGACAAGAATAATACTAAAAACTTCTAAATTTAATAATCTCTCCAAAACCTATTTTTATGAATTTTTCTAAAATGTTTTGACTGAGTTAAAAATCATTTGAGAATTAATTGTGAAAACATATTTTAATTCGAATTAAGGAAATAGAAAAGGAAAAACGGGCCGGACCCGCTATCTGTCGCGCGCGCGCGAGGAAGCGGCCCAGCAACAGCCCGCGCAGCTTTCCTTCTCTCTCGCCTCGCTTACGGGTGGACACCCCGCGTCTTCAACCTCCTGCGCGAAGAGAGCAACCGAACCCGAGTCAATCCCGAGTTCCACTCCGGCGAGTATATCCGTCCAAACCGATTACGCGTTGATCTTATCACGTCCCCCTCTCGCCCATATATACTCCGTCCAGTCCTCCCTCAGTCCCATCGAAAACCAGAACCTCGACGGCACAGGGCTGCCCGCAATCGGAGTTGGCATCCCGCCGTTTCTGCCGCCGTGAAGCTCACCTTACGGGATACTCCGTCCATCCCGGACCCTCTCTTCTCCTCCCCTCGTTTCCTTTCGTCTGTGCGCATGCTTTTGACACGGTTGTCCATTTGTTTACGCAGCGAGCCCTCGCCACCGTCCGCGACCGACGCCGCCGCCCGCACCTTCAACTCCGACGAGAGATCTCGGGCGAACGAAGACGCGACGCTGCCTCCAACCACGCCATCGTGACCGCCTCCTCGCCTTCTCTACCCCGGTACGACTCATCCGTCCCGTAGCCTCTTCTTCCGTGAGTACGTGCGACGCCGGCCATGGCTCTGCCGTGGTCGGAGCTTTTCCGGCACACCGGCGCCGCTTGTCCCCGTCGGAAAGTGTGATAGATCTGGATCGTTCATTTTCTGTTACATCGGACATTTAGCAAACCGCGATCCGAGCGAAGCGGTACCAGCCAATCAGATTGCGCCGCGTGGCATATCCTTTTTCTATTTCGGCTGGATTTTGTAATTAGAACAGAAAAACGAAAAAAACATGCAAAATTCATAACTTTCAATCTGTTTATCCAAATTTGATGAATTTTATATCCACGGAAAGCTCTGCTCGTGTAGTTTAGTATTGTCTCATTAGTTTGTCATTTTAGTGTATTTTAAATTGCGGAATTAATAGTTTGGCATTTCGGTTATTAAATCCATAACTTAAATAATAAAAATGTTTTACAAATAAATTTAATTGTTTTAGTGTTGTATTATTTCCCTCTGTCCAGAAATATTAATATGAGTTTTATTTGGAAACTTCCATAAAGCAATAAAAGTTGTAGTTAAAGAAATCAAGTTTTGTTATATTGTTTTCCTTTCTTTAATAAACAAATAAAATAAGAAATTCCTAGAAATTATAATTCATTCAGTTAATAACAGAGGATAAAAATTATTAATAAGTGTCTAATGACCATTGCATATCATTCATGCATACATATTTATGTTTGATGTTGTGATGATAGTGTGGTTATTTATTTTATGTATGGTTTGTGCTAGATTGTGAAGAAGAGGAAGGTCTTGCTTGTGATTGTTATTCTTGATGTGCTTGCTCCTCCTGTTACCAAGGCAAATGACATTCATATTCCACCCAATATTTTCTATATGCATATGTAGTATATTTTGAGTAGTGTGCATGATAGGGATTTTGATTTATTTTATAATGCTAAGTTAGTTTGTATTTTACAAATATCCTAGTAGTGGGTAGCCACCCTTTCTCCTAAGCAGCCATGAAAAGTTTTACTAGTTGCTTAGCTATGCTATTAAAATGTTTACCTTGTTATGGAGATATTTCTAGGTGCTTCAGATTTAAAATACACATCTGGGTGGAATTGGTTGTTATGGTTTATGTTGAGTGACTTTTGGGGCTATGCTTGTGGTTGTCGTTGCCTAGGATGAATGTCTATTCTACTTAGGGCCATGAGCATGGTGGTTGTTACCCAGAAGTGCACTTGTGGACGGCCACCCAGGAAAGAAGAGATTATCATGTCCCTCCAAGTTTAGAAGCTTCCCGTGCAGCCTTTTGACAATGGGCTCCGTCTAGAATAACTAAGTTGTCAGGGTGCAACCTGTCAGCTTGACAAGCAGATGTAGAGTTGGTAGGTGGAACGGGTCTTCTAGTATGGTTGCATTCTTCTTCTGAAAGTTCTTGTCTCAATTCTCTCCTTTCCTTAATACACTCCGCGTGTATAGGATGTTTGGGTTAATTGAGTCTAAAAGTGAAAGTGCACAACCTCTGCAGAGTCGACAATCTGAGTACTTAGCCGTGTCCCCGGAAATGGACTACTTCAAGCAGCTGGACAAGGATGGGCGGAAACTCTCAACACTGTTTTCATAAAGTAAAATTTGACTAAGGAAAGAATTGTTGGTGCACTTGGGCTTTAACCCTTGGTGCCAAGTCTTTGAGAAACAAAATTGTTTTACAAAAGATAGGAGAAAACTTGCTTTCTGAAAAAATAGCCTACAACTCCACCAAGCCAAATATGCATATAGAATTAGACTTGTCATAAATTATGCACCATAGTCACTTGCCAATACTTCATTGTATTGACCTCCTTCGGGGGCTGCAAATTCAAATGTGCAGGTAATTCAGGTGAGGAATAAATTGGACTCGAGTCTACACCCAACATGTCTGCCTGTGGCGCATGCTTGAAGAGGAGGCTCATTTGCTATTGCTTTTGTTGTGAACTCTGAATATTCTAGCTAGTCTTCATGACTATGCACTTTGTAATAAATCTATACTTAGCTATTTTTGGATCTCGTTGTAGTAATTTGGTACTTATGCAATGATACTATATATTTTGTACTGTGGTGCTGGCAGTGATCCAGGGACTAGCACATAACACAGGTGTTCCATCTTTATATAAAAGATGGGGCGCTACAAAATGGTATCAGAGCAAAGTGTTGCCTGTAGGTTCGAGCCCTTAAGATTGGTTAAGCCTCTTTTTGATCATAATATTACCATCTTTGAAGTATGTTGGATCCTAGCGGCATAGTGGGATGAAGCGGCCCGGGACTAACCTTACATGTCCGCGTACATGAGACCTGTTCCACTCACTATAGTGAATATCCGACTTACAAAAAGTTGATAATAGAGTTGATCACATTTTAGAAAAGAACCCTTATTTTCTCTAAGTACTTAAGTACACCACGACTAGTACTTCTTACCTTATGTACCCTGTTTTAACAAACTCTACTCTTATAACTTAAGGATGTCGTTCTTCATGTATCAAACCGCGGAGGACTTCAAGGACATGCGCTTTGAAAGATATCTTCTGGAGTTGGTAGAACTGTTGGCACTTCCAACACCCATCATCAAGGCAAGCCAGCTGAAGCACTTCAACAAAGAAGACTTATGGGGAGTTCGTCTTTACCAACAAGGGCGCCAGACTGAAACCAAGACCGGAGACATCCAGTACAAGTCAATTAGTGATTCTTTGGAGAAAGGGCTGAATCTCGTCACGCGGGAGCTAATAGGACGTCTTTGCTGTCAATTCCACGAGGAGTTAAAAGACCACTACTTTTCTAACCTTGGCCAACGTGATGAACATGGGATACCCTACCTTGTTAACGAGGAAGACAAAAACAAACCAGAACCTTTGTACCCTTATCTCCAAGACTTAGAACTTCACCTATGGCAACTCGAAGAGGATAGGCGCAACGAGCTGCTGAAGAATGATGAAATAATGGCCCAAGTCAAGGAGACTCAAAAGAAGATTGAAGCCCAAGAAGAGGTGGCCAACGCTCAAGAAGAAAAAATCCGAGCTCAAGAGAAGAAGTTCCAAAATCAAGAAAAGAAAATTAGAGACAAGAACAAGGAGATCAAGACCTTGAAGCATGAAATTCTGAGCAACGACGTCGAGTTCGAAGCAGATCGAGAATTGATCGAGACTCTACGCCGTGAGAAGAGAATGCTACAAGAGAAGATTGAAGTCCTGGAGAAGGAAGCGATCGAGACTCTGCACTGTGAGACGACAATGTTACAGGAGAAGAACGAGGCCTTGGAGAAGGAGGTGAACGACTACAAGGATATCCTTATGAAGGAAGGCATCACCATCGAGGAGGTTGAAGAAGATGAAGGAGACGTCATGGATGAAGTTTAGACTTAGTAGTTGGACCACCATGTTATCCGTCGTTTAGTTCGTCGTTTTTAAAACATTGATCTCCAACTTGTGGTGTGACAATGTTAGAATGTTTTGGTTTGCAGACTTTGTCGTTTTATTTAATCAACCTAGAATATCTGTTTCGAATTGCTAAGTAAGATTTTTTTTAGGATGTCTTTTGAGTATTGATTGTTTTGACTTGGTTGCTTTGTGCATGGGTAGGATTTTTCTTCTCTTAGTTCTATCTATCTTTCACTCATCTATGCTGAAAACCCTACAGATGCCTCCTCGTCGTGATACCGACAACTATGATGCCATGCAACAACTGATGACTGCTCAAGCTCAGTTGATGACTATGATGACTCAATTCATTGCCGCAACCAACAACAACAACAATCAACAACAACAACCCGCCACCTCCACCACCACCACCTCCAGTGGACAGACTTGCAAGATTTTTAAGGCTTAGGCCTAATAAGTTTTCCTCTGCTACTGAACCAATAGTGGCGGATGACTGGCTCCGTTCGGTCAACAAGGAATTAGTAACGTGTGAGTGTTTTGAGGCAGAAAAAGTAAGGTTCACTGCACACCTATTGGAAGGACCTGCTGCATTATGGTGGGAGACTTATCAAGTGACTCATCCTCTGGATGGCATGACCTGGGATGCGTTCAGGGAAGGTTTCCGCAATGCTCACATTTCCTCTGGCATAATGAACTTGAAGAAAGAGGAATTTCGTAGCTTGAGGCAGGGAGGTAGAACTCTGAAGGAGTATATGGATGACTTCTGTATGCTATCAAGGTATGCACCAGAAGACATTGATACTGATGCAAAGAGGAAGGAAAAGTTCCTCAATGGACTTAGGGGAGAACTGAAGATACCCTTGTCTGTGGCAAATGCTCCAAACTATCAAGCTCTGCTGGATCAAGCTATCACTCTGGACAACAACATAAGAAAGGAAGAGAATAGGAAGAGGAAGTTCAGTGCAAGTAAGGTTCATTCTGAAGGGACATACAAGAAACAACACACCTCCGAAGTCAGTAGCCATAAACCCTGGAATCACTCCAACAATGGTAGTGGCCAAAAACATCATGGTCATAACCACAATGGAGGATACAAAGGAAGTAATGGAGGATACAACGGAAATAATGGTGGATCCAGGGGAAACCATCACCATGGCCATAATCATGGGAATGGTAATCACCGTCCTAACTATGAAGGGAAGAAAGACTTGTCTAATGTGACTTGCTTCAAGTGCAAGAAGACATGACATTATGCAACTGAATGCCCAGAGAGGAAGGCTGATGAAAATTCCAAGCCCAATCCTTTTCAGAAGGGACAAGTGAACCACATCAATGTGGAAGAAGTTCATGATGAACCTGATGCTGTGATTGGTACGTTCTTGCTCAATTCCTTTCCAGCATTAGTTTTATTTGATACTGGAGCATCGCATTCATTCATATCAAGAGCTTTTGTAAACAAACATGGATTAGCTGAGGAATGTCTAGGAAAACCTATTAGGGTAAGTTCACCTGGAGGGGAGATGATAGTAAATTCTGGGTGTAGGCAGTTAAACTTGAAGATTGGTAAGCACACCTTTCCAACAGACTTAGTCATCCTAGAAACCCAAGGTTTGGATGTTATCATCGGAATGGATTGGATGACTCGTTTTGAAGGAATCATAGACTGCGCAAATAGAGCAATCGCCCTCACCACCCCAGAGAAAAGGAAGATTAAGTTCAGATCAACTTTCAAACTTAAGAAGGTTAGGCTAAATTCTCTTAAGGGGGTTAGCCTGGGTGATGTGCTTATTGTCAAAGAATACCCATATGTTTTTCCGGAAGAACTGCCGGGAATGCCACCCGATAGAGATGTAGAGTTTCTCATCGAACTGAAACCGGGCACATGACCAATAGCTAAAAGACCATATCCTATGGCCGTCGATGAACTGAAAGAGCTCAAGAAGCAACTGGAGGAACACATCCAGAAAGGATTTATTCGTCCAAGTTCATCGCCATGGGGAGCACCAGTCTTATTTGTTAAAAAGAAGGATCAAACACAGAGGCTAGTCACGGATTATAGAGAGATAAATGAGGAAACTATCAAAAACAAGTACCCGTTACCCAAGATAAACGAACTATTTGACCAACTGGAAGGTGCTTGTGTTTTCTCAAAGATCGATCTTCGATCGGGGTACCTCCAAATGAAAGTTAGAGAAATGGATATACCCAAGACTGCATTTGTTACGAGATATGGCTCATACGAGTACACCGTGATGCCTTTTGGATTAACCAATGCTCCAGCCTATTTCATGAATATGATGAATAAAGTGTTCATGGATTTTCTGGATAAGTTTATGGTAGTGTTCATAGATGATATTCTAATCTACTCCAAGAGTCACAAAGAACATGAAGAGCACTTGCGTCTAGTATTGCAGAGACTACGTGAACATAAGTTGTATGCCAAGTACAGCAAGTGTGAGTTTTGGTTAGAACAAGTCGGATTTCTAGGCCATGTGGTGTCCAAGGAAGGTATAGCGGTGGATCCTGAAAAAGATTCAGCTGTAACTAATTGGGAACCGCCGAAGAATGTTGGAGAATTATGAAGTTTTCTGGGCCTAGCAGGATACTACCGACGATTCATTGAAAACTTCTCCAAGATCGCCAAGGCCTTGACGGAATTATTAAAGAAGGAGAAGAAATTTGAGTGGACTGAGGCATGCGAAGCCAGTTTTCAGGAGTTGAAGAAACGTCTAGTTCAGCCCCAGTTCTATGCTTACCTGATATGGAGAAGGAATTCCAAGTGTACTGTGATGCTTCACGCCAAGGCTTGGGAAGTGTGTTGATGCAGGAAGGCAGAGTGGCATCTTATGCTTCTAGACAACTCTAGAAACATGAACCAAATTATCCAACTCATGATCTTGAGTTAGCCTCAGTAGTGCATGCCCTGAAAACTTGGAGACCTTACCTAATGGGAAAAAGATGTGAGGTATTCACGGACCACAAAGTTTGAAGTACATTTTTACACAGAAGGAATTGAACATGAGACAAAGAAGATGGTTGGAACTTATTTAAAGATTATGATCTAAGTCTCCAATACCATCCGGGAAAAGCTAATGTAGTAGCAGATGCTCTGAGTCGTAAAGTGTATGTGAATGGCCTTACAGTAGGAGAAATACCCGAGGATTTATGCAAGGCATTCAAGGACCTCAGATTGGAAGTAGTACCTGAAAGATTTGTAACCTCATTAGTAGTACAACCTACTTTGATGGACAAGATACGTGAAGCTCAGAAAGGAGACAAGGAAATAGAAGAAATCAAAGTCAATCTAAGAGCAGGAAAAGCTAAAGGATTCTATGAGGATGAGCAAGGGATTTTGTGGTTTGAAAAACGTGTATGTGTGGCCAATGATCCTGATATTAGGAAGTTAATTCTGCAAGAAGCTCATGAGACATCTTATTCCATACATCCGGGAAATACCAAGATGTATATGGATGTGAAGGAGAGATTTTGGTGGAACAATCTGAAAAGAGAAATAGCAGAATATATGGCTAAGTGCGATGTATGCAGTCGAGTAAAGGCAGAACATCAGAAACCAGCAGGACTCTTACAACCTTTGAAAGTACCGGATTGGAAGTGGGATTCCATTGGGATGGATTTCATCACCGGGTTACCAAGGACCAGATCGGGTTATGATTCCATTTGGGTTATTGTTTGTCGTCTAACCAAAATAGCTCACTTCATACCCGTGAAGACCACTTATACAAGTGCAAAGTTAGCAGATATTTACATAAAGAGGATTGTGTGCCTTCATGGTGTTCCTAAGAGTATCGTGTATGATAGAGGGACCCAGTTCACTTCTCATTTCTGGAAGCAGTTGCACGAATCTTTGGGAACCAGATTGAAATTCAGTATGACTTTCCACCCGCAAACAGATGGTCAGACTGAAAGAGTGAATCAGATTTTAGAGGATATGTTAAGAGCTTGTGCGCTCGATTATGGATCTAGTTGGGATGATAATCTACCATACGCTGAGTTCTCCTACAATAACAGTTACCAAGGCAGCATTGAGATGGCACCGTTTGAAGCCTTATATGGAAAGAAATGCACAACCCCACTGTTGTGGAGTGGTGTAGGAGAACGGAGTTTCTTTGGACCTGATATAATACAAGATGCTGAAGAGAAAGTCAGGCTGATTAAGGATAGATTGAAAATAGCACAGTCACGCCAGAAAAGCTATGCAGATTCCAAGCGTAGAGAAAACCATCCACACCTATTTGCTGACGTTTCCGAAGCTCGAGGGCGAGCTTCCTCTTAAGGGGGTTAGTCTGTAACATCCCAAAATTTGCAAAAATTTAAAACTTTGCATCCATGCATCATTCATCATTTAGGCATAACATTATATTACATAAGTACAAAATAAAAATTCAATTAAGAGTTAAATAAGTTATAATTCCATAAAGTGTTTATTTAAACTCATTAAATTATTATAATTATCCCAATTTATTTAATGGCAAGAATAATACTAAAAAGTTCTAAATTTAATAATCTCTCCAAAACCTATTTTTATGAATTTTTCTAAAATGTTTTGACTGAGTTAAAAATCATTTGAGAATTAATTGTGAAAACATATTTTAATTCGAATTAAGGAAATAGAAAAGGAAAAACGGGCCGGACCGGCTATCTGCAGAGCGCGCGCGAGGAAGCGGCCTAGCAACAGCCCGCGCAGCTTTCCTTCTCTCTCGCCTCCCTGACGGGTGGACCCCACCCCGCGTCTTCAACCTCCTGCCCGAAGAGAGCAACCGAACCCGAGTCAATCCCGAGTTCCACTCCGGCGAGTATATCCGTCCAAACCGATTACGCGTTGATCTTATCACGTCCCCCTCTCGCCCATATATACTCCGTCCAGTCCTCCCTCAGTCCCATCGAAAACCAGAACCTCGACGCCATAGGGCTGCCCGCAATCGGTGTTGGCATCCCGTCGTTTCCGCCGCCGTGAAGCTCACCGTACGGGATACTCCGGCCATCCCGGACCCTCTCTTCTCCTCCCCTCGTTTCCTTTCGTCCGTGCGCATGCTTTTGACACAGTTGTCCATTTGTTTACGCAGCGAGCCCTCGCCACCGTCCGCGACCGACGCCGCCGCCCGCACCTTCAACTCCGACGAGAGATCTCCGGCGAACGAAGACGCGACGCTGCCTCCAACCACGCCATCGTGACCGCCTCGTCGCCTTCTCTACCCCAGTACGACTCATCCGTCCTGTAGCCTCTTCTTCCGTGAGTACGTGTGACGCCGGCCATGGCTCCGCCGTGGTCGAAGCTTTTCCGGCACACCGGCGCCGCATGTCCCCGTCGGGAAGTGTGATGGATCTGGATCGTTCATTTTCTGTTAGATCGGACGGTTAGCAAACCGCGATCTGAGCGAAGCGGTACCAGCCAATCAGATTGCGCCGCGTGGCATATCCTTTTTCTATTTCGGCTGGATTTTGTAATTATAACAGAAAAACGATAAAAACTTGCAAAATTCATAACTTTCAATCTGTTTATCCAAATTTGATGAATTTTATATCCACGGAAAGCTCTGCTCGTGTAGTTTAGTATTGTTTCATTAGTTTGTCATTTTAGTGTATTTTAAATTGCGGAATTAATAGTTTGGCATTTCGGCTATTAAATCCATAACTTAAATAATAAAAATGTTTTACAAATAAATTTAATGGTTTTAGTGTTGTATTATTTCCCTCTGTCCAGAAATATTAATATGAGTTTTATTTGGAAACTTCCATAAAGCAATAAAAGTTGTAGTTAAAGAAATCAAGTTTTGTTATATTTTTTTCCTTTCTTTAATTAACAAATAAAATAAGAAATTCCTATAAATTATAATTCATTCAGTTAATAACAGAGGATAAAAATTATTAATAAGTGTCTAATGATCATTGCATATCATTCATGCATACATATTTATGTTTGATGTTGTGATGATAGTGTGGTTATTTATTTTATGTATGGTTTGTGCTAGATTGTGAAGAAGAGGAAGGTCTTGCTTGTGATTGTTATTCTTGATGTGCTTGCTCCTCATGTTACCAAGGCAAGTGACATTCATATTCCACCCAATATTTTCTATATGCATATGTAGTATATTTTGAGTAGTGTGCATGATAGGGATTTTGATTTATTTTATAATGCTAAGTTAGTTTGTATTTTACAAATATCCTAGTAGTGGGTAGCCACCCTTTCTCCTAAGCAGCCATGAAAAGTTTTACTAGTTGCTTAGCTATGCTATTAAAATGTTTACCTTGTTATGGAGATATTTCTAAGTGCTTCAGATTTAAAATACACATCTGGGTGGAATTGGTTGTCATGGTTTATGTTGAGTGACTTTTGGGGCTATGCTTGTGGTTGTCGTTGCCTATGTCGTGGTGGTGTCACGGCAGATGCCATAGGATGGCTAATTTGTGGGGCCGATGGACGTTGGTGGATCCGGGGAGGGATAGCGAGCTGAAGAGCTCACGCGGGGAGGATCCCGGTATAACCGAGATCTCCCAAGAACAAGGAACAAGAACAAAGTGCAAGGGGGAAGATCTAACAAACACAAAGAAATGCACGAAGGCACACAGCACACGCACGATATACCCAGGTTCAGGGCCCTCGTGAGGAGGTAACACCCCTACTCCTGCCTTTCCTCTCTATATATTGGTGGTATAAGGACTACAACTTGCTACAAGATCTGTCAAAGGAAGGAGTACAAAGAACTAGATGAACTCAAGGTGAGAAGGAGTAACTGCTCTAAGAGTAAATGCGACTATAGCTTTGGCTCCGAAGTTGGTCTCTCTCCCTCAGGAGCAGTTATGGCGCCTTTTATAGAGGTCCGGCCAGGAGGGCCGGAAACCCTAACTTGGCTTGGCCCCACCGGACAGACCTAGCCGGCATGTCGTCACCGGCTAGTGCGACCTAGTCGCCGGACTATCCGGTGTAGCCCCTTCGTCATCATCTCGCTAAGGACGGCAGGCGCCGTCCTGCATCATCATTGTCCCCTTGTCAGAGACAAGACATGTCTTTGCCCATCCCGGATAGCCTTTTCCGGATTGCCGGGCTAGGCATGTCAGGTCTTGTCGTACCACGATCGTACCGGCTGACGCGCTCCCGTGTCAGGCGGGAGGTGACCATGCTTCCGTGTCAGGCGGGAGGTGACCATGCTTCCGTGTCAGGCAGAAGGTGATAATGCTTCCGTGTCAGGCGGAATGGTACTGTCCCCCGCTATAAACGGGAAAGCCTGCTACGGACCGTTGACGATCTACCGGGAGCCCTTACTCCGGATACCTCCTTGCTTGCCACTGAGCCTCTTCTGTATAAGATCAAGACCGAGACACACATTCCGGTTAGTACTTACCCGGAATACCTATCCGGTAAAGCCGAGTACACCTCCACCCGGGAGTCTTCCCGGAGTCCTAGATCCGGGATCCTTCCCGGAGACGTCCGAGCTCGTCTCAGGATGAGTATCTCTAGGCCTAGCCTCCCGAAGATGTCTTAGCCTACCGGCAAAGACATCTTCGAGAAGCTAGTTCTTAGAGGAACCACCCGCTCACGCTTGTGCTGCGATTGTGAGGGCCGGGGGTGTCTATTTATAGCTGTTAGAGCTGACCCTTGCGCCTGCCAGGAGGCACTTTGTCCTCTACCAGCGCTCAGGGGTCAATCTGCCCTTTCAGCACACCAGGAGGTGTCCCTTGCTGTCGCCAAAGGTCAAGTACTGTTGATATTTACTGGATTATACCGGGATCTGCCCCTACCCGGGGGGCAGCCCCCCGACACTAGTCCCCGAAGCTGGTGCTGCACAGCGACCTCGGATGATATGCGGGATCAGCTTTAAACAACAATTTTCCGAGAACAAATTACATCTTCCTTTTGTTCCATGCCGAGGTCGATTTTTCCCGAGATCTTTTTACCGAGATCTTCCCACCGGGATTGCCTTAACCGGGAGGCGAAGCCTGCGACCGGATAGTACTATCCCAGTGAATCTCGACCGTTGATCTCCCGATGAATTCGAGACACTGAGCCAGGGCCCACCCGACGTCCCGTCTGCGCAGAGACGCACTCGAGTGCCTCTGCGCACGCACGGCGTCGCTTGGGTTCCCGCGCCGGGGAGCCGCATCCGATCCGGAATCCAACCGTTGGGGCCGTGTGGCCCTCGGTGTGGCCGGATCGGGCGCTTCAGATAGTGCCACGTGCCCTGCGGCACAAAACCGATCCCACGCACGATCGTGGAGATCGTGGGCGGGAAAATCGGAAACCGCTCCGGAATCCCCCCCCCCCATAAATAGGGGACCGGAACGGCCTCCTCCCCTTCTTCTTCTCCTTCGCACTTTCTTCTCTCGCCGTCTCGAGCGCTCCGCAGCCGCAACGCTTGTCACCGAACGCCGTAGCCGTCGCCGCGCGCCGGAGCTCGAACGTTGCCGTCCGCTTCGCTCATCACCGGTCCCCTCCTTCACCGGTAAGCTCTTCTTCTCCGCTCCGGTGTTTTTCTTCGGTCACGCAACCGTCCGAGCCCGGTCGTGCCGTAGCGTAGGTCCGGTAGAGCCGCCGCCGGTGAGCATCATTTGGGCGGCGCACACGAGTTGCACGGCGGTGTTGTACCGACGCGGTAGGATGCAAGTCCTTCACTTGCATCGTGCCTCGCCCGAGCCTAGCGCTAGCCTTTTTTCCTTCCTTTAGTTTTGATTTATTTAGTATACGGTAGATCTTGTTTCCCTGGAATCCGGTAACGTTTAGCAGTTTGTGCTGCGACATCTTAGTTTCCGGTAGACTGACTCCGACTAACCACCGCTGCGCCTGCAGAGTAGCTCGGATACCCCTGCGTACTTCTCCGACATGGCCGAAGAACGTACTCGGGGATGTTGGGATAGGTCCGAGACCAAGCAGTCCGATCTGGACTGGCTGTATCGGACTCACCGGATTCCTCCGGAAGTCGAGAGTCGTCTCCCGGGAGAGGAGATTGCACCGGAACCCCAACCCGGGGAATACGTAGTATTCCTCGCACACTTCGAGCGCGGGTTAGGGCTTCCGGCAAGCCCCTTCTTCCGCGACTTCCTCGACCTCTACGACCTTCAACCTCACCATCTTCCCGCCAACGCCATAATGATGCTCTCGGTCTTCACCACATATGCGGAGGCATACCTCGGCATCTGGCCCTTCTTGGATCTCTGGGCCAAGTACTTTATTCTCCGTCGCCAAGCCATCCCCAATACGGATAAGAAGATAAAAGACTTAGTGGATTGCGGAGCGGCTACCATCATCCCCCGCGGGGACTCCGGATTCCCCATAGTTAAGGGACTAGAGTCCTGCCGGAAGTGGCAGCGGAGTTTCTTCTATGTGAAGAACCGGGAGCACTCGGGAGATGGTCCGGGATCCTCGAACCCGGACTTCATCAATCTGCCGGAGTTCATTATTGGTCCTCCGCGCGAGTTCGGTCTCTGGAAGAAGCTTCCGGATAGCGATGAGATTACCTGCATGCACGAGGTTCTGCACGTGCTAACTCAGAAGATGACCGGGGATGATCTCCTGCGATGCTTCATTGTTCGCCGGGTCTGTCCCCTTCAAAACCGAGTGCACAAGATGTGCCACATGTCCGGGAACTATGATCCCACTAGGACTAGTATCTTTGGGCTAAGCCATGCCGGGGTCGTCCGTCGCGTTCGAGCTATTGCCCGGACGGAGATGACGGAGGACTACTCTTGGGGGGTCGTTGGGGGATGCCGGAGAAAACCATGCGACCAGGTGCTTATATCAGTCTTTCGTGCCTTCGCCTTCGTACATGCGCTCACCTGGACACCGACACGGCCTAACTTGTTTGCGCAGTTGTTCGAGCGTCAACACGAAGACGACGCCGTCCATGTCAACGGGAATTACACACCGGACTTCCCGAAACCTGTCGTGATGCCGAGAGAGGATCCCGATGGCGAGGACCACCTCGCCATCCCGTTCGTCAAGGCCCCGGGTAATCCTTCAACTCCAGAGGCAGTTTTCATTTCTTCGGATGATGAGGATGAGATTGACTGCCAGATTCTCGATGTTATTGACGCTCTCCCTCTGAATTGGGCCTCAGCTGTGGTTCCGAAACCGACAACCGGGACCAAACGTGCCGAGAGCCGAAAGCGCGCGGCTTCCGACAACGAGGGGGCCGATAACCCCGGCAACCCCCCCAAGAAGAGCAAACCGAGTAAGCAGACAACCGAGAAGCCTGCTCGGCGCCGGCAAAGGGGTCCTCCCCTTGTGGATTCCGGGTACGTCCTCCTTGCCTTATGTTATCTGACTTTGCTTTCTCCATAACTGTTACTAAGACATTTCCTTTCAGGGATGCACTCGAGCTCCCGTCACCTGCTGTTCTTCCTCCTCCCGGGGCTCGGACTCCCAACCCGGCTCGGGCATCTCTTTCACCTCCTCGCCCTTCTACCCGAGGAAGTGAGCCTGCGGCTTCCGGTGCCGCACCGGCTACTGCTGCGACCCCGGAAGCACATCCGGTGATCGAGGAGACCCCGGTGCAGGTCACGACCACCTCGGGAGAAGTGCTTCTTCCGGAGAGCCCGCGCCGGGTTCCCGGGCTGGAGGCAGAAATCCTCAGCCCTCGCCGGGAACCTGCGGCAAGTGGCGCCTCTCGGCCAGCCGCAACCAAGACCATCCCGGAGAAGCAGCGTACAGCCTCCTCCCGGCCAGCAGATCAAGTTCCCAAGTCTCGCGGCAAGACTGCTGGGCAGAAAACGCCTTCTGCCCCACCCGCAGCTGCCCCGACATCCTCGGCCCGCGACTTGGTGCCGCGCACGGGTACGTTCTCATCTTTACCACCGCCTCCCGCCGAGATCCCTACTGCTGCCTTGCGGATGTTGCGAGCAACCGTCAGTTCCTTTGCACCTTCAGGATCCCGGGATGCTGCCGCTACCCGCGCGCTCGGCGGCTCCGGCATACGTGTTGTTGACGAATACAACCATGCCTGGCTTGCCGCCGATGCCTCCGAGACCGCGGGAGACTTGCACGCTGCGGGCCCAAGCCGCAACGCCCAAGCTCTGCACGCTCTCCAGGTGGCCGCACTGGATGTTACTCGGGTGACCGAGGTAAGCTTGCTCTCTTTCTTTTATCGAAAAACACTTGTTCCTTCCACCACCACTAGTCCCCGAGATTGGTGCTTAGTGCTCTAGATTCCACCGAATAGCAGATCACTAGGTTCCAATCTTAGAGAAAAAATCCAGGACTCGGACACCGAGTCCCCGAGATCCTCCCAACCGGATAGGTTGCTTCAAAATTTGCTCCACCACTAGTCCCCGAGATTGGTGCTTAGTGCTCTAGATTCCACCGAATAGCAGATCACTAGGTTCCAATCTTAGAGAAAAAATCCAGGACTCGGACACCGAGTCCCCGAGATCCTCCCAACCGGATTCCTTATATTTTTTCCCGACTAATTTCTTCTTTGTCTTGATTTCAGGAGTGCAACCATAAACGCCGCGACATCTTCAACCGGGTTCTTGCTGACCTCGGGCAGTCCAAGAAATCCGAGGAGCGCCTCCGGGAGGAGCGAGACGCGGCACAGAAGGTCTCGGTGGACCAGAAGACTGCTCTCGCCACCGCGCAATCCGAGATCGCGCGGCTGAACGGCGAGCTCGGAAAGGTCCAGGCTGCTATGGCCGAGATGAAGACGCGCTTCATCGAAGCTACCAAGAAGCAGAAAGAGACCCTGGACCAGTCCGAGGAGCGCGCGCACACTGCCGAGACTGAGCTTGCTCTTCTCCGTTCCCGGTATGGTACTTGGCTCTCGGAGCTCACAGTATTAAACCGGGATCTGAACAGTAAGTGGACCGACATCCCTCTTGTCTTCTTTTTGCTTTCTTTCTTGCTGCTACTCTTATGACCTAGCCGTTTGACAGCTCTTCTTTTTAAAGGAGAGTTTGAGCACTCCCGGGAAGCTGCCGCCAAAGCTGTTGCCGCCTTCCGCGAGAAGCGCGCCGGGAAGGGTCCCATCTCGGATGCCTGGGACATCGAGGATCACCTCGTCGCCCTGAAGGCCCGGATAGTAACCCTCCGGTCTATCGGGACGGATCTGCTCAGCGCTGCGGTCCACGTCCACGGCGCACTGTGGCCGAGTATCCGAGGGACGCTCTCGATTCCCGAGCTTGCGAGTGCACTCCGGGGTGCCGGGAGACGCATCCACGCCTGGAAGCGTTCCGGTGCGCGGGCTGGCGCTGACCAGGTCTTGACCCAAGTACTCAGCTGGTACGAAGGTCTCGATCTGGGGGCGATCCTGCGCCTGCGGACGGTTTCTCCGTGGGTCACCGATCCGGAAAAGGTCCAGCGCCGACAAGTGGTGTCGCACCGCATCGCTACCTGGGCAAGCATCCGCGCCTTCACTCCTAGCGTTATTCCTTCCGACTCGGAATCAGACTGCGAGGACGACGAAGAAGATGATGCTGCTTCCGGCGAGGCGGAAGACGATGTCCCGGAAGGAGATGACGCTGCTTCCGGTGCTGCGCCCGAGAAGGTGGCTCCCCGGGACGCAGCGACTTCGCCAAGACCCGAGGCCCCCGAGACCGAGGTGCGTCCCGAGGCCCCGAGTGGCGCTGCCGGCACCGAAGCCGAAGTCGCTCCCGTTGCTGCTCCTGCTGCTGCTGCTGCCACTGCTCCCGAAGCCGCTGCCCCCGAGGTCTCTGTCGAGAAGCCGAGTTCCCCTATTGCTTGAAAAAACTTAGTAGATTCGTTAAATCCCCGGGATGCCGGGTGGCATATGTAATATACACATATTATTTTCGTTTCTTAGTGAACTACTTATCCGAATTCATTATGTCAACTTATTCTGCTTTGAGTTCCCGAATTGTCTTTCATGTTTACCTTACTTAGGTAATTTCTGCTCTTGTCTACCATTTCGGCGTTCGACAGTCGAGTCACGAAACTCCACATACGGCATACATTACTTAAAACAATCCGAGTTCCTACTAACCGAATTCCCGACATAAAAAACAACTAAGTTAAAAAACAGGCATGCCGGATAAGTTCCTGCTCCGAGTCCCCGAGACCGTTTTCGTGTTTCCCACCTTCCCTCTCTTTGCTCTTGACTACCATTTCGGCGTTCGTCAGTCGAGTCACAAGATGATTTCACATGACATACATTACTCTGTCTTTGAGAATCAAACTCGGAACTTTCCCGGCATGCATACAATATAAAAAATAACTATCCGGCAGTCCCCGGGTTCCTTCCCGGGATGCCGGTACAAAATAATAAATAAGCTTAACAAAACAGAAGTACAAAAGGAGCACGGAACCAGGCAGTCCCCGGGTTCCTCCCGTGGTGCCTTACTTCCATAAATATTGAAAATTGAGATACACATACACTGAGCCCTTTAAGTGTAAAAGGGGCGCAGTAGAGCTACATTCCATGGACGCTTGGTTTCCTCACCGGATTTGTCCATTACACCTTTCCTAGCCTCCTATGCATCTACAAGGTAATAAGAATCATTGTGCAATGCCCTGCTTATCACAAAGGGTCCCTCCCATGGAGGTGACAACTTATGCATTCCGGCCGTGCGTTGGATGAGCCTCAGCACCAGATCTCCTTCCCGGAACACTTGAGGTAACCCACGTGAGTCGAGATCATGAACTTGGCGAGGGCTGGTCTGCCGATCAGGGCGTGATACGGGCTCTCGAGGTCCACGACCTCGAACTCCAAGCTCTCGGTTTGGCAGTTCTCCCGAGTCCCGAATAGCACCTCCACCCAGATCTTTCCCATGGGTGAGCAAGAGACTCCGGGCACAATGCCATGGAAGGTTGTCTCGGTGGGCAGCAGGGTGTTCATGGATACCCCCAGCTTCAGCATCGTGTCTTTGTACATGATGTTGATGGCACTGCCATTGTCAATCAGAACCCGACTGAAACGGACGTTGAGGTTGGGTCCGACAAAAGTTGGGTCCACCACCAAGGCATAGCTCCCGGCTTGGGCATAACACGGGGGTGATCCTTCCGGCTCCAGGTGATCTCCATCTCGGACCAGTGCAAGAATTTGGGCACCGCCGGGATCACAGCATTCACCTCCAGGGCACGCTGCCGCACACTCTTTCGGTCAGTGGGCTCGGTCACGAAGACCACATAGCTCTGATGTGCCTCCTGGTAGTTGCTCTGCTGGTGTCCGGCTTGGTTACCGTTGTCGTTCCGGGTATGCACCACATTCAATGGGCGAGGTGGGGGTCCTCTCGGAGGAGGGGGAAGTCGCACAGCGTTGGCCCCCGATGTCGGAGGAGGGGGTCTTGGGATGTTGGGCCGAGATGCCGGAGCATTCTGCCGAACAGCTCCCGAGCTGCCCTCTTGCAACGTGCGCTGATACCAGCTGCACTGCCGAGTAGAATGGTTTGCGGGTTTGTTGGCCTCCAGGGTGTGGTAGCAGCATGGCTTGTTCAGCATTTCCTCATACGTCAGGGGCTTCTTCTGCTCCACCCAAGTCTTTTGCACCTCCTGACTCTGACCCCAAGCCGGGCCACTTGTCTTCTGACGCTGGCTGTTGCCGGCATCCTCCTGTTCCCGGGTTACTGCTGCGACATGCTGCGCGGCATGGTGGTACTCGTGCTGATTCCTCTTGTGGCCGAACTCCTGGCGATCATGGCTCCTGCTCGGTCCTGAACGCTGAGGTCCCGCATTCCTCCTGTTGGAGTCTCCGACATCCACCAGGGGTTGCATGGGATCTCCAAGCGTATAGGTATCGGCGATGCACATGGTTTCTGCCAAGGTTGTTGGCATCTTTCTCTGCAATTTCTGCCACAGCATAGAGCCATGCCGGCATCCTTGCGCAGACCAGGAGATGGCCTGTGCCTCCACCACTCCTTCGCAAGAGTTGCGAATATTGCTCCACCGGGAAAGGTACTCCCGGTCAGTCTCATTGCTCCTTTGCCTACAAATGGCGAGCTGCTGAGGCCTGTTGGGCCTCTTGTACGTGCTGGTGAAGTTGCTGATGAACGCCTCTTCAAAGTCTAACCAACAGTCTATACTGCCAGCTCTCAGATTGTTCAACCAGATCCGGGCTGGTCCTTCCAACATCTGCGGTACATAACGTACCGCCCATCGTCTGTTCCCACCGGCTATGCTTACAGCGGTTACATAGTCGGTCAGCCAGTCCTCCGGCTTCTTGCTACCGTCATAGGTCTTGGCGCCTCGGTTGAGCTGAAAGTTCCGAACCGGAGGTTCCCGCATTATTCGAGGTCCAAAGCAGGCAGGTCCCAGAGGTCCTTGCTCTTCCACCAACTCGGATTGGTGAATCCGGTCGAGCCGGAATCTGGCGTCTGCCGGGTTCAGCTGCCTGGTTCCTATCCGAGATCACAAAGGGTTCTCGTCTGGCTGATATCCGAGCTGCTGCAACCTCGAGTTGCCATCGTTGAGCCTGTCCTGTGCAGGGACCAGGGCCTGCTGGGGAACGGAGATAACCTCCCTCTGCGGGTTTCCCTGATCGTGAGGAGGATTCCGGGGCGGATTACCACGGCCAACCGGGTTATTGTTTCCTACACCTCGGTTACCATCCCCACGGGTACTTCCCGCCTGTCCCGAATTACGCTGTCCGGCCTGCCCGGCTTGCTGGATACCGGCGAAAGCCGGATCGTATGTCTGTAGCTGCTTGTTCTTTCCGGAACCTCGACTTCGGCTCCGGCTCTTGCTCTTGCTCTTGCTTCTGCTCGGATGCGGGGAAGAGGCCTCCCCATCCGACCTCTGGCTGTCGGGTCTGGCTGAGTGCACCTGGGATCCTGCCCCGGGGTTCTTCTTCTTGAAGGCCAGATTCTGACGATTGGCTTCAATCACCAACTCGTTTACCCTCTCCTGCTGCTTGCGCAGGGCTTCGCCGGATAGCCCCACCAACTCGGCCATGGCGGCTTCGGCGGCCCTAAGGGTTTTCGCCGGTGAGCTGTACACCGGCTTCCCTGCTGAAATCCGACTTCCAGTGTTACTGGTGGTGGCTCCACCAGCCAGCTCTTCATTCACTATTCTTCCTTTCTTGCGCCGATCCGCAATGCGCTTCTCCCGGGAGTCTATCTTAGGGAATCCGTGAGCTGCATTGTACTCCCGGAGGCTAGCGCTGAGCTCGCGGCGGATCTCGGCGATCTCCTGCGCCTCCGCGAGTAGCAACTTCCGCTGCTCCTCTAACTCAACCGAAGTGGCTTGGGCATCCGCTCCGGCAGCGACCGGTACAGCCAACTTAGCCACGAGTCCCGAGAGGGGATCCGGACGGCGTCGCGGATGTGATGACTGCGGATCGCCATCTCGGGCCGCAGGCCTCTCCTGCGGGGGTTTGGCCAAACGGGGGTGGCCGTCAGTATCGCCGTCAGCATCTTGATACTCCTCCTCGGTTGCCCCGACCATCATCACTGCGACGGAACTCGGGGGGCGACCGGCACGCAGACCCCGAGCAGCGCAGAGCATGGGAGGGTCCTCAGCATCCAGGACTACGTCCGGGTAGCTACAGACAACCTCGGTGGCCACGTAGGTGGTGAAACCACCGAAATCGATGAGACACCCGTTCACCGGGAATGGTTTGTTCCGGAAGCACCCTGCGTTGTCGCAGACGAAGTCCATCTCCCCTAGCCTTACGACTAGGCCAGAGAGAACCCGAACGTCGAAACGAACGGGGGAGCCCTTCCGGATGTGTACACCAGCCAACGCCTTTGTCCGCCCCACGGTGGGCGCCAACTGTCATGGTGGTGTCACGGCAGATGCCATAGGATGGCTAATTTGTGGGGCCGATGGACGTTGGTGGATCCGGGGAGGGATAGCGAGCCGAAGAGCTCACGCGGGGAGGATCCCGGTATAACCGAGATCTCCCAAGAACAAGGAACAAGAACAAAGTGCAAGGGGGAAGATCTAACAAACACAAAGAAATGCACGAAGGCACACAGCACACGCATGATATACCCAGGTTCAGGGCCCTCGTGAGGAGGTAACACCCCTACTCCTGCCTTTCCTCTCTATATATTGGTGGTATAAGGACTACAACTTGCTACAAGATCTGTCAAAGGAAGGAGTACAAAGAACTAGATGAACTCAAGGTGAGAAGGAGTAACTGCTCTAAGAGTAAATGCGACTATAGCTTTGGCTCCGAAGTTGGTCTCTCTCCCTCAGGAGCAGTTATGGCGCCTTTTATAGAGGTCCGGCCAGGAGGGCCGGAAACCCTAACTTGGCTTGGCCCCACCGGACAGACCTAGCCGGCATGTCGTCACCGGCTAGTGCGACCTAGTCGTCGGACTATCCGGTGTAGCCCCTTCGTCATCATCTCGCTAAGGACGGCAGGCGCCGTCCTGCATCATCATTGTCCCCTTGTCAGAGACAAGACATGTCTTTGCCCATCCCGGATAGCCTTTTCCGGATTGCCGGGCTAGGCATGTCAGGTCTTGTCGTACCACGATCGTACCGGCTGACGCGCTCCCGTGTCAGGCGGGAGGTGACCATGCTTCCGTGTCAGGCCGGAGGTGACCATGCTTCCGTGTCAGGCGGAAGGTGATCATGCTTCCGTGTCAGGCGGAATGGTACTGTCCCCCGCTATAAACGGGAAAGCCTGCTACGGACCGTTGACGGTCTACCGGGAGCCCTTACTCCGGATACCTCCTTGCTTGCCACTGAGCCTCTTCTGTATAAGATCAAGACCGAGACACACATTCCGGTTAGTACTTACCCGGAATACCTATCCGGTAAAGCCGAGTACACCTCCACCCGGGAGTCTTCCCGGAGTCCTAGATCCGGGATCCTTCCCGGAGACGTCCGAGCTCGTCTCAGGATGAGTATCTCTAGGCCTAGCCTCCCGAAGATGTCTTAGCCTACCGGCAAAGACATCTTCGAGAAGCTAGTTCTTAGAGGAACCACCCGCTCACGCTTGTGCTGCGATTGTGAGGGCCGGGGGTGTCTATTTATAGCTGTTAGAGCTGACCCTTGCGCCTGCCAGGAGGCACTTTGTCCTCTACCAGCGCTCATGGGTCAATCTGCCCTTTCAGCACACCAGGAGGTGTCCCTTGCTGTCGCCAAAGGTCAAGTACTGTTGATATTTACTGGATTATACCGGGATCTGCCCCTACCCGGGGGGCAGCCCCCCGACAGCCTAGGATGAATGTCTATTCTACTTAGGGCCATGGGCATGGTGGTTGTTACCCAGAAGTGCACTTGTGGACGGCCACCCAGGAACGAAGAGATTACCAAGTCCCTCCAGGTTTAGAAGCTTCCCGTGCAGCCTTTTGACAATGGGCTCTGTCTAGAATAACTAAGTTGTGAGGGTGCAACCTGTCACCTTGACAAGCAGATGTAGAGTTGGTAGGTGGAACGGGTCTTGCTAGTATGGTTGCATTCTTCTTCTGAAAGTTCTTGTCTCAATTCTCTCCTTTCCTTAATACACTCCTCGTGTATAGGATGTTTGGGTTAATTGAGTGTAAAGGTGAAAGTGCACAACCTCTGCAGAGTCGACAATCTGAGTACTTAGCCGTGTCCCCGGAAATGGACTACTTCAAGCAGCTGGACAAGGATGGGCGGAAACTCTCAACACTGTTTTCATAAAGTAAAATTTGACTAAGGAAAGAATTGTTGGTGCACTTGGGCTTTATCCCTTGGTGCCAAGTCTTTGAGAAACAAAATTGTTTTACAAAAGATAGGAGAAAACTTTCTTTCGGCAAAAATAGCCTACAACTCCACCAAGCCAAATATGCATATAGAATTAGACTTGTCATAAATTGTCCACCATAGTCACTTGCCAATACTTCATTGTATTGACCTCCTTCGGGGGCTGCATATTCAAATGTGCAGGTAATTCAGATGAGGAATAAATTGGACTCAAGTCTACACCCAACATGTCTGCCTGTGGCGCATGCTTGAAGAGGAGGCTCATTTGCTATTGCTTTTGTTGTGAACTCTGAATATTCTAGCTAGTCTTCATGACTATGCACTTTGTAATAAAGCTATACTTAGCTATTTTTTATCTCGTTGTAGTAATTCGATACTTATGCAATGATACTATATATTTTGTACTGTGGTGCTGGCAGTGATCCAGGGACTAGCACATAACACAGGTGTTCCATCTTTATATAAAAGATGGGGCGCTACAGCGCTCAATGAGGAGCATGGGCGCAAGATCTTCGAGGAGTCGCGCTAGCACTCTCGTGAGAGCAACTCTTCTTCATCCTCAATCGCCGCCGCTCCTACTCAGAAGTGTCGGATCTGGGTGCCTAACATCGCCTTCGCACGAGCTACCTACGTGCCAGGACCTCCAGGACTCACGCCTCGCCCACCGAACCCGGATCTTGCTATGAGGGGTTTCGCAGGACCGCCAAGGCCAACAGGCGCTCGCCCCAACGTGACCTGCTACAAGTGCGGAAAACCGGGCACTACTCCAACAATTACCCGGAGACCCGTCTTCCTCCACCACCACCTCGCCCTGCACCAACTCAGGCGATGGTCCACGGCTGCCCCGAGTAGATCTTTCTAAAAGGAATATGCCCGAGAGGCAATAATAAAGTGGTTATTATCTTATTCCATGTTTATGATAAATGTTTATTTCTCATGGTAGAATTGTATTAATCGGAAACATTAATACATGTGTGACTAATGAACCAATTAGAGTTCCTAGTAACGCCTCTCATTTAACTAGCTCATTGATTAACTGATGATCAAGGTTTCCTGATCATGAACATTGGATGTTGTTAATAACGGGATCACGCCATTAGGAGAATGATATGATGAACACACCCAAATTAAGTATAGCAATACGATCAAGTCATTAAGTTTATATTGTTGTACTGAGCATACGAAGTAACCCTAATCCTTTGACCAGGAGATCATATCAATCACTAACACCGGAATAATGCTTTGATGACATCAAACGTCACACCGTAACAGGGTGTCTATGAAGGTGGCGTTGGGTATTCTGAAAGTATTGGTTGAGCCTCATGGATCAAGAAGTGGGATTTGTCCATCCAGATGACGGAGAGATATACTTTGGGCCCTCTCGGTGATATCACATCGACACCACTTGCAAGCACGTGACTAGGTCACAAGGATGTCATATCACAGAACGAGTAAAGAGTACTTGTCGGGAACGAGATTGAACAAGGTATAGATGATACCAATGATCGGATCTCAGACAAGTAAAATATCGCGAAACAAAAGGAATTGGTTATGACGTTTTTGGTTCACACGATCACACGATTCATCGTCGAATATGTAGGAGTCATTATGGATCTCCAGATCCCGCTTTTGACTATTGATCGGAGAGGTGTCTTGATCATGTCTACATTACACACGAACCGTAGGGTGACACACTTAAGGTTTGTCGACGCTTTTGGGTAGCCACGGAATTTTGGAGAAAAGTTTGGATAACACCGAAATTGTTTCGGGTAATATTGAAATAGTTCAAGGAGTTAATTGTCAATGGTTTTCAATGGTTGTTAATAGAATTAACAAATGAACCAAGGGGGTAAGTGTTAATGTTTGTTAATAGAATTAACACAAATATTAAAAAGAAATGAAATTGTTTTATTTAATAAAGATAACCGCTTGGAATTTTGAGTGGGAATTGATGAGAGAATGAGTGGGTTGAGTGGAGACTCCACTCACATGATGAGGGGAGAGGTGGGGGGCACTCCAAATTCGTGGCTCCCTCCCCCTCCTATATAAATATGGGTGTAAGCTCCCTCTCCCCACACACTTGCCTCTCTCTCCCTCCTCCCGTTGCTCCACCTTCCAGCCATCCGCTTGGCGAAGCCATGGCCGATTAGTTTCTCCACCACCGCACGCCGTCGTGTTGCTGGAGTTTCCAGTGTTTCTACTACTTACGCTACCCCGCTAGATCAAGGGAATGGAGGTCTTCATCGAGCCGTACGTGTGACCGAGTACGGAGGTGCTGCCCGTTGCAGCGCACATCTTCACGATCTTGAGATCGGCGAGTGAACGACTACATCATCCACGAGAATTATTCTCAAAACGCTTACGGTCTTCGAGGGTTAGTTCTCTTTGAATTTGTTCCACTCGTTACGAGCATCTCCTAGACTAGATCTTGGCTTGTTGGTTTGTTCACACCATAGGAAATTTTTTGTTTTCTATGCTACGATCCCATCACTTTCATCCCCAACAACAGGCCTCCGGCACGTGCTGCGCGGGTGAACCACATCAGGGCTGATGAAGCAGAGGAAGCTCCAGAAGTTGTCCTTGGTATACTCCCTGTTAATCATATTCCTGCTAAGGTGTTAATTGACACAGGCGCATCGCATTCTTTTGCATCACAAGCTTTTGCACAAATGCATGATCTCTCTTTCGAGTCTATGTCCAATGGTCTTAGCGTCACTTCCCCCGGTGTTCAGATGTACTCTTCCAAGATAAGCCACGACAATGAAATCCAAATTAGAGGCCACATGTTCTTGGCATCTCTAATAATTCTCGGCAATTCATATATTGATGTCATTCTAGGCATGGACTGGTTAAGGCCAATCAAGCTAAGATAGACTGTTCCACAAAGACTGTAACTCTTTCTCATCCTTCTGGACAGATAGTCTATTCTCCAAACCAAACCTCTTCATCTCAGCTTTTCGCTCTCAATGTTGATCCTCTTCCTTCCATAGAAGCTATTCCGGTGGTCCGAGACTTTCCTGAAGAATTGCCAGGTATGCCACCTGACAGAGCCGTGGAGTTTGTTATTGAACTAGAACCAGACACTGCTCCTATCTCCAAATGTCCTTACAAGATGGGCCCCAAAGAACTGGATGAGCTTAAAAGACAGCTAGAGGAGTTGGAAAGTAAAGGTCACATCCAACCTAGTACTTCTCCTTGGGGGTTGTCCTACTCTGTTTGTCAAAAAGAGGGACACAACTGAGCGACTGGTTGTTGACTACCGTCCTCTGAACAAGAAAACCATCAAGAACAAGTATCCCCTTCCTCGCATCAATGACCTGTTCGATCAACTCGATGGTGCTAAGGTTTTCTCCAAGTTGGACTTGAGGTCAGGTTATCACCAGATCAAGATCCGCAAAGAAGACATTCCAAAGACAGCTTTCACCACTCGTTATGGTCTCTATGAATACATTGTTATGTCTTTCGGTCTCACAAATGCTCCGGCGACTTTATCACGTCTCATGAACTTCGTTTTCATGGAATACCTCGATAAGTTCGTGCTAGTCTATCTCGATGACATTCTTATCTATTCCAAATCCGAGGAAGAACACGGAGAACATCTACGTCATATCTTGTTGAAACTCCGAGAACATCGTCTCTATGCCAGGTTCTCCAAGTGTGAATTCTGACTTCCCAAAGTATCCTACCTTGGTCACATCATCTCTTCTGAAGGCATTTCTGTTGATCCAGAAAAAGTGAAGGCCATTGTTGAATGGTTGCCTCCTACAACGGTGAAACAAGTCAAGATCTTCCTTGGCATGGCTAGCTATTGCCGTCGATTTGTTGAGAACTTCTCCAAAATCGCTAAGCCTCTCACCGATCTTACTAGGAAGGATAGAAAGTTTCTTTGGACTCCAAAGTGTGATGAGAGCTTCAATATCTTGAAAGCTAAACTCACTTCTACTCCTATTCTAGTTGGCTCAGACACTTCCAAACCTTTCCAAATCTTCTGCGATGCATCTCTTCAAGGACTAGGCGCAGTCCTCATGCAAGAACGCAAAGTTGTGGCTTATGCATCTCGTCAGTTACAGCCTCTTGAGCTCAACTATCCCACACATGATCTTGAACTTGCAGCAATCATGTATGTCCTCAAGGCTTGGAGACCTTATTTGCTGGGGCACAGCTGTGAGATCTTCACCGACCACAAGAGTCTCAAATATCTCTTCACTCAACCAGATTTGAACCTCAGGCAAATAAGGTGGCTTGAGAAACTCTAAGATTACGATCTCACCATCTCTTACACTCCATGCAAAGCTAATGTAATGGCTGATGCTCTTAGTCGCAAGTCCTATTGCAACAACCTCATGGTTGAGGACATCCAACCTCCTCTTCACGAAGAATTCAAGAAGCTCAATCTTAAAGTGGTTCCTTCTGGTTATCTTGCAAGCTTGGTTGCCACTCCTACACTTGAGGATAAAATCCATGCCGCACAGTTGCGCGATTCTGGTGTCAAGAATATCACAGCCAACATCGGCAAGGATAAGTACAAGAGTTTCTCTCTCGATGACAAGGGTACCTTGCTTTTGGAAGGACGCATTGTAGTGCCCAAGCTTGACAGCTTAAGAGAGCTCATTCTCAAGGAGGCGCATGATACTCCGCTTTCTATCCACCCTGGCAGCACGAAGATGTACCAGGATCTCAAGTCAATCTATTGGTGGACCTGGATGAAGCGCGAAATTGCTCGCTATGTGTCTCAGTGTGATGTTTGCTGTCGTGTCAAGGCAGTTCATCAGAGACCACCTGGATTTCTTCAACCACTGCAAATTCCTGAGTGGAAATGGGCAAGATCGAGATGGACTTCGTTACTGGGTTTCCAAAGTCCAAGAAGGGCAACGATGCAATCTTTGTTGTCACTGATTGTTTCTCCAAAGTGGCTCACTTCTTCCCCGTCAAAGAGACAGTATCAGCTAGTTAGTTGGCAGAACTCTATATGACAAGACTGGTTCCTTTACATGGTGTTCCTTTGGCAATAAGCTCAGATCGTTTATGTATCTTCACTTCTCGATTTTGGGATAGCTTTCAGAAAGCCTTGGGTACCAAACTTCTGTTCAGCACCGCTTACCATCCGTAGACAAGTGGACAGGTTGAAAGGGTGAATCAAATTCTGGAGGATATGCTCAGAGCTTGTGTTTTCTCCTTTGGCATGAAATGGGAGGATTGCCTTCCGTATGCTGAGTTCTCCTACAACAACAGCTTCCAAGCAAGTCTAGGCATGGCTCTCTTCGAAGCTCTATGGCCGCAAATGCAGAACTCCTTTGAATTGGTCTCAAGCTGGTGAACGTCAATTCTTTGTTCCTGACACTATCCAGGAGGCTGAAGAAAAGGTTCGCATCATTCGTGACAATCTGAAGATTGCCCAGTCTCGGCATAAAAGCTATTATGATAGCAAGCACAGGGACATGGTCCATGCACCTGGTGATCAAGCTTAACTTTGTGTCACTCCTCTGAGAGGCACGCAACGCTTTGGCATCAAAGGCAAGCTTGCTCCGCGTTATGTTGGGCCTTTCAATGTTCTTTCAAGGCGTGGTGAATTGGCTTACCGTCTGGAACTTCCTCCAAACCTCTCCAAAGTGCACGATGTCTTCCACGTGTCACAACTCAAAAAGTGCTTCCAAGATCCAGGACGTGTAGTTGATCATGGATGGATTGAACTTCGAGAAGATCTCTCTTATGTGGAACAACCGATTCGCATTCTTGACGAAGTTGAACGTCGCACCCGTAACAACACTGTCAAGTTTTACAAGGTTCAGTGGTCTCATCATTCTGACAAGGAAGCTACATGGGAACGTGAAGACCACCTCCGTGCCGAGTATCCTGACCTCTTCGTTGCTCCATGAAGAATCTCGGGGCGTGATTCCTCTGAGGGGGGAGTGTTGTAACATTCCAAATGTAACATTCCTAAAATGTGTGCTTGCTTGTGCAATAAAGTGGATCATCATGTCATCATTCCATGTGTGTTTGCTTTTATTTTAATAAATTGCTTTCAAATTCCATATTTATATTTCAAATGCAATTTCAAATTAATACAAATAAAGTTTCAAATTATTTATAAATGTTCAAACCAGTAAGTTAACATGACTATTTTGAAAACTATTAAAAATTTGTTCAAAAGTTTTTATCATGTGTATTTCCTGTTTTGTTTTAAAATATAAAATCAGGAAACAATAAAAGAAAAATCAGAAAACAAAAAAATAAGAGAGGAGAAGAAACAAACCCTGGCCGAGCTGGGCCAAATGATCGGCCCACTCAACCCAGCTCGGCCTGCTCTCGGTCTTCTTCCCCGTACGGACGAGTCAAGCCCCCCACCTTTCCACGTAGCCATGGCGCTCTCTCCCACTGCCGAGCTGCCCCCACTGCCTCTCCCCTCTCCTTCTTATCCCCAGCCCCGCGCCGAACCTAAACCCTAACCCTTTTTCCCTCTGCCCCCACCGCCGCTCGCTCCTACACGCTGTGTCGTCGCCATGGCTGAGGTAAGATTGAGCACGGATCCCCGCCGATCCCGGGCACCTTCTCCTCCCTCTACGTGCCAGCAGACCCCCGGCGAGTACCCCGTCCACGGCAGCCAGCAGACGGACCCCGGGAACACCGTTCACTCTTCTTCCACCACGCCGGCCGTCGCTCGGCCTCGTCTTCTCCGTCACCGACGCGGCGTCTCCGGCCTCCTCGACCTACTTCTTCTCGCCATCAGGTGTCTCTCGGTGAGCCTCGTCTTCTTCCCCTCTCGCGCCCTCTGTTTGCTTCTCTGGTGCGTGTTATTGCGTCGGCGCCGGCGAGCACGCCACGGCCCCGCACGGAACCGAACACGTCGAGCACGAACCTGTCAAAACCGTGGGTTTTTCTCCGACCCGAGGACGAAAACGAGACCCCCGGACACGATGGAACGCCACAGACAAAAGAACGCACGCGCGCCGCCCCAGTTTGGTCGCCGCCGGTGTCGTTCCCCGCCGTCGCGCCTCTATTTCGTTCCTTCCGTCAGTTTCGTCAGAGAAACGAGAACAGAGCACTTAACTGGTTTAAAACAAAACGTAGCCTAGATCTATCAGTAACACGTACAAGCCGCACTGGCTAACAACGATGCGCGTCCGCTCGCCCGCGCTCGTGAGTTCGAGTCTCCATTGGGTAGTGGAATAAAGCCCAGTTTTTTTGCGCGCGCTGACGGTCCCGCGCCTAGTCAGCGCCACGCTGGCGCCTGAGCCCGCTGGGCAGCCTCTCGGGCTAGGCTCTAGGGCTGTGAGAAAAGCCCGAGACGCTGTAGTTTTCCACCGAGCCCCCTGGAGTTTCTTGTTTGCACAGAGGACCTCCCCTGCCATGTTTCTATCACGGATAAGTCCCTGCACATTTACAGAAACACCCCTAACACTAAATATGCAATAACTTTTAATCTATAACTCCAAATAAAATAATCTTTATATGTTTTAATATCATAAAAATGCAATGAACATTATTATAACATTCTTATGTCGTGTTGCATCATTTATTTTAAATGCTTAGTTTTATTTAACAAATGCAACTAATTAACTAAATATAGAATGTGTGGGGTAATAAATATAGAATACCCTAATTCCATTTAATTTGCTCATAACATCTATGCCATGTATTGCCAAGCTAATAAACATTTAATTTTATGGGTAGATAAATAATTTGCACCATAATTAATTGCCGGGATTTCATCCCCGCTTTAATGTCACATAATCATCGCATGCCATTTGTCACATCAATTTTTTGCGCTTTCCATATATTGATTATTGTTATCTATTGTCTGTGTTTGGCTTTTCTCTAGGTAGACGACGACGTGCCTGCTGCGAGTACCTACGATAGTGAGGTTCCAGCTTTTGTGCCGGGCCACGAGCTGCCAGGCAAACTTCTGCTAACATGTTACACGATTGTTCGGTTTTCATCCTTGCCTTTTGATCTATGCTATCCTAGATACATTTTTCAAATTGCGATCCCATCACATGATTATCCTGCAGCCTATACAACTATATCCCTACAACCTATAACCCCTTGCATGTTTATCTGTTGGCCTTTGCGAGTCGTAGTGCATGCTTAGATTTGGTTGTGCGAGTTGTCCGTCTGTTCTTTTATCTCATATGCTTAGTATGATAGATTGTTCTACTTTAAAAAACGGTTGTCTTATGTTGGGGTATTATAATTAAAAGATAAGGCACCAGGCGGAAGGCCTTGCGAGGTGCTTTGTTCTGCTCAGTGTCAACCTAGGAACTGAGATTTTGTCCTCGGATCCAATTTTGAGCGCACTAACCACTTGTGGGTGGCCCAATGGAGCCCCCCTCGACTTTGAACGGATCCTCAGCTCGTCCATGTGCCGCAAGTAGTTCAGGTTTTCCATTTCCTCATATGCATGTGCATGATGATGATGTTCGATGAGAGGTTAGTTGATACGGGGGGTCATATAGGGGTGGTGCGCGCGAAGCGGACAATTCCTACTATGGTTTGAGCCGCATGGCGCGTGGACACAAACTAATGAGTCCGCAATTGAGATTCGGCCGGACTCCTAACGCGGGTAACAACTCATATGGGCGAAAGCGGGATTACGTTCCCGCACGAACGTTGACGATAAAGACCGACGAAGCCGACCTCAAGGTCATGAAGAGGAAGCAGACCTCCCAGCACCGCTAGCGCAGCACCTCGCAGGGCGTTACACACGTACGGTGGAGACGACGGCATCCGAAGCTCCAGTCCAGGATGAGTAGCGGAAGACTTGGACCGGAACACCAGCAGCGCGGCAGCGGGCTATGGTGGAGAGATCCCTCCTCTCAACTCGGCGCAACTCCGACAAAGGGAATCACGAAATTGAGAGAGAATTGGGGAATTAATTGGTGAATAAAAAGGCCAGGGGTGCCCCTCTATATAAATCTCCCGGGGGGAGCCAACCTTGCCAGCCAGGCAATGTGGGACTATCCCCCATTGCCTGGTGCGGCATGGCTGGTGCACTGGCCCCACGGTAGATCTCTTTTGGCCCACCTAGGCCGGCCATCATGCCCCCACCGAATTCCCCTAGGGAATTTTCCCCCTCTTGGGCCTTCTTTCGACCAGAAGGCACATTTAGGGAAATCAGCCTAAATAAATTCGAAAATAAATATATAAAATCATATTTAGACATTAATTACACTAATTAATATCAAACATATTATATATAATTTATTCTAGCTGCGAAAACAATTTCGTCCCTGCCCGATCTCCATCGGACCTCTCCCGGGTTGTTCCCGGTGATCTCTTTCCTTTCCGGTTGTCTTGTCGAAACCCCTTAAGTGTGTTACCCTAACGGTTCGATATAATAACATGTATGATCGAGACTCCTCTCTGATCAACGACTAACTCGTAGGCCTGGACACCATGAATTAATACCTGTGATATAACGAATGACTTCCATCTACTAAACCTGAACGTAAAGTCTTAAACCTTTTGCCATAGCGATACTTAGCGTGTCCGAGTATCGTTCATAGATATCTCCATACCTAGCTGACCTCGTTACCGACAACGCTATCTTCTACTCGTCTATTATTTCATATCTCCGTGACCTAGTCACATGCTTGCAACCTCGTTAGACATAATCGCACCAAGTGGGCCCTAGAGTATATATCCTGCTATGCGGATTGGCAAATCATGCTCTTGACCCCTCGTCTCAACTACTCCCTTCCGATACCCAAATGTATCACCGTTATTGTCATACTATATAAGATACGACGTTTGGTGCGATCAAAGTACCTTCCAGGAATAACAATAAGAGCTGATCTCACGGTCGAAAGCGTAATGACTACGTCCTACAAATATGGGTATGTCCATCACATCGTTCCACTAACGATATGACTTTCATTGCCGATAGGCGCCATGCCCTATGATCGGAAAACCTCGATCATCGATCACGCTACGAAACTAGTGTTAGTAGAGGCTACTAGGGGTCGGGTTGTTTACGTATCACACCCGTATTAATGTTTCCGCTTAATACAGTTATAGCATGACACAAAAACATATTATGAACAAACGAGATATGATAAAGAAATACACTTTATTAATTGCCACTAGGGCATATCTCCTTCAATTGCTAGCCTCTTCGGTACTTTGCATTGCCGTTTCTCACATTGAGAGTTGGTGCATACTTCACGGGTACATCTAAACTCGTGGGAGATCTTCATCTTGTTCTCCTACACATAAGCCAAATATCTTCCTGAAAACATTCACCATACCTACCTACTACAGCATTTCCATAGTTGTTCCTGATATATTGCCATGTAACATCCATCTTACATTACATGACTTATTGTCATTCATTACTTTATATTGCTTTGCGTGATTCTATAAAGCTGATTTATGGTTTTACCCATGTTACGCTAGAATATTGCATAACCTCCTACACTGGCAAAGGCACCGTTGTCATATACATATTATGTCATATTCATATTAGTTACTTGTATCATCAGTATGTTGTCATATCATCATTAGTGTGTTGTCATATCATCATATTAGGATGCTTGCCCCTAAAAGTGAAAAGAGCCATGGAGGCCATCGAAAAGAACAGATAAAGAAAAAAAAGAAGAAAAAAAAGAAAGAAAAAATAAAATAAAAAAGGGGGCAACATTACTATTCTTTATCACACACTTATGCTCATGTTATAGCACCATATCATTTATAGTCATCAATTATGCTCATGTTATAGCACCATATCAGTTATGATCATCATTTGTGCTCATGTTTAGCACCTTTACTCCATACGAGAGAGGTGTCATGTCTTACTTGCATAACTATGTGGGGAACTTTACACTATAGAACTTGGCTTGTATATTTCAATGATGAGCCTCCTCAAAAGTTCTCTAGGTCTTCGTGAGCAAGCAATTTGGATGCAGCCCCACTAGTTCCATTGGAGAGCTTTCATATACTTATAGCTCTATGTGCTTTCGTTGTATGGCAGTCACTACTCCTTGCATAGCTTCGATTATAAGACTTCCTCTTGTCTAAAGATCACTTGTAGTTTTGTGAGACTTTCTTCCGTTGGCTTTCCAAACCCCCGTTAACATTCTCTTAGCCAAAACAACCTGGTGCCAGGAACCAATGTTGAACGCTTGCTTGTTTCTTTTGAACAAATAAAGAGTTGATCTTCTACGTGCGTATTGATATTGCTTGACTTGATCCTTTCACAAAGTTGTCATGTTTGTTGGAAGCATTAGATGATTATATTATTGTGCATGAAGATTAAATCATCTCTAATATCTACTTTGCACAGTTGATTGCTATCTAGTCCTATATCATTGAAAGCTTTGCTTTGCTTTGCCTACTTGTTTATTTATTACTCATTTGATATCAATATAAACTACAACCCTTATTCATTTGATCTCAGTTTACATGCCTTACATTATTACGTGATCAAGATTGTGTTGAAGCATGTCACGTCAGAAATTATTCGTCTTTTATTGTAACATCCCAACATTTTGGAATGTTCAAAAATCACTAAAATTTAAAACTTTTGTTTTGATTAAAGTAAAATATTAAAATGCATAAGAAAACTAACTAAAAAAGACTTCAACCAATTTGAAAAAGTCTATTATTTCAAAATTCCCAATGTGTCATTATTTTCAGAAGTTATTTCCAATTAAACATTTCATTATCCATTGTATTTATAAAACCTTAATATGTAATTTGATAAATGTTTTATAAAGTACAAACCATTTTATTTTAAGTAAATAGTTTACTTATAAGTAATTGATTTCAACCACTTAGCCTTAGGTATAAATAAATTAAAATAATAATTACAAGTGTTATTTTAAACTATTGAAAATATTGTCTATTTGCCAAAACATTATTATCCATTTACCTGAGTTCAAAACATAATTTCTATATTACAAGTCTATAGTTTATAACTTAAAAACTCATAGATTTTATAATTACTTAACAACCCAAATAAACATTTCATTAGCTTAAATGATTTTCATATATTTTCAAAACATAAAATGACTTTCATGAATATATTTTCTATATAAGAAATGAAGTAAAACTAAAATATTTTCCAAAGTTGTTATGAAATTTCAATTGAGTATTTAATATAAAACTTAATGGTGCACAAAATATTTTGAATTAAAAAAAATGATGAATACATTATATTTCCCTTTTCATTTCAAATAAATGTGTGATGTTATTTAATATTGTACTAAAGCCAAAAATGATTTAATGTTGGAAAATGAGTTTAAATAACTAAATTTTAAATTTATATCAGTGTTGTATTTTTTATAAATTTTATTTAGCCAAAACTAAAATTTATTAAGCCATGTTTTCAAATTTGACATAAAGTGTCAAATTTACATTTAATCAATATTTCGAAATTTGATTTTTTAAAAGTGTTCAAAAATGCCCACAACTGGTTTAACACAAAGATATTTTCATTACAAATTTATAGAAATTGGTTTGACCTCATTTGGACACTCAAATCAAAAGATATGAAATAAATAAGAAAATCAGAAAATATAAAATATAAACGTAAAAAAAATGGAACAGACCCACTGGGCCGAAGCCCAGCAAGCTGCTACCCCACCCCCTCCCTTTTTTTTCTCCGCGCGCGCAGCCCATTTTCCTTTCTTTTTTTTTCTCTTCTTCTTTTATTTCTAGCTGGGCCGAATCTTGGCCCATGTAGGGACCGGTCATCTTCCTCGACCTCTCGAGCGTATGTACGTACGTGCGGTTACAGGAACTAGTAACTGAACATGGTGTTTCTCTTCGTTCTCAATTTCCCCATCAATTTTGTGGCTGTTTCTCCTCGACTTCAACACGAAAGTTACTCCATATTGGATGGGCATTCCATCCCGTGAGTTTATTTCCAAATTCATTGCCTTTAACATGCATACTGACCTCGTGAACCAAATGCCACCCGTAGACATTCACGTCCCGATCTCCCTCCTCAGACCATCTCACAAAAATCCGAGCGCGTCACTTCGTGCCCCTCTGCATCCTCCATCATGTTCATCCTCATACTTTTCCTAAAGGATGCCTATACAGCTCGCACCAACCATGCCAAACTCGGCCCCAAACCGAGTTCATCGTCAGATCTTGTCTTCTACGATGATCCCCTACACAATTACTTGCACCAGTAGATTCCCCTCATCAAGGCCTTTGTCCAGGACATGGTGTTGCACCATTTATTTGTAGTTGGTCGCACCACCACGAAGCCCGAGCAACGTTGCAGCCTTACGCAAGATCCCGACGAGGTGAGACCTTGCCATGCCACGCGATGATGTCCTGCGTGATCTATGTGTCTTCCTGCATTTTTACTTAAATTTTCCCAATTTTCCCGCATGCCAAATACTCGAGAACGCGCTCGACCGAGAGCGCCGCCGCGACTCCGGTCACGCTGTCCCAGTACGCAACCGACGACGCCGACCACACCATCTCCTTCGTCGTATCAACCGCATCATGGTGTTTGCTTCGTCCGTGTGTACATCTACGACAACATCATCAACTACTTCCCGGAGGTCGTGTTTGACCGTCAACATCGACCACCTCATCTAACCGCGTCATGTTCTCTCTACGACACCGGCGCTATTCGTTCTTGTCGGTGAGCCTCTCAAAATAGTCTAATCGTACTCGTATACTATTTATAATGTATTATATGATACCACCATGTTATGTCAAAACAAATAATTTTGGCCTTACAAATTTTCCCATGTGTCAAAACCTTTTTATTTTCGGATTTGACTTAGGACAGATTTTAGTCAAATTTTAGAAATTCATATCAATTCAACCGTAACTCCGTTTTCAATGTTTTTGTAGTCTATAAAATCGTATGAACGTGTAGAATACAGTGGTATAATAAAAACTTGTATTTTAATCGTGCACTAACTTACTATTTACAGAAACGTGTAAAACATTGTTTTAGGTATTGATTTACCTTGGAAAGCCCCTGACATGTAGAATACTTTGGTTATGTTGATTTACATTTTTTAGTAGTCTAAATTTATTTAAATTGCAAATGAGCAATTTGAGTAAATTTGGTATATCTTTAATTCAATAAATCTAATTTTTGCAAATAAAATAGTTTTAGAAACCTTAAAATATGTGTAGTTTTATGCCCATGTTAGAAAATAATTTTGAGCATTATTTTGATGGTTTAAAAATCGGAGGCTTAATTTCAGTATTTTGTTATACTTTAATCCTAGATATAATGTTAATATGTTTCTTTTTGCAAAATGTCACAAACTTTATCTTTTGACCTATAGTATTGTTTATAAGTTTTGAATAAAAGCTTAATTATAGAAAACAATTAAAACTGATGGTAAAACATCTAAAGTGTCTTAACAGCGTTTTAAGGTAATTAAGCGGTGTTAAGAGCCTTTTAAGACCATTAAGTTTGATTTAAATGTTTTTGACCAAAATAATGTGTGATAAATTTCTATTTAAGACCAGCCCATTAAAACCCATTATTCAGCACATCAATTCTTTTTGCATATTGAATTATGTAATGAACCTTTGTGGAATTTGTTTTTTTGCTTTTATATGCGTTGTGTTGTTGTCCATGTTTGTTGTGTTTTATGTTGATTGTTGTATTGTTGTTTGCTTATATTGTTTAGATTGAACGGAGAGCAAACGTTCGTTGTTGAAAAGTTTGTGAGCAAAGACATCATCCAAAGGCAAGTGGCACACCCCCATAAAAGTCCTATTATTTTTCTATGCATGGGTAGATTATTTTTCTATAAGCATGTGTAGGATAGTATTGCTATGCAAGCCATGTTTAGACTTCCTTATTCCTGTGTCTAGGTTCCTATGAAAATACTTAGTAGAATTGTGATTCTATGCAAAACTATTTTTGATGAAATGTTAAATTCTACTAAGTTATAATCAAACACCTGGGTGGAATTGGTTGCTTGGCTGTATGAGTTGAGTGTTGTCCCCAGGCGATGTACCTGTGGGATATTCACTTGTGGATGGCCACCCAGGAACAAAGGGATCTGAAGAACTCCGAGTGAAGATTGCTTCTCGTGCATCCATTGCCAATATGGGCTCTGGCTTGATCAACTAAGCTGCGTAGACTCGCCCCGGCCTGACAGGTGGATGTAGTGGTTTGTAGGTGGAGCGCGTCAGGCCAGAGTGGGAGGGAAAATGCTTCTGAAAGATCTCGTCTCATTCTTCTCCTTTCCTTATCACAAATGGTGTGTAAAGGATAATTTGGGTTGAATGGGTACAATGGTGACCGTGCACAACCTCTGCAGAGTTAAAATCTAAGTACTTAGCCGTGTCCCCGGAAACGGACAATTGAGCAGCTGAACGAGGACGTCAACGGAGGATTCCACCATTCCAACTTCAGAAATAAAACTTGATGGGTGAACAAGGGAAGATGAGATTATGGTTTTCATGCCATACTTGTCTTGATTTGAAGAAAGTGTTTTCCAAAGAGATAGGAAAAATTGGCTTTATGCAAAATAGCCTTGAACTCCACCAGCCAAATATGCATATAGGCTTTAGAGTTATTCCATTAAGTGTCCACCATAGTGTCACTTGCCAGACTCCATTTTTAATGGAATCTGACCCACGTTGTTGCAATATTTTTCTTATTGCAGATTGTTCAGATGACGAGTGAGGTTTCGTTTAAAGGTTTCGAGTCTGCAACCAACATGTTTCGCCTGTGGCAACTTGAAAGAGATGGAGACTCACTGCTATCATATTTCCGTTGTGTACTTTTTCAATGCTAGCTTTATGCTATGCAACTTGTGTCGAATGTTTTGTAAGTCTGGATCATCGATGTAATAAAATTGATACTTTGTTGTGATATTACATCGTAAACTGTGTGTGCAAACGAATCGATCCAGTGATTTGCACTATACACAGGTATCTGCCTTATTTAAAGTGCAGGTACGCTACATTTATCGTTCTTGCCTACTCGGGACGAGTAGAAGCTTGGGGATGTTGATACGTCTCCAACGTATCTATAATTTCTTATGTTCCATGCTATATTATGCCAAGTTATTACATGTTTTATATGCATTTTATATAATTTTATGCATTTTCAGGGACTAACCTATTAACAAGATGCCACCGTGCTAGTTCCATGTTTTTTGCTGTTTTTGGTTTCAGAAAAGTATTTAAGAAAATATTCTTGGAATTGGGCGATTTCTTTTCTGAAGTTCGTTTTTCACCGGGAACGTTCCAGAACACCGAAGAGGAGACGAAGACGGAGCCCGAGGGGCCCACACCTGGTCCAGGCGCGGCAGGACCTAGGGCCGTGCCGACACGCGGTGTGGGGCTGTAGCATACCTGCACTTTAAATAAGGCAGATACCTGTGTATAGTGCAAATCCCTGGATCGATTCGTTTGCACACACAGTTTACGATGTAATATCACAGCAAAGTATCAATTATATTACATCAATGATCCAGACTTACAAAATATTCATTACAAGTTGCATAGCATAAAGCTAGCTTCGAAATAGTACACAGCAGAAATACAATAGCAGTGGGTCTCCAACAACTTCATGTTGCCACAGGGGAAAACATGTTGGTTGTAGACTCGAAACCTTTAAACGAAACCTCACTCGTCATCTACACAATCTGCAATAAGGAAAATGTTGCAACAACGTGGGTCAGATTCCATAAAAAATGGAGCATGGCAAGTGACACTATAGTGGACACTTAATGGAATAACTCTATAGCCTATATGCATATTTGGATGGTGGAGTTCAAGGCTATTTTGCATAAAGCCAATTTTTCCTATCTCTTTGGAAAACACTTTCTTCAATTCAAGACAAGTATGGCATGAAAACCATAAATCTCATCTTCCCTTGTTCACCCATCAAGTTTTATTTCTGAAGTTGGAATGATGGAATCCTCCGTTGACGTCCGTGATCAGCTGCTCAAATTGTCCGTACCGGGGACACGGCTAAGTACTTAGTTTTACACTCTGCAGAGGTTGTGCACGTTCACCATTGTACCCATTCAATACAAATTATCCTTTACACACCATTTGTGATAAGGAAAGGTGAAGAATGAGACGAGATCTTTCAGAAGCATTTTCCCTCCCACTCTGTCTTGACCCGTTCCACCTAACATCCCCCTACATCTGCTTGTCAAGCCGTAGAGAGTCCACGCAACATAATTGATCAAGCCAGAGCCCATATGGCAATGGCTGCACTGGAAGCAATCGTCACTCGGAGTTCTTCAGATTCCTCTGTTCCCTGAGTGGCCATCCACAAGTGCACGTACTCCAGGAACCATAGACATGGACCGGAGTAGCCACTCAACTTCGCCACCATTAACAACCAATCCACCCAGGAGTTTCATTAACTTAGTGGATGTGCACTCTCAGCTAAAAATCACCATGCTCACGGCCCTAAGTAGAATGGACATTCATCCTAGGCGACGACAACCATGAGCACAGCCCTGAGTAGTCACTTAACATTTTGTAAAACTTTTCATCAATTGCATATCATCAATACATCTTCTAAGTATTATATAGGAACCTAGACACAGGAGTAAGGGAATTCTACACAGGTTTAGCATAGCAATACTATCCTACTCATGCATATAAAAATACACTAAGTAATGCATATAGAAATAATAGGAAGTTTATGAGGTGTGCCATTTGCCTTTGAATGTTGTCGTTGTTCACAAACTCTTTTCAATGATACTCGGAACTCTCCGTTCAGTCTAACAATATAAACAAACAACAATACAACAATCACAAAAATAAACACAACACAACACATACAAGCATACATAATGAACAAACAAGTTTCATAACTTCTAAGGAAAACATGTCATGCATGATATGCAAATTATTTCTAAGGACTAGAGATGTATGTCATGCCATGAAATTCTTTTAAGTTAATGCAAGGCAATTAGGTTGGTCAAAATGACTAAGGAGTAAAGTCATAGTTTGGACAAAATACTTTGTTATAAATCATCTTGAATAAGCACTCAATGACTTAGTCATCATGTGCATAACTACTTAGAGAAAATACTAACTCTATTCTTCAAGGTGATCAACAATTATTAACAACTCTTGGTAAATTGGATATTCACTATAGTGAGAGAGACAGACACCCGGCCAAGCACTTAAATTGTGGAACAGGTCTCATGTACGTGGACATGTAAGGTTAGTTTCCAGGCCGCTTCATCTCACTATGCCGCTAGGATCCAACAAACTTCTAGATGGTAATAACATGATCAAAAATCGTTTATGTCTAAAGTGAAAGATAAGATTAGGAAAGAGGGAAAAGATAGTAAGAAAGATGAAGTTGTCCTCCAGGCTTCATCTCCAGACTTGTAACTTTCTTATGGATGATGTCTTGATTGAGCTCTTGGTAGTCTTGATGAATCTTCAGACTTGATGATTCTTGTATCACCTAGGCTGGTCTTGGATTTAACTTAGTCTTCATGAAGTCTCAGAGGAGAAGAAGAGACAGAGAGAAAGACTTAGAGAATAAAAGGGGGTTGGCCTTCTTGAACTTCTTCTCACTTTTCTTCCAAGTGCTTCTTCTCCTTGAAGATACTTCTGAAGTCTTGTTTTTTGGCTAAGTCCTTCATTGGTCTTCCAGCTCCATGTTGAAAATTACTAAGTGTCTAAGTGTAGCACTTCACCAAAATGCTAAGTTGAAAATATTTCTAACTTAGAGAAAAATAATGAAGAGGTTTTCCTATGAGGGATATAATTATATAATAAAATATGTTATGCATGAAATGCAATTTTTATTCACAAGAAAGCATCAAAATGACTTTTGTGATTTCTTTATAAATATGCATGAATTTATAAATGCAATTTTAGTTAATTTCTATTTTTGGAAAATATAATAAAAGGAATAATTATAAGATTAAAGTTTCCTATGATTAAATTTTTATAACAAAATTCTATAATTAGTATTAATAGACAGGGGGCATTTAATTAGATTTATAGAAATTTGATTTAATCAAAATAATATTTCTATTAATAGTTATGTTGAAAATACTCAAACTATTCAAATTAAACAAGCAACTATTAAATCATCAAATAATACTCAAAAATATTTTATAACAGAGGCATAATATTACTAATATTCCAGAGTTTCTAAAATAATTTTATTTGCAATTTTTGGATTTATAGATTTAAAGTTATTACAAATATACTCAAATTCACCATTTGAAAATTTGAATATTTTATACTAAGTAAAATTTGAATTTTGGCAGATCTAAAATAATCTACATGTCTAGAGCTTTCCAAATATATAAAAATATTGGAATTTGGATAAACAGAGAAAAATATATGATAGTTTGAATAGATAGGGGCTTTTCTGCAAAACTGCCAATTAATTAAATCGTAAAAATGATTTTACACGTCAGCGCTGACTGGGCGCTGACTGTGCGCTGACTGGGCTGCTGACTGGGATCCGACGTGGATAAGTGATTCGATCTGGGCCGTCAGATCTGGATCTGGCGGTCCAGATCTAAGTACCGGTTCGATTTAAAATTTCTAATCTACACCGCACGATCGGGATCGGATGGCTCACCGTGCTTGACCAGTTGGTGGCGGCGGAAACTCGCCGGAGATGGAGGAGGCGGCGGCGGTGCTCTCGGGCGAGGACGCTCTTGTCGCTACGGTGCCTCCCCGGATGAATGGAGGGCAGCTCCGGGCGCGGCGTGACGTGAGGAGGGCGATGGTGGCGTCGGGTTCTACTCGCAACGTCGGGGAGGGGCGGCCGGAGTGGTGGTTGCGGCGGCGACCTTCGGTCGGGTTCGTCCCCGATGGATGGCTGCGGGAAACAACGATAGAAAGGGATTAGGGGGTGCGCCTGGACGTGAGGAAGAGAGAGGAGAGAGCCTCGGGCTCGGGAAACGACTCACCTCGCCGGGGATTGAAAAACACGGCGGCGGGGCGGATGAACTCCGGCGAGCTTTACCGACGGCCTGGCGGCGTGTTTTTTAGGGGAAAGGTGCGGCAGGTGTTGGGGTATTTGTAGGGGCAGAGGGGGAACGCTCGCGTTGATCACGGCTCGGATTTTGGAAGGGGATCGCCGGCGGATTTCTCTGGCGCGATTTGGGCAGAGGTTGCAGAAGGGTGACGTCAGCGATGACGTCATCCGGAATTTTTCTTTTTCATTTTTCTGATTTCTTTTATAACTTCTGATTTAAATGTCCAAATGAAGTCAAACAAATTTCTAAAAATTTGTAAAAATAATATCTTTGTGTTAAACCAGTTGTGGGTATGTTTTGAACATTTTGAAAAATGTTATTTTTGAAATATTGATTAAATACAAATTTGACACTTAAAGTCAAATTAGAAATTTTATCTTAATTAAATTTTCTTTTGGCTAAATAAAATTTGTAAAATACCCACATTCAGATATGTTTGAATTTAAGTTATTTAAACTTATTTTGCTGAAATCATTCATCTTTATTTTACCATAATATTTAAGAACTAAATATAAATAATTTGAAGGAAATGGGAAATATAAGGTATTCATTTTTAATTGAAAATAATTTGTGCACCAATATATTTAATATTATGATAATTCATTTGAAAACCTTATAACAACTTTGGAAAAGATTTTAGATTTAATTCATTTCTTATATAGAAAATATATTCATGAAGGTCAATTTTATGTTTTGAAATAAATGAAAATCCTTTAAGTTAATGAAATATTTATTTGGATAATTCATTAATTATAAAATATATGAAGTTATTAAAGTTATAAACTATAGACTTGTAATATTCAAATTATGTTTTGAACTCAGGTAAATGAATAATAATCTTCAGCAAATAGACAATGTTTTCAATAGTTTAAAAAAACACTTGTAATTATTATTTTAATTTATTTATAGCTAAGGCTAAGTGGTTGAAATAAATTACTTATAAGTAAACTATTTACTTAAAATAAAATAGTTTGTACTTTATAAAACATTTGTCAAATTAAATATTAAGGATTTTGAAATACAATGGATAATGTAATTTTTAACTGGAAATAACTTTTGAATATAATGACACATTGGGAATTTTGAAACAATAGACTTTTTCAAATGTGTTTAAGTCTTTTATAGTTAGTTTTATTATGCATTTTAATATTTTATTTTAATCAAAACAAAAGTTTTAAATTTTAGTGATCTCTTAACATTCCAAAATGTTGGGATGTTACAGACTACCACCCTTAAAAGGAATCTCGTCCCCGAGATTCGGAGAGGCTAGGAAGACAAAGCAAATGCTTGAATGATTCTGATAACTCGGGATGTTTTGAGAAATTAAATTTCTGACATGGAAACTAGAAACTAGCAGGGGATGAATTTTCTGATTGGGGACGCTCGAAGGAAAGATGGTTTGGGATCTCTGGGTTTAAGGCAGCTGGGTTAGAATTATCTGGGTGGCTACCACCCTTAAAAGAAATTTTTGTGGTCAGTCTAGGAACTTTGTTTAATCTTGTTTATTTCTCTGATGTAGAGCGTACAAGCATTCAAAATACAATGGCATGTGGTGGATACAGAAATTTTAGCACTCACGTTTTCCACTCGGTCCTTGGAGAGATTTATCCTTCTTCCTCTCAGGGCAGCCACTGACATAGTGTCCCTTTTCTTTGCACTTGTAGCAACTTATGTGGCTAAGATCTTTCTTGGATTCAACCTTTTGTCTTTGTTCCTCTAGGATCTTCATGAGAGACTGTCGCATTCCTCACTTGGTTTGCTGGTTAGCTTGTTGCACCAAGGGATAAAGTTGACACTGAATTGGCACATGGTTTGTTCCTTCACACAGGAAGCAAGTAACCTGTCTTGTGCGGCATCCTTTAACTGGGCGTCTGGTATGACCATGGGGCCACTCATCAGAACAATCTTTGGACGTATGTCCTATCTCTCCACAAGTTTTGCATGCCTTTAGTTTGGTCATAAGGTTCTCTTCAAAATCACTATGGTTTTGATCAATCTTAGGCAGTTGGTCATTGATCAATTTCCACATCTGACTCTGGTTCTCTAATAGTAGTCACATAGTTGTATGCAAATCATTGGTGTTGGTATTGGGGTGAGACAATTGTTTTGTTTAGAAAGCAATGAGTTGAATTATTTGTACTTATGGAGGAATCCTAGTTCAATAAAATAAAACAAGGCAACCAATCTATAACATGATCAATCAACATCTAACAAACATCAAGCAACAAGGTTCACAACAAACAAAAAATCTAGTATTGTCATATAGCCATTGATATGATCAATACACTAACACGATATCGTTATTCTATTTAGGTGGTGGTCAAATCTACCTCCTTCGTGAGTGCTTCAAGTTCTTGTTCAACTTTCTTAGATATCTTAGAAGTGTTGGCCGAATCATGTTTCTTCAGTGGTCTTCCATGCATTTAGAACTTCATGTTGAATTGAAACTTTTCTATATGAAGCAGCAGAATCAGACTTAGACTACAAGAACATGGTCATCTAGAAAAAGATAAGAGGTTTTCAGAAGGTTGATAGTAGATGAGAGCATGAGGAAAATAAAATGAAAAGTTTTTTTTTTAGAAAAGTGAATAAAATAGATTTTTAATCCTATGGTCAAATCTTATTTCTATCCAAACCTAGGTTTTCGAACCTACGGGCAACACAGTGCTCTGATACCATCTGTAGCGTACCTGCACTTTAAATAAGGCAGATACATGTGTATAGTGCAAATCCCTGGATCGATTCGTTTGCACACACAGTTTACGATGTAATATCACAGCAAAGTATCAATTTTATTACATCGATGATCCAGACTTACAAATATTCATTACAAGTTGCATAGCATAAAGCTAGCTTCGAAATAGTACACAGCGGAAATACAATAGCAGTGAGTCTCCAACAATTTCATGTTGCCACAGGCGAAAACATGTTGGTTGTAGACTCGAAACCTTTAAACGAAACCTCACTCGTCAACTAAACAATCTGCAATAAGAAAAATATTGCAACAAAGTGGGTCAGATTCCATTACAAATGGAGCCTGGCAAGTGACACTATGGTGGACACTTAATGGAATAACTCTATAGCCTATATGCATATTTGGCTGGTGGAGTTCAAGGCTATTTTTCATAAAGCCAATTTTTCCTATCTCTTTGGAAAACACTTTCTTCAAATCAAGACAAGTATGGCATGAAAACCATAAATCTCATCTTCCCTTGTTCACCCATCAAGTTTTATTTCTGAAGTTGGAATGATGGAATCCTCCGTTGACATCCATGATCAGCTACTCAAATTGTCCGTACCGGGGACACGGCTAAGTACTTACTTTTACACTCTGCAGAGGTTGTGCACGTTCACCATTGTACCCATTCAAACCAAATTATCCTTTACACACCATTTGTGATAAGGAAATGAGAAGAATGAGACGAGATCTTTCAGAAGCATTTTCCCTCCCACTCTGGCTTGACCCGTTCCACCTAACATCCCCCTACATCTGCTTGTCAAGCCGGAGAGAGTCCACGCAACATAATTGATCAAGCCAGAGCCCATATGGCAATGGCTGCACTGGATGCAATCGTCACTCGGAGTTCTTCAGATTCCTCTGTTCCCTGGGTGGCCATCCACAAGTGCACGTACTCCAGGAACCATAGACATGGACCGGAGTAGCCACTCAACTTCGCCACCATTAACAACCAATCCACCCAGGAGTTTCATTAACTTAGTGGATGTGCATTCTCAGGTAAAGATCATCATGCTCACGGCCCTAAGTAGAATATACATTCATCCTAGGCGACGACAACCATGAGCATAGCCCTGAGTAGTCACTTAACATTTTGTAAAACTTTTCATCAATTGCATAGCATCAATAGATCTACTAAGTATTAGATAGGAACCTAGACACAGGAGTAAGGGAATTCTACACAGGTTTAGCATAGCAATACTATCCTACTCATGCATATAAAAATTCACTAAGTAATGCATATAGAAATAATAGGAAGTTTATGAGGTGTGCCACTTGCCTTTGAATGTTGTCGTTGTTCACAAACTCTTTTCAACGATACTCGGAACTCTCCGTTCAGTCTAACAATATAAACAAACAACAATACAACAATCATAAAACAAAACAACACAACACAACACATACAAGCATACATATTGAACAAACAAGTTTCATAACTTCTAAGGAAAACATGTCATGCATGATATGCAAATTATTTCTAAGGACTAGAGATGCATGTCATGCCATGAAATTCTTTTAAGTTAATGCAAGGCAATTAGGTTGGTCAAAATGACTAAGGACTAAAGTCATAGGTTGGACAAAATACTTTGTTATAAATCATCTTGAATAAGCACTCAATGACTTAGTCATGATGTGCATAACTACTTAGAGAAAATACTAACTCTATTCTTCAAGATGATCAACAATTATTAACAACTCTTGGTAAATTGGATATCCACTATAGTGAGAGAGACAGACACCCGACCAACCACTTAAATTGTGGAACAGGTCTCATGTACGTGGACATGTAAGGTTAGTTTCCAGGCCGCTTCATCTCACTATGCCGCTAGGATCCAACAAACTTCAAGATGGTAATAACATGATCAAAAATCGTTTATGTCTAAAGTAAAAGATAAGATTAGGAAAGAGGGAAAAGATAGAAAGAAAGATGTAGTCTTGATGAATCCAGGCTTCATCTCCAGACTTGTAACTTTCTTCTGGATGATGTCTTGATTGAGCCCTTGGTAGTCTTGATGAATCTTCAGACTTGATGATTCTTGTATCACCTAGTCTGGTCTTGGATTTAACTTAGTCTTCATGAAGTCTCAGAGGAGAAGAAGAGACAGAGAGAAAGACTTAGAGAATAAAAGGGGGTTGGCCTTCTTGAACTTCTTCTCACTTTTCTTCCAAGTGCTTCTTCTCCTTGAAGATACTTCTGAAGTCTTGTTTTTGGCTAAGTCCTTCATTGGTCTTCTAGCTCCATGTTGAAAATTACTAAGTGTCTAAGTGTAGCACTTCACCAAAATGCTAAGTTGAAAATATTTCTAACTTAGAGAAAAATAATGAAGAGGTTTTCCTATGAGGGATATAATTATATATTAAAATATGTTATGCATGAAATGCAATTTTTATTCACAAGAAAGCATCAAAATGACTTTTGTGATTTCTTTATAAATATGCATGAATTTATAAATGCAATTTTAGTTAATTTCTATTTTTGGAAAATATAATAAAAGGCATAATTATAAGATTAAAGTTTCCCATGATTAAATTTTTATAACAAAATTTTATAATTAGTGTTCATAGACAGGGGGCATTTAATTAGATTTATAGAAATTTGATTTAATCAAAATAATATTTCTATTAATAGTTATGTTGAAAATACTCAAACTATTCAAATTAAACAAACAACTATTAAATCATCAAATAATACTCAAAAATATTTTATAATGGAGGCATAATATTACTAATATTCCAAAGTTTCTAAAACAATTTTATTTGCAATTTTTGGATTTATAGATTTAAAGTTATTACAAATATACACAAATTCACCATTTGAAATTTGAATATTTTATACTAAGTAAAATTTGAATTTTGGCAGATCTAAAATAATCTACATGTCTAGAGCTTTCCAAATATATAAAAATATTTGAATTTGGATAAACAGAGAAAAAGATATGATAGTTTGAATAGATATGGGCTTTTCTACAAAACTGCCAATTAATTAAATCGTAAAAATGATTTTACACGTCAGCGCTGACTGGGCGCTGACTGTCCGCTGACTGGGCTGCTGACTGGGATCCGACGTGGATAAGTGATTCGATCTGGGCCGTCAGATCAGGATCTGGCGGTCCAGGTCTAAGTACCGGTTCGATTTAAAATTTCTAATCTACATCGCACGATCGGGATCGGATGGCTCACCGTGCTTGACCAGTTGGTGGCGGCGGAATCTCGCCGGAGATGGAGGAGGCGGCGGCGGTGCTCTCGGGCGAGGACGCTCTGGTCGCTACGGTGCCTCCCCGGATGAATGGAGGGCAGCTCCGGGCGCGGCGTGACGTGGGGAGGGCGATGGTGGCGTCGGGTTCTTCTCGCAACGTCGGGGAGGGGCGGCCGGAGTGGTGGTTGCGGCGGCGACCTTCGGTCGGGTTCGTCCCCGATGGATGGCTGCGGGAAACAACGATAGAAAGGGATTAGGGGGGTGCGCCTGGACGTGAGGAAGAGAGAGGAGAGAGCCTCGGGCTCGGGAAACGAGTCACCTCGCCGGGGATTGAAAAACACGGCGGCGGGGCGGATGAACTCCGGCGAGCTTTACCGGCGGCCTGGCGGCGTGTTTTCGAGGGGAAAGAGAGGGGAAAGGTGCGGCAGGTGTTGGGGTATTTGTAGGGGGCAGAGGGGGAACGCTCGCGTTGATCACGACTCGGATTTTGGAAGGGGATCGCCGGCGGATTTCTCGGGCGCGATTTGGGCAGAGGTTGAAGAAGGGTGACGTCAGCGATGACGTCATCCGGAATTTTTCTTTGTCATTTTTCTGATTTCTTTTATAACTTTTGATTTAAATGTCCAAATGATGTCAAACAAATTTCTAAATTTTTTTAAAAATAATATCTTTGTGTTAAACCAGTTGTGGGTATCTTTTGAACATTTTGAAAAATGATATTTTTAAAATACTGATTAAATACAAATTTGACACTTAAAGTCAAATTTGAAATTATATCTTAATTAAATTTTCTTTTGGCTAAATAAAATTTGTAAAATACCCACATTCAAATATGTTTGAATTTAAGTTATTTAAACTTATTTTGCTGAAATCATTCATCTTTATTTTACCATAATATTTAGGAACTAAATATAAATAATTTGAAGGAAATGGGAAATATAAGGTATTCATTTTTAATTGAAAATTATTTTTGCACCAATATATTTTATATTATGATAATTCATTTGAAAACCTTATAACAACTTTGGAAAACATTTTAGATTTAATTCATTTCTTATATAGAAAATATATTCATGAAGGTCAATTTTATGTTTTGAAAATAAATGAAAATCCTTTAAGTTAATGAAATATTTATTTGGATAATTCATTAATTATAAAATATATGAAGTTATTAAAGTTGTAAACTATAGACTTGTAATATCCAAATTTTATTTTAAACTCAGGTAAATGAATAATAATCTTCTAGCAAATAGACAATGTTTTCAATAGTTTAAAATAACACTTGTAATTATTATTTTAATTTATTTATAGCTAAGGCTAAGTGGTTGAAATCAATTACTTATAAGTAAACTATTTACTTAAAATAAAATGGTTTGTACTTTATAGAACATTTGTGAAATTACATATTAAGGTTTTTGAAATACAATGGATAATGTAATTTTTAATTGGAAATAACTTTTGAATATAATGACACATTGGGAATTTTGAAATAATAGACTTTTTCAAATTGGTTGAAGTATTTTATAGTTAGTTTTCTTATGCATTTTAATATTTTATTTTAATCAAAACAAAAGTTTTAAATTTTAGTGATTTTTTAACATTCCAAAATGTTGGGATGTTACAGGGGCCCCTGGCGCTCCATCGCCTTCGCCCTTTCGCCTACATATACCCCCAGACCAAAAACCCTAGCACGGTGTTCATTATTTCTGTAACATCCCAAAATATTAATATAATTATTAATGCAAAAATGTGGGCCAACAAAAACTTTTCTTATAAAGATTTGTGTATGTTTAATTCTTGAGTATTGTTGTTTGCTTTGCTTGCAAGATTGTTGAATTCTAGCTCTAATTAAAAGTTTGAAGAAAAAGAAAACAAAGGAAACAAATTACAAAAACATAACACCATGTGACACATGTCACATTATTTTCCAAAGTAAGAAACATAATTCTATTTCAAACCTAAAATCAGTGGAGTAATATTATAAACACTCCTAGTTGATTTCCAGAAACTATTCCCTTTCAATTTTCAAGTACAAAAAAACCTCAAATTTAAATTAGAAATTCATTATTGAAATATTTCCAAATATTTCAAAAAGGACTTTGTATCACTTACCAATAATGTATTTAGCCTAGATCCTAAGTTTGGACCCAAAAGAATTAAGAAAATTAAGAAAATTAAATAGCCAAAGTGCACACTGTTTTGGTTCAGGAATTTCATCAAACACCTGTTGAGCACCACCCTGTTCTTCCCAGACCCGAACCAAGTCGCAGATCAGTCGAGCGAATACGAGTTTGTTTTGTCAAATTGGAGCCTGCACTGCATTCCCCTCATCACCACGATCACGTCGCACCCGAGAGCGAGCCAAATGGTGACTGGGATCGACAAGGAGACGCCGGCGACAGCAGCAGCCGTGCGCACGTCGCCGTGTCGGCACTGTGGCCGCGGGACGCCGCGCCGTGCCAGCCGCGCTGCTCCCTCTCTCTCCCTCCCTCACCTCCTGGCGCCCTCGCGCGGCAGCAGCACGCACCAGCAGCCACCCGACCGCGCCGCGCCCGCGCCACGCCGTGCACGTCGTGCACCGCCCGAGCGCGCTCACGGCCGGCCCGCCCCATCGTGCACGCGCAGCATGCGCCACGCCTCCCCTCCTTGTCCAATCGGTCCCCCGAGCGCCCCGCAGCGTAGCCGCACCCCTCCACCGGCCTACGGCGAGCTCGCACGACCGCGGGTGCCCTCTGCACCGCGTCCACCGTGCGCCGCCCGGCCGCTATAAAATGGCCCCCGTGCCCCTCTTCTCCTCCACACCTCGCCACCACCTCTCCCCCTCACTCATCACTCTCTCGTGCACCGCTAGGGAGCCCAGGCCAGGGCAGCAAGGCCTCAGGCCGCCGTGCCCTCCTCGGGCCGCCGTGCCCGGGGTAGGCGACGACCACGGCCGGGCCGTGTTGCTCCTCCCCTTCGCCCCCCCCTCTGCCCCCAATCTCTTCCCCATACGCCCCGCACTCACCCGCCCCTTTTTCCCCTCTGGTTCGTGCACAGGATCGACGCGGGCGCCTCGCCGGAGTTGGAGCACGGCCGAGGAAGAGGAGCTGCTCGCCGCCGTCGATTGGAGCCGCCCCAGCACACGCCGCTCGTCCCTAGGCATTCCCCGAGTCGCCGCCGTCGTTCTGCACCGCCCGCACGCCCTCCCGAACCCCCTAGGTGAGCCCCCGTCCTCCTCGCCGTCGCCGGAGCCGCAGCGCCGCTCGGTTTTGGTCGCCGGCGACGCGCGCGATCTGAGCCGTTGGATCTTGATCCAACGGGGGCGTACCGATTCATTTTAAATGAATCCCGCGCGCGCCCGCTGAGTCTCTGTCCAGTAGGCCCCACCCGTCAGGGTTTTCAACATTATCCACTCCTGGTTTTTATTTCGAATTTAGATTTAATTAGAAATCAGTACTGAACTCAATTTTAGAAAATCCATAACTTTATATTTACAACTCCAAATGGAGCAAATCCAACTGTTCTGGAAAGCTTGTGAAAATATCTTTCCAACCCAATTGGTTGCACTCCATTTGGATATATAATAAAAATACACTATTCAAAATACCATAAATGGTTTAAATTCTAAACTAGTTTGTTTCTGATACTCTGATAATCCAAATTAGTTGAAACTAATTTTATTAGGTCACATTTAACTATGGTTAGTCATCCCTAAAAGGGTTTAATTTTTAGATGAATATAATTTAAATAATAGTCAAAACCTTATTAATTGACTTCTGGATTCACAACAATGTGTAGGGAGTTTGGTAACTCCAAATGACCCAAATCCAATTGTGTCATCTTCTACACATCATTAGCTTTCTGTAGAATTTTAGTTTGTATTTTTGTGACAAACAGAACTCAAGCTATGCAATTAAACATGTGCAACAAGTTTCTGCCCTAATTAAAATACAATGGGATAATGGTTAAATCAATTAAATTGAAACCACATAGTGTTGTTTGATATGTGGAATGATTAATTAGAACCTCTAAGAGTGTATTGCTATGATGATTGTTTGAATAGTCTAGTGATTGGTTGTATTGATTGCTTGTGTATTAGACGAGAACGTTGCCGGATATATCGAGGAGGAAGGATTTGTGGAACCTGAAGACCAAGACCAAGACCACTTTGTTGAGCAAGGCAAGCTACTCTCTGAGCTTGCGCATAACTTATGCATCTAGATTTACAAATCATTTTCAAAAGCAAAGGTTTATAAAACCCTTTTTCAAAAGTATATAGAGATTATTTTGCCACCATATGTAGAAGTATATGCTAAAACTATAGGATGGAAAAACCAAGATTTGTTTATTCAAAACTCCTTCGAAACTTGTGTGGATATAAAGCACTATGATATGGTGTTGAAGTAAAGAAATGGAGAAAGGTGGTATTTGAGAAAAGCACATTGTGTCATAGTACTTACGTCGATCAGCCGATACTCTGTGCGACCACATTTACCCACATATGGGAAAGGGCTTAGTCATATAGTTTGCTCTTATTAGTATGGGACACTGCATCAACGGAGATGACTCTGTTATGCATGAGGGAATGGTTTGACGACCTACCCCTGACCTGGGTCCTCGCTCAACATCTATGAGTAGATAAGGAGGAGGATAGAAGGATGTCCCCTATACACCGCCAGATAAAACATGTGAGTCCTCACACTTAGATCCCGACGGGCTGGGTTAAGTGTCGATGGAAAAATATCCTATGAGCAGGATCCTGTACTAGCATGAGCAAAGGAAAGACTAGGGTCGGTGACTCAACTTCGCATACCACTGGTATGGCGAAACTTGGCTGACACGATGAGTTATCGGATGAGTGTGGGAAAAGCGTGCTACCTCTGCAGAGGGTAATTAAACTATTCGAATAGCCGAGTCCTCGGATATGGACAGTTGAGAGGCCCTACTTAGACCATGTGCAAATTTTGGGAAAAGAATTGAGTTTCAAAAGAAAAAGGAATTGGAGAATGTTCCATACACCTATACCAACGGATCGGTATGAGGTAGTTGGAGAATGATTACCATAATGGTTTATGGTCGGAAAAGGAGGAGTTTTAGAAGAAAACTAATAACATTGAGATATTAAGAGTAGTTATAATTTCCTTATCTTCTTCAACAAAGATATAGAGATGTCTTGAGTAAATAAAAGTGTGAAACTAAAACTGAGACTAGTGCACTCATGTTGGAGTAGTTTGCGAGTACATTCAAATGTACTCATACTAGTTTTGTCTCTGGCTATGGTCGTAGCCAGACTTCGAGGAGTCCTACGTTCAGGAGGAGTACGGCGACATCTATGCCAACTAAGGATCTTCATAAGTCGACTGCCTGTCGGGTCATCGCTAGGATTTGATGTCTACTACGCCTTATTTCCGCTGATTGTTTTGGTTTGGCCCTTGAAGGCACCTATGTAAGACTTGGTCTAAATGACCATTTATGTAAGACTTTAATTCGGTATTGTAATGGATGTAAACTTTGGTATTCAATTCGGATTATGTGCAACGACAGACTGATCATGGGATCGTTGTGTTAAGCATAATCGGGTATTTCGGACAGCTAGTCCGGGGTTCCCACAATTTCCTTCACGGGTCCCGAGCCGCCGCCGTCGTCAACACCAATTCGGGAGTGATCAGAACTTCTCCCCGACACCCTGCCCGGAGGGGGAATCGTCACCGGAGGGCTCTACGTCCCCATGCCCGCCTCCAGACTGATGCGTGAGTAGTCTACCCTTGGACTACAGGTCTATTGCAGTAGCTAGATGGTTGTCTTATCCTCTTGTGCTATCATGTTTAGATCTTGTGAGCTTCCTATCATGATAAAGATCACTGTTATGTAATACTTCATGTTGTGTTTGCTGGGATCCGATGAATATTGAGTACTAAAGTTATTGCTTCATAATATATCATGTGTGTGCTATTTAATGATCTTGCATGCTCTCTGTTACTCGTGTATGCTCTGGCCAAGTAGATGCTTGTGACTCCAAGATGGGGTATTTATGCTCGATAGTAGGTTAATGTCTCTATTTAATCTGGGGTGGTGACAACTAGCTCTAAGGTTGTAGATGGACTGTTGCTACTAGGGATAAAACAATAGTATTTTGTCTAAGGATGATGTTACTTACTTTACACACAGTGCTTAAGGCGATAATCTGTTGCATGCAACTTAATACTGAAAGGGGTGCAGACGCTAACCAGAAGGTGGATTATTAGTCATAGATGCGGTTTGAACGGTGAAAGAACATTTCTTAATCCCTAGTGTTTTGAGTGTTAGTTAACAATACCAATGATATACTAATTCTATTGCTAAGTATTTCAGTTTATGTGAGTTGCATATCACTTACTCCAAAGCCAAAATGTAGAGAAAAAGAGTTTCTGGAATTCTTCCCAGAACCGGAATATTGGAACCGGAAATTTCCAGGATCGGAAATTTCGGGTCTCCTATTTCTACCAGAAATTTGGCTAAGGAAAGAAGAGAAAGTGGTTCTGACTTCAACCGGAAAATCAACTCAAAAATTTCATCAGCTCGGAAATTCCGAGTCACCCAGAAAACCACTCCAGATTTGGCTAAGGAAAGAAGAGAAAGTGGTTCTGACTTCAACCGGAAAATCAACTCGGAAATTTCATCAGCTCGGAATTTCCGAGTCACCCAGAAAACCACTCCAGAATTTGGCTAAGGAAAGAAGAGGAAGACGTTCTGATCTCAACCGGAAATTCAGCTCGGATATTTCACAGAACCGGATATTCCGAGTGACTCGGAATTTCCGAGAGTCCCTTATACCGGAATTTCCGGGTCATCGAGACAGCCAACGGCCAGATTTTGGGAGGGGGTATAAATACCCCCTCACTCACTCAAGAACAATTAGCTCTCAGATTTTCTCTCTCCTACTATTCTTGAAAGCTCAAATCATCAAGATCTCCCAATCCCTCCACCCAAATTCGTTGATCTTTGGAGGATTGGAGGAAAAGGCCCGGATCTACATCTTCACCGAAGGGATTTGCTTTTCCTCCCCATTCACTTGGGGATTGGTTAGGGTTTCCGGTGGGAAAACCTAGTTCACCATTGTTGAAATCTTGGTGTTGCCTTGACCTTTTGTGGTCCTTGACCTGTTGTGGTCATCTTGAGAGCCCCCAATTAAGTTGTGGGTGCGTGCCTCAAGCGTTTGTAAGGGATTCGATCTCCGCCCTAAAAGGGGATCAATAGTGGAAGGTGAACTCGCAACCTTTGTGGTTGAGTTCATCAGAGAAGAAGGTGAGACTTTGTGGCGTTGCGGCTAACCTGTTGTGGTAGCGCACACCTCTCCAAACGAGACGTACACCCTTGGGTGGAACTCGGGATTACATCTTCGTCTCCGCGTGCCTCACCCGGTTCCCCTTATCCTTACTCCCTTACTTGCTTGTCTTGTTAGCTTATTTATCTTGTTATTGCTTCGGTTGTCATTTAGGTAAATTCACCATAGTTGCATATCTAGAGAATTTACCGTTGTGTTGAGCCTAAATTTGAAAAGACCTAAAATTTGTAATAGCACCTATTCACCCCTCCCCCCCTCCTCTAGGTGTCGGATTCCCGTTCAATTGGTATCAGAGCCTTGTTCACTTTTAAGGGATTAACCACCTAAGTGCAACGATGACGGAATCCGATGCCGAGAGGGCCGCCCGTGAAAAATTAGAGGCGGAGAAGGAGGCGTTAGCCAAAGGGGCAACCATGGCCGATCTTATAGATATGAGATCGTCCTTGGAGGCCCAACTCCTCAAGATGAATGAGATGCTCATGGCACTCTTGAAGTCTAAGGAGCCTGAGGCTACTTCTCCCTCTCCTCCTCCTAAGGAGCATGGTGAGAACTCTAAGGAGTCATCTTCGGATGGGTCCAAAGATGTTCCTCCAAGTGTTTCCCTCGGGAAGGCGGAAAAGGATGAATCACCTAGCTCCTCTAACACCCCCAAAGGAGAGGAATTTCATAATGTCAACCATAATTACTCTCCTAACCCTCCAATCCCTCACCCTCATGTAAACTTTAGGAGTGATCTTCCTAAGCTCAAACCTACTCATTTCTCTCAATGGCAATTTCTAATGAAGTCTCATCTATGTAGTGCCTCCATTGAGCTATGGCGCATCATTGAAGAAGGATTCAAGCCCCATGATCCAACCAACTTGACAAGAAGAGAGGTGGTTGATAGCCAACTCAACGCCACCGCTCTTCATCAACTCCAAATGGTCGTTGGAGAGAAGGACATGCCGCTCATTGAACAATTCTCCACCGCCAAAGAAGTTTGGAATGCTCTTTCCGACATCTTCGTCGGGAATGAGAGCATGAAGAAGAACCGGTATGATGCCTTATGCAATGAGGTGGAAGGGTTCTACAAGTTGGATGGAGAAAGTCACGAGGACATGTACCGGAGGTTGGTGTTGGTTGCTAACACCTTCAAGAACCTCGGGGCGGTCTACATTGATGACGCTTGGATCAAGAGGAAGTTCGTGACCGCTCTCTTGCCCTTTGAGGAAACGGACTTGAAGACACTCCAAGGGAGACATGACTTCGCGAAGATGACATCCAATGAAGTCATGCAAGAGATGACCGCGTACAAGGTGGCCTCCAAGATTGCACAAGATGCAAGAGCTAGAGCCATAGGGATGCACAAGCATGCCTCAATTGCCTTGAAGGCCACCGTTGAAGAAGAGGATGAAGAGGAGTATGATGATCAAGTCGAGCTATCTAGTGAGACTCTCTCAAGTACTCTTACTCAACACATGGGTCTTGCGGCAAGAACGTTTTGGAAGAACCCCGGAAGGGCCAAAGCGAGGATTGACAAGAAGTTCCCCCCCCCCCCCCCCCCCAATGGAGGAAAGCCAAGCAACAAGGTGAGGCTTTGCTATAGTTGTGATGACAAAGGCGACTTTGTTGCAGATTGCCCATGGGAAAGAAGAGAGGATCATGGTGGGAGGCTCGTGGCCAAGACGAAGGGCAAGGGGCCCATGCCCATGAAGAAGCCCTACTTTAAGAAGAACCAAAAGATTATTTTGGTAACTCAAGAGCAATATCCCACCGATGATGAAGATAGTGACAAGGAGGATACCCCAACGCAAGTGGCCACACTAGCCATTTCGTCCACACCTCCGTCACTCTTCTCCTCACCAAACGAGAGCCCCATCATCAAGAATGCAAGATGTATTATGGCAAAGACATCCGAGGGACTTGCTTCCGGAGGATCGAAATGGATAATTGATAGTGGGTGCACTAGTCATATGACCGGAAGCAAGGAAATTGTAACGGAGTTGAAGCCCAATGATGATCAAATGACCGTTACATATGGTGACAATTCAAAGTCTAAGGTAATAGGGCTCGGCAAGGTGGTAGTGGCACCGGACATCACACTTGTGAATGTTTTGCTTGTCGAGTCACTAGGTTTCAACCTGATCTCCGTACATTCTTTAACTTTTTTGGGTTATACCGTTGTCTTCGAAAAGGAGATGGTTATCCTCATGCGGAGCAAGTCTCTCAATGTGTCTTTCGTTGGGTACATTGAGAATGGGCTCTATGTGGTTGACTTCTCCGGAGTCACCACTTCCCATACAATGTGCCTATTCGCTAAGGAGGACTTGGGTTGGCTATGGCATCGCCGACTAGCCCATGTCAACATGAGGACTTTGCAAAGTCTCCACAAGGGTGGCCATATCCTAGGACTAAAAGACCATGTTTATTTCTCGAAGGATCGAATGTGTAAGGCTTGTGTTGAAGGAAAAATGCATGACATTCACCATCCAAGTAAGACCATCATTTCTTCAACAAGGGTTTTTTATCTTCTCCATGTTGACCTCTTTGGTCCCATTCCGGAAGCTAGTCTTGGTGGCAAGAAATATTGCTTGGTGATTGTTGATGACTATTCAAGATACACATGGGTTTTCTTCTTCAAGTCAAAGGTGGAGACTCAACAAACTATCATCGACTTCTCCAATGAAGCTCAACGTCAACACAATGTCCCTATCTTGGTGATAAGAAGTGACAATGGTTCCGAGTTCAAGAACTACACCTTGAACGAGTTCCTTAGTGAAGAAGGGATTCGTCATCAATATTCCGCTGCTTATACTCCCTAACAAAATGGTGTAGCCGAAAGGAAGAATCGCACTCTTATTGAGATGGCAAGGTCGATGATGGCCGAGTTCAAGTCCCATCACAACTTTTGGGCCGAAGCCGTCAACACCGCTTGCCATTCATCCAACCGGCTCTTCTTTCGCAAAGGACTCATGAAGACCCCTTATGAAGTGCTTACCGGGAACAAGCCCAATATCTCTTACTTCCGAGTTTTTGGTTGTAACTGTTTCTATCTCATCAAAGGTGTTCGTTTGGGCAAGTTTGAATCTAAGTCTCTTGAAGGGACATTTGTGGGCTATGGGTCCGAATCCCATACTTATAGAGTCTATGATAAGGCCTCGCGCATTATCATAGAAACTTGTAGTGTGGTGTTCGAGGAGAATGACGGCTCCCTTGTGGAGCAAAGTGGTGTTTCCGTTGTAGGTGATGATCAACCTCAAGATGCTATCCGAAGAATGGGGTTGGGTGTCCACCGCCCCGTTGAAGTCTATTATGAGGAGGCTCAACAAGGATCAAACTCTTCTCAAGTGGTGGACACTCCAACACAAGAAACACCCAACAACAACACCGTGCTCAACATGCCCAGCCAAGAAGAAGCACAAGATCCTCCTGCTGCTCCTGGAATTTCCGGAGGGCCAGAATATCCGGATCAAACTGGAGTCGGAAATTCCGGTGACTCGGAATTTCCGGTCCATACTGAACCCGGAATATCCGGTCCTGCTGACATTCCCGGTAGCAGCTCGCAGCAAGGCCAAGATCAACCCTCTCCCCCACCTCTGGACGTCACTCCAATGGTTGATCAAGGCTATCAAGTCAGTCAAGGCGGAGACATGAATGATCAAGATGATCAAGCGATCCCTCCCACCACTCGGAGGGAAATCGAGATCCGCAGCTTGAATATGGTTGGCACCTCACAAGAATTAAGAGCTCTATCTCTTGACAAGGTGCTTGGTGATGTGAGAAGAAAGGTCTCTACCCGAAGACAACTTGCAAGCTTTAGTGAACATCAAGCTCACATCTCCATGGTGGAACCCAAGAAGGTCTTTGAAGCTCTTGAAGATAAAGATTGGCTTGATGCTATGCATGAAGAGCTCAACAACTTCGAGCGCAACAAGGTGTGGAAGTTGGTGGGAAGACCCAAAGATTGCCGCAATGTTATCGGCACCAAGTGGATTTTCAAGAACAAGCAAGATGAACATGGCATGGTAGTGAGGAACAAGACAAGATTGGTGGCTCAAGGTTACTCCCAAATTGAAGGCATTGACTTTGGAGAAACCTACGCGCCCGTGGCTCGACTTGAGTCAATTCATATTCTTCTTGCCTATTCCTCTCATCATAACTTTAAGTTGCAACAAATGGATGTTAAATCCGCTTTTCTAAATGGTCCACTAAATGAACTTGTTTATGTTAAGCAACCACCGGGGTTTATCCGAACCATGTCTACAAGTTAGATAAGGCACTCTATGGCCTTAAACAAGCCCCACGAGCGTGGTACGAGCACCTTAGAGAACTACTTGTAGATCATGGATTCCAAGTTGGGTAATTTCATAAATTTTACTTAACTCCAAATAAATTTTTAAATCCCTAATTTCAAAGTTAACCTAAAAATAGGTAAAATTGTACTTTATGAATATTTCAAAATAATTTTTTTCAAAAAGTTTCAAAACATCTCACTAATGGTTTAAAACATAGATATGAATTTTACAAATTTTTAGAAATTAATTTGACATCATTTGGACAATTAAATCAAAAGATATGAATTAAAAGAAAAATCAAAAAAGAAAAAGAAAATGGTGACGTCAGCGTGACGTCATCATCGTCTTCCTCTAGCCGGATTTCACGCCCGAAAACAGCCGGCCGTTCCCTCTCTTAAATCCTGGCGATTAAAGCCGTGATTCCCTCCTCCGCCTACGCCTTCAAATAGCCCTCTCCACCCTCTCTCTTTTGCCCCAAAAACCAGAGCCCGAGAGCCACCAGGCCGTCCGCAAGCGTCCCCGGAGCCCCGTCGTTGCCGCCGGCGAAAAACTCGACTCCGGCGACCATCCGTGAACCCCGACCCCTCCCATCTCTTCCTTTCTTCTTCTTTAATCCGTGCGCACGTTTTTGACAAAGTCGCGCAATTTTTCTCGCAGCAAATCGACGCCCGCATCCACACCCGAGGACAACCGCCGCCGTCACCAACTCCGGCGAGCGTTTCCTAAAGATATCAAGCGGCTCCTAAAGAGAGCCATGATATGGCGGTCAAGAGGATCTTTAGATATTTGGCTTATACCCCAACCTTTGGATTGTGGTACCCCAAGGATGCACATTTCTCGTTATGTGGGTACACGGATTCCGATTGGGCGGGAGATCAAGATGATAGGAAGTCAACCTCCGGCGCTTGTCAATTTATTGGGAGGTCATTGGTAAGTTGGTCTTCTAAGAAGCAAAATTGTATATCTCTCTCCACCGCCGAAGCCGAGTATGTTGCCGCCACAAGTTGTTGCACTCAGTTGCTATGGATGAGGCAAACTGTAAAGGAGTACGGAGTCGATTGCGACAACGTGCCTCTTCTATGTGACAACGAAAGTGCCATCAAGATTGCTTACAACCCGGTGAAACATTCAAGAACCAAGCATATTGAGATTCGCCATGTAACGTACCTGCACTTAAAAATATGGCAGGTACCTGTGTATAGTGCAAACCCCTGGATCGATTCGTTTGCACACACAGTTTATGATGTAATATCACAACAAAGTATCAATTTTATTACATCGATGATCCAGACTTACAAAAATAAATAGTTCGATACATCTTTGCATAGCTTAAAGCTAGCTCAAAACAATAAAGCAGCGGAAATAAATCTTCAATGAGCCTCCAACTTCATGATACGCCACAAGCAAAAACATGTTGGTGCAGACCCGAAACCCAAACGTAGTCCTTACTCTTCGTTAGAAATTTCTGCAACAAATAATAATTTGCAACAGAGTGGGTCAGGTTCCATTAAAAATGGAGTCTGGCAAGTGACACTATGGTGGACACTTAACGGAATAACTCTATAGCCTATATGCATATTTGGCTAGTGGAGTTCAAGGCTAATTTGCATAAAGCCAATTTTTCCTACTCTTTTGAAAACACTTTCTTCAAATCAAGACAAGTATGACATGAAAACCATAATCTCATCTTTCCTTGTTCACCCATCAACTTTTAACTTAGAAATTGGAATGTTGGGAGCCTCCGTTGAATCCTTGATTAGCTACTCAGATTGTCCGTAACCGGGGACACGGCTAAGTACTTAGTTTTACACTCTGCAGAGGTTGTGCACTTTCACCACGTGACTCAAACAACCATTCTGTCCTTGACCCTCATGTAGTGAAAAGGAAAGGAGAAGCCTGAGACGAGACCTTTGGGAAAAAAGTCAAGGCAGAGCCATTATACCACGTGGTTGCACTGGAAACATCTTCACTTGGAGAAAACTTTGGTGCCTTTGTTCCTGGGTGGCCATCTTCAAGTGTACGTATTCAGGTTCACTCATCTAAATGAGCCTGGGTCTTAGCCAGGTGCACCCACCTAAATGAGACTAAGCAGCTACTCAACTCTAACCTCCATCCTCTTGCCACATCCACCCAGACGTTTCTTTAACTTAGTAGAAATTAAATTTTCACAACACAACTTTTGCATAGCATCAATATTTCAACCAAGTTACCCATAGGATTCTAGACACAACTAGTGTAAGAGATATTGTAGTTTCAGCATAGCAATACTATCCAACACATGCATATAAGAAACACACTAAGTAATGCATAGAAAAATACTTAGGAAGTTTATGAGGGTGTGCCACTTGCCTTGGCAACAAGAAGAATAGCAACAACAGCTGCAACAGTTGTCGTTTCCTTCCGAAATTTCTAACACATCAAACAAGGCCAAATAAACATACAAACAAAATAACAATACAAAATATGTTATGCATGATGTGCAAAATATTTCTAAGAACTAGAGATGCATGCCATGTCAAGAAATTATTCTAAGTTAATGCAAGGCAAGTGTGTTAGCCAAATATGACTAAGGACCAAGGTCATAAAATCAATTGCTATAAGTTAACTTGACTAAGTTGTAAGACTGCTCCTAGTCTTCATCATGTATGATCTTGAATTCTTCAACTCCTTTGTAGTTTCCTTCATCTTCAATCTGCACTCTAAGGACTTGGTCAAAATCACTAAGGACATGGTTTATGTCCAAGGTGGAAGAAGAAATGGGAAGGCAGAAAAATATACAGAGAAGATATAGTTGATCTCCCAGGCTTCATCTCCAGACTTGTAACTTTCTCCTTGGTGATGTCTTCATTGAATCATGTAGACTTGATGGTTCAGACTTGATGATTTGTATATCACCAGGGATGGTCTTCGATATAACTTATTCACCACGAGGTCTAAGAGAGAAGAAAAGAAGAGAGAGAAAGACTTAAAGAAATAAAGGGGGTTTGTCTTCTTGCAGTTCCTCTTGATTTTCTTCTAAGCGCTTCTACTTCTTGGAGCTGCTTCCGGAGTCTGTTTTCTTCTAAGTCTTCGTTGGCCTTCTAGTCTTCATATTGAAATTCCCAAGTGTCTAAGTGCATAGCACTTTACCAAAACAACTAAGTTTGTAGATGCTAAATTTCTCTAAGGATAAGATTTAGCATTTCTAAGGTGTTGAAATTTTTCTAAGGAAAAGTATTGTCAAATATTTATCAAATATTTTCTAAAAGTGAAATTTTCTTTGTTTGAGAAGGCAAAATATTTCTAAATACTTTTTGTGACCAAAGTGGTCATAATATGCTTAAATACTTTATAATTCGAATAGATGATGAAATTAATTTTAATATATTTTGAATTAATTGTTTTATTCATTAAAATATCATTTAGAAAAGTACTAAATCAATATTATTTACAAAATAAACAGAAAATTATTCTACAAAAATTAGTAGAAAATTCCTACTGCAAATACTTAGTCATTCAAATTAATAGCAGTTGGATTTACCCAAAAATAATATTTCTATACAAAGTTATGTCAAAATTACTTAAACTTTATTCCATTTAAAATTATGATTTTGAAATAGTCCAAATAATACTGAAAAATATTTTCTAACCGTGGAATCATATAACAAATACTCTAAGGTTTTAAAATATTTTTATTTAAAAATTTTGGACTTATGGATTTATATCTAAGTCAAATTTACTCAAACTCTCAATTTGAAATTTGAATAATTTAAACAAACTCAAAACAGAAAACTAATAGTGCTAACATATTCTACATGTCGAGAGCTTTTCAAAAATATAAAGTTTGTTAAATTTGGCCAAACCAATAAAAAGTTATAATAGAATTAAGATGCAGGGGCTTTTCTGCAAAACTGCCAGTTTTAATCTATTTAAGAAAATCGCAGAAAATCAAATCTAACGTGGCGCTGATCTGGCGCTGACTGTGCGTCTGACGGTGCGTCGACGTGGCGTCTTTTTATTCGCCGATACCGGTTCGGATAAGTGATTAAAAGAAAACCGTAGGATCACGATCTAACGACCGAGATTGGATCGACCAAATCTGAGCGGCGCTAGGTCACCAGAGTTGCTCCGGTGCGGCGGTTCCATGGCCGGAACGCGCGTTCGATATCATCTACGGGTTCCCGAGAAGAATAGAGCATACCCGAAGCTAGAGGAGGTCTCGGCGATGTCGGTGGCGAGGTGGCGCAGCCCGGGTCTCCTTGGTTCGCCGTGAAATCTTCCCGGAGTTGGAGACAGCGGCGGGGAGCTTCGGCCGTGGACGGTTAGCTCGTTCTAGGGCGCCAACAGAGGGGAAAAAATGTCCATAGTTTCGCACATTGGATACGAAGCTAGAGGAGGGAGAGGGAACGCTCGAGGAGCTGCAGACGCACCGGAATCGGAAGTTCTTGCCGGCGGCAATGGCAGACAGAGGCGGAGGACTGCGGGCAGCCTGGTGGCGGATTTCTAGGGTTCCGGGTGCGGGAGGAGGCGGCAGAGCTGGGGCTTAAATAGAGGGCAACCGGGGAAGAATCCGTGAAGAACACGTCCGGAATCGAGTCGTGAACAGAATGATTTCTCTGGAAGTTCTTTGCGTTCTGGAGGTTGAGATACGAGGGTGATGACAAGCGGGCCCCAGGCGTCGGGGAGAGGGAGGTCAGCGTGGGCTTCTGCTGGGCTGTTGCGCTGCGCGCGCAGGAGGGAGAGAAGTGGGCTTCGGCCCAGTTAGCTCGGGAAGGCAGCCCGTTCTATTTTTTTTTGACAAAACATTTCTCTGTTTTCAAACTTTTAAATCAAATTTGATTTTAAAACTTAACCAAAACTTTTCAGAAAAATTCAAAAAAATATGTTTTGGAAAGCTAATTTAATTTAAAACTTTTTGGTAGTATTATTACCCAAAATAAAATTAATAAATTGGAATATTATAAAAGATACAAATAACATGTTTATGGAATAATTCCCAAAACAAACATAAAACTAAATATTAAAATTCAAACTCTTATTTAATTTAAGCAACATGATGAAATGATGTTGATGCATCAATGCATGAGTGCATGAATGAATTGCTTAAATTCTCTTTTCAAAGTAACATACAAAGTAAATTTTATAAGTTTTAATTTTTTCTGATATTTTTAATTCCCAGGATGTTACGGACTACCACCCTTAAAAGGAATCTCGTCCTCGAGATTCGAGAAGGCTAGCAAAAGGTTGTGACTGGTTTTCACTGGGTGGGCTACCACCCTTAAAAGGAATCTTTGTTGGTAGTGAAACTTCGATATAAAAACTTGATTTAAAAATGTACCGTTTACTTCCTCCACGGTGATGTGGTTTACATATCCTTTATCAAAAGTATTTGGCTTGACAGCGGCTCCGACCCCTTTCTTTTTTGGGCAGTCAGTGGAGTAGTGTCCTTGCTTCTTGCAGTTGTAACATGTGATATGATTGATGTTTTCTTGGGTTCCATATTTGGATGGTGATTGTGGTTAGGAGCATCGTGTTCGTTTCCCTTGAATCCACCATTGTGTTCATGATGCTTGTGGTTGCTTCCCCCACTATGGTGGTTTCCAGGTTTGTGACAATGGTTCCCATCATGAATAAAATGTTTCCTGAATGAGGGTTCAAAGGCGTGCTTGTTCATCTTCCTCTTCCTATTTTCAGCTTTCTTCATGCTATCTTCAAGGGTGATTGCTTGATCAATAAGTATCTGATAGTTTGGAGCATAAGCAACAATCAGAGGTATCTTCAGCTGATCACATAGTCCCTTGAGAAATTTTTCCTTCCTCTTTGCATCTGTATCAATGTCCTCAGAAGCATATCGAGACAAGGCATGAAAGTCATCCATGTACTCCTTAAGACTTCTGTTACCCTGACGCAGATTGCGAAACTCCTCCTGTTTCAGATTCATAATCCCCGTGGAGACATGAGCATTACGAAATCCTTCCTTGAATTCCTCCCAGGTCAAGGTGTCCAATGGGTGAGTAATCTGATAAGTTTCCCACCATTGGGCAGCAGGTCCTTCAAGTAGATGTGCGGTGAACCTGACTTTCTCAGCATCATCACATTCAGTTGTCACCAGATCCTTTTGCACAGAACGCAGCCAGTCATCAGCCACCATTGGCTCAGTTGAGGTTGATAACTTGTTTGGCCTAAGCCTCAGAAATCTGGTAAGCCTGTCCACTTGGGGAGGTGGTGGCGGTGGAGGATTGTTGTTGTTGTTGTTGTTATTATTGTTGTTGTTGTGGCTTGCTGCAATAAACTGAGTCATCATAGTCATCAACTGGGCTTGGGCGGCCATCAACTGCTGCATAGCATCATCATTGTTGTTGTTGTTGTTCCTAGGAGCTCGTCGGGGAGGCATATGTGGGTTTTAGCATAGATGAGTAAAAGATAGACAGATCTAGGAGAAAAATTCCTACCCATACAAGCAATTGCACAATCAACCACAATCATTAAATTTCCAAACTTGTTTTTGAAAAGCCTAACTAATCGTTTTCGAACGAAGTACACCGATATAATGGAGAACACATACGATGATACTGCCATACCACAGTTTGATAGGTCAATACATCATTAGGATCTCATTACTCTAATAGATAGATGGTCTAGTCTATCTCCTTCCTGAGTGCATCAAGTTCCTCTTCTATTTCCTTGAGTTCATCAAGATACTTTTGGGTGTTATGAAGCCTAAATCGAAGTCTTCTTCCAAGGTTCTCGATGGCTTCGCATGCTGCACTTCTTGCTGAGTCAAAGAATGATGTGTAAAGTTTTGGGTTGGTGAACATGCAGTAGTCCTTGGTCTTGTGGTCGTCTTCGCTTTTCTATAGATGGAGTTGCACCCACCAGTACTCTTGACCTTCACCCATGAAAGGAAATCCCTTGTATACTGCTTCTCCTTCAAAGCCCAAGCTCTTCATGTTATCTTTAAGTGCTCTTGGAAAATCAGTCTCACATTGTAGGGTCATGGTCATCACTGGTCCCTTCTTGAGTGATTCAAAGAGGTTGGTCATCTAAAAGAGAAGATATAGTATTTTTAGAAAGCAAATAGATAAGATAGTTACAAGAAGAAAAAATAGTAAGGTTTTGTTTTAGCAAACTGAATAAAATAGATTTTTAATCCTATGGTCAAACCTATTTCTATCCAAACTTAGGGGTTTCGAACCTACAGGCAACACAGTGCTCTGATACCATCTGTAACGTACATGCACTTAAAAATATGGCAGGTACCTGTGTATAGTGCAAACCCCTGGATCGATTCGTTTGCTCACACAATTTACGATGTAATATCACAACAAAGTATCAATTTTATTACATCGATGATCCAGACTTAAAAAATAAATAGTTCGATACATCTTTGCATAGCTTAAAGCTAGCTCAAAACAGTGAAGCAGCGGAAATAAATCTTCAATGAGCCTCCAACTTCATGATACGCCACAGGAGAAAACATGTTGGTGCAGACCCGAAACCCAAACGTAGTCCTTACTCTTCGTCAGAAATTTCTGCAACAAATAATAATTTGCAACAGTGGGTCAGATTCCATAAAAAATGGAGTCTGGCAAGTGACACTATGGTGGACACTTAACGGAATAACTCTATAGCCTATATGCATATTTGGCTGGTGGAGTTCAAGGCTAATTTGCATAAAGCCAATTTTTCCTACTCTTTTGAAAACACTTTCTTCAAATCAAGACAAGTATGGCATGAAAACCATAATCTCATCTTCCCTTGTTCACCCATCAACTTTTAACTTAGAAATTGGAATGTTGGGAGCCTCCGTTGAATCCTTGATCAGCTGCTCAGATTGTCCGTAACCGGGGACACGGCTAAGTACTTAGTTTTACACTCTGCAGAGGTTGTGCACTTTCACCACGTGACTCAAACAACCCTTATGTCCTTGACCCTCATGTAGTGAAAAGGAATGGAGAAGCCTGAGACGAGACCTTTGGGAAAAAGTCAAGGCAGAGCCATTATACCACGTGGCTGCACTGGAAACATCTTCACTTGGAGAAAACTTTGGTCCCTTTGTTCCTGGGTGGCCATCTTCAAGTGTACGTACTCAGGTTCACTCATCTAAATGAGCCAGGGTCTTAGCCAGGTGCACCCACCTAAATGAGCCTAAGCAGCCACTCAACTCTAACCTCCATCCTCTTGCCACATCCACCCAGAAGTTTCTTTAACTTAGTAGAAATTAACTTTTCACAACACAACTTTTGCATAGCATCAATATTTCTACCAAGTTACCCATAGGATTCTACACACAACTAGTGTAAGAGATATAGTAGTTTCAGCATAGCAATACTATCCAACACATGCATATAAGAAACACACTAAGTAATGTATAGAAAAATACTTAGGAAGTTTATGAGGGTGTGCCACTTGCCTTGGCAACAAGAAGAATAGCAACATCAACTGCAACAGTTGTCGTTTCCTTCCGAAATTTCTAACACATCAAACAAGGCCAAATAAACATACAAAGAAAATAACAATACAAAATATGTTATGCATGATGTGCAAAATATTTCTAAGAACTAGAGATGCATGCCATGTCAAGAAATTATTCTAAGTTAATGCAAGGCAAGTGTGTTAGACAAATATGACTAAGGACCAAGGTCATAAAATCAATTGCTATAAGTCAACTTGACTAAGTTGTAAGACTTCTCCAAGTCTTCATCATGTTTGATCTTGAATTCTTCAACTCCTTTGTAGTTTCCTTCATCTTCAATTTGCACTCTAAGGACTTGGTCAAAATCACTAAGGACTTGGTTTATGTCCAAGGTGGAAGAAGAAATGGGAAGGCAGAAAAATATACAGAGAAGATATAGTTGATCTCCCAGGCTTCATCTCCAGACTTGTAACTTTCTCCTTGGTGATGTCTTCATTGAATCATGTAGACTTGATGGTTCAGACTTGATGATTTGTATATCACCAGGGCTGGTCTTGAATATAACTTAGCCACCACGAGGTCTAAGAGAGAAGCAAAGAAGAGAGAGAAAGACTTCAAGAAATAAAGGGGGTTTGTCTTCTTGCAGTTCCTCTTGATTTTCTTCTAAGCGCTTCTACTTCTTGGAGCTGCTTCCGGACTCTGTTTTCTTCTAAGTCTTCGTTGGCCTTCTAGCCTTCATATTGAAATTCCCAAGTGTCTAAGTACACAGCACTTTACCAAAACAACTAAGTTTGTAGATGCTAAATTTCTCTAAGGAAAAGATTTAGCATTTCTAAGGTGTTGAAATTTTTCTAAGGAAAAGTATTGTCAAATATTTATCAAATATTTTCTAAGAGAGAAATTTTCTTTGTTTGAGAAGGCAAAATATTCTAAATACTTTTTGTGACCAAAGTGGTCATAATATGCTTAAATACTTTACAATTCGAATATATGATGAAATTAATTTTAATATATTTTGAATTAATTGTTTTATTCATTAAAATATCATTTAAAAAGTATTAAATCAATATTATTTACAAAATAAATAGAAAATTATTCTACAAAAATTAGTAGAAAATTCCTACTGCCAATACTTAGTCATTCAAATTAATAGCAGTTGGATTTACCCAAAAATAATATTTCTATCAAAAATTATGTCAAAATTACTTAAACTTTATTCAATTTAAAATTATGATTTTGAAATAGTCCAAATAATACTGAAAAATATTTTCTAACAGTGGAATCATATAACACATACTCTAAGGTTTTAAAATAATTTTATTTAAAATTTTTGGACTTATGGATTTATATCTAAGTCAAATTTACTCAAATCTCAATTTGAAATTTGAATAATTTAAACAAACTCAAAACAGAAAACTAATAGTGCTAAAATATTCTACATGTCGAGAGCTTTTCAAAATTATAGAGTTTGTTAAATTTGGCCAAACCAATAAAAAGTTATAATAGAATTAAGATGCAGGGGCTTTTCTGCAAAACTGCCAGTTTTAATCTATTTAAGAAAATAGCATAAAATCAAATCTGACGTGGCGCTGATCTGGCACTGACTGTGCTGCTGACGGTGTGTCGATGTGGAGTCTTCTTATTCGTCGATACCGGTTCGGATAAGTGATTAAAAGAAAACCGTAGGATCACGATCTAACGGCCTAGATTGGATCGACCAAATCCGAGCGGCGCTAGGTCGCCGGAGATGCTCCGGTGCGGCGGTGCCATGACCGGAACGCGCGTTCGAGATCATCTACGGGTTCCCGAGAAGAATAGAGCATACCCGAAGGTAGAGGAGGTCTCGGCGATGTCGGTGGCGAGGTGGCGCAACTCGGGTCTCCTTGGTTCGCCGTGAAATCTTCGCCGGAGTTGGAGACAGCGGCGGGGAGCTTCGGCCGTGGACGGTTAGCTCGTTCTGGGGCGCCAACAGAGGGGAAAAAAATGTCCATGAGTTTCGCACATTGGATACGAAGCTAGAGGAGGGAGAGGGAACGCTCGAGGAGTTGCAGACGCACCAGAAATCGGAAGTTCTTGCCGGCGGCAATGGCGGACGGAGGTGGAGGACTGTGGGCAGCCTGCTGGCGGAATTTCTAGGGTTCTGGGTGCGGGAGGAGGCGGCAGAGCTGGGGCTTAAATAGAGAGCAACCGGTGAAGAGTCCGTGAAGAACACGTCCGGAATCGACTCGTGAACAGAACAATTTCTCTGGAAGTTTTTGCGTTCTGGAGGTTGAGATACGAGGGTGATGACAAGCGGGCCCCAGGCATCGGCGAGAGGGAGGTCAGCGTGGGCTTCTGCTGGGCTGTTGCGCTGTGCGCGCGGGAGGGAGAGAAGTGGGCTTCGGCCCAGTTAGCTCGGGAAGGCGGCCCGTTCTATTTTTTTTTTTGACAAAACATTTCTCTATTTTCAAACTTTTAAATCAAATTTGATTTTAAAACTTAACCCAAACTTTTCAGAAAAATTCATAAAAATATGTTTTGGAAACCTAATTTAATTTAGAACTTTTTGGTAGTATTCTTACCCAAAATAAAATTAATAAATTGGAATATTATAAAATATACAAATAACATGTTTATGAAATAATTCCCAAAACAAACATAAAACTAAATATTAAAATTCAAACTCTTATTTAATTTAAGCAACAAGATGAAATGATGTTGATGCATGAATGCATGAGTGCATGAATGAATTGCTTAAATTCTCTTTTCAAAGAAATATACAAAGTAATTTTTAAAAGTTTTAAATTTTTCTGATTTTTTTAATTCCCAGGATGTTACACGCCATCATTTCATAAGAGATCATGTGGCCCGAGAAGACATTGACTTATCATATGTGGGCACAAGGGATCAATTGGCGGATATCTTCACGAAGCCCCTTGAGGAAGGAAGATTTTGCTTTTTGAGGAATGAGCTCAATATCATTGATTCGAGGTCCTTAGCTTGATCGCTTGCACACTCACCTAGGACGTAATTGCATCTTATCTTGTTTGGATGTAGGCATGGAAATAGGGGGAGTGCGGTCCTAATACATTGGACCATCCCTCCCCCCATTATGTCGATAGCAAGTGTTCTTTTATCTCTATATTCATTCTTATGACTAATGAGCCAAAACGACGAGTATTGGTTATGTACCCAAGATACATCTTCGCGGTGACATGCCATACACTCCTACATGGTGGTCTCGGCCACCGACCTCTTCTCTTTGAAGAGTTGGTTTTATTTGGAGCTTATTGTTGTTTTTTGCCCTCCTGTTCATGCATGTGGGAAACCTACTCAACTTGGTGCTTTATGTTTCGTTTTGGTAGTTGTGAGTTGAGTATGGTGTACCAATGACAGTTTGGAAATCTATCCCAAGTCTACTTCCCCCTGAAAACATTTCTCTCTATTGCACACAAGTCATCCATTTGAAAACTGGGATTTTAGTTCAGCAGGTCGGAATATCCGGTTCATTTGTGAATCGGAATATCCGGTGACTCGGAATTTCCGGTGTAAGTTACACTCAGAATTTCCGATCGGGCGGTTTGTCCAAAAAAATATAAGGGCAGGCTCGGGGTGAAGGGCTCTTTCGTGCCCTTCCTCCACCCCGACCTCTCTCTCCTCCAACCGCCGCCCCTGGTGCTCCAAGATCTCTCAAGAGCACTCCGACCGCCGGGGAACCTCTTTCTCGGTCGGATCTGCTCCTCCTCCGCCCCGGGAACTCACTCCTCCAAGCAATGGCCTCAATGGATGAGGGTAACTTCACTTTTCCTTTTCCCTAAGTGCTTGCACTAGGATCTTGATGTGGAGTTATTTGTTTTAAAATTGCTTGGTAGAGATTGTTCCTAGCTTCATTCCCTGCCATCTACATACATTAGGTTTGCATTGTCTTGGATCGATCTAGTTTTAGACCGAGTCAATCTCAGATCTGCACTGTTTCTGTTCAGGTCGGAATTTCCGAGTCAACCTGAATCGGAATTTCCGGTTAAGTATGATCAGAATTTCCGAGCTAAACACTGCAGTTTTGAGATTAACTCATGTTTAACTACATATGATTCATCAAATGCCTACCTAATGTGTGTATCCTCTCCCGACTTGTGTGTACTTACCTTGTGCTACCCACTATGCTCAAATTCACAGGTTCTAGTGGGAGTCCGTCCTTCGCAGGGGCAACAAGGAATACCTCAAGGGCACATGTTCACAAGACCCATGTCGACAAGGGTAAGGGTCCTGCCTCCTCAAGCAAGCCAGCTGTTCCAAAGAAGAAGAAAGCACTTGCTAGCAGGCCACCATACAAGAAAAGGAAGAATGCTCCTGTTCCTCAACGTCGGAACTATGCAAAGATGAACTCTGTTGACTACTCTCAGCTCCGACAAGGGGATTGGTACCTTAGGCCAAGGGACAACACTCTGGATGATCGCAGCTTTTGGTGTCAAGAGCAAGAGTTCATACTCAAGGACCTCTACTACTCTCTGTCGAAGCCCATTCGGCCTATGCATCCGTTTAACCTTGCAGCCCATTCAGCCTCTTTTGTTGAAGCTATACATATTGTGTCGTGGTGGTGTCACGGCAGATGCCATAGGATGGCTAATGTGTGGGGCCGATGGACGTTGGTGGATCCGGGGAGGGATAGCGAGCTGAAGAGCTCACACGGGGAGGATCCCGGTATAACCGAGATCTCCCAAGAACGAGAAACAAGAGCAACGCGCGAGGAAGAAGATCTAACAAACAAGAACAAATGCACGAAGGCACACAACACACACACGATATACCCAGGTTCAGGGCCCTCGTGAGGAGGTAACACCCCTACTCCTGCCTTTCCTCTCTATATAAGTGTGGTATAAGGGCTACAACTTGCTCTTAGATCTCTCGAAGTGAAGAACACAAAGAACTAGATGAACACAAGGTAGGAAGAAGTAAATGCTATAGGAGTAAATGCGACTATAGCTTTGGCTCCCAAGTTGGTCTCTCTCCCACAGAAGCAGTTATGGCGCCTTTTATAGAGTTCCAGCCAGGGGGGCCGGAAACCCTAAACCGGCTTGGCCCCACCGGACAGGCCTAACCGGTATGTCCTCACCGGCTAGTGCGACCTACTCGACGCGCTATCCGATGTAGCCCCTTGTCATCATCCCGGCAAGGACAGCAGGCGCCGTCCTGGAACATCATTCTCCCCCTGTCAGAGACAAGACATGTCTTTGCCCATCCCAGATAGCCTTTTCCGGATTGCCGGGCTGGGCACGTCGTGTCTTGTCGTACCGTTGTCGTACCGCCTGACGCGCTCCCGTGTCAGGCGGGAGGTGACCATGCTTCCGTGTCAGGCGGGAGGTGACCATCCCTCCGTGTCAGACGGAACGGTACTTCCCCCCGCATTAGGCGGGAAAGCCTGCTACAGACCGTTGACGGCCTACCGGGATCCCTCATGTCGGTTATCTTCTTGCTCGACCTCGCGAGTCCTTCCTGCACAAGTCGAGGACAGAGACAAGTGTTTCGGTTAGCACTTACCCGGATTGCCTATCCGGTAAGACCGAGTACTTCTCCTTCCGGGAGTCTCCTCGGAGTCCAAGATCCGAGATCCTTTCCGGATGTACCCGAGTTCGTCTCAGGATGAGTATCTCTAGGCCTAGCCTCCCGAAGATGTCTTAGCCTACCAGCAAAGACATCTTCGAGAAGCTAGTTCTTAGAGGAACCACCCGCTGATGCTTGTGCTGCTATTGTGAGGGCTCGGGGTGTCTATTTATAGCCGCCAGAGCCGACCCTGCACACTACCAGCACTCAAGGGTCAAGTTGCCCCTTCACCACACTAGGGGGTGGCCCTTGCTCTCGCCAAAGGTCAAGTACTGTTGGCACACTGCTGAATTACTCCGGGTTCTGCCCTACCCGGGGGGCAGCCCCCCGACACTAGTCCCCGAAGCTGGTGCTGCGCAGCGACCCCGGATGATGTGCGGGATCAGCTTTAATAACAACTATCTTTCGAGAAAATATGATATTATCCTCCGTCTAGATGCTGAGACTGGTTTTTACTGAGATCCTCATACCGAGATCGTTTCAACCGGAAGGCGATGCCCGTAACCGTATAGTGTGGCCTGAGTGAATCTTGACCGTTGGCTCTGCATTGAATTCCAGATCGTGAGCTGGGTCCCACCCGATGTCCTGTCTGATCAGAAGTGCACTCGAGTGCCTCTGACCGAGCACGCCGTTGCTCGGGTTCGCGCGCCGGGAGCCGCAGCCGATCCGAAGTCCAACCGTTGGGGCTGTGTGGCCCCTGGTGTGGCCGGATCGGGCGCTCCGGTGAACGCCACGTGCCGCGCTGCACAGAATGGATCCCACCCACGATCGGAGAGATCGTGGGCGGGAAATTTGGAAACCGCTCCGGAATCCCCCCATAAATAGGGGACCGGAACGGTCATCTCTTCTTCTTCCTCCACTTCACACTTCCGCCACCGTCGTCTCGAGCACGCCGCCGTAGCCGTGCCCGGAGCTCGAACGCCGCCGCTCATGTTGGTCGCCGGAGCCCTTCAATTCATCATCAGTTCGCGCCCTTCTTGCCCATCACCGGCCTCGCTTTCTCCGGTGAGTTCTTCTCTTTGCCCCGGTGAACTTTTCTTTCACGGGAACGATACCTCGCGCTCGGTCGTGCCCTAATGCACGCGCGGCTGCGCCGCCGCCGGCGAGCACGATTCACGCGGCGCGCACGAGGTGCGTGGCGGGGATGCAAACGCACCATAGATCTTAGCCTCTTGCCCGCACTAGGCCATGTTTGTGTTTAGCCCGAGCGTATTTCCATCGATTAAGTTTCAATTTACTAGCACACGGTAGATCTTACTTGCCAGGAACCCGGTTGTCTTTAGGAGTTTGTGATCCGGTATCTTAGCTCCCGGTAGACTAATTCCGACTAACTGCCGCTGCGCCTGCAGAGTAGCCCGGATACATCTGCGGATTTCTCCGGCATGGTTGAAGAAAGTATTCGGGGATGCTGGGATGGGTCCGAGACCATACAGGAGGACCTCGACTGGCTGTACCGGACTCACCGGATTCCGCCAGAAGTTGAGAGCCGTCTCCCGGAGGGCGAGGTTCAACCAGAACCCCAACCCGGGGAATACGTTGTATTCGTCACGCACTTCGAGCGCGGGTTTGGGCTTCTGGCTAGCCCCTTCTTCCGCAACTTCCTCGACACCTACAGCCTCCAACCCCATCACCTCCTAGCTAACGCCATCATGATGCTTTCGGTCTTCACCACCTACTCGGAAGCATACCTCGGCGTGTGGCCATTCTTGGACCTCTGGGCCAGGTACTTCATCCTTCGCCGCCAAGTCATCCCCAATCCGGATCAGAAAGTAAAAGACTTGGTCGACTGCGGAGCGGCCACCATCATTCCCCGTGCTGACTCCGGATTTCCTATAGTCAAGGGACTAGAATCCTGCCGGAAGTGGCAGCGCAGTTTCTTCTATGTGAAGAATCGGGAGAGTTCAGAAGATGGTCCGGGATCCTCGAACCCGGACTTCATAAATTTGCCGGAGTTCGCCATTGGACCTCCCCGCAAATTCAACCTCTGGAAACGGTTCCCAGATACCGAGGAGGTCAGATGTATGCACGACGTCCTCGGCGTGCTGACTGACAAGATGACTGGCGACGATCTCCTGCGCTGTTTCATTATTCGCCGCGTCTGCCCTCTACAAACCCGAGTGCACAAGACGTGCCATATGGACGGGAACTATGATCCCACCAGGACCAGCATTTTTGGGTTGGACCGTCCCGCGGTCGTCCGACGCGTTCGAGCTATTGCTCGGACGAAGATGTCGGATGAGTATGTTTGGGGTGTCATCGGGGGATCCCGGAAAAAACCACTGAAACAGGTGCTCCTGTCTGTCTTTCGCAAACTTGCATTTGCACCCGGGTTCTGCTGGAAACCGACATGGTTGTCATGCAATGATTTATTCGTGCAGTTATTCGAGCGGCAGACTGAGGAGGACGCGATCCACGCCAACGGGAATTTCGCGCCGAACATCCCGGCACCGACTACGATGCCGAGAGTGGATCCCGGCGGCGAGGACCATCTGGCCGTTCCTCTAGTCAAAGCTGCCGCCCCGGGTAACCCTTCAACCTCAGAGGCTATTTCCATTTCTTCGGATGACGAGGATGAGATTGACTGTCAAATACTCGATGTGATTGACGCTCTTCCCCTCAACTGGGCTTCAGCAGTGGTTCCGAAACCCACGGCCGTGACCAAACGCGCCGAGACCCGGAAGCGTGCGGCTTCCGACACCGACGCTGCCGATGATTCCGGCAACCCCCCCAAGAGGAGCAAGCCGAACAAACAAACGACCGAGAAGCCTCCACGCCGAAGGAGGGTTCCTCCCACCATGGATTCCCGGTAAATTTTCTTTGCTTCATGCTACATGATCTTGCCTTCTCCTGAAGTCTTTACTGAGATATTTCTTTCAGGGACGCACTCGACCTCCCGGCATCCTTTGCCTCCCGACCTCCTGGATCCCGGACTCCCAGCCCGCCTCGGGCTGCTTCTTCTCCACCTCGTCCTTCCGCCGGAGGAAGCAAGCCTCCTGCTCCTGGTGCCGCACCGACTGCCGTTGCGACTCCGGATACTCGTCCCGTGGTCGACGAGATTCTAGTCCAGGCCACGACCACATCGGGAGACATCCTTCTTCCGGAGAGCCCGCGCAGGGTGCCTGGGCTTGAGGCGGAGATCATGAGTCCTCCCCGGCAGCTCGTGCCAAGTGGTCCCTCCCGGCAAGCTGCGAGCAAGACAGCCCCGATAAAACAGCCCGTGGCCTCTTCCCGGCAACCTGATCATCCTGCGGGGAAAGCGCGCACCAAGGTCGCCGGGCAGAAAACAACTTCTGCCAAACCTACTGCTGCCCCGACATCCTCGGCCCAAGACTTGGCCCTAAGCACGGGTAAGTTTTCACCGTTACCGCCACCTCCTGCCGAGATCCCCACTGCTGCCCTGCGGACGCTGCGAGCAACCGTAAGCTCCTTTGTGACTTCAGGATCCCGGGAGGTTGTTGCTGCTCGCGCGCCTGGCGGCTCCGGCATACGCGTTGTCGAAGAATACAACCAAGACTGGATTGCCGCTGATGCCTCCGAGATCGTGGAGGACTTGCACGCTGCCGGCCCTAGCCGCAGCGCCCAAGCTCTGCAAGCTCTCCAGGTGGCCGCGCTGGACGTTACTCGGGTGACCGAGGTAAGTTTGTTCCCTTTACCTTCTCCAATAAATACTTTTTCCTTCCCCACTAGTCCCCGAGATTGGTGCTTAGTGCTCTAAATTCCTCCGAATAGCAGACCACTAGGCTCCAATCTTAGAGAAAATCTCAGGACTGGGAAGCCGAGTCCCCGAGTTCCTTTCCACCGAGTAATTTTTTTCGAAAATTGGTCCACCTCCACTAGTCCCCGAGATTGGTGCTTAGTGCTCTAGATTCAACCGAATAGCAGACCACTAGGCTCCAATCTTAGAGAAAATCTCAGGACTCGGAAGCCGAGTCCCCGAGTTCCTTTCCACCGAGTAACCTTTTTTCAAAAATTGGTCCATCTCCACTAGTCCCCGAGATTTTTCCCAAGATTGACTTATCTTTCTTTGTCTTGATTTCAGGAGTGCGGCAAGAAACGTGGCAGCATCTTCAACCGTGTTCTTCCTGATCTCGGTCAGTCCAAGAAGTGCGAGGGGCGCCTCCGGGAGGAGCGAGATGCCGCGCGCAGAATCTCGGTGGATCAGAAGGCTGCACTTGGTACCGCGCAGGCCGAGATTGCGCGGCTCAATGTGGAGCTTGAAAAGGCCAAATCTGCCGCACCGACATGAAGACGCGCTTCGTGGAGGCGACGCAGAAGCAGAAGGAGACCTTGAACCAATCCGAGGAGCGCGCGCATCTCGCCGAGACCGGGTTGGCGCTTCTCCAGTCACGGGACGATACTTGGCTCTCTGAGCTAACCGTACTGAATCGGGATCTTAACAGTAAGTGGACCGACATCCCCTTTTTTTTCTTGCTCTCTTTCTTTGTTGTTACCCTCTTTATGACTTATCCGCTTGACAGCTCTTCGTTTTAAAGGGGAATTCGAGCACTCCCGCGACGCTGCTGCTCTTGCGGTTGCTGCCGCCCGGGAGAAGCGCGCCGGGAAGGGCCATGTCTCGGACACCTGGGACATTGAGGATCACCTCACTGCCCTGAAGGCCCGGATAGTGCCTCTCCGGTCGATCGGGACCGAGTTGCTTAGCGCCCCGATTCACGTTCACGGTGCGCTATGGCCGGGCGTCAGCGCGACGCTCTCGGTCGGCGAACTGGTGAGTGCACTCCGAGGTGCCGGGCGGCGTGTCCACGCTTGGAAGCGTTCCGGCGCACGGGCTGGTGCCGATCAGGTCTTGAACCAGGTACTGAGTTGGTACGAGGGTCTCGACCTTGACGTGATCCAGCGCCTGCGCACCATCTCGCCGTGGTGCAGCGATCTGGCTAAGGTCCAGCGGCGACAAGAAGTGGCGCATCGCATTGCCTCCTGGTCCAACATTCGCGCCTTCACCGCCAGCGTCGTCGCTTCCGACTCCGAGTCAGACTACGAGGATGACGACGAAACCGGTGCGACCGATGACGTGGACGCTGAGATCCCGGAGGAGGACTACGCTGCTTCTGGTGCCGCCACCGAGACTGTGGTTTCCCGGGATGCTTCAACTCCTCCGCCACCCGAGGCCTCTCAGGCCGAGGTGCGCCCAGATGCCCCGAGTACCGCTGCCGGTGCTGAGGATACCGTCACCGCCGCTCCCACTGCTGCCACCGCCGAGAAGCCGGCTTCCCCTACTCCTTAGAAATACTTAAGAGTAGAACTGTTAAATCCCCGGGATGCCGGGTGCAAGATGTAATATATACTTTTAACATTTATGTTTCGTACCAAGTTATCTATCAGAACAAGCTATGTCGGTTTATTCTGTCACGAGTCCCCGAGTTCCTTTTCATGTTTACCGTACTTAGGTAATTTCTGCTCTTGTCTACCATTTCGGCGTTCGACAGTCGAGTCACAAAACTCCATACACGGCATACACTACTTAAGAATATTCGAGTTCTAGTTAACCGAATTCCCGACATAAAAAACAATTGGGTTAGTAAAAACAGGTATGCCGGTTAAGTTCCTGCTCCGAGTCCCCGAGACCATTTTCGTGTTCCCCACATTTGATTCTCTTTGCTCTTGACTACCATTTCGGCGTTCGTCAGTCGAGTCACAAGATGATTTCACATGACATACATTACTCTGACTTTGAGAATCGAATTCGGAACTTTCCCGGCATACTGATAACACAAAAAATAGGTAGTAGGCAGTCCCCGGGTTCCTTCTCGGGATGCCGGTATGAAATAACGAACAAACTGGACAAAGTAAATGGGCACACAACGAGGTAGTCCCCGGGTTCCTCCCGGGGTGCCTTACTTTCATTAATACATAAAAACTGAAATACATCATACACTGAGCCCTTTATGTGTAAAAGGGTCGAAGCAAGGCTACATTCCATGGACGCTTGGTTTCCTCTCCGGATTTATCCATTACACCTTTCCTAGCCTCCTGTGCATCTACAAGGTAATAAGAATCATTGTACAATGCCCTGCTTATCACAAAAGGTCCCTCCCATGGAGGTGACAGCTTATGCATTCCGGCCGTGCGTTGGATGAGCCTAAGCACAAGATCTCCTTCTCGGAACACTCTCGGGTGCGCCTTCCGGCTATGATAGCGGCGGAGGTTTTGCTGGTAAATTGCAGACCGAGACAGTGCCAATTCTCTTGCCTCTTCAAGTAAATCAACATCATTTTCTCGGGCCTCCTTCGCCTCGGTCTCGGTGAACATTGTCACTCTCGGGGAATCATACTGTATGTCGGTTGGGAGTACTGCCTCGGCACCGTACACCATGAAGAATGGCGTATACCCGGTAGATCTATTCGGTGTAGTCCGGAGACCCCATAGTACTGCCGATAACTCCTCTATCCAGCATCCCGGAGTTCTCAACAGTGGTTCGATCAGACGAGCTTTGATGCCGGCCAAGACCAAAGCATTTGCTCTTTCAACCTGCCCGTTTGCTTCCGGGTGTGCAACTGATGCAACATCCAATCGGATTCCCTTCTCAACACAAAATCGAGCGAATTCCCCCACAGCAAAATTGGTGCCATTATCCGTGATGATGTTGTGCGGGTACCCGTATCTCAAGATGATGTCTTTCAGGAATTGCACTGCGGTGTGTCCGTCACATTTCCGGATTGGCTTGACCTCTATCCACTTGGTGAATTTATCTACCATGACCAGTATGTGTGTCATATTGCCCCGTGCCGGTTTGAACTGCCCGACCATATCCAAACACCATACCGCGAATGGCCAAGTGATAGGGATTGTCCTCAGTGCTGACGCCGGCATATGTATTCGGTGAGCAAACCTCTGACATCCTCCACATTTCCGGACAATGTCTTCTGCCTGCTGTAACGCAGTGGGCCAGTAGACCCATGCTGGAACACTTCCGCCACCAGGGCCCGGGATGATGCATGATGTCCACATTCCCCCTGATGTATTCCCAGCAACATCTCTTGTCCTTCTGCCGGTTCCACACATCTCTGGAGTACCTCGGTGACACTCCTCTTGTATAGCTCTTGACTGATGACGGTGTATGCTTTTGACCTCCGCACTATCTGCCGGGCTTCCACTTCATTCTCCGGGAGGGTTCCTTCCAAGATGTAAGCCATAATGGGTTGTGCCCATCCCGGGATAGGTCGGACTAGGAACACGGGAGCGTCTATATCCATTGGCTCTGCCGACATCACCTCCATCATCATCTTTCTCTGCCTCTCTGAGCACAGTGGTGCAGTCCCCGGGTTCGATGTGATGCTCCCGACATCTACTTCCATGGGTACGGCGTCCGAACTAGGCTCCTTGGGGATGAAGATAGAATCCGACTCGGGCGAGGGTTGAATAGATGGCTTCCTCAAATGCTCAAGAGCGATCCCGGGTGGGATGGCATCCCGAGATGACCCTAGCTTGGACAACACATCCGCTGCCTCGTTTTCTCCTCTGGGTATGTGCTTGAACTCGCATCCTTCGAAAAATCCGGATATTTTCTGCACATGAAATCGATACAAGTCCATGTTTGCATCCAGCGCATCCCAGTTCCCCGACACCTGCTGCACCACGAGGTCGGAATCGCCGAAACACTCTATCCGGCGGATGCCGATCTCCCTGGCGACATTCGGTCCATGAACCAAGGCCTCATACTCAGCGACGTTGTTAGATGCCCGGAAATGAATTTGCAGGACATACTTCCGTACATCTTGTTTTGGTGAAGTGAGGACCACTCCGGCACCCAACCCGATCTTAGCCTTGGAGCCATCGAAATGCATCCTCCAGAAATTGTAATCCGGCATCAGAGGTTCATATTGCATCTCGGCCCAGTCTACCAAAAAGTCCGGCAGCGCCTACGACTTGATGGCGTCTCGTCTCTCGTATGCCGGAGCGTACGGAGACAACTGGATGACCCATTTGGCTACCCGGCCGCTAGCGTCATTGCAACCGATGATCTCGGCCAGAGGAGCCTCGCACAACACTGTGATTGGATGCTCTTGAAAGTAGTGCTTGAGCTTGGTCACTGCCATGTACACTCCATACGCCATCTTCTGGTAGTGCGGGTAGTTCTGCTTGGATTCCGAGATCACCTCACTGAGGTAATACACCGGTCTTTGTATCAGTTTGCCCCCTTCTTCCCTCTCTACCACCATTGCTACACTGACTACCCGGTTGGTGGCAGCAATATACAGCTGTGGGGACCCCGGACTAACTGTCCGAAATACCCGATTATGCTTAACACAACGATCCCATGATCAGTCTGTCGTTGCACATAACCCGAATTGAATACCAAAGTTTACATCCATTACAATACCGAATTAAAGTCTTACATAAAATGGTCATCTAGACCAAGTCTTACATAGGTGCCTTCAAGGGCCAAACCAAAACAATCAGCGGAAATAAGGCGTAGTAGACATCAAATCCTAGCGATGACCCGACAGGCAGTCGACTTATGAAGATCCTTAGTTGGCATAGATGTCGCCATACTCTTCCTGGGCGTAGGACTCCTCGAAGTCTGGCTACGACAATAGCCAGAGACAAAGCTAGTATGAGTACATTTGAATGTCCTCGCAAACTACTCCAACATGAGTGCACTAGTCTCAGTTTTAGTTTCACACTTTTATTTATTTAAGACATCTCTATATCTTTGTTGAAGAAGATAAGGAAATTATAACTACTCTTAATATCTCAATGTTATTAGTTTCTTCAAAAACTCCTCCTTTTCCGACCATAAACCATTATGGTAATCATTTTCCAACTACCTCATACCGATCCGTTGGTATAGGTGTATGGAACATTCTCCAATTTCTTTTTCTTTTAAAACTCAATTCTTTTCCCAAAACGTGCACATGGTCAAAGTAGGGCCTCTCAACTGTCCATATCCGAGGACTCGGCTATTCGAATAGTTTAATTACCCTCTGCAGAGGTAGCACGCTTTTCCCACACTCATTCGATAACTCATCGTGTCAGCCACGCTTCGCCATACCTGTGGTATGCGAAGTTGAGTCACCGACCCTAGTCTTTCCTTTGCTCATGCTAGTATAAGATCCTGCCCCTATGAACCATCCCATCTACACTCAGTCCAATTTCCCGTCGGAAACCCTAAGCGTGAGGACTCATAGGTTTTATCTGGCGGTGTATACGGACATCCTTCTATCCTCCTCCTTATCTACTCATAGATTTTTGAGCGAGGACCCAGGTCAGGGTTAGGTCACCAAACCACTCCCTCATGCATAACGGAGTCATCTCCGTTGATGCAGTGTCCCATACTAATAAGAGCAAACTATATGACTAAGCCCTTTCCCATATGTGGGTAAATGTGGTCGCACAGAGTATCGGTTGCTTGACTGAGTACTAGGACACAATGTGCTTTTCTTAAAACCATCTTTCTCCATTTCCTTATTTCAACACCACATCTTGGTGCTATATATCCACACAAGTTTTCAAAGGAGTTTTGAATAAACAACCTTGTTTTTCCATCCTATAGTTTTAGTATATACTTCTACATATGGTGGCAAAATAATCTCTATATACTTTTGAAAAAAAGGTTTTTTGTAAACCTTTGCTTTTAAAAATGATTTGTAAATCTAGATACATAAGTTAGGTGCAAGCTCAGAGAGTAGCTTGCCTTGCTCGGCAAAGTGATCTTGGTCTTGGTCTTCAGGTTCTGCAAATCCCTCCTCCTCGATATATCCGGCAACGTTCTCGTCTAATACACAATCAATCAAATACAAACAATCACTAGCCTATTCAATCAATCATCATAGCAATACACTCTTAGAGGTTCTAATTAACCATTCCACATACCAAATAACACTATGTGGTTTCAATTTAATTGAATTTAACATTATTCCATTGTATTTTAATTAGGGCAGAAACTTGTTGCACATGTTTAATTGCATAGCTTGAGTTCTGTTTGTCACAAAAATACAAACTAAAATTCTACAGAAAGCTAATGATGTGTAGAAGATGACACAATTGGGTTTGGTTCATTTGGAGTTACCAAACTCCCTACACATTGTTTTGAATCCAGAAGCCAATTAATAAGGTTTTGGCTATTATTTAAATTATATTCATCTAAAATTAAACCATTTTAGGGGTGACTAACGATGGCTAAATGTGACCTAATAAAATTAGTTTCAACTAATTTGGATTATCAGAGTATCAGAAACAAACTAGTTTAGAATTTAAACATGCTAATGTAATTTGAATGTTGTATTTTTATTATACATCCAAATGGAGTGAAACTAGCTTAGTTGGATAGAGAATTTCATAAGCTTTCCAGAACAGTTGGATTTGTTCAATTTGCAGTTGTAAAACTCAAGTTATGAATTTTCTAAGTTTGGAGTCAGTACTGGTTTTGAATTAATTTCTAAATTCGAATAAATAACCCAGAGTGGATAATGTTGAGAATCCTGACGGGTGGGGTCCACTCGTCAGTGACTCAACCAAAACAGTGCGCGCGCTGGGAAAAGTTTAAAAATCTGACGTGCGGGGCCCGCGGGTCAGCGACTGAAATGCAAAGCGGTACGCCACCGTTGGATCAAGATCCAACGGCCCAGACCGCGCGCGCCGGCGGCGACCAGAAACGGGCGGCGCCGTGGCTCCGGCGACGGCGTCGAGGACGGGCTGCTCACCTAGGGGCTCGGGAGACGACGGCGACGGTGCAGGAGGGGTGCGGCGGCTCGGGGAAGCTCGGGGGCGAGGTGGCGCGGGCTGGGGAGGCTCCTGGCGACGACGGCGTGAAGCTCCTCCGTCCGCGGCCGTGCTCCAACTCCGGCGAGCAATCCTTGGCGATCCTGGGCACGGGACAGAGGGAAAAGGGGCGTGGGTGAGAGCGGGTAGCAAGGGGAGGCGAGCACGGGCAGAGGGGGGCGCTGGAGAGGGTGCCGTGGCCTGGCCACGGTCGTCGCCTACCTCGGGCTCGGCGAGCTCGGGGAAGGTCACGGCGACCCGAGGCTTCGCGGCCTCGGTCCTGGCCTCCTAGCGGTGCACAAGGGAGAGGGGAGTGGAGAGAAGAGGGGGTGTGGCGGTGAGGCAGAAGCAGGGCACGGGGTGCCATTTTTATAGCGGCCGGGCGGCGCACGGTGGACGCGGTGCAGAGGGCACCCGCGGCCGTGCGTGCTCGCCGTAGGCCGGTGGAGGGTGCGGCTACGCTGCGGGCTGCCTGGGGAGCAAGGGGGGTAGGAGGGGAGGCGTGGCGCGCTCGGGAGCGCTCGGGCTCATGGCCCTGCCGTGAGCGCGCTCGGGCGGTGCACGACGTGCGCGGCGTGGCTCGGGCGCGGCGCGGTCGGGGCGTGTTGGGGCGTGCTGCTGGTGCGGGAGGGGACCAGGAGGTGAGGGAGAGCGAAGGGGGGCACGGAGCTGCGCGCTGCGGTGCTGCCACCTCGGACGCCCGGCGCGACATGGCGACGTGCACGAAGCCGCCGCTGTCGCCGGCGTTTCCACGGCGACTCCGGCCACCATTTGGCTCCCTCCAGCGTGCAGCGTGATCGTGGAGAAGAGGGGAGTGCAGGGCTGGCTTCAATTCGTCAAATGCACAACCCAAAGCTCGGATTGATCCATGACATGGCTCGGATTGGGAAGAACAGGGTGGGTGATCACAAGGTGTTTGCTGAAATGTCTGAACCAAAACAGTAGCATTTTGGCTATTTAATTTTCCATATTTCTCTTAATTATTTTGGGTCCAAACTTAGGATCTAGGCTAAGTATATTATTGGTGAGTGTTACAAAGTGTTTTTGAAATATTTTGAAATATTTCAATCATGAATTTCTAATTTGAATTTGAGGTTTTGAATTTGAGTTTTTGAAAGGGAATACTTTGTAAAAATTAACTTGGAGTGTTTATAATATTACTCCATTGATTTTGGTGTGAAAATAAAATTATGCTTCTTAATTTGGAAAAATAATGTGACATGTGTCACATGGTGTTTTGTTTTTGTGATTTTTTTTATTTTCCTCAAATTTTTAATTAGAGCTAGAATTCAACAATCTTGCAAACAATGCAACAAGCAACACTCAAGAATTAAACATACACACATTGTTATAAGAAAAGTTTTTGTTGGCCCACATTTTTGCACTAATAATTATATTAATATTCTGGGATGTTACAACAGCAGCATAGGCTCCTTGGGTAACGGGGATGCCAACACGGGTGCTGTTGAAAGCATTATCTTCAAATCATTGAACGCCGCGTCGGCCTGCGGGGTCCAAACAAATGTTTTGCTCTTCTTCATCAACTGGTATAGGGGCAAGGCCTTCTCTCCAAGTCGACTCACAAACCGAATTAGGGATGCAAGACAACCAGTGAACTTCTGCACATCTTTGAGACGCACGGGCAAGTTCATGCTCTCGATAGCACATATCTTACCCGGGTTGACCTCAATTCACCGGCTTGAGATGAGGAAACCGAGTAACTTTCCTGCCGGAACACCGAATGTGCACTTATCCGGGTTCAATTTCATCCGGAATCTTCTTAAGTTCTTAAATGTTTCCCTCAGATCATCGATCAATGAGGATTTTTCTTTCGTTTTTATGACTATGTCATCGACATAGACTTCGGCATTCCGGCCTATCTGGTCGTGCAAACACTTTTGCATGCACCTTTGGTATGTAGCACCAGCATTTCTTAAACCGAAAGTCATGACACGATAGCAATAAGCCCCATAAGGGGTAATAAAAGCAGTTTTCAATTGATCATCCGGATTCAAAGGTATCTGGTGAAAACCAGAATAGGCATCTAAAAAAGTCAAAAGTTCACTCCCGGCAGTGGAATCTATTACTTGATCTATCCGGGGCAGTGGAAAGGGGTCCTTCGGGCATGCTTTGTTGAGGTTGGTGAAGTCGATGCACATGCGCCACACCTTAAGCAGGAGGGGATCATCCTTCTTCTTCTCTACAAGGACCGGATTAGATATCCAATCCGGGTGCAGTACTTCCATTATGAATCCGGCGGCCAGCAGTATAGCCAGATGCTCCATGACGGCAGCTCTTCTTTCATCTGAGAGGCGCCTAGTCAGTTGCTTCACCGGCTTCGCATCCGGTCTAACAAACAGAGAGTGCTCAGCCAACTCCCTCGAAACACCTTGCAGATCGTCACTCGACCACGCAAAAGCATCCCGATTCTCACGGAGGAAGTCGACGAGCTCGCCTTCCTATTTGCTGTCCAGGTTGCTGCCAATGATAACTTGGCGCTCCGGGTTGCTGGGGTCCACACCCACCTTCTTTGTCTCCTTGGGGGGCTGGAATGATGCACCCTGCTCCGGGTTCACCATCCCGGGCATTCCGAGTTGGGAGGTCTTGGCCATCGCCACCACCTGCTGGATCCTCTTCTTTTCTTCCGCGATCACCAGGGACTCAGCTAAGCACGAGCCGGCCGAGGCACACTCCATGGAGCGCTTGTGGTCTCCCGAGATGGTGATTACGCCGTTAGGTCCCGGCATCTTCATCTTCAGGTAGCCCATGTGAGTTGAGATCATGAACTTGGCCAGGGCCGGTCTGCCGATCAGTGCGTGATACGGGCTTTCGAGGTCCGCGACCTCGAAATCCAAGCTCTCAGTCCGGCAGTTCTCCCGGGTTCCGAATAACACCTCAACCCAGATTTTACCCATGGGTGAACAAGAGACTCCGGGCACAATGCCGTGGAAGGTCGTCTCGGTAGGTAACAAGGTGTTCATGGACACCCCCAGCTTCAGCATCGTGTCCTTGTACATGATGTTAATGGCACTGCCATTGTCAATCAGAACCCGACTGAAGCGGACATTGAGGCTTGGTCCGACAAAGGTTGGGTCCACGACCAAGGCGTACGCCCCCGGCTTAGGCATAACTCTGGGATGATCCTTCCGACTCCACGTGATCTCCATTTCGGACCAGTGCAAGAACTTGGGCACCGCCGGGATCACGGCGTTCACCTCCAGGGCACGCAGTCGCACACTCCTCCGGTCAGTGGGCTCGGTTACGAAGACCACATAGCTTTGATGTGCCTCCCGGTAGTTGCCCTGCTGCTGTCCGGCTTGACTACTGGGGCCTGCACCGTTGTCGTTCCGGGTGTGCACCACGTTCACCGGCCGAGGTGGGGGTCCTCGCTGAGGTTGACTGATCCGGATTCCGTTGGCTCCCGACGTCGGAGGAGGGGGTCTCAGAATGTTGGGTCGAGATGCCGGAGCACTCGGCCGAACAGCTCCCGAGCTGCCCTCCTGCAATGTGCGCTGATACCAGCTGCACTGCCGAGTAGAGTGGTTTGCCGGCTTGCTGGCCTCCAGGGTATGGTAGCAGCATGGCTTGTTCAGCATCTCTTCATACGTCAGGGGCTTCTTTTGTTCCACCCAGGTTTTTTGCACTTCCTGGCTCTGACCCCAAGCCGGGCCACTTGTCTTCTGACGCTGACTGTTGCCGGCATCCTCTTGATCTCGGGTTACCGCTGCGACATGCTGTGCGGCATGGTGCTACTCGGGCTGATTCCTCTTCTGGCCAGAATCTTGGCGATCATGGCTCCTGCTCGATCCCGAACGTTGAGGTCCCGTATTCCTCCTGTTGGAGTCACCGACATCCACCAGGGGTTGCATGGGATCTCCAAGCGTGTAGGTATCGGCGATGCGTATGGTCTCTGCCAAGGTCGCCGGCATCTTCCTTTGCAATTTCTGCCACAGCACTGAGCCATGCCGGCATCCTTGTGCAAACCAGGAGATGGCCTGTGCCTCTACCACTCCTTCGCAAGAATTGCGAATATTGCTCCACCGGGTAAGGTACTCCCGGTCAGTCTCGTTACTCCTTTGCCTACAGATAGCGAGCTGCTGAGGCCTGTTTGGCCTTTTGTACGTGCTGGTGAAGTTGCTGATAAATGCCTCCTCGAAATCTAACCAGCAGTCTATGCTCCCAGTTCTCAAGTTGTTCAACCAGATTCTGGCAGGTCCTTCCAACATTTGTGGGTTACATAGTCGGTTAACCAGTCCTCCGGCTTCTTGCTGCCGTCATAGGTCTTAGCACCTCGGTTGAGCTGAAAATTCCGGACAGGCGGCTCCCGCATGATCCGGGGTCCAAAGCAGGCAGGTCCCGGGGGTCCTTGCTCTTCCATTAGCTCGGACTGGTGGATCCGGTCGAGCCGGAATCTGGCATCTGCCGGATCCAGCTGTCTGGTTCCTACCCGAGATCCCAAAGGATTCTCATTGGGCTAGTACCCGAGCTGCTGCAGTCTTGAGTTGCCATCGTTGAGCCTGTCTTGTACCGGGATTATAGCCTGCTGCGGGACAGAGGCGGCCTCCCTTCGCGGGTTTCCCTGAACATGAGGAGGGTTCCGGGGTGGATTACCACGGCTAGCCGGGTTATTGTTTCCTACACCCAGGTTGCCACCCTCACGGGTACTTCCTGCCTGCCCCGAGTTATGCTGCCCGGCTTGCTATATGCCGGCAAAGGCCGGATCATAGGTCTGCAACTGTTTGTTCTTCCCGGAGCCCCGGCTTCTGCTTCGGCTTTTGCTCTTGCTCTTGCTTCTACTCGGATGCGGGGAAGAGGCCTCTCCGTCCGATTTCTGGCTATTGGGCCTAGCTGAGTGCACTTGGGATCCCGCCCCGGGGTTCTTCTTCTTGAAGGCCTGGTTCTTCCGGTTGGCCTCGATGACCAACTCATTCACCCGCTCCTGTTGCTTGCGCAGAGCCTCACCGGATAACCCTGCCAACTCGGCCATGGCGGCTTCGGCAGCCCTAAGAGTTTTCGCCGGCGAGCTGTACACCGGTTTCCCCACCGAGATCAGGCTACCTGTGTGACTGGTTGTGGCTCCACCTGCTAGCTCATCGTTCACCATTCTGCCCTTTTTGCGAAGCTCCGCAATACGTTTGTCCCGGGAGTCTATCTTAAGGAATCCGTGAGCTGCATTGTACTCCCGGAGGCTAGCATTGAGTTCATGCCGGATCTCGGTGATCTCCTGCGCTTCAGCGAGTAGCAACCTACGTTGCTCCTCCAAGTCAGCCGAAGTGGCCTGGGTGTCTGCTTCAGCGGTCACAGGGACATCCAACTTGGCCACGAGACCCGAGAGGGGATCCGGGCGACGACGTGGCTGGGACGGCTGCGGATCGCCGTCTCGGGCCGCACCTCTTTCCTGAGGAGGTTTGGCCAAACGAATGTGGCCGCTTCCGGTATCGCCGTCAGCGTCCTGGTATTCCTCCTCGGTTGCCCCGACCATCATTACCGCGACGGAACTCGGGGAGCGACCGGCACGCAGACCCCGAGTAGCGCAGAGCATGGGAGGATCCTCAGCCTCCGGATAGCTGCAGATAACTTCGGTGGCGACGTAGGTGGTGAAGCCACCAAAGTCAATGAGGCATCCGTTCACCGGAAAGGGTCTGTTCCGGAAGCGCCCTGCGTTGTCACTGACGAAGTCCATCTCACCCAGCCTTACGACAAGGCCAGAGAGAACCCGAATGTCAAAGTGAACGGGGGAGCCCGTCCGGATGTGTACACCAGCCAACGCCTCTGTCGGCCCCACGGTGGGCGCCAACTCTCGTGGTGGTGTCACGGCAGATGCCATAGGATGGCTAATGTGTGGGGCCGATGGACGTTGGTGGATCCGGGGAGGGATAGCGAGCTGAAGAGCTCACACGGGGAGGATCCCGGTATAACCGAGATCTCCCAAGAACGAGAAACAAGAGCAACGCGCGAGGAAGAAGATCTAACAAACAAGAACAAATGCACGAAGGCACACAACACACACACGATATACCCAGGTTCAGGGCCCTCGTGAGGAGGTAACACCCCTACTCCTGCCTTTCTTCTCTATATAAGTGTGGTACAAGGGCTACAACTTGCTCTTAGATCTCTCGAAGTGAAGAACACAAAGAACTAGATGAACACAAGGTAGGAAGAAGTAAATGCTCTAGGAGTAAATGCGACTATAGCTTTGGCTCCCAAGTTGGTCTCTCTCCCACCAAAGCAGTTATGGCGCCTTTTATAGAGTTCCAGCCAGGGGGGCCGGAAACCCTAAACCGGCTTGGCCCCACCGGACAGGCCTAACCGGTATGTCGTCACCGGCTAGTGCGACCTACTCGCCGCGCTATCCGGCGTAGCCCCTTCGTCATCATCCCGGCAAGGACAGCAGGCGCCGTCCTGGAACATCATTGTCCCCCTGTCAGAGACAAGACATGTCTTTGCCCATCCCGGATAGCCTTTTCCGGATTGCCGGGCTAGGCACGTCGTGTCTTGTCGTACCGCCTGACACGCTCCCGTGTCAGGCGGGAGGTGACCATCCCTCCGTGTCAGACGGAACGGTACTTCCCCCCGCATTAGGCGGGAAAGCCTGCTACAGACCGTTGACGGCCTACCGGGATCCCTCATGTCGGTTATCTTCTTGCTCGACCTCGCGAGTCCTTCCTGCACAAGTCCAGGACAGAGACAAGTGTTTCGGTTAGCACTTACCCGGATTGCCTATCCGGTAAGACCGAGTACTTCTCCTTCCGGGAGTCTCCTCGGAGCCCAAGATCCGAGATCCTTTCCGGATATACTCGAGTTCGTCTCAGGATAAGTATCTCTAGGCCTAGCCTCCCGAAGATGTCTTAGCCTACCAGCAAAGACATCTTCGAGAAGCTAGTTCTTAGAGGAACCACCCGCTGATGCTTGTGATGCTATTGTGAGGGCTCGGGGTGTCTATTTATAGCCGCCAGATCTGACCCTTGCGTCTGCCAGGAGGCACCTTGCACTCTACCAGCACTCAAGGGTCAAGTTGCCCCTTCAGCACACTAGGGGGTGGCCCTTGCTCTCGCCAAAGGTCAAGTACTGTTGGCACACTGCTGAATTACTCCGGGTTCTTCCCTACCCGGGGGGCAGCCCCCCGACATATTGTCAAGACCATGGGCTTGGAGAGGCTTGTTCTCACTCGTTGTCCATACAACTCTCAGCTCGTGATGCAGTTCTTTGCCACTCTTGTGATGAAGGGTGACTCAAAGAAGACAATTAAGTAGATGACTGGTGACTCTTTCTGTGAGTCCAACTTTGAGGAGTTTGCCAAGGTTTTGGGCTACAAGTTTGATGGTGACAACGCTCAAGGCTATCGCATGCACCACCCTTTCAAGCTCAACAAGAAGCAGACCGTGCACTTATATGGTGAGGGAGGCATACCCGGCAATGCTCGAGATTTGCTTCCTCTTTATGATGTCCTTGTGCGCATCCTCCGTGAGAACATTGCACCAAGTGGTGGCAACAATGACAATGTGGTGACCCCTCTGTGCAACTTGCTCCTTCATGCCAACCACATTGTGGAGAACCCTGACAGTGATGAAGACTAGAGTGTGGATGTTATGGATTACATCCACAATGAGATGTATGAAGCCATGACCACCAAGCTGTAACATCCCTATATTTTGGAATGTTTAAAAATCACTAAAATTTAAAACTTTTGAAAACATTTAAGTATTTTGCTTTGGAAAAGAAAATTTAAACATTGCATTAATCCATACATGCATCTCATCATTCATCATCTTATTAAATCTCAAAGGGTTTAAATTAAAAATTCATTATATTTCATATTGCTCTATAAATATTTATGTTCTACTATTCTACCATTATGCCAAATAAAGGTGAATGATTTCAGCAAAATAAGTTTACATAATTTAAATTCAAACATATTTGAATATGGGTAATTTCATAAATTTTACTTAACTCCAAATAAATTATTAAATCCCTAATTTGAAAGTTAACCTAAAAATAGGTAAAATTGTACTTTATGAATATTTCAAAATAATTTTTTTTCAAAAAGTTTCTAAACATGCCCACTAATGGTTTAAAACATAGATATGAATTTTACAAATTTTTAGAAATTAAATTGACATCATTTGAACAATTAAATCAAAAGATATGAATTAAAAGAAAAATCAGAACAGAAAAAGAAAAATGGTGACGTCAGCGTGACGTCAGCGTCGTCTTCCTCTAGCCGGATTTCACGCCCGAAAACAGCCGGCCGTTTCCTCTCTTAAATCTTGGCGGCCGTGATTCCCTCCTTTGCCTACGCCTTCAAATAGCCCTCTCCACCCTCTCTCTTTTGCCCCAAAAACCAGAGCCCGAGAGCCACCAGGCCGTCCGCAAGCGTCCCCGGAGCCCCGTCGTTGCCGCCGGCGAAAAACTCGACTCCAGCGACCATCCGTGAACCCCGACCCCTCCCATATCTTCCTTTCTTCTTCTTTAATCCGTGCGCACGTTTTTGACAAAGTCGCGCAATTTTTCTCGCAGCAAATCGACGCCCGCATCCACACCCGAGGACAACCGCCGCCGTCACCACCTCCGGCGAGTGTTTCCGAGAGAAGGAGAGCACCCCGGCGCCGTGCACCTCGCCAACACGTCCGCCTCGACCTCCCGCGCGTAAGGGTATCACCCATTCATCCCCGCTCGTCCTGAAACGCGTGGAACGCATGTCGCCGCCGATGGCGCCGCCTCGATTAGGTCACCGGAGTTCTCCGGCGGGCCGCGCCGCTCTGTTTTGTTTCTGATCCGTAGGATTTTGATCGAGCGGCTAGGATTAGATCACTTGTTACCGAACCGGTACGCTGACGTGGCTCGCACAGTCAGCGCGCAGTCAGCACTCCGTCAGCGCCACGTCGGATCCACGTAGGCAGAAAGATTTTCTACGATTTTCTTAAATTGAATTAAACGGCAGTTTTACAGAAAACCCCCTGCATATTGTTTTTATCATTACTTTTTATCTGTTTAGCCAAATTCAAATATTTTTTTATTTTTGGAAAGCCCTTGACATGTAGAATATTTTCGATCTGTTAAATTTCAAATTTGACTTAGTATAAATTATTCAAATTTCAAATGGTGATTTAAGTATATTTGTAATAACTTTAAATCTATAAATCAAAAAATTGCAAATAAAATTGTTCTAGAAACTTTAGAATATTTGTAACTTGATGCCTTTGTTATAAAATATTTTCGAGTATTATTTTCATGATTTAATAGTTGTATGTTTTAAATTGAATAGTTTGACTATTTTTGACATAACTATTAATAGAAACATTAATTTTGATTAAATCAAATTGCTATACATTTAATTAAATGCCCTCTATCTATTAACACCATTTATAAAATTTTGTTATAAAAGTTTAATCACATAAAACTTTAATATTATATTTATTCCTTTTATGATTTTGCAAAAATAGAAATTAATTAAATTGCATTTATAGCCTAATGCATACTTTATAAAATATCACAAATTTTGTATGATGTTTATGATTAAAAAGAGCATTGCATGCATAACATATTTTATTATATAGTTATTCTTCTCATAGGAAAACTCCTCCATTATTTTCTCTAAGTTAGGAATATCTTCAACTTAGCACTTTTGGTTAAGTGCTATCCACTTAGACACTTAGGATTTTCAACCTGGTACTAGAAGACCAATGAAGGACTTAGCCAAAACAAGACTCCAGAATAATCACCAAGGAGTAGAAGCACTTAGAAGAAAAATCAAGAGGAAGTCCAAGAAGACCAACCCCCTCTATTCTCTAAGTCTTTCTTTCTCTTTCTCTTTTCTTCTCTCTAAGACATGGTGATCAAGACATCACTAAGGAGAATACTACAAGTCTGGAGATGAAGCCTGGAAGATAACCTACATCATTTTCTTCTATCTTTCCTAATCTTGACTTAAAACAATTTTTGATCATGTTATTACCATCTTGAAGTTTGTTGGATCAATATCCAATTTACAAAGAGTTGATAATGATGGTCGATCACCTTGAAGAATAGACTTAGTATTTTCTCTAAGTATTTTGCACATCATGCATAACATATTCTTGTATTGTTACTTGTTAGTATGTTTATGTGTTTTTTGTTTGATGTGTTAGAAATCTCGGAGGGAAACGACAACAGTTGCAGTTGCTGTTACTATTCTTCTTGTTGCCAAGGCAAGTGGCACACCCCCATAAAATTCCTAAGTATTTTCTATGCATGACTTAGTTATTTTCCTATGCATGTGTAGGACTTAGTAGATTTGCTATGCAAGACTTTAGAATTCCCTATTCCATTGTGTCTAGGTACCTATGAAATGACTTAGTAGAATTTTGGTGCTATGCAATTGAAGAAAGGTTTTACAAAATCTTAAGTGGCTACTCAGAACCATGTCTATGAGGGTTTTCACCTGACATAGTCTTTACTATACTTAGGATCATAGTATGTGGGGGTTTTCACCTGGGAGTGCACATCACTAAGTTAATGAATCATCTAGGTGGATTGGTTGTTTGCTTTATGTTGAGTGGCTACTCAGGACCATGTCCATGAGGGTTTTCACCTAAGATAGTTTCTACTATACTTAGGATCGTGAACGTGGGGGTTTTCACCTGAGAGCACACTTGTGGAAGGCCACCCAGGAACAAAGGGATGTGAGGAATAAATGGAGAAGATCGTGAAGAACTCAAGGAGAAGTATTTCAAGTAAAGACTATAGCTGATCAAGGAACATGGAGGAATCCCAACTTTCTACTTTCTTAATAAAATTTTGATAAACAACAGTGGACTACTCAGGACCATGTTCATGGGGGTTTTCACCTAAGATAGTTTCCACTATGATTAGGACCATTGAATGTGGGGGTTTTCACCTGAGGGTGCACTTAAGGACGTGATATCTTTTGGCTCACCTGGGTTAACCAGTGTTGCCAATTATACTGTTAATAAGTTTGTTTTACAAAGAGTTAGGCAAAACTGGCTTTATGCAAAATAGCCCTGAACTCCACCAGCCAAATATGCATACAGGCTTTAGAGTTATTTTCATTGAGTGTCCACCATAGTGTCACTTGCCAGATCCATTTTTAAATGGAATCTGATCCACTCTGTTGCAAACTATTATTTGTTGCAGAAATATCTAACGAAGAGTAAGGACTACGTCTGGGTTTCGAGTCTGCACCAACATGTTTTCGCTTGTGGCGTATCATGAGTTGGAGGCTCATTGAAGATTTATTTCCGCTGCTTTATTGTTTTGAGCTAGCTTTAAGCTATGCAAAGTTGTATCGAACTATTTATTTTGCCAAGTCTGGATTATTCGTGTAATATTGATACAATGTTGTGATATTCATCGTAAACTGTGTGTGCAAATGAATCGATCCAGGGGTTTGCACTATACACAGGTACCTGCCATATTTTTAAGTGCAGGTACGCTACAGATGGTATCAGAGCACTGTGTTGCATGTAGGTTCGAAACCCCTAAGTCTGGATAGAAATAGGATTTGACTATAGGATTGAAAATCTATTTTTATTCAGTTTACTAAAACAAAAAATTTCTAATATTCCTCTTGTAACTATCGTATGTAGTTGCTTTCTAAATACCTTATCTTATTTTTAGATGACCAACCTCATTGGATCACTCAAGAAAGGACCAATGATGACCATGACCCTACAAAGTGAGACTGATTTTCCAAGAGCACTTAAGGATAACATGAAGAGTTTGGGATTTGAAGGAGAAGCAATATACAAAGGTTTTCCTTTCATGGGAGAAGGTCAAGAGTACTGGTGGGTGCAACTCCATTTATACAAGGGCAAACAAGACGACCACAAGACCAAGGGCTACTACATGTTCACCAACCCAATACTCCACACATCATTCTTTGACTCGGCAAGAAGTGCAGCATGCGAAGCCATCGAGAACCTTGGAAGAAGACTTCAATTTAGAATTCAAAACACCCAAAAGTATCTTGACGAACTCAAGGAATTAGAAGAGGAATTTGATGCACTCCGGAAGGAGATAGACTAGACCACCTATCTATTAGAGTAACGAGATACTAATGATGTATTGACCTATCAAATTGTGGTATGGCAGTATCATCGTATGTGTTCTCCATAACCTCGGGTGCTTCGTTACACAACGATTAGTTCGGTTTTCTCAAAACATGTTTGAAAATTTAATGATTGTGGTTGTTTGTGTCAATTGCTTGTATGGGTAGGAATGTTTCCCCTAAATCTGTCTATCTTTTACTCATCTATGCTAAAACCCACAGATGCCTCCCCGCCGTGCTCCTGAAAACAACAACAACAATGATGCCATGCAGCAACTAATGGCCGCTCAAGCTCAGCTGATGACTATGATGACTTAGTTTATTCCAGCAAGCAACAACAACAACAACAACAACAACAACAACAACAACAACAACAACAACAACAACAACAACAACAACAACAACAACAACAACAACAACAACAACAACAACAACAACAACAACAACAACAACAACAACAACAACAACAACAACAACAACAACAACAACAACAACAACAACAACAACAACAACAACAACAACAACAGCAACAACAACAATCCTCCACCACCACCACCTCCCCAAGTGGACAGGCTTACCAGATTTCTGAGTCTTAGGCCAAACAAGTTCTCGAATGCAACAGAGCTAATGGTGGCTGATGACTGGCTACGCTCTGTACAAAAGGATCTGGTGACAACTGAATGTGATGACGCTGAGAAAGTTAGGTTTACCGCACACCTACCTGCTGCCCAATGGTGGGAAACTTATCAGATTACTCACCCATTGGACTTGACCTGGGAGGAATTCAAGGAAGGATTTCGTAATGCTCATGTCTCCACGGGAATTATGAATCTTAAACGGGAAGAGTTTCGCAATCTGCGTCAGGGAAACAGAAGTCTTAAGGAGTATATGGATGACTTCCATTCCTTGTCTCGATATGCGCCTGAGGACATTGACACAGATGCAAAGAGGAAGTCAAAATTTCTCAATGGACTTAGTGATGAGCTGAAGATACTTATGACAGTTGCGTATGCACCAAACTATCAGATACTTCTGGATCAAGCAATCACCCTTGAAGATAGCATAAAGAAAGCTGAAAATAGGAAGAGGAAGATGGACAAGCACTCCTCTGAACCCTCATTCAAGAAGCACCTTGTTCATGCTGTGAACAGTGGCCACAAACATGGGAGTACCAATAATGGAGGAAGTCACCACAAGCATCATGATCACCATGGTGGATCCAAGGGAATCAATGGAGACCATAAAGGAAATGGATTTGCTGGCCATAACCATAACAATGGACACCACCGTCCAAATTCTGAAGATAGAGATACCAGTCAGGTGCTTTGTTACAAATGCAAGAACAAGGGTCATTACGCCAATGACTGCCCAGCAAAGAAGAAGGCCGAAGAAGCTGCTAAGTCAAATCTTTTCGATAAAGGATATGTGAACCACATCACCGTGGAAGAAGTAAACGGTACATTCTGAATCAAGTTTTCATATTGAAATTTTCAATACCCACAAAGTTTCCTTGTAAGGGTGGTAGCCCAACCCGATACCCAGACAGAACCTTTTGCTAGCCTTCTCGAATCTCGAGGACGAGATTCCTTTTAAGGGTGGTAGTCTGTAACATCCCTATATTTTGGAATGTTTAAAAATCACTAAAATTTAAAACTTTTGAAAACATTTAAGTATTTTGCTTTGGAAAAGAAAATTTAAACATTGCATTCATGCATACATGCATCTCATCATTCATCATCTTATTAAATCTCAAAGGGTTTAAATTAAAAATCCATTATATTTCATATTGCTCTAAAAATATTTATATTCTACTATTCTACCATTATGCCAAATAAAGGTGAATGATTTCAGCAAAATAAGTTTACATAATTTAAATTCAAACATATTTGAATATGGGTAATTTCATAAATTTTACTTAACTCCAAATAAATTATTAAATCCCTAATTTCAAAGTTAATCTAAAAATAGGTAAAATTGTACTTTATGAATATTTCAAAATAATTTTTTTTTCAAAAAGTTTCAAAATATGCCCACTAATGGTTTAAAACATAGATATGAATTTTACAAATTTTTAGAAATTAATTTGACATCATTTGGACAATTAAATCAAAAGATATGAATTAAAAGAAAAATCAGAAAAGAAAAAGAAAAATGGTGACGTCAGCGTGACGTCATCGTCGTCTTCCTCTAGCCGGATTTCACGCCCGAAAACAGCCGGCCGTTTCCTCTCTTAAATCCTGGCGATTAAAGCCGTGATTCCCTCTTCCGCCTACGCCTTCAAATAGCCCTCTCCACCCTGTCTCTTTTGCCCCAAAAACCAGAGCCCGAGAGCCACCAGGTCATCCGCAAGCGTCCCCGGAGCCCCGTCGTTGCCGCCGGCGAAAAACTCGACTCCGGCGACCATCCGTGAACCCCGACCCCTCCCATCTCTTCCTTTCTTCTTCTTTAATCCGTGCGCACGTTTTTGACAAAGTCGCGCAATTTTTCTCGCAGCAAATCGACGCCCGCATCCACACCCGAGGACAACCGCCGCCGTCACCAACTCCGGCGAGCGTTTCCTAAAGATATCAAGCGGCTCCTAAAGAGAGCCATGATATGGCAGTCAAGAGGATCTTTAGATATTTGGCTTATACCCCAACCTTTGTATTGTGGTACCCCAAGGATGCACATTTCTCGTTATGTGGGTACACGGATTCCGATTGGGCGGGAGATCAAGATGATAGGAAGTCAACCTCCGGCGCTTGTCAATTTATTGGGAGGTCCTTGGTAAGTTGGTCTTCTAAGAAGCAAAATTGTATATCTCTCTCCACCGCCGAAGCCGAGTATGTTGCCGCCACAAGTTGTTGCACTCAGTTGCTATGGATGAGGCAAACTTTAAAGGAGTACGGCGTCGATTGCGACAAAGTGCCTCTTCTATGTGACAACGAAAGTGCCATCAAGATTGCTTACAACCCTATGAAACATTCAAGAACCAAGCATATTGAGATCCGCCATCAATTCATAAGAGATCATGTGGCCCGAGGAGACATTGACTTATCATATGTGGGCACAAGGGATCAATTGGCGGATATCTTCACGAAGCCCCTTGAGGAAGGAAGGTTTTGCTTTTTGAGGAATGAGCTCAGTATCATTGATTCGAGGTCCTTAGCTTGATCGCTTGCACACTCACCTAGGACGTAATTGCATCTTATCTTGTTTGGATGTAGGCATGGAAATAGGGGGAGTGCGGTCCTAATACATTGGACCATCCCTCCCCCCATTATGCCGATAGCAAGTGTTCTTTTATCTCTATATTCATTCTTATGACTAATGAGCTAAAACGACGAGTATTGGTTATGTACCCAAGATACATCTTCGCGGTGACATGCCATGACCTCCTACATGGTGGCCTCGGCCACCGACCTCTTCTCTTTGAAGAGTTGGTTTTATTTGGAGCTTATTGTTGTTTTTTGCCCTCCTGTTCATGCATGTGGGAAACCTACTCAACTTGGCGCTTTATGTTTCGTTTTGGTAGTTGTGAGTTGAGTATGGTGTACCAATGAAAGTTTGGAAATCTATCCCAAGCCTACTTCCCCCTGAAAACATTTCTCTCTATTGCATACAAGTCATCCATTTGAAAACTGGGATTTTAGTTCAGCAGGTCGGAATATCCGGTTCATTTGTGAATCGGAATTTCCGGTGTAAGTTACACTCGGAATTTCCGATCGGGCGGTTTGTCCAAAAAAATATAAGGGCAGGCTCGGGGTGAAGGGCTCTTTCGTGCCCTTCTTCCACCCCGACCTCTCTCTCCTCCAACCGCCGCCCCTGCTGCTCCAAGATCTCTCCGGAGCACTCCGACCGCCGGGGAACCTCTTTCTCGGCCGGATCTGCTCCTCCTCCGCCCCGGGAATTCACTCCTCCAAGCAATGGCCTCAATGGATGAGGTTAACTTCACTTTTCCTTTTCCCTAAGTGCTTGCACTAGGATCTTGATGTGGAGTTATTTGTTTTAAAATTGCTTGATAGAGATTGTTCCTAGCTTCATTCCCTGCCATCTACATACATTAGGTTTGCATTGTGTTGGATCGATCTAGTTTTAGACCGATTCAATCTCAGATCTGCACTGTTTCTGTTCAGGTCGGAATTTCTGAGTCAACCTGAATCGGAATTTCCGGTTAAGTATGAATCGGAATTTCCGAGCTGAACACTGCAGTTTTGAGATTAACTCATGTTTAACTACATATGATTCATCAAATGCCTACCTAATGTGTGTATCCTCTCCTGACTTGTGTGTACTTACCTTGTGCTACCCACTATGCTCAAATTCACAGGTTCTAGTGGGAGTCCGTCCTTCGTAGGGGCAACAAGGAACACCTCAAGAGCACCTGTTCACAAGACCCCTGTCGACAAGGGTAAGGGTCCTGCCTCCTCAAGCAACCCAGCTGTTCCAAAGAAGAAGAAAGCACTTGCTAGCAGACCACCATACAAGAAAAGGAAGAATGCTCGTGTTCCTCAACGTCGAAACTATGCAAAGATGAACTCTGTTGACTACTCTCAGCTCCGACAAGGGGATTGGTACCTTAGGCCAAGGGACAACACTCTGGATGATCGCAGCTTTTGGTGTCAAGAGCAAGAGTTCATACTCAAGGACCTCTACACTAGTAGAAAACAGGCTAAAGGACCGAACTCCAAAACCCCATTTGTCCCGGTCGTACTGCAAACCGGGACAGATGGGGCATAAAACGCTAGTGGAAGACCAAACTAGTTCAGGCGACACTCATTTGTCCCGGTTCGTGGCTGGAACCGGGACAAATGATGCAGCACCCGCAGGCGAAACCCATTTGTCCCGGTTCCAGTCACGAACCGGGATAAATGAGCACGGTTTCAGTTACGCGCCACCGCCGCGTTTTTTCGACGCGCATGGAAGCCGAGCGGCGCCGGCGATTCCTCTGCCCTCCGGCGATTCCTCTGCCCTCCGCCGGCGATTCATCTTCCTCTCCGGCGCTATAAAATGCACTGCACAGTACGACTCTTCCCACACCATTTCTCCGGCCATCTCTCCTCTCTTTTCTCCGTCCACGTACACCATTTCTCCGGCCATCTCTCCTCTCTTTTCTCCGTCCACGTACACCATTTCCTATGGAGCCACTCGTGCCTCGGTCCGATGAGTTTTACGGCTACGAGAAGGAAGGCATGCGGTTCAAGGTGTGGGTCACCCTTCGTGCATCGCGCGTGGAGAAGTGGATCGGCGACGTGAAGAAGAACTTCCTCGACGCCGCTCCGATCAAAGCCGTTGGACTCGATTGCGAGTTCACCGACCCTCGACGGAAGGATACTCCGCAGCGCGCCGCCGTCCTTCAACTCTCGGTGGCGACCGAGACTCTTGTCTTCCAAATTTGCAAAGCTGATCGGGTGCCACAGGTCCTCGTGGATTTCTTAGGTGACGAGACAATCAAATTCTACGGCGTGGCAATCCATAATGACATGAAGATGTTAGCCTACTACGGAATTATTATTCGGTCTGCGGTCGACCTGCAGAGGGATCGCCGAAACCCTACCGGCAATTTTACTCCTAGTCTATATGATCTCTCTAATGCGGTCATTGGGACAAATCTAGAGAAGAAGAAGAAATACAAGAAGAGGAAGTACACGGACGACGACAAGGAAGACACGTTACAAAAAGACCTAATTTTCGGATGGGGCAACGTTCCATTAAGCTACGATCAAATCGTATATGGTGCTTTAGACGCTCGCCTTGGCTTCGAGATTGCACGGAAGTGGGATAGTCTACGCGGCTATAATACGGAAAATGATCGTCTTAATGTCGTTGATGAGTAGACTATCTATGTATTCAAACATTTTTCATATTCATAGTTATTTAAAACAGAAAACAGAAAAAGAAAAGAAAAAAAATGGAAAAAACCTCCATCTGTCCCGGTTTCAGTCTCAAACCGGGACAAATGGCCTCCTTTTTGTCCCGGTTTGTGACTGAAACCGGGACAAATGGGGGGGGGGGTTGCCTATATATACTGATCAGCAGCCCCCTCCCAAAACCATTGGAGGCATTTTTTTTTTGAAATGGAAGGAGGGGGTGTGTGCTAGTCTGTTTTTTTTGTATGCATGCAAGGTGTTTGATGAAATGCCCGAGAGAGTTCACGAATTGATTTGATGTACACTTAAAGAAGTTTATTCTTCTTTTCGATCAAGGTTAATTTTTCTCTCATTTCATTTGTAATTAATTGATACCGTGCATGTTCAGTGTTTATTTGTCGATGTTCTGTAATGGTTATTGATGTAGTTCATTATATAATGCAGATGGACCGACAATGGATGTACGGTGACCGACGCACTGCCGAGTACATGACAGGTTTGAGGAAATTTCTAGAGAAAGCCCGGGCCCACAGTACGAATGGTTTCATGTGTTGTCCATGTGTCAACTGTCAGAATAAGACAGATCACCCAAACGTGAGAACCCTTCAAAGTCATCTTATTCGGCATGGTTTCATGCCCAGCTATAATTGTTGGACGAAGCACGGAGAAAAAGGTGTTCTGATGGAAGACAATGAAGAAGAGGAAGATTATGACAACTATCCTATGTTCCCGGAGTACGGAGATTCTGCAACGGGGGAAACTGAAGCTGAAGAGGCACCAGATGAGCCCACTGACGATCTTGGTAGGGCCATTGCTGATGCAAAGAGAGAGTGCGGAACTGAAAAGGAGAGGTTGAAGTTCGACCAGATGTTAGAGGATCACAAGAAATTGTAGTATCGTGGTTGCGAAGATGGTCAGAAAAAGCTGGGTACCACACTGGAATTACTGCAGTGGAAGGCAGAGTGTGGTGTGACTGACAAGGGATTTGGAAAGTTGCTGCAGATAATTAGGAAGATGCTTCCAAAGGTCAACGAGTTGCCAGACAGCACGTACGAAGCAAAGAAGGTTGTGTGCCCTCTAGGATTAGACGTGCATAAGATACATGCCTGCCCTAATGACTGCATCCTCTACCGCGGTGAGTATGAGAATTTGGATGCATGTCCAGTATGCACTGCATTGCGGTATAAGATCAGACGAGATGACCCTGGTGAAGTTGAGGGTGAGCGTCCCCGGAAGAGGGTTCCTGCCAAGGTGATGTGGTATGCTCCTATAATACCACGGTTGAAACGCCTGTTCGCGAATAAAGAGCATGCCAAGTTGTTGCGATGGCACAAAGAGGACCGTAAGAAAGACGCGATGTGTAGACACCCCGCTGATGGGTCGCAGTGGAGAAAAATTGAGAGAGAGTTCCCGGAATTTGAAGATGACGCAAGGAACTTAAGGTTTGGTCTAAGTACAGACGGTTTCAATCCGTTTGGGGAGCAGAGCAGCAGTCATAGCACATGGCCTGTGACTCTATGTATTTATAACCTTCCTCCTTGGTTGTGCATGAAGCGAAAGTTCATTATGATGCCATTGCTCATCCAAGGCCCGAAGCAACCCGGCGACGACCTTGATGTGTACCTCAGGCCATTATTTGAAGAACTTTTACAGTTGTGGCGGGAAGAAGGTGTACGGGTGTGGGATGAGCACAAACATGAGGAATTTGACCTACGAGCTCTGCTTTTTGTAACAATTAACGATTGGCCTGCTCTTGCTAACCTCTCAGGGCAGTCGACCAAGGGGTACAATGCATGCACACACTGTTTGGGTGAGACTGAATGTTTATATTTGGATAAATGTAAGAAGTGTGTGTATCTGGGGCATCGTCGATTTCTTCCGATCAGGCATACCGCAAGGAAGAAAGGCAAGCATTTTAAAGGTGAGGCTGATCACAGTAGGAGGCCTGTCAACCGTACTGGTGAAGAAATATTTGATATGGTCAAGGATCTAAAAGTAATCTTTGGAAAGGGTCCTGGAGGTCAACAGGTTCCGAAAGACGCTAACGGGCACGCACCCATGTGGAAGAAAAAATCTATATTTTGGGAGCTACCATATTGGAAGGTCCTAGAGGTTAGATCTGCTATCGACGTGATGCACGTGACGAAGAATGTTTGCGTGAACCTGCTAGGCTTCTTGGGCGTGTACGGGAAGAAAAAAGATACAGAGGAAGCACGGGAGGACCAGAAACGTGTGAAAGAACGAGACGGCCTAAGTCCCGAACACTACGAAGGTCCTGCCAGCTACGCTCTTACCAAACAAGAGAAAGTAATATTCTTTGAATGCCTGAGCAGTATCAAGGTCACGGCTGGGTTCTCGTCGAATATAAAGAGGATAGTAAATGTGAGACTCCAAAAATTTCAGAACCTAAAGTCTCATGATTGCCACGTGATTATGACGCAATTGCTTCCGATTGCACTGAGGGGGCTACTACCGGAAAATGTTCGAGTACCCATTGTGAAGCTTTGTGCATTCCTCAATGCAATATCTCAAAAGGTAATCGATCCGGCGATTCTACCAGGGTTGCAAAATGATGTGGTCCAGTGTCTTGTCAGTTTTGAGTTGGTGTTCCCTCCATCCTTCTTCGATGTTATGACGCATCTCCTGGTTCACCTAGTCGAAGAGATTCAAGTTCTCGGTCCTGTATTTCTGCACAATATGTTCCCATTTGAGAGGTTCATGGCAGTCTTAAAGAAATATGTGCATAACCGTGCTAGGCCAGAAGGAAGCATCTCCAACGGCTACGGTAACGAGGAGGTCATTGAGTTATGTGTTGACTTTATTCATGACCTTAAGCCGATAGGTGTTCCACAATCACGACATGAGGGTAGACTTAGTGGAAAAGGCACACTAGGAAAGAAAACAAAAATTTGTATGGATGGACATTCTTTCACTGAAGCACACTATACAGTTCTACAAAGTTCTACCTTGGTGGCCCCGTATATCGATGAACACAAGAATTTTGTACGCTCTCGTCACGCGGGGAAGTCTGACAACTGGATTGTACGTACACACATGGCCACGTTCGGCGGTTGGTTGCAAGCACATCTTGAAAATAAAGACAAGGTTGATGAAGAGTTACAATTGTTGGCCAGGGCACCATCTACAACTATATGTACTTTCCAAGGGTACGAGATAAATGGAAATACATTTTACACGAGTGTCCAAGATAAAAAGAGCACGAACCAAAACAGTGGTGTTCGCATTGATGCAACAAACAACAATGGGCAGAAGAACACATATTATGGTTGCATAGAGGAGATATGGGAACTTGACTATGGACCTTCTTTTAAGATCCCTTTGTTTCGGTGCAAATGGGTCAATCTGAAAGGCGGGGTTGAGGTAGACAAGATGTACGGAATGACAACAGTGGATCTAAACAATCTTGCGTACAGAGATGAACCATTCGTGCTAGCCAATGATGTGGCTCAGGTTTTCTATGTGAAAGACATGTCTAGCAGACCCAAAAAAAGAAACATCCAGGGAGTGGAGGAGCCTAGGCGTCACATAGTTCTTTCAGGAAAAAGAAACATCGTGGGAGTGGAGGACAAGACAGACATGTCAGATGATTATAATAATTTTGATGAAATTCCGCCTTTCGTAGTGAACATTGACCCAATCATCAAGTTGATTGAAGAAGATGCTCCATGGTTCCGACGCAGAAGAACTGGCGGTGTTGTGTGATGGAGATGTTGGTGCGATATGTAATAATTAATATATTAAACTTTTGATATGAAGAAGATGCTCCATTTTTACCTGCATATCAAATGGATTCGTCGGCGTTGATAGAACAAAACACACGATTTCACCTGCATACAGCCCCACGGTGGCTCTTGATGAGTGCCTGCATATCAAATGCACCGTGGGGCGTATGCAGGGAATCCGAGTAATTTGTATATATTCCTCAGTAGATGAATTGAACTATTCTTTTGAAAGAACAAAACACACGATTTCACCTGCATACAGCCCCACGGTGGCTCCTGAGTGCCTGCATATCAAATGCACCGTGGGGCGTATGCAGGGAATCCGAGTGATTTGTATACCACACACCACCCGGCTAGGCACTAGAAGGAGGAAACACTGAGTGCTCGCCTCGTCTGAGAGGGGGCTATATATAGGGTCACGGGCTCAACCAGTGGTACTGGTAGTGTTGATCCAACAGCTCTCAAGTGCTCAAAAGAAGCACACCCCTGATCCAACGGCTAACAAGTGTTTCAAAGAAACACACGATCTGTGTGCTTCTTTAGTCCCGGTTTGAAACTGAAAGCGTTAATCGAACAGCTCAGAAGCAATCAAAAGAAACACACCCCTGATCCAACGGCTTACAATTGCTTGAAAGAAACACACGATCCGTGTGCTTCTTTAGTCCCGGTTTGGAAGTTAAAGTTTGCAAAAGTTATACAAATTCACATTTAAAATAGTTTTAAACTAATTTAAATAATGGTTATAGAAAAGAGAAAATGTGTTTGTATTAGTTAGTCAAATTCAAACACTTTTCATATTGAAAGTTGTTTCAAATTCCAAAGTTTGCAAAAGTTATACAAATTCACATTTAAAATAGTTTTAAACTAATTTAAATAATGATTATAGAAAAGAGAAAATGTTTTTGTATTAGTTAGTCAAATTCAAACACTTTTCATATTGAAAGTTTTTCCAAATTCCAAAGTTATTTAAAACAGAAAATAGAAAACAGAAAAAGAAAAGAAAAAGGGAAAAGAAAAAGAAAAAACCCCATCTATCCCGGGTGGTGGCTCAGCCCGGGACAGATGGGGTGGCTATCTGTCCCGGGCTGAGCCACCACCCGGGACAGATGGGGTGGCTATCTGTCCCGGGTGCAGCCACCACCCGGGACAGTTTAGTGCTATCTGTCCCGGGCTGAGCCACCACCCGGGATAGTTGAGTGTTGCTATATAAGCAACACTTAGCCACGGGTGGTGGCTCAACCCGGAGCCAAATCAGAACCACGCCGTCAGGCTGCCAAAATTCACCTCGAGCGCCGCCGCCTCCTTCCTCGCCGTCCCCGCGCCTCCGGCCATTCCTCCCCGCGCCTCCGGCCATCCCGACGCCGCTGCGCACTGCTGCGCCCTCGCCGTCCCAGCGCCTCCGGCCATTCCTCCCCGCGCCTCCGGAACTGCCGCCCTCGCCGTCCCGCCGTTCTTCCTCGCCCTTACCAGAGCGCCGCCGAGCCATTGCCGAGGGTGAGTCCCTCCCTCACGACGCCCTTACCAGAGCTCCCTCCCTCACGACGCCACCGTGCCGCAATCCCTCGCCCTTACCAGGATTTCGGCCGGATTTCTCAATGAAACAGTTCATGTTGCAGTGATGTCATAGCTGACGTCACAAGTCAATTTCTTTTTCTGATTTTCCATTTAATTCATATCTTTTGATTTAAATGTCCAAATGAAGTCAAACAAATTTCTAAAAATTTGTAAAATTATTATCTTTGTGTTAAACCAGTTGTGGGCATGTTTTGAATAATTTTGAAAATTAATATTTTGAAATATTCATAAAATGCAAAATTGCCCATTTAGGTCAACTTTGAGATTAGTTATTTAAAAAATTCATTTTGGGTTAATAGAATAGATTTTACAATGCAATGAAAATCAATGAAAATCAATGAATACATTTTTTGATATTACAACTATTGGAGATGAAAAGAGAAAATGCAATGAAATATATATTGTGTTTTACAATTTTTGCTTTAGAATAGATTTTACATTTAATTCTTTTCTTATATAGAATATATATTCATGAAAATCATTTTGTGTTTAGAAAAGATTTTACATTTAATTCTTTTGCAGAAACTATGGACACCCGTAGAAATCTTCAACAAGAAGAGGACATGTTCGGCATCATTCGCGAAGGTGATGAATTGGACCCCGGCAGAAACCATGAACAAGAAGAGGAACACGTAGACGATTTCACCGGGCAATTTCTGAACGAGTCCGGTGACGGAATAGACGTCACCGATAGTTCAGCTCACCGACAGTTCACCGACTCTACTGTTGAAAAGTCGGCCGCCGAGGTAGATATATGCTCTCCGGTTTTTGTCTCCGTTGAAAAGATTTGTGTGTATACATATATTAACTATCACTTTTTCTTGTGTTTAGCCGTCAGCGGGCCATGAACCGGGACCAAGCAAAAAAGCAGCGGTGAAACGAGGCGGGCCACGGACCGGGACCAAAAAGCTCCAAGGGAAACATAAGTACCACATCGAGGAGATCAATGAAAAAGGAAAACCGATTGCTCCCGCTAACCACGCAAGGAAATTTGTAGCTCAGTGCGGAGTCATCGTTCGGGACAGACTGTCCATCAGGGCTCAAGAATGGTATAAGCCAAAGGTGCCAAAGGAGGGGGTTATTTATGTATCGAATGCAGACAAACAACTCCTTTGGGACGAGCTCATGCAGAATTTCACTTTACCGGAAGAGGAGGATGTAGAGGAGCCGGTTATAGAGAATCGATGCAAGGCCTGGACTTTTATTGAGATGGGTGAATTGTTCCGCAGCTGGAAGAAAAGGCTTAACAAGTTCATAAAAGAAGGTAAAACTCCAGAATTTGTCGGAGTCTATGAAAAGATAAAAGATGAGTGGCCCGAATTTAAGGCGTACAAGCAATCGGAAGCTGCTAAGGCCATGTCAGAGAGAAATAAGAAAAATGCAGACAAAAAGATATATCACCATAACATGGGGTCAGGTGGCTACCTGACGGCCATGCCTAAGTGGACGAAAATGGAGGATGAGTTTTTGGCTAAAGGTATAGACATCGAGACATTTGGCTGGCCAGACCGGCTTAAGGCTTGGTTCTATGGGCATGGTGGAAAGTTAGACCCTGAAACAGGTGACTGTCTTTTTACCAAGGAGCATGGACCTGACCCTATTAAAGCTCTCACAGAGGTATGGAAGGAGGTCATGGAAGGCAGGTTCCACCCTAACAGAGAGAAGGACGAGCTATCGCGAGCCCTTAAGAATCCTGAACACAGTGGACGAACAAGAGGAACCGTCGGCTCTGTACCGTGGATACTTGGGTTTCCCAAAGATGTTGGCACTTATAGAAGCCGATCGAGAAAGAAGAAAGAGATTGCCGACCGGGCCCAGTGGATGGAAAATAAATTACTACAGCATGAGAAGGAGATAGCAGAGCTGAAGGCAGCGCAGACTCGACGGATGCCCTGCGAATCTGAGACGCCCGAAAATCCTTCTCCTGATCCAAAATCAATGCGGAGAAGCAGCGTGGCTTCGACGGAGCTCGACCGCCACAATGATATGTCGGGTCCTCGTCACCCCGTGGATAAAATCGTGCAGCGGGAACTTTGCGACCTACATGTGCCATGCTTGAACATAACCGTGAAGGTGGCGCACGGCTTTGCCCTACCGCCTAGCCCAAATGGAACTTACCATTGTCGCCCTATTCCAGATGGCTATGCTGTTGTCGGGGTTGATGAGGTTATCAAGACATATGAGGGAATTAAGCTGGACTTCCCTACGGGTGAAGACGAGGTTGAGTTGAGATTTGCCCTCAAGAGTACCTGCTTATGGAAAAAAGAATACATCGTGTTCCCACACATGCAGCTAAATCGCCCTCCCAGTCCACAAGCCAGTCCACATAACTACAACAACGACAACCAATGCGCTAGTCCAGACACCCCCCACAACGACAACCAAGGCGCTAGTCCATCTCCGCCGTCGCATGAGCGTACTCCGCCGCGTGAGCGTACTCCGCCGCGTCAACAGACTCCATCGCCTCCGCAAAAGAAGCGGAAGTGCACCGCTGCGTCGACTAGTACTCAGAAAAGCGAAACGGCCGGGAAGTCTCGCTTTGTGAACTCTCGCAAAGATGTCGATACAAGGGTCGAGGAGATCCAGACTTCCCAGAGAAAGAAGGCAAAAAAGATGTCTTTGCCTGTTCCGGTTTATTCTCCGGAAGCGATACGGTGGGCCATAGAATTTCTTACGCATCCGTCGCAATATGAACTAAATATGGACGATGACTACACACGCGTTCTGGTGCGTACATCTAAGAGAGTGCGGGAAGAACAAAAATCTGCTGCCACCCAGAAGAGAGATGTTCCACAGCTCGGAATGCAGGCGGGACAATCGGCCCCTCCACTCATATTGGCGCCTTACAACCGGAACCCGATCGATGATGTACTTTCGCAGCAAGCTAGAGATATGGGTATAACTCTGGCAGAGCTGAAGGCATTGCAAGCTGGCGAGAGTGTCACCATACATGAGGTGGTGCGGACATATGTGAGAGGACAAGATCTTGTCGACCCTGCAATGGTGCGCACTCTACCAGCTAGGTTGCACCAACTCAATGCATGGTACTTGCGTACCACGAGAAGTCAAGAAGGAGACTGGCTCTACGGGAAAATTCCAAAGGATTTTTTTGGCCCAGGTGATGATGAGGTTCAAATCGAGTATTGCGAATTATGGCAGTTATTCAATTTTGACGCGCTCGACAAATCTATCATCAGTGCCTTTTGCATGTAAGTAATTAAATTATGTATATATGTCATACTTATTTTTCATTGCTTGTAATTATCCTTATCACTATATTACTTTTATACTCTATTATGCAGGCTGAAAATTATACAATCTCGAAAGCTGGAACTCAATCACAAGATTGGATTCATTGATCCTAATCGAGTTCATCATCATGGTTTGTTACATTACCCAGATGATACGGAGGAGCTATTGCTTTCTTATTTGATGGCGCAACATTACAAAAGCACCATAATTTTCCCGTTCAACTTCGAGTGAGTTGTTTACTTTCTTATACATACTCGATGTTAATTAAGTATATGTAATTGATGATTTAGTTATTAACAAATATAAACATATGGCAGATTTCACTGGGTATTACTGGAGATTGATGTTGAAAAGGCAATCGTTGATGTCTTGGACCCATTATCGAAACCTGAAGAAAAGTTCGACGACACGAAACAGATGCTCCAGAGGTAATTTCGATAATTATCACAATCGACCTCGTCTTTTCTAATAATATATAGTAATTAGTTAACTTTTTTACTAATTTTTCATACCGTAAACTTCAGGGTTTGGGACAAGTTCACCGGTTTCCACAAGGATGTCAGTATAGCTAAGAACCTCACTTTTAAATGGCGAGAGGTAAAGACGTATACTAGCTAGGTTCCACATACGCATATTCTTAATTTCAGTCTCACAATACCATTTTTTCAATATTTATGATTATTTTTTATTAATTTCTTATCTTATTCTATCATAAAGTGCGTGAAGCAACAACAAGGCACCAATTTGTGTGGATTCTATGTCTGCGAGTTCATCCGAATTCACTTCAATGAGGGTGCAGACTGGAATAGGGTACGTTAACAATTCATTCAAACTTGTTCACTTCTCAAATTGAATTATTTTCATAATGGTTGATATATTGGTGTTGATCTCTCCTTTTTAGTTTGAGACGATCCGGAACAGGCTAGAAGCAAAAGACCGCCTACTACCAATCGCGGAGGAAATTGCGGGCTTTCTGCTTGACTATGTCATAAAGCCAGGCGCAGAATGCAGTATAATCCGGCCGCCAAAAAAGACCATCCCGAGGAAAAAATAGGGCCTAATGATTCTCTGTCATGTAAAAAAATATTTGTACTTAGCCGTGTCCCCGGTACAGACATGATCTTCCGGTTGTAAATATTTGTTTGGGAGAACTCGTGTACTAGTGGTATTCATGACTATATCCCGAGGAAAAAATCGTGTATTCATGATATATATTACATAGTAACGTATAATATGCAACTCGATATTGTTTGAAATGAAACATAAATGAAAAAACACAAACACAAAAGAATCAGTAACATAAATAGAAAACAGAAACAAAAATAGAAATCAGGAAACAAAATAAAAGAAACAAAAAAAAACATATATACTGTCCCGGTTCGTATTACGAACCGGGACAAATGAGTCGCAGGCAGAGCCTGTATACTGTCCCGGTTCGTATTACGAACCGGGACAAATGAGTCGCAGGCAGAGCCTGCCTTGACTGGCCACGTGGCCCCCCTATTGGTCCCGGGCCGTGGCGTGCCCGGGACAAATAGGGGGGCCTATTTGTCCCGAACACGCTGTCCCGGGCGTGTGACCGGGGCAAAAAGCCCTCACGGCCCGGGACCAGTGGCCTGTTTTGCTGTAGTGCTACTACTCTCTGTCGAAGCCCATTCGGCCTATGCGTCTGTTTAACCTTGCAGCTCTGCAGCAGAATGCCTCTTTTGTTGAAGCTATACATATTGTCAAGACCATGGGCTTGGAGAGGCTTGTGCTCACTCGTTGTCCATATAACTCTCAGCTCGTGATGCAGTTCTTTGCCACTCTTGTGATGAAGGGTGACTCAAAGAAGACAATTAAGTGGATGACTGGTGACTCTTTCTGTGAGTCCAACTTTGAGGAGTTTGCCAAGGTTTTGGGCTACAAGTTTGATGGTGACAACGCTCAAGGCTATCGCATGCACCACCCTTTCAAGCTCAACAAGAAGCAGACCGTGCACTTATATGGTGAGGGAGGCATACCCGGCAATGCTCGAGATTTGCTTCCTCTTTATGATGTCCTTGTGCGCATCCTCCGTAAGAACATTGCACCAAGTGGTGGCAACAATGACAATGTGGTGACCCCTCTGTGCAACTTGCTCCTTCATGCCAACCACATTGTGGAGAACTGGAGTGTGGATGTTATGGATTACATCCACAATGAGATGTATGAAGCCATGACCACCAAGGTCACTATCCCCTATGCTCCGTACATCATGAAACTCATCAAGTTCAAGTTTCCTGACCATACCTTCAGTGATGATGAGTTGGAGGCGCATGACTTCAAGAAACTATATGAGAAGAAGACAGTGGTCAAGCCTCCTCCTGTGCCTTCTTCTAGCTCAGCTCAGGGAGGATCGTTTATGGGTGATGCTAGGAGGACTGCTGCTCCTACTTATGTCTCGGCCACTCATGCGAAGGTGAAGAAACTGAATTGGTTCCAACGCAACATCCTGTGCATGAATGTGGACATTTGTAAGGAGCAATACACCGCCTACAAGGATCGTCGTCAGCTTGCCTACAATCAAGACTTGATTCTTCATCATGTGTCTGGCTCTCCTGCTCCTGCAGATCTCTCTGATCCCCTGACCTTTGCTCAGTGGAACCAGGATTCTTTGGCTCCTTGGGCACAGATTGATCATGACCTTGGCGGCAGCTCGTACACCACTGGACATGCTTATGATGATGATGATGATGAAGAGGAGGCAGATGATGATGAGGATGCAGATGATGAGGAGACTCCCTCGGACTGAAGACCTTCACGGGACTTAGCATCGCTCCTCTTACTTTTTGGCGTTTAGATGCCAAAGGGGGAGAAGTTGCTCTAGTAGGACTTCGGGGATTTGCAGGGGTTCGGGCACAAGCATATGCGTTTACCATTTCTTTGTGCTCGTGTCCATTTATTTTATTTGTGGCTGTTTGTTAAACTCTTTTAATATTTATGTATATTGAGACAATGTTATGCTATCATTATCCTATGGTTGAGACTTCAAATTTATTGTGTTGGTATTCTCTTCATATCCTATATACACAAGGTATGAAACTCTATCTAGTCTCAAATGCTACCATAACCTTACATTTTGTCTCCTTACTCCTTTGTGATATCTTGTCTTTGTTATTATAAAATTGCTCCTATCCTTTTTCATCTTGTGTTTCATACATGCACTTGTTTAGGGGGAGCTATTTTCTGTTAAAAACATGATATTGCATTTCGTTTCATTGCAAATCTTGGTATTGTCATCTAACACCAAAAAGGGGGAGACTGAAAGAACATTTCTTAATCCCTAGTGTTTTGAGTGTTAGTTAACAATACCAATGATATACAAATTCTATTGCTAAGTATTTCAGTTTATGTGAGTTGCATATCACTTACTCCAAAACCAAAATGTAGAGAAAAAGAGTATCTGGAATTCTTCCCAGAACCGGAATATTGGAACCGGAAATTTCCAGGATCGGAAATTCCGGGTCTCCTATTTCTACCAGAAATTTGGCTAAGGAAAGAAGAGAAAGTGGTTCTGACTTCAACCGGAAAATCAACTCGGAAATTTCATCAGCTCGGAAATTCCGAGTCACTCAGAAAACCACTCCAGATTTGGCTAAGGAAAGAAGAGAAAGTGGTTCTGACTTCAACCGGAAAATCAACTCGGAAATTTCATCAGCTCGAAATTCCCGAGTCATCCAGAAAACCACTCCAGAATTTGGCTAAGGAAAGAAGAGGAAGACGTTCTGATCTCAACCGGAAATTCAGCTCGGATATTTCACAGAACCGGATATTCCGAGTGACTCGGAATTTCCGGGAGTCACTTATACCGGAATTTCCGGGTCATCGAGACAGCCAACAGGCAGATTTTGGGAGGGGGTATAAATACCCCCTCACTCACTCAAGAACAATTAGCTCTCAGATTTTCTCTCTCATACTATTCTTGAAAGCTCAAATCATCAAGATCTCCCAATCCCTCCACCCAAATTCGTTGATCTTTGGAGGATTGGAGGAGAAGGCCCGGATCTACATCTTCACCGAAGGGATTTGCTTTTCCTCCCCATTGACTTGGGGATTTCGTGGTTAGGGTTTCCGGTGGGAAAACCTAGTTCACCATTGTTGTAATCTTGGTGTTGCCTTGACCTTTTGTGGTCCTTGACCTGTTGTGGTCATCTTGAGAGCCCCCAATTAAGTTGTGGGTGTGTGCCTCAAGCGTTTGTAAGGGATTCGATCTCCGCCCTAAAAGGGGATCAATAGTGGAAGGTGAACTTGCAACCTTTGTGGTTGAGTTCATCGGAGAAGAAGGTGAGCCTTTGTGGCGTTGCGGCTAACCTGTTGTGGTAGCGCACACCTCTCCAAACGAGACGTACACCCTTGGGTGGAACTCGGGATTACATCTTCGTCTCCGCGTGCCTCACTCGGTTCCCCTTATCCTTACTCCCTTACTTGCTTGTCTTGTTAGCTTATTTATCTTGTTACTGCTTCGGTTGTAATTTAGGTAAATTCACCATAGTTGCATATCTAGAGAATTTACCGTTGTGTTGAGACTAAATTTGAAAAGACCTAAAATTTGTAATAGCACCTATTCACCCCCCCTCTAGGTGCCGGATTCCCGTTCAAACGGTCTATGTATATTGTTGTAATGTCCGGATGAATCTCACACTAGACATCATAACGTTAGTATATGCATTGGTTTGCACATCATTATTCTATCAATTACCCAGCTGTAATTTGTTTACCCGCATGATTGTTATGATTATTTATGTAGAGACACCACTAGTGAACTGTGGACCCCTGACATTCTTTTAATCTGATAAAACCACAACTACAAACCTGTTACTTTCCACAAAGAAACATCTTTCTTCCACACATATGTTTAATCCTTTGTTACAGCAAGTCGGTGGGATTGACACCCTCACCGTTGAGTTGGGATAAAATACTTTGATTGTGTTGTCTGAGGCCTCACGTAAACTACACGCCACCAAGAACTTCTGGCGCCATTGACACCTCGAGGGAACTCTCATTTCCTACTGATTCGATAACCTTGGTTTCATAACTAAGAGAAATCTTGCAGCTACACTACTTCACACCTTCCTGTTGGGGTTTCCCAACCACACACCACCTTGAGCATCAGTTATCAGCCAACATCATACTACATATCAACCTTTGTCTCACTTCCTCAAACTAATGCAAGACACAAATCTAGGACTAGACTTGCAAGCAAAGGAACCCAAACAAGCATGCCACGAATCTAGAACTAGGCTTGCTACGTGCCTACGTCAAACGGAAGTGGCGCTCGAGAGAGAGAGGGAGAGAGAAAGGGTCGCCGACGGAAAAAGGCGGCTGCTAGGGCTGGACTCACAATCAGCTCGGCTCGTTTATGATCGGATCGTTAAGCTCGTGATCGTTAACGCTCGATTCTTTAAGATCGTTAAGGATAACGAGCTAAAAAAAACTCAGCTTTGTTCGTTAACAATCGCGAGCGCTCACGAGCAGCTCGTTAAGATCGTTAAGGGAGGGAAAGAAAAGAGACAGAGGGTGGCAGACGGCGGCGCACACCCTTGTGCAGCTGTACGTGTGTTTAGCGTTGGACGTGTAGTTAGGTTAGGGTAGGGATTAGTCATTAGAATACGTAGAGTTTTTGGGCAATTTTGCTATTTTCTGTGGGTTTCTAATTATTGTTTAGATGAGTTCCTACTTAGCAAGCTGCGTCGCGAGACTCATTAATCTGCTCATTTAGCTCGAAGGATAACGAGTTCAAAACATTGTTTACCTCTGTATAATGAGCCGAGCTGAACAAGTCGAGCTAACGAGCACTCGTTTAGCTCGCCGAGCTTCGAGCTTTATGTCCAGCCCTAGCGGCTGCGCAGATGGAAACTTTGGAGGCGGGAAAGAAGGGGAGGAGAGCCGTAACGTGGAAAAAGCCAGCAGAGGCGATGGAGGAGACCGACGGTGGAGAGGACACGGCGGCAGCGCCCGACGACGGGGAGGAGACGGCGACAACATCGCTTGTCGTGAGGAGGGAAGAGGCACGCCTCGCTCTCCTTTGCGCCACCGCTTCGTCCCGGTCAATCCACGCGTGAGCCCTCGAGGCCGCTGTCACACGGGTATCACTAGAAAAAGGTTGGCCTTCGCAAAGATCTATTTCCGCTCGCATCGTGCAACATGGTCCCGCCACATGGACACGCAAATTCGAGTCAACGACTCCCGTGTGCATGCCAGATCCAGATTTAAAATTTCAGATCTGGTTGTACAGATCAGATATACAACTATACATATCAGGTTGTATAGATCTGGTTGTACGTACAACCTATACACATCAAGTTATACAGGTATGGTCGTATAACTATACATAACAGCTTGTACAGATCAAGTTGGACGTACAACTACATAGATCAGATTGTACATATCAGATTGTAGTACAACTAACGTCAGATTCAGTTAAACGTACAAGAACACATTTCAGGTTATACAAACTATACATAATCCAAAGTATAATTTTTTTTATCGAAACCTATTAACAATGGATCTAATCTGAAAGATCTTAACGCAAAAATTTAAAAGTGAAAACAGTTCGTAATTCGGATAAATGGTTCTCAATATATTTCTTTTAAAAAAATCTCAAAATAAATGCACAAACAACACTCTGCGCACCATCAGAGAGCCGCCACTTGTCATGCACGAAGAGGAGATAGGGGCGAGAGTGAATAAAATGTTGACACGTATCAGCTGAGCAGCGCTTGCGAGTGGAGGTTCACGAATTCAAGGAAAGCATTTTTCTAAAAAAAATCGCCGTCACACCTCTCCCTCTCACTGTTCGAAAATAAAAAACACCTCTCCCTCTCCGAAGGCCCGGCCCACCCCGGAGGAGCACCACGGCCACGGGTCATCAATTCCAAAATCTCTCTGTTGTATACCACGGCAGCACCACGGTGTTGCCTTTAACTGAGGCGCTGCCCTGGCTTTGCGCTTTCCCCTTCGCTTCTCCACTCCACTACACTCCACTCCCTATCCCTAATCTCCAATCCCCAATCCCATCTCCTGCCCCGATCCACAATGGTGTGGGCATTCCGCCCTCTACTCCTGCTGCTTCTCCTTGCTGTCGTGGTGAGCGTCTCCGCCGGAGAGGATGTAGGAGGGGCGAGGACGTACATCGTGCGCATGGATGCTGATGCCAAGCCTTCAGCTTTCCCGACGCACGCGCACTGGTACGAGTCGGCCGTCCTGGCCGCGTCCGGGGGCGGGGAGTGGCCAGAGGGCGGCCCGCTGATCCACACCTACTCCGCCGCGCTCCATGGCTTCTCAGCCCGGATGTCGCCGTCGGCTGCGGCGGCGCTGGCCGGCGCTCCTGGTGTGGCGGCCGTGGTGCCGGAGCACGTCCGCCACCTCACCACCACGCGCTCGCCGCGGTTCCTCGGGCTGCTCTCCTCCCCGCCGTCGGCCATCCTCGCCGACTCCGACTTCGGCTCCGACCTCGTCATCGCCATCATCGACACCGGCATCTCGCCCACCCACCGCAGCTTCAACGACCGGGGCCTCGGCCCCGTGCCGCCCAAGTGGCGCGGCGTGTGCGCCTCGGGGCCCGGGTTCCCACCCAACTCCTGCAACCGGAAGCTCGTCGGCGCCCGGTTCTTCTCCGCCGGGTACGAGACCACCTCCGGCCGGATGAACGAGACGGCCGAGATCAGGTCGCCGCTCGACAACGACGGGCACGGTACCCACACGGCCTCCATCGCTGCGGGCCGATACGTGTTCCCGGCGTCCACACTCGGCTACGCGCGCGGCGTGGCCTCCGGGATGGCGCCCAAAGCGCGCCTCGCTGCGTACAAGGTATGCTGGGTGGGCGGCTGCTTCGACTCCGACATCCTTGCGGCTTTCGACGCCGCCGTCGCCGACGGTGTCGATGTTGTTTCTCTCAGCGTCGGTGGTGTCGTCGTGCCGTACTATCTCGACGCCATCGCAATTGGGGCATTCGGCGCGACAGAGGCTGGGATTGTTGTGTCCGCTTCTGGCGGCAATGGCGGTCCCGGTGGGCTCACAGTCACCAATGTGGCGCCCTGGATGACCACCGTAGGCGCTGGGTCCATGGATCGCGCCTTCCCGGCCAACGTGCGTCTCGGCGACGGCCAAATGCTGGACGGCGTGAGCGTCTACGGTGGGCCCCTACTCCAGTCCGGCAAGATGTACGAGCTGGTATATGCGGGGACAAGCAGCGGGGCAGCCGCGGACGGCTACTCGGCGTCGATGTGCCTCGACGGCTCGCTGGACATGGCGGCTGTGCGCGGAAAGATCGTGGTGTGCGACCGCGGCGTGAACTCGCGCGCCGCCAAGGGTGACGTGGTTCAGCGCGCGGGCGCGGTCGGGATGGTGCTTGCCAACGGTGTGTTCGACGGCGAGGGCCTAGTAGCTGATTGCCATGTACTCCCCGCCACCGCCATTGGTGCTGCATCCGGCGAGAAGCTCCGTAAGTACATAGCGTCGTCCACTCCGCAGAAGCCGGCCACGGGTACCATCCTCTTCGAAGGAACTCACCTTGGCGTGCACCCAGCGCCGATGGTAGCGGCGTTCTCGGCGCGTGGCCCGAACCCCCAATCTCCAGAGATACTCAAACCAGATCTGATTGCCCCCGGCCTGGACATCCTCGCCGCATGGCCCAGTGGCGTTGGCCCCGCAGGCATTCCCTCCGACAGCCGCCGGACAGAATTCAACATTCTCTCGGGCACTTCCATGGCTTGCCCGCACATCTCCGGCCTCGCTGCGCTGCTCAAGGCAGCGCACCCTACCTGGAGCCCCGCTGCGATCAAGTCCGCGCTCATGACCACAGCCTACATCAAGGACAACGGCAACGGCACCATGATCGACGAGTCTACGGGAAAGGTGGCTGACGCGTTCGACTTTGGCGCCGGGCACGTCGACCCGATGCGCGCCATGGACCCTGGCCTCGTCTATGACGTCACCCCGGCAGACTACGTCAACTTCCTCTGCAACCTCAACTACACCCAACAGAACATCCGGGCGATCACACGGCGCCAGGCTGACTGCCGTGGCGCACGCCGTGCTGGCCACGCCGGTAACCTCAACTACCCATCTATATCTGCCACGTTCGTCGCGGATGGCACCAAAACGACGATGAAGACCCACTTCATCCGGACGGTAACCAACGTCGGCGGCGGCAGGTCGGTGTACCAGGCGACGATCATGGCGCCCGAGGGGAGCACTGTGACCGTGCAGCCCAAGCAGCTGGTGTTCAGGCGCGACGGGCAGAAGCTCAGTTTCACGGTGCATGTTGAGGCCAAGACGCCGTTGCCGGCGAAGAAGATGGAGCCTGGGAGCTCTCGGGTGACAAGCGGGGCACTCACGTGGAGAGATGGCAGGCATGCCGTCGAAAGCGCAATCGTCGTGACATTGCAATCGCCAGTGCAGTAGGCATGCTCAAGACCCCCCCTGTTGTTTTGCGGCATTGCTCTGTGCCTCTGTGAACCGTAGACTGTAGGTTTCTCCCTCTGTATAAGCTTGAGAACTCCATCTCAGAGTTCTTTCGTTCCTCTGCCAGGCATGCCGAGCATGCAACTGGAAACGCGGTTTTCAGTTCAAGTGTTTTACGGATTGGATTCGGCTGCGTCCGCATAGAAACTGTAAAGTTGAGCCGTAAAATAGACTCGGCGAACAATATTCTGATTTATCGCTCAACTTTACGGTTTTTGTTAGGCTGCAGACAATTCTTAAAACACATGATTTTATTTAGCATTTCAACACATATCCATCATTTAACATAAAAATATGAACTAAAATATAAATATTGTTAATTATACAATGCAAACTTAATCCAAATTATGATGAATGAAATGAAAATCAATTTTTTTTTGAAACTATGGGACGGTAGGGGAAGACCCCCACAGTATTTTATTGAAAATAAAGAGCAGAGTTATTTACAAGCAGTTACAATGGGATTTACATAAGGTTTTCAATCCATATTGACAACTCTTTGGTATGTGCAGCCTTCACTCTATGAACATGCAGGGTGATATCCTGTACAAACCCTTGTTTCCAGGCTCTAAAAGAAGGTAGTATGTGTTGGAAAATGGCGCCATTCCGTTGTTTCCAAATATGCCAACTAGCAATAAGTACAACCTCAGTGAAGAAAGGCTTCTCAAAATCTTTTCTGGCTTGTGAGTAGACGATTTCAAAAGAGTTAGCTGATCGCCATGTAATTTGCAGATAGTTCCATATTCTGATGCTGAAAGTGCAATGGAAAAATAGATGAGTCCAATTCTCCAGGCAATGAGAAACACATAGGACACAATCATCATTGTCAGTAACATTGTAGTGTCGCCGCTTCAGCATTTCTTTAGTGTTGAGTCTGTCACTAAACATAAGCCAAGCGAACACCTTGATCCTTAGAATCACCTTACTTTGCCAGATCCAATCATAAATCTGGCTTGCCCGTATGTGCTTAAAACAGTGGTGGTAATATTTACTTGATGTGTACTTGCCATCCTTCCAAATTGTATTCCATACATCTTTGCCAAAAGCATCCAGGTGAACCATGTTTAATATTTGATGTAACTGTTCAAACTCAACAAAGGCTTGCGGCGACAGTGGCAACTGAAACAATTGGGTTATGTCCGCAGATTGAGTAAATTCCTGAACTGATAAGTTATTGTCCAAAGCATAAGAATGTAAGCGTGGGAAAGCAACTTGCAAGGGTTGACCATGCCATGAATCGGACCAAAAGAGTGCAGTATCTCCCGAGACTACTTTAACCGTGGTGATTGCTCTGTATTTATCAACTAGTTGAGAATATCACGCCACCAAAAGGAACCACACAGATTAGTAGCATGGGGCACTCCATTTGGATAATATCTCCAGACCAAATGTACCCAGGGAAGGTCTTCTTTGTTGTAGAATTTGTGCAAATGCTTCATTAGTAGTCCCTCATTTAGCTTCTGAAAATCAATAATGCCCAGGCCGCCACTACTCTTAGGTTTACATATCATGTCCCAGGAGGCTAAAGATTGGCCCTTCTCCTCAACATCATTCTTCCTCCAAAGGCATTGTCTTAGAATTTGGTTTATTTGACCTGATGAGCTGTAGTCTTCCCCCATAGGCAAGAAAAATGGAGCTAGCTGAGAATTTTCTTTGTAATCTGTCCACAACTGGGGTTAAATCACTAATGGTCGGTCTTGTTGTTCCCATTGGCAGTCCAAGATATGTAAAGGGGAAGGTCTCCACCAGGAACCCAAAGTTATCGGCCAGGATCTTTACTTCAGCATCTGATATATTAATGGGTAACATGCAAGACTTATGGTGATTGACCACTAAACCAGTTGATTTACTGAAATCATGTAAAGCTCGTTTGAGCACGTCCAGTTGTGTTGGATCAGCTTCAAGAATGAGGAGTGTGTCATCAGCATATTGAATAATAGGGAAATCATGATCCCCAACATCCACAGGTAGTTTCAGCTGTCCATTGTGTAGTAAGTCATTTATGACAGATTGTAACAAGTCCCCTCCAAGTACATATAGCAGTGGGGAAAGAGGATCTCCTTGCCGGACACCACGGCGACACTTAAATTTTTTCCCGGGTACACCATTAAGTAGAACAGATGACGTGCCAGTTTCAAGAGCTTCCTTTACCCATCCAATGAATTTTTCCGGGAATCCCTTATGCCGTAGGATCATGTAAATAGCTTCATGTTCAATTGTGTCGAAGGCCTTTTCAAAATCCAGTTTCAAAATGACAATGGGCTTTTTGGAGATTTTACAGTGGTGTAGATACTCAAACAACCACGCAATGCAATCATGAATGGTTCTCTTCTTGATGAATCCATATTGGTTTTTGTGTATGCAGCCCATAATTTTCTCCTGTAGCCGATCAACTATTATCTTTGTCAAGAACTTCAAACAGCAACTAGTGAGGGATATAGGTCTGTAATCGTTGATCTGTTCAGGAGATGTCTTTTTTGGTACCAAGGTGATAAAAGAGTAGTTAATATTCTCAAGACTAATTGTGCCATTATGAAAATCAGTGACCAATGAATAGAAATCATTTTTTATGATCGGCCAACATTTTTTGGTAAACATGCCGTTGAAACCGTCCGGCCCTGGTGCCTTATCCACAGGCATGTGTTTGACACAATTTTCTATCTCCTCAGTCGAAAAGGGGGAACCAGAGATTCCAGCCCGTCCACAGTCTTAAGGATGTGTTGAAGGTTAAACCTCATGTCAATACCACACTTTGTACCCATTCTTTGCTTATAGCAGTTCCAAGCTACTGCAGCCATTGCTTCATAATCGTGAACAGTGTGTCCATCTGGCAATTGGAGGCTAGAAATGGAGTTGGAGCGATACCTCTCGGTTGCCATGGCATGGAAATATTTTGTGTTTTCCTCTCCTATTTTAATCCACCGTGCAGTACGTCTTTTCCTCCAGTACTGAAATTGAGCCTTGAGGAGATGTTCATAATGCTTTTTAACAATTGTTCTGAAATTCTTCTCAGGAGTGGTAAGCTGTCTGTCATCTTCTATCTGATCAAAGAAAAGAATCACCACATTGCATTTGCTAATGGCCCCCTTTAATCTCGACAAGGAAAGTTTCCATTTCTTCAGATCATAGCGGACTCGTTTCAGTTTCTCCATTAATTTGGCGTCACTGTTTGTTGCTCTGAGAGGCTTTTGCCAAGCCTTTTTAACACAGTCAAAGAAACCCGGCTGTTCAACCCAGAAATTCTCGAAGCGAAAAAGATTTGCTTTGGGAATAATTGTATCAATTGAGACCAGTAGCGGTACTTGATCTGACGTGGGTTTAGCAAGTGGATGTACCAAAATATTTGGGTATGTTGTAATCCAATTTGGGGTTGTGAAGAACCAATCAAGTTGTTCGAGGAGAGGATCTTGTTGCATGTTAGACCATGTGTATGATCTGCCTCAGGGGTAACTCAAGCAAGCCTAGGTGATCAATTAGCTCATTGAAGAGCAACATATCACTGAGGTCTCCACCAGGTCTGTTTCTGTTGTCCTGCGATCTTATAAAGTTAAAATCGCCAATGAAAATCCACAACTCATCATCTGGTATTGAAAGGTTATATAGCCAATGAACAAAAGCGTCTCTTTCTTCTCCAGCACAAGGACCATAAACCACCACAAGCGTCCAACTCTGACTAGTGTGAGCAGAAGAGAAAGAAATGATCAAACCAAAACTTTTAGTTTGCAATAGAGTGCCTTGAAAGATCCTTGAATTCCAAACCACTAGAATCCCTCCTGAGGCCCCTCTTGATGGTGAGAAAGCAAAATTATCAAATTGACGTGGGCAACAAGATTTAATGAATTTTCTGTCAAAATATTTTTTTTTCGTTTCCTGAATGCAGGCCACAACGCAGTTACTTTCCACAATTTTATCTCTCATTGCTAGTTGTTTCTCCTCAGCATTTAACCCACGAATATTCCAGCAGAGAATTTTCCAAATCAAGTAATTAATATTAAAATCCATGGGAAACTATCATTAAAGTCCGGCCATGACTGACACAATCAGCCGCCACACACGCAGAGGATACAAGTCCTGAATAACATCCAACACAGAAAACAGTAACATAGTTGCAAAATAAAGGATAACTGATGTGGAAAGGAGCACATCCACTCCAAGCGCTGCCATATTTATTTATCATTGATAACTGGTTTGCTTGCCGACACAGGAGCAGCATTAAGCTTCTCCGCGGTCAAGAGCTCTGGAGCAATGCCAAGGAGATTGCCGATCTTTTGTAGTTCGGCAACCGAAATCGGGGGAGTGATCAGGCCTTCCGTTGGCTGTTGCATTTTCTTCGAAGCAGCTTGGGTCTTCCTTTGTAACATCCCAATTTTCAGAAAAATTTAAAACTTTTGCATCCATGCATCATCATCATTAAGCTTGTCATAAGAATTACATAAAATTTGAATTTAATTATTTAAATATGTTTTAATTGAATTTATGTCCTTAAAAATTGTTATTTTGAATTTATAATAAGGTTCCTTTTATTCTATTTTTACTTTAGACAAAAATAATGTCAAAAGGATCTATTTTTCATAAGCTTTTCAAATTATATTTTTATGAATTTTTCTGAGAAGTTTTAATATAGTTTTGAATTTGTTTTATAATCAAAAGAATTAAAAACATAAAAGAATTTTCAAAAAGAAAAATAGAGTCGGGCCAGCCAGTGGGCCGAAGCCCACTAGCTATCTACCACGCGCGCGACACAACCCAGCCCGCCAGCGGCCCGTCCCCGCCCGCGCGCGCGCTCACTCGCTCACAGGTGGGCCCCACCTGTCATCCCTCCCGCTGCAACGGCTCGCCCCAAATCACGCCCACGACGACGCCGAGAAACGACCGAGTAATCTCGATTCATTCCGGAGGATTCATTGCCCCTTTTACGTCGCCGTTTCTTGCTATAAGATCCCCTCGATCCCCTCTCTCTTTTGCCCCAAGCACCACCTTCCGAGAGCCACGAGGCTGCCCGCACAAGACCTCGACTTTCCGCCGCTACCGCCGGTAAAACTCGCACCGTGTGCTCAACTCCGGCCACCCCGGACCTTCTCTCCTCTCCCCTTCGTTTTGTTTCATCCTTGCGCATCGTTGTGACATGGTTTCGCACTCTGTCTCGCAGCGTGTCGTCGTAACGGTGCACTACCGAAGCAACCCGCCGCCGCGCACGACTCCGGCGAGTAATCCCAGGAAGCAAAGGACGCCCCAGCCCCCACGACCTCGCCATCGTCTCTGCGTCGACCTCCTCTGCATTCTGGTATGATCCGTTCGTCCCATAGCGCACTAGATCGTGTAGAACGTCCGTCGCCGTCGCGCCGCCACCGTGGGAGTCAGGTTTCCGGCGACAGCTCCGCTCGGTTCTGGTCGACTAGATCTGGACCGTTAGATCCCCAGTGCACGGCCAGGATTAGTTCACTTAAAAACCCGAACCGGTACGCCGCGTCAGCGGCTCGTCAGCGCCACGTCAGCGCCTCATCAGCGGCGCGTCAGAGCCACGTCAGATATTATTTTCTGAATTTTTATTAAATCGTTCAATTTGGCAGTTTTGCAGAAAACACCCTACATACTGTTTTCATCATTACTTTTTATCTGTTGAACCAAATTTAAATATTTTTATATATTTGAAATCCTTAGAACCAGTAGAACACTTTGGATTCATTAGTTTTCTGTTTTGACACATACAAAATTTTCAAATATTTTTGAGAGTAGTTTAAGTGTTTTTAACATAACTTTAGTTAGAAAATTTATTTTTGAGTAAATCAAATTGCTATAAACTTGTTTAGATTCCCTCTGCCCAAATGTCATTTTTACAAAATTTGATTTGAAAATTTATTTAAGTGAACTAAAGTCCTTGTCATTAACCCTTTACTCATGGTTAAATAATAGAAACAAATCAAAAATTGATTCATGCATATATTTGGAAATAAACTGTTGCATCTCATCTCATGCATAGCATATCTTCTTTGTGTGAACCTTTGCTTGTGTGTTTATGTGTGGCTGTTTATTCCTTTGTTAGACTATTTGGAGGGAAACGAGAATCTTTGCAACTGTAACTGCTGCACTCCCGATTGCCAAGGAAAGTGGCACACCCCCATAAAAGTCCTATTATTTCTATGCATGAGTAGAGTATTTTCTATAAGCATGTGTAGGATAGCATTGCTATGCAAGCCATGATAGATCTCTTTAATTCCTGTGTCTAGGTTCCTATGAAATTACTTAGTAGAATAGTGATGCTATGCAAAAACTATTTTGATGAAAAGATAAGTCTACTAAGTTTTAATCAAACACCTGGGTGGAAATTGGTTGCTTGGTTGTATGAGTTGAGTGTTGTTCCCAGGGGTGTTACCTGTGGAATATTCACTTGTGGAAGGCCACCCAAGAGCAAAGGAATCTGAAGAACTCCGAGTGAAGATTGCTTCTCGTGCAGCCATTGCCAATATGGGCTCTGTCTTGATCAACTAAGCTGCGTGGACTCTCCCCGGCCTGACAGGTGGTGGTAGAGGATTTGTAGGTGGAGCGTGTCAGGCCAGAGTGGGAGGGAAAATGCTTCTGAAAGATCTCGTGTCATTCTTTCCTTTCCTTATCACAAATGGTGTGTAAAGGGTAAATTGGGTTGAATGGGTACAATGGTGAACGTGCACAACCTCTGCAGAGTTAAAATCTAAGTACTTAGCCGTGTCCCCGGAAACGGACAATTGAGCAGCTGAACGAGGATGTCAACGGAGGATTCCACCATTCCAACTTATAAATTAAAAACTTAATGGGTGAACAAGGGTAGAATGAGACAGTGGATTTCATGCCACGGATGTCTCGAATAGAAGAAAAGTGTTTTCCAAAAAGTTAGGGAAAAACTTGCTTTCTGCAAAATAGCCTTGAGCTCCACCAGCCAAATAAGCATATAGGTCATAGAGTTATTCCTCTACGTGTCCACCATAGTGTCACTTGCCAGTTCCATTTTAATGGTTCTGACCCACGTTGTTGCAATATATATCTTATTGCAGACTGTCCTGATGATGAGTGAAAGTTTTACTAAGGGTTTCGAGTCTTCAACCAACATGCTCGCCTGTGGCACATGATGATGATTGGGGACTCCACGAAGAATAAATTTTCCGTTGTTCACTCTGTGTACTGCTAGCTGTATGCTATGCAAATTTGTAATGAATATTTTCCTAGTCTGGATCAGCGTTGTAATAAATTGATACTTTGTTGTGATATTTCATCGTAACTGTGTGTGCAAACGAATCGATCCAGGGATTTGCACTATACACAGGTATCTGCCATATTTTAGGTGCAGGTACACTACAGATGGTATCAGAGCACTGTGTTGCCTGTAGGTTCGAGCCCTTAGGATTGGAAAAACCTTTTGATCATAGTATTAACTACTTAAGTATTTTTGGATCCTAGCGGCATAGTGAGATGAAGCGGCCTGGAAATAAACCTTACATGTCCGCGTACATGAGACCTGTTCCACACTTAAGTGGCTGGCCGGGTGTCTGTCTCTCTCACTATAGTGAATATCCAATTTACAAAGAGTTGTTTATATTTGTTGATCACATTGAGATTTGACTTCGTTTTGACTCTAATCTAATAATACACTTATGACTAGTACCTCCTTACCTTACACATTTCTTGTTTTAAATTCTTTCTTTCTTCCTAAAGGATGACGAGCTTCCACTTCACCACTGCGGAGGACTTTGAGGACACCCGTTTTGGCTGCTACCTTCTCGACATCGGCGAGAAGATAGGTTTACCGCTACCTCAAGTTAAGGGCTTCATCCTGAAGAAGTTTAACAAGGAGGGCTGTTGGGGAATAAAAGCAACTCAGCCAGGACGCGGAGAAGAGCCCCCGTTAGAAATCAAAATGGTTAGTGACTCCAAAGAAAAAGGACTCAATCTCGTGATGCAGGACCTGATTGGACGTCTCTGCGGACGCTATAGCACAGAGTTGAGGGGCCACTACTCCATTTTCTTTGGAAGGAGAAACGAGGAGGGAGAACCATACCTCTTTGATGTTGGAGATAGAGGCAAAGCAAAGCCCCTTAGTCTGTATTTCTAGGAGTTGGAGGTCCTCGTCACAGAACTTTATGAGGATAGACGCACTGAACTTCTGAAGAACGATGAGTTGTGTGCCTTACTCAAGGAGAACGAGGAAAAGATAAAAGCTCAAGAGGAAGTGGCTAAGGCCCAAGAAGAAAAGTTTGCTTCACAAGAGGAAAAATACAAGAGACATGAGAAAAGAGTTCAAGAGAAAAACAAGACTATCAGAGAATAGAAGGCAGAACTCGAGAGCAATGGAGTCGAGTTTGAAGCTGATAGTGACTTGATCAAGCGTCTTCGTACCGAGAAAAGGGAACTGCAAGAGAAGAACTCTGCCCTGGAGAAAGAAGTGAAGGAATTAAGGGAAGTACTCGACAATGAAGGAATCGAGATTCAGGAAATTGAAGAAGAAGAAGACGACATGGTCGAGTAGTTCGTTAGCGAGACTACCATTTATTTACACCTCATCGTTATCTTAGTCTTGTATTGACCTATCAACTTGTGATAAGGCAGTACCTTCGATTGTATTCCGAGGAACCTCGCGCCATATTTTTCCAAAACTCTCATGTCTGATTTATCCAAAGTTTTGAGTTGTGTGATGTTTGTTTTGTTCCTTAGGTTGTTTGTTTGTTGGGGTAATCTTTCTCATTAGACCTTTCCATCTAAAAACTCACCTATACCAATCACAGATGCCTCCCCGTCGTACGCCCGATCACAACAACAACAACAACAACAACAACGACCACAACAACAATGATGCTATACAACAGTTGATGGCTGCTCAAGCTCAGCTAATGACTATGATGACCCAGTTCATTGCGGCAACCAACAACAACAACAACAACAACCACAACCCGCCTCCGCCACCACCCCCCCATGTGGATAGACTTACCAGATTTCTGAGACTCCGACCGAACAAGTTCTCCACTGCAACTGAACCCATTGTGGCAGATGACTGGCTGCGTTCAGTGGACAGGGATCTGGTGACTTGTGAATGTACTGAAGCTGAGAAGGTGAGGTTCACCACTCATCCTTTGGAAGGACCAGCGATCCAGTGGTGGGAAACCTACCAAATCACCCACCCACTAGAAACCATGACTTGGGAAAATTTCAAGGAAGGTTTTCGTAATGCTCATATCTCCTCGGGCATTATGAACTTGAAGCAAGAAGAGTTCAGGAACCTGAGACAAGGAAACAGGAGCCTTAAGGAGTACATGGCTGATTTCCATGCCCTTTCCCGTTATGCCTCTGAAGACATTAACACCGAGGCAAAGAGGAAGGCAAAATTCCTAAATGGGCTGAGTGACGAGCTGAAGATCCCTTTGACAGTGGCATACACCCCAAATTATCAGACTCTCCTAGATCAGGCTATCATACTAGAGGATAACATCAAGAAGGCTGAAAATAGGAAGAGAAAGTTGAATGTTCACAAACCCCATTCTGAGACTTCTTTCAAGAGATCTTTCCCTCAAGATGCAAACCAGAATTATAAACCTGGTCACTATCCTGGTGGAGGAAGCAACCATAAACATCATGGTCACAACCATAGTGGTGGTTTGAAGGGAAACAATGGGAATCACAAGGGAAATGGAAATGCTGGCCACAACAATGGACAACATCGCCCGAACCCCGAATATAAGAAAGATATCAGCCAAGTCCTATGCTTCAAGTGCAATAACAAGGGTCACTACGCCACTGACTGCCCCGAAAAGAAGGCCACAAAAGCTGCCAAGCCCAATCCCTTCCAGAAAGGACAGGTGAACCACATCAATGTGGAAGAAGTGTACGATGAACCTGATGCTGTCATTGGTACGTTCTTGCTAAATTCATGCCCAGCATTAGTTTTATTTGATACTGGAGCATCGCATTCTTTCATTTCAAGAGCTATTGCAAACAAACATGGGTTAGTAGTGGAAAATATAGGAGGCCCCATTAGAGTAAGCTCGCCGGGCGGAGAGATGCTAGTAACCTCTGGCTGTAGACAGTTGAGTCTGAAGATTGGAAAGCATCAGTTTCCTCCGGACTTGATCATCCTGGAAACACAAGGCCTGGATGTTATCATAGGGATGGATTGGATGACCCGCTATGCAGGAATCATAGACTGCGCAAATAGAACCATCACTCTCACCACTCCAGAAGGCTCGAAGATCAACTTTAGATCAAGGTTTGAACTAAAGAAGGTTAGGCTTAATTCTCTTAAGGGGGTTAGTCTCGGTGAGGTCCTTATAGTTAAGGAATACCCTGACGTGTTTCCGGAAGAACTACCAGGAATGCCACCCGATAGAGATGTAGAGTTCCTCATAGAACTAAAACCGGGGACATGACCCATTGCTAAAAGGCCCTACCCAATGGAAACTGATGAACTGAAAGAACTCAAGAAACAACTGGAAGAGTTTATGAAGAAAGGCTTTATCCGTCCAAGTTCATCACCCTGGGGAGCCCCGATCCTTTTTGTCAAGAAGAAGGATAGTACTCAGAGATTAGTCACCGATTACCGTGACATAAATGAGCATACAATCAAGAACAAGTATCCGCTACCCAAAATAAATGAACTGTTCGATCAACTAGAAGGGGCTGTCGTCTTCTCCAAGATCGATCTCAGATCAGGGTACTTTCAGATGAAAGTCAGAGAAATGGATATACCCAAGACTGCTTTCGTTACAAGATATGGATCGTATGAGTACACGGTAATGCCTTTTGGGTTAACCAATGCCCCAGCCTATTTCATGAATATGATGAATAAGGTGTTCATGGATTTTCTGGACAAGTTTGTTGTTGTCTTCATCGATGACATCTTAGTCTACTCCAAAAGTCACAAAGAACATGAAGAACATTTACGTCTGGTATTGCAAAGGCTCCGAGAGCATAAATTATATGCTAAGTTCAACAAGTGTGAATTCTGGTTAAAACAAGTAGGATTTCTAGGACACCTGGTGTCTAAAGATGGGATAGCAGTGGACCCTGAAAAAGTTGCTGCTGTGACAAATTGGGAATCGCCCACAAATGTGGGAGAAATCCGCAGTTTTCTAGGACTGGCAGGGTACTACCGGAGATTCATTGAAAACTTCTCCAAGATTGCCAAGGCCTTGACTGAACTACTGAGGAAGGGAAAGAAATTTGAGTGGACGGAAGCTTGTGAGATCAGTTTTCAGGAATTAAAGAAGCGCTTGGTGTCGGCACCAGTTTTATGCTTACCAGATCTAGAGAAAGACTTCCAGGTTTATTGCGACACTTCATATCGCGGCCTAGGAAGCGTATTGATGCAAGAAGGCAAAGTGGTGTCTTACGCCTCAAGACAACTCAAAAATCATGAAGTAAACTACCCCACTCATGATTTAGAGTTAGCTTCTGTGGTGCATGCGCTAAAGATATGGAGGCCATATTTATGGGGAAAGAGATGTGAAGTTTTTACGGATCATAAAAGCCTCAAGTATTTCTTTACTTAAAAGGAATTAAACATGCGTCAAAGGAGATGGTTAGAATTGATCAAAGACTATGATTTAAGTCTACAGTACCACCCAGGGAAAGCCAACGTAGTGGCTTATGCCTTGAGCCGTAAGACTTATGTAAACGGACTCACGGCAGGGGAGTTGCCGGAAGATCTTTGTAAGGGGTTTAAGGACCTTCGGTTAGAGGTGGTACCTGAAGGATTCATAGCTTCCTTAGAAGTTCAACCTCTTCTACTAAACAAAATCAAGACAGCGCAGTTAGAGGATAAAGCAGTAAAAGAAATCAAGAGGAACCTAAGCGAAGGTAAGGCCAGAGATTTTAGAGTAGATGAAGAAGGAACCGTGTGGTATAAAGAACGCATTTGTGTTCCTGACAATGCCGACCTCAGGAAGTTAATACTTCAAGAAGCTCATGACTCACCTTATTCCATACATCCGGGTAACACCAAGATGTACATGGATGTAAAGGAGAGGTATTGGTGGATCAACTTGAAACGTGATGTTGCAGAATACATTGCAAAGTGTGACATCTGCAGTCGTGTGAAAGCAGAACACCAAAAACCAGCAGGGTTGCTACAACCGTTACCAGTACCAGACTGGAAATGGGAACATATTGGTATGGATTTCATCACGGGTCTACCCAGGACTAAATCAGGGTATGATTCTATATGGGTTATAGTCGATCGGCTAACGAAAGTATCCCACTTTATACCCGTAAAGACTACTTACACTAGTGCCAAACTAGCTGACATCTACATGAAGAGGATTGTGTGTCTACATGGTGTTCCCAAGAAAATTGTGTCGGATAGGGGTACTCAGTTTACTTCCCATTTCTGGAATCAATTACATGAGTCTCTGGGAACTAGATTGGAGTTTAGTACAGCGTTTCATCCGCAAACGGATGGACAGACAGAAAGAGTAAATCAGATTCTAGAAGATATGCTGAGAGCATGCGCTCTAGATTATAAGTCAAGCTGGGATGATAACCTTCCATATGCCGAGTTCTCTTACAACAACAGTTATCAAGCGAGCATAGAGATGTCGCCATTCGAAGCCCTGTATGGGAGAAAGTGCACCACCCCACTACGGTGGAGTGGCGTCGGGGAACGTAGTCTGTTCGGCCAGACATAATCAAGGAGGCCGAGGAAAAAGTCAGGTTGATTAAGGACCGTTTAAAGATAGCACAATCCAGACAGAAAAGTTATGCGGACTCCAAAAGGAGAGAAGTCACGTATGAAGTGGGTGATCGAGTCTATCTCCGAGTTTCACCTATGCGGGGAGTTAAAAGATTTGGAATCAAAGGAAAATTGGCACCTAGATTTATTGGACCCTTCAAGGTATTATCCCGCAAAGGAGAGGTCGCCTATGAATTGGAACTCCCGGAAGCACTTTCCGCGGTTCACAGTGTGTTTCATGTCAGCCAGCTAAAGAAATGTCACCCAGAAATGGCAGAAACACTACTAAGAGATACGGTGCCACTAGAGGAAGTACAACTAGAAAGTGATCTCACTTATGAAGAAAAACCAATAAAGATCTTGGAGACAGCAGAACGTGCCACCCGAACCAAGACCATCAAATTCTGTAAAGTACAGTGGAATCACCATTCAGAAGAGGAAGCAACTTGGGAAAGAGAAGATGACCTTAAAGAAGATCACCCTCACCTATTTGCTAGCCAATCCGAATCTCGAGGGCGAGATTCATCTTAAGGGGGTTAGGTTTGTAACATCCCAATTTTCAGAAAAATTTAAAACTTTTGCATCCATGCATCATCATCATTAAGCTTGTCATAAGAATTACATAAAATTTGAATTTAATTATTTAAATATGTTTTAATTGAATTTATGTCCTTAAAAATTGTTATTTTGAATTTATAATAAGGTTCCTTTTATTCTATTTTTACTTTAGACAAAAATAATGTCAAAAGGATCTATTTTTCATAAGCTTTTCAAATTATATTTTTATGAATTTTTCTGAGAAGTTTTAATATAGTTTTGAATTTGTTTTATAATCAAAAGAATTAAAAACAGAAAATAATTTTCAAAAAGAAAAATAGAGTCGGGCCAGCCAGTGGGCCGAAGCCCACTAGCTATCTACCGCGCGCGCGACGCAACCCAGCCCGCCAGCGGCCCGTCCCCGCCCGCGCGCGCACGCTCACTCGCTGACAGGTGGGCCCCACCTGTCATCCCTCCCGCTGCAACGGCTCGCCCCAAATCACGCCCACGACGACGCCGAGAAACGGCCGAGTAATCTCGATTCATTGCGGAGGATTCATTGCCCCTTTTACGTCGCCGTTTCTTGCTATAAGATCCCCTCGATCCCCTCTCTCTTTTGCCCCAAGCACCACCTTCCGAGAGCCACGAGGCTGCCCGCACGAGACCTCGACTTTCCGCCGCTACCGCCGGTAAAACTCGCACCGTGTGCTCATGTCCGGCCACCCCGGACCTTCTCTCCTCTCCCCTTCGTTTTGTTTCATCCTTGCGCATCGTTGTGACATGGTTTCACACTCTGTCTCGCAGCGTGTCGTCGTAACGGTGCACTACCGAAGTAACCCGCCGCCGCGCACGACTCCGGCGAGTAATCCCAGGAAGCAAAGGACGCCCCAGCCCCCACGACCTCGCCATCGTTTCCGCGTCGACCTCCTCTGCATTCTGGTATGATCCGTTCGTCCCATAGCGCACAAGATCGTGTAGAACGTCCGTCACCGGCGCGCCGCCACCGCGGGAGTCACCTCCGGCTAGGTTTCCGGCGACAGCGCCGCTCGGTTCTGGTCGATTAGATCTGGACCATTAGATCCCCAGTGCACGGCCAGGATTAGTTCACTTAAAAACCCGAACCGGTACGCCGCGTCAGCGCCTCGTCAGCGCCACGTCAGCGCCTTGTCAGAGCCGCGTCAGATATTATTTTCTGAATTTTTATTAAATCATTTAATTTGGCAGTTTTGCAGAAAACACCCTGCATACTGTTTTCATCATTACTTTTTATCTGTTTAACCAAATTTAAATATTTTTATATATTTGAAATCCTTAGAACCAGTAGAACACTTTGGATTCATTAGTTTTCTGTTTTGACACATACAAAATTTTCAAATATTTTTTAGAGTAGTTTAAGTGTTTTTAACATAACTTTAGTTAGAAAATTTATTTTTGAGTAAATCAAATTGCTAACAACTTGTTTAGATGCCCTCTGCCCAAATGTCATTTTTACAAAATTTGATTCGAAAATTTATTTAAGTGAACTAAAGTCCTTGTCATTAACCCTTTACTCATGGTTAAATAATAGAAACAAATCAAAAATCGATTCATGCATATATTTGGAAATAAACTGTTGCATCTCATCTCATGCATAGCATATATTCTTTGTGTGAACCTTTGCTTGTGTGTTTATGTGTGGCTGTTTATTCCTTTGTTAGACTATTCGGAGGGAAACGAGAATCTTTGCAACTGTAACTGCTGCACTCCCGATTGCCAAGGCAAGTGGCACACCCCCATAAAAGTCCTATTATTTCTATGCATGAGTAGAGTATTTTCTATAAGCATGTGTAGGATAGCATTGCTATGCAAGCCATGATAGATCTCTTTAATTCCTGTGTCTAGGTTCCTATGAAATTACTTAGTAGAATAGTGATGCTATGCAAAAACTATTTTGATGAAAAGATAAGTCTACTAAGTTTTAATCAAACACCTGGGTGGAAATTGGTTGCTTGGTTGTATGAGTTGAGTGTTGTTCCCAGGGGTGTTACCTGTGGAATATTCACTTGTGGAAGGCCACCCAGGAGCAAAGGAATCTGAAGAACTCCGAGTGAAGATTGCTTCTCGTGCAGCCATTGCCAATATGGGCTCTGGCTTGATCAACTAAGCTGCGTGGACTCTCCCCGGCCTGACAGGTGGTGGTAGAGGATTTGTAGGTGGAGCGTGTCAGGCCAGAGTGGGAGGGAAAATGCTTCTGAAAGATCTCGTCTCATTCTTTCCTTTCCTTATCATAAATGGTGTGTAAAGGGTAAATTGGGTTGAATGGGTACAATGGTGAACGTCCACAACCTCTGCAGAGTTAAAATCTAAGTACTTAGCCGTGTCCCCGGAAACGGACAATTGAGCAGCTGAACGAGGATGTCAACGGAGGATTCCACCATTCCAACTTATAAATTAAAAACTTGATGGGTGAACAAGGGTAGAATGAGACAGTGGATTTCATGCCACGGATGTCTCGAATAGAAGAAAAGTGTTTTCCAAAAAGTTAGGGAAAAACTTGCTTTCTGCAAAATAGCCTTGAGCTCCACCAGCCAAATAAGCATATAGGTCATAGAGTTATTCCTCTACGTGTCCACCATAGTGTCACTTGCCAGTTCCATTTTAATGGTTCTGACCCACGTTGTTGCAATATATATCTTATTGCAGACTGTCCTGATGATGAGTGAAAGTTTTACTAAGGGTTTCGAGTCTTCAACCAACATGCTCGCCTGTGGCACATGATGATGATTGGGGACTCCACAAAGAATACATTTTCCGTTGTTCACTCTGTGTACTGCTAGCTGTATGCTATGCAAATTTGTAATGAATATTTTCCTAGTCTGGATCAGCGTTGTAATAAATTGATACTTTGTTGTGATATTTCATCGTAACTGTGTGTGCAAACGAATCGATCCAGGGATTTGCACTATACACAGGTATCTGCCATATTTTAGGTGCAGGTACACTACATCCTTGATTTCTTTCTAGGAGTTGTCGTGGTACCATGGACAGCAGGAGGTTTAAAACCAGTGTTTTTTGCTGGGCTACGGGTGCATGGCCGAGGACCTTGCACCACCTGTTGTGGCTTTTTCCTGGGCCTCCCTCTTGTCTTCCTTGTGGTGGTAGCCGGTGCATTGAAGTGCATAGTATCAGTGCTTGTATCCATCGCATCCGTCACAGCAGGTACCAGGATTTGTTTAGGCTTAACAGAGTGTTGAGTTGATCTTAATGGCTCATTACTCGGGTAGAAAGAGGCCTGAACATCAAAGGCTTCTGCCCAAGGGCGCTTGTTAGTCGGCGCCTGTTCCTTGTCCAGAATCATCAGAGTTTCAGTAGTTGCATCAATAGAGTGTGTCCCCAAAATTGGCTGAATTGTCTCTATATCACCCTCAGCGACAGTGTCATTAGAACATGGATTAAAGAGAACAATTGCCAAAGAATTTTCAGTCTGTTGTACGGACATCAGAGCATTGGGATTATCTGGTGAAAGAGAAGTTTGAACTGGAGCTGCAACAGGGTTGACATGCTTTGGGGTGTCATTAACCATAATGTCAGAAACATCAACCGGAGTCACGAAAGGAGCTGCAACAGTCGGGGCCAGCTGGATTTCTTCCACGACGTGTTCTTCAGCAATAACTGGGTCCACCTGAGTCTCCAACACAGGTGTTAGGACAGGTTCTTGATCTGCTGGTGCCACTTCCTGAACCGATTCTACCGAGGAAACCACAAAGTTTTGTCCAACCGAGACCTCATCTTGCTGCTGGGGCTGGTGCTGGTGTTGTGGGGGAGGGTTATGCATGTGCTGTTCAGCCTCAAAAGGTGGTGGAGGGGGCATGTTCCACCCTAACTCAGGGTATTCAGGATTAACATAGTTATTCAGGTCAGGAGCCAGGTGACTGGGCAGTGGGTGCGGGTTTCCATGAATGGGCATTGGATCTTCATCCTCGGGGTGCACATCCGCAAAATCAGAATTCAGAATGTAACACGGTGCGGTCCAGGAGTGAACTGTACCAGAGTATCGACCCACATTTGGCTGCCGAAAGACAACATCCCGCGGGACCAGAGTGTTAGATGGGAAAGTGGCATAGACTAGGGTTCTACACTTCTGAACATCTCTGTGCTGGCAATAATGAAATTCTCCAAAGGTATTCACTGCCTCTCTAATGCACTCAGTGTTGCGAAAATCCATTGTGAAGCCGATGAACATTAACCAGCCATTACGGGATCCATGATGTGCCTTAAAATTAATCCCCGCCTTGTGATCTACAAAGTGCAGCGATCTATTTCCCAGAAAAGGCCAGGGAGGGTGGCTAATCATAGCAGTCTTAGCAACCGGGTTTCTTAACTGAAAAGCTCCCACTCCAAAGAACCACGGCAGATGGTTTACTACCTCTAGATCCAAGTTTTTTATGAAGTTACGGACATGGTGAATTACCTGGAAAAGCTCATGCTCCTCCGGTGCAGGCTCCACAACAGCAACCATCCAAGATTCATGAGCATCAACCATTGGAGCCGACGGAGTCACAATGGTGCGGGGCAGGCGATGACCACCACCATCAATCACTGCAAAACCAGTAGGTACCCAAGGAGCCGGATCAAATTCAAAAGTCGCCATTGGGACGTGGCGGCTAGGGCTTTGCAAGGGTGGCGTATCGGCAGGGTCTGGAGTTGCGGGAGACGAGGAGGCCGAAGAGGTTGTTCTAGCTGCAGGGCGGCTGGAGTCGCGTATCAAAACAGAGGCAATCTCCTTACTTTTCGGGACCCACTTCCGTAAATTCAGATATTTCTTACTTAAGCAATCCTTAACTATGTGACCGTATCTAAAGCAGAAACGACAACGAATCTCGCTGGTACATTGAATAGCTGTGTGGCCCGAGCCAAGGCAATGTTGACAGTCCCAGGAATCCTGTCTAGTAGAGACACAGGCCGGCCCAACAAATTGCTGAGGGCGTGCAGGTTCAACCGTCGAAGGCCCAATATGCACCGAGATGTTTGAAGTCGTAGCTGGCGCGGGAGACGCGGATCGGATCCGGCGATCAGGGGCAAATTGTTGCAAGTCAGACTTACCAAACGAGCCAAACTGTATCCGAGGAAATTCTGGCGGCGGAGGTAGGGTTGCCGGCGACGAGGAGACTGCCAGATCAGGCCGAGGAGGGGGCTGGGCTGTAACTCCAATTGCACGGGGAAAAACAGCAGGAACACGACGATGGAAAACCCTAGCATGATAGTTGCTTGCAAAAGAACGGTGACGCCCGGCTAAAATCCATTCGCCCGCACATTCCCGATTCCAGAGCAACAACTCACGTTGCCAATTTGGCCCCCCATAACCCCAAAGATGATAGTAGCACTTGAACTGAGGGCATGCATAAAACTTGCGAGCGAGGACTGAGAGACCAACCTTCTTGGAGGACCTCCCGTGGCAGCCTCTAGAGCAAGAGATGCCGTGTCACTGTAAACGAGAAAACTCGATCACGGAGAAGAGATACCTTCAAATCATTGCAATAACCTCCCGTGGCAGCCTCTAGAGCAAGAGATGCCGTGTCTTCATCTAGCCGAAAAGAAGCCCGCCCGAAGGACACCACCATGGTGAAATGCCCATATCTTGGAGAGGGGTGAACCGTGGAGTTGAGACTGCGCCGGATCTCCCTGGCAAAAGCCAGACCTGGGGAAAAGTCCAGTCCCAGTGAGATTGCCGCATGAACCGCCATGAGTAGAGGGTCTAGGTGTTGGCTATGAGGTGGGGGAGAGTTTGGTTGGAGTGGAAACGGTGGGGGGTGGCCGGAGGTGGGAGATCGCCGGCTAGGGGTCACGGCGAGGTGGGAGGGGTGGAGGCTGCCATTATATTTTCGTCATTAATGAAAATCAAATTAATTAAGCAAACATCCTATACAAGTCGAATACCACTAAATAAGTCTGATGCGATACAAATAAATGAGACCAATGCGATATAAATAAATGAGACAGGTGTAATACATTCATGTTATTGAGCATGCTCGGCGAAGTAGTATGAGCAGCTCATTGCCGTAGTAGCAGGTCCGAAAATGCAAAGGCGGTCAACGGTGAATCCTCGCTGCTTCCGGTGGTTCTTTTGATACTCAAACTCCTTCACTGTCGGGGGCTGCCCCCAGGGTAGGGCAGAATCGGGTATAGATCAACAGTATGGCTACAAGAATTGACCTTTGGGATGTACTGAGGGTTGTCCCTTGGTGCACTGAAGAGGCAACTTAACCTTTTTATGGTTGTCAGGGCCAGAGTGCCTCTTGGGGGCCACAAGAGTCATCTGTGGAGACTATAAATAGACTCCCAGACCCCAAGAGCTGCACAAGCATCAGCAGAGGGTTCCTCTAAGAACCAGTTTCTCGAAGATGTCTTTGGCAAGGGCCTAAGACATCTTCGTGAGACTGGACCTAGAGGTGCTTCTCTTGCGTGGCTACCCGGATTCTAGATAAAACCCGGTGTTGGCTGGGAGGGTTATCCGCCATGATCCCGAGTAGGAGAAAACCCGGGTTGTCCGGATAGGTATCTTGGTTTAGGTCTAACCGGCTAACATGTGATAGTTCGGGTTAGTTGTGTTCGTTGTGCAGGAAGGCTCTATGGAGATACCGGAGGGGGGAACCGACATCGGGCGTGTCGGGCAGGAGTCAAGGAGCAGGCTTTCCGCCTGACGCTGAGGGAGATCATATCCCTCCTGACACGGAAGCATAGTCACCTCCCGCCTGACACGGGAGCGTGTCAGCCGGTACGGTGAGGTGACGCTGCGACAAGACCGGACATGCCTAGCTCGGCAATCCGGAAAAGACGACTAGGCATGGGCGAAGACATGTCTTGTTTCTGACAAGGGGACAATGATGATCCAGGATGGCGCATGCGGTCCTTGCCGAGATGATGACGGCAGGCTATGCCGGATAGCTCGGCGGCTAGGTCGCACTAGCCGATGTCGACATAACCGTTGTCCTGGCCGGTGGGCCCAACCCGGATTAGGGTTTCCAGCCCTCCCGGCTGGAACTCTATAAAAGGCGACATAACTCTTCCTGTGGAGAGACGATCAACGAGTGTGCCAAAACTATAGTCTCATTTTCTCCTAAAGCATTTACTTCTTCTCCCTCTCAAGTTCATCTAGTTCATCACCGAAACAGCTCAAGGAGCAAGTTGTAGATCTTGTGACATCCTTATAGTGAGAGGAAAGGCTGGAGTAGGGGTCTTACCTCCTCACGAGGGACCCGAACCTGTGTATATCGTGTGTCTTGTCTCGCCTTCGTGCATTTGCTTACGTTTTGGAGATGTTCGTGTGTGTTCTTCCCTGTTCTTGAGTGTTTCAGACTCTCTTACCGTGTGAGCTCCTCAGCTCGCTAGCCCTCCCCGGATCCACCAGCGTCCATCGGCCCCACACATTAGCCATCCTATGGCATCTGCCGTGATACCACCATGACAGTTGGCGCCCACCATGGGGCCGACAGAGGCGCTGGCTGGTGTACACATCCGGACGGGTTCCGTCGTCCACTCCGACATCCAGTTCTTTTCGGCCTCGTCGTCAGGCTCGACAAGATGGACTTCGTCAGCGACAACGTTGGCTGCTTCCGGAACAGCCCTTTCCTTGCGAAAGGCTACCTCATCAACTTCGGCGTCTTCACCACCTACGTCGCCACCGAGATCGTCTGCGACTACCCGGACGTCGTGCAGGAGGCTGAGGATCCCCCCATGATCCGCGCCACCCGGGATCAGCGTATCGATCGCCCCGCGAGCTGTGTCGCGGTCATGATGGCTGGGGTGACGGAGGAGGTGTTCGAGGATGCCCCCGATGGCGACGCCAGCGGAGGCCAACCTCGTGCGGCAAAACCTCCTCAGGAGTGAGGTGCTGCCCGGGATGGTGATCCCCAACCTTCCCAGCAGCGTCGCAGGCCGGATCCCCTCTCGGGTCTGGTTGCCAAATTGGTTGTCCCCTTGGCAGCTGATGCTTACGCCCAGGTCACTACTGCTCACCTGGAGGAGCATCGCAGATTGTTGCATGCTGAGGCACAAGAGATCGCCGAAATTCGGCATGAGCTTAGTGCTAGTCTCCGTGAGTACAATGCAGCACATGGATTCCCTAGGATAGATTCCCGGGACAAGCGCATTGCATACCTGCGCAAGAAAGGCAGGATGGTGAACGATGAACTGGCAGGTGGTGCTGCACCTAGCCATAGCAGAACGGCTAGTCTTGCCTCGGCAGACAAGCCGGTTTATAGACACCCGCCAGAACACTTAGGGCTGCAGAGGCAACTATGGCCGAGTTGGCTGGACTATCCGGGGAAGCGCTGCGCAAGCAGCAGGAGGGGTTAACGAGTTAGTCGTTGAGGCTAACCGGCAGAACAAGGCCTTTAAGAAGAAGAACCCGGGAGCAGGATCCCAGGTGTACTCGGCTAGGGCCGAAAGCAACAGGTCGGGAGGAGAGGCTTCCTCTCCCTATCCGAGTAAGAGCAAGAGCCGGAGTCGAAGCCGCGGCTCCGGGAAAAACAAGCAATTGCAAACATACGACCTGACCTCTGCCGGAATCCAGCAAGCCGGGCAGAACAATGCCGGTCAGGCTCAGAACACCCATGGTGATGGTAACCGAGGTGTAGGAAATAACGGCCCGGCTAGCCGTGGTAATCCACCTTGGAATCCACCGCAAAGACTTGGAAACCGGCAGAGTGATGCCGCCTCTGTGCCACAACAAGCTGCAGTTCCTGTTGTTAACAGGCATGCCGATGGCAACTCGAGGTTGCAGCAGCTCGGATACCAACCCAACGAGAATCCTCAGGGATCTCGGATAGGAACTCGGCAGCTAGATCCAGCTGATGCGAGGTTCAGGCTCGACCAGATTCCCCAGTCTGAGTTGGTAGAGGAGCAAGGCCCTCCGGGACCTGCTTGTTTCGGACCTCGGATCGTGCGGGAGCCGGCTGTGCGAAATTTTCAGCTCAACCGGGGTGCCAAGACCTATGACGGCAGCTCGAAGCCGGAGGATTGGCTGACCGACTATGTAACTGCAGTAAGCATAGCCGGAGGAAACAGACGCTGGGCGGTACGATATGTGCCGCAAATGTTGGAAGGACCGACCAGGATCTGGCTGAACAACTTGAGGACTGACATCATAGACTGTTGGTTAGATTTCGAGGAGTCCTTCATCAGCAACTTCACCAGCACCTACAAGAGGCCCAATCGACCTCAGCAGCTTGCCATCTGCAAGCAGAGGGATAATGAGACTGACCGAGAGTACCTTACTCGGTGGAGTAACATCCGCAACTCTTGCGAGGGAGTTGTTGAGGCACATGTCATATCATGGTTTGCGCAGGGATGCCGGCATGGCTCCATGCTATGGCAGAAGTTGCAGAGGAAGATGTCGGCTACCTTGGCCGAGACCATGCGTATCGCCGACACCTACACGCTTGGTGACCCCATGCAACCCCTGGTGGATGTCGGAGAATCCAACAGGAGGAATATGGGGAACCAGCGCTCGGGGCCGAGCAGGAACCATGACAGCCAGGATTTCGGTCAGAAGAGAAACCAGCCCGACTTCCACTATGCCTCACAGCATGTTGCGGCTGTAGGCAGAGATCAAGGAGATGTCGGCAATAACCAGCGGAAGAATGTGGCTGGCCCAGCTTGGGGGCAGAGCCGAGAGGTGCAGAAGACTTGGGTGGACCAGAAGAAGCCACTGACGTATGAGGAGATGCTGAACAAGCCATGTTGCTACCATACTCTGGAATCCAACAAGCATGCGAATCACTCTTCCCGGCAGTGCAGCTGGTACCAGCGCACGTTGCAGGAAGGTAGTGCTGGAGCTACTCGGCCGAACGCACCGGCTGCACGGCCGAACATTCCGAGACCTCCTCCACCATTGTCAAGAGCTAATGCAATTCGGGTCAATCTGCCCAATCAGAGACATCCTCCCCCGTGACCAGTGAACGTGGTTAATGTCAGAAATGACAACGGTGCCGGTCCGAGTAACCAATCCGGGTATCATCAAAGCAACTACCGGGAGGTGCATCAGAGCTACGTAGTCTTCGTGAGCGAGCCCACTAACCGGAAGAGCGTGCGACAGCGTGCTCTGTAGTTAAATGCTGTGATCCCGGCGGTGCCTAAATTCCTGCACTGGTGCGAGATGGAGATCACCTAGAGCTGGAAGGATCATCCCCGGATTATGCCCAAGCCAGGTGGATATGATTTGGTGGTAGACCCGACCTTTGTCGGGCCAAGCCTCAACATCCGCTTCAGCCGGGTTCTAATTGACAATGGGAGTGCCATTAACATCATGTACAAGGATACCATGCTAAAGCTGGGGGTGTCCATGAACACGCTGCTCCCAACCGAGACGACTTTCCATGGCATTGTGCCAGGAGTCTCTTGCTCACCCATGGGCAAGATTTGGGTTGAAGTGTTGTTTGGAACCCGGGAGAACTGGCGGACCGACAACTTGGAGTTCGAGGTTGTGGATCTCGAAAGCCCCTACAATGCACTGATCGGCAGGCCGACATTGGCCAAGTTCATGATCTCCACTCACATGGGATACCTAAAGATGAAGATGTCGGGGCCAAATGGAGTGATCACCATCTCGGGAGACCACAAGCGCTCCATTGAGTGTGCATCTGTCGGCTCGTCTCTAGCCGAGTCCCTGGTCATAGCTGAGGAGAAGAAGAGGATCCAGCAAGTGGTGGCGCTGGCCAAGACATCTCAGCTTGGAATGCCCGGGATGGTGAACCCGGAGCAGAATGCCTCGTTCCAGGCGCCAAGGGAGACCAAGAAGGTGGAGGTTGACCCCAGCAACCCGGAGCGCCAAGTTATCATCGGCAGCAACCTGGACAACAAATAGAAAGGCGAGCTCGTCGACTTCCTCCGTGAGAATCGGGATGCCTTTGCATGGTCGAATGACGATCTGCAAGGTGTTCCGAGGGAGTTTGCTGAGCACTCATTATTCGTCAGGCCTGACGTGAAGCCGGTGAAGCAACCGACTAGGCGCCTCTCGGACGAGAGAAGAGGTGCCATCATGGAGCATCTCGTGGTACTTCTGGCTGCCGGGTTCGTGATGGAAGTGCTACATCCGGATTGGATATCAAATCCGGTCCTTGTTGAGAAGAAGAAAGATGATCCCCTCCTGCTCAAGGTGTGGCGCATGTGCATCGACTTCACCAACCTCAACAAGGCCTGCCCGAAAGACCCGTTCCCACTCCCCCGGATAGATCAAGTGATCGATTCCACTGTCGGGTGTGAGCTTTTAACCTTTTTAGTTGCTTATTCTGGTTTCCATCAGATACCTTTGAACCCGGATGATCAATTAAAAACTGTTTTTATTACCCCATACGAGGCTTATTGCTATCGTGTCATGACTTTTGGTTTGAGAAATGCTGGTGCTAGATACCAGAGATGCATGCAGAAATATTTACATGACCAGATAGGCCGGAATGCCGAAATCTATGTCGACGACATAGTCATAAAAACCAAAGAAAAATCTTCTCTGATCGATGATCTGAGGAAAACATTCAAAAACTTAAGAAAGTTCTGAATGAAATTGAACCCGGATAAATGTACATTTGGTGTCCCGGCAGGCAAGTTACTCGGTTTCCTGATATCAAGTCGGGGAATAGAGGTCAATCCGGGTAAAATACGTGCAATAGAGAGCATGAAACTGCCCACACGTCTCAAAGATGTGCAGAACTTCACTGGTTGCTTGGCATCCCTAAGTCCGTTTGTAAGCCGACTAGGGGAGAAAGCCTTGCCCTTGTATCAATTGATGAAAAAGAGCAAAATTTTTGTATTGACCCCGCAAGCTGATGCGGCGTTCAATGATTTAAAGATGATGCTCTCAACATCACCAGTGTTGGCATCCCCATTGCCCAAAGAACCCATGTTGCTCTACATAGCTGGTACCGAGACCAGTGTATTACCTGAGCGAGGTGATCTCGACCTCCAAGCAGAACTATCCGCACTACTAGAAGATGGCATATGGGGTCTATTTGGCGGTTACCAAGCTCAAGCACTATTTCCAAGAACACCCAATCACTGTAGTTTGCGAAGCTCCCCTAGCCGAGATCATCGGCTGCAAAGATGCAAGCGGCCGAGTTGCCAAATGGGCCATCCAGTTGTCTTCGTATGCTCCGACATACGAAAGACGAGACACCATTAAATCGTAGGCGCTGCCGGACATCTTGGTGGACTGGGCCGAGATGCAGTATGAACCCCCATTTCCCGACTTCAATTTCTGGAAGATGCATTTCGATGGTTCCAAGGCAAAGATCGGATTGGGTGCCGGAGAGGTCCTCACCTCACCAAAGCAAGATGTGTTGAAATATGTGCTGCAGATTCACTTACGGGCATCTAACAATGTGGCCGAGTACGAAGCACTCGTGCATGGGCTCAATGTCGCCAAGGAAATTGGTATCCGCCGGATAGAGTGCTTTGGTGATTTCGACTTGGTGGTGCAGCAGGTGTCGGGAAACTGGGACGCGATTGACGCCAACATGGCCTCATATCGATTCCATGTGTAAAAAATATCCGAATTTTTCAAAGGCTGCAAGTTCAAGCACATACCAAGAGGGGAAAATGAAGCAGCAAATGTGTTATCCAAGCTGGGGTCATCTCGGGACGCCATTCCACACGGCATCGCTCTGGAGCATCTGAGGAAGCCATCTATTCAGCCCTCACCCGAGTCGGAGTCCATCTTCATCCCCAAGGAGTCTGGATCTGAAGCCGTGCCTATAGAGGTAGAAGTCGGGAGTACTTCACTGAACCCGGGGACTGCACCGCTGAACTCGGGGACTCGACATGGCATGTATGCAGAGGTGATGTCGGCTGAGCCAATGGACATACATGCTCCCGTGTTTCCAGTACGACCTGTCCCGAAATAGGCGCATCCCATCATGGCATACATATCGGATGGCACCCTTCCGGAGAATGAGATAGAAGCCCGGCAAATGCTACGGAGATCCAAGGCCTAAACCATCATCAATCAAGAGTTGTACAAAAGAAGTGTCACCGAGGTGCTTCAGAGATGCGTGGAGCCGAAGGAAGGACAAGAGATGTTGCTGGAAATACATCAGGGAGAGTGTGGACACCATGCCTCATCACGGGCATTGGTTGCAAAAGTATTCCGGCATGGGTTCTATTGGCTCACAGCTTTGCAACAAGCAGAAGACATTGTCCGGAAATGCGGAGGATGCCAAACATTTGCCCTCAAGATACATATGCTGGCATCAGCACTGAAGACCATCCCTATCACTTGGCCGTTTTCTGTGTGATTCTTGGACATGGTGGGGCAATTTAAACCGGCAAGAGGCAACATGACGCACATGCTGGTGATTGTGGACAAGTTCACCAAGTGGATAGAAATCAAGCCAATCCGGAAGTGTGATGGGCACACCTCGGTGTCATTCTTGAAGGACATCATCCTGCGATATGGCTACCCGCACAACATCATCACGGACAATGGCACCAACTTCGCTGTGGGGGAATTTGCTCGGTTTTGTGCGGAGAAGAGAATCCGGTTGGACGTGGCCTCGGTGGCTCATCCAGAGGCAAATGGGCAAGTCGAGAGAGCAAATGCCTTGGTGTTAGCCGGCATCAAAGCTCGTCTGATCGAGCCGCTATTGAGAACTCTGGGATGTTGGATAGAGGAGATACCATCAGTACTAAGGGGTCTCCGGAACACACCTAATAGATCCACCGGATATACGCCATTCTTCATGGTGTACGGCTGCGACAGTGTGCACTAAGAGTGACAATGTTCACCGAGACCGAGGCAAAAGAAGCCCGGGAGAACGATGTCGACTTGCTCGAAGAGGCAAGAGAATTGGCATTGTCTCGGTCCACAATTTATCAGCAGAACCTCCGCCGCTACTATAGCCGGAAGGTGCATCCCTGAGTATTCCGGGAAGGGGATCTGGTGCTAAGGCTGATACAGCGCACTGCCGGAATGCATAAGCTATCACCTCCTTGGGAGGGGCCTTTTGTTGTAAGCAAAGCATTGCACAACGATTCTTATTACCTTGTAGATGCACATGAAGTAAGAAAAGGTGTAATGGACAAAGAAGGTGAGGAGACCAAACGACCATGGAATGTAGCCTTGCTCCGTCCCTTTTACACATAAAGGGCGCAGTGTATGTATCTCGGTCTCTATCAATGAAATGTCGGCACCCCGAGAAGTTACTCGGGAACTGCCTCGCGCAGTTTGTTGGTTGTTTATTCAAAATTGCATGTCGGTGTCCTCGGGAGGAACCCGGGGACTGCCTCTTTTTGTTTCAGTCTTATCATTTACTTATTATATACATGTCGGCAACCCAGAGAGGAACTCGGGGTATGCCTCGTATTTAGTTATGTTTGGCATATGTCGGAAACACTCTGAACTCGGTTTCAACGCTAAAGTAATGTATGTCATGTGAAATAATCTTGTGACTCGACTGACAAACGTCGAAATGGTAGTCAAGGGCAAAGAGTATCAAATATGGTGAACACGGAAACAATCTCGGGGATTTGATTCAGGAGTTTTTTTGGCATATGCGTGTACCAACTCGGTTTTTGTTTTCTTCTTATGTCGGAAAATTTTGGACTGGAACTCGGATATTTGTAAGTAGTGTATACCATAAACGGGGTTTCGTGACTCGACTGTCGAACGCCGATATGGTAGACAAGAGCAGAAATCACCTGACAATGGTAAACATGAAAATAAACCCGGGGACTCGTGGAGAAATAAACCAGCATAAGGCGTGTTTGTTAAAGCAAAAGTTAACTAGCATAGCATACGATTTAAAAGTATATTACATCTGCACCCGGCATCCCGGGGATTTAATGTTTAGACAGCTGAGTGTTTTCAGGCAAAGGGTAAAAAGTATGTCAGGCTAGGTCCGAGGCGCTTAGGTCACGACGGGAGAGGCTGGCTTCTCAGCTTGGTCGGCAGCAGGTGGCTCGGTCACGATCTCCTCGGCAGTAGTAGTGGTACTCGGCGGAGAGACAACCGTCTCGGGTAGCAGGGTCTCGGGCGGCGGAAGATTGGCGGCGTCTTTGTCAATGACGGTCTCGGTGGCAGCGGATGTCTCGTCGACTTCCTCCCCAGCACCGGCATCCGGCGTCTCAACATCCGCACCCCCGGCATCCTCCGCCCCGCCATTATCACCATAGTCTAACTCGGAGTCAGATTCAACAAGGCTCGTGATGAACGAGTCGGGATCGGCCCAACTCGCGAGGCGGTGCGCGGTCTCCTGACGCAGTCGGATCTTTGCCGGGTCGGTGTACCATTCCGAGATGGTGCGCAAGCTCTTCATCAGCTCGAGGTCGAGCTTCTCGTACCATCTCAGGACGTGTTGTAGGACTTGGTCGGCTCCAGCGCGAGCGACTGACCATTTCCAAGCATCAAGCCGATTTTCGGCATCCTGGAGTGCAGCAGCCAACTCGGTGACTGAGAGCGTGCCGGTAGCACCTGGCCACAATGCACCATGCGCGTGGACCGCTGCACTAAGGAGTCAGGTGCCGATAGTCTGGAGTGGAACTATCCGGGCCTTCAGGGCAATGAGATGATCATCGATATCCCATGCGTCTGAAACTGGACCCTTCCCGGCCCTATCTCCCGTGCGGCGGTGATCGCGAGGTTGGCGGCTTCCCGGGAATGCTTGAAATGCCCTTGAGAGAGAAGAACTGTCACACGGACAAGCCATGAGGCAATGTCGGAAATATAGGAAGACTGAGAAAGAGAACTCGGAATACTCACTGTTCATGTCCCGGTTAAGACCGGTCAGCTCGGTAAGCCAGGCGTCCTGCTTCGACCGAAGAAGGGCCACCTCAGTCTCGGAAGCATGCACACGCTCCTCGGACTGGTCCAAGGTCTCCTTCTGTTTCTTGGTAGCATCCACGAAGCACGTCTTCAAGTCCGCAGAAGCAGACCTGGCCTTCTCCAGCTCGGCGCTCAGCCGCAAGACCTCGGACTTCGCATCGGTCAACGTAGACTTTTAGTCCACTGAGATCTTGCACGCGGCATCTCGCTCCTCCCAGAGCCGCTCCTCCGATTTCTTGGCCTGGCCGAAGTCGGCGAGTAGGGTGTGGAAGATGCTGCTGCGCCTCTTGCTGCAGTCCTGTGACAGAGTATATCCGACATCAGTCGCGGGGACTTCGGTTGAGCAAGAAGTAATAGGGAAATTTCTTCAAGATCCACACTTGAGAACCAGCTACTCGGTACAGTTCTGGTACCCAAGAGAGGATCTCGGGGACTGGAGATTGAAATTTCTTCAAGATCCACTTGAGAACCAGCTACTCGGTGGAGTTTTGGTTCCCAAGCGAGGATCCCGAGGACTGGGAAGTGCATTTTTTTGAAAGATTCGCACCTAGAGATCTGCTACTCGGTCGAGTCTAGATCACTAAGCACCAATCTCGGGGACTAGGGATAGTGGAAGATAGAAGACTTACATCCACTACTCGGGTAGTGTCCAAGTCAGCCACCTGAAGGGCATGCAGGGCTTGCACGCTGCAGCTTGGGTCAGCAGCATGTAAGTCTCCCACGATCTCGGAGGCGTCAGCGGCGATCCAAGCCAGGTTGTATTTATCCACCGTGCGTAAGCCAGCGACGGTGGGCGCGCTCAGTGGCCCAGCTCCCCAGATTCCTGAAAGCTCAACTGCAGAGCTTGCAGAGCAGCTGTGGGGACGTCGACAGGAGGCGGTGGCAGACCGGAGTGCTTACCCGGAGCGGAGGGACCCTTAGTCAAGACCAGGTCCTCGGCCGAGGATCTCGGCGGAGCATTAGCTTGGCAGGCGCGGTCTTCTGGCCAGAAGGTTGGCTGCGCTGTTTCCCGGTTTGGGAGTCCAGCTGTCGGGTAGGCTTCAAGGTTGGCTGCTTCGCCGGGGCACAACTTGGCGCGGGGGGTTCGGAATGTCTGCATCAAGATTGGGAGACAACGGACGGCGCGGCGAGTCCGGAAGGACGGTCCTCTTGGGGGCTGAGGTTTGCGTGGCCGGGCTTTCGGTGGCCGCAGGCTGGCGACCAGAGATCCCGGTGCCCGTACCAGCGCCTGGAGTAGGCGCGGCGGGCACGTCGGTCATGTCGGGACCAGAACTCGGTTGACCGGCATCCTCCACCCTACGGCGTGGAGGTGAAGGTGCAGCCCGAGTTGGGCTGGGAAACCTGGAACCCGGGGGGGCGAGAACCGGCAGACTACAGGATGTCTAGCGCCGCCCTGCATAATTGGAAGGCAAGTCAGAAGAGATCTCAGGCAAGGTCCGGATAGACCAACTCAGTTGAAGATTAACTTACCCGTTGGACACGGTAGGAGGACCTCTCATCGGTCGGGAAAGCTTGTCACCCGCGTGCTTGGTGGTCTTGGTCCTCTTCGTAGCCACGCCCGAGCTCCCGGCATGCGCGGTCTCGGACACGGCGTGCTTGCGGCTCTCGGCGCGCTTTGTGGCGGCACCAGGGCCCGGAACCACTGGCAGTGCGTAGTTGAGAGGATGGGCGTCAATTACATCGAGTATTTGACAATCGTCGTCATCATCTTCGTCAGATTCAACTCAGATAGCATCTTGAGCTGAAGGCTTACCCGGAGCGGCACCACGCGCGAGGGGTATCGAGAGATGGTCCTTGCCGTCCGGATCCTCCGCGGGCATCTTCTGCGGTGTCGGGAAGTCGGACACAAACTTATTTCCAGTGTGCACCGCGTCCTCTTCAATCTGTCGTTCGAACAGCTGCGGTAAGAAAGGGAAATCAGCACATATCAAGGTTGTCGGTAGCATACAACAGTTGGCATAGCGCGAATGTCGGTAAAGGCATGCGCGCGCACCTCATCCAGCCGGTTTTACCGGGTTGCCGGGGTCAATCCCCACTTCCAATCCTCTGTCATTTTTGTCTGAGCGATAGCTCGGACGCGGCGGTAAACTACGGGTTTGGCCAACCCAAAGATGCTTGTCCGGGTTGGGTCATAAAACCCTCTCTTGAAGCACATCTTGTGCACCCGGGTCTGGAGAGGGCAAACCCGGCGGATGATAAAGGTGCGCAGGAGGTCATCAGCCGTCAGCTCTTCCGCGAGAATGGTCAAGACGTCGTGCATGTTCTCGACCTTCTCGGGATCTGGAGGTTGGCTCCAGAGTTCGAAGTCGGTTGGAGGGCCCATGGGGAACTCCGGGAGGTTGAGGAAGTCCGGGGTAGAGGAACTCGGTTCGTCTTCTGATGCGGCCGGGTTCTGTACGTAGAAGAAGCTCCGTTGCCATTTCCGGCAAGACTCCAGGCCCTGAATCTTGGGGAATCCGGAGTCAGCGCGGGGGATGATGGTCGCCGCTCCGCCCGCGACGAGATCCTTGACCTTCTGGTCCGGGTTGGGGATGACTTGTCGGCGGAGAAGGAAGTACTTGGCCCACAGATCCACAAAGGGCCAGATGCCGAGGTACCCCTCCGCGTAGGAAGGGAAGCAAGAGAGCGTCATGATGGCATTGACAGGGAGATGGTGTGGTTGGAGGATGTATGTGTAAGTAAGTCACGGAAGAACGGGCTGGCCAGAAGGCCGAACCCGCGCTCAAAGTGTGTGACGAAGACTACTCGTTCGCCGGGTTGGGGTGCCGGCTCGACTTCGCCTTCTGGAAGTCGGCTCTCCACTTGGGGTGGAATCCGGTGCGCCCGATACAGCTAGTAGAGGTCCCACTGGCTGGCCTCGGAACCATCCCAGCAACCCCTAACACTCTCGTCGCCCATCTCGGCGCCCTCGGAGGTCATGTCGGTGCTAATCTGCAGTCTGAGTGGCTGGTTAGTCGGGTTAGCATGTCGGTAATGGAGGAACTCAGGCTAAAAACTACTTCTACTGACCGACATCCTAATGAATAGATCTACCGGAGCAAAATAATTGGAAGTTAATGGGAGCAAGCAAGGTTCTAGGCTGTTCTAGAGTGACCGAGCACGGATAGAGGTAGTGCAAGCAGAGGCATGTTCAAGGCAGTTCTCTTCACTAACTAGCTACAGTAAAAAACTACGCAATACACACTAAACAAGATCTATCGAGCGACCCCGCAATGGATTCATAGAGGTTCGGGAAGAACTCCCGAAGAACGTGAACCATCCCGGCCGTGGAGGAATCTACCGGAGGGGATCGAGGGACTCACCGGAGATGATGGAGGTGCGGAGGCGCGTGAGAGACGCAGACCAATGGCGACGGTGGCGAGCTCGGTCGACGGCGTTCGGCGCTCGGGCGTAGCACGGCGACGGCGGCGGAGCGCTCGGGACAACTGCGGGAGAAGGAGGCGATACGGGGAAGAAGGGGAGGCGACCGCTCCGTTCCCCCTATTTATGGGGAACCCCGAGGGGCGGTTTCCAATTTTCCCGCACTTGATCTCCCGAATCGTGGGTGCGATCGTGTTGCGCCAGGACGTGCACGTGGCGGCATCCGGAGGTGCGCAATGGGCCACACCGGGGGCCACAGGGCGCCAATGGTTGGCTTGCGGATCCGATGCGGATCCCGGCGCGCGAACCTGAGAGGCGTGCTCGTAAGTCAAGAGCACTCGAGTGCTGCACTGACTTGACACGACCTCGAGTGGGCCCGCTTGGCCGATAGGGCATGTCCGGCATGTGGCGTGAGATGCGTATGGTCGTTTTGACTTACAGATATTATCCCGAAGATGCTAAGTCTGTTTCTCCAGGATAGGCCATCTCGGCGAAGTTGTTCTCGGAAAATGGATGTCGGGAAGGAGCATCCCGGGCACAGAACCCAAGCTTGATTTTGGGATCTCGGTTTCTTTCTTTTTGAACCTAGTGCCGCGCTTCATCTTACGTCGCTGCGCAACACCAGCTTCGGAGACTAGTGTCGGGGGGCTGCCCCCAGGTTGGGCAGAACCCGGTACAGATTAGCAGTATGGCTACATGGATTGACCTTTGGGATGTACTGAGGGTTGTCCCTTGGTGCACTGAAGGGGCAACTTGACCTTTGGATGGTTGTCAGGGCCAAAGTGCCTCTTGGTGGCCGCAAGGGTCATCTGTGGAGACTATAAATAGACCCCCAGACCCCAAGAGCTGCACAAGCATCAGCAGAGGGTTCCTCTAAGAACCAGTTTCTCGAAGATGTCTTTGGCAAGGGCCAAAGACATCTTCGTGAGACTGGGCCTAGAGGTGCTTCTCCTGCGTGGCTACCCGGATTCTAGATAGAACCCGGTGTTGGCTGGGAGGGTTACCCGGCATGATCCCGGGTAGGAGAAAACCCGGGTTGTCCGAATAGGTATCTTGGTTTAGGCCTAACCGGCTAACATGTGATAGTTCGGGTTAGTTGTGTTCGTTGTGCAGGAAGGCTCAATGGAGATACCAGAGGGGGGAACCGACATCGGGCGTGTCGGGCAGGAGTCAAGGAGCAGGCTTTCCGCCTGACGCGGGGGGAGATCATATTCCTCCTGACACGGAAGCATAGTCACCTCCCGCCTGACACGGGAGCGTGTCAGCCGGTACGGTGACGCTGCGACAAGACCGGACATGCCTTGCCCGGCAATCCGGAAAAGGCTACTAGGCATGGGCGAAGACATATCTGGTTTTTGACAAGGGGACAATGATGATCCAGGACGGCGCCTGCGGTCCTTGCCGAGATGATGACGGTAGGGCTATGCCGGATAGCTCGGCGGTGGTAAACTGCGGGTTTGGCCAACCCAAAGATGATTGTCCGGGTTGGGTCATAAAACCCGCTCATGAAGCACATCTTGTGCACCCGGGTCTGGAGAGGGCAAACCCGGCGGATGATAAAGGTGCGCAGGAGGTCATCAGCCGTCAGCTCTTCCGCGAGAACGGTCAAGACGTCGTGCATGTTCTCGACCTTCTCGGAATCCGGAGGTTGGCTCCAGAGTTCGAAGTCGGTTGGTGGGCCCATGACGAACTCCGGGAGGTTGAGGTAGTCCGGGGCAGAGGAACTCGGTTCGTCTTCTGATGCGGCCGGGTTCTGCACGTAGAAGAAGCTATGTTGCCATTTCCGGCAAGAATCCAGGACCTGAATCTTTGGGAATCTGAGTCAGCGCGGGGGATGATGGTCGACGCTCCGCCCGCGATGAGATCCTTGACCTTCTGGTCCGGGTTGGGGATGACTTGTCGGTGGAGAAGGAAGTACTTGGCTCACAGATCCACAAAGGGCCAGATGCCGAGGTACCCCTCCACGTAGGAAGGGAAGCAAGAGAGCGTCATGATGGCATTGGCGGGGAGATGGTGTGGTTCGAGGCTGTATGTGTAAGGAAGTCACGGAAGAACGGGCTGGCCGGAAGGCCGAACCCGCGCTCAAAGTGTGTGACGAAGACTACTCGTTCGCCGGGTTGGAGTGTCGGCTCGACTTCGCCTTCTGGAAGTCGGCTCTCCACTTGGGGTGGAATCCGGTGCGCCCGATACAGCCAGTCGAGGTCCCACTAGCTGGCCTCGGAACCATCCCAGCAACCCCTAACACTCTCGTCGCCCATCTCGGCGCCCTCGGAGGTCATGTCGGGGCTAATCTGCAGTCGGCGTGGCTGGTTAGTCGGGTTAGCATGTCGGTAATGGAGGAACTTGGGCTAAAAACTACTTCTACTGACCGACATCCTAATGAATAGATCTACCGGAGCAAAATAATTGGAAGTTAATGGGAGCAAGCAAGGGTCTAGGCTGTTCTAGAGTGACAGAGCACGGACAGAGGTAGTGCAAGCAGAGGCATGTTCAAGGTAGTTCTCTTCACTAACTAGCTACAGCAAAAAACTGCGCAATACGCACTAAACAAGATCTATCGAGCGACCCCGCAATGGATTCATCGAGGTTCGGGACGAACTACCGAAGAACGCGAACCATCCCAGCCGTGGAGGAATCTACCGGAGGGGATCGAGGGACTCACCGGAGATGATGGAGGTGCATAAGCGCGTGAGAGACGCGGACCAATGGCGATGGTGGCGAGCTCGGACGACGGCGTTCGGCGCTCGGGTGTAGCACGGCGACGGCGGCGGAGCGCTCGGGACAAGTGCGGGAGAAGGAGTCGATATGGGGAAGAAGGGGAGGCGGTTCCCCCTATTTATGGGGAACCCCGAGGGGCGGTTTCCAATTTTCCCGCCTACGATCTCCCGAATCATGGGTGGGATCGTGTTGCGCCAGGACGTGCACGTGGCGGCACCCGGAGGTGCACAATGGGCCACACCGGGGGCCACAGGGCGCCAATGGTTGGCTTGCAGATCCGGTGCGGATCCCGGCGCGCGAACCCGAGCGGCGTGCTCGTAAGTCAAGAGCACTCGAGTGCTGCACTGACTTGACACGACCTCGAGTGGGCCCGCTTGGCCGATAGGGCATGTCCGGCATGTGGCGTGAGATGCATATGGTCGTTTTGACTTACTGATATTATCCCGAAGATGCTAAGTCTGTTTCTCCAGGATAGGCCATCTCGACGAAGTTGTTCTCGGAAAATGGATGTCGGGAAGGAGCATCCCGGGCGCAGAACCCAAGCTTGATTTTGGGATCTCGGTTTGTTTCTTTTTGAACCTGGTGCCGCGCTTCATCTTACGTCGCTGCGCTACAACAGCTTCAGGGACTAGTGTCGGGGGGCTGCCCCAGGGTAGGGCAGAACCCGGTACAGATCAGCAGTATGGCTACAGGGATTGACCTTTGGGATGTACTGAGGGCTGTCCCTTGGTGCACTGAAGGGGCAACTTGACCTTTGGATGGTTGTCAGGGCCAGAGTGCCTCTTGGGGGCCGCAAGGGTCATCTGTGGAGACTATAAATAGACCCCCAGACCCCAAGAGCTGCACAAGCATCAGCAGAGGGTTCCTCTAAGAACCAGTTTCTCGAAGATGTCTTTGGCAAGGGCCAAAGACATCTTCGTGAGACTGGGCCTAGAGGTGTTTCTCCTGCGTGGCTACCCGGATTCTAGATAGAACCAGGTGTTGGCTGGGAGGGTTACCCGGCATGATCCCGGGTAGGAGAAAACCCGGGTTGTCCAAATAGGTATCTTGGTTTAGGCCTAACCGGCTAACATGTGATAGTTCGGGTTAGTTGTGTTCGTTGTGCAGGAAGGCTCAATGGAGATACCAGAGGGGGGAACCGACATCGGGCGTGTCGGGCAGGAGTCAAGGAGCAGGCTTTCTGCCTGACGCGGGGGGAGATCATATCCCTCCTGACACGGAAGCATAGTCACCTCCCGCCTGACACGGGAGCGTGTCAGCCGGTACGGTGACGCTGCGACAAGACCGGACATGCCTATCCCGGCAATCCGAAAAGGCTACTAGGCATGGGCGAAGACATATCTGGTTTTTGACAAGGGGACAATGATGATCCAGGACGACGCCTGCGGTCCTTGCCGAGATGATGACGGTAGGGCTATGCCGGATAGCTCGGCGGCTAGGTCGCACTAGCCGATGTCGACATAACCGTTGGCCTGGCCGGTGGGCCCAACCCGGATTAGGGTTTCCGGCCCTCCCGACTGGAAATCTATAAAAAGTGTCATCACTCCTCCTATGGAGAGACGACCAACGAGAGTGCCAAAACTATAGTCTCATTTACTCCTAGAGCATTTACTTCTTCTCCCTCTCTAGTTCATCTAGCTCATCACCGAAACAGCTCAAGGAGCAAGTTGTAGATCTTGTGACATCCTTATAGTGAGAGAAAAGGCATGAGTAGGGGTCTTACCTCCTCACGAGGGCCCCGAACCTGGGTGTATCGTGTGTCTTGTCTCGCCTTCGTGCATTTGCTTACGTTTTGGAGATGTTCGTGTGTGTTCTTCGCTGTTCTTGAGTGCTTTGGACTCTCTTACCATGTGAGCTCCTCAGCTCGCTAGCCCTCCCCGGATCCACCACCATCCATCGGCCCCATACATTAGCCATCCTATGGCATCTGCCGTGATACCACCACGACATTCACGGCTAGAACGACCATCACCATTTACTTCATGTGGTTCTTGAGCAACGTATGTACATCCGAATCGTCGACGAGGACCAGTCCTTGAGCGAAAATTCCTCACACGGGTTCAAATCCATCTAAAATGCACACAAGAACACTAGTAAACGCCAAATCCAGAGGTACATAAAGCTAAATCGACCAAACAAGGACTCACCGATGGATTAGGCGGCGGTGACTCGGTTGCGGCTTTCTGACAATAGATGTAGTCGGCAATGGCTGAAATTGAGGGCGGCTGGATGGCGGTTACGACTTGACGGGGACAGGGGAATGAACTCGTGCAGGGCTGAAATGTCCCTCCTGCACCGCTTCCTTGCTATACATGACACCCTCTGTTCGGCCGAAAAAGGGGGAATCTTCGGTTTGGCGGGGCGAATTTTCGGTAACCCCTTAAATAAATTCGCCTAGAAATCCGTAAGCGATTCCGGGGTTTCTGATAGAGAAGCTCATAGTAGTATGTGGTTTTCCAAGTGTAGCTTTTAAAGTGGTTTTATGATGTGTGTAGAAAAGAAGAAATGGTACCTAACCTAACATGTACGTTATTACATTTTTTTTAGTGAATTCCACTCTTTACCCTCTACTTACGGATTTGTGACACTAACTACCCCATCTAGCGAAAAATCATCTAGATTATTCATTTTAGTAACTCTAAACCATTTATCTAATTTATTTCAGTTTGGCAATGGGTGACATGATGATTAAGAGTAAAAAATATATCAAGACAACGGCGAGGAATTGAACAGATGGTGAAGACAACGTTGAACATTTTCTTCGATATTTACATATCTTGACGCACCACATGGTTCTACACTGCCGGTTTATTCAAGGGGTACATACATATAATACAAAAATGGGGTAATATTGTGTTAAAAACTTTTATATATGTTGTATTTCTAATTTTATTTCACTGAGGTAATAAGTGTCACAAATGCGCAACCGTGCGGTTAAAAGTAGAATGTACTCTTTTTTCTTTACATATGAGGAAGTACTAGTACAATGTTGGTACTTAGTTTCGACTGTTTGAGCTGTAGTATTCGGCTTTCAATTCGTCTGCTCCAATTCAATTTTCGAAAGGAGACGGAGGGAAGAAGGGAAGCACGGAAATGCAGGCATTCTCTAGAGCAAAACAATCCACTTGTACCGGGCCGGGAGCGCTTTTTGTTCCGGGCACGCGCCCGGGACAACATGTTTGGGACAATAGCCTCCCCTATTTGTCCCGGGCACGCCACGGCCCGACATCAATAGGGGGTCACGTGGCCAATTGAGACAGTCAGAGTCTGGCTCTCATTTATCCCGGTTCGTAATACGAACCGAGACAATACGTATGATTATTTTTTGTTTTCTTTTTTTGTTTCATGTTTTTTGTTTACTGTTTTCTATTTTACTGATATTTTTATGTTTCTTTTTTTTATATTTATTTTTTATTTCAAATAAGATCGAGTTGCATATTATACGCTACTATATAATATATATCATGAATACATGATTTTTTTCCTCGGGATGGTCACGAATACTAATAATACACGAGTTTTCCAAAATAAATATTTACAACAGTAAGATTATGTCTAAATATATACAACCGTAAGATTATGTCTAAATATTTACAAACAGAGATAATTACATGACAGAAGAGGCATTCGACCCTATTTTTTTTCCTCGGGATGGTCTTTTTCGGCTGGATCATACTGCATTCTGCACCTGGCTTTATGACATAGTCAAGCAGAAAGCCCGTAATTTCCTCCGCAATTGGTAGTAGGCGGTATTTTGCATCAAGCCTGTTCCGGATCATCTCAAACTAAAAAGGAGAGATCAACACCAATATATCAATCATCATGAAAATAATTTAATTTGAAAAGTGAACAAGTTTGAACAAATTGTTAACGTACGCCATTCCAGTCTGCCCCCTCATTGAAGTGAATTCGGAGGAACTCGCAGATAGAGAATCCACACAAATTGGTGCCCTGCTGCTGCTTCTCGCACTTTATAATAGAATAAGATAAGAAACCAATCAAAAAATAATAAAAAATATTGAAAAAATGGTATTGTGTGCATACGTGGAACCTAGCTAGTACGGCTTACCTCTCGCCATTTAAAAGTGATCTTCCGGGCTATACCGACGTACTTGTGGAAAGAGGTGAACTTGTCCCAAACGCTGAAGTTTACGGAATAGAAAATTAGTAAAGAAGTTTACTAATTACGATATATTATTAGAAAAGACGAGGTCGATTGTGATAATGAACGAAATTACCTCTGGAGCATCTCTTTCGTGACGTTGAACTTTTCTTCAGGTTTCGATAATAGGTCGAAGACATCAACGATTGCCTTTTCAACATCAATCTCAAATAATACCCAGTGAAATCTGCCATATGTTTATATTTGGTAATAACTAAATCATCAATTACATATACTTAATATCGAGTATGTATAAGAAAGTAAACAAATCAAAGTTGAACGGGAAAATTATGGTGTTTTTGTAATGCTGCGCCATCAAGTAAGTAAGCAAAAGCTCCTCCATATTCTCTGGGTAATGTAACAAACCATGATGATGAACTCGATTAGGGTCAATGAATCCAATCTTGGGATTGAGTCCGAACTTTCGAGATTGTATAATTTTCAGCCTGCATAACAGAGTACAAAAAAGGAATATAGTGATGAGGATAATTACAAGCAATGAAAAATAAGTTGACCTAGAGAATTAATGACATATATACATAATTTAATTACTTATATGCAAAAGGCACTGATGATAGATTTGTCGAGCGCGTCAAAATTGAATAACTGCCATAATTCGCAATACTCAATTTGAATCACATCATCACCTGGGCCATAAAAATCCTTTGGAATTTTCCCATAGAGTCAGTCTCCGTCTTGACTTTTCGTGGTACGCATGTACCACGCATTTAGTTGATGCAACCTAGTTGGTAGAGTGCGCACCATAGCAGGCTCGACAAGATCTTCTCCTCTAACATATTTCCGCACCACCTCATGTATGGTGACACCCTCGCCAGATTGTAATGACTTAAGCTCTGCTAGAGATAGACCCATATCTATAAGCTTGCTGCGAAAGTACATCGTCGACCGTGTTCCGGTTGTAAGGGGCCAATATGAGTGGGGGGGCCGATTGTCCCGCCTTTATTCCGAGCTGTGGAACATCTCTCTTGTGGGTGGCAGCAAGTTTTTGTTCTTCCCGCACTCTCCTAGCTGTACGCACCAGAACGCGTATGTAGTCATTGTCCATATTTAGTTCATATTGCGACGGATGCGTAAGAAATTCTATGGCCCACCGTATCGCCTCCGAAGAATATACCGGAAAAGGCAAAGTCATCTTTTTTGCCTTCTTTATCTGGGCAACCTGGATCTCGTTGACCCATATGTCGTGGTATCGGCATAATTGATAGGAGACGGGGGTCCTCTAGCCTACGTATGGATTGTGGGGAAGAAGGTTGGTGTCGTCGAGGACGGGATTGAACACGGCGAGTTTACCCAGCTTCAGATCCCGCAGCGGTGGCGAGATCCTACGTGCTGCTATAATTCACTATGAGGCAATAGGCGTGAACAGGTTACAATGTGTATGATGCGGATTGAAGCGTGCCCTAAAGGCTTCCTGGTGGCCGGTTTATATAGGCGGCCAGACCCCAGGATACAAGGCAAGTACTTGTCTGGCAAATAATCAGAGTCCTAAACCTAGCCGGCTTAGCTGCCGCCTTCCGTCTTCGGCTTGGTGGCTTGATGGGCTTCGGCCTATCGCCTTCCTTGGACCGTCCGCCTACTTCCTTGTACGTCAGCTATCTGGGCCGCCCGGCAGGCTTCAGCCTTACCACCCTTGGGCCACCCTGGACTAGCCGGATCGATCCATGTTGGAGATACCCCTAGTTGATATATCCCCAACACCATATACCGACATCTTCACGAGAGTTCACAAAGCGAGAGTTCACAAAGCGAGACTTCCCCGTTTCGCTTTTCTGAGTACTAGTGGACGTAGCGGTGCACTTCCGCTTCTTTTGCGGAGGCGACGGACTCCGTTGACGCGGTGGCGGAGTATGCTCACGCGGCTGCGGAGTACGCTCATGTGACGGCGTAGATGGACTAGCGCCGTGGTTGTCATTGTCGGGGGTGTCTGGACTAGTGTCTTGGTTGTCGTTGTTGTTGTAGTTCTTTGGACTGGCATGTGGAATGGGAGGGCGATTTTTCTGCATGTGTGGGAACACGATGTATTCCTTTTTCCATAAGCAGGTACTCGTGAGGGAAAATCTCAACTCAACCTCGTCTTCACCCGTAGGGAAGTCCAGCTTAATTCCCTCATATGTCTTCATAACCTCATCAACCCCGACAACAGCATAGCCATCTGGAATAGGGCGGCAATGGTAAGTTCCATTTGATATAGGCGGTAGGGCACAACTGTGCGCCACCTTCACGGTTATGTTCAAGCATGGCACATGTAGGTCGCAAAGTTCCCGCTGCACGATATTATCCACGGGTGACGAGGACCCGGCATATCATTGTGGCGATCGAGCTCCGTAGAAGCCACGCTGCTTCTCCGCATTGATTTTGGATCATGAGAAGGATCTTCGGGCATCTCAGATTCGCAGGGCATCCGTCGAGTCTGCTTCTCTGCCTTTAGCTCTGCTATCTCCTTCTCATGCTCTAGTAGTTTATTTTCCATCCTCTGGACCCAGTCGGCATGCTCTTTCTTCTTTCTCGCTCGGCTTCTAAGTGCCAACATCTTTGGGAAACCCAAGTATCCATGGTATGGAGCCGACGGTTCCTCGTGTTCGTCCATTGTGTGATTCCCAAGTGCTCGCGATAGCTCGTCCTTCTCTCTGTTAGGGTGGAACCTGCCTTCCATACCTCTCTGAGTGCTTCAATAGGGTCAGCTCCGTGCTCCTTGGAAAAAAGACAGTCACCTGTTATAGGGTCTAACTTTCCACCATGCCCATAGAAGCAAGCCTTAAGGCGGTCTGGCCAGTCAAATGTCTCGATCTCTATACCTTTAGCCAATAACTCATCCTCCATTTTCGTCCACTTAGGCATGGCCGTCAGGTAGCCACCTGACCCCATGTTATGGTGATATATATTTTTCAGCATTTTTCTTATTTCTCGCTGAGATTTTCTTAGCGGCTTCCGATTGCTTGTACGCCTTAAATGCGGGCCACTCATCTTTTATCTTTTCATAGATTCCGACAAATTCTGGAGTCGTAACTTCAGTTACGAACTTGTTTAGCCTTTTCTTCCAGCTGTGGAACAGTTCAGCCATCTCCATATAAGTCCAGGCCTTGCATCGATTCTCTGTAAGTGGGTTCTGTTCATCCTCCTCTTCCGGTAAAGTGAAATTCTGCATGAGCTCGTCCCAAAGGAGTTGTCTGTCTTCATCCGAGACATAAATAACCCCCTCTTTTGGCACCTTTGGCTTATACTATTCTTGAGCCCTGATGGAGAGTTTGTCCCGAATGATGACTCCGCACTGAGCTACATTTTTCCTTGCGTGGTTAGCGGGAGCAATCGATTTGCCTTTTTCATTGATTACGTCGATGTGGTACTTATGTTTCCCTTGCAACTTTTTGGTCCCGGTTCGTGGCCCGCCTCGTTTCACGGATGCTTTTTTGCTTGGTCCTGGTTCGTGGCCCACCGACGGCTAAACACAACAAAAAGTGATAGTTAATATATGTATACACACAAATTTATTCAACGGAGACAAAAACCCGAGGGCATATATCTACCTCGGCGGACGACTTTCCAATAGTAGAGTCGGTGAGCTGAACTGTCGGTGACGTCTATTCCGTCTGATCCATCACCGGACTCGTTCAGTAATTGTCCGGTCAAATCGTCTAAGTGTTCACCCGACTCGCGGATGATTCCGAACATGTCCTCTTCTTGTTCAAGGTTTATACCGGTGTCCATAGTTTCTGCAAGGTATTTCAACTGTACTAACACATTTCAATTTCAACCCGGAGCAAAGCTATTTGAATTGTACAAATACATTAATACATTTCAATTTTACAAACATATTTCAATCGTATCGAGTATCTCAATTTCTACTTACATTTCTATTTTGAAGTCTCTCGAACTTTACTAGGGCCCCGAGAGGGCGGCGACGGCTCCGAGAGGGCGGCGGCGGGTCTGAGTATCTGCATTGCAACATGTAAAAACTTTAACAAACACAAATTAAATACACAAACTAAAAATCATTTAAATACAAATTAAATTGAACATGTATGACACAACAACATGTATTTTATTTTTAAAATAGAGAAATTAAATACACAAACTTAACATCAATGACACAACAACATGTATTTTCTTTTTTTGAATGTTTTCATATAAAGTTTGTATCAATTACACAAACTAAACAACATGTATTTTCTTTTTTTGAACATGTATGACACAACAACATGTATTTTATTTTTAAAATAGAGAAATTAAATACACAAACTTAACATCAATGACACAACAACATGTATTTTCTTTTTTTGAACGTTTTCATATAAAGTTTGTATTTTTCTGATTTAAAATGATTTAATTATAATTTTCAAAAGTGTAAGACATTTTCTGAAAATAATGACGTCGTGCTGACATCATCAATGGTGAACCCAAATTCTGAGAGGTTGAATTCGACGAATTCGTGCGATTATGCACGAATTGATGGGTGTTTCCAAGGGAGGGCGACGAGGGGGACCTAGTATTGGTGGCGCCGCTACCAATATTTAACCGGAGAGTCACCGGCGACGAGGTTGTGCGGTGGCGGGCGGAAGACCTAGCTAGGGTTTTCGGTGGCGGCCGGAAGACCTATGAGACATGCGCGGTGGCGGCGGAGTGCGGCACGGCGAGAGAGAGAGGGAGAGAGATGTCGGCGGACTCACCGTGCGTTTGGGGCTCTGCAATGGCTCGGCGGAGCTCCGGGATCTGGCGAGGAAGAAGACGCGCGCGGAGAGGAGGAGCACGCGACGTCGGAGACGGAGACGAGGCAGGACAGGAGGGTGACGCCGGAGGTGAAGTGCACAAAGCGGCGTCGGGGACGGCAGCGGCGAGCTCCGGCGACGAAAAATTTCTGTAGCCTGACTGCGCTAGGTCTGATTTGCTCCGGGTTAAGCTACCACCTGTGGCTAAGTGTGTCTTATATAGCAACACTCTATTTGTCCAGGGTGGTGGCTCAACCCGGGACAAATAGGGGTCATCTGTCCCGGGTCGTGGCTACACCCGGGATAGATAGCGCCCTATTTGTCTCGGGCTGAGCCACCAGCCGGGATAGATGGGGTTTTTTCTTTTTCTTTTCTTTCTCTGTTTTAAATAACTTTGGAATTTGAAACAACTTTCAATATGAAAAGTGTTTGAATTTAACTAACTAATACGAAAACATTTTCTGTTTTCTATAATAATTATTTTAATTAGTTTAAAACTAGTTTGGATGTGAATTTGTATAACTTTTGCAAACTTTGGAATTTGAAAAAACTTTCAATATGAAAAGTGTTTGAATTTGACTAACTAATACAAAAACATTTTCTCGTTTTTATAACCATTATTTTAATTAGTTTAAAACTAGTTTGAATGTGAATTTGTATAACTTTTGCAAACTTTGGAATTTGAAAAAACTTTCAATATGAAAAGTGTTTGAATTTGACTAACTAATACAAAAACATTTTCTCTTTTCTATAACCATTATTTTAATTAGTTTAAAACTAGTTTAAATGTGAATTTGAATAACTTTTGCAAACTTTGGAATTTGAAAAAACTTTCAATATAAAAAGTGTTTGAATTTGACTAACTAACACAAAAACATTTTCTCTTTTCTATAATATTATTTTAATTAGTTTAAAACTAGTTTGAATGTGAATTTGAATACCTTTTGCAAACTTTGGAATTTGAGTGTTTCTTTCTATGGATTCTGAGCTGTTCGATCAACACTTTAACTTTCAAACCGGGACTAAAGAAGAACATGGATCGTGTGTTTCTTTCAAGCACTTGTTAGTCGTTTGATCAGGTGTGTGTTTCTTTTGATTGCTTCTGAGCTGTTCGATCAACGCTTTCACTTCCAAACCGGGACTAAAGAAGCACACGGATCGTGTGTTTCTTTGAAACACTTGTTAGTCGTTGGATCAGGGGTGTGCGTCTTTTAAGCACTTGTGAGCTGTTAAATCGACACTATCAGTACCACTGGTTGAGCCTGTGACCCTATATATAGCCCCCTCTCGGACGAGGCAAGCACTCAGTGTATCCTCCTTCTAGTGCCCGGCCGGGTGGTGTGGTATACAAATCACTCGGATTCCCTGCATACGCCGCACGGTGCATTTGATATGCAGGCACTCACGAGCCACCGTGGGGCTGTATGCAGGTGAAATCGTGTGTTCTGTTCTATCAAAAGAATAGTTCAATTCATCTACTGAGAAATATATACAAATCACTCGGATTCCCTGCATACGCCCACGGTGCATTTGATATGCAGGCACTCAGGAGCCACCGTGGGGCTGTATGCAGGTGAAATCATGTGTTTTGTTCTATCAACGCCGACGGATCCATTTGATATGCAGGTAAAAATGGAGCATCTTCTTCATATAATTTTTTTAATATATTAATCATTACACATCGCACCAACTCTCCATCACACAACGCCGCCAGTTCTTCTGGGTCGGAACCATGGAGCATCTTCTTCGATCAACTTGATGATTGGGTCAATGTTCACTACGAGTGGCGGATTTACATCAAAATTGTTATAATCATCTGACATGTCTGTCTTCTCCTCCACACCCACGATGTTTATTTTTTCTGAAAGAATTATGTGACGCCTCGGCTCCTCCACTCCCAGGATGTTTCCTTTTTTGGGTCTGCTAGACATGTCCTTCACATAGAAAACCTGAGCCACATCATTGGCTAGCACGAATGGTTCGTCTCCGTACGCAAGATTGTTTAGATCCACTGTTGTCATTGTGTACATCTTGTCTATCTCAAACCCGCCTTTCAAATTGACCCATTTGCACCGAAACAAAGGGATCTTAAAAGAAGGTCCATAGTCAAGTTCCCATATCTCCTCTATGCAACCATAATATGTGTTCTTCTGCCCATTGTTGTTTGTTGCATCAATGCGAACATCACTGTTTTGGTTCGTGCTCTTTTTATCTTGGACACTCGTGTAAAATGTTATCTCATTTATCTCGTACCCTTGGAAAGTACATATAGTTGTAGACGGTGCCCTGGCCAACAAGTGTAATTGTTCATCAACCTTGGAAAGTACATCATTATTTTGGAGATGTGTTCGCAACCAACCGCCGAAAGTCGCCATGTGTGTACGTACAATCCAGTTGTCAGACTTCACCGTGTGTAGGGAGCGTACAAGATTCTTGTGTTCATCGATATACGGGGCCACCAAGGTAGAACTTTGTAGAACTTAATAGTGTGCTTCAGTGAAAGAATGTCCATCCATAAAAAAAATTGTTTTATTTCCTAGTGTGCCTTTTCCACTAAGTCTACCCTCATGTCGTGATTGTCGAACACCAATCGGCTTAAGGTCATGAATATTGTCAACACAGAACTCAATGACCTCCTCGTTACCGTAGCCGTTGGAGATGCTTCCTTCCGGCCTAGCACGGTTATGAACATATTTCTTTAAGATTTCCATGAACCTCTCAAATGGAAATATATTATGCAGAAATACAGGACCGAGAACTTGAATCTCTTCGACTAGGTGAACCAGGAGATGCGTCAGAACTTCGAAGAAGGATGGAGCGAACACCAACTCAAAACAGACAAGACAGTGGACCACATCATTTTGTAACCCTGGTAGAATCGCCGGATCGATTACCTTCTGAGATATTGCATTGAGGAATGCACAAAGCTTCACAATGGGTACTCGAACATTTTCCGGTAGTAGCCCCCTCAGTGCAATCGGAAGCAATTGTGTCATAATCACGTGGCAATCATGAGACTTTAGGTTCTGAAATTTTTGGAGTCTCACATTTACTATCCTCTTTATATTTGACGAGAAGCCAGCCGTGACCTTGATACTGCTCAGGCATTCAGAGAATATTACTTTCTCTTGTTTGGTAAGAGCGTAGCTGGCAGGACCTTCGTAGTGTTCGGGACTTGGGCCGTCTCGTTCTTTCACACGTTTCTGGTCCTCCCGTGCTTCCTCTGTATCTTTTTTCTTTCCATACACGCCCAAGTAGCCTAGCAGGTTCACGCAAACATTCTTCGTCACGTGCATCACGTCGATAGTAGATCGAACCTCTAGAACCTTCCAATATGGTAGCTCCCAAAATATAGATTTTTTCTTCCACATGGGTGCGTGCCCGTTAGCGTCTTTCGGAACATGTTTTCCTCCAAGACCCTTTCAAAATATTACTTTTAGATCCTTGACCATATCAAATATTTCTTCACCAGTACGGTTGACAGGCCTCCTACTGTGATCAGCCTCACCTTTAAATTGCTTGCCTTTCTTCCTTGCGGTATGCCTGATCGGAAGATATCGACGATGCCCCAGATACAAACACTTCTTACATTTATCCAAATATAAACATTCATTCTCACCCAAACAGTGTGTGCATGCATTGTACCCCTTTGTCGACTGTCCTGAGAGGTTAGCAAGAGCAGGTCAATCGTTAATTGTTACAAAAAGCAAAGCTCGTAGGTCAAATTCCTCCTGTTTGTGCTCATCCCACACCCGTACACTTTCTTCCTGCCACAACTGTAAAAGTTCTTCAACTAATGGCCTGAGGTACACATCAAGGTCGTCGCCAGGTTGCTTTGGGCCTTGGATGAGCAATGACATCATAATGAACTTTCCCTTCATGCACAACCAAGGATGAAGGTTACAAATACATAGAGTCACAGGCCATGTGCTATGACTGCTGCTCTGCTCCCTAAACGGATTGAAGCCGTATGTACTTAGACCAAATCTTAAGTTCCTTGCGTCATCTACAAATTCCGGGAACTCTCTCTCAATTTTTCTCCACTGCGACCCATCAGCGGGGTGTCTGCACATTGCTTCTCTCTTACGGTCCTCTTTGTGCCATCGCAACAACTTGGCATGCTCTTTGTTCGTGAACATGCGTTTCAACCGTGGTATTATAGGAGCATACCACACCACCTTGGCAGGAACCCTCTTCCAAGGACGCTCACCCTCAACTTCACCAAGATCATCTCGTCTGATCTTATACCGCAATGTAGTGCATACTGGACATGCATCCAAATTCTCGTACTCACCGTGGTAGAGGATGCAATCATTAGGACAGGCATGTATCTTCTGCACGTCTAATCCTAGAGGGCACACAACCTTCTTTGCTTCGTACGTGTTGCCGGGCAACTCGTTGACCTTGGGAAGCATCTTCCTAATTATCTGCAGCAACTTTCCAAATCCCTTGTCAGTCACACCACACTCTGCCTTCCACTGCAGTAATTCCAGTGTGGTACCCAGCTTTTTCTGCCCATCTTCGCAACTTGGATACAAAAATTTCTTGTGATCCTCTAACATTTGGTCAAACTTCAACCTCTCCTTTTCAGTTCCACACTCTCTCTTTGCATCAACAATGGCCCGACCAAGATCGTCAGCGGGCTCATCTGGTACCTCTTCATCTTCAGCTTCCCCCGTTGTACTATCTCCGTACTCCGGGAACATAGGATAGTTGTCATCATTTTCCTCTTCTTCATTGTCTTCCATCATAACCCCTTTTTCTCCGTGCTTCGTCCAACAATTATAGCTGGGCATGAAACTGTGCCGAATAAGATGACTTTGAAGGGTTCTCGCGCTTGGGTGATCTGTCTTATTCTGACAGTTGACACATGGACAACACATGAAACCATTGGTACTGTGGGCCTGGGCTTTCTCTAGAAATTTCCTCAAACCCGTCATGTATTCGGCAGTGCGTCGGTCACCATACATCCATTGTCGGTCCATCTGCATTATATAATTAACTACATCAATAACCATTACAAAACATCGACAAATAACCACTGAACATGCACGTACGGTATCAATTAATGACAAATAAAATGAGAGAAAAATTAACCTCGATCGAAAAGAAGGATAAACTTTAAGTGTAAATCAAATCATTTTGTGAACTCTCTCGGGCATTTTATCAAACACGTTGCATGCATACGTAAAAAAAATAACTAGCACACACCCCATCCTACCATTTCATAAAAAAATGCCTCCAATGGTTTTAGAAGAGGGGGGCTGCTGAATATATATAGGCATGGGCCATTTGTCCCGGTTTCAATCACAAACCAGGACAAAAAGGCTGGTGCCTTGAGGCACGCCCCATTTGTCCCGGTTTGTGATTGAAACCGGGACAAATGGCCTGCTGCACATGCGCCTGGGCTCTGCAGGCCCCCATCTGTCCCAGTTTGTAATACGACCGGGACAGATGGGCTATTTCCTTTTGGTCCTTTGGCCTATTCTCTACTAGTGATTGGTAGCCTGGTAGGGACTAGGGAACAAAGCGTTCGGCACGTCGCTTTTTGCAACTAGGATCGATGTCAGCTTAAAGCATCTCTATTTGCGGTGTCCAAACGGCCCCTTAAAACTCTTTTGGACGGGTCATTTAGACGTTGTCCAGATTAGATGTTATATTTGAGCGCCGTCCTCCCTAATTGTGACGCTCAAATCGGCCTCTCTGGGTGGGTTTTCCATCTAAATTTGAATATTTTGATATATAAATCAAACATATATGAATCTTTGATAGTACTAAAAAGTTTTACAGTAACTAAAAAAATATATAACTCAGACATGTGCGTTTGCCGTTGCCATTCCACGTCATGCCCACAAATGGTTCACCAAATCAGTAGTTTGGAGTTGATGATGACTATTTTCATCACGAATCTTCATATGCATTGATTATCGAAATATGTAGCCATGTCATGATCAACATCGACGAGATGACCAAAGTCATATGCCATATGATCATGCATGGAATTAGCGCCCTCACTCTCGATGATTATGGTGTGCATGATTACACACACATTCATGACCTTTCACATATGCTCGTTCGACCATGTGAGAGCAGGGTACCGAACTAGCAAATCTTTGCTTGACCACTCCAAATGCATGTTCGACATCCTTTCTCACACTCTCTTGTTCGCCGGCAAAATGACAAGTTTTATTGTCGCGAGTGTTGAAGGATAGATGTCATCAGTTAGGTAGTACCATTTGTTATAAAGATTGTCAAGAAGCATGACCTTTAACAAGCTTCGCAAACACATGAGAGCGTTGCAATACATTTGATATCATGGTGTGATCCCGCCATACTAAAAAACGTGTGTCAAACCATAGTTCATGATCGGCCACTACTTTTAAGTATCACACGTTAATGTCCTTTGTAGCCTCTTTTGTACAATCATTGCCAACCAAATAGACAAATCTTCCGGCTCCAGTGCACGCAGTCTATGCTTCCAAGCATCCCAGAAAATCCTCTTTTTGGATTATTTTCCATGATCTGAACTTTTTAACGCGCTCACTCTCGATAATCATGTTGTGCATATTTTTATACATTCATCACCTCCCACATCTTCTCTGTCGGGGATGTAATCCCCAGGACCCCTAAAAAGCATAGTATTCGGTAAAGGTACATTTAATAAGAGAAATTAAGGAAACGGAGGAAAGAATATCTCGGGCCGGAATGAGTGGATCTGGGCCGGGATCCCGATCTACTGGACCCCGGATGGGCCAGCATCTCCCCTACCCAGCCAACAAAGGAAACTGCAGCACAATTGGTCGTATACCACCGCATCTCCTCTACGCCGAGACCAGCACCGAGGCAGCGGTTGACTTCCTCATCTCCTACCTCGACACCAGCTGCCCCAGCGCTACTCCGGATCACCCCCGACCTCGGCTCGTCCGCCTGCACTTCCTCGCCCGTGTCTGCTCCAACCCCGGCATCAGCACCACCTAGCGACGCCTCCGACTGGCCCGAGTTTGTCCCCGACCCAACCTCGCCGCGCCCCGGACGCCCGCAAGCTCGCGCCCGCGCCCCGGCTCTGGAGATTTTTTGAGATGGACCGACATGGATATCAGGTTGTTGGTAAAGGTGATTTCATTGTTTAAATCTGGTACGGCCCTTCATTCAAGTCTGCAGGACCACACCAGCTTCGGGGACTAGTGTCGGGGGACTGCCCCTGGGTAGGGTCATGATGTGGTAAAAGCTATGTCAGAGGGTGGACCGAGACACCTGCGTTAACCGACATGCGCTAACCGACTTGTGTATGTTGGTATCTTCTCGTTTTCTCTTATGTGCAGGAAGAGCGGTTTAGGAAGGGTAACCCGGCATAACCATGCCGGGTCTCGGGAGAAGGAGGTTATCCGGCATACTCATGCCGGGTAGAGAGGTGGATTCCGGCATATCCATGTCGGGTTGCCCTGGAAAGGAGTCGCCAAGGCACCCGGCATACCCGTGCCGGGTTACACGGAGAGGATGCCATGCCAAGCGCTACAAGACAAAAGACAGACGAGACATGTCAAGCCCATCCCCTGATGTGACAAGAGTACAACTGCATGACACAGTGAACAGTGCCGACAAGACCCCAGTAGTCATCTATGCTACAATGCGCAGTGAACAGTGTTCTTTGTCCCCTTGTCCCCGGCTTGTCCCCTGGGCTCTCCCTATATAAAGGGCACCAGGGGGAGAGGGAGAAGGGGCCAACCCCCACCACTTCATTTCCCCCCTTTCCATTTGCTCTTAAAACCTAATGGAGGCATGTCTAGCAGCTCACGGAGCATGTTGTAGCCCGGATAATAAGAGGAGAAATATAGCGAGTAGGCTAGATGCTGCAGTAGGGGTTTTATCTCCTCACGAGAGCCCCGAAGCAGGGTAAATCCTTGTGTCACCATGTCGGTTGAGTTTACCTGCGCGCCAGTTCATCGCGCAATCCCTCCCCGAGATCCCCTAGCGTCCATCGGCCCCACAAATTAGCCTACCCGTAGGCATATGTCTGTTCACCACGACGACAGTTGGCGTCTACCGTGGGGCAGAGTGGCGCTTGCGGGAACAATTTCGGACGGGACCCGACATCCCCAAAACCGGGATCCTAAAACCGGGATCCCTGCGCCGCGGGCAGTGGTCGATGACATCCTGCGCCGCGGGTAGAGGTCGCCGGCATCCCCAAAACCGGGATCCCAAACCGGGATCCCTACGGTGCGGGCAGTGGTCACCGACATCCCTGCGCCGCGGGTAGCGCTCACCGGGATCCCCAAAAAAGGGATCCTAAAACCGGGATCCCTGCGCCGCAGGCAGTGGTCGCTGACATCCTGCGCCGCGGGTAGAGGTCGCCGGCATCCCCAAACCGGGATCCCTACGCTGCGGGCAGTAGTCGTCGACATCCCTGCGCCGCGGGTAGCGGTCACCGGGATCCCCAAAACCGGGATCCCCGCGCCGCGGCCAGTGGTCGCTGACATCCTGCGCCGCGGGTAGAGGTCGCCGGCATCCCCAAACCGGGATCCCTACGCTGCGGGCAGTGGTCGCCGACATCCCTGCGCCGCGGGTAGCGATCACCGGGATCCCCAAAACCGGGATCCCTACGCTGCGGGCAGTGGTCGCCGACATCCCTGCGCCGCGGGTAGCGGTCACCGGGATCCCCAAAATCGGGATCCTAAAACCGGGATCCATGCGCCGCGGGCAGTGGTCGCTGACATCCTGCGCCGCGGGTAGAGGTCTCCCGAATCCCCAAACCGGGATCCCTACGCTGCGGGCAGTGGTCGCCGACATCCCTGCGCCGCCGGTAGCGGTCGCCGGCATCCCCAAAACCGGGATCCTAAAACCGGGATCCTTACGCTGCGGGCAGTGGTCGCCGACATCCCTGTGCCGCGGGTAGCGGTCGCGGGCATCCCCAAAACCGGGATCGGCGGGCAGTGGTCGCTGACATCCTGCAACGCGGGTAGAGGTCGCCGACATCACCAAAACCGGGATCCTAAAATCGGGATCCTTATGCTGCGGGCAGTGGTCGCCGACATCCCTGCGCCGCGGGTAGCGGTCACCGGCACCCCCAAAACCGGGATCCTAAAACCGGGATCCCTGCGCCGCGGGCACTGGTCGCTGACATCCCTGCGCCGCGGGTAGCGGTCACCGAGATCCCCAAAACCGGGATCCTAAAACCGGGATCCCTGCGCCGCGGGTAGCGGTCACCGGGATCCCTAAAACCGGGATCCTAAAACCGGGATCCCTGCGCCGCGGGCAGTGGTCGCTGATATCCTGCGCCGCGGGTAGAGGTCGCCGACATCCCCAAAACCGGGATCCTAAAACCGGGATCCCTACGCCACGGGCAGTGGTCGCTGACATCCTGCGCCGCGGGTAGAGGTCGCCGGCATCCCCAAACCGGCATCGCTGCGCTGCGGGTAGAGGTCGCCGACATCCCTGCGTCGCGGGTGGAGGTCATCGACATCCTTGCGCCGCGGGTGGAGGTCAACGACATCCCTGCGCCGTGGGTAGATGTAATGCCCCAATCTATAAATTATACAGTGATGCTATGTGTCGGTGGTCATGCTACATAATCGAAGGTTACTGGGGTTACCATTCCCAGGCCGAGTAAACATCGGCAGGCGTGCTCGGCATGGATCATCGGCAACACAACCCTTCGATCATGCCATATCCAAAGCATAGCCCTCAAAGTATAATAAAGAGACTAAGACACCGGAACACCTGGCACATGACAGACCCTACGACTCAAGATAAATATAGTTCAACTCTTAGTAGAGAAAGATAGCAAATATTACAAACCAAGGTCACAGACCCATCAGTACATCAAGCGGAAGCAAATTAAGTTGTTCTAAACAACAAGATCCAAATATGGCCTAAGAGGCCTACAGATAAACAATCCCGTGCCAGCTGGTTCCTAGTTGCCCCAGGCTGCCACCCGGGAACCCCAGACTACTCGTCGATGTCAACATAGAACCCACCTTCGGGGTAGGTAAAGTCCTCCTCTGAAACAAAAATAAACAAGGGTGAGTTCGACGAACTCAACAAGATTTTGAGCTATTTGCTCTATGATTGGCTCTCAAGGTTTTATGGCTGTTTTGCGTAAAGCTGATTTTATTCTTAAAATATGACTCCAAGGCATCGACTATCAGAATATTTTCGAAGAGGGGTAAGAAGTAACTCTTTTCTTTTGATTCAATTACTCATCCTCTTCCACCACTGTACCTGTTCTTCAAAGGCACCTCCCCGAATCACCCTCGAGGAAGTCAACCTTACAATCGTGAGTGGTACCTTTAGTACCCAGTTTTTAATCATTCCGTTAGAGTTATTCTATGATCCCTGAATTCGTCACCAAGTCGTCCTTAACCGTGGACACGGCTTTTCGAAAAGATTTATCTCTGCAGGGGGTGTACAATGTGAAAGGCACCAGGTTTCCGAGGGACCTCCCAGCTCCTTATCCATGCGTACCGTCCGGCCCATTGCCTGTACAACTAGCTCTCTTCCGGGGAAAGCCGGCTGGGTGGGAGCGGCTACGACCTTTACCTCGCTTTGGACTAACCCAGGATCATCAGTGACTGGGGGACAAGTTCAGTGCCTCCAACACCCTGCCCCGCGGCCACTCATTTTCCTACCACCATAATCCTCATCTTAGTCTTGGCCACCATCTCAACACACGCGCAAATGGAAAGCCAAACTAGAGGACCCTCGGCTAGTCCGACACAAGTTAGTCGGTCGACGAGGTTCCATATACCCACGCATGGTAGCACGCTCAACTTGGCTCGAAGGCGAGAACTCGCACCGAGGCGGCGAGAACGAGACAACCCACCACATACCATGTGGCCTCTCATCCCCACCGTTTAGCATTTTATTAATTCTTACCACAATTCTCCACCATCCTCCGCGGAAATTCCACCTCTGATCCCGACATGAATATCCATCGGACCACTAAGCAGTTAACTAAGCATGGCTAAGCAACAACATAGCATAGTGCATTATTTCAGGCTATCAATACAAACCTATGGATAATAGGAGGGAAACAGGTAATGGCATCGGGAACTTAATGCAACTATAGGATACTCTAATCCAACAAAATTGACATTTGGAACCGCATGCAATATTATAGTGGAGAAGATAATTTGCGGAAAATGGGATAAGATATGCAAGAGGGTGGGGATCACGCTTGCCTTGCTCAGAAGGCGGGTAATACTGATCGTCGGGGTAATGTGGCGAGACCCCGGTTCCTTGATCTATCGATGTTTAAAAACACCGGAAAGAACACAATCAATACAAGCAATTCATATGCAATGCGCAAACACATGATGGTATGACATTTTAATGCACTGAATTATTATAACAATTATATAACATTTAAATGGGATGCTAGGAATAATCATTCAACGAGATAGGAAATATATTTTCCTATTTGTTTTTAGGTGCACCTATCATTTTAATTTAGGTAACATGCTTGAAAAGATTTTTAATATGCAGCACTGGGGCTTATGAGCATTTTTATTTAAAGGGCACCATTTTTAACAATTTGAGAAATTTGTTATGAATTTAAGTTACACCTCTTTAATTCTACCCCTTTCTGAATTTAACAAAACAGAAAAATATATTAACAGCAATGGAAATGTGAATCATCCTATTAGATAGCATTTATTTTTCTGAGCATTTTGGTATATTATTTGCTAAATTTGGATAAGTATTTTGAAAGTTATGAATTTTTGAAGTTTGAAACATTTTCTGTCTTTTTATTAATTCGCAGATAATTCGTTCGGGCGTTTTTCACCGAGGCAGAGTCTACCCGAGCCACTGACGGGTGGGCCAGCGCCACGCTGGCAGCCACGCAAGCGCGGGGGCGGGATCTGGTCACTGACGCGTGGGACCCGGCGGTCAGCGCGGCCGGAGCGCACGACGGCTGTGGTCACCGGTGGCGAGGCGCACGGATACGGCGTTCTACGGCGCCAGCGATCGCGCGGACGGGCGCGTTCGACGCGTACGGGTACGGGGAGCAAGACGCGGGCGGCGCCGCTACTTAAATGTCGCCGGAGCGCGGTGCGCAGCAACGGCGAGCGGCGGCCGGCGGCGAGCTACAACTACCGGGCGTTCTAGGGGGAGAGGGGACGAGCGGGAGGGTCCATTAGGACCGCGAGCTCACCCTCGATGCGTGCGGCTGCTCGGAGCGGACGGAGGAGGGCTGAGGCGGCGGAGAACTTGCTCGAGGCGCGGCGGCCGGAGTCGGGAAGAAACGGACGGAGCGGTCGCGTTCGGGTTCCCCGGCACGATTCCTACAGCGGAGAGGTAGAAGGCGAGGCGGCGGTGCTCGTGGTGGTGCTGGATGGTCTCGGGGCGCGCTCACCCGGCGGCGATGCGGCGGCGGAGCTCGGCCATGGAGCTAGGGTTCGGGGAGAACAGAGGGAAATATCTGGGGGGGGAGAGAGAGCAGAGCAGCGCCGTGGAGTCCTTATCCTCTCCCAGGGCAGCAGAGGAGGAGGGGGGGTCCGGGCGCGGCGCACGGCATGGCGACACGGCGACTGGGTTCAACGGGGACGGCGCGCTCGGTCGCTACAGAGGAAGACGAAGGAGGTTTTCTGGAAACCCCCCTGCCACTTTCTTTTTCCCTCACAGACAGGTCCTTTTCTAATTCTTTTTAAAAACCAGTGCACTGTTTTGATTTAATTGGGGCAGTTAAACACTTTATAAAAATTGAGAAAATTCAGGGAGCTTCCCCATACCATGCAGAGGCACCACAAAAATTGGGTCCTCAACATAAAATGTTTTGGTGCACTTTTGTTCATAGGTGTTAAAAAGGGCATTTTGTAGATATTTCCATAAGTTGCCACTTTAATGATTTGGAGACAATGCAAATATGATATTTGGAACTCTTGGAACTTCCTTGACAAATATGCCATTATTCAAAATAGTTTGTTCTTAGCAAGTGCAAATATCCCATGTTGAACTCTTGGAACTTCCTTGACAAATATGCCATATTCAAAATGTTTGGATGCAATTGACATAATAGTAGCAAGTTGATATGAATGCCATGATGCAATTACACAAAAGTGGAAAAATTACAGAGGTTTTTAGGTTTTAAACCTTGGGCTGTTACAAATCTACCCCCCTTACAGGAATCTCGTCCCGAGATTCTAAAGTTGTGGAAGAAAGTCGGGATACTCCTCACGAAGACTAGACTCTATTTCCCAGGTAGCTTCTTCTTCGGAATGGTGAGACCACTGAACTTTTAAGAACTTGGTAGTCTTATTCTGAGTCTTCCTTTCTGCTTCATCTAGGATACGTATGGGATGCTCGCGATAGGTGAGATCCGCCTGGATATCCAGCTCCTCATGATTGACTCCACGGATAGGATCCTTGAAGCAACGGCGGAGTTGGGATACATGGAACACATCATGTACATCCGGGAAGTTGGTTGGGAGTTCGAGTTGGTAGGATAGATCTCCTCGTTTGGCCAGAATAGTGAAAGGGACAACATAACGAGGGGCCAATTTTCCCTTGATACCGAAGCGACGAACACCACGAAGAGGGGAGACGCGTAGATAGGCCTTGTCACCAATTTCATAATGGACCTCCTGATGGTGCTTATCATAGTAGCTCTTCTGCCTAGACTGGGCAATCTTCAGATTCTCTCGTATGATTTTCACCTTCTGCTCAGCTTCATTGATCACATCCGGACCTAAGAGTTGCCTCTCTCCGGTCTCGGACCAATTTAGCGGAGTTCGGCATTTTCGTCCATACAGAACCTCGAATGGGGCCATACCCAGACTCGCTTGATAGCTATTGTTGTAGGAGAACTCAGCGAAGGGAAGGTATTTTTCCCACCCCTTTCCAAAAGAGATTACACAAGCTCGAAGCATGTCCTCTAGAACTTGGTTCACCCTTTCGGTCTGTCCGTCAGTTTGGGGATGGAAAGCTGTGCTGAAGTTGAGGCGGGTTCCCATGGCTTGTTGGAAACTCGTCCAGAATTTCGAGGTAAACAAGCTGCCACGATCAGAGATTATCCTCTTGGGAACACCGTGAAGTACGATGATCCGGGAAGCATACAGGTCAGCCAGCTTAGCAGCTGTGATATCGACTCGCACCGGGAGGAAGTGAGCCACTTTGGATAGTCGGTCAATGATTACCCAGATGGCATCGTTGCCCTTGGGAGACTTCGGCAGACCCGTAATAAAGTCCATACCAATCTCATCCCACTTCCATTCTGGTATCGCAATAGGGCGAAGGGTGCCCGCAGGCCTTTGATGTTCAGCCTTTACACGACGACAGGTGTCGCATTCAGAAACATACTTGGCGATTTCTCTTTTCATCCGAGTCCACCAGAATAGTGGTCGGAGGTCTTGGTACATTTTAGTACTACCGGGATGAATAGAGAGAGGGGAATCATGCGCTTCTTTGAGGATCAGCTCCTTCAGATTCTGCTCCTTTGGCACCACCAGACGGTCACCAAAGTACACGATTCCCGATTCATTCTCAGAGAAGCATTTGGCCTTTCCTCTAGCAATGTTCTTTCTGATATTAAGAATGCCAGTATCCAGTTTCTGCGCCTCCTTTATCTGGTCTACCAGAGTAGATTTGATTTCCAGATTTGCGAGGTAGCCAGAGGGAACAATTTCCAGGTTCAAACGGGCGAACTCTTCATGGAGAGCTGGTTGAGCCTTCTCAACCATCAGGTTGTTGCTATAAGCTTTTCGACTTAGCGCGTCAGCCACGACGTTCGCCTTGCCGGGTTGGTAATTCAGACTCACATCATAGTCTTTAATTAACTCCAACCAACGTCTTTGCCTGAGATTTAGATCCGGCTGAGTGAAAAGGTACTTCAGACTCTTGTGATCCGAGTAAATCTCGCAACGGTTACCAAACAGGTATGGTCTCCATTGCTTCAGAGCATAAACCACTGCGGCAAGCTCCAAATCATGAGTTGGGTAGTTTTGCTCATGAGGCTTCAATTGACGAGAGGCATATTGTAACAGCCCAAGGGTTAAAACCTAAAAACCTCTGTCATTTTTCCACTTTTATGTAATTGCATTATGGCATGTTTATCATGTTGCTACTACTATGAACATTACCACTCCCCCACTTTAATCTTGCATATTTGTCAATGAAGTTACAAGAGTTCAACATGAGATAATTGCACTTGCTAGGAACAAACTATTTTGAATATGGCATATTTGTCAAGGAAGTTCCAAGAGCTCAAATTATTATCTTTACATTGTCTCCAATTTAAAAAAAGGGCAACATATGAAAATATCAACAAAATGCCCTCTTAACACCTATGAACAAAAGTGCACCAAAACAATTTATTTTGGGATGCCAATTTTTGTGGTACCTCTAAATGGTATGGGGAAGCTCCCTGAATTTTCTCAAATTTTTATAAAAAGTTTAACTGCCTCCATAAAATCAAAACAGTGCTCTGGTTCAGAAAAAGAATTAAGAAAGGACCTCTTTGTAGTGGGGAAGGACCTGTTTGTGATAGAAGGGGAAAGTTGCCCAGGGGGTTCTTTGCGAAATTGTCTTCTTCTTCCTGTAGCGACCGAGGGGTTCGTCCCCGCCGCGCCCGTCGCCGTGTCGCCAGGCCGTGCGCCGCGCCCGGACCCCCCCTCTCCTCCTCTGCTGCCGCAAGTGGATAAGAACGCCCGGCCGCCGCTCTGCTTCTCTCTCCCCAGAATTTTCCTCCTCTTCCTCCCCACCGAACCCTAGCCATGGCCGCCGAGCTCGCCGCCGGCGATTGAGAGCGCCCCGAGCTCAGCCAGGACACCCGCGAGGACCGCCGCGACCTCTGCTGCCTCTCCGCCGTAGGAATTGAGCCGTGGACGCCTGCATTGACGTGCCCGTGCCCGTTTCCTTCCGACACCGCCGCTGCTCTGCCGCACGATTCCAACGCCATCGAGCCTCCTCCGACCCCGCCGTCCTCCTCTACGTGCTCAGGGTGAGCTCGCTGTCCGAATGGACCTCGCCGTCCCCTCCCTTCGCCTCGGGTTCGTCGAGCCGCTAAAAACCGCCGCCGGCCGCCGCTGGGCGTCGCCGTGCGCGCCTCTCCGGTGACCTCTCGTAGCGGCGCCGCCGTAGTTTAGCCGCCGTGCCCGTGCGAGTCCGTAGCTGCCGTAGAACGCCCCCCCCCCCCCCCCCCCCCCGAGCAGTAGATCGACGAGCCGTGCTCGCCGCCGTCGCGTTCCCCGCCGCGCGCGCGCCGGTCGTGGCAACGGCGCCGTCAAACCGGCCGCTGGGCCCGTGCGCTTGCGTGGCTGCCCGCGTGGCGATGGCCCCACCCGACATTGGCTCTGGCTAGCCTCGCGCTCGGTGAAAAACGCCCGAGCGTTTTCTCTGCGAATTAATAAAAAGGCAGAAAATGTTTCAAACTTCAAAAATTCATAACTTTCAAAATACTTATCCAAATTTAGCAAATAATATACCAAAATGCTCAGAAAAATAAATGCCATCTAATGGTTTGATTCACATGTCCATTGCTGTTAATATATTTTTCTGTTTTGCTAAATTAACAAAGGGGTAGAAATAAAATGTGTGATTCAAATTTAAAATAAATTTCTACAATTACTAAAGTGGTGCCCCTTTTATCAGAAATGCTCATCAGCCCATGAGCTACACCTTACCACTCATTTCAAGCATGTTACCTCAAATAAAATTGAAGAGGCACATAAAAACACATAGGAAACTACGTTTCCTATATCGTTGAATAATTATTCTTAGCATCCCATTTAAATGTCATATAGTTGTGATAATAGTTCAGTGCATTAAAATGTCATACCATCATGTGTTTGCGCATTGCATATGAAATGCTTGTATTGATTGTGTTCTTTCCGGTGTTTTTACGCATCGATAGATCCAGGAACCGGGGTCTCGCCACAATACCCCGAAGATCAGTATTACCCGCCTGCTGAGCAAGGCAAGCGTGATCCCCACCCTCTTGCATATCTTATCCTATTTTACGCAAATTATTTTCTCCACTATATTATTGCATGCGGTTCCAAATGTCAATTTGATTGGATTAGAGTATCCTAAAGTTGCATTCAGTTACTGAGCCATTACCTGTTTTTCCCCTCCTATTAACCATAGAATTGTGTTGATGGCCGGAATTAATTACTTTGCTAGGTTGTTGCTTAGCCATGCTTAGTTAACTGCTTAGTGATCCGATGGATATTCATGTCGGGATCAGATGTGGAAATTCCGCGGATGATGGGGGAGAAATGGTGGTAATATTTAATAAAATGCTACAAGGTGGGGATGAGAGGCCACATGGTATGTGGTGGGTTGTCTCGTTCTCGCCGCCTCAGTGCGAGTTCTCGCCTTCGAGCCAAGTTGAGCGTGCTACCATGCGTGGGTATATGGAACCTCATCGACCGACTAACTTGTGTCGGACTAGCCGAGGGTCCTCTAGTTTGGCTTTCCATTTGCGCGTGTGTTGAGATGGTGGCCAAGACTGAGATGAGGATGATGGTGGTAGGAAAATGAGTGGCCGCGGGGCAGGGTGTTGGAGGCACTGAACTTGTCCTACGGTCACTGATGATCCTGGGTTAGTCCAAAGCGAGGTAAAGGTCGTAGCCGCTCCCACCCAGCCGGCTTTCCCCGGAAGAGAGCTAGTTGTACAGGCAATGGGCCGGACGGTACGCATGGATAAGGAGCTGGGAGGTCCCTCGGGAACCTGGCGACTTTCACATTGTACACCCCCTGCAGGGATAAATCTTTTCGAAAAGCCGTGTCCACGGTTAAGGACGACTTGGTGACGAATTCAGGGATCATAGAATAACTTTAACGGAATGATTAAAAACTGGGTACTAAAGGTACCACTCACGATTGAAAGGTGGACTTCCTCGAGGGTGATTCGGGGAGGTGCCTTGCTAAACAGGTACAGTGGTGGAAGAGGATGAGTAAGTGGATAAAAAGAAAAGAGTTACTTCTTACCCCTCTTCGAAAATGTTCTAATAGTCGATGCCTTGGAGTCATATTTTATGAATAAAATCAGCTTTACGCAAAACAGCCATAAACCTTGACAGCCAATCATAGAGCAGATAGCTCAAAATCTTGTTGAGTTCGTCGAACTCACCCTTATTTATTTTTGTTTCAGAGGAGGACTTTACCTACCCCGAAGGTGGGTTCTATGTTGACATCGACGAGTAGTCTGGGGTTCCCGGGTGGCAGCCTGGGGCAACTAGGAACCAGCTGGCACGGGATGGTTTATCTGTAGGCCTCTTAGGCCATATTTGGATCTTGTTGTTAGAACAAATTATTTTGCTTCCGCTTGATGTACTGATGGGTCTGTGACCTTGGATTGTATTATTGCTATCTTTCTCTACTAAGAGTTGAACTATATTTATCTGGAGTCGTAGGGTCTGTCATGTGCCAGGTGTTCCGGTGTTTCAGTCTCTTTATTATACGTGAGGGCTATGCTTTGGATATGGCATGATCGAGGGGCTGTGTGGCCGATGATCCATGCCGAGCACGCCTGCCGATGTTTACTCGGCCTGGGAGTGGTAACCCCAGTAACCTTCGATTATGTAGCATGACCACCGACACATAGCATCACTGTATAATTTATGGATTGGGGCATTACACATATGCCACTGCAAGGCCATCTTGCATTAACACACAGCCCAAGCCTTGCAGAGAGGCGTCACAAAAGACCACGAAATCCTTGCTTGCCTCTGGCAGGGCAAGCACAGGAGCAGAAGTGAGTTTGGCCTTCAGGGTTTTGAAGCTCTCTTCAGCTTGGTCCGTCCATACGAACCTTGTATCCTTCTTGAGAAGGTTGGTCAGAGGCTTGGCTATTTTGGAGAACCCTTCGATGAATCGGCGGTAGTAACCTGCCAATCCCAGAAAGCTTCGGATGTCCTTGGCAGACATGGGAGTTACCCAATCCATAATAGTTTGAACCTTGTTGGGAACGACAGCCACTCCACTTGCGGAAATCACATGGCCGAGGAAGACGAGATTGTCCAACCAAAACTCACACTTGGAGAACTTGGCATAGAGGCGGTGTTCTCGAAGGCGTGTCAGGATCAAACGAAGATGTTCGGCATGCTCTTCATCGGTTTTGGAGTAGACGAGAATGTCATCGATGTAAATGACAACGAACTTGTCGAGATAATCCATGAAGACGGAGTTCATGAGCCTCATGAACGTCGCAGGAGCATTGGTGAGACCAAAGGACATAACGGTATACTCGTAGGAGCCATAACGAGTAACAAATGCCGTCTTTGGGATATCCTGCTCTCTGATCTTGATCTGATGGTATCCTGACCTCAGGTCCATCTTGGAAAATACCGTTGCACCAGCTAGTTGATCCAATAGATCATTGATGCGTGGAATAGGGTACTTGTTTTTTATTGTCACCGCATTTAACGGCCTGTAGTCAGAGACTAGACGAGGCACGGTAGAATCCCTCTTCTTGACGAAGAGTACGGGACAACCCCAAGGTGAACTGCTAGGCCGAATGAACTCTTTCGCTAACAGTTCATCAATTTGCTCCTTTAATAGCGCCAGCTCCTCCACCGGCATCCGGTAGGGCTTCTTGGCAACCGGAGCGGTACCGGGGAGCAACTCTATGACGAACTCCACACTTCGATCAGGTGGCATGCCAGGCAATTCCTCCGGGAACACATCCGGGAAGTCACACACCACGTGGATGTCTTGGATTTCAGGAGGGGATAAGCCTTCCATAAGGCAAAGGAGAAGCTCAGGTGAGTGGGGCATGGAGGGAGATGGAGGTCTGGACTGTGCAGACCAATACTCCACAATGTCGCCGGAAGATGTGGTCACGGTGATGGTTCTGGCAGCACAGTCGAGGTTAGCCTTGTATTTCCCTAGCCAGTTCATGCCCAATATGGCATCAAAGCCGGTTGAATTGAAGGCTATCAGCGGAAACGGGAAGGGGAATGAGCCTATCTTAATTGAAACTTCCGGGGTCACCCTTTTGGTTTGCCAACGAGTACCAGGGCTGGTGACATATAACGGTGCTTCCAACTCTTCAAACGGTATATTGTTTCGTTGTGCAAATGCTACCGAAATGAATGAATGCGATGCTCCAGAATCAAACAGTACTGTAGCTAGAGATTTAGCAATTCGAAGCGTACCCATGAGAACACTGGGGTCGTCCTCCACGTCTTCAACAGTGACGTGGTTCAGGCGACCACGACTAGCCGTACCCGTCTTGGCTACGGGCGTGGCAGGAGCTGGTGGTGGCGCCTTCCTAGGGCATTCTCTGGAGTAGTGGCCGGGCTGGCCACAGCTGTAGCACGTGCTTGTCGGTGGTGCAGGGAGTTGAGGACGATAACCACTTCCGCCCGGGCCCATTTTTGGAGTAGGAGGGCGCGGCGGAGGTGGCCTGTACTCCGAGGTCCTTGGCACAAACGGAGGACGGGGCACGGAGCTATAGGGAACGAAGACCCTACGCTTCTTGCCGTCAGCAGCCGAGGAGCTCCGATGATCCCCCTGAAGTGGCCTCTTAGTGGCCTCTAGTTCCTTCCTTCCCTGTTCCAGGGTGAGAGCCTGGTTGTACAGTTCCTGGTAGCTCGGGAACTTGAAGGGCAGCAACTCGTAACGGAGCCGTGGATTGAGCCCCTTGCGGAACAACTCCTGCTTGTCCGCATCATTGGTCACATCCCGAGGGGCGTAACGGGAGAGACGGCTGAACTCATGACCATAGACTGGAATGTCCATCCGTCCCTGATGCAAGTCCAGGAACTCCCTCCTCTTCAAGTCCATGAGGGGCTTGGGAATGTAGGCAGCGCGGAAGGCAGTGTGAAACTCCTCCCAGGTGAAAACATGCCCAGCAGCGAACATCGCCTGGTGGCTTTCCCACCACGCGCCCGCTGCACCCGCCAACAGGTAAGTGGCGAAGTTGGCTTGTTCCACAGCTGGAACATGCAGGGCAGCGAACTTGCGCTCCAGTGCACGCAGCCAGTCGTCTGCGTCCAAGGGCTCCTTAGCATCGGAGAAGGACGGTGGCTGGGACCGCAGGAACTCAGTGAGAGTATGACAATCGTTATTCCTCCGGTTCCCTTGGTGCACCAACTGCTCGAGGAGTCGGTCGCTGCGCACACGGCCCTCCTCCATCAGCAGGAGGACCTCCGCCATGGTGGGAGGTGGCGGTAAATCTTCGCCGCGGCGACGGCCCGTCATTCTGGATATTGACAAGGACACAGTTAGAATCCCATCGTGTCATCCTTGTACACAAAAATAGGGACAGCAAATCTGGTAGTAGCAACAGATAGAACAACATGCACATCATTAGACGCACGCATAGATGGAACTGAGTTCACAAATATTGGTTCTAGTACAAGCCACAGTTTGCTGAGAGAGAGGTACCAGCCTCTTACATAATACACTGAATGGGTACTAGGAAGATAACAGTGACGAGTCTATTACATAACGAGCTCTACTGCTCCAGGCTCTAGAGATACAAACAAACGAGTATTTGGCACAACTCGCAGGAAGGCACAATTACTCGAGCATCTCCTGGTAGCACACATGGCAAGTAGTACGCCATGACATCCTCATCAAGTGGCGCCGGGGGAGTGTGGAAGCGGCGCGCACTGGCAGGCTGGTTGCCATACGGCGACTCGAGTGCAGTAAGACTCGGGTCTCGGTGAGGACCGGTAGGCGGGGTTACGCCACCAACTCCCGGACTGCAAACGTCGGTAGGCAACTGCTCCAACGGGGGTGGGCGAAGTAGTGTGAGAGGAAGCGTCCCATCCATGACATACGGGCGCACACTCATCAGAGTATGACGGTGACTAGCGCGCGCCGAAACAGCGTAGAGGTACCACTGCCGGGCTCGACGGTCCAACGCTCGGACTAGCTCAATCAGTGCCCGGTGCCTGCTGTCCGACTCCATCTCGCCGCTGATGTACACAGCTCGGTAAACACCCGACGTGCTGTCGTCGGCAGCTGGGAAGTGGCAGAAATCCGACGCCTGGTTAGCGAGATACGAACAGTAGCTGCGGTAAATAGAGAGGCCGTTATACGCGGCCTCCTGAACCGCCTGCTCCACGGTCATACCCACGCCTCCAGCTACGTTCTCAACGCGACCCTCGTCGTTGAGCACGCGCACCTTACAGAAGAACTGCGCCTGGCTGTACGGTGCATACTCCTCATACACCGTGTACTCCGGGTACCACCTACAACCCTGGCTGGCCAAAGCTGCGGCAAACAAGGCGGGGAACCCTCGAACGCCCTCACATCGAGTGAGGCGAACAACCAAGCCCGAACCAGTCATCTGTAGCAAAAATAATTCAAATGTCAGGTCCGGAGACTCTAGAGTCAGGAATGAAAGTAGAACTCGGGTAGAGACTAGGAACAGCAAGGAAAATGATCCTGAAAGAAAACAGAGGGACGGGAGCCCCAGAAGCTGGTCGCCCCTCGCCCTGAAACCCAGAGTGAGTAAGTGTATGACACGTCATGCGCGGCGGAAGCGACACGTGATAAGGCACAAAACAAATAGAGGTAAGATTGCTCCGAGATTAGAGGGTAACCAGATAAGGAGTAAAAAGAATCCTAAGATGGTTTTCACAACTCATTTTTAGGTTAAAAATATTTTTACCAACACTAGACTCAACGTCGAGCAGTAGTAAGGGTTTCCTACAGGCGGTACTGCTCTGATACCAAGTTGTAATGCCCCAATCCATAAATTATACAGTGATGCTATGTGTCGGTGGTCATGCTACATAATCGAAGGTTACTGGGGTTACCACTCCCAGGCCGATTAAACATCGGCAGGCGTGCTCGGCATGGATCATCGGCAATACAACCCTTCGATCATGCCATATCCAAAGCATAGCCCTCAAAGTATAATAAAGAGACTAAGACACCGGAACACCTGGCACATGACAGACCCTACGACTCAAGATAAATATAGTTCAACTCTTAGTAGAGAAAGATAGCAAATATTACAAACCAAGGTCACAGACCCATCAGTACATCAAGCGGAAGCAAATTAAGTTGTTCTAAACAACAAGATCCAAATATGGCCTAAGAGGCCTACAGATAAACAATCCCGTGCCAGCTGGTTCCTAGTTGCCCCAGGCTGCCACCCGGGAAGCCCAGACTACTCGTCGATGTCAACATAGAACCCACCTTCGGGGTAGGTAAAGTCCTCCTCTGAAACAAAAATAAACAAGGGTGAGTTCGACGAACTCAACAAGATTTTGAGCTATTTGCTCTATGATTGGCTCTCAAGGTTTTATGGCTGTTTTGCGTAAAGCTGATTTTATTCTTAAAATATGACTCCGAGGCATCGACTATCAGAATATTTTCGAAGAGGGGTAAGAAGTAACTCTTTTCTTTTGATTCAATTACTCATCCTCTTCCACCACTGTACCTGTTCTTCAAAGGCACCTCCCCGAATCACCCTCGAGGAAGTCAACCTTACAATCGTGAGTGGTACCTTTAGTACCCAGTTTTTAATCATTCCGTTAGAGTTATTCTATGATCACTGAATTCGTCACCAAGTCGTCCTTAACCGTGGACACGGCTTTTCGAAAAGATTTATCCCTGCAGGGGGTGTACAATGTGAAAGGCGCCAGGTTCCCGAGGGACCTCCCAGCTCCTTATCCATGCGTACCGTCCGGCCCATTGCCTGTACAACTAGCTCTCTTCCGGGGAAAGCCGGCTGGGTGGGAGCGGCTACGACCTTTACCTCGCTTTGGACTAACCTAGGATCATCACTGACTGGGGGACAAGTTCAGTGCCTCCAACACCCTGCCCCGCGGCCACTCATTTTCCTACCACCATAATCCTCATCTCAGTCTTGGCCACCATCTAAACACACGCGCAAATGGAAAGCCAAACTAGAGGACCCTCGGCTAGTCCGACACAAGTTAGTCGGTCGACGAGGTTCCATATACCCACGCATGGTAGCACGCTCAACTTGGCTCGAAGGCGAGAACTCGCACCGAGGCGGCGAGAACGAGACAACCCACCACATACCATGTGGCCTCTCATCCCCACCTTTTAGCATTTTATTAATTCTTACCACAATTCTCCACCATCCTCCGCGGAAATTCCACCTCTGATCCCGACATGAATATCCATCGGACCACTAAGCAGTTAACTAAGCATGGCTAAGCAACAACATAGCATAGTGCATTATTTCAGGCTATCAATACAAACCTATGGATAATAGGAGGGAAACAGGTAATGGCATCGGGAACTTAATGCAACTATAGGATACTCTAATCCAACAAAATTGACATTTGGAACCGCATGCAATATTATAGTGGAGAAGATAATTTGCGGAAAATAGGATAAGATATGCAAGAGGGTGGGGATCACGCTTGCCTTGCTCAGCAGGCGGGTAATACTGATCGTCGGGGTAATGTGGCGAGACCCCGGTTCCTTGATCTATCGATGTTTAAAAACACCGGAAAGAACACAATCAATACAAGCAATTCATATGCAATGCGCAAACACATGATGGTATGACATTTTAATGCACTGAATTATTATAACAATTATATGACATTTAAATGGGATGCTAGGAATAATCATTCAACGAGATAGGAAATATATTTTCCTATTTGTTTTTAGGTGCACCTATCATTTTAATTTAGGTAACATGCTTGAAAAGATTTTTAATATGCAGCACTGGGGCTTATGAGCATTTTTATTTAAAGGGCACCATTTTTAACAATTTGAGAAATTTGTTATGAATTTAAGTTACACCTCTTTAATTCTACCCCTTTCTGGATTTAACAAAACAGAAAAATATATTAACAGCAATGGAAATGTGAATCATCCTATTAGATAGCATTTATTTTTCTGAGCATTTTGGTATATTATTTGCTAAATTTGGATAAGTATTTTGAAAGTTATGAATTTTTGAAGTTTGAAACATTTTCTGTCTTTTTATTAATTCGCAGATAATTCGTTCGGGCGTTTTTCACCGAGGCAGAGTCTACCCGAGCCACTGACGGGTGGGCCAGCGCCACGCTGGCAGCCACGCAAGCGCGGGGGCGGGATCTGGTCACTGACGCGTGGGACCCGGCGGTCAGCGCGGCCGGAGCGCACGACGGCGGTGGTCACCGGCGGCGAGGCGAACGGATACGGCGTTCTACGGCGCCAGCGATCGCGCGGACGGGCGCGTTCGACGCGTACGGGTACGGGGAGCAAGACGCGGGCGGCGCCGCTACTTAAATGTCGCCGGAGCGCGGCGCGCAGCGACGGCGAGCGGCGAGCTACAACTACCGGGCGTTCTAGGGGGAGAGGGGACGAGCGGGAGGGTCCATTAGGACCGCGAGCTCACCCTCGATGCGTGTGGCTGCTCGGAGCGGACGGAGGAGGGCTGAGGCGGCGGAGAACTTGCTCGAGGCGCGGCGGCCGGAGTCGGGGAAGAAACGGACAGAGCGGTCGCGTTCGGGTTCCCCGGCACGATTCCTACAGCGGAGAGGTAGAAGGCGAGGCGGCGGTGCTCGTGGTGGTGCTGGATGGTCTCGGGGTGCGCTCACCCGGCGGCGATGCGGCGGCGGAGCTCGGCCATGGAGCTAGGGTTCGGGGAGAACAGAGGGAAATATCTGGGGGGGAGAGAGAGCAGAGCAGCGCCGTGGAGTCCTTATCCTCTCCCAGGGCAGCAGAGGAGGAGGGGGGTCCGGGCGCGGCGCACGGCATGGTGACACGGCGACTGGGTTCGACGGGGACGGCGCGCTCGGTCGCTACAGAGGAAGACGAAGGAGGTTTTCTGGAAACCCCCCTGCCACTTTCTTTTTCCCTCACAGACAGGTCCTTTTCTAATTCTTTTTAAAAACCAGTGCACTGTTTTGATTTAATTGGGGCAGTTAAACACTTTATAAAAATTTGAGAAAATTCAGGGAGCTTCCCCATACCATGCAGAGGCACCACAAAAATTGGGTCCTCAACATAAAATGTTTTGGTGCACTTTTGTTCATAGGTGTTAAAAAGGGCATTTTGTTGATATTTCCATAAGTTGCCACTTTAATAATTTGGAGACAATGCAAATATGATATTTGGAACTATTGGAACTTCCTTGACAAATATGCCATTATTCAAAATAGTTTGTTCTTAGCAAGTGCAAATATCCCATGTTGAACTCTTGGAACTTCCTTGACAAATATGCCATATTCAAAATGTTTGGATGCAATTGACATAATAGTAGCAAGTTGATATGAATGCCATGATGCAATTACACAAAAGTGGACAAATTACAGAGGTTTTTAGGTTTTAAACCTTGGGCTGTTACAGTAGAGGTCGCCGACATCCCTCCGCCGCTGGTAGAGGTCGTCGACATCCCTGCGCCGCAAGTACCAATCGCCGACATCCCAAACCGGCGTCCCTGCACCGCGGGTCATGTCGCCACCATCCACCCCAGCACTCATCGTCAACGGATCCCGGGCAGTTGCACGCCCGTTGCCCGGGTTATGTCGGCTCCGATATCCCCAACCGCTCCTGTGTTCCATGAGTATCACCATCTCTATCATGCAGTTATTTTATCTTAGAATTTATTTGGGAACCGCCACTGCATGCCTAGTTTAATTGTTTACCCGGGAACGAGATATCGTAACCCGGGGACTGCCTTGTTGTGCCTGTTTTGGCATCTGTTTGTTTTTTTCCCCGGGGGCAAGATGTCTTGACTCGGGGACTGACTTACCGGTCAGTTGTACCTTGCATGCTTAGTCAGTAGAGTAGTTTGGTTTATATTTATTTATATCCTTCGTTTGTGTGTCGGCATCCCGAAACTGGAGTCGGGGACTGCCGTGTTCCTTCGTCTGCATGCTATATCTGTAAAATTTACCCGGGGACTCGGTGAAACCGGTATCCCCATGCCTGCCTCGGCGGATAGTTGTATTTTTGTGTCTCTTGTTAAATTCTCTTTGGCATGTCGTTTAAAGTTTTCACTTCCGCCAAATATTTGTTATACATACCTGTCTGCACTAACATTGAAAGGGCATGTTGGTTTTACCGAGATGGTACCCATGTCGGTTTTACCGAGATGGTACTCATGTTATTTTTACCGAGATGGTATCCATGTTGGATAATCGCCTTACCGAGAGGATATTCATGTCAAAGATTCTGGGGATATCGGTCCTTTTATTGGTTATCTTGGTTCCAACTTATATTTATTACTTTCTCAAGTTATATTGCATATTGTCTGTGGTATCAGTTGGCCCACATATCGAGGTATCATGCACAATTTCCAGATCGCCGTTTATTTCGGTTTGCCATTATATCATTGTTGGGGATATATCGACTAGGGGTATAACCAGCATGGATCAATCCGGCTAGTCCAGGGTGGCCCAAGGGTGGTAAGGCCAAGGCCTGCCGGGCGGCCCAGATAGCTGACGAGCAAGGAAGTAGGCGGACGGTCCAACGAAGGCGGAAGGCCTAAGCCCATCAAGCCACCGAGCCCAAGACGGAAGGCGGCAACTAAGCCGGCTAGGTCTAGGACTCTGATTACTTGCCGGACAAGCACTTACCTTGTACCCTGGGGTCTAGCCGCCTATATAAGCCGGCCACCAGGGAGCCTTTAGGGCAGACGCTTCAATACGCATCAAACACATTGTAACCTGTTCACGGCTATTGCCTCATAGTGAATTATAGCAGCACGTAGGATCCCGCCACCGCTGTGGGATCCGAAGCTGGGTAAACTCTCCGTGTTCAATCCCGTCCTCGACGACACCAACCTTCTTCCCCACAATCCATACGTAGGCTAGAGGACCCCCGTCTCCTATCAATTATGCCGATACCACGACAGTTGGCGCCCACCGTGGGGCCTAAGGTTCCTGGCGTCACGTTCCAGGCGGGAACACTTGGCGGCGTGGGCAAGCAGATCGCCGTCGGTCGCGTCACAAGGTTTGACGGCCATAGCTACGTCAACTCGGACGAGTCCTGGCTCCCGGCGGACGACTACCTTATCGGATGCGCAATCGTGCCGATCGGAGGGATCGACGTCTTCATCGGGTACAGGCCAGAGGCGTACGGCCTACCGCGTTTCTACAACCCCACCCACAAACCCTTCGACCAAGCAGTCGACCGGCAAGATGGATCTAAATCCGCCTTCTCCCAGGAGTCGGCCGAATCTGATTCCCACTTCGTCGGAGTTGTCGGACTGGGATCCGACTCCCAGCCGGAAAACAACGATCCTGAATCAATCCTCCCTGCTCTGCAGGAGGATGCGATGTCAGATGCCGGATCCAGATCTACTGTTCAAGTCAACATAGACTCTGACTCTGATGATGATGCAAGTCTCTTCGAAGAGAAGATCAAAACCCGCTTTTCCAGTGGAAATCCGGCTCCCTCAGAGGGTACAACGGATACAGACATGCCTGACAAGCTGGCTATGATGGTTGTTGTCGGTCACGAGACAACCCCAGTTACTTCGGAAGCACAAATCAAGCCGGCGGAAGAAGCCGGAGACACCACTGCCGGCCAACTCATTGAAAGTTCCGACAAGGTGTGCGCAAAGAAGAAAACTGGCTTGAGAAAGGCGGCAGCAGCAAACCCACGGATTTGCTCTCCGTCATCAAAGAAGTATACGAAATCATGAATACCCCGGTAAACAAAAACACCCCACTAGAAGAAGTGGAAGAGCTTATGCTTAACATGCTTAAGCACTCTGACTTTCTGCGAAAAAGAGAGGAGCACGTTGAGAGCCTTGTGAAGAAGATCAAGAAAGAGCAGGAGAAGATGTCGGCCAATACAAACCGGAAACTCTTCGAGGAGAAAAGGTCATCAAAAAGTCGCCGTGGAAAAGAGCCGCCTACGCAAGCAACGACAGCGGCTCAAGACCTAGGATTCGATTGGCGTACGGCACCACAGCGAGTGGATAGAAGGGGGGATGTTGTCTTCTGCACCCCTATCCTCAACGCGGCTGCCGCGCTAGACACCCTGGATGACAACACTTACACGGCGGAAGAGAAGTTGGCCAACGCAAGACACTTCGTAAGCAAGGCCCTAGAACAACAAGCTCGCGTTGATTCCTACGGCCACATGGCGGATGCCCGCGGGGGAGACCTAGAGTCCAAGTCGGGCAAGTGCAAAGCTGCACCAGGTGCCGACCCCGAAGGCCCGTCTGGCTCCAGTAGCCATGGCGACAAAAGGAAGGCAACGCCACCTCCAAAGAAGGCACCGCCGCCAAAACAAAGGCGGGACGAGAATTCAAGGACGGGAAGCAGAGGAGACCTACCGCCTCCACCACAGCCAAGACGCGACAATGGCGGTAGCCGGAACAACAGGCAGCCGCCTAGAAAAGATGCCGGCAACGACCCTCCAAGGAGAGGCCGCAGCCGGTCTCCGCAGCGTAGCACTGGCAGCAAGAGGAGAGAGGAGGTAGAAGGGCCCAGGCGCAGTATAAGCCGGGCGGCGCAGGACGAGCCGGACGCAAACAGAGGCGCACGGCAGCTCGATCCAAAAGACGCACGACACCGCCTACAAGACATAGCAAGAGGAAAGGAGCCGCTATATTCTGGACCAAAATGCTTCGGCGACGCCATCCGCAAAGAGCCGTTCCCCAAGGACATGACATCAGTGTCAAAAAACTGTTCTAGGTACAACGGCCTTGTTAAGCCGGACTCATGGCTTTCCGACTACGCCATGGCCATAGAGATTGCCGGCGGGAGCAGCCATATTGCCGTCCGCTACCTACCTCTCATGTTGGAAGGCACGGCAGGAGCTTGGATCGACAACCTCCCTGAAAAGTCCATCCATAGCTGGTACGACATGGAAAAGGTTTTCTCCCAGCACTTCCAACGAACATACAAGCGTCCAAATACCTACACGGATTTGCAACGCTGTATCCAAAAGCCGGACGAAACCATGACAGATTTTGTCAGCCGTTGGATATCCGAAAAAGGCCAACTGTCATGGTGTTTCAGACGCACAGGCTATCCATGCCTTCTACACGGGCCTACAGAAGAAGTCCTTGCTCCGTCATAGGCTCGTCCGCGAGCAAATCACAGACCTTGGTGAGATGCTCAACCTAGCCGCCCAATACGCAGCGGCGGATGACGACGCCCGGGACGATGACCCAGACGTCAACATCATACCAAAGCGGAACAACAAGCGCAAACAGGCGGCGGATGACAAAGCCGGTCCTTCCAATGAGGTAGCCGTAGCGTTCCAAGGAAACACCGGCAAAAAGAAGTGGAAAAATAAGAAAGATAATCGCGAAGCCGGCTCAGGGCCTAAGGCGGCGCGAATCACTTACGAACAGGCAAAGGTATTGCCGTGTCCCATCCACGCCTCATTGGGCAAGGTCAACCACATGCTTGGAGAGTGCCGTTTCATGGACGACTTCAAAAAGGATCCCACAGTCGGCTGGAAGTCAAAGAAGTCAAAGAAGAACGACAAGAAAGACAGCAAGGAGGATGAGGATGACGACGACATGTCTATCTCAAGCGAAGAGGACGCAACCGCCAAGAAAAAGAAGCCGTATCCGAAGGTCAAAGAATCTCTTGTGTGCTTTGTCAGGACGCCTTCGGCTAAAGCAGACAAGGCGGAGATGCGCGAACTCAACGCGACAATGCCGGACGTCCCTCAGTACTTGAACTGGTCGGAGGCAACAATCACTTGGGACCGGTCCGACCACCCTGATCACGTCCCTCACCCAGGCAAGTACGCCCTTGTCGTCGACCCCATTGTCGACAACTTTAGACTCACAAAGGTACTCATGGATGGCGGCAGCAGCCTCAACATCCTGTACTACGACACGCTAAGCCGCATGAACCTATCAGAGAACCAGCTGGATCACAGCAACCTCACATTTCATGGCATAGTGCCCGGCAGGCAAGCAAAGTCAATGGGAAGCATCAGGCTGAAGGTAACTTTCGGACCAAAAGAGAACTACCGCTCAGAGTTCCTCCGGTTCGAGGTTGTCCCCTTCAAAAGCGCCTATCATGCAATCTTCGGACGACCGGCTTTCGCCAAGTTCATGGCAAGGCCGTGCTACATATACAGCAAGCTTAAAATGCCGGGGGAAAACGGAACCATCACGGTTTCCGACAACTTCAAGAAAGCCAAGGAGTGCGAGCGTGGCATGGCCGCCTTCGCAGAAGCCGTCATCCACAAGGAAGAACTCGCGCTGCTCGGGGCGGACTCAGACAACTCCATGCCAAAGCCAAAGATGGACGTCAAGAAGACTTTCGAAGCTTCAGAAGACACCAAAAAGGCGGACCTCATCCCAGGTGACAAGTCTAAGCAAGTTGTCATCGGCTCCAACCTTGACAGCAAATAGGAAGGCGCGCTCGTCGAGTTCCTCCGTGAGAATCGTGACATCTTTGCATGGTCGCCTTCCGACATGCCCGGTGTACCGAGGGAACTTGCCGAGCACTCGCTCAACGTCATAAAAGGTTCCAAGCCGGTGAAGCAAGCAACAAGACGCTTTGGAGATGAGAGACGCAAGGCTATAGGGAAGGAGATAAATAGGCTGAAGGCCGCCAATTTCATAAAAGAAGTTGTACACACCGATTGGGTGGCAAATCCTGTACTTGTCCCAAAGAAGAATAAAGAGCTGAGGATGTGTATCGACTATACTGGTGTTAACAAGTGCTGCCCAAAGGATCCCTTTGCGCTGCCTAGGATTGACCAAGTCGTAGACTCCACAGCAGGCTCCGAGCTGCTTTGTTTTCTGGATGCCTACTCAGGATACCACCAAATCAAGATGAGAGAGTCAGATCAACTGAAAACATCTTTCACAACTCCATATGGGACTTTCTGCTACATTACCATGCCTTTTGGCCTGAAGAATGCAGGGGCAACATACCAGCGCTGTATGCAAAATTGCCTGCACGAACAGATCGGTCGCAATGTTCACGTCTATGTAGACGACATCGCAGTAATGTCAAAAAAGAAGGCAGATCTCCTAGAGGAGTTGGAAGAAACTTTTCAGAACCTCCGGAAGTATCAGATGAAGCTCAATCCCGCCAAGTGCGTTTTCGGCGTCCCAGCCGGCAAACTCCTCGGTTTCATCGTCTCAGAACGAGGGATCGAGGTTAACCCGGAGAAGATCAAGGCCATACAAAACATATCCAGACCTACTTGTCTGAAGGACGTGCAGCGCCTAGCCGGATCGGCGGCAACCGTCAGTCGTTTCATAAGCCGCCTAGGGGAAAAGGCAATGCCTCTCTACCGGCTACTGAAGAAATCCGACAACTTCGAGTGGACAGCAGAGGCAGACGCCGCCTTGCAACAACTTAAGGAGGCCCTCATGTCCGCTCCGATATTGGCAGCACCTCGATCGCAGGAACCAATGTTGTTGTACATCGCGGCAACAGGAGTTGTTGTCAGCGTTGTCTTGGCTGTGGAAAGAAAGGAGAGCGAAGCCGCGGCGTGTGAGCAGCGACCGGTCTACTTCATCAGTGAAGTGTTCTCCGCCTCCAAGCAGAGGTATCCGCATTACCAAAAGCTGGCTTATGGTGTATTCTTCGCCGCCAAAAAGCTTAGGCATTACTTCCAGGAACACACAGTGACAGTAGTCAGCAAGGCACCATTGGGAGACATAATCAACAATGCAGAGGCAACAGGTCTCAAGCACTTGCCGCTTTTGACATAGTCTATAAACCACGGACCGCCATCAAATCTCAAGCACTTGCAGACTTTGTCGCCGACTGGACAGAGGCTATGGAGGAAACAGCACTCCCCGAGTCAGAATATTGGGTCATGCACTTTGACGGATCAAAGATGCTCAAAGGCTCGGGGGCTGGAGTCGTTCTACGTACGCCGAAAGGTGACAAGCTTAGCTACGTGTTACAAATCCACTTCACAGCAACCAACAATGTTGCCGAGTACGAAGCTTTGCTTCATGGGTTACACGTGGCAAACGACCTAGGCGTCAAAAGAATCCTCTGTTACGGCGACTCAGATTTGGTCGCACAGCAAGTAAGCGGAATATGGGATGCGAAAAGCGCAACAATGGCGGCTTATAGAGCCAAAGTTGACGAATCTGCAAAAAACTTCGTAGGCTACGAAGTCCGACATGTTCCAAGAGCTGAGAATGAGGCGGCAGACACACTTGCCAGACTGGGATCAGAACGCAAAAAGGTACCAAAAGATATATTCCTGGAGCAATTGCACAAGCCATCCATTAAAGGCGCCGATTTGATGGACCCCGACTCAGAAGAACCGGTAGAAGCGGCAAGTCTCGCTGTCTACTTAACACTGCCGGATTGGACAGTCCCATATCTCGATTTTCTAATCGACCAAAAGTTGCCGGAGGACGATGAGGTGCTAAAAAGGCAGATCATAAGGCGAGCCAAAGCATTCACGATAATAAAAGGCGAGCTATACAAGCGAAGCACATGTGGCATCTATCAGCGGTGCATACAGCCGAAGGAAGGCCGGGAAATTCTGAAGGACATACATATTGGCGCCTGCGGGCATCATGCTTCCGCTAGGTCCATTGTATCCAAAGCTTTCCGCCAAGGTTTCTACTGGCTCACCGCCAAAGAAGATGCCGATAACATCGTTAAAACATGCAAAGGTTGCCAGTTGTACGCCCGTCAACCTCACTTGCCGGCACAGGAGCTAAGGACGATCCCAATCACCTGGCCGTTCGCGGTCTGGGGCTTAGACATGGTGGGTCCCTTCAAAAAGGCGCGCGGTGGGTACACTCACCTATTGGTCGCTGTCGACAAGTTCACCAAATGGGTCGAGGCCAAACCGATCAGCAAACTTGACGCACGAACAGCCACCAACTTTCTCTGGGGAATTATCTCTCGGTTTGGAGTTCCACACAGCATTATCACCGATAATGGCAGCAATTTGTCTCAAGGCGACATAGAAGAATACTGCAATGATCTGGGCATACGGCTTGATTTGGCATTCGTGTCACACCCTCAATCCAATGGGCAAGTAGAGCGTACAAACGGCCTAGTCCTATCAGGACTTAAGCCTCGTCTCGAAGCTCCATTACATAGGGCAGCCGGTGCTTGGGCAGATGAGTTACAGTCGGTATTATGGAGTTTGCGCACAACGCCAAACAGATCCACCGCCTACACATCTTTCTTCTTAGTATATGGCGCAGAGGCAGTGCTACCTACCGACATGAAGTACGATTCCCCAAGAGTTCAAGCCTACATCGAGCAAGACGTAGAAGGTGCAAGACAGGATAGCCTAGACCTGCTAGATAAAGAAAGAGACGTCGCTCTCCATCGCTCCGCCTTGTACCAGCAACAACTCCGCCGCTATCATAGCCGGAGAGTGCGGAAGCGAAGCTTCAGAACAGGTGACCTGGTTCTCCGCCTAATTCAAGATAGAAAAGGCTTGCACAAGTTATCCCCGCCATGGGAAGGACCGTTTATAGTCACAAAGGCGCTGCTCAATGGTTCCTACTACCTAGCCGACATCCGCGACGAAGAAGAAAAGAAAATGCGAAAGAAGGCGGCAGGAAAAAGGGGAACCAAGCGCAAGAGAGGCATTGACGACCCGTTCGAGCAAACAAAACGGCCTTGGAATATTGAGCAGCTACGTCCTTTCTACACTTAGCAATTTATAATTGTAATAAGTTAAATATGATTATGAAATAAAAGTCTATGGTTCCTCATCTGTGTTGAGATGCATGCCATCTTTTATCTTTTCCTGCAATCATATTTCCCCTATGTATCTAAGTTACCTATTTTCTAGCTCCGTGCAAAGCTTCAAACTGGTAGATACTTGCAGCTTTCGAGCCAACCCAAAGCAAAAACAAAACTTTTTGCGCCGCCTAATTCCTTTGCCTCTGATTACTTATATGTGGTTCACCTAGTAGTATGTCTTTGACACCAACATGTTGGCTTTGGTCTCTGATTCTAAACAAATGGTCTTGCCCTGGTTGTTTCAGCTAAAGTTACCGGCTGAGGTTTCGTCAACATATAAAAAGTCAAGCATATAAGTCAGGGTAAAATTAAGGCGGGCCATATAAATAAAGACAAAGTAAAACTTGTCAGCTAGTTTCCGCCTAACAAGGCAACAGCAAAAGTATATACAAAATATTACAAATGTTGCATTGTTTCAGGGGCCGACAAAGTAAGGCTGATAGAAGGCAAGGACAGGAAAAATATGGCTCGGGGGAGCGTCTACATCAGGCTTGGGGGCTGACAACTTCAGCCCCGGAACTATCACTCCCCTCCGCCTCGGCCGTGCCGGCAGCTTCAGCTCCCTCTCCGCCAGGCACAGGATGGCGCCGGTAGAAGATTGAGGTATCCACCATGTCGGCGACTCGCGTGGCGTAGCCGGCAACGCTGTCCAGCACAGCGACCGGATCAACCTCGCTACCGTCTTCGTACGTCGACGGCATGCCTTCAGTGACGGTTTCTATCTCCGCCTCGGGGTAGTGCGCCATGAACAACCCAAGGGCAGTCTTGGCTCCACCCCGCGCCGCCGACTTCAGCGAGCTTTTGTGCAATTTGGTCTCCTGCTCCAGGATGGCGGGCACGTCGCTGAATTCGGTCGGCTCCTGACTACCAGACGAAGTGAAGAACTTGGCGGCAAACCGTTTGGACGCCGCCAAAGTCTCGGCGATCAGCTCGCCCAGACGCGCAAGGCGATCCAGGCGGGGGCTGACAACCTTGTCATCGCCTAAACCGGCGGGAACTGCATCAAAAATAAAGCCATAAGTTTGGCTCAGGCTAAAAACAACGTGGCAGTATCAAAAAAGGAGCGAGAAATTACCAAGGACCGAGTTATGGAAAGCCGACAACTCAATCATATGAGTTGCCAGAGCGTCCTCTGCAGTTTGGGCGCGAGAAGTCTGCTTGGATATCTCTTCAGCAGCCATCTTCTCCGCCTCCGACAACTTGTTGCGCAGGCTTTCCAGCTCACCAGTGAGCTGGCTGGATTCCTGCGCAAACTTGAGTTGCTGGGCCTCCATCTCTTTTTGATGAGCCGCTTTCAACTCCAAGTTGGCGGCCACCAAGTCTGAAACTTCATTCATAAGAGCTTGCATATCAGTGGACGCCTTCAGGATATCCTGAGCGTGGTCTAGCAGTTCTACAAATATGGATTCGCCAAGCTAAAATGATTGATGGAAACATAGCTCAAAAGTATAGTTGGAGAAAGGGATCCACCCTACCTTCATCTTTTTTGCGGGCCGCCTCCAGCTCGGCGATCCGCCTGTCCTTGGCCTCGCACTCCTTCTTCAGGTCGCGGTGGCGCCGGTTTATCTCGACTCGGGAGGAGACGAGCTCGACGTTGGCGGACACAAGGCCCTGCAAGAAAAAACAAAGGCATATAACATATTGTCGAATAACCACTAAGCCGGCAGTCAAAGTTTCTTTTGACTAGCCATCTAAGTGCTCGGGGGAAAGACTATGTATATGCCGGAGGGGTAGAAACTTACAGATAGGTCGCCCTCCAAGTCATCGAATGCCTGCGAGGCAAAGGCGGCAAAAGCCAAAGTTGACTCCTTGGCCTCCTTGAAGGTAGACCAAGGGTCTCTGACTTTGCCGCCTCCCGCAGTCGGGGCTGCCCTCCGGGACCCGCCGGCAGTCGACTCCAGCAACCCTTCGTTGGCGGCGCGCGATTGCGCGGCATCATCGGCCGTAGCCTCAGCCAGCAGAAGGGGAGTTTTGGGCGCGCGGTTGGCAGAAGGGGCCCTTGGCGGAGCACTTGAGGCCGGAGCTGGAGGTTGGCGCCGAACGTCAGCCATGAAGCTGCCGGCTTGGAGCGGGGGAGTTGGTGGCACGGTGGCCGGCGAGCCGCCTTGCGGCCGCTTTCCTTTGCCAAGGAGCCTGGTCGTCAACCGGGAGGTTGCGACCCTTTCCCTGTCAAACAAAAAGCAAGCACAATAAGTCAGCCAATGTTCAAAAGGTTCGCCATATGGAAAAGGCAAAGTTGAGTACCTTCGGGGGATGTTAATCCCCGCATTCTCGCCAATGTTGGCGAGAGTCGGCTCGGTAGCCGATGCGATCCGTTTTTTCCTCTCGGCGTTCGCCGTGGAGGAAGCAGCGCCGGATGCCTTGCGCTTCTTCGTCTTCCCGGCTTCCGACTCGTAGAAGTCGGGAGCCAGGTCATCCTCCCTCAACTTGGAGAGCTGAAAAAGAAGGCATGTTAAAGGAACTCAATCCTAGCCGGCAAAGCTGTCAAACAAGGGGTAAAGGAAGAAAATATTCACCTCGAGGGGAGGATTGTCGTGGGTGTGCATGGGCACGCCCTCGACCGCCTTCAACGACCCCGCCTTGACGAGGCTGCGGAGCCGGAATGCCAGGTCGGCGACCGGCAATATCTCTTCGCTCACGCGAAGAGAGGCTGTGTCAGTAGGCGAATACTGACACATCTTGTGCGGGCTGTACCGCAGGGGGAGGATTTGCCGGCCGAGCCAGCAAATGACGGTGTCGACCCCATCCAACTGGGGGGGGAGCCATCGTCCTCGTGAGGAACTCGATCCGCCTTTGAATAAGGCGGAGTTCCTCCGTCAACTTGGGCACCGCCTCGTCCCAGCATGGGCGAGGCAGGGGCGGCGCGTTGACGAACGCCGGAATGCCGATTTGACGGCCCGGCGCTGCCATGTCTTGGCAGTAGAAGAAGGTGGAGGTCCAGCCCTTGACGGACTCGAGGTATGGTATCTTAGGATACCATTGGCGGCCCTGGCGGCAGTTGAAGGTGACGCTGCCGCAAGTCGCCAACCCGCCGTCCGGCACCGTCTGTCGCCGGCAACGGAAACAATATCTAAAGAAGTCTAAACTAGGCCTAATACCTAGATAGCCTTCGAAAAGGGCTGTGAAGCCGGCTAAGACTAATATGCTATTGGGTGCGATATTATGGGGCTGGAGCCCGTAGTGATCTAAGACCTCACTAAAGAAGGCGGAAGGCGGAAGCGCCATTCCCCTGACCAAGTGGGAGGTGAGGATTACCCGTTCTCCGGCTTCCGGAGCCGGGATGATGTCTCCCAAGGCGGCCCTCCACAGGCAATCCTCTCGAGTGGGGAGGTAGCCGACAGCCTCCAAATCTTGGAGGGCGTCTTTGTCGACGATAGAAGGCAACCAGTAGAGGTCCGCCGCTTCTTCTTCCTCGTCGCCGGGGGCGTTCGCCGTCGCCGTTGCCGTGGTGGTCGGTGGAGGAGCCGAGGAGCCCGCCGCAGGAGCGCGCGCGGAGGAAGTCCGATGGACGACGGCGGAGACATTGACCGCCGTCGCCGCCGCCGCGGGACGAGTAATGGCGCCGCCCATCGGCGTCGCAAGCGCGGCCTCGGTCGCCGGGCCGCTCGACGCCGTCGAGTGAGCGGGACCGGTGGACATCGCCGCGAGGAAAGGTCGCCGGAGGAGAAGAGCTCGCCGGAGTTCGTTCGGAGGCGAGGAGCGAGGAAGTGTAAGAGACAAGGGCGCACGGAGAGCAAAGGCAGGGTAAAGAAAATGGACCGTTTGGCTACCTATTTATAGGGCCAGGCGTTGCTCCCTGTGCAACGGCATTTTAGTCGGACACGTGTCCCACGTCCGTTGCGGCACACGATTGCACGATCTCCACGCCTCCTCTTTTCCCGCAACTTGTGATCATGGCGAGATTCCCGCCTAGGCTGTTTTCAAACTGTCGAGAAGCCGGCTAGGTGGAAACCGCCAAGAAGAATGCTCGGCGAAGATTGCCGAGTAGCCGTCTTTTCCCATGATGGACAAAGGCGGCCGCCTGTCAACATCAAGACACCCATGCCTCTTTGATTTTCAGAATGGTTCAAGTCCTGCAGCCGCCAACCTTGGCAGATGGAGAATCAAGGAGAAGCCGGCGCCTGGAGAACTTCAACCTTTGTGGGGGCTAATGTTGGGGATATATCGACTAGGGGTATAACCAGCATGGATCAATCCGGCTAGTCCAGGGTGGCCCAAGGGTGGTAAGGCCAAGGCCTGCCGGGCGGCCCAGATAGCTGACGAGCAAGGAAGTAGGCGGACGGTCCAAGGAAGGCGGAAGGCCTAAGCCCATCAAGCCACCGAGCCCAAGACGGAAGGCGGCAACTAAGCCGGCTAGGTCTAGGACTCTGATTACTTGCCGGACAAGCACTTACCTTGTACCCTGGGGTCTGGCCGCCTATATAAGCCGGCCACCAGGGAGCCTTTAGGGCAGACGCTTCAATACGCATCAAACACATTGTAACCTGTTCACGGCTATTGCCTCATAGTGAATTATAGCAGCACGTAGGATCCCGCCACCGCTGTGGGATCCGAAGCTGGGTAAACTCGCCGTGTTCAATCCCGTCCTCGACGACACCAACCTTCTTCCCCACAATCCATACGTAGGCTAGAGGACCCCCGTCTCCTTTCAATTATGTCGATACCACGACAATCATGGCATCCTGCAATATGTCCATATCGCCGTTTATGTCGGCTCGCCATTGTATCATGGCATCATGTCCTATCTCCAGATCCCCGTTTATTTCGGTTCGCCAATGTATCATGGCATGGGGCAATATTTCCAAATCGTCATTTATTTCGGTGTGTCAAGGTTTGCCAAAGGCAACACCTAAGATACCGAAACACCTGTGACACGCCCAGAGTGGCTGAGATACCGAAACCTGTGTGATATGCCCATAGTGGCCGACATACCGACATACCGACATACCGAGATACAGAAACACCCGAGATACCTGTGTGACATCGTGTTTGGTTGGAGGCGTATGTGTCGGTATACGCCCAGAGTGGCTAAACACCGGCACATGAGACTCTGTGTCGGTAAACGCCCAGAGTGGCTAAAGGCCGGCACATGAGGCGTCCGTGTCGGTATACGTCCAGAGTGGCTAAACGCCGGCATGTGTTATGTGTTTGTGTCAAGCCGGCGGTGGCCGAAGACATCTATGTCGGTAAAACGACAAGAGTGGCTAAGAAACCGGCATATGATTGTATTTTTGCAGGTACATGGTGGAGTAAGTAAAGACGGTGATGTTGGTATTTTTTCTAAGTCTGCGCGCGACTCTGCAAGTCCCCCGCAGCCTCGGGGACTAGTGTCGGGGATGTAATCCCCGGGACCCCTAAAAAGCATAGTATTCGGTAAAGGTACATTTAATAAGAGAAATTAAGGAAACGGAGGAAAGAATATCTCGGGCCGGAATGAGTGGATCTGGACCAGGATCCCGATCTACTGGACCCCGGATGGGCCAGCATCTCCCCTACCCGGCCAACAGAGGAAACTGCAGCACAAATTGGTCGTATACCACCGCATCTCCTCTACGCCAAGACCAGCACCGAGGCAGCGGTTGACTTCCTCATCTCCTACCTCGACACCAGCTGCCCCAGCGCTACTCCGGATCACCCCCGACCTCGGCTCATCCGCCTGGACTTCCTCGCCCGTGTCTGCTCCAACCCCGGCATCAGCACCACCGAGCGACGCCTCCGACTGGCCCGAGTTTGTCCCCGACCCAACCTCGCCGCGCCCCGGACGCCCGCAAGCTCGCGCCCGCGCCCCGGCTCTGGAGATTTTTTGAGATGGACCGACATGGGTATCAGGTTGTTGGTAAAGGTGATTTCATTGTTTAAATCTGGTACGGCCCTTCATTCAAGTCTGCAGGACCACACCAGCTTCGGGGACTAGTGTCGGGGGACTGCCCCTGGGTAGGGTCATGATGTGGTAAAAGCTATGTCCGAGGGTGGACCGAGACACCTGCGTTAACCGACATGCGCTAACCGACTTGTGTATGTTGGTATCTTCTCGTTTTCTCTTATGTGCAGGAAGAGCGGTTTAGGAAGGGTAACCCGGCATAACCATGCCGGGTCTCGGGAGAAGGAGGTTATCCGGCATACTCATGCCGGGTAGAGAGGTGGATTCCGGCATATCCATGTCGGGTTGCCCTGAAAAGGAGTCGCCAAGGCGCCCGGCAAACCCGTGCCGGGTTACACGGAGAGGATGTCATGCCAAGCGCTACAGGACAAAAGACAGACAAGACATGTCAAGCCCATCCCCTGATGTGGCATGAGTACAACTGCATGACGCAGTGAACAGTGCCAACAAGACCCCAGTAGTCATCTCAGCTACGGTGCGCAGTGAACAGTGTTCTTTGTCCCCTTGTCCCCGGCTTGTCCCCTGGGCTCTCCCTATATAAAGGGCACCAGGGGGAGAGGTAGAAGGGGCCAACCCCCACCACTTCATTTCCCCCCTTTCCATTTGCTCTCAAAACCTCATGGAGGCATGTCTAGCAGCTCACGGAGCATGTTGTAGCCCGGATAATAAGAGGAGAAATATAGCGAGAAGGCTAGATGTTGCAGTAGGGGTTTTATCTCCTCACGAGAGCCCCGAAGCAGGTTAAATTCTTGTGTCACCATGTCGGTTGAGTTTACCTGCGCGCCAGTTCATCGGGCAATCCCTCCCCAAGATCCCCTAGCGTCCATCGCCCCACAAATTAGCCTACCCGTAGGCATCTGTCTGTTCACCACGATGACATTCTCGTTCGACCATGTGAGAGCAGGGTACCGAATGATTGCAGACCTTTACTAGAACACTCCAAATGCCCGCTCGACGTCCTTCCTGACACTCTCTTATTCGCCGGAAAAATGACAAGCTTTGTTGCCGCGAGGGTTGGAGGATAGATGCCATCAGCTATGTAGATCCCGCGAGAGATGGACGCGCTCATCCGACTCGAGAGGATGTGTGCGGGCCTAGAGGAGGCTCACCGCCGTCCCACGAGGGCGATCTTAGCCACCGTCAAGCGCGCCCCGACCGAGCAGCTTCAAGTCATGGAGGCTGAGCTGGAGCGAGCCCGCTACCGCAACGTCCAACTGGATGAGCGGCCACGACAGAAGACCACATAGGGCCAGGCGTGGTCCCACATCCCCAAGGGCCGAAGGACTGTCGTCGCGGGCCTCCGCTCCAGCCTATACCAGCTCTTGCAGCCCCTATAGCGGCAGCGGTGCGACGGTGATGACCCTTAACGATGATGATGGCTCCAGAAGATATCTTGCCAGCACCAACACCTGCATCAAAAGAGTATGGGTTACGTTGAGACTCCAAGTGCAGAGTGTATAGTAAGGGAAAAGACTTATTTTCCCCACGAGGGTGACTCGAGGGTTTAATATCGAACTCTCGGGGAAATGAACTGATACGTCCATTTTGCATCACTATTTTATAACATAATTTACCGTTATTCATTGATATATTTCGTATTTAGAGATCATGCTTATGTTATTTCATCTATTTTGCATGTTTGATGGTTATTCGGGAGTTGATCACCGGAGTTTGAATTCTTCTGGAAAAAGCACCGTCAAGATACAATATTTGCAAAGCTCAGAAAACAAAACGAAGAATAGCAAGTGTCTTATTTGGCCAGATCATGCAGGAGGCCAAAAGGGGAGCCCGAGGTGGGGCCCAGGGGGCCCACACCATGCCCAGGCGCGGCTCCCCCTGATGCCGCGCGGGCACGTTATGAGGCCGCCCTGGGTCCAAGTCGTGAGAGGAAGATATGGTTGACGTGAGAGAGACAAAGAGAGGACAGTTTCGTAGCGATTCATGGATTCGTTCCACGGGATAAAGAACAGAGGTTTAGTTCCCCCGTGAATTGGCCAAGAGCAGGGTGTAATAGGGTGGGACTGAACCCCTCCCGGGTTTAACTGAACGTGTTGCGAGATACGGCCATGATTTAATCCACACGGGTTTGTCCCGGCTGATCCACAGAGATTTCGTCCTGATCCTGGCCGGGGTCGGACGAAACAAACAAGGCCTTAAGGATGCAACTTTCTCTTTGGGATTCTTATTTTGAACTGAATATATCATACTATTACGGGGTGCTCTCCATGTTCCACAATATAATAAGAGGTTTAGCCATTTTCCATATTCATTTATGTATATATATCTAGACATGTTTTAATATATATATACAGTCATTTTAATGTGAATCTAAACAACATTTGTAACACTAAAGAAATCTTATATTGTGAAACGGAGGGAGTATATCCTATCTGGCCTGATACTTTTGTTGTAAATGTTGAACCGATAAGTGTCACGGGCCTGGATCGATAATATTGTAAACGTACATCCTTATATGATTAAGGAGATTCATCAAACATGGAACATATTTCGTTCTGCCCATCTATAAATTGCAACTTTATTGTTTATAGAATTCCTTGTTCTTATTTAAAGGTGAATCTAAACAAGTTTGCATTTATTGATTTCGGGCTCATTCGTTCTTGGGTTTGACCTCGCAATTTTAGACGAATCTTGCATAAACTATTGTTCTTCTTGGATCTGAAATTGTCTTGCACAATGTGTTTATCTTGTTCAGTTATGTGTACATCATTATTGACAGGTCGGAAGTCACTCCGTATATTCACCACTTTTTGTGGATCAACTGGATTTATATAAGTTGTACTTTGTATATGACTCCAATCTGAAACAATCATTCTCATTTACAATAGTGTATGATTATTCAATAGGAGGCACACTAGGGAAGGATGCTGCCCGCACCCCCGATTTGGAAGCCAACGGAGCACTACCGCGGTGGCCAGTTCAATTAGTGTATTGCCAGGGACGAATGAGAGGGAGGTGGGGGGGGTACGAGCTATTGCTAAGCCACACCCAAACTCTGATTTCCTGTAAAAGCTCTTTGATACTGGCTCGTCACTATTAGACCCAACATACTGCACTGAGGGAGGACCGACATGTGATCACTAAGGAACACATGGGTCTTGTGCTGATGGTTGTGAAGCAAATAACAGAGGCAACGAGGACTATGATGATACAGGAGGAAACCACGAGATGGTGACGGAGGAGACCACATTGGTTGAGACGGTAAAAATCAAACCCGCGGCGATGGAGGACACTCCATTTTTCATTACATTGATATTATAATATGCGATGCTCGAACATGGGAACTTCTTTTACCGAAACTTCAAGTTTTCCTTGCGAAAATGGATCAAAACTTATTGGTAGGTCCTGTCGGGTAATGTAGTTGTGTATAGCCCATCTGTCGAGTTATTGGATTCTTAGTCACGTAAGGAGGTTCCATGCTCCTATGATGTAGAGAGGGAGAAGGCATGGTGGTTTCTAGGATCGGGATTACACACAAGGGTTTACCCAGCTTAAGAGCTTGCAGCCGTGGCAAGATCCTATGTGCTGCTATAATTCACTAGATGCGAATATGTGTACAGGTTACAATGTAGGTTGTGAGGCGTGTCCCTTGAGGGGAACATGAGGCAGGCTTATATAGGCGTCATGCCTTCTGCTACAAGGAAAGGCTAACTGGCCTATATTAGGAGTCCTAGACTAACACGGGATAAGACCTAACTTGTTCTCTAAGGCGAACGTCGGTTCGTCTGGATCATGGTCAGCTTGTAGGCTTCCTCTTGCGCTTCAGCCCACTGGGCCGCCCGATAAGCCGAAGACCTTATCACCTCTTGGGCCACTCTGGTAAGCTGGTTAATCTACGTGGTCGGCATACCCGTTTGGTATATCCTCCACAGTAGTCCCCAGAAAGGTTGGACCACTCTAGCTTGTTCGTCTTAATCTTCACTATGAAATTTTTGTCTTCGTCTTCTTGATGAATTGTTGTAGAGCTTGAACCATTCCCTATATAATTGAGGATACGGTTTTCCAATAAGCCGAAACGACCAATGCACTCATGGGCACACAAGCCGAATAATTTGTTAACTGATGGACAGAGAAAAAGATACCTCGTCAGCCCGAAGTCAAGTCTTGTCAATGTTCAGTCCATGATAGTCTAGACTGTTGACTAGGCCAAATCTAATCATCATGATTTTCCCGCGCATGACCCGAGGCTTACGGGAGAAGGAGAACGGCTCCCTCAATTTCTCTGCTCCACGTGGCGCGGATCGAACGGTGCGAATCCAACCGTTGCGGATATCATGGGGCAGATCATAAATACCTTCACATAATTCGAAATTAAATCACCGATTCACTTCTCTGTTCATCTTCTTCCTCTCGCTCGAGATCTCTCTCTCTCCTGCTCACCCGAGCACATCGCCCTCCACATCCACACCCAAAAATATGGAGCAGACCATTGCTTCCGCGGCAGCGCGTTCGGCGGCGGAGGAGGACGCGGCGAGGGCAGCTACGCCTGCGACGAGGGGCTCGGCGGATGGATCTGCCGCCGGCGGCGCATCTTCCTCGGGCACCGCCGCGGCGGCATTGCTCGCGGAACCAATCATCAGGCTCATCCCCGGGGTGAAGATGCCCTCTGATTCTGGTGATGCCGATGCGGCCGGCGCTGAGGAAGAGGATGATTCTTCGTCGCGCCACTGGCTCCCCTCGACCATCACCGAGGATGATCTGGTGGAGCTGGAACGCGAAGGACTTCTTCCTCCTCGCGAAGTCTTCAAGTGGCGTTCGGCTTTCGAGCACGCCACTCCGGCTCCAGAAGGCGACGAGCGGGCAATACTAGTTTCCCACTTGCATCGCGGCATGGCTTTGCTGCCATCGTCTTTCTTCATTTCCGTCTTAGATTATTACGGCTTACAGCCGCACAACCTAGGACCCAATAGTATTTTGTACTTAGCTACTTTCCAAGCCTTATTCGAAGGCTACTTAGGAATAGCGTCCAGCTTAGATTTCTTTAAGTACTTCTTCCACTATAAAACGCCAAACAGAAGGCGACGAGCTGCTCACTTTGGACACCGTTAGCCTTAACTTGCGTAAAAGTAGGGCTTGGTACCCTAAGGTTCCCAAGGTGGACTATGTCCGTAGTTGGGCGAGCATCTTTTTTACTGTTCAGACATAACTCCTGTGGGGAAGACGATAGGTCTCCCGCGTTTTGTTAATTCAGACGCTTCTCCTCGCCTTTCCTGGGACGAGAAGCCGGAGAAGGTTCTGCCTGCACACCTTCAGCTCATCCAGAAAAAAATTGAGAACATGACTACGGAGGCGAAGCCGAAACTTACCGGCACAGATACAATTCTGTGTTGGCTCAAAAGGCGGGTGCAACCTCTCCGGGAGAACAAGGGCCTGCTGTGCACGTACAGCGGCACTCGGGATGATCCTCTCCGCGTCTCCAAAGACGACTTGACGAATGACGCCTTCTTGATGCGTTTCAAGAAGCTGCTCAAGGAGAGGACTCAATTCACCGAGTCTTTCCCCATGTATACCTCTCTCAACAAGCCGCCACCGGTGAGTGCTTCGTATGTTTACAAGTTTTGCATTTGTTCGGCTTATTATCCCTCTCACTTCTATCTTTCCTTTGTCAGCTTGATTCTTCCTCCTCTTCGGTTGCTGCTACGAGCACTAAGACGCGCAAGCGTAAGGTTGGTGCCGATAAGGCAGCATTGACCGATGCTGCGTTGAGGAAGAAGAAGAAGGAGGATGTCTCCTCTATTCCCAGGGCGCCGTTATTCACGACGTCCTTGATGACGACGAAGAATCCACCTTCGCCATGCCTCATAAAGTGTAAGTGACGGGAGCCTAAGTTTCGTATCATACTTTCTTACTTTTTTCTTCCCACGTTGCTAAGCCTTGTATCTTCGTCTTATCTCAGGGTTAAGCCTACGAGCAAGCTGAAGGCGAAGGTGGTGACTGGAAGGGGTAAGCCCCCAACTCCTTCGCCAACTACCGCTCCTCCTACTCCCAACGTTACGGCGAGCGTGTCGGCTCCTGCATCCCAGGAGGTGAGAGCCGACATCGATATGTCGGACGCGATTATGGAGAGGACGGAAACAGCTGAGAAGACGGCTGCTACTGCAAAGGCAACCGTTCTTGAGGAAACCAATAAGGCTGAAGCTTCGGCTAATGATGCCTTCGAAGATGTAAAATAAGAAGTCTTTGATGACAAGGGATTTCTTTTCCCTTCTATCACGGCAAGAATTGCTGAGTCTGCCGGACCTTCTTCGCCTAAGCCAATCACCATGGCAGTTACAGTGCGCAAGCTTGAAGACAATTGCGACGCCCTGTACGCCAAGTTGAAGACTGGAAATCGGCTTCTGAAGAAGCATGTTAAGGTAAACTTTCTTTCGCCTTATCCATATTCCCAGTCCTCGGGCGTCTCTTTGATCTAATGAGTTTAGTCAAAGTGATGGCCTTGAATTTGATAACATTGTTGACCAGCCCCCAAGTGTGCTTTACTTGACCCTTTTTGCTTGCATTTTTCTGTGATCTTTTCAGGAGGGCGAGGACCTGAACCGCGACTTGTGGAATTCCTTGGTCGCGCAGCGCCAAGAGTTCAAGTTAGCCAAAAACAAGGCGAAACACGACGCTGGTATGTAATACCATAACACTGTGTTTGGATGTAGGAAAGATGGCCAGGAATTAGGGAATCTGGTATTGGGCTCAAATTCCGTCGTTTGGGGTGTCTAGGGAATTTTAGCCTGGAAACTTGACCAATTCCCCACCAACCCTTCGCAGGTGTCCGCTCTGGCCAAAACTTTCCGAGGGTCGAGCCTCGGAAAGGTGCGGAAACGATTATTATACGCCAAGTAACATCAAAAGTGCGGGTTTTTCCCCTCGCTAGCTCGTTCTCCTTGCTCGCTAGGTCCAGAAAAGAAGCGTTCGTTGAAGGAGTTCACCTGGAGCTCGCCCCATCCCACGGTGGCACCGGCGACCCTCGTTCTCCTCTTCCCAACCCTCTCATCGAAGCACCGCTCTCCTATGTCCCTCCCCAGCCTTCTTCGTTCCAGTCTCCCCCCGTCACAGGCGCCGTGCCACCGCCCGTCGAGCCGGCCGGCCGGCGGCCAGGGGCGTCTCGCGCACCATGCCGGCGAGGAAGACCCGTTCCTGGCGACGTACCTGGCCGACACCAAGAGCATCGCCAGCCAGCCTACCTGGCTGTTCCAGATGCAACTTGGCTTCTTGCGATCCAGATGCAACCTGGCTTACTCCTGATTGCAACTTCCGAGCCAGATGCAATCGATCAACACAATCACGTGTCAGTACACAATGAGATTTGAGACCAGTTTGATCTTAATCTTTCTATCTTCTGGATAAAGAACATCTTTATTTTCTCTCTATTCAATTTTTTAATATTATTATGTGTGCAAAATAACATATCAATATTTTTATTTTTATATATTTTTTGATGAGTTTATATGTTCGAAATTCAACAAAAATAATCAATTCCATAGTTTATACATCCAAACAGGAATTGGAATCGGTGCTACCCTTTAATTCCAACCATAGATTTCATTTACAATCAAACAATAGAATCGAATTGGAGCCCAATTCCTTTCCATCTGGGAAATGGAATTACTAGCCCTATTCAGTTCCCAGAAAACTTCCCTACATCCAAACACAATGTAAGTGGCTTTGCTTCTTGGTTGTTGTCTTTTGTCGCCTAAGTTTCTCCTTTCTTATAAAAATGATATACTTTGCAGATCTGCTTGCATAGGCCTAGCAAGCTGCTGAGGAGTCTGGCGACATTGCTGTCGTTAGGCGCGAAAATGAGGCCCTTTTCAAGCACATCCAAGAAAACCAGAAGCTGGCTGAGGACAGCATGAAGGCACTCCAGGAGAGTGCAGAGGCTGAGCAGTTGCGTCTTAAAGACAAACTGGCTACAGGTCGCCAAGAAGCCGAAGACGCCAGGAAAGAGATGAAATCTTTTACTGAGAAGGCGGAGCTCCGTATCCAAGAGCTTGACTGCCAGCTGGAGCGTCGGAAAGACGAAATCCAGGCTTTGGACGACAAGATTCTTGGTATGTTTCCCGCCATTCTTTTTCGTCTTTCGTCTTTTTGAACGAGGTTTTTCTCTTTTGCCTTATTTGCTTTTTTGTTTTAGCTCCTGCTGGTCTTGGCGATATTGACGATGCCACTCACCTGGAGCTTGTGTTGGAGTTTGGTGAGCTAATTGCTGGCCAAACTGCTGCTGGGAAAGGCTTGTTAAGCCAGATGTTCCCGAAGCAGCTGCCTTTGGCAACCAACATGAGTACTCTGGTGCCTCTGCTTGAGGATTGCGCCAACAACGCCGAGGAACGTCTTCGTGTTGCCGCTCGTGGAGGTGCCAAACTTGCTTCGGGCAATGTTATGGGCCATCATCCGGAGATGGATATCAAGAGGGTGGTGAGATGCTTACCAACCCATGACGCTGACAGCAACGAGATCAACCCGGCTGCTGTGTATAACTCTATGACGGGCTACGCCTCCTTCATCGCTGACAAGATCAACCCCAAGGTGGTCTATGCTCGCCAGGACATGCGTGAACTTCTGTGAAGCTCGTCGGAAGACAAAATCTCAGAGCAGACTGGCACGCAAGGCGAAGAGCAGGAGGAGACTGCCACCTCACAAGCCGAAGGCGATGCTGATGCGCGCTCTAAGTCCCATGCACAAGATTAAAGGAAAAAAATTGCTGTGTTATGAAGTCCTTATGCTTAAGGCGAACAACTGTTTTATTCATGAAGTCTTGCAATATATTTTGTGAACAAGTTTGTCTTGTGATGCATAGCGTGCTCTTTTGGTACTTAATACTGAAGTATTTCTAGCACTATGCCATGCGACTATGTTCCTTGCCCGTCTTTGAATTATCTGGTTTATGCCTTTAGCCTTTTTGTATGTTAGCGAAACCACAGACACGGTGACACTTTGTTAGGCAGCAGGACCATAGTCAATCTGTTTACACCTAATGCCCGTGCCGCCTTTGGGCGCATAGAACATCTAGTGGAGTAACCCAAAACATAAACGATCAGAGAAAAAATCTTAGACGGACGAATTTTTATTTTTGTAAGGCAGTGAGCCGAACTTGTCATGCTTAGTTATTCGTGTTAACAAAATTGACATGTTCAAGTGAGGAATATGATCATTGGGAAATAAAAGATGGATTTGTAAGTGTAATACTATCAAATGTAAATTTTGGCAATCCAAGACTTTTTATTTCATGAGCATAGACATATGTTTACAATAGAATTGCTAAGTGTAAAAAGGACGTAGCTGCTCAATGTTCCAAGAGCGTTTTGACTCGCTGAGCTTTGCTTCTTCGCCTCTTTTCCTTTTGCGTCCCTTTTTCTTCTTCTTTTTGAGATCTCTAAGGTCCACAAGATAGTATGCCCCGCTCTTAAGAGCTTTGCTGATAACGAAGGGTCCTTCCCATGTAGGGGATAACTTGTGCTCCTTTTTCTGAACTATGCGGAGCACCAAATCACCTTCTCGAAATGATCTTCGCCTTACTCTCCTAATGTGGTATCTTCGTAGGTCTTGCTGGTATATGGCGGATCGCTGGAGTGCAATCTCCCTTTCTTCTTCAAGTAGGTCTAAGCCGTCTTGTCGGGCTTCTTCTGCGTCTGCTTCAACGTAGCCTGCGACACGGGGAGAATCATGTATAACGTCTGTTGGAAGAACTGCTTTTGCGCCATATACGAGGAACAAAGGTGTGTAGCTGATTGATCTGTTGGGTGTTGTCCTGATGCTCCATAAGACGGCAGGCAATTCTTCTACCCAAGCTCCGGCTACCCTGTGTAATGGTACTTTCAAGCGTGGCTTTAAGCCTTTAAGAATTATGCCATTGGTTCGTTCGACTTGTCCATTGGATTGTGGGTGTGCCACAGATGCCAAATAAGGCCGGATATTGTTCTTGTCACAGTATTTTTCGAGTTCTCCAACGGCGAAATTCGTCCCGTTGTCGGTGATTATGCTGTGGGGGGCGCCGAAACGATGTATGATGTCAATTACAAACTTCGTGGCTGTTTCCCCAACTACTTTTTTGATAAGCTTGGCTTCTACCCACTTTGTGTACTTGTCCACTGCTACGAGTAGGTGTGTTAAGCCGCCTCTGGCTGTCCTGAACGGACCAACCATGTCAAGTCCCCAGACCGCAAAGGGCCATGTGATGGAAATTTTTCTTAGTTCTTGAGCCGGCATTTTTGGTTGCCTTGCGTAGCGTTGGTAGCCTGCGTAATTTTTTACTATGTCTTCCGCGTCTTGTTTTGCGGTGAGCCAGAAGAAACCGTGCCTAAAGGCTTTGGCGACTATGGCTTTTGAAGAGGCGTGATGTCCGTAGCATCCGGAGTGTATTTCTTCCTAGATTTCTTGACCTTCTTCTGGGGAGACGCATCTCTGGTATATCCCAGTGGTGCTTCTTTTATATAGCTCTCCCTTGATGATTGTATTGGCTTTTGCCCTGCGTATCACTTGCCTTTTCAGTACTTCGTCTTCTGGTACTTCACCATTGACGAGGAAGTTGATGTAAGGTTGACTCCAATCTGGCGTTATCAATAAGACGGCTACAGACTTAACCGAATTTGGGTCTTCACTATCTCCGCCTTTGATTGAAGTCTTGTACAATTGTTTCAGGAATATATCCTTAGAAACTTTGTCTCTCCGTGAGCCCATTCTTGCTAAGGCGTCAGCGGCTTCGTTTTCTTCTCTTTTGATATGCCGAACTTCAAGCCCTGTAAAGCATCTGCCGAATTCGTCAACTATGCGCCGATATTCCACCATTGTTGCGCTTTTGGTGTCCCAGGTGCCGTCAAGTTGTTGCGCCACCAAATCTGAATCGCCATAGCAAAGTAGCCTTTTTACGCCAATGTCCTTAGCGATGTGAAGTCCGTGCAATAAGGCTTCGTATGCTGCAACATTGTTTGTGGCGTCAAAGTGAATTTAGAGAACGTAGCATAGCTTGTCTCCCTTTGGTGTGGTTAGAACCATGCCTGCCCCTGAGCCTTTGAGCATTTTTGAGCCATCAAAATGTAGTACCCAATACTCAGAGTCTGGCAAAGGCGTTTCGTCCATAGCCTCCGTCCAATCAGCGATAAAATCGGCTAATGATTGGGATTTGATGGTTGTTCGTGGTTTATAATGGATATTGAATGCTGCTAGTTCGATTCCCCACTTAGCGACGCGTCCTGTGGCGTCTGCGTTGTTTATGATGTCTCCAAGAGGTGCTTTGCTCACCATTGTGATGGAGTGACCTTGAAAATAGTGTCGTAGTTTTCTTGCGGCAAAAAATACGCCGTATGCTAACTTTTGATAGTGGGGGTACCTTTGCTTAGACTCCGAAAATACTTCGCTTATGTAATAGACTGGTCTTTGCTCGATGATTGCTTGTCCCTCCACTGGTCTTTCGACGACTATGACTGCGCTGATCACCAAATTTGTTGCTGACATGTATAGTAGCATTTGTTCCTGCCGTCTTGGTGCTACGAGTATTGGTGCGCTGACTAAGGCCTCTTTCAATTGACCTAAGACGGTTTCGGCTTCTTCTGTCCACTCGAATTTATCCGACTTTTTGAGTAGAGGGTAGAGGGGTAAAGCTTTGTCACCGAGCCTGCTTATGAATCGTCTTACAGCGGCTGCTGATCCTGTTAAGCGTTGGATATCTTTGAGACATGTAGGCCGCTTGATATCCATAATGGCTTTTATTTTATCAGGGTTAACTTCTATGCCTCTCTCAGAAACTATGAAACCAAGGAGTTTTCCTGATGGGACGCCAAAAAAGCATTTTCCCCGATTGAACTTCATCTTATACTTTCTCAAGTTATCAAAAGTTTCTTTGAGATCGTCTAATAGATCGTCTTCCCGTTTTGTCATGAATGCAATGTCGTCGACATACGCGTGTGCGTTACGGCCGATTTGGTCGTGTAGGCATCTTTGGATGCACCTTTGGTACGTCGCACCTTTGTTTTTTTAGCCCGAAAGGCATTGTTAAATCGTAGTAGGTACCGAAAGGCGTGATGAAAGAAGTCTTGATTTGATCAGACTTCTTCATATTAATCTGGTGGTAGCCGGAGTAAGCATCCAAAAAGCATAGTAATTTTGCCCCTACAGTAGCATCTACAACCTGGTCGATTCGCGGTAAGGCGAAAGGGTCTTTCGGACAGGCTTTGTTTAAGCTAGTGAAGTCGATGCACATGCGCAACGACTTCGTGTCCTTTTTAGGTACTAGTACAGGGTTTGCGGACCATTCTGTATGAATGACCTCTTCTATGAAGTTTGCGACTGTAAGTCGCGCTATCTCTTGTCCTATAGCTCTCTTCTTCTCTGGACCAAAACGCCTAAGGCCTTGCTTGACTGGTTTGGCGTCTTTTGCAACATTGAGGGAGTGCTCGGCTAGTTCTCACGGAACTCCAGGCATGTCTGATGGAGACCACGCAAAGATGTCTCGATTCTCACGGAGGAACTTGACGAGCTCACCTTCCTATTTGTCGCTGAGGGTGGTGCCGGTGTTCGTCGTCTTCTCAGCATCCTTGTCATCAATTTTCGCCTTCTTGGAGTGGGAACCTATTATGAAGGTGACGTCGTGTGAAGTTGGAGTCTTGTTTATGCCTGGCATAGGCTCCTGCTAGACTTCCTTCAGGTAACCTGCAAGTTCGCCTTTGCTGATGACGGCTTCTGCGAAGACGACATTGCCCAGCTCACACTCCCGCGCCTTCTTGTAGCTGCCGCTTATTGTGATGACGCCGTTGGGGCCAGGAATCTTGAGCTTGCTGTAGACATAGCATGGTCTTGCCATGAAGTTGGCAAAAGCCGGTCTGCCAAAGATGGCATGGTAGGCGCTTTTGAAGGGCACTACCTCAAAGGATACTTCTTGTTGTCGGTAGTTGTCCTCTTGCCAAAGGTAACTTCCAAAGTAATTTGTGCAACAAAGTTTGCCTGCCGTCCTGGGACGATACCATGGAACTTGACGTCGTTGTGCTTGAGCTGGGTTTCTGATAGGTGCATGCGTTTGAGGGTTTCTAGGTACAGGATGTTGATGTTGCTACGTCCATCCATAAGTACCTTTGAAAGCCGACAATTTGCGACTATGGGATTGACGACAACAGCAGAGTACCCTGGGCATTGGGGAATACGATATGGATGATCGTTGCGATCCCAAGTGATCGGTACTTCGTACCAAGTTGCATATTGGGGAACAACCGGCATAGTAGCATTGAGTTCCTTCCAGATGGCCTTCTCCTTTTTAGCCGAAGGGGTTGCCAGGAAAGTGACGAAGTTTTCTTCGACTCTAGGGAACTTGTTGTTCTTCTTAGCCTTTGTTGGTTCTTCGCCTTGATCTGATGAGCTGCTATCGTCCGCCTTTGCCTTGATCTGATGAACTTGTTGCTTCCTTGCGGACTTTGCGTTTGTTGTTCTTGCTTGACCTATATCCAGATTCGGGGTCTTTTTTCATGTCGCCATTGATCCTTCACTGCCTGTTGGTGTGGGTGCATTTGCCGAACTTGGTGTGATAGGTACAGGGGAGATCTTTGATGTCGTCATACGTGACCTAGATGTTCTTCCCGCCTTGGCTATCATTGTTCGGCTTCCATGGGCCTCCTCTTTTGTTCTGTCCGCCTTTGCTGTAAGCAAAGGCTACTTCATTGGAGGGGCCTGCATTGTCGTTTGGTGTGCTTTTTTCTTTGTCGACTTGCCCCGCCTTTCGTTGTTGTTGATCGAGATATCAAGCTTTGCATCTCCATCGACAGCACGAGCGTCGTCTTTTGCAATTGCGATATTGTTTGCACCATCAAGCAGATCTCCAAGGGTGGTGATTCTTTGGCTTGACAAGATGTAGGGCATCATGTTTCCTTTCTTCAAGCTGTGCATGAAAGTATGGATAGCTTGCGTCTCGGAGACACCTTTGCAACTTTTTTCATCTTCGTCCATCGTGCGATGAAATCGCGACTGGACTCATTCGTCTCCTGAGTGCAACGTAAGAGCTCTGGATAAGCCTTTGGACGTTTGTACATGCAGGAGAAGTGTTGTGTGAAGCAGCGATTCATGTCTTGCAAATTGTGGATACTTTTTTCCGGCAGGGTGTCGATCCAAAGTCGTGTGCAGTACCTTCTAACATCAGAGATAAGAAACGGACTGCAGCGTCATAGCCTCCGTTGTAAATTCCCACTGTGTTGAGGTAGTCAGGCAGCCATGTCTCGGGATTATCCACGATGTTGTACTTGTTCACAATCTTCTTCACATTGCCGAGCGCCTCTGGGAGCCGCACCTTGCGGATTGCCGGGCCAAAGCACTTGGGACCTAGATAGGTTTCTTCCCTTGCGGCTCTGATTTCATCTAGGCAAGTGCGGGCATCTGACACTTGGGTCTTTTCTTTTGCGCCGAGGCCTTGTTGATGTCGGTTCCGTCTTGATGATGTGGTGATCGAGATCTTGAGCGCCTGCATTGGCGGTCTTTGTCGGCATTCTCGTCGTCTCTCCTGTGAGGAGGTCGAGGCATGTTAAGCTCATCACCATTACGTGTCGGGGCAGCTTCTTTGTCACGATTCTTATCGCGGCTCTTCTCACGCCTTCTTTCCTTCCTGGCGGCCTTGTCTGCCTTGTCTTTTTGACGCTCCTCCCTGTGCCGGTTAAATCCCGTTCCTGATACATCATCGTGTCGTCGAGCCGGCTTTTCAGGTTGTTTGCTTTTGCCGTGGCTGCTAGACTCAAATGGATCATTGGGTGGTCCTGTGCCGGCTCCGGCGTTGCAAAGGATGGTGTTGTCAGCAAGGCGGCAGCTTGAGTTAGCTACCGCCTGTAGCTCTTCCGCCTTTTTGAGTAGTGCTTTTGAATAAAACACTTTCTCGTCAGTTGGGATCTCTTCGTCTTCCATGATCTCCCGTGCGGCTTCGATGTTGTTTGCAGGGGTGGAGAAGTATATCAAACCGTCTTTGTCTATGGTGTAAGGGTATCTCTGCCACGCCTTCTTCTTTTGGGCAGACAGTCGATCGAAATTCTTCGTGAGATCTCTATGGAGGAGAGGGTCGTGAGTCTCCTTCACGCGCCGGAATTTTTCTCTTTCCATGTGCCGGCAAAGATCTTCTTTGTCCTGAGCAGTAGCCTTGAGGGTTTTTTTTCCGTTTTGCAGAACCAAGTTATGGCGGATGCCTAACTCTGACTCACGAAGGAGGTATTGGCGCCTTTCTTCGAGTTCCCCCTGGGGTTGCATTGGGACCGAGCGGCGTCTTGAGTATGTCAAGTGCTTTCTTGCGCGCTTCGGACGTCAGCTTAGTCCCCAGATCTTTGTCAAGGTTTGCTTCAAAGGGGGAATTGCCTTTTGGCTTGCTTCCGGACGCTTTTATGGTATGGACGTCAACCTGTAACTCTAAGCTAGCAGATTTGGAAGGCGACTTCGACCCATCTGCATGCTTGCCAGGTGCATCTGTTTCCATAGGAGTTGGTCCTGCCATCATGACTTCTTTGGGACCTCCTATGTTGAAAGAGGTGACTTTTCTTGCGAAGTCGTTGTATGTGCTTTCAGTATCTGAGTTTTCCGCCATTGGGGTTGTGTTCTCAGATCCGTCTTCTGAGTCTGGCCAACTTGCAGAGCTGGTATAACGGACTTAGGATCGGAACCTGCCGGCTGATCGTCAGTGGTTGCGATTGTTCCTACAAAATGAAAGTCAGACTCCATGTAGCCTTCTGAGAAGCTGGAGCCAGTTTCGCTTTGTGAATCTAGATCGTAAGCTGCAAAGCCCTTAGGCGATGTTGGATGCGATCCATCTTCTGGGTGGTGGGCGGGGAAGAATTTTCCAGATCCCCTGGGGAATCCGTACGCGGCGGCCGTAAAGCCGGTGAAGATGTTGATGTCGCCGATGGGGATGATGAAGCTGGAGACGAGATCGTCGTCTGCCGGATTCCATGAATCAGCCTCCACGAAGCCGACATTGCCATACAGATTGGCGCCGCCTACCGCCATAGATCTTCCGATCTCGCCCAGAGTTCCCGCCTTGAAGGTGACGCCTAACGCCTTAGGCCCCACGGTGGGCGCCAACTGTCGGGTTATTGGATTCTTAGGCACGTAAGGAGGTGCCATGCTCCAACGATGTAGAGAGGGGAGGCATGGCGGTTTCTAGGATCGGGATTGCACACAACGGTTTACCCAGTTTCAGACCTTGCAGCGGTGGCAAGATCCTACGTACTGCTCTAATTCACTAGATGCGAATATGTGTACAAGTTACAATGTAGGTTTTGAGGCATGTCCCTTGAGGGAACAGGAGGCATGCAGGCTTATATAGGTGTCAGACCTTCTCTTACAAGGAAAGGCTAACCGACCTATATTAGCAGTGCTAGACTAACACGGGATAAACCATAATTTGTAATCTAAGGCGAATGTCGGTTCATCTGGATCCTGCTCAGCTTGTAGGCTTCCTCTTGCGCTTCAGCCCATTGGGCCGCCCGATAAGCCGAAGACTTTATGATCTCTTGGGCCATCATGATAAGTTGGTTTAGTCCACGTGGTCGGCATACCCGTTTGGTATATCCTCCACAGCATCCCAATAAAAGTGACAACGTGTACCGACGTTTCTAATAATGTCGTGGTATCGGCATAATTGATAGAAGACGGGGGTCCTCTAGCCTACGTATGGATTGTGGGGAAGAAGGTTGGTGTCGTCGAGGACGGGATTGAACACGGCGAGTTTACCCAGCTTCGAATCCCACAGCGGTGGCGGGATCCTACGTGCTGCTATAATTCACTATGAGGCAAATAGCCGTGAACGGGTTACAATGTGTATGATGCGTATTGAGGCGTTTGCCCTAAAGGCTCCCTGGTGGCCGGCTTATATAGGCGGCCAGACCCCAGGGTACAAGGTAAGTACTTGTCTGGCAAGTAAACAGAGTCCTAGACCTAGCCGGCTTAGTTGCCGCCTTCCGTCTTGGGCTTGGTGGCTTGATGGGCTTCGGCCTTCCGCCTTCCTTGGACCGTCCGCCTACTTCCTTGTACGTCAGCTATCTGGGCCGCCCGGCAGGCTTCGGCCTTACCACCCTTGGGCCACCCTGGACTAGCCGGATTGATCCATGTTGGTTATACCCCTAGTTAATATATCCCCAACATTAGCCCCCAGAAAGGTTGAAGTTCTCCAGGCGCCGACTTCTTCTTGATTCTTCATCTGCCAAAGTTGGCGACTGCAGGACTTGAACCATTCTGAAAATCAGCAGGCATGCGTGACTTGATATTGACATGCGGCCGCCTTTATCCATCATGGGAAAAGACGGCTACTCGGCAATCTTGCCGAACATTCTTCTTGACGGTTTCCACCTAGCCAGCTCACGACAGTTTGAAAACAGTCTAGGCGGGAATCTCGCCATGATCACAAATTGCGGGAAAAGAGGAGGCGTGGAGATCGTGCAATTGTGTGCTGCAACGGATGCTGGACACGTGTCCGACTAAAAACGCCGTTGCACAGGGAGCAACGCCTGGCCCTATAAATAGGTAGCCAAACGGTCCATTTTCACCACCCAGCCTTTGCTCTCCGTGCACTCTTGCCCTTTCCGCTTCTCTGCTTCTTGTTTCCGAGCGAGCTCCGGCGAACTCCTCTCCTCCGACGACCTTTCCTCGCGGCGATGTCCACCGGCCAGACTCCTTCGACGGCGTCGAGCGGTCCGGCGACCGAGACCGCGCCCGCGACGACGATGGGCGGCGCGATAACTCGTCCCGCGGCGGCGGCGACGGGCAATGTCGCCACCGCCGCCCCCCGGACTTCCACCGCGCGCGTGCCAGCGGCGGGTCCTTCGGCTCCTCCACTAACCACCGCGGCGATGACGACGGCGGGCTCCCCCGTCGACGAGGAAGAGGAAGCGGCGGACCTCGGGTCGCGCTACTGGCTACCTTCCATAGTCGACGAAGATGCCCTCCAAGATTTGGAGGCTGTCGGCTACCTCCCTACTCGGGAAGATTGCCGGTGGAGGGCCGCCTTCGGAGACGTCATCCCGGCCCCAAAAGCCGGGGAGCGGGTAATCCTCACCTCCCATCTAGTTAGGGGAATGGCGCTCCCGCCTTCCTCCTTTCTTAGCGAGGTTCTAGATCACTATGGGCTCCAGCCCCACAACATAGCACCCAATAGCATATTAGTCCTAGCCGGCTTCACAGCTCTGTTCGAAGGCTACCTAGGTATTAGGCCTAGTTTAGACTTCTTCAGATATTGCTTCCGTTGCCGGCGACAGACGGTGCCGGACGGCGGGCTGGCAACCTGCGGCAGCGTCACCTTCAACTGCCGCCAGGGCCGCCATACCTTGAGTCTGTCAAGGGCTAGACCTCCACGTTCTTCTACTGCCAAGATATGGCAGCGCCGGGCCGCCAAGTTGGCATCCCGGCATTCGTCAACGCGCCACCCATGCCTCGGCCATGCTGGGACGAGGCGGTGCCCAAGTTGATGGAGGAACTCCGCCTTATTCAAAGGCGGATTGAATTCCTCACGAGGACGATGGCTCCCCCTCTGCTGGATGGGGTCGACACCGTCATCTGCTGGCTCGGCCGGCAGATCCTCCCCCTACGGTACAGCCCGCACAAGATGTGTCAGTATTCGCCTACTGACACGGCCTCTCTCCGCGTGAGCGAAGAGATATTGCCGGTTGTCGACCTGGCATTCCGGCTCCGCAGCCTCGTCAAGGCGGGGATGGTGAAGGCGGCGGAGGGCGTGCCCATGCACACCCACGACAACCCTCCCCTCGAGGTAAATATTTTCTTCCTTGCCCCTTGTTTGACAGCTTTGCCGGCTAGGATTGAGTTCCATTAAACTTGTCTTCTTTCTCAGCTCTCCGACTTGGGGGAGGATGACCTAGCTCCCGACTTCTACGAGTCGGAAGCCGGGAAGACGAAGAAGCGCAAGGCGTCCGGCGCTGCTTCCTCTACGGCGAATGCCGAGAGGAAGAAACGGATCGCGTCGGCTACCGAGCCGGCTCTCGCCAACATTGGCGAGAACGCGGGGATTAACATCCCCCGAAGGTACTCAATTCTGCCTTTAACAGACGACAAAACTCATCAATACTGGCCAATTGACTGTGCTTGCTTTTTGTTGACAGGGAAAGGGTCGCAACTTCCCGGTTGACGACCAGACTTCTTGGCAAGGGTAAGCGGCCACAAGGTAGCTCGCCGGCTACTGTGCCGCCTACTCCTCAGCTCCAGGCCGGCGGTTTTATGGGCGACGCTCGTCGTCAGCCCCCGGCTCCGGCTTCTGGCGTTCCGCCAAGGGCCTCTTCCACCGACCGCGCGCCCAAGACTCCTCTACTGCTGGCTGAGGCTACGGCCGATGATGCCGCTCAATCGTGTGCCGTCAATGAAGGGTTGCTGGAGTCGACTGCCGGCGGGTCTCGGAGGGCAGCCCCGACTGCGGGAGGCGGCAAGGTCAGGGACCCTTGGTCCACCTTTAAGGAGGCCAAGGAGTCAACTTTGGCTTTCGCCAACTTCGCCTCGCAGGCCTTCGCCGACTTGGAGGGCGACTTATCTGTAAGTTCTTGCCACTTCGGCATATACATAGTCTTTCCCCCGAGCACTTAGATGGCAAGTCAAAAATAAAAGAATTATTGACTGCCGGCTTAGTGGTTACTCGACAATATGTTTTATGCCTTTATTTGTCCCGCAGGGCCTTGTGTCCGCCAATGTCAAGCTCCTCTCCTCCCCGGTCGAGATAAACCAGCGGTGCCGCGACCTGAAGAAGGACTGCGAGGCCAAGGACCTGCGGATTGCCGAGTTGGAGGCGGCCCGCAAAAAAGATGAAGGTAGGGTTAATCCTCCTCGCCTTCAGCTATACTTTCGACTTATGTTGCTGTCAATCATTTAGTTAGCGAATCCATATTTGTAGAACTGCTAGACCACGCCTAGGATATTCTGAAGGCGTCCACTGATATGCAAGCTCTTATGAATGAAGCTTCTGACTTGGCGGCCGCCAACTTGGAGCTGAAGGCGACTCACCAGAAGGAGATGGAGGCCCAGCAACTCAAGTTTGCGCAGGAATCTAGCCAGCTCACTGGTGAGCTGGAAAGCCTGCGCAACAAGTTGGCGGAAGCGGAGAAGACGGCTGCGGAGGAAATCTCCAAGCAGACTTCTCGCGCCCAAACTGCGGAGGATGCGCTGGCAACTCATATGATTGAGTTGTCCGCTTTCCATAACTCGGTCCTTGGTAATTTCTTACTCCTTATTTGATGTTGCCATTCTGCTTTAGCCTGAGCCAGACTAATGGCTTTATTTTTGATTCAGTTCCCGCCGGTTTAGGCGATGACAAGGTTGTCAGCCCCCGCCTGGATCGCCTTGCGCGTCTAGGCGAGCTGATCACCGAGACTTTGGCGGCGTCCAAGCGGTTTGCCGCCAAGTTCTTCACCTCCTCCGGCAGCCAGGAACCGACCGAGTTCAGCGACGTGCCCCCTATCTTGGAGCAGGCGACCAAACTGCACAAGAGTTCGCTGAAGTCGGCGGCTCGGGGTGGTGCCAAGACCGCGCTTGGGTTATTCATGGCGCACTACCCCGAGGCGGAGATAGAAGCCGTCACCGAAGGCATGCCGTCAATGTATGAAGACGGCAGCGAGGTTGAGCCGGCCGCTGTTTTGGACAGCGTTGCCGGCTACGCCACGCGGGTTGCCGACATGGTCGACACTTCAATCTTCTACCGGCGCCATCCTGTGCCTGGTGGAGAGGGAACTGAAGCTGCCGGCGCGGCCGAGGCGGAGGGGAGCGATAGTTCCGGGGCTGAGGTTGTCAGCCCCCAAGCCTGATGTAGACGCTCCCCAGAGCCATATCTTTTCTGTCCTTGCCTTCTGTTAGCCTTACTTGTCGGCCCCTGAAACAATGCAACATTTGTAATATTTGTATATACTTTTGTTGCTGCTTTGTTAGGCGGAAACTATCTGACAATTTTTATTTTGTCTTTATTTATATGGCCCGCCTTAATTTTACCCTGACTTATATGTTTGACTTTTTGTATGTTGACGAAACCTCAGCCGGTAACTTTAGCTGAAACAACCAGGGCTAAACCATGCGTTTAGAATCAGAGACCAAAGCCAACATGTTGGTGTCAAAGACATACTAGTAGGCGAACCACATATAAGTAATCAGAGGTACAGGAATTAGGCGGCGCAAAAAGGTTTATTTTTGCTTTGGGTTGGCTCGAAAGCTGCAAGTATCTACTAGTTTGAACCTTTGTACGGAGCTAGAAAATAGGTAACTTAGATACATAGGGGAAATATGATTGCAAGAAAAGACAAAAGATGGCATGCTTCTCAACACAGATGAGGAACCATAGACTTTTATTTCATAATCATATTTAACTTATTACAATTATAAATTGCTAAGTGTAGAAAGGACGTAGCTGCTCAATATTCCAAGGCCGTCTTGTTTGCTCGAACGGAACGACAATGCCTTTTTTGCGCTTGGTTCCCCTTTTTCCTGCCGCCTTCTTGCGCATTTTCTTTTCGTCTTCGTCACGGATGTCGGCCAGGTAGTAGGAACCATTGAGCAACGCCTTTGTGACTATAAACGGTCCTTCCCATGGAGGGGATAACTTGTGCAAGCCTTTTATGTCTTGAATTAGGCGGAGAACCAGGTCACCTGTTCTGAAGCTTCGCTTCCGCACTCTCCGGCTATGATAGCGGCGAAGTTGTTGCTGGTACAAGGCGGAGCGATGGAGAGCGACGTCTCTTTCTTCGTCTAGCAGGTCTAGGCTATCCTGTCTTGCACCTTCTACGTCTTGCTCGATGTAGGCTTGAACTCTTGGGGAATCGTACTTCATGTCGGTAGGTAGCACTGCCTCAGCGCCATATACTAAGAAGAAAGGACTGTAGCTGGTAGACCTGTTTGGCGTTGTGCGCAAACTCCATAGTACCGACTGCAACTCATCTGCCCAGGCGCCGGCTGCCCTGTGTAATGGAGCTTCGAGACGAGGCTTAAGTCCTGATAAGACTAGGCCATTTGTACGCTCTACTTGTCCATTGGATTGAGGGTGTGACACGGATGCCAAATCCAGCCGGATACCCAGATCGCTGCAGTATTCTTCTATGTCGCCTTGAGACAGGTTGCTGCCATTATCGGTGATAATGTTGTGTGGAACTCCAAACCGAGAGATAATTCCCCAGAGAAAATTGGTGGTTGTTCGTGCGTCAAGTTTGCTGATCGGTTTAGCTTCGACCCATTTGGTGAACTTGTCGACAGCGACCAATAGGTGGGTGTACCCACCACGCGCCTTTTTGAAGGGACCCACCATGTCTAAGCCCCAGACCGCGAACGGCCAGGTGATTGGGATTGTCCTTAGTTCCTGTGCCGGCAAGTGAGGTTGACGGGCGTACAATTGGCAGCCTTTGCATGTCTTTACGATGTTCTCGGCGTCTTCTTTGGCGGTGAGCCATTAGAAACCTTGGCGGAAAGCTTTGGATACAATGGACCTGGCGGAAGCATGATGCCCGCAGGTGCCAATATGTATGTCCTTCAGAATTTCCCGGCCTTCTTCCGGCTGTATGCATCGCTGATAGATGCCGCAGGTGCTTCGCTTGTATAGCTCGCCTTTTATTATCGTGAATGCCTTGGCTCGCCTTATGATCTGTCTTTTTAGCACCTCATCGTCCTCCGGCAAGTTTTTGTCGATTAGAAAATCGAGATATGGGACCGTCCAATCCGGCTGTGTCAAGTAGACAGCGAGACTTGCCGCTTCTACCGGTTCTTCTGCATCGGGGTCCATCAAATCGGCGCCTTTAATGGATGGCTTGTGCAAATGTTCCAGGAAAATATCTTTTGGTACCTTTTTGCGTTCCGATCCTAGTCTTGCAAGTGTGTCCGCCGCCTCGTTCTCAGCTCTTGGAACATGCCGGACTTCGTAGCCCACGAAGTTTTTTGCGAATTCGTCAACTTTGGCCCTGTAAGCCGCCATTGTTGCGCTTTTCGCATCCCATGTTCCGCTTACTTGCTGCGCGACCAAATCTGAGTCGCCATAACAGAGGATTCTTTTGACGCCTAGGTCGTTTGCCACGTGTAACCCATGAAGCAAGGCTTCGTACTCGGCAACGTTGTTGGTTGCTGTGAAGTGGATTTGTAACACGTAGCTAAGCTTGTCACCTTTAGGCGTGTGTAGAACGACTCCAGCCCCCGAGCCTTTAAGCATCTTTGATCCGTCAAAGTGCATGACCCAATATTCTGACTCGGGGAGTGTAGTTTCCTCCATGGCCTCTGTCCAGTCGGCGACAAAGTCTGCAAGCGCTTGAGACTTAATGACGGTCCGTGGTTTATAGACTATATCAAAGGCGGCAAGTTCGATGCCCCATTTGGCAACTCGACCTGTTGCCTCTGCATTGTTGATTATGTCTCCCAACGGTGCCTTGCTGACTACTGTCACTGTGTGTTCCTGGAAGTAATGCCTAAGCTTTCTGGCGGCGAAGAATACACCATAAGCCAGCTTTTGGTAATGCGGATACCTCTGCTTGGAGGCGGAGAATACTTCACTGATGAAGTAGACCGGTCGCTGCTCACACGTCGCGGCTTCGTTCTCCTTTCTTTCCACAGCCAAGACATCGCTGACAACAGCTCATGTTGCCGCGATGTATAGCAGCATTGGTTCCTGTGATCGAAGTGCTGCCAATATCGGAGCGGATGTGAGGGCCTCCTTAAGTTGTTGTAAGGCGGCATCTGCCTCTGCTGTCCACTCAAAGTTGTCGGATTTCTTCAATAGCCGGTAGAGAGGCATTGCCTTTTCCCCTAGGCGGCTTATGAAACGACTGACGGCTGCCGCCGATCCGGCTAGGCGCTGCACGTCCTTCAGACAAGTAGGTCTGGATATGTTTTGGATGTCCTTGATCTTATCCGGATTAACCTCGATCCCTCGTTCTGAGACGATGAACCCTAGCAGTTTGCCGGCTGGAACGCCGAAAACGCACTTGGCGGGATTGAGTTTCATCTGATACCTCCGGAGATTCTGAAACGTTTCTTCCAAATCCTCTAGGAGATCTGCCTTCTTTTTCGACATTACCGCGATGTCGTCTACATAGACGTGAACATTGCGGCCGATCTGTTCGTGCAGGCAATTTTGCATACAGCGCTGGTATGTTGCCCCTGCATTCTTCAGGCCAAAAGGCATTGTAATGTAGCAGAAAGTCCCATATGGAGTGGTGAAAGATGTTTTCAACTGATCTGACTCTCTCATCTTGATTTGGTGGTATCCTGAGTAGGCGTCCAGAAAACAAAGCAGCTCGGAGCCTGCTGTGGAGTCTACGACTTGGTCAATTCTAGGCAGCGCAAAGGGGTCCTTTGGGCAGCACTTGTTAACACCGGTATAGTCAATACACATCCTCAGCTCTTTATTCTTCTTTGGAACAAGTACAGGATTTGCCACCCAATCGGTGTGTACAGCTTCTTTTATGAAATTGGCGGCCTTCAGCCTATTTATCTCCTTTCCTATAACCTTGCGTCTCTCATATCCAAAGCGTCTTGTTGCTTGCTTCACCGGCTTGGATCCTTTTATGACGTTGAGCGAGTGCTCGGCAAGTTCCCTCGGTACACCAGGCATGTCGGAAGGCGACCATGCAAAGATGTCACGATTCTCACGGAGGAACTCAACGAGCGCGCCTTCCTATTTGCTGTCAAGGTTGGAGCCGATGACAACTTGCTTAGACTTGTCACCTGGGATGAGGTCCGCCTTTTTGGTGTCTTCTGAAGCTTCGAAGGTCTTCTTGACATCAATCTTTGGCCTTGGCATGGAGTTGTCTGAATCCGCCCCGAGCAGCGCGAGTTCTTCCTTGTGGATGACGGCTTCTGCGAAGGCGGCCATGCCACGCTCGCACTCCTTGGCTTTCTTGAAGTTACCGGAAATCGTGATGGTTCCGTTTTCCCCCGGCATTTTAAGCTTGCTGTATATGTAGCACGGCCTTGCCATGAACTTGGCAAAAGCCGGTCGTCCGAAGATTGCGTGATAGGCGCTTTTGAAGGGGACAACTTCGAACCGGAGGAACTCTGAGCGGTAGTTCTCTTTTGGTCCGAAAGTTACCTTCAGCCTGATGCTCCCCATTGACTTTGCTTGCCTGCCGGGCACTATGCCGTGAAAAGTGAGGTTGCTGTGGTCCAGCTGATCCTCTGATAGGTTCATGTGGCTTAGTGTGTCATAGTACAGGATGTTGAGGCTGCTGCCGCCATCCAGAAGTACCTTTGTGAGTCTGAAGTTGTCGACAATGGGATCGACGACAAGGGCGTACTTGCCTGGGTGAGGAACGTGATCAGGGTGGTCGGACCGGTCCCAAGTGATCGTTGCCTCCGACCAGTTCAAGTACTGGGGGACGTCCGGCATTGTCGCGTTGAGTTCGCGCATTTCCGCTTTATCTGCCTTGGCCGAAGGCGTGCCGACAAAGCACACAAGAGATTCTTTGACCTTCGGATACGGCTTCTTTTTCTAGGCGGCTGCGTCGTCTTCGCTTGAGATAGACATGTCGTCGTCATCCTCATCCTCCTTGTTGTCTTTCTTGTCGTTCTTCTTTGACTTCTTTGACTTCCAGCCGACTGTGGGATCCTTTTTGAAGTCGTCCATGAAACGGCACTCGCCAAGCATATGGTTGACCTTGCCCAATGAGGCGTGGATGGGACATGGCAAAAGCTTTGCCTGTTCATAAGTGATTCGCGCCGCCTTAGGCGCTGAGCCGGCTTCGCGACTATCTTTCTTATTCTTCCACTTCTTTTTGCCGGCATTTCATTGGAAAGCTGCGGCTACCTCATTGGAAGGTCCGGCTTTGTCATCTGCCGCCTGCTTGCGCTTGTTGTTCCGCTTTGGTATGATGTTGACGTCTGGATCATCGTCCCGGGCGTCGTCATCCGCCGCCGCGTATTGGGCGGCCAGGTTGAGCATCTCACCAAGGTCCGTGATTTGCTCGCGGACGAGCCTATGACGGAGCAAGGACTTCTTCTCTAGGCCCGTGTAGAAGGCGTGGATAGCCTGTGCGTCCGAAACACCATGACAGTTGGCTTTTTCGGATATCCAACGGCTGACAAAATCTGTCATGGTTTCGTCCGGCTTTTGGATACAGCGTTGCAAATCCGTGTAGGTATTTGGACGCTTGTATGTTCCTTGGAAGTGCTGGGAGAAAACCTTTTCCATGTCGTACCAGCTATGGATGGACTTTTCAGGAAAGTTGTCGATCCAAGCTGTTGCCGTGCCTTCCAACATGAGAGGTAGGTAGCGGACGACAATATGGCTGCTCCCGCCGGCAATCTCTATGGCCATGGCATAGTCGGATAGCCATGAGTCCGGCTTAACGAGGCCGTTGTACCTAGAACAGTTTTTTTACACTGATGTCATGTCCTTAGGGAACGGCTCTCTGCGGATGGCATCACCGAAGCACTTTGGTCCAGAGTATAGCGGCTCCTTTCCTCTTGCTATGTCTTGTAGGAGGTGTCGTGCGTCTTTTGGATCGAGCTGCCGTGCGCCTCTGTTTGCGTCCGGCTCGTCCTGCGTTGCCCGGCTTATGCTGCGCCTGGGCCCTTCTACCTCCTCCCTCTTCTTGCTGCCAGTGCTACGCTGCGGAGATCGGCTTCGACCTCTCCTGGGAGGGTCGTTGCCGGCATCTTTTCTAGGCGGTCGCCTGTTGTTCCGGCTACCGCCATTGTCGCGTCTTGGCTGAGATGGAGGTGGTAGGTCTCCTCTGCTTCCCGTCCTTGAATTCTCGTCCCGCCTTGGCTTTGGCGGCGGCGCCTTCTCTGGAGGGGGCGTTGCCTTCCTTTTGTCGCCATGGCTACTGGAGCCAGACGGGCCTTCGGGGTCGGCACCGGGTGCAGCTTTGCACTTGCCCGACTTAGACTCTAGGTCTCCCCCGCGAGCATCCGCCATGTGGCCGTAGGAATCAGCGTGAGCTTGTTGTTCTAGGGCCTTGCTCACGAAGTGTCTTGCGTTGGCCAGCTTTTCTTCCGCCGTGTAAGTGTTGTCGTCCAGGGTATCTAACGCGGCGGCCGCGTTGAGGACAGGGGTGCAGAAGACAACATCCCCCCTTCTGTCCACTTGATGTGGTGCCGTACGCCAGTCGAACCCTAGATCTTGAGCCGCTGTCGTTGCTTGCGTAGGCGGCTCTTTTCCACGGCGGTTTTTGATGACCTTTTCTCCTCAAAGAGTTGCCGGCTTGTTTTGGCCGACATCTTCTTCTGCTCTTTCTCGATCTTCTTCGCAAGGCTCTCAACGTGCTCCTCTCTTTTTCGCAGGAAGTCAGAGTGCTTAAGCATGTTAAGCCTAAGCTCTTCCACTTCGTCGAGTGGGGTGTTTTTATTCACCGGAGTATTCATGATCTCGTCTACTTATTTGATGACGGAGAGCAAATCCGTGGGTTTGCTGCTGCCGCCTTTCTCGAGGCCAGTTTTCTTCTTTGCGCACACCTTGTCGGAACTTTCAATGAGCTGGCCGGCAGTGGTATCGCCGGCTTCTTCCGCCGGCTTGTTTTGCGCCTCCGAAGTAACTGGGGTTGTCTCGTGACCGACAACAACCATCATAGCCAGCTTGTCAGGCATGTCTGTATCCGCTGTACCCTCTGAGGGAGCCGGATTACCACTGGAAAAGCGGGTTTTGATCTTCTCTTCGAAGAGACTAGCATCATCATCGGAGTCAGAGTCTACGTTGACTTGAACGGTAGATCTGGATCCGGCATCTGACATCGCATCCTCCTGTAGAGCAGGGAGGATTGACTCAGGATCGTTGTTTTTCGGCTGGGAGTCGGATCCCAGTCCGACAACTCCGACGAAGTGGAAATCAGATTCGGCCGATTCCTGGGAGAAGGCGGATTCAGATCCATCTTGCCGGTCGACTGCTTGGTCGAAGGGTTGGTGGGTGGGGTTGTAGAAACGCGGTGGCGTGTACCCGATGAAAACGTCGATCCCTCTGATCGGTATGATTGCGCATCCGATAAGGTAGTCGTCCGCCGGGAGCCAGGACTCATCCGAGTTGACGTAGCTATGGCCGCCATACCTTGTGACGCGACCGACGGCGATCTGCTTGCCCACGCCGCCAAGTGTTCCCGCCTGGAACGTGACGCCAGGAACCTTATGCCCCACGGTGGGCGCCAACTGTCGTGGTATCGGCATAATTGATAGAAGACGGGGGTCCTCTAGCCTACGTATGGATTGTGGGGAAGAAGGTTCGTATCGTCGAGGACGGGATTGAACACGGCGAGTTTACCCAGCTTCGGATCCCACGGCGGTGGCGGGATCCTACGTGCTGCTATAATTCACTATGAGGCAAATAGCCGTGAACAGGTTACAATGTGTATGATGCGTATTGAGGCGTCTGCCCTAAAGGCTCCCTGGTGGCCGGCTTATATAGGCGGCCAGACCCCAGGGTACAAGGTAAGTACTTGTCCGGCAAGTAAACAGAGTCCTACACCTAGCCGGCTTAGTTGCCGCCTTCCGTCTTGGGCTTGGTGGCTTGATGGGCTTCGGCCTTCCGCCTTCCTTGGACCGTCCGCCTACTTCCTTGTACGTCAGCTATCTGGGCCGCCCGGCAGGATTCGGCCTTACCACCCTTGGGCCACCCTGGACTAGCCGGATTGATCCATGTTGGTTATACCCCTGGTTGATATATCCCCAACAAATAACGTTTAGCTTACACATTTACGGACACTTTATTGATATCGCCCGTGGAGATTCTCTACTATATAATATTGCTTGGGGGACACCGGTCGTAGGTCGTGACGATTTTGCACTTTAGCCCCTAAGCTTTTAGCTAATCAACCTGCTATCCCTTTTCAAGTCAATCAAAACGTTTTGTGACTAATTTTCTCCTCAGGTGTGACGGAAGAAAGAAAAAACGCTGCCGCCCCTGTTCTTTCCGCCGCCGCCGGCCGGCTCCCAACCTCCTGCACCATGCTCCCGCCCAGCACCCAAGACCTAGCCATCCTTCTCCCCATGCCGCCTCCAAGATGCAAAGCGCCACCAGCCCCGCTCCATCTAGGCTCGCCTGAGCCACCGTGTTTACCTCCACGTCGTCCTGCATCAGATCAATCGAAGCTAACAATCGAAATCGAGGGTCGAGCTTAGGGATTGATGAGGGATTGTCGAACCACGGTGCACTGAAGCAAGCCGCGGTATTCGAAAACTGCCAGGGAAAAGGATCGAGATTCAATGGCAGGATGAATCAGTGGTGACAAACGCTAGGCTTCATGATCCGTGGAAAGGGACCACCGATTGAGTCTGAACCATGTACTTTTTGGCAGGCTCTATTAGAGGAATTTGGAACCTTGACCGTCCTCCCAAAGTTCACCAATTTGTATGAAGGTTTGCCCATAATATTCACCCTCTGCCGGTGAATATTGCTAGGAAAATTGTGGGCCGTGAGTCACTCATCTGTTTATTGTCTCAGGTGAGTAAGCAATCTTTACAAATGACCTTTTTTAGATAATGGAAGCGTGCTTTATTACCCCGCCTCTGCATAGTTTACCGATGCCTATATCACTTCTCACTACAGTCTACAGACCCTGACATTAAATTGCTTATAGTTTAGTTCACTCTGAAAGTTCACTACCCATACATGGATCCAAGGCAAGCATTATTTGAATACCGTAGAGGACATGAAGTCTAAATAATTCCTGATTTCATTTGGCAGAAAAGAAAATAAAAGCTACCAGTTAAGATAATAAAGATCCTAATCTAGCATCACAGTTCTACTAGAGCTTTCAACGAGTCAATGAGATAGCCTAAATATTCACATATAATAATTATGTCTTCATTCCTCTGTTTAAAATAGCCGGCTATTTTGTTTAGCCCCGGCGATTTCAGAGGCTACGAAAGGCTATAGCCGGGCTATAGCGCAGCTATGACCATATAGCCGCGTTGATTAATAATGGGGAAAAAATAGTATTCTAACAACATATATCTGTATATATATGCCAGTAATTTACAAATGTATAAGATATTAACATAGCCACATAATAGATATGAAGAATAATAAGTTCCGGACATAGTTTTGTCCCCATATTATAAAATTAAGCGGGATAATTTTTTTTCAAATTTTTTTGGGACTCCTATAGCCGGTATAGCCTGAAAAATAGCGGGTTAAATCCATTTAGCCGGGATATAGCCGGACGATAGCGGCTATTATCTCTATAGCCTATGAAGGACTTAGCCGTAGCGCGGAGCCTCTGGCAAGGCTATAGCCAGGCTATAGCCGGCTATTTAAAACAGAGTTCATTCATTTTCTCCAATTGTTTAGAACCTACAATGGCCGAAGCAGCTCAAAGTGTTTAACTTGTGTATATGCTAAGCTGAAAGCACATAACATTAAGACATTTAGGACATCAGACCTACTACCTTCATGGGTCTTACGCAAGAACAGCAATTGTGAAGTTATCAGCCGCTTTAATGCTACAAAATTTACCACTTGTAATTTAATGATTATACTGTACCAGGAGTGAACTCGTCATCTATGTAATAAAAGGTCCCCTCTATTTCCTGTTATTTCTGTTTCTTCATGTTTATATGTTGGATCTAACAAGTATATTATATATTATCTCTTTGGGTAGGAAAAACTGAATAATAGCTTGCCAAGCCCTCAGAATTTTGAAAGAACTTTCAAGGATTGAAATCAGGTCCGAAATTTTCTATGTACTCATTTGAAACAAAGATTTAGCTTATAAATCCAATGAAAATCGTATTCAGTGAACTCAATTAATCTGAATTTTGAAACAATTATTTTCCATTTTTTTTAAGAAATTATAATATGAGCTTAGGACCGTGTGAAAAAATTACTGTATGACTTGGCTATAAGGACAATTTAATTTATTATTAGATAATAACATATTAGAGTACAGGTTTTATAAACCATAAAACACGGTTAAGGGGGAAGACAAAACATACATAGAAATTCGAAGTTCTTTGAACAAATTAACAAATTTATTCATTCAACAAACAGTGTGTCACGTGAACTACATTTTGAATATTTGGGGGGAAAGATGAAAATCCATTTTTGATTAGGTTGTCCATATTTAGCCAAATTTATTTCCCCCTAGCAACGTACGGCTATTTTGCTAGTATATGATATAATTGAATGAGTCCGGTGTTTAGGACCAAAACGGTGCCAACGATTTCCGGTGAATGTACTGTACTGGTTCAAATGGGAGGAGCATACAGATCCAGAACGTAATTATCGAGCTTCCACCTTTCACTTCCAATTGGCAGCCAAATTCATTCCCCATTGCTCACCACCGTCCTCCGTAGGCCGTAGCTGCATCGCACAAGATCGTACTGTATTAGTTACTGCAAACCTACGTGCAGTTTTTTTTTCGCCCACCGGATGTACAAGAGAATACAGCCCATCCGCCCCAGACAAAACGCTCCAGTTTGCTTCCGCACTGTTGCCAGTTTTAGGTTTAGCGTTGTCCGACAAGTGGCCCCACTAACGTTTCCCCTTCATTTCCATCGGCTCTTATATAAGCCGACGATCGACCCTGACATCGCAATCATCACCTCAATTCTCTTTCTCTCGCTAAAACCTCTCTTTCTTCTCGCGCCGGTCAGGCAATGGCGAAGGGTGGGATGAGCAAGCTGAGGTGCATGATCAGGAGGTGGCACTCCTCGAGCCGCATCTCCCGGTCGCCTTCGTCCGGCGACGACGACGGCGACATCGTGTCGCACGCTGGAGACGAGGGTGCCGCGCGGCGCGGCGCCTCGTTCCACGGCGCAGACGAGGTGCCCAAGGGCCTGCACCCGGTGTACGTCGGCAAGTCGCGGCGCCGGTACCTCGTCGCTGAGGAGCTCCTCGGGCACCCGCTGTTCCAGAACCTCGTGGACCGCACGGGCGGCAGCGGCGGCACCGTCGTGGGCTGCGAGGTCGTGCTGTTCGAGCACCTCCTGTGGATGCTGGAGAACGCTGACCCGCAGCCGGAGTCCCTCGACGAGCTCGTCGAGTACTACGCATGCTGAGGGGCTCGATCGTCCGGAACGGTCGCGCAACAAAGTCGATCGGAATTGTTCGTGGCGGTCGCCAATCCGTGGGGTTAAACGCCAAGCGTCAGGGGCAGAACAAGAAAGCATGGGTTCGTTTTACTCTAACCTCGGTGTCATCGATGCTAATCTATCGGGGAGTTGCAAGTGTCATCGGTACTAATCTGGGAACCACCATTGTTACCATGCGCTCTCTGGACTGGACGCTAGCTGTTAATTCTCGCCCCTAATGGATCGTTTGTAATAGCAGCATCTGATTTCCATTGTTTTTGTTTTTAAGATCTTCTCCAACGAGATCTTGTGGCAAGTGCATCCATGCACGTTTCATCAATCTACAAATTGTTCGAAGCTTCTTACTCCGTCGGCGCTTGCTACACCTGCAATACACTCTCCAAATTTAACCAACTCGAAGCTGGCTCTTTAAATTATGTAAACCCTCAACGGCCATGGTTTTGTTGGAGACAGAGCGCCAGCACGCGGTGCGCTTGCGAGTCCTGGTAGGCAAGCTGGCACTGGCAGGTGCTTAATTTGTTGTTTGATTGTCTTGTCAGGGCCTAATCATCTCCGCTTTTAATCACGTCGTTTGACTGGATGATGATGACATCTCCTCGCATCGCACACCAGAAGAGCGAACAGGCTGGCGCGTTTGGTCCCAAGCAAGAGAAGAGATGGACCATCCGTCCACGCGTGAAACACAGTCGAGTCCGCGATGCAACTTGCGAAACTAGTAGAGGGCTCCCCTGCAACAGCAGTAGTGGAACAAGTGCTCCCAATTCAGCTCACAACCCGTACCTGCAAAACTAAAAGTGTGGATCGGACGTCCCGTCACCCATAGGCCATAACACGTCTGATTAGTTAGCTCAAGCTCAGGGGATGGAGGGGGTTGTACTGATCCCGAAAAATTACCACTAATCTGTTTACTTTTAGTGTATTTCAGGGGATGAGAGGGAAAAAATTCCCAAATATCTCCCACTAATTACCTCATTTTTATCCAAAACAAAAACTCTAGTCCATGCTATTGTATTGTAGGGGAAGAGTATTTGTGGGGATGTGTGAGGATTGGGTATTCACCAAATCCCTCATATCCCCACTCTCCCCATCCCCTAGAAAACCCTTTAGTAAACAAGGCCTTAGGCTAACTCTAAGGCGCCCCCTACGATCTGTTTGGAGCACCGTGCACAGGTGTCAGACCCATTTTCGACAGGATCGGGCCATGGCACACAACAGTGACCTTATTTGGTTTGTTTATGCATGTTCTAAATAATCTACACCCAACACTAAAAATTAGAACGTATGTTTTTTTAGCGGTGTATGGCCTTCACTAGCTCCAGGTCAATAGTCTCCTCCACTCCGACCTACTCCTCGTCGAAATCGAAATCCTCCTTCTCACCAGCAGGCTAGATTTCGGCTCCGGGACACGGGATTCTAGCTATTCCCGTGACGTACTTATATTCGTCGGTGTCTCGAAGGGTGGAGGAGACCTGCTCCAAAGACATCCTTGCCTACTCAAGTAGGCCGCACATATCCGGTGGCGACAACATAGATAGTGGGGGCGGCCGAGATGCGAGATATCGGTCCACGATCTCGTGCTAGAGCTTTCCAGCGCGCACTTGATCTACTTGATGAGGCTGTGCAGCGGGTTCATGTCGGAGCGAGAAAGAGAACCACGGTGGCAAAGTGTGGCGCACTGGGAGGAGGAGGGGAGGGGGGGAGCGACACGGTATTTATGGTTTGCGGTGACGGCACAATTTATGGTAGGTGGTTCCGTGTTGGCAGATTTATGGAGGACAACAGGCGAACGTCTCCATGTCCTTTTGTCGATTTTCAACCCAAGTTTAAGTTGAAAATGGTCAAATGAGAGTCCGGTTATACGGGTCTGTTTGCACTGCGGTGTCGTGTTGTGGTTTCCCTTACCAGCTTGTTGTCATCCATTGCAATGATCGATACAGCACGGCCTCGACAGGCTATCCGATCAACGAACTCTTGCTTGGGGACTTAGGGCATGTACAATGGTAGAGAAGACACGATTTTCCTTAGTCATCCACGTTATTTAGGGAAGACAAAACTATAAGTTATACAATGCATCATCTCTTATTACCATCCCTAGCAATTAATGAGAATTAATTATAGTTTGGTAGGAAATTAAAGTTTTAAGACAAAGCAAGTGGTACAATGGTGAAATTAGTCTTCTCTTATTTCATAAGAGATCATCCCTTAACTAAGGGAAGACAACCTTCCCTTTCTTCATTCTCTATCCGCCACCTAGATCATTATCCTACGTGTCAACGCTAAAAGAAGGCTGATGTCATCACATTGTACGTGCCCTTAGCCCTCCCTATCGTCAAAAGGAACCGATGTGTTCGTGCTATCTTTCTTTTTTGTCAGGACAACAAGATAGCTACAAATCGTTCAATATCGACAACTGGGGCAAGTGCAACTCGGAAAAAAGGTGCATGGTATGCACGATCAGGAACAGTATTTGCCCAGCGGAGATTAAACTAATACGCATCGTGTTCTGTACAGCACTACTGCTAGCTCGGATGCTTCTTAGCTTTAATCTAAGCTAACCGAAACGGGAGGAGTAATGGTTAGTTTATAATCGAATTGGTTGGTTATGATTAAAGTTTTAAAATTCCCTTTTGTAAATAAAATAAAAAAATCAGAAGACCGCGGTGGTGCTCTGCTTCTCCGCGCCGGCCGGCTGATCCATCGAGTTAGTTGTTGGTTGTTGGTATAGACGTATAGTAGTAGTAGGTGGACTGTGACTGTCTTGCGACCGGCGAGCGCCTGATCCAACTAATCAAGTATCGGTCTGGCAGCTAACCTAGCTAGGTGAACATAAATAATCCATGCAAATATGCAATGCTACTCATGAAACGGGTCCATCTGATGTTAACTGGTGTCTGATTACGCTTACACCCTTTTATTAGAGCAAATCAGTGTCCAAATGTTACACGACTTACAGGTGAACACAATTTTTTTGGAAACATCAAAAACAAAAACACGACTAATAGAAGAATACAAATTTAGATAATGTGGAACAAATTTAAACACTAATGGAACAAATCACAAACTATAGGTGAGAAAGAAAATATTGTCCATGAAACAAATTGTGACTTCCGGAAACAAACATTGTAGCAGACGAAACCAAATTTATTACATAGAGAACAAAATAACATCTAAGAAAGCGAAACAAAATTTGATCAAACTTATAGAACACTGGGAACAAATCTCGACTACGAGTGGAACAAAATATCACCAATACATCCAAACTAGTTACGACAACTGAAACTGGAACGTAACCGTAGAGTCCAACAGGTTGCGCCTACAAGGGGAACAAAAATAGATACTAAAAGGAACAAAGTCACACTACCGTTTGGCAAATATTTGATGTCAAGGAACAAACTGAATCTTTACCAGAACAAAACTATAGAGTCCAAGGAACAAGTCACACTATAGGAAAAAAAATGGACTACAAGTAATAAAATCAGGTTACCATTAAGCAAAAAAAAAGACGTGGAGAAACAAATTGAATCTATTTAGAACAAAGTTGTAGAGTCAAAGTATCAAGTCACGCTTACACGAGAAACAAAAAATGATATAACAAGGAATAATCACGTGAGGCCAAATATTATAATGTCACCGAAAACAAAAGAAATTATAGCACCAAGGAAAATATAGAAAATAGGATGCGATGTGGCGTGGCTGACCTAACAAATACCAACTTGGATGTTAATAGAACAGATTTAGCCGAATCCATTTTAGCCATCTTAATGGGTCAAGCCCAACAAGCCAGCCTTTTTAATGTTTTTATTCAATTTGACTGTTTTTAATGTTTTTATTCAATTTGACTGTTTAAATGGGCCAAGCCCATATGATGGTCTACCTGGTCCCACTTGTCAGAACTTGAACCCACTTGTCAATTCTGGTAGGCTAATTGGGCCTAGCCCAACAACTCAACTTTTTTTATTGGACGTGAGCTTTATTAGTCAATTTATTTTTAGTTCCTGGCTTTCATCAGCACCATTTTCATATGGGCCTCAAACTCAGGTTCCAAAAAAATTCAGCTTATTAAATATGTAATTATTTTGAGAAAATATATATAATTCATATTCAGCCAAAATACTGAAGCCCAAAATATAATATCTCAAAGTATTACAAACTCGTCTCACACTATAATTCATATTACAGTCAACACCTTCTGTAAACAGTCCCACGTGTCAGTGTGGTGACACTTAAGCATAAATGATATATAGGCAGTGACACGTAGGCGAGTGACTGTGATAGTAATACGTAGGCGAGTTGGCTTAGATGTCAGGCCAGTCACACAAATATATCAGTGTGACCAATTAAGTTTATAATTAAGGTCATAGAGTGGTGTTGTTAAAATTTATGACCAACTGGTTTCCACGTACGAGGACATTTCTAACATAGAAGGCCATAAAGTTTGGAGGTTTCGTCCCTCTCAAGAATTATGACCAACGAGTTCAAAATAGTCACAAATCTATGACAAAAAATAAGGTCACTAAGAGAAGGTTATTACTTGACATATTTCTTGTAGTGAGACAATACTGCATCTGTCTTTCACATGTGAATCCAGTCAAAATATATGGGGGCAAATTTGACACATTATGGCATGATGATAAATAGTTTATGGAGATGTTAATGGATGACGAGAATAGCCGTGCACATCCATTCTTGAAAGATTGCTCTGATTGCTGGGTGTTGGATCATTTCGAATCACCGGAATAAAATCATCTTTGATGGAGATCTGAGAAGCTTTCATACTTGTTTTTCTTTAGATTTTGTTGCAATAATGACCTTTTGTAAAAAAAAGACTCTCCATCTTGTAATTATTCCATACAAATAAAATGAAAATGACGCAGTCTTCCCCGTTGTCCACAACATCAAAATAAAATAAATTATGGATACTTGTGGCTGGTTCGAAGAAGTATTGCCAGTTCATGCCTTAATCTCTACTCTAAGCTCTCCAATGTGAATTGGATCTTTTGAAAGTGTTGTGTATCACTCTGAACCTTTGGTTATGACCAACAACATGAAAACATATTGCTACTTGCTCTTCTATAGAGGTGTGGATGCTATCTTTCGGCAACCCTTTTGACCAAAACATCTCACAAGCTTGAAAAAAAAAGCTCTCCCAATTCAAAACATGTTCATGACTTCCACCTCCTTGTTGTTGTAGATGTAGTTCAGGCTGGGAACCATCTCCTAATCTGGGAGGAACAATGGAACATACCAGACTACACCCCTGTAATTGCGGTGTACAACCCTTTGATGGACTAACAATAGCCAGATCTGAAAGGGATCGCAGGCAAAAAACAAAAAAATTCCTAGCAACGATATCCTTAAACTAGCCAAGATCTACACTATGTAGATATAGAAGTACAACAGAGATCGGAATACATACCCTCGTAGACCGAAAAGCGGGGATCACGCTACCGCACAAGCATTGACGACGAAGACGACGTAGCCGACCTCTAGGTCGCGAAGAACTTGGCGCGACGAAGACGATGAAGATGACCTCGAGGTCGGGTGGAGGAAGTAGGCCTCCGAGCACTGCTAGCGCAGCACCTCGCAGGGCGTTACACACATACGGTGGAGACTACGACCTTCGAAGCTCCAGTCCAGGACGAGCAGCGGAAGACTTGGACCTAAACACCAGTAGCGCGGCAGCGGGCTATGGTGGAGAGACCCCCTCTCTTTTCGGCGCAACTCCGACAAAGGGAGTCACGTTATCGAGAGAGAAAGGAGAAATTAATCGTGAATTAAAAGGCCAGGGTTGCCCCTTCTTATATAGGCTCCCGGGGGGAGCGAGCCAAGCAATGTGGGACTATCCCCATTGCCTGGTGCGGCTATGGCCAATGCGTCGGCCCTAGGTGGGCCCCATTTGGCCCACCTAGGCCGACCAAGCCACCCCCCCCCCCCCAACCGAATTCCCTTGAGGGTTTTCCCCCCATGGGCCTTCTTTCCACCAGAAGGCCCATTTAGGAAAATCAGACTAAATAAATTCGAAAACAAATATATAAATCATATTTAAACATTAATTACACTAATTAATATCAAAAATATTATATGTAATTTATTATGTCTCCGAAAACTATTTTGTCACTGCCCGATCTCTATCGGACCATTCCCGAGACGTTCCCGGTAATCTCTTTCCTTTCTGGTTGTCTTTGTCGAAACCCCTTAAGTGTGTTACCCTAGCGGTTCGATATAGTAACAGACATGATCGAGACCCTCCCCGATCAATGATAAACTCGTAGGCTTGGACCCCATGAATTAATCCATGTGATATAACGAATGACTTTCATCTATCAAACCTGGACGCCGAGTCTTAAACCTTTTTCCATAGCGATACTTAGCGTGTCCGAGCATCGTTCATAGATATCTCCATATCTGGCATGATCTCGTTACCGACAACACTATCTTCTACTCGTGTATGATATTATGTCAGTTGGTGACCTAGTCACATGTTTGCAAACTCATTTGACATAATCTCACCGAGTGGGCCCTAGAGTATCTATCAGGCTATACAGACTGACAAATCCCGCTCTTGACCCCTCGTCTCAACTATTCCCTTCCGATACCCAAAAGTATCGCCTATCATTGTCACATTATATAAGATATAATGTTTGGTGCGATCAAAGTATCTTTCAGGAATAACAATAAGAGTTGATCTCACGGACGAAGGCGTAATGACTACGTTCTACAAATTATGGGTAAGTCCATCACATCGTTGCACCTAACGATATGACTCCATTGCCAACAGACGCCATGTCTCATGATCGGGAAACCTCGATCATCAATGGCGCAATGAAACTAGTCTTAGTAGAGACTACTAGGGACTTGGTTGGTTATCTACCACACGTGTATTAATGTTTCCGCTTAATATAGTTATAGCATGGTATAAAACATATTTTTTTTGATAAAGGGAGTTTTATTACTTAGTATTAAGCATTACACCCGACCTCTGCATAACAAAGATGCACACAGCCGAAAAAAAAGTATGATAAACGTATTACATATCAATATGAGAAAGTGTAAGAACGCCTAAGATGTAGGAGGGCCAATTCGCAAATTATGCTGCCATCCATGTTGGGATAAAAAGACTCTCGCCGTATCCTCCAGTCTTGTACGCACCTCCGTAAATAGGTCTCTGTCGGGTTATGACTCCCTAGAATTGGGGGTAGTCACTTCCTGAGTTGTAGTTCGTGAAGGGGATTGAATGCGGAGGTCAAGACCCTCGAGGGACACGGCGACGATGCTCGCCGGACCTGAAGACGAAGCACTCACGACAGAGATAGACACCGGCCCGTACCCAGGTTCACGGCCCTCGTGAGGAGGTAAGACCGCTACTCCTGCTTGTCTGTATTTGATTACGGTGGTTACAGTACAACAGAGCTTGCCTACGACCCCCTTGAGGCAGTTCTTGCTGGGGAGTGAAGCGATGATCTTCTTCCTCCTCCAGTCAGAGGCTATCCTACCTCGGATTGCTAGGGTTTACAAGCGTGGTTACAAGCAATTGGCCGACCCCTTCTACAATGGATGTCTTGGTCCTTTTATAGGTGCCTCTGGCGCTCTCCTTCTGCTTGGCCTTCGAGGTGGTTCCCACACGGCAGTGGCGTGGAGGTGCAGGAGTCCACCGCGGCCCGCTCGTCCATGGACGCGGTCCATCACCGATAAAGGTGGGCACGGTGGCCAACAGGCGGCCGACCGCGCAGTTTCCGCAGGGGAGGTAGTCTCTGAGGTGGAGCCCGCGATGACGTTCTCTTGGGAGGGTTGCGCCGTCCATCTGCTTTATCACCAGAGTGGAAGGTCCTGGCAGCTCTGCAGTAGGCGGCGCAACTTTATTGACTCCTTTATCACCAAAACGGCAACGGGGGTGCTTGCGTCACCACGTGGGCGTGGCAGAGGCCATGTGCGACTCGCCGTGCTTCCTTGGCCGCGATGTTTCCCCTCAGGCCTGGGGAGGCCTGTGGGGGGATTTCTGTTGACTTTCCTCCAGGCGCGCTGGCGCCTCGGGAGGGTCTCCTGAAGCGAGGGACCCCTTGAGGCCCTCGTTTCCTCCTCAGACCCTCGAGGGGGATTGCCTCTTGAGGGTCCCGCCAGGCAGCGAGGCCTGGGGGGAGTGGGCTCTCCATACCCCAGTTCCCACTGGGCCGACAGTAGCCCCCGGGCCCGCGATGGGCACGATTGAGCCCATGGGCTCAGGCGAAGCGTCGTGGCCCTTAGTACCGGCCGGCCCGAGCCACGCGACACTCAGACGAGTGACGGTCTCGCACGATCCGTGGCGTGAGTCGTGGGGGGTCCCACTACACCCCGGTAACTGCTCCCCGAGGGGATATAAAGACCGAGCGTCGCCACAGGGAGCCGTTACCGTTTCCAATCCTTCTCGCAGAAGTTTCCGCCTCCTAGAGCTCTCTGCCTCCGCTCTCTCCTGCGATTCTTCTCCTTCCGTCTTCCCCAGCGCTCTGAGCCCCCGGCGATGAGTCCCCTCAAGAGCAAGGGCAAGTCCGTTGCGGGGTCTTCCTCCCAGCCGGAGGCCCCTGAGGTCGTACAGGGCGCGGCGTTGCTTGGCGTGCGCGTCAACGAGAAGGCGCTCGCCAAGGTCCGGTACCTGGTAGCGGACCGGAGGAACGAGCACGGTGGCACCGACCTGAAGCCCGCGGCGCACGGGAAGCGCCCGCGAGGGTACTTCCCGATATTCCAGCACTGCCTCGCCGCCGGGCTGGTGCCGCCCTTCTCGTCGTTTCTAGAGGCGGTCCTGGCATTCCACCAGGTGCAGTTGCTGCACCTGCACCCCAACTCCGTCCTCATCCTCACCGTCTTCACGTACCTCTGTGAGGCGTATCTGAGCTTGGAGCACACGGTGGGGTTGTTCCGGTGCTTCTACGCGCTCCGGAGCACAGCGAAGAATGAGCGCTCGGGGTGCGTCTCATTTCGCATCGTCGACGACATGGGGAGTGTCCACATCCCCATGTCATGGAGCAAAGACAAGGCCGTCACCTCGGTGACGAAGAAGGTGGACGACTTCCGCCAGAAGTGGTTCTTCGTCGGGGTGGAGCATCCCTGCACTTTCCTCGAGGTCCCCGACGAGCCCCCGCTGAAGAACTCCCATTGGGGCAAGGCGACCTTTGACAGAGCGAGGTACGCGAGCTTGATGGGGCGCCTGAGTTTCCTTCGCGAGGAGGGTCTCACAGGGCAGATCATCGTGGCGGACTTGACGGTGCCTATGTGGATGTACTCGGGGCCGAACGACAAGATGAGGCTCCATTGCGAGGACAACGACAAGGACACCGTAGACAATGTCCTGTGCTCTTCGTCAACCCTACGGTGCTTGCCGTGGATCAGCTTCCTGTGACGCTCCGGCCCCTTCATCAGTACAACATGACGGAGCGCATGGCTATCTTGTAGGGGATGCCTCCGTTCACCCCGACAGGCCAGGCGGACCTGGAGGTGCCCACGCCAGCCATGCAGGGAGCGGAAGGGGCAGATTCTCCCTCGGCCTCAGGAGCTGGCCTAGGTGAGGAGGAGGCCACGGCAGAGGAGGTGTCTTCTTCGAGGGCTGGGCCATTTACTGACGAGGTCTACGACATCTCGTCAGGTGATGACGATGCCTTCGTGATGACTCCCTCGCGCCCCGTGGAGGAGGACGCTGAGGAAAAGGAGGCATCTCAAGGAAGGCGCGGGCCCCGCACCAGACCGCCGTGGACCACTTGGGGGCGAGGCCATCTGACGTCCCCTCAAAAAGGAAAGCGGTGACGCCCCCTGCGAGGCCTGGGTGATGAGGGTGTAACTCGACAAATCCCTGGGTTGTCCACCCTGGATTGATTGAGGGGGAGAGAGAAGCGTTGGTGATCACGACGGCTGACAAGCGGGGCAATTTACCCAGGTTCAGGCTCCCGAAGGAAACACCCTACTTCCTGCTTGTCTGATATTGATGGCGAGTAGCGATTACAATGGCTAGATTGCGATCTCAATAGGGTTTGTGGTGGCGGCTATGAGCGTGTTCTGAGACGAGCGACCCTCCTGGCTTTTATAGGTAAGCAAGGTCTCGGGTGATCGATGCCGACGGCAATTACAGATATGGCAGGTTATGAGACCTAACCGACTGGGACTAGGTTACACGGCACCCCTAGTGGGCCTTCTGTGGGCTTTCTCCACCTCAGCGCGGGCCAGGTAGCCTCATCGTGGGTTAGTCGAAAGGTAGCCCCACGTCAGTAGCCCCCGAGTGCTTGGTCGGATCGTAGAGTCGGGCAAAGGACTTCTTCCTCCTGGGCCCGCCGACGGATGCTTGTTCTTGAGCTTGAACTCGCTTTCATCAGTCGAATAGGACACTCCCGATGGGAGTAACCTATAAAGTCGAATTACTTTGTCTTGATCTCCTTGTGAAGTTTGCTTCTATTCGGCATGTCGGCTTACCTGTAGATTGATTCGACTGCTTGAGCTTACTCAATGTTCTTTGCCACCCGAATGATTGTTTCGGGTTCTCAGATCAGTGCACTGTCCTACTTTGTTTTTAGCTGTGAAGCTTACTACTCAAATCGTGCGTTCGAGTTGTCTTGTTTCTCCTTGTCTTCTCCAGACTGTCTTGCTGACGTCAACGATGACGCTTTGTGGCACGCTTCTGCGCTTGATGGGACATGTCACGTCTCTCGAACTGGGCGCGAAATTTTCGCGGCACGATGATGACGCCTTGATTCTCGTGTGTAGTGGACGAAGTGGGCGGCGACGGTTAGTCTCTCCGCGCGACATGTGGACGGTCTGGATGTAGCTGCTCGGAACAGTTGCTTTGCGGACGGCTGAGATGAATTTCTTCGAAGCATAAGTACTGCGCCGCAGCGCGAGGGCATCATCTTCTCCAATCGTCCGTGCCTCCTTTCCTCTGCTTTCTACCATTCTCGCCTCCATCCAAGCTCTGTGCCTTTGGTCCTCCCACCTTCTACGATCCTTCGAAGCCATGGGCAAGTCGAAGACCGCCGCCGCCGCCGAAGCCAGGTTGATGAAGAAGCCCGATGGCGACTGGCAGAGATCGACGGTGAAGAAGACGGACTTCGAGCTTCTTCGCGCGCAAGGCCTCCTGCCCCCGTTGGACCAGGCTCAGGTACGTGCTCCTGGCAAGGAGGTGTACCGCGCACCCCGCGAGGGGGAACGCGTGTGCTTCGTGGATTTCCTTCCACGGGGCTTCGGGTTCCCTCTCCACGATTTCGTTCGTGGTCTCTTGTATGCCTATGGGGTTCAGATCCACGATCTGACCCCCAATGGCGTCTTGAGCATCGCGAGCTTCATCGTGCTCCGCGAGTGCTTCTTGGGGATCGCACCCCGCTGGGCGCTATGGAAGTCGCTCTTCCTTGTTCGCAAGAACGTTGGGAAGAGCGGGTTGACATACCCAGTGGGCGGCTTCGGCATCCAGGTGCGCGGTGACACCGCGTACTTTCAGATGAAGAAGTCGGACTCCGTCCAGGGGTGGCGGAAGAGGTGGTTCTACATCCAGTGCGACCAGGAGGGCCTGGCGCACTTCGACGGCGGGCGCGAGTTGCGGAAGACTCATGCCTGGGCGCACCCTCTTGCCGAGTAGGAGAAGGAGTCCGCGCGGCCGCTCCTGAGCCTACTGCGCAACCTCCTCAGGACCCTGGGGCGCGAGTCGGGTGGCGTCTACCTGATGGCCACCTTCTTCCGGCTTCGCGTCCAACCTCTTGGCGCCCGGCAATACCCGATGTGGGCAGTCAAGGGCGTCAGCCACCAGCCACTCGACGACGAGGAAGTGGAGACCAAGGTGAGGGGCATCACTAACCTCCGAGCCGCGGACCTCTGCAACGTCAAATGTCCTGTTGCTGCGTACGGAGCAGCGAACCCTGTTCCCGAGGTTAGTTCTTGACTTGTTCTTTTCTTTGCTTCGTTTCTTGATTGTCTGTTTCTTGATTCGACTTGTCTTTGCTTGTTTCAGGGTCGATCTCTGCTGGTCAGCCTTCCTCCTCTTCCTAAAAACGGACCCGACGATGAGTCGAAGATTGTTGAGGAGGAGGGTGACGACGAAGACCTCCCGTCTGCTCTCTCTCCTAACGAAGAGGTGGAGGACGATGACGATGAGGAGTAACCCGCACGGAAGAGGCAAAAGCGTCGAAGTGGTGGCGATTTTGCGACTGCTTCGTCACCCGCGAAAGGTGCGGATGCTGATTTGGAGGAAGCCGGCGCGACATCTTCGGGTGTCCGGTCCCAGGGCGACTGGGACGAACCGCTGGCCGCTCCTCCTGTTAGCTCTGCGCCACCGCGTGAGTTTGCTCGGATGTCGTCTCTCTCCCTGGGGAGCGACGTCGAGTTCGAGACCACCAGGTAAGTTTCTTTTCTCCTTGCTTTTCCGAGTTGTACTTTGGAGTTTCAATCTTTGAGTTGAGCATTGTATTGTTTTTGCTCCAGCACCCGCTCTGGCGATGTCAGCTCTCCTCGACACGAAGTGGAGCACACATCTGCCCCTTCGACAGAGATGGTCACTCGGGCGGTGATCGAGGAGCGCACACCGACTGGTGGTCTCGCGGCTTCGAGTCGTGCTCCCCCAGCGGCTTCGGAGGATGTCGACCTCCTGGACCACGTAAGTCCTTTATGCTTGTACTTGTAGTCTTGAAATTTCATCAGGTGCGCGAACAGCGCTCCCGATGGGAGTAGCCCCCGAAGGTGTGGGTGACTAGTATAGTCGCCCGCAACTTTATCTAACTTGTTGTTTTCTGCAGCCGTACTACCGCCAGCAGCTCGAGGCAGCCGCTGCCTACGTTCGCCTGGAGAAGGAGAGGGACCAGCTGCGCACCTCTCTGGACCAGGCTACCAAGCGGGCTGAGGAGTTGGAGCTGAAACTTCAGGCTCAGGCGGAGCTTGAGCGAACCTTGCACGAGTCCCAGGAGCGCGAGCGAGTGCGGGCCATCTAGGAGAAGACTCAAGTCGACCGCCTTCTCTCACTCGCCGGTGCCCTTGGAGGTGAGTTTTCGGCTTTGGCGCCTACTTGTATTTGCTCTTTTCTAACAGTTGGTGTTTTTGCTCAGAGAGATGCGGTGGCGCCCCTCCGGAGGGTTCGTCGAGTGACGATGTTGACTTGGTGACCGCTGTCGGCTTCCTCGACCGCGTCTGGGCGTATGCGTCTGATGCGCTGCAGAAGTCGACGGTCGCGCTGGAAAAGTCGACAGGAGCGCTCGCGACGGTGCACCGCAGCAACTTTCCGACTGATCCGCCGCCGACTGCCGTTGATGCCCTTGCCGTTCCGTTTGAAGACGACGCGACCACCCTCGCGGACTTCACTCGGACGCAAACGATTCGCGGCTCCGAGCTCACCTTCCAGCTTCTGCTAGGCCATCAGGTTGCTGGCGACTTTGTGAAGGTTGTCAGCGGCTTCCCTCGAAAGCCTGATGGGCGGACGGCATCTCTGAGCGGGGTAAAGGCGCAGGCTACGCAGCTGGTTGTGAAGCTTGTGGCTACCTTTGAGAGGGCGCTCGCCAAGGCGACCGAGGCGGCTGCTGCTCGGAAGAGTCGCTCCCGGTCGGAGTCTGTTGCCTAGGGGCCATTATAGTGTAGTAGTCGCGGTGGACTGTACTTTTGTCTTTTGTTTGTAATGGCTGATGTTTTGTCGCGTCTTCTGGCTTTGAACAGTATTTTATGCCGGAATTAAGTGTTTCTTTCCACCATCTTTGTTTTTGCTGAGCAGTCGCATTTTTGTATTGACTCTGCACATTCCTGGCCGACTAAGGTGCGCGGAGGCACTTCCTCTGCTTCGGCGGCTGGCCCGGTTGGCGAGTGCTCTTCTTCTGGTGTGCGCCGTCGTCGAGCGACGCCAGCTCCTCCAGGAAGTACGAACGACCAGCGAATAATCACTTATTTGAAGAATAAGGTGGTCGAGCGTGAGGCGAGTCTTAAGAATACCGATCTGTTGTTGCATCGCTCCAAATCGCATCCTACTGCGGAGTTCTCCTAGTGCGAGGATTTTCTGCTCGGGAAGATCGATCTGATTAGTCGACAGCTTCAAGGTTGGTATCCTTTTCGGTTGCCTTCTTCGTTGAAACTTGCTTGTTTTGACTTATAGCTTTTGTACGCAGACGTGAACCCGGAGTGGCAGGCTGAGCAGGATCGCGTTGAAGAGCGAGTCACCCGGGAGGCAGCTGGCGACCTATACGAAGCTCGCCAATTCCGGGAGAACAAGTCGAGAGGACGAGTCCTTGCGCGCATGCTTGATCGGACTTGGCGTGCTGCCTTTCTTCTTGAAGGTTGTCGGAAGACCCTCTGGCACATTCACCGTGTGTACTTCCCACACAATGGGCAGCCGCATGGGCTGGCCACCTTGCTGGAGAGGTTCCGCGAGGGTGATGCTCTGAAGGAGGTGGTCCACGCCCAACTCGTCGACGGGGCGAATGTGGCGCTGGCATACGTCCGGCTGCACCGGCCGAACCTTCCGCTGGAGAGGTTGATGGGTGGCATGCCTGGTTGATAACGACTATGCCGATACCTTGGCGGCTGCGCGCCAAATAATCGAGCAGGTTCAGAAGCTGAGTGAGCGCCTTGTAGGCCCGCTCGACGCGCCGAAGGACGAGCCTGCAAATTAGGGGTAGCTGTCTTCTGTTGTACATGGTTAGCTATAGAGGGCGAATTTGCCAATGTAAATGACAATGTATGAGGTTAAAGGAGATCTCGAGTAACGAGAACGAAACTATTTGCATTACTGTGTGAGTATCTGCTGTGGCTTTGACATGTATGGCGCAGCCCCCGAGTACCTTGGGTGACAGCCTAAGTGTGTGTTGTGAACCTGTGTGGCGTAGCCCCCGAGTTCTTCGAGTGGCGTCCTATGATTTTTCAAGTGAGACCTGTATAGCGCAGTCCCCGAGTGTGTCGGGTGGCGACTTAGGGTTTTAGGACTTGACCCGTATGGCGCAGCCCCTGAGTAGGTCAGGTAGAGGCCTAGGATTTTGTGGGTTGTGCTTGTATGGCGCAGCCCCCGAGTGATTCAAGTGGCGGCCTAGGCTTTTGCAAGTGTTACCTGCGAGGTGCAGCCCCCGAGTGCGTCAGGTGGCGACCTAGGATTTTTGACTTGACCTGTGCGACGCAATTCCCGAGTAGACCGGGTAGAGGCCTAGGATTTTTTGAGTCTTGCCTGTATGGCGCAGCCCCCGAGTGATTCGAGTGGCGACCTAGGCTTTTGCATGTGTTACCTGCGAGGTGCAGCCCCCGAGTGCGTCGGGTGGCGACCTATGATTTTTGACTTGACCTGTGCGGCGCAACCCCCGAGTAGATCGGGTAGAGGCCTAAGATTTTGTGAGTCGTGCCTGTATGGCGCAGCCCCCGAGTGATTCGAGTGGCGACCTAGGCCTTTCTTTCAACCTGTATGGCGTAGCCTTCGAGTGATTCGCGTGACGGCCTAGGATTTTTGTTTGCCTTGATTGAGAAGGTAAAGTGGACAACATCTTCTTCAAATCACTTTATTGGTTATTGCGAACAGGCCGCCTCATTAAAACCCTTCCAGTCCCCTTAGGTACCCTGGTAAGGGAAAGAGTGCGTCTGAAACCTGTCGCGTTGACATGCTATCCTTGGACAATGATTGGGTCGACTAGGCATAGAACCGACGAAGTTGTGCGACGTTCCATGGGTTGCTGCAGACTGCTCCTGTCTTCGAGTCCTTCAGGCGATAAGTGAAGGGGATCATGCGCAGAAAATAAAAAATTTCCTAGCAACGATATCCTTAAACTAGCCAAGATCTACACTATGCAGATATAGTAGTACGGCGGAGATCGGAATACATACCCTCGTAGACCGAATAGCGGGGATTACGCTCCCGCACAAGCGTTGACAACGAAGACGACGTAGCCGACCTCTAGGTCGCGGAGAACTCGGCGCGACGAAGATGACGAAGATGACCCCGAGGTCGGGTGGAGGAAGTAGGCCTCCGAGTACCGTCAAGAACCATGAAGGTGAATGATTCCCCTTGCATGACATAGTCTATGACAGAGGATTTGCACTTGGCAACGATGTCTGTCATCCAGTGATCGAGCTGAGTGAGGCGTCTCAATGTTCATCAAGTATGAACATATGTCATTAAGTATGACCGTCACGTGCTCCCTCAATGTGCGTATTCTCTTCCATCTTGGTTGAGAAGACAATCAGTCAACGTACTGATAAACTTCATCAGCTCAACTTTAGAGGTACCCTGAGTTTAGCGACCATCTCATATGTTCGCGATCTAACAACTCGTACCCACCGTTGGTTCTCTATGGCAGAGATCACAGAATACACTGGACTATGATGATATCATCCGCACAAAACCCGATTATCCAAATTATCTTTTGTTAGCGGAATCTCCGGGTTTATCTCCTAGTGGGTATTGTATCACAAAGAGTTAACGGTTTAAACAAGGAGTATCATCAAGCTAAAGTATAAAACTATTAAGTTTGGATCCAATCTTTTAAGTTTCTCAATCGCATGAGTGCGCCTAATTTGAAAAGATGCTATCACAATAGTTAATATCTACAAAGGTTTGCAAAACAGACTCTGTTCATTATATTCTGAGTTCTAGTATTTTAGAAAATAACTATCCGAACTCCCACTCAAACGAACATTCCTCGTGGTCGTTTAAGCGATTACACGACCCCCATCCATTGCACCACCCCTCATCATCAGAGCCGGCGGCACAACTTCAAGAGTAGACAAATGTCCGCCACACCAATTTTGTGACTCGTGCTCGACCTTTCGGTCTCCCTGTTCCGAGGCCATATTTCTGAATATGCTAGGCTCGCCACCAAAAACCTCCACGCTGACGCTTGTGCAACATGGCTTACACCCACTGTATGCGAACGACGAGATGTCTGACACCTGATCATCACGGCCTGCCTCATAACGTAGAACTTTCTTGGTGGTGCGCGTTGGAGGGAGAACACTAGTGGTATTTTGAAGGGATCATCTTATATAGCTACCGCCGTGTAACTAATGTATCCTATACACACAATCACACAGTATAAGATGCACACAAAACATCAAATGTAATGCAATGTGATATAATCCATTGCGCCATGGTCTTCTTGGCGCCCGCAGTTTATAAACAATTTAATAAACCTACCTTGACCATATCACATAGCCCCTGCAAAATAAAGTTAGACGCTTCTACTTTATCTTTTGCATATTTTACGTGGCTTGGGGCTTTCATAAATAGAACCGCTTCATACCTACGAACCTTATGACCACAACAACGATCCAATAATTGCATGTTTAAGCATCCCTTTCGGGCCCTCCATTGAAAATGCAAAGCCAACTAAAGAGAGAGAAACAGGCACCCGCCAGCCACAGATACGGTACAAGCCGTATGTCAGTAGTGGAACCAGTCTCGCGTAAGCGTACGCGTAAAGTCGGTCCGGGCCGCTTCATCAACTCGATGCCGCTGGAATCACAAGTGCACGCTAGAGGGTAGCAAATAACAGGAACGGTGCCCCCGTGCAGAACACGGGTTCTAACAGCGTACAGCTATATCTACGATAGATCGGCTCTGATACCACTGAAGGGGATCGTGTGCAGAAAACAAAAAAATGCCTAGCAACGATATCCTTAAACTAGCCAAGATCTACACTATGCAGCTATAGTAGTACGGCGGAGATCAGAATACATACCCTCGTAGACCGAATAGCGGGGATTACGCTCCCGCACAAGCGTTGGCGACGAAGACGACGTAGCCGACCTCTAGGTCGCGGAGAACTCGGCGCGACGAAGATGACGAAGATGACCCCGAGGTCGGGTGGAGGAAGTAGGCCTCCGAGTACCGCTAGCGCAGCACCTCGCAGGGCGTCACACACATACGGTGGAGACGACGGCCTACGAAGCTCCAGTCCAGGACGAGCAGCGGAAGACTTGGACCGGAACACCAGCAGCGCGGCAGCAGGCTATGGTGGAAGAGATCCCCCTCCTCTACTCGGGCGGCTCCGACAAGGGAACCACGAGATCGAGAGAGAAATTGGGAATTAACTGGTGAATTAAAAGGCCAGGGGTGCTCCTTCTTATATAGGCTCCCAGGGGGAGCCAACCTTGCCAGCCAGGCAATGTGGGACTATCCGGCATCGCTATCTTCTACTCGTTTATGATATTATGTCAGCTGGTGACCTAGTCACATGTTTGCAAACTCATTTGACATAATCTCACCGAGTGGGCCCTAGAGTATCTATCCGGCTATGCGGACTGACAAATCCCACAGTTGACCCCTCGTCTCAACTACTCCTTTCCGATACCCAAAAGTATCACCGTTATTGTCATACTAAATAAGATACGACGTTTGGTGCGATCAAAGTATCTTCCAGGAATAACAATAAGAGTTGGTCTCACGGTCTTAAGGCGTAAGACTATGTCCTATAAATACTGGGTATGTCCATCACATCGTTACTCCTAACGATATGACTTCCATTGCCGACCGGCGCCATGCCCTATGATCGGAAAACCTCGATCATCAATCGTGCAACGAAACTAGTCTTAGTAGAGGCTACTAGGGACCTGGTTGTTTATCTACCACACCTGTATTAATGTTTTCCTTAATACAGTTACAGCATGGTGTAAAACATATAATGAACGATTGGGATATTGCCAACAAACTATGTTTATTAAGTGCCTCTAGGGCATATTCCCTTCAATAAGCTCCGTTGTCGATTGCCTCTGTCACTATGTATGGGCCTTCCCATGGGGAGGCGAGCTTGTGCACCTTCTTCTGCTTGAGGCGGAGGACTAGGTCGCCTGTGATGAAAGCTCTTGGTCGCAACCTCCGTCCATGGTAGTTGCGCAGGTCTTGCTGGTACACGGCTGATCGCGCCAGGGCGATGTCGCGGGCTTCATCCAGGATGTCCATGCTGTCTTCGAGTGCCTCTTCTGCATCTGACTCGTCGTAGGCGACCACCCGTGGTGCGTCAAACTTGATGTCGCAGGGCAGTACCGCTTCTGCACCGTACACCATGAAGAATGGAGTGTACTGGGTGGATCTGTTAGGCGTGGTTCGCAAGCTCCATAGGACTGATGGCAGTTCTTCCACCCATGCGCCTGCTGCGCGTCTCAGCGGTACCCGCATGCGCTTTTTGATGCCGCTGCAGACTAGGCCGTTGGCTTTCTCGACTTGCCCGTTGGATTGCGGGTGCGAAACAGACGCGTAGTTTAGCTTGATTCCTTGATCTGAGCAGAAGTCTTTGAATTCCTCGGCTATGAAGTTCGAGCCGTTGTCCGTCATGATCCTGTTTGGCACTCCGAATCTGAAGATGATGGACCTGATGAAGTTTACCGCTGATGATGCAGTCAAACTTGTGATGGGCGCTGCCTCAATCCACTTGGTGAACTTGTTGACTGCGACCAGGAGGTGAGTGTGTCCTCCGGGTGAGGATTTCCTCAGCGGGCCCACCATGTCCAGTCCCCATTGGGTGAAGGGCCAGGCTAGCGGTATTGTTTTTAGCTCGGACGCCGGCGCGTGCGGCTTGTTGGCGAACTCCTGGCACCCGGTGCATTTCTTTACTAGATCTTCTGCGTTTTGCATAGCGGTTGGCCAGTAGAACCCGGCTCTCAGCGCTTTGGCCACCAATGCTCGACCGCTGGTGTGATGCCCGCAGATACCCGCATGGATGTCGAGTAGGAGGGCTTGGCCGTCGACTGGGTCTATGCACCTTTGTAGGATTCCTGAGATGCTTCTCTTGTAGAGTTCTCCGTTGATGACGGTGAAACTTTTGGAGCGCCTGATGATGCGCTTTGCTTCGACTGGGTCTGTTGGCAGCCTCTGGTGCAGTATGTATGTCAGGTATGGCCCTGTCCACGTAGCTTCGACTAGCATGACTTCCATGGGCTCCTTTTCTTGGCTTGGCGGGTTCGCGGTGCTTGTTGCTGGTGCGGAGGGGATTGCTGCGGGTCGAGTCTTGATGGACCTCTGCGTGATGCGCTCGAGGAAGACGCCAGGTGGTACTGGGACCCTGTCTGATCCCATGTTGGCGAGGATGTCTGCTTCCTCATTGCTGTCGCGGCCAATGTACCACAGCTCGCAGCCGTCGAAGGTGCCCTCTAGCTGGTTGTACAGGTCTCTGTAGGCGATCATGTTGTCGGTAATGGCGTCGTAGGATTTCATGGTTTGCTGTACAACCAGGTAGGAGTCATCGTAGATCATCAGGTGCGTGGCGCCGCAGTTCTTGTCCATCCGCTTGCCGTGGATCAGGGCCTCGTACTCGGCTTCTTTGTTGGAGGGTGTTGGGAAGTCCATCTGCAAGACATACTTCAACTTGTCACCTTTGGGGGAGATGAGCATGACTCCTGCCCCAGCCGCCTTGAATATCTTGGAGCCGTCGAGGTACATCGTCCATGCGTTGGACAAGTCGGGGACATCTGGTAGCTGAGCTTCTATCCACTCGGTGGTGAATTCTGGAAGGACTTGGGCCTTGATAGACTTCGGGTGAGCGTATTTCAGCCCCCAGGGTCCAAGTTCGACAACCCACTTGGCGACTCGTCCTGTCGCGCGCTGATTTGTGAGGATGTCTGCTAGGCCGGAGGAGCTTGCCACCATGATCGGGTGCTCGGAGAAGTAGTGGACAACTTTCCTGGAAGTCATGAAGACCACGTATACCAGCTTCTGGTAGTGCGGGTAGTTTTGCTTGGACAGTGTTAGAACTTCGTTGAGGTAGTAGACTGGCCTCTGGACAGGGTGACTATGCCCTTCTTCTTCCCGCTCGACTATGAGTACCGTACTCACCACCCTGTTTGTCGCCGAGACGTATAGGTAGAGTGGCTCGTTTTCCAGTGGTGCCACCAGGACTGGGGAAGTCGTCAGGGTCTTTTTGAGCTGGTCGAACGCCTCTTGCGCTTCTTGTGTCCACTCGAACTTGCCCGTCTTCTTCATCAGTTGGTAGAAAGGCAGGGCCTTCTCACCCAGCTTACTTATGAACCGGCTGAGAGCTGCGACTCGGTCGGCTAACCGTTTCACTTCCCGGAGTTTGGTGGGTGCTGGCATCGTGAGTATGTTCTGCACCTTCTGAGGATTTGCTTCGATTCCTCTTGCAGAGACAAGCTACCCCAGTAACTCTCCGTCTGGCACGCCGAACACGCATTTTTCTGGGTTGAGCTTGATCTAATATGCGTCGAGTGCCGCGAAGACCTTGCGGAGATCGTCGACTAGGGTGTCTTCTTTTCGGGCCGTGACGATGATGTCATCGACGTAGACTTGGACAATTTGCCCGATGAGCCCTTTGAGGCATGCTTGCATGGTGCGCTGATATGTGGCGCCAGCGTTCTTCAACCCGAAGGGCGTCGTCTGGTAGAAAAAGACACCGTCCGATGTGATGTACGCCATTTTTTCTTCACCTTTGACTTTTAGCCTGATCTGCTGGTAACCTGAATAGGCGTCCAGGAAAGACAAGCGCTCGCAACCTGCTGTCGAGTCGATGATTTGGTCTATCCGCGGGAGCGGGAAGTGATCCTTTGGACAACACTTGTTGACTGCGGTAAAGTCTACGCACATGCGCAGTTTCTTCGTCTTCTTCTTTTCCACCAGGAAAGGGTTGGCGACCCAGTCCGAGTCCTTGATTTCTCGGATGAACTTGGCGTGCAGTAGTCGGTCGATTTCTGCGGTGATTGTGTCCCGTTTGGGTCCTGAGAAGCGTCGCATGGCTTGTTTGACTGGTCTGGCGTCCTTGTGGACTTTTAAAGAGTGCTCAGCGAGATTCCTGGGTATTCCTGGCATGTCAGAGGGTTGCCATGCAAAGATTTTCCAGTTCTCACGTAGAAACTCGACGAGCGCGCTTTCCTATGCGGGGGTCAAGCTTGATGATACTTTGACCGTCTTGCTGCTGTCAGTCAGATGGACTTGGTGGGTTACGGTGTCATCATTTGTGTTGAAGGCGGCGTCCTTGGCTGGCTTCTTGCGGGGTGGAAAGATGGTCTTGTCATTGTCGACTGATATGGCCTTGAAGTGCTCTTCGACCCCGAAGAACTCAGAGATCCTGCTGAACTCGCGGTCGCAGCTGTTGGAGCGGTCGAAGTCGCCGCGCACAGTGATTACCCCTTTGGGTCCAGGCAACTTGATCATCAGGTAGGCGTAATGGGGTACTGCCATGAACCTGGCAAAAGTTGGGCGCCCAAGTATGGCGTGGTACTGTGACTTCCAGTCGAAGACCTCGAAGTCAATCGACTCTTTCCTGAAGTGCTCGGGTGTGCCGAGGATGACGTCGAGTGTGATTGTTCCCATGGGCGTGATTGTCTGCCCTGGTACTATGCCGTGGAAGGTGGTCTCCGACTCCGGCAACTTCTCCGTCGACTTGTTCATTCTTCTCAGGGTGTCGGCGAATATGATACTGATGCCGCTGCCTCCGTCCATGAATACCTTCTTCAGGCTGTAATCGCCAATTAGGGCTTCGATAACCAGAGCGGTGTGACCGGGTCGAGGCACCTCTGACGGGTGGTCTGCCCTGGAGAATGTGATTAGTGTCTCTGACCCTCTCAGGTAGTCTGGTACTGCACGCGGGCTGGTGGTAGCCTGGAGTACTTGGCGGGTGATCAGCTTCCGGGCCCTGTTCGAAGGGCGTCCTTTTTGGATCATGTTGAGCTGTCCTCGCGCAGTCGGGTATGCGTCGTGCGTCGCCGTCTGGACTTCATGCTGCGGCTGCTGCTGGGGGAAGGTCACAGCCGCTTGTGTTGTGTTGTTGTTTGCGGGTGCTGCCTGAATAGCGAGCTGCGGAGCTGCCAACAGTGCCTGCACGGGAGTGATGATCTGCTGCATAGCCTGGTAAATCTTGCGTGCTTTGCGGCAGTCCTTCAGCAGGTGGTTGGCACCCCACTTGCCTGTCTCCGGGTTGCGGAATGAGTGATGCTTGCAAGGTTGCATTAGTTCTTCGGCTGGGGTCAGCGCACGCTTCCACTCGCGCTTCTGGCTTCCATCATTGTGGCTAATGCTGCCGCTGATGCGGTTGTACTGCCCCGAGCTGGACTGTCGACCCTGATCATATTTGCGATTGTTATCTCGTGTGTCATCATGGGGGGTTTGATGTCCCGCCGCTACTAGCTCGATGGTGTCTAGATTGGTGAAACGTTGTTTCTTCTTCTGGCGCCCGTCCCGCCAGTTACTTGTTTCGTCTTCCTTCTTTGGAGAGGTGTCGCGGACGTAGTCCTCTCCCTCGGCCCATTGGTTGGCTATCTTCATGAGCTCGATCGTGGTCTTCGGCTGGAGCCTACCAAATTCCTCGCGGAGGTCGCGGCGAGCGACGCCGTGCATGAAAGCATCCATTACCCGGTCTTCTGAGACGGGTTCCATGGTGTTTCGGAGAAGTGTCCACTGCTGTATGTACAAGCGGAGCGACTCGTCTCTTCCTTGTTTGCAAGCTTGCAACTCGATATAGGTCGTCGGCCTTGCGTATGTTCCAGAGAAACTTTTTATGAAAGTATCTTGGAATTCATCCTAGGTTCGGAAGGAGTCCTTGGGCTGGCTGGTGAGCCACCCGTGCGCTGAGTCCGTGAGCATGAGCTGGATGTACTGCATTGCCGTAGTCGACGTCCCGCCTTGGCAGGTGCAGGCGATGAGGTAGTCTTCGAGCCATAGGCGCGGGTCTTGCTTCCCGTCGTACCTGGGGTTCCCGCTGTCAGCTTGAAGCCTTTGGGCATGCGGTGTCGCGGATGTTGAAGCTGAAGCATGCGGCGCCGCACGGCTCGAAGTTGCGATCAGCCTGTTCGTCCAGGTTCGTCGTGTCAGCCGAACGCTGGCTGCGGTTGCGGTCCACCGTCCTTTGCGTAATGACGTTGCGAAGATCCTCGCCTGGTTGGGCTTGTCTTAGTGGCTGCACTATCGGGACCCCTGATGTTGCTGGCTCACGGGCTTGGTGCTCCCGCTCTTCACGTGCCCGGTTGCCTGGCGCCCTGGTCGCCAGAGCTTCCTCGATTGCCTTCATGGACATGATCTGCTGCTTGTGGAGAAGGGCGCGTGCATCTCCCTCTGGCGGCTGCGTGAGCCAAGATATGTTTCGACTGCTATGATGGCGGCGTTCGCTGTTTTGGGGACAGGTATTCCGTTCTCGTCCTCGGTGACGAAGGACGAGTCGAGGTTGCGGGTGACCCTGGCTCGATCGGCGTCCGTCATGAGGGGAACACGAGCTCTGTGTCGCCGTCCTCCTTGGTTAACTTCTGTGGAGGAAGTAAACGAGATGGCAGCCCGTCTGGCACTCGACGCATCCGCATCCCTCTTGCGCCTGAGCAACTCGGCTTTTTCGGCGTGAAGTCGCTCGCCTTCCTTGCGTAGCAAGTACTGGACCGCCAGATGATCCTCTCTAGGTGCGTCGGGTGGAGGGAACGTGCCATCGTCGACATGCTTCATGGCCCTGATCCCTATGTCACGCGTGATGGTGAGTCAGGTCTCGTCAGGCATGACCACCTCCAGTGGATACGCGGGTTCCTCGTCGCCTTCTGGGGGCGCTGGGCCGGCCATGAAGACTTGCGCGGGGTAAATCTGAGTAGGAGTGTTTACGCTGCCGCTGCTGCTTCCTTGATTCGAATCTTGCTCTGGATCAAAAATTGCTGCTACATGGTGGGCAGCGCAATCATCGTTGCGTCTTCTCGCGATCTTAACCGTGGTCGTGGAAGGAGATTTCGCAGTCGCCGGAGCGAGTGTGATTGTCCTGGGGTAGACTTGATGGGCCCACGAAGATGCGCGCGATGCGGCTGTCAACAGCACGCCCTTGGTCGCACACGCGGGTGCAGTCGTGGTTGAGGTAGATCTTGACTTTGCCGGCCGTGCGACCGAGATGGTTGGAGTAGACTCGATCTGCGCGGCCGTTGCCAAGGTTGTCGATGTAATCGACGCAGGTACAATCTTCACGGGTGTGGCAGATGCGACTCTCGCAGTGGGTGTCGGCGATTGCGGCGCGAGGGTGACCGATGCGGGTGCTGCCGCCGCGCGTGGCGCGGTTGCCACGGACCTGAATATTCCGCGACTGTCGACGAAACAGTATATGGAGCCAAAGATGATGTGTATACCTTTGTACAGATCGGTGTACACCGATCGGTGCGCCAGCGGGTGGAAGGTGTACTCGAAGGAGCCGAAGCGGATGGGCTCTCGGGTGGTGCAGACGTCGATCTTCATTGCGGATGGAGCCGATGCGACCATGATTCCAACGCTTGTTGTGTCTTCCCACAGACGGCGCCAATTGACGAGGGTGTAACTCGACAAATACCTGGGTTGTCCACCCCGGGTTGATTGAGGGGGAGAGATAAGCGTTGGTGATCACGACGGCTGACAAGCGGGGCAATTTACCCAGGTTCAGGCTCCCGGAGGATAACACCCTACTTCCTGCTTGTCTGATATTGATGGCGAGTAGCGATTACAATGGCTAGATTGCGATCTTGCTAGAGTTTGTGGTGGCGGCTATGAGCGTGTTCTGAGACGAGCGACCCTCCTGTCTTTTATAGGTAAGCCAGGTCTCGGGTGATCGATGCCGACGGCAATTACAGATATGGCAGGTTATGAGACCTAACCGACTGGGACTAGGTTACACGGCACCCCTAGTGGGCCTTATGTGGGCTTTCTCCACCTCAGCGCGGCCCAGGTAGCCTCCTCGTGGGCTAGTCGAAAGGTTGCCCCACGTCACTGGGTCCAAGACCTTCCCCTCATGGCGCTCGCCAGGCTTGGCGTGGGTCGATGCTGGCGCCCCCCTTCAGGGTGAGTGTTCATGACGCTTGGTCGCTTGCTTTTTGTTTTCTTTTTCCACTTTTCCCTTTACTGAAGATCTTTTCTTGGGCTCTTGCCAGTGACCTTGTGCCTGCCAAGCGCCGCAGGCTTTGCAAGGCTGCCGATGTGAAGAGAGCCACTGCAGAGGCCGTGGCTGACGAGGCCACGAGGCCTGTGGAGACGGCCTCCATAGGCCCCACCGAGGGGGTGCCTCAAGTGGAGGCGGCTGCGCCTCAGGCGGGAGCGGCAGAGCCTCGGGCGGAGGAGGAAACGCCTCGCCCCGAGGCGCCTACACCGCCCCCCGAGCCAACAGTGGTGGAAACCACGGCGGAGAGGGCCTCTACTCCACCTCGTGCTCCTACTCCCCCTCACGCGGTTACGCCCCCGCGCGAGGCACTCCGTCGCGCGAACCAACGCCGCCTCGCATGTCGACGCCACCGCGTGCGCCCACGCCGCCGTCCGCGCCCACGGCTCCAGGGCAGGCCACGACGGAAGCGTGCGAGGCACCAGCAGGCGCAGGCGCGTCCGCAGGGGGAGATTCGTCCTCGCCTCCTGGTCCAGCTGAAGGTGATGAGCGCCCTGCTGATGCGGGCGCCGAAGAGGGCGCTGGCGCGGAAGGGGGCGGAGTTCTACCTAGAACCCGAGCTCAAGCTGGGGCCAGGCTCTCGGGACTCGACGCCGGGGCGGGGCCCTCGTCAAGCTGGGAGCTAGTCCTCCGTGGCTGGGACTGGAGCGCGGGGCGCCGTGAGGTCGCTTTCGGCCTCGTGAGAGAATCCTTGGAGGGCTTGAAGGCGCACCTCGCCCTCGGGGACATATGGCTCGCTTGGCAGCAGGAGGAGCTGGCGAGGTCGTGGGTGTCCTTCCATGCGGCGGTCGAGGCGCCCCTGCTGGAGGACTTGGCGCTGCAGGCCGCACGCAAGGAGGCCACCCGCTTCGCCCAGGAGGTCCGTGAAGGGGCCATCCGCGACGCTGCAGAGCTTCTCGACCCCTTCCAAGCGGAACGCGATGCCGCTGCGGAGCTCTTGCGCGAGGCCACGGCTGAGCGCGAGGCGATGGAGGGCTCGCTGGCGCAGAAGCGCCGCGAGCTGGGTCAGCTGGAGACCCAGCTGCTCTCCGCCCACCAGGCCACGCAGGCCGCTCTGGAGGAAGACCGGAAGGGCCTTGCTAAGCGCGAGCGGCAGCAGGCCCTCAAGGAGAGAGAGCTGCGGCAGCGCGAGGAGCAACGCCTTCAGGCGGAGAAAGACTTAGCCGCCCAGCGCGAAGCCCTCGAGGCGCGCGAAGGGGACCTGGCCAAGGCGATCTCGAAGTACGACGAGAATGTCACCGCCCAGAAGCTTGCTTGCGAACGCTTCGAGCGGCGGTTCGCCGAGAAGAAGAAGGAGGCTGAGGATGCCCTCGCGGAGCGCGAGAAGCAGTTCCACCAGTCCAACTCTCAGAAGTACCGCGACCTGGCCCAGAAGCAGGAGGACCGCTTCAAGGCCAAGCACGTTGCGGATGCTCGGCGGATCGCTGAGCTCGAGAAAGCCAACTCCAAGTTGGAGGCCCGCCTGAAGCGCGCCAAGGATGGCCGACGCCGAGCGGAGGAGGCCCACAACGAGGCAGTTCATGGCCTCAACTCTTTGGCCAAGGATGTGGAGGAGCAGGTGGCTCCTGCGATGGAGCGGGCGGCGGAGGCGTCGGACTCAGCCCATGCGGCTGGCGCGCTCACGAAGCAGCGTGAGCGTATGTTCGAGGCGTTGGTTGCCCGAGTCAATGAACTCGCGGTGCAGCTCGGCGCGGACGCTCCGCACACCGAGGTTCGAGGTCGAGGCGATGCTGCCATGTAACTGGTCTATTTTGACCAGCTCTTCGTGGCGCTCGAGGGCCCCGTCGCCGAGCTTCGCGAGATGATCGAGGACGAGAGCCGGCAGCTCCCGGGGGTGTTCGTTGATCGCACCTTCACCAACCTCCGGCTCCTCACGCCAGGCTTCGACCTCTCCACCGTGACAGAGGCTACCCAAGGCGAGGACGCACAGCGGGTCTCCAATTCCCTCCACGAGCAAGTTGACGCTTTCTGCAACCGCTTCAGGCATGCTGAGGCTGCGGCGGAGGATAGCAAGGAGGAGACCGCCTCTGCCGAGACCACGGAGGGCGCAGTGGAAGAGGTAGAAGACGACGATACCTCCGCCTGAGCCGCACGCTATTGCGTATGCGTGCGCTTGTATCTGAAACAATCTAATGTTTAGATATTTTAGTCCTTTTGGCATGTAATATATTCTTAACTGATGTTTGCTTTTAGCTTATTTGCCCCTCGAGAGGTCTCTTTGGACTCATCTTCATGTCTATTTGTTCTCTACGTCGGTAGGACCCATCTCTTCGTGCCATGACTCCGCCACTTCGGTATGAAGGAGCAATGACTCCGCAAGGCCGGGGGGAGTTTAGGCCTAGGAGAGGTAAGAGCCCTGAGTCGCGATGCTCAAGTGCCCCCCTTAGACGTGCGAGTAGCCCATGAAGCGTAAGGGCAAGCGAAGTCGCTTGAGGGGCAAACGCGCGCTCAGAGGAGAAAAAACGCGTTCAAGGCGTGGGTGCGAGACTTAGCTTCTCGAGGTTTTCGCCATGTAGAGGCTTTTTGCCTGGCAAGGAGGTCCACTTGAGGGATCGTTCCCGGATGCCTCCTCAGGCTTGTGGCGGATTTTCTTCCCTGTAGATGTTAGAGGGGCGAACCCAAACGCTGGAACACGGTGCATGGGACTCATGCGCGCTTATCAGTGACGGACCTAGGATTTTGTTATTGGGTATGCCATCTAATTTTTTTTTTTGCTATTTTAATAAAAATATGTTTGCCAACTTGAATTTGTATTCTAATATGATATAAAAATACATAATATTTAACTAAAAGTTAAGCGCGAAAGGTGCATAAATTATCACACAAATAGTTCAAAACCCATAGTAATAGTCCAAAATATGCATACAAGAAACTTACGATATACTAGTTAGACTTGTCAGGCTATGCTTCTTCTGTTAAAGATTCGTTTGGAGAAGGAATTGAAGCAGCGCCAACCTTTTTGGCCACAGTGTCTGCAAAAGAGACGCAATGTCTTTATACGGAGTAGATAAAATGTTTGAGATAAAAAACAAAAAAACAAGGTGACTGCAATATTTATCTTTTCGTATATCAATAATTGTGTACAAATGTACCCAACCTCATAGATTACCTGATGATTAGTGAAATACAAACTCTTTGGTTTACGACTGCGGCAAGACGGCGAAGGTAGAACTTTCCAAATTCAGCTACTTTGTTATGATCCTCAATATCCAAAGTTGTACGCATAACAAATTACAAATCAATCAGCAAACGATTTCTCGTCTACGTAGCTAGCTATCTGTTGGACGATCAAACATTGTATGCAGTATAAATCCATCTGGCTTACTGACTTTGGCGGATGGCGGACGAAGGCCACTGCACGGAGGGCTACTGGGGGCGTCCCTCGATGGTCGAGAGCGGCGGCGTGGCTGCTCGTACGAACACCGACGCCTGAAGCCTGACGCTAATACGCAAACCAAGATCTATCAATCTGTGCTGTTGGGCGCCTGCAGATAGATCACAAGCCGGCGCTAACTGCTCTTCGAGCCTCGTACGATTGTACGATTGCATCCTAGTAGTACTACGTATATGGGCCGGCCTACAGGGTATGCCACGGCCCACCCGGCATACCCTGTAGGTCCGCCACTGGCGTTTATAGGTCTCCTCAGACGTTCCTTACGAGGAGAGTAAGTACCAAGGTCTTATATAGAGATGGCGTGTTTGTGGGATCTTGCCCTCCAGCCAGAGCTCGGATCCTTGGGTTTTGCAGTGCTGCTGGTGTGTCATTTGAGGCACTGGCACCGTACTCAGCCCCCGCTCGTGAGGTACGCATGTGGAGAGATATAAGCGCACAATTCAACAATATAATGCGTAAATAAAACTCACCACCATCCATTACATATCGGCGCCGAGGCGCTAAGTTCACTTGGGAACAAAATTTTCTCATTATGCTTGGGGGTTGCCAAGTTAATGTTTTGACCATGTCGAGGCATGGGGACCACCCATTAGTGGCAGAGACTCTCAACGGCCTGAGGTGGCTCGTTACATGGAGAGCTCGGAGGGTTGACCCTCGAGAGAAGCCTTTGGAGCTTGGAGGTTTAAGCCGTGAGCTTTTAACCTCTAGAGACAAAAAGTGCTTGGAGGTTGAGCCGTAAGCTGCCTCTTCCGCCAGATGTCTTGACGTGACCATGATCACGGGCGTGACGATGATCACGTTCTGCGTTTGTTCCTTCTGGAGACAAAAAATTCTGTGAGGTTTAAGCCGTGAGCTTTTAACCTCTAGAGACAAAAATGCTTGGAGGTTGAGCCGTAAGCTGCCTCGTCCGCTAGATGTCTTGACGTGACAATGATCACGGGCGTGACGATGATCACGGGTAGAACTTGCGTAGGTGCATGATGTTCCATGGGTTCTTGACGGGGATGCCGTCTTGAGTCTCGAGGCGGGCCGCGCCAGGCCTGGCGATGTGGGTGACCCTGTAGGGGCCTTCCCAAATCGGGGACAGCTTGTGGAGGCCTTCCCTAGAGAGGATCCGCCTGAGGACGAGATCGCCTGCCTCTAGTGTACGCGAGCGCACGTTGCGGCTGTGGTAGCGTCTCAGGTCCTGCTGGTAATTGGCCGCTCGTAGGGCAGCACGGCGTCGCAGTCCCTCGAGAAGCAGCAGGTCGTCGTTATGGAGGTCCTCTTGCTGGTCCTCGTTAAAGGCAAGGACCCATGGGGATCCATGCTTTATCTCTGTGGGGAGGACTGGTTCAGCTCCATAGACGAGGGAGAACGGTGTTTCCCCCGTAGGCTTGGGCGGCGTTGTGCGGATGGACTAGAGCACCGAAGGGAGCTCACTGATCGAGCCCTTGCCGTGGCCTTTGAGGATGTCAAAGGTCCTGGTCTTCAGGCCTTTTAGGACTTCTGCGTTTACGCGCTCAGCCTGTCCGTTGCTTTGCGGATGAGCGACTGAGGCGAAGCAGAGCTTGATGCCCATTCTGTCGCAATAGGCTCTGAGGATGCCACTGGTGAATTGCGAGCCATTATCGGTGATGATGCGGTTAGGCACTCCGAAGTGGCAGACCAGGCCTCTCATGAATTTCACCGCCGCGCCTACTGTGATTGTGCGCGTCGCCTCCACTTCAGGCCACTTAGTGAATTTGTCGATGGCCACGAAGAGGTAGCGATATCCGCCTTGCGCTGTTGGGAAATGTCCTCTGATGTCCAGCCCCCAGACCACGAACGGCCAGGAGAGCGGAATGGTCTGTAGCCCCAGCGCAGGTTGGTGGATTTGCTTGGCGTGGAATTGGCAAGCTTCACATGCTTGGACAATGTCCACTGCATCCTGAAGTGCTTGAGGCCAGTAGAAGCCGCTCCTGAAGACTTTGCCTGCGAGGGTGCGGGCGCACAAATGGTGGCCGCATTCCCAGCTGTGGATGTCCTTGATCAGCAATTTTCCTTCTTCAGGAGGAACGCATTTGAGCGTGGTGCCGTTTGGGTGCTTGTGGTTGAGATTTCCTTCGAGGGTTTTGTAAGATTTTGCTTGGCGGGCGATTCGCTCCGCTTCAACATCTTCCTCGGGAAGGATCCCTTTGTCGAGGTAGTCTTTGATTTCGTCAATCCATTATGTTTCTTGATGCACCGCTGTGAGCAACAGACGCTCCCCTGTAGGGGGCCCACAATCTGGAGCCCTGTTTGCAGGTGGTGGCGGGAGTGCTTCGTTTGTGCTTGCAGGCATGGCCTCTTGAGGCTGCTTTATGGATGCTTTGACGATCCTTTCTTCAAAGACGCCTGGCGGCTGAGCTTGCCTCTATGATGCGCGCTTGGCGATGTCATCAGCCTCTTGGTTCTCCTTTCTCGGGATGTGCATGAGCTCCATTCCCCTGAAGTGCTTCTCAAGCCTACGGACCTCTTCAAGGTATGCGGCCATGTGGTCGTCCTTAGGCTTATAGCTTTTGTTGGAGAAGTTAACAAGCAGCTGGGAGTCGCCCTTGATGAGTAGGTGCTTGATGCCTAGGGAGATTGTAGCTTGTAGGCCAGCAAGCAGGCCTTCGTACTCAGCAATATTGTTGGACATCTTGTCGATTCCAAAGAACAGCTAGACCGCGTAATACAGCTTGTCGCCCTTTGGTGAGATAAGGACCATGCCAGCCCCACCGTGGCGACAAGCGAAACCTCTGTCGAACTTCATGGTCCAGTGGCTGGGCATTTTGTCTCCGCAGGGCTCTTGTTCTTCTCCCAAAGGCTCTTCAGGGGTTGGGTCAGTCCATTCCGCGACGAAGTCTGCCAGCGCTCTTCCTTTGATTACCCTTGTGGTATCGAAGCGCAAATTGAATGGATGTACCTACATATTCCATCCCGCAACACGATCTGTAGCATTTGGGTTGCGCAGGATTTGCTCCAGGGGAAAAGAGGTGACCATGGTGATGGGGTGCCCCCGGAAGTAGTGTCGCAGCTTTCTTGAGGCGATGAGGAGTGCGAGGAGGAGCTTCTGCTGCATTGTATACCGCTCGCGAGCATCACGCAGTACTGTGCTGACGAAGTAGACTGGATGCTCGACGAGGGTAGTTTCTGTAGCCTTGGCGTCTTCTGCCTGAGGGGGCTCAGCTGGGCCCTCATGGGGGTTTGCCTCAGGGGGCTTGTCATGGGCCTCGAGGGGGTTGGCCTCAGGGGGCTTGTCATGGTCCTCGAGGGGGTTGGCCTCAGAGGGCTTACCACTGGCCTCAAGGGGGTAGGCCTCAGGGGGCTCGTCAGGCTCCCTGGCGGGATCTGCTTGCAGCGGTTGACTTGTATCGGGCCTCTCTTCGGGCTTTTGGCCTGGCTGTGGGTTTGTGAGGGCTGCCCTTTCGCCAAGCTCCTGATCAGGAGGCTTTTGCTTTGGAGTGGTTGCACTCTTCTTGTGGAGTACTGGCTCTTCCCTTTCTACCACCAGGACGACACTGGCTGTCTGTGGAGTAGCTGATAGGTACAGCTTCAGGTGCTCGCCTGATCTTGGGGCGACCATTACTAATGAACTAGCCAGGTGCTTCTTCAAGTCCTCAAATGCTTTTTCAGCTTCAGGGGTCCACTTGAAAGTGCCCAATCTTTTCATGATCTTGAAGAACGGCAGGGCTCTTTCACCAAACTTGGAGATGAATCTACCCAAGCTGGCCATGCAGCCTGCTAGGCGTTGCATGTCCTTGAGCCTGCGTGGAGGTTGCATGCCCTCTATGGCCTTGATTTTGTCTGGGTTTGCCTCTATGCCTCGATGGGACACGAGGAACCCAAACAATTTGCCTGAAGGTACTCCAAAGACGCACTTGGCGGGGTTGAGCTTGTTGTTCACCTTGCGCAGGTTGGCGAAAGGCTCTTCAAGGTCCCCGAGGAGAGTATTTCCCTTTCGTGATTTTACGACGATGTCATCGACATATGCCTCGGCGTTCCTCCCCATTTGCTCGCCAAGGGCTATCCTCATCAGCCTCTGGAAGGTGGCTCCGGCATTTTTTAGGCCGAAAGGCATGCAGACATAGCAATACACACCGCAAGGGGTGAGGAAAGCCGTCTTCTCTTCATCTTCTTTAGCCATTTTTATCTGATGGTAACCAGAGAAGGCATCGAGGAAACAGAGGAGGTCGCAGCCTGCCGTGGAGTCCACAATCTGGTCAATTCTTGGCATGGTATAAGGGTCCTTGGGGCAGGCCTTGTTTACATCACTGTACTCGATGCAGAGGCGGCCTCCTCCGGCGGGTTTTGGTACTACCACACCGTTAGAGAGCCAAGTAGGGTGCGCGACTTCGCGGACAACCTTTGCTGCTTTGAGCTTTTCGACCTCTTTGACGATGAATGCTTGCTTCTCGGGGGCTTGTTTTCTCGCTTTTTGCTTGACGGGGCGCACGTTTGGGCACACGCCTAAGTGGTGCTCGATCACCTCCCTCGGTACACCAGACATGTCGGACGGTGTCCACGCGAACATGTCAGAGTTTGCCTGCAGGAACGCGACGAGCGCGCTTTCCTATTTGGGAGGCAGCGCGGCGCCTATGGTGACGCTGGCCTCCGAGCCTTCAGCCCCCGAGCTGTTGGAGCTCAGAGAGATTTTCTTCGTAGCGGCTGTCTCCTGGGAGAACAACTGCTTCTTCTTCTTGGGCCTCTCGAGAGGCTCTAGGTCCTCGTCCGCGGGGAATTCCATGGCCGCAGCCTTGTAGACCGTCTTGACAGCGCGCGTAGCATCCAGGACATGTCCTCGGATGGTGATCGTGCCAGCGCTGCCGGGGATCTTGACCATGTTGTAGACATGGTGCGTGACGGCCATGAATTTCGCGAGCGCGGGGTAGCCGAGGATGGCATTGTACGGCAGGCCGATGCGCGCGACATCGAAGTCGATGTGCTCGGTGCGGTAGTTTTCCTCGCTTCCGAAGGTGACGGCGAGCCTGACCTGGCCTACTGGCTCGATCGAACCGCTGGTGACCCCCGTGAAGGGCCTCGAGGGCATGAGCCGCTCGTAGGGCACTTGAAGCGTTTCGAACGTATATGTGGAGATAACATTCAGGCCTGCTCCGCCATCGATGAGAGTCTTGGAGACAGCAACGTTGTCGATGGTGGGGCTGCAGACCAGCGGGAGGGTTCCAACAGCCTTGGTGGACTTGGGGTGGTCCTGAGCGTCGAAGGCGATGGTGTACTATGACCACTTGAGGGGTCTAGAGATCTCGGTGCTTGGGAGGGCGGCGTTGAGCTCGCGGACGAACTGCTTGAACTGATTGTACGACTTTGGCGCCTGCGCCCCACCGGGGATGCAGGCAATGGCGCCTCTTGGGGCTTGGTAGCCACCGTCCTCCTCGTCAGGGAGGTTGCCGTTTTTTGTCCGCAGCATTGGTCTGGTTGCCAGATGGCTTCTGGTAGCCGCTTTTGCGCCCGCTTCCGCGGTAGCCACGGCCTCGGCCGCGGCCGCCACTGCCCTCTGCTTGCTCTTGCTCCTTGCTCAACCTCTTGAGGTCAAAGCAAGATTCTGTAGAGTGACCGCGCCTGTTCTGGTAGATGTAGAAAGGGCGGTGGTCATCTTTCCTCTCTCTTGGCTCAGGGGAGTCCCTACGGGTGCCCTTCGCGTCAGGCTCTGCCACGAGAACCGCGGTGGCCTTGCGTTTGGGCTCCTCCTTCTTTTTCTGGCTCCTAGACCCCTCAGCGTGGTCGTCCCCTCTCGTGGACATCTTGGCGAAGAGGAGTCCCTCTTCAGCCTTGGCGCACTTGCCCGCCAGGTCGAACAGCTTCACCACAGAAGTGAGCTTGTCGTGTATGCCCAGCTTCTCGAGCATCCTGATGTTGGTGACGCCCTCGCGGAAGGCGGCGATGACCTGGGTGTCAGGGATGTTCGGGATCTTGTTACGCACTTGGCTGAAGCGCTGGATGTACTTGCAAAGCGTCTCATCCTTCTTCTGGACCACAGCCCGCAGCTCGTTGTGGGTGTGGACGCGCTCGTACGTCCCCTTGAAGTTGGAGACGAACTGCTTGCAGAGCTCCTCCCAAGAGCTCACGGAGTCCTCGGGGAGGTTCAGGGGCCACGACAGCGCAGAATCGCGAAGCGCGTGGGAGAAACAGTTGGCCATGACCTTGTCGTCTCCACCTACAGCTTGGATGGAGGTGGTGTAGAGCTGCAGGAACTCGATGGGGTTGCTGGAGCCGTCGTAGCCCTTAGGGAGAGCCGGCATGAACTTCAGGGGCCAGACCACGCGTCGCAGGGAGTGGGTGAACGCCATGCAGCCTGTGGCGTACGTGGCGACCCCGTGCTGCAGCGCGCTGCGGTTCTGCTGGCCCGCTTGGCCAATCTCCTCCACGATCTGACGGTTGCGCTGGAGCTCCATCCCCACGCGAGCGTCGGGCGCGGTGCGCTGCACGATCAAACAATCATGCGGCGAAGACGCGCGCGAGGCAGCCCTCTGGGTCGCAGCCGGTGCAGGCCCTGGAGGGGGCGGAGGCGCGTTTGTTGCGACCGTGCCCGTGAGAGAGGGATGCACGTTGGACTGCGACGGAGCGGGGCGCATCCTGGCGATGCCGACGAGGTGGTTGAGGCGCTGGAGCCACTGCTCGTGGCCTCAGCGGTGGGCTGGTAGCGAAGAAGCTCTTGCGCCATCAGCAGCGCATTGTGGGGCGCAGGGTCCGTCCTGCAAGGACCGGAGCCGCTCGGGCGCTGCGTCGGGTGCGACGACTTCGCATCATCCTGGTGCTCGGAGTTGCGTTCGGGCTCCTCCGCTTGAGGGCCCGAGGGGGCGCGCTCTTCATGGTGGGGTCGGCCCCGTCGTGCGCGAGTGGCCGTGGTGCCTGGCGGGGCGCACGCTCCTTCGGGTGCGCGTCGGCTGACGCGGGCGGCGCGGGTAGCGCGGGTGTTTGCCATGGCGCGGAGGCGGCTCGAAGGTCGTTGACGTGCCTCAATCACCTACCTGGCGCGCCAAATGTTGGGTTATGACTCCCTAGAATCGGGGGTAGTCACTTCCTGAGCTGTAGTTCGTGAAGGGGATTGAACGCGGAGGTCAAGACCCTCGAGGGACACGGCGACGATGCTCGCCGGACCTGAAGACGAAGCACCCACGACAGAGATAGACACCGGCCCATACCCAGGTTCACGGCCCTCGTGAGGAGGTAAGACCGCTACTCCTGCTTGTCTGTATTTGAGTACGGTGGTTACAGTACAGCAGAGCTTGCCTAGGACCCCCTTGAGGCAGTTCTTGCCTGGGGAGGGAAGCGATGATCTTCTTCCTCCTCCAGCCAGAGGCTATCCTACCTCGGATTGCTAGGGTTTACAAGCGTGGTTACAAGCAATTGGCCGACCCCTTCTACAATGGATGTCTTGGTCCGTTTGTAGACGCCTCTGGCGCTCTCCTTCTGCTTGGCCTTCGAGGTGGTTCCCACACGGCAGTGGCGTGGAGATGCAGGAGTCCACCGCGGCCCGCTTGTCCATGGACGCGGTCCATCACCGATAAAGGTGGGCGCAGTGGCCGACAGGCGGCCGACCGCGCAGTACGGCCGCAGGGGAGGTAGTCTCTGAGGTGGAGCCCGCGATGACGTTCTCTTTGGAGGGTTGCGCCGTCCATCTGCTTTATCACCAGAGTGGAAGGTCCTGGCAGCTCTGTAGCAGGCAGCGCAACTTTATTGACTCCTTTATCACCAAAACGGCAACGGGGGTGCTTGCGTCACCACATGGGCGTGGCAGAGGCCATGTGCGAATCGCTGTGCTTCCTTGGCCGCGACGTTTCCCCTCAGGCCTGGGGAGGCCTGTGGGGGGATTTCTGTTGACTTCCCTCCAGGCGCGTTGGCGCCTCGGGAGGGTCTCCTGAAGCGAGGGACCCCTTGTGGCCCTCGTTTCCTCCTCAGACCCTCGAGGGGGATTGCCTCTCGAGGGTCCCGCCAGGCAGCGAGGCCAGGTCCTTAGTCGTTTTGTCTGACTGGACAGCGTGCGAGGCCTGGGGGGGAGTGGGCTCTCCATACCCCAGTTCCCACTGGGCCGACAGTCTCGATGCTCCACACGTTGCAACGGAGACCACGAACGGAGTGTCGCAGTAGTCCGGTAGATAACCTGCTTAAGAGAAAACAATTATCATAAAAAACCTTGTCATTCCTACAGAGCCAAAGTGACCATATTACGGCCAGCGTTGCCACCCTAACAAGTTGTTTGAACCTGTCATCCACACCATTGAGCCATGCACCAAAAATATTGGCGACGCTTGTTGGTGGGTATAAGGTAGAACCTATCTGGATGATTGACCATATAGAACCTGCAAATTTGCACTCGAAGAATAAGTGATTAATTGTCTCATCTTTATGACAATATAAACACTTTTGACTTCCATGCCAATTGCATTTTACAAGGTTATCCTTTGTTAATATCACCCCTCGACATAGATACCACACAAAGACCTTGTTTTTTAGTGGTATCTTCATCTTCCAGATTTTTTTTATTATTCTCCACTAGCACGTTTAGTTGGATTAAAGCTTTATACATAGAGTCCACTGTGAATTTACCAGATTTGTGTAAATTCCACCGAAACTCATCAGTCCCCTGAGACAGGTTGACTAAAGCCAGCCGTTGTAGCAACTCATTCCAAGATGCTAGTCGGGACCAATAAGATCTCTTCTGAACGTCACATTAGGTGGGAAATTTTCCAACACCTTAGAAAGTGTGTCACGTTTGTGAAGTCCTAGGACTATATTGTATAAATTCGGATATTGTTCTCGGAGGGAGGTAGAACCTAGCCACCTATCTTCCCAGAACCTTATCTCCGACCAATTCTTAATGGAAAAAGTACCATATGGGAAGAAGAATTTCTTCGTAGCCATTAGGCCAGCTAAAAAATGCGAATCACCTGATTTCCAGAAAATCTGGGAAACCGCATTCCTTCCAATATACTTTCTCCTTAGTATAGTTTGCCAAACCCCTTCCTCAGATAATAGCTTAAACAACCAGTTACGAAGAAGAGCCCGGTTTTTCGCCTCAAGATCATGGATCCCCAGACCACCAAATTCCTTGTGTCGGCATACTATACTCCATTTAGCTAGTCGATATTTCTTTTTCTAACTGTCCCCTTGCTAAAAAAAACCTTGATCGAAAGTAATCCAATCGATATAAGACTCCCTTTGGCAATTGGAAAAAGGAAATCATGTAAAGTACCATGTTGGTTAGAACTGAATTAACAAGAACCAGTCTACCGCCTAGGGACAGTAATTTTCCTTTCCAGCTAGATAGTCTTTTCTGAAGCCTTTCCTCGACATGTTTCCATTGTGCGATTGTTAGCCTTCTGGAATGAATCGGAATGCCTAGATAGTTTATTGGAAACTGACCTTGCCCACAGCCAAATAATTCAGCATACTGGGCAGCCACGTCTTGGGCCTCGCCAAAACAGAACAATTCACTTTTATGGAAGTTAATTTTAAGACCGGAGAGTTGCTCGAACGCTGATAATATTAATTTCATGTTCTTTGCCTTTTCCATATCATGTTCCATAAAGAGAATTGTGTCATCGGCATTTTGTAGAATAGATAACCCCCACATCAACTAGATGTGGAATTAGCCCTTCAATTTGGCCGTCTATTTTAGCATGCTCAATGATAATAGCTAGCATATCAGCAACTATATTAAATAGTATAGGTGATAATGGGTCGCCTTGTCGTAAATCTTTTTTCGTTTGGAAGTATTTGCCAACGTCATCATTGACTTTGATGGCTACACTCCCTCCCGAAACAAAGTTATGAATCATAGCACGTCATTCATCAGAAAACCCTTTTATTTTAAGTGTTTGTTGAAGGAATGACCACTTGACTTTATCATAAGCCTTTTCAAAGTCTATTTTGAGTATTACCCCATTAAGCTTTTTCCGATGCAATTCATGAACTGTTTCATGTAAAACCACAACCCCATCTAGGATATTGCGTCCCTACATAAAAGTCGTCTGAGTTGGACGTACCACATGATCAGCCACGGAATTTAGCGTAATAGTTGCTGCTTTGGTGAAAATTTTGAAGCTAACGTTAAGAAGATAGGCCAAAATTGTTGGATCCTTTCTGCTTCATTAACCTTTGGCAACAAAATGATCTCTCCAAAATTAAGGAGAAAAATCTTGAGTTGTCCAACATGTAACGCTTGGAATAACTCAAGCAAGTCCAACTTGATTATGTCCCAAAAAATCTGATAAAACTCAGCAGGAAAACCATCCGGACCTGGCGCCTTGTTGTGTTCCATTTGGAAAACAGCCTTTTTAACCTCTTCCTCGGAGTACTGAGAAGTGAGGTGGGCGTTCTCCTCATCAGAAACTTGGGGGATATCCTCCATCTGTGTTTCATCCATTGAGAAATCATTCTCATCGGGTGCCCCCAACAGATTTTTATAATATCTCGTGATATAAGTTTTGAGTTTCTCATGTCCTTCAATCATGCCCTCATCTTGATTAAGGGAGTGAATAAGTTTCTTTCTATGCCTGCCATTTGCAAGGCTATGAAAGTATCTCGTATTCGAATCTGCCTCCAAAATAAATTGGGCTTTTGATCTATGGTACCATTTAAGCTCCTCTTCACGGAGAATTCCGGCCATCTACGCATTGGACTAATTTTTATAGTCAATCTCTTGCGGAGACAGCGGGCGCATTTCCGCTAAAGCCTCATATTTTAATAGTAGACAAGCGAAGCTTCTCATATTTTAATTGGCCAGCCATATGTCTCGCCCATCCACGTATGTGTTTAGGCAGTGCGTAAATTTTATTATTCCACCTTTGGATCGATGTTTGACCGCCGACTGGTCTCTCCCATATCTTTTTAACCATCTCAAGGAATCCTTCCCGATGTAACCAACCTAATTCAAATTTGAATGGTTGCTTACCTATTGGTCTAGGATTCCCAGTAGTTATAAGAATGGGAGCATGATTTGAGAATGCCTCTATACGTTCAAGTGCCCGTACCGAGACCATTGAGAATTTATTTTCCCAGTTTGAGTCCATTAGTACACGGTCCAACTTTTCGTATGTTGGCTCTGGGAGACTATTTTCCCAAGTAAATTGTCTCCCAACCATAGTAACCTCTCTTCTCATGGCTGTCAATGACTGCGTTGAATAGAAGAGGACACTAATTGTCAAATTTCCCCCTGCTCTTCTCATGCGCAAATCTTAGCAAATTGAAATCACCACCTATAATTATAGGATATGGATTATCTTTTGCAAGATTTACTAATTCACGAAGAAAAACAGGTTTTTGCTCATCTTGGGCTGCTCCATACACGGATACTAGACTCCATGTGAAATTGTCGGCTTTGTTACGGATATGGAGCTTCATGTGAAAGTCACCCTCCGAACTAGCCAACACATCCATGGTGTCTTTTCTAACACCGAGTAATAAGCCCCCAGATCTACCACGTGGTGGACGGGATACCCATGTGAAATCTACACCACCAGATAGGCGGTTAAGTAGACTCACCGAGAAGTCCCGTTTACCAGTTTCCGAAATACCCACAAAATCCAATCTATGATCCATGATGGAATCAGCGATGCGCGCGTGTTTAGCCAACTCCCGAAGACCTCTGTTGTTTTCGCCTTTTTCCATGGCGATATTTTATCGGGAAACAATTGGGGATGTGGATATTTTCGCCTTTTTCCGTGGCGATATTTTATTATTCTTCTTGGATGAATTAGTTTTAGATTTTCGGTGAGATGCTCTAAGATCATATAATGAACTTTGCATCGCCTCATCCAAGCCCCCCTCCGTGAACTCCCCCACCAGATTCGCAAGGAGCTGGACATCAAGTGTGTCCTGTAGCTCCTCTTCATCCGGGTGGGGGGTGAACGACTTACACGAGACTTTTGAAGTGACTATTAACCGGTCATATTCCAAATGTCTCAATGCTTTAGTCGATAAAGTTATGCTGTTAAAATTGCTTCCCAAAGAAACTCCTACACTATTCAACTTCGTAGTAAAATTTGAATTTGAAATGTAAGGAAAGACTTGGGAGATTTATCCATACCAGCATTGTCGAGGTTATGTTCTGCCTTGCGCCGCATCGCCCTCACCATGGAATCCTCGTCCAAGTTGGACGACCCATCCGGAGCCACGACGTGTCGCCCACTCCTCCGCAAAGGTGTCGACCCCGGGGTTAACGGTGGTGAAGAAGAGTCTACCCCGGGTGTATCCACCTCCTTGGTCGCCATATGCTGCATCACGGGCTCCACGTCGACCATAACACCTCCGACCGAAGCAGCCAGTGCACCATGTACAGGCGCAACACCATCTCCATCCGTACTGACCTCCACCAGTACGTCCACAGGAAGCCTCCCAGACTCGGCAACTTGCATGTGTAGATCACTCGTGGGCAGCACACATGGTACAGCGTCGCACGCCGGCGTTAGCTTGTAGGTTAGATCACTCGTGGGCAGCACACATGGTACAGCGTCGCACGCCGGCGTTAGCTTGTAGGTTAGTGTTGTTTGCTTGTGAGGTAAGTTAGGCTGGGCCGCCCGGGAAGCTGCCGTCACAGCTTGCAGAAAGCATCCAGCACCTTAGGCTGCATCCCTACATGCACGCTGCCCTCTAGCTGGGCGTAGTGAGCTGCTGGCCGTTGTTGAGTATTAGTCTGGGCCGCAACAGCTTCATGAGAGTGCAGCACATGTGACTGCTCTACCTCCATTTGCATCTCTTGGCCAGCTTTCGCCTGCGTTACAGTCTGAACCCCAAAAATCTCTGACGAACCAGCATACTGCGCAACAATTTCCTTTCCTTGTGGCGTCTGTGGCTTGAGGTTGAAAGGTGTTACCGCAATTCCTATCACTTGCGGAGCTAGCAACCCCAAAGATGAATTTCCAGGACCCGAAACATCAGCTTGGGGCATTATTGTGTCCCCATCCATAGCCCCAGCGGCTCCTTGCACATCCGGTGCAGCATGGTATGTGTCTTCGGCTCCCTTGCTCTCATCCTCCTTCTCGCGTTTCCTCCACATGAACGGTGCAAAATCCGGTTCCGGGATAAAATCTGCCGTGTCCCTTTTGTAGTGGAAGACATAGCCTTTGAGAAGAACGTACGCATCCGCCTTTACGACCTTTGTATCCGAAACCGGAGGGTCCGCCATAGCAACCAGCACCCGGACAATGTTATGACGCCGTAGAGACAGAAGATCAATATCCATAGTTTTACCGATCAAAGTACCCACAACCCAAATGCCCAGGAAGTGGCGAATTGAGTTAGGCACCCCGGTGACATGAAACCAAGTAGGGGTCAACTCCGAAGTGTGCATAACATCTACAGACTTCCACACACTGAAAACAATCCGTGACTTTTGCCTTGACACCCTAAGCTCGAAACCATCAATTCTCTCCAAATCAGCAAATGATTGGAAGTTAACCAGAAATGCATTATTCTCACGGGGAATGGCCTCCCAACACCATGAAGCCTCAGCCTGCAAAACCGTGCAACCAGGGTCTCCACAAACTCCGCCGCAACAGGATCACCCTCCACAGACACCAAGGCCATCGGCATATTACTCGGAGCATGATTAGGTCTAAAGATCCCGTCTGGTAAAGTGCTGAACATTGTGTCCTCACTTCCGATTGTCGCCAACCCAGCATATGGCTTCGGTAGTCGCAAAGTGGGGGCACTAAGCAGTAGGGTGGACAATCCGGTCACAAATGTAACAATACCGATCAACAGTGCAATCCTTTGTCTCGTGCGAGTCAACTTTGCAGAATGTACATTTTTCCGTTTAACAACGGGCACCACCGGCGCAGCCACGGGCTGCTGAGCTTCCACACCCGACACGGAAGCAGCTAATACCCCCACAACAGCCGGAACGACGGCGGTGGCAGGCACAACATCCGCCCCAGGCAAGGCCTGCTTTTTCTTCTTTTCTTTCTTCTTCCTTTTATTCATTTTATTTGCATTGGCCGCGCAAGTCCCTGCACCCAAGACGAAGGGAACATTCGTCACTTGTGCCGCAACGAATTGTGTCGGCGCCGGGGCCGCTGCGTTTGGGCCAATCACCATAGCCAGCCTACCACGTCACGTACCCGGACCAGCGCGCCGGCCGAAAAACATCGGCCGCACCGAAGTCGGGAGCACAGGTGGTGTCGCCGGGTTTCCAGCAGCTAGAGCCATAGCTACCACGGCCACGACACCACTGAGCGTAGCTGCGCCACCGGCATCAGCATTGCCTCCCGCAGCCGCGCCACCTGAGGGACCTGTACTCGCCATAGCCTACCGCGAAGCCACGACCTGCGCAAAGGAACGCATTGGAGTGGATGTTGCAGACGCGTCTGACGGAGATGCGAGAGAAACATGCGGCGTTGGATTCTCGGTCGTAGGGGTAACCCTAATTGCTTCTTCGAATCGGCTCCAGATGCGAGCAAAATGACGTCGCAGGTGAGCCCATGTGGAGGAACGGTCTGGATCAGCCTGAGGGCCTGGCCCACTTGTCTGGTGAATTTGAATCACGAGAGAAACCGCATCACGCACGGCAATTGCGGGCACAGTACTAGCCTCGGCGATCGGAGATGCACACCAAGCAGTGGCCGCCGGCGGCTCAGTCGAGAGCGATGCGGGGAAGACCATCCCAAGTGTCGCCTTCGGAGTCACGCGAGGTCTTGGAATCGGACCTCGCCATCCTAGACGCACCGGCCTCGACCTCGGCACAGCTTGCAACACCGGCGTAGAAGCAGACGTAGGGATCCTCTCCGGCGTTACCATCTCCTCCATAGCGGACGATGTAGCAGAGAACGGCAACTGCTCCGGCATTCCCAGCCTCGGAACAGGTGGCACCGATCCATCTTCCACGGCTGGCGAACTCGTCGGCGATGAGGTCGACCCCCTCTCCCAGAACCTAGACGCCGGCGTGGGAAACCCAATCTCACACCAGAAATCCTGGGCGATCTCCGCATCCGTGCGTCGCCCCTTCTTAGTCACAGTTTTCCAGCCCACCTGAGGTGGTGAATCATCAAGAACCTCCATGGCTGCCTCGAATCGGGCCTCGGAATCGCACCCATCGGAGGCGGAATCATCAGAGTTGGCTATCTCTCCGTCCTCCTCAAGGCAGGAGAAACGAGACCATGCCGATCCACACGCCGGAGACTCAGCTAGTCCAACCACGAGGCCTCCCGGAGCCAGAGTCAGGCGGCGGCGGCAAGTCGCCACTCCTATCGCCATTTTCTCTCGAGCTGGACCATACAGTTTGCTACATAGAGTTAACTCCTTACTTAAAATAATTGGGATATAACCAATAAACTATGTTTATTAAGTGCCTTTAGTGCATATTCCCTTTCAAGACCTGCATACAAACTATGAGTTCTACTTCCTGAATGATGAGGGGCATACGAGCTTCTACGTCCTAGCCAATTCAAGGTGGTTGCATTGCATAAGAGTACTACCTACTATATTCTTACTTCCGGGAATGATGCTATGAGTAAGATCTACCTAGGGGAAAATATGCTTACGGTCATGGAAGTAGGGAGGACCGAATTGTGGTGTCGTGGACGAGGCATAGCAGAGGTATATCTTGGTTGTCGCTGCTTGCTTTATTGTTGTTGACTCAGCACATCTTGCTAGCTGCAACTTTTGCCGCCACCTTCGTTGCAGAAAAAAGGTGCGACTAATTCCCGCTTCAGTCTTACCAATTTTTTTTATCTCCCGTCAGCTTCATGCGTGTACCCGCACAGCTAAGCCTGGGCATTCCCGGTTTAGGCCGGTTTCTATAGTTTCGTCAAAGTAGACCGTTCGCCACGGTTTCATCCGATTTGGTCTGGTCTAAACCGTTTAGCTGCGCGATTATAAAATGGTTTGGTGCGGGTTGGTTACACGGTTTGAGCGGTTTGGCACCGGTACGCCTCGAGCGGCAACAGCTTGGGGCAGGATCTGGTCGAGCGCTGTTGTCTCCGCCTTGAACTCCTTGTTGCCTTCTCCCTTCGCCGCCGCGCACAGCTGATAGCCCGTCGTGAACGCCAGCGGCCCGTCAAAGTACACGAGCTTGTCGACCAAACACCGCCGCGCCGCCGAACTCCACCTCCGACATCCCCAGCTTCTTTCGCCTTGCCCGGTCGCCGTCCCAACACGGCCCAGCTTCAGCGACGGTGACGGCACCCGCGCTTGTTTCCGGGGGCGGCGACGAGCACCACAGCTTTTCTTGGTCTATCGGAATCCTTCTTTTTCCTCATCTCGCACTCCCCTGGGCGCGGGGCGTGCGCGGCCATGTGGACGCCATCGCGCGGGAGCAACGCGCGGCCATGTGACGTCGTCGACGGTCTTCGCGTGGATGCAGTCGCCGTCCCTCACGCCCGCGCCCTCGCGCTCGCTGCGTGCGCTCACGTCTGCGGAGCCGCAGCGGGAGGCGGCCATGGCAGCGCGTGAGCGGCGCAACATCTAGGCCCGGGTCAAGCGGTTGCGCGCTGGCGCCAATCGCGCGTTCAAGGGCCTCCACTTCATCAGCCGCACCACCGGCTCCCTCGAGCAAGCCGAGCTCTCGCGCCTCACGTCGTCCGCGGCGGCCACCGCCATGACAGTTCTCACCTCTTCCTCGAGCTCGCCCCGGGCGGCTCCCTCGCCGACGAGGTCAAGCGCAATGGGGGACGCCTCAGGGAGCACCCCATCCGGGCAGCAGCAACGGACGGTGACAGAGCCCGGGCATAATATGGTGTGAAACCGGTGAAACCGTGAGACCGGACCGCACCAGACCATATTGATGTTTCTTATCGGGTTAAGACGGTTTAAAGGTTCAAACCGTGCTGGAAAATATTGTGCTGGTTTGAGACCGTCTGAAACCGTGTAAAACCAGGGGGACCGTCTCGTGCGCTAACAGGTTTCTCGAGGCTAGGGGCGCGATGGACGCGGAAGGTAACAACGTTCCGCAGCAGCGGTGCCCAGAATGCGCACCCCGCCGTCTTCCGGCTGTCACCGTCCGCTGCTGCTGTCCGGATGGGGTGCTCCCTGAGGCGTCCCCCATTGCGCTTGACCTCGTCGGCGAGGGAGCCTCCCGGGGTGAGCTCGAGGAAGAGGTGAGAACTGTCGTGGCGGTGGCCGCCGCCGATGCAGCGGACGACGTGAGGCGCGAGAGCTCGGCTTGCTCGAGGGAGCGCAACCGCTTGACCCGGGCCTAGATGTTGCGCCGCGGCGCGCCGCTATGGCCGCCTCCCGCTGTGGCTCCGCAGACGTCAGCGCACGCAGCGAGCGCGAGGGCGCGGGCGTAAGGGACGGCGACTGCATCCACGCGAAGACCGTCGACGGCGTCACATGGCCGCGCATTGCTCCCACGCGACGGCGTCCACATGGCCCCGCGCGCCCCGTGCCCAGGGGAGTGCGAGATGAGGAAAAAGAAGGAGCCCGATAGACTAAGAAAAGTTGTGGTGCTCGTCGCCACCCCCGGAAACAAGCGCGGGCGCCGTCACCGGCGCTAAAGCTGGGCCGTGTTGCGACGGCGAACGGGCAAGGCGAAAGAAGCTGGGGATGTCGGAGGCGGAGTTCGGCGGCGCGGCGGCGTTTGGACGACAAGCTCGTGTACTTTGACGGGCCGCTGGCGTTCACGACGGCCTATCAGCTGTGCGCGGCGGCGGAGGGAGAAGGCAACAAGGAGTTCAAGGCGGAGACAGCAACACTCAGCCAGATCCTGTCCCAAGTTGTTGCCGCTCGAGGCGTACCGGTGCCAAACCGCTCAAACCGTGTAACCAGCCCCACCAAACCATTTTATAATCGCGCAGCTAAACGGTTTAGACCAGACCTAATCGGATGAAACCTTGACGAACGGTCTGATTTGACGAAACTGTAGAAACCGGCCTAAACCGGGAATGCCTAGGCTTAGTGGCCGTGAAGGCCGATTTGGGTGTTTCCATCGGGCGTAGCTGGGGTAACATTTAAAATTAGAAATTCCTTAGCTAGGTGTGAAATTTCTTAGAGCACAAGTAGCTCCTCCACCGATCTGACCTGCATGTGAGATCGGTCGATTTGTTTTGTTCTTTTGTTTTTTGCCCGGTATGTTGCCTTTGTGTGTTGGTGTGCTGGCGCTTGTTTCTGCCCAGGTTCTCCTGCGTGTGGTTTTTTGTGTGTTTGGGCCACTTTTAGACAGGTTCTGGGGGGCTTAGTTGGACTTTTTTTTACTCAGAATATACTTGCATTTTTATGGTTTCTTTTTTGTGGGGGTGGTGGATGGATGGGGGTTGGCGACATGCCGTGCGTATAGGGATATTTTGTCTTTGTTTTTTGCTTTTTATTTTTTTCGGATTTTTTTAGGTTTATTTTGCTTTTTATAAGTGTTTTTAGCATTAAAAAAAAACTGATTTGTTTTTCTTTTTATGATGTTTTTGTGCATGTGATGGTTTTTTTTTTGTTATGCAACTTGACGCTGCTGGGCCTCCATAATTTACAGTCAATGCTGCGCGCCACATGGTCTAGTCATGGCTTGCACGTTGACATCCAATACCAACGTAATGGTGGCGCATGTGAGCGAGTCAATTGCAACTCAATTAGTATTTTGTCATTTTTTAGGAATGGACTATTTTTGATAGAGTTAGTTTTGCAGTGTGAGTTGTTACCCAGGGAATAATGATATGTGGTTGTCGTTTTTGTTGTTTTGTAGGTAGTCGCATCTTGACATGCAGCTGCCTTATACCCCTCTTCGGAGTGAGTTTCAACTCGACTTGCAACTGACACATCTTCGCGCCCATTTTTGTAGTTATCTAGATTTCAACCTGACATGTAGCTGCACGTATACCCCCACCACCTCTGAGTCAGTTTCAACTCGACTCGAAACTCATGCATCCTCGCACCCATTTTTTGTAGTTATAGTTAGTTTCAACTTGACATGTAGGTTCAACTCTACTCGCAACTCACACATCGTTGCACCTTTTTTTTGTACTTATAGCTAGTTTCAACTCTACTCGCAACTCACACATGTAACGCCTCGGGATTTATCCCAATTAGATTTTTGTTGTTTTTCTTTTGTGCATCATCATGTCATCATGCATTGGTCACTTCATTTAATTTATTGCATTTAAATTTAAACTCCACTTAAATTCTTTTTCTCACAATTAAATTCCAATGCTTTTGAAATTGATTAAAATGTGTATTTCAAATATTTTGCAAATATTATAAAAACTAGTTTATTAAATTGCCTATTTTAAACTAAACCTATTTTGTAAAGTTTCTTTATTAAAAATTCTTTTCTATTTTGTTTTAGAAATACAAAAACAGAAAACGAACTAAAAGAGAAATAAAATTTCAGAGAAGGAAAAAAAAAACCTCCTGGGCCGAACCCACCTCTGGCCCATCTCCTCTTCTTCTAGCCCAGCCCACCTCCCCTGTCCCTTTCTTCCTCGTACGGAGACAGAGGAGAAAAGGGCAGCGAGCTCCTCCCCCACCATGTGCTTCCTCAACCACTCCCCTATCTCCCTTTTAGCTAGCCCTCCCCCTCTCCCGAACCCTAACTCCTTCCTCCCCTTCCTCTTGCGCCGCCGCCACTTCCCTCTCTTCTTCTCCCCTCTTTTCCTTCTCTGTTTTCTTGCCACCAGAAAAATCACCGGAGCAACCTCACCCCCCCCCCCCCCCCCGCCACTCCGGTGCCGACGAAGGCCCTCTGTCGGGACCCGAAGATCCGCCTCGCCCTCCTCGCCGTGCCAGGCGAAAGAATCGTGCCGCCAGCCGCTACCCGCCACCGCCCTCGTCCCCGTCTTCCTCGACACCGGCGGACGTCCGCCTCCAAATTCCGGTGACTCGGTCCTCCTCGACAGCGAACGCCTACGCCCACACACTCCCCGTGAGCACCTCTCCCCTTCCCCCTCTCCTCGTCTCGCTTTATTCACGTAGGCGCCGAATCGGTGCAAGCCCCCCCCCCCCCCCCCGCCATTCCCGTCCGTCGGCGCCATGGCTGAGCACCGACCCGAGGGTCCCCGTGCCTCCCATCTTCATCTAGCCCCAAAAACGGAATCGCCACATGTTCTCGCACACACGGCACACACGCACGCGAGCGGCGCCGCCCCAAATAGGTCGCCGGCGTCCAATGTTGCTCCGCCTCCACGCACGGCTCGTGTTTCTTCAGTTCGTCAGAAACTGGTGTGTTTCAGTTTCGTCAGGAAACTTAGCACTCGATCCAAGACTTAAACATACGAACCCCTCTCCTATCACTAGCACGCACCAGTCCCTATGGCTAGCGCAGCCGAGAGAACCAGCAACGCGCCGCGCGCGCGAGTTCGTTCCCCAGCTCCCCGGAAAAACCCACCTTTTTCATTTTTTCCGCACCCACTGACAGGCGGGCCCCACGGGTCAGTGACCGCGGGAGCCCGCACTGCACACACACAGCCCGCGTGGCGCATGGGCCCGCTTGACAGCCTCTGGTGTAGGGTGCCCTCCGGTGAGAAAAGTCAGAGGAGAACCCCTGCGCCTGCAGTTTTACCCCGAGCCCCCTGTAGTTGTTGTTTTCTACCCAGGGCACCTCCCCAGCACTGTTTCCTCACCAACAGGCCCCTGCCTATTTGCAGAAACAATCCTAGAACTAAAAATGCAATAACTTTATTTGTATAACTCCAAATTAAATAAACTTTATATGTTTTTATATCAGAAAAATGCAATGAATATTAATATGACATTTGTATGCCATTTTGCATCTTTTATTTTAATTGCTTAGTGTAATTTATTTGTTGCACCTATATAATTAAATATGGAATGTGTTGGGCTTTACTTAATAGTTGTCCTATTCCATTTAATTTAATTACCTCACCCATGCCATGTGTTGACATGTTAACCAACATTTAATATTGTTGGTAAATAAATAACTTGCACCTAAATATTATTTGTCGGGGTTGCTTTCCCGTTTAATTTGGATTACCTGCATTATATTGCATCTTGCCATGCCATGCATCATTCTCGTATGATCATGCTGAATCTTTTGCCGTAGTTGTAAAATGCATCTTTTACGCTTTCCAGTGTTTGTTCCTTCTTCGCGGATAAGACGTTGAGATGTGTGAGCAACGACAAGATCTGCTTCCATGCGGGATTCCAGGCAAGCAAAGTTTGCTTGTTTACCTATACATTGTCTTTCATTCCTGCCGTTGATCTCTGCTACCCTATTATTCGATTCTTTATCGCGATCCCATCACATGTTTATCCTGCAGCCCATACAACTTTATCCCCACATCCTAATACCTGTTGCATGTTTATCTGTTGGCCTTGCGAGTCGTAGCGCATGCTTAGAGTTGTTTGTGCGAGTCATCCGTATGTCTTATTTATTTTCACCTGCTTAGCATGATATGTCATTCTACCTTAATAAAATGTTGTCTTATATTGGGGTATTATAATTAAAAGATAAGGCACCGGCGGAAGGCCTTGCGAGGTGCTTTGTTCTGCTAAGTGTCGACGTAGGAACTCAGTTCTTGTCCTCGGATCCAATTTTGAGCGCACTAACCGCTTGTGGGAGGCCCTATGGAGCCCCCCGCGGCTTCGATCTAATCCGCTTCTTATCCAGGGCGCCGCAAGTAGTTCGGGCTTTCCATTTGATGCATGCATATGGTTACCTAACGATCTCATGATGATGGAGTAGTCGATTCTCATATAGGGTGGCACGTTCTTAGAGTGCTATGAAGGTCGTATCCCGCGGGCACTGGACCTGATTAGCCGTGCACACAATCATGCGGTTCCCTGAATGGGTTGTAGAGAAGATTTGCCGTGTTGAGATGCCCTAGCTTCTGGCTTTGCTTTTGGGGTTGATCGAACGAGTACGGGTCCAGTAGTGCACCCCTGCAGGGTATAATCTTATCGATGAGCCGTGTCCACGGTTATGGACGACTTGGTGATGATGCTGGCTAACAAGATCATAGACAACTTACACCTAATCATTATTAATTAACCTGACTAGTAATATAGAATTACTTTTACAATAACTGGTAACTAAAATTGTTCAACGTGTGAGTTTCCCGAATTGCTTCCTCATATTTGGTTGAGGGGGTTAATCCGAGAATGGGTTATGATTGGTGTTAGTTGTAGATGGTTATCTTATGCACTCTCTTATCCCTCTCTGATTAGACGGAAGTTGTAGCGTGTCTCTTTACGTTGCTAGTGCTGCTGCCGCTAAGTCCACCTCCCCTATATTTTGGGAGATGGTGTAGAAAGTAGGCAAGTCGGTTTTGCTTGCCAGGGAGTGCCCTGACCCTCTTTTGGGATGTGCTTTATGTGCAGTTAACAGGTTTGAAGTCTGACGACGTTAGCTTGGGAATCCCTCCGGCTTGGCTGGGCAGGGATATGGCGCCATTGCTTATCTTCAGGACTCTTAGTCCAATTTGTATCTTATCCGTAGTCGGATACTATTTTGCTTCCGCTGTCATTTGAATCTTTGTATTGTATCATTTGTATCTTGACTCGTTCGAGTCGTCGTTGTAATTTTATCTTCTGTTGTATTTGTGGATGTATCGAAACTGTTGTAATGTTATCACAATTCCACCCACATAATACGCATGTTTCGGCGTGCACATTATGTCTGGTGGGCGACCTAAAATCACCATTATGTGGATTTCGGCGGGAACGCTTAAATCTACATAGTACCGATTTTCGGGCGTCACAACACATTGTTGCACCTTTTTTTGTACTTGTAGCTAGTTTCAACTTGACATGCAGCTACCCTATACAGCCCCCTCGGAGTCAGTTGCAACTCACACATCCTCGCACCAATATTTTTGTAGGTGTACCTAGTTTTCAACTTGACATGCCGCTGGCCGTATAACCACCCCCCCCCCCCCCACCTTCGGATTCAGTTGCAACTCGAGTCGCTACTCACACATCCTCGCATCCATTTTTGTGTAGTTGTAGTTAGTCGCATCTCGACTTGCAACTGATACACACCGCTATAATTGCTAGCTGTAATTGCAATCGCTACTTTAGTTGCAATTAGGGTTGCAATTGAGACTTTTATTTTTTATTTTTGTTGCAACTCGGCACGCAACTGACTTTTTCTCATTTTGATCCCCACCGACTCTGGGTGGGAGTCAGTTACAGTTATGGTTGTAATTGGGAGATCGGAGGGGGTTCATGTTAAAACTCGACACAAAATTGACATTTTCAATTTCAAAAATAAACTTTATCTTTTTTTTATTCAATTGCAACTAGGCACAAAACCTCTACTCTAGTTGCAAAATAGGGGTGGGTGGTACATGTAATTAGGGTTGCAATTTAGTTTTTTATTTTTATTTCAGTTGCAACTCGGCACGACAACTGACTTTTTTCCATCTTTTACCACCGACTCTAGGTTCAGTCAGTTTACACTTACGGTTATAATTGGGAGATCGGAGCGGGTTCGTTGCAAGACGACAGGAAATTGAAATTTTCAATTTCAAAAATAAAAATTTTCTCTTTTTTTATTCAGTTGCAACTCGACACACAACCGCTACTCTAGTTGCCAAATGGGGGTGGTAGTTGCAATTGAGAACTTTTTAAAGACAATAAAACCAGTACCAACACGTAGATCTCGTCGAGGCGAAGATTTAGAAAGTTAAATCACCAAAAACGAAACTACGGTTTAAAAGTTATGAGTGTTTTAAAATCTGTCCAGCAGAAAAAAACACAACTGCAAAATGACAGAGTGGACCGCGTCGACCGCGCATAGCTGGGTCACTGCAGGCCGCACGCGTCACGCCAGTGCTGAACAAGTTGCGTGATGCCGTGCTGCCGGCCCAACAACACAAACAAGACAATTAGACAGAGTAGTGAGCTAAAAGGCTAAAAACAGATACGCTGACGTCAGCAGGTTAGAAATACTATCTCCGTATCAAAATGTAAGATGTTTGGCCCATTTTTTATCACTATGTATCTAGACATGTTTTAATTAAACATGTCTAGATACATAATGATCAAACATGGGGCCAATATTTTACATTTTTATACGGAGGGAGTAACTTATTTCTCAGCCAGGTGAGCGTTAGAGACCCTTTAAAATTCGTGTGCCCACCAGTCAAGTTTTTTTTTATAGAAAAAAGTCAAAGACCCAGCGTTAAATTAATAATGCCAGACGGCGAAACAGATACAAAGTGCTGAGACCAGCTTACAAGGCACAACTGCCAACACACACAAGAGCAGGCATAGCTAAGACACTACAACCGGAAAAGCGAAACCGCGGCGACCATTACAGTCAACTACGCAGGGGAGGAACAAAGGCCATGAACTGGTTACGTGCGCTCACCCAAGAGGGAAAGCCGACAACGCCCAGAAGAGACCGTTCCACCGTCGTAGGGGATGCCACCAGAGGCTGGCCACCACCAGGAATCAGCCAACGCCTCACAACCGGGAGGAAGCACCAAAGATCCGCCTAACAAGCACCGCGACAACAGAACACAAAGCAAGCCTTCCCGAGGAGAGTGGAGAGGACCACCCAAACAACGGAGAGCCCCTCGTCGTGGGGCTCCAAGGCGGCAGCTTCAAGAAGCTCACGACGCAGAAGCGCCGCTACCGCCCGATCCAAGGATCTTGGGCTTTCACCCGGAGCACAAAGACTCACCGAGCACCGCCCCATCGACGCCTCCAAGAAGGGAACGTCGTCCATAGACGCCGCCGTCAAGGCCCAAAGGGCAAGGGTTTCCCCCGGCAAAGACACTCGATGGTCCATACCCCACGACACACGGCTTGCCGGCACCACGTTGTCCCCACGACCGTGGAACCCGGCAAGCACAAGAGCCTCTGGCACGCCCGCCAACCACGAGGCTCACCACCGTCCGGGGCCGCCGCCCCGGGATCCAAGCCAAGAACACCGCATACCTGAAGAGAGCACCATGAGTCACTGCCTCGAGGTCACCGGAGACCGGCGAGACGACAAACAAGGGACCCCCTTTCAAATCGATGACCTTCGACCCCCCGGCCATTGGTGCCTTCAGATCTAGGGCAGAGGTTGACCTCCATGAGCACGGAGCCCTTGCTCTGGCCCAGTCGATGCAGTCAGCCTCCACCAGAAGCCCTGCCGAAGCCGCCGACCACCGAGGGTGGCCGCACTCGCCTCGCTCCAGACCAGGCCCGGACGCCCCAGATCGCGAGAGCCCCAGCAAGCGCGGCCCGCAGCAGACGTCGTCTCCGCCGTCGCCACGCGCCAGTCAAGACCGCCGAGCCGCCACGCCGTTGGAAGCCGCGTCGCCACACCCCCCCCCCCCCCCCCCCCGGGGGGGCGCTCTCGCTGGCTGCAGAGGCCCGCGCCGCCACTCCACGCGAGAGGGAGAGAGTGCCCCGCCGCCGCCGGTTTCTCGGGGGCTTTGCCCGACGATGACCTCGGGTGACGGCGGCGGAGGAGGGGAGGTCGGGAGGGGGGCTGGCAGCGGGGGGGGGGGGGGGGGGGGGGGAGATAGGGTTCGCCCTGCCGCTCGCGGGAGCGGGCAGGACGAAGCACCGTTGATAGGGTCTCTCTTTCTTCGATAGCTTCGTCATACTCCTCACCGGTCAAGTCAAACGGTAAACCACCAAACGGTTCTTTTTACATCGCAAGTCATATTTGGGGAGGCCGTGCGCTACCCAAACGTCACAGGGAGCTATAGTCGGTTGTGAAATGTTAAACATCCAAGCCTAAAGTCGGTTGCCATACACAGACAGACAGGCAGGCAGGCATACGTAGTATCCTGTGTTCAGTGAACTTGGCTGGTTCATACGAACTGTGCACTGCACCTTGTGACCGGCCCCATGCCTCAGTAGCCACCCTCGTTGACTCCGGCCCCAAAACCAAGGAAGCCCTTCTTTCCATAAAAGCGCCAAGTCCACGTTCCCATATTCGGACAGCGTCAGTCACCTGAATGACTGAGGTGCAGCTAGTGGCGTATCACTCGAGTGCAGGTGTCCTACTACTAGAACCATTTCGATTCTCATCGACAGCAACCGCACCACAGCCACAAACCCTTTAGCCCCACATGCTGATGCAGCCGATGTGTGCGACGCCACACATCGGCCCAAAATATCGCGGACGTAGTACTGCACCTCCAGCTCCAGCTCCAACAGCAAGTTGCTGTGGCTGCTCCACGCCCGATTCGCTGGTGCAAGTGAGGCGAACTGTCAAATGCATTCCCCCCGCCGTCGGTCGGCGACATGCCCCGCTCTCGCTCGCCTATAAGTAAGCGGCCATGCACTGCGGCAGACTACACCACGAGACACACACACACAACACAAGCGAGCTCACTGGTTCACTGACTGCTTGCGATGGCCGGCTGCGGAGGGAGGAGCGGCGCTGGTGCTGGCAGCCTGTACGCCGTGCTCGGCGTCGCAAGCGACTGCTCTGACGCTGAGCTACGCAGCGCCTACAGGAAGCTCGCCATGGTCCGTGGATTCCTCCTCCTCTGCTTTTCTCCGCCTCTGTTATACTCTGTTTCTTGGCTCTTCGTCTAACTGGTTTTCGTCGGCAGAAATGGCACCCGGACAAGTGCGCTGCCGCCGGTAGCTCCGCCGGCGTGGAGGCCGCGAAAGCCAGGTTCCAGAAGATCCAGGGAGCTTATGCAGGTAATTAACTATTCTTCCTCTTCGTGATCTGGCTGTATATTTTACCTACGCACATAGAGTGACGTGAGTTTTTAACTGACATGCAGTTCTCTCGGACCCCAACAAGCGGATCCTCTATGACGTTGGAGCCTACGACAGCGACGGCGACGATGACGTACGTCTCTGTCCGTCTTTCACTTCAGCAAAGTTTACATGTATACACTGGAAGAACGCCGTGATTTTTGGTGCCTTTGCGTCGTCTTCGCTGACAGCCATAATGTCCATGCAAATTCTGCGCGCAGGGTGCAGGGGAAATACTCGGAGACATTCTCGAGGCAATGAACAAGACAGCCCCACAGGAAGACGGCGAGGGCGAGAGCTTGGAGGATCTGCAGATGCAGTTTGAGGAGCTTTTCCTGAGACCGGACGCCTACTCGAGGTCGTCCAAGCCATCGTCCTCGTCGTTCAGCTCGGGGGTACGTACGTGTGAGCAGGGGGAAAAAATCGTCAAAATTTCAGACGAATTTCTTAACAATTGTCGTAGAGGGGCAAGAACAGCTAAAATTAGCAGAAATTTTCCACTAAAAGTTAAAAATATCAAACAAGTAAATTTTGCAAATCTCGGTAAAGAGCGAAAGAATAACTGAAAATGAAATGGCGAATCGTGTGTGCTGAGTGAACCGGCCACTAATTTCGTATTTCTGCTCCAATGAGACCAGACACCTAGGAATGTCTTTCCTGGCTGGCTTGATCAGTCAAGTTATTTAATTTATGAACACTTCATCTTACAACAGAGAGAGAAAAGGATTCTTCTTGCACTTGTTTTTAGAACAGTGTTCTTGCACCAGACACACTGGCAGCCTGCATTTGTGTGTATAACTGTGAATATATGTCTTTTCAGCAGGATGGCGCTGGCAAGTCGTCCAATAAAAGGGGCGGGATGAAGTAGAAAGGCCTCGACGGACGTACGTACGCAAGACGCTACTAATTTCATTTGGCACACATTCAGATAGTGCCTACGCTCGGATGCGCGTTCTTCCGATGTTGGTTAACTTGCCGAGACCTAGAACTGTTCCAGGTAATTAAGCTATGAGACGTGGTAATAATCCACGGAAGATCCTAAGAGACGAAGCTGCCCACAACCTCGAGAAGCATTCACTCGAAGTTGAATCTTCAGCTAGCCAAGCAGAACCTAGTCACTAAGAATTAAGTGTCATCCACTTATTGAATTTCCCATACTGCGAATTGTACTTTGCCTCTCATAAATAAAATTGTGTGAGCTTCACAAAATAAAAGCTGCTGCTCACATTAACGATCTCACTTTTCTATAACGATGTAACGAAATATCTGCTACTATAACGCATGGATCAATCCACGGAGCGATCCTACTGACGCTGGATGTTATAGGCCGATTTGCACTTTAAAATGTTTTGGATATTTCAGCATAACACACAAACAGGAAAGAGTTAATAGACACAGTTAAAGGTGTCAATATAGACCTCATCATTTAGAACAGGGAAAGTAGTACAAATATAAAATTCCATACCGTATAAATATTTAAAAATGACCTGGTGCCCCCTCCTTAAAACGACACCTACACATTAGGAAAAAGTTCATTATTCAACGAAAACAATGGAATGTTATTATAGCGCACGGAAAAAGCAATGAAAATGGTTCACAAATTGCTAAAAATGTTAATAACAAAAGAAAGTTCTTCTTAACCGAACTCAACTCAAACCTAAAAAGCCAAACTCAATATTTCCAACACCCCATTATTTCTATATAAATTTGGAAACCACTATTGTATTCCTGAAATGTATGTTCTTTTAGAAAAACAAGCTCAAATAGGTTTATACGGGTAGAACAATATCTCTTTATATATGTTTCTCATGGATATAACTCAATCTACTCATATCCTTACCAATGCGTATAAAAGTCTACCTACACAAATACCCGATGGTACCCATCTTACCGATCAACACTATACAATTCACATAATACATTCAACATTAATAATATTATTTGAATTTAGTTTCTTCATAACTTCACTGTTCACAAATAATAATCACACACGTTAGTAATTAACACGACAATTCATAGATATAACTAAATGAAACGAGTACATGTCAGTTCACAACTCAACATCTTTTATACTAGACAAGTTTCATCACCACATTTTTATAGCATGATAATTAAAAGAAAGCGACATTAAAGGAAGCTAAAACTTTATTGTTTTATCAGACATCTATGATGGCTATCACAGAAATAGTTGAACAAAACAAAAGGATATCTCAAAGCACCCATATTTTTTGGAATTTCAAACCAATAGCTGAAAACATTATGTACTTCTTGCGATCATGCCAATCTCGGCGTATCCAGCGCCCATCCGTGTGATCTTGATTATCCATAAGAGATCACAACATTAGCTTATACATTCCTTCCTCGATTTTCTTTTGTCTTGGGCTTTCTACAATATTTCCCACAAGTTAGCAATATTACACGACCTATACACAACATTTTGGATCAACTGGGAAACTGCATTAAGGAAATTCTCATTGCTGGTTGCTGGAGCATTTGATGTCATCGTAACAGGAGTATTTTTGATAATCTGCCAGTTGATTCTGTGGCTTGTTTTTCTGATTTTGCTGATTCCTTTGCTTTAGTCAGACATAGAGCAAAACCTTCTCTTAAAGAGGGCATGACTCTTTGGTTAGACACTTTATGAACTCTTTGTAATTTCTGTACAGTGGTCTTTTTATGAGAAATAGGATTTAACGCTTTTAGTCCCACATCTTGCAAATTGAACTATGTTAGTACCACAACTTGTTCAGAGCGGACTTTTTAGTCCTAGCCGCTCAAATCACGACACGTGGACACCACGGTGGCGGTTAATGTTTGCAGAGAACATATGAAACTTATCGCAAATTACAACACGGTCCTCCTAGGCATGGCAGTTTACAATCCAAGTTTATAGGCAATTAGGCGGTTCTTTCCTTACGTGGTGGTTGTTTAAGAACAGAATCTCGGCGACGGCGGCCACCTGTCGTGATGTGAGTGGCCAGGACTGCCATGCCTGGGAGGACCGTGTTGTAATTTGCGATAAGTTTCATTTGTTCTCTGCAAAAATTAACTGCCACCATGGCGGGCACATGTCGTGATGTGAGCGGCCAGGACTAAAAAGTCCGCTCTGAACAAGTTGTGGTACTAACATAGTTCAATTTGCAAGATGTGGGACTAAAAAGTCCAAAGCGCGGGACTAAAAGCGCTAAATCCTCTATCAGAAAATAGAAAATTAAGTAGTAGGGATGTTTCCCTACTGTTTTGCGCCTAAAAAAACATTGTCCACAAACCGTTTTCCCTTCATGGAGCAACAACTTTGGACACATGGAAATATATCTAGTCCCCAACTAGGTCATTGGCACTATGAGAAGGTCTCATCAAACAAAAATCCCACAAGCCTACTTGCCAAACAATTTTTAGAGGGTTAAATTGAAGAACAAATGATCAAGGCATTATTTATGTCCATAAAAGTGACACTGATCATTTCTCGTACATCCTTCTTAATTATATTTTTTTAGTTAAAAGTTTTCTCAGCAGCAACCAAATAAAACTTCAATTTCAAGGGAATTTTGATAATACACATATTAACCTATGTATGAAAGTTGGACAGATTCGCGTCCAGATCTGCTATCCACGTCGCCCTTTTTTCTCTGGTCGTCCGATCGGTGCCACGGACGGTCCAGATGCGACCACGCCCACCCCCAAAACCTGCATTACTGTAGCAGCGGGGTTTCTACCACCTGCATTACACGTTGCTCGGTCGCCATCCGGTCGCGCCGGTTCCAGGCGGTCACCGTGGCTATTTTGCACAAAAAACACTCGCAAATTGAACCATTGCCCCGCAGTCCAGATATTACCGCTATGAAGTATGTTATTCCAAATACGTAAAACGTCTCAGACTTTTCTGTAAAAACTTGCCGCACAATCCCCCTCCCCCGTTTTCTCTCCCGTGCGGCGCGGAAGTCGCCGCCGCCGACGCACGTCGCTGCTGCTACGCGCCTCCCCGCTCAGATCGAAGCCCACCATCTCCTGCGTGCCGCTGGTAGGCCCTCTCCTCCCAACCTCGTGCTCCGTCGTAGCCCCCACCCCTTTCCGTCCATACCAGTGATGGCCTGCGGACAGAAGTTCTCTCCTCGCGGGTGGCAGGACCTAGACGATTTGACTAGCCGTGCACCTACATCGCCGGCGAGCCTGCCTCCAACGTCTTTGACGGCGCTGCCGGCCGGCGAGAGGATGGAATAGGAGGTACGCTTCCGCAGCTCCGGTCGGCCGGTAATCCGGTCCCCGCCACTGACTCACCGTACACAGTACGTCCATGGCGCCCCATACCCTGTTTCCCCTCCGATCTGGCTCAACCCAGGACTCCCAGAACAGCTCCACCATCTTCATCCCCGTCTATGCTGTTGTTGACTGCTACGCATCAATAGCATCATGCAGACAGGGGCGGGACGCGACGATGTAGGAGCGTCCAGGACGAGCGGCAGCGACGGGGAGTCGGGGACGCGACGGCGCAGGTCGGCCACGGCGAGCGGTGGGAGCGGGGAGGCCATGGCGTCGTTGTCCATCTTGACGTCGCCGCCACAGGTCAGTTCATCTGCTTCTTCCTCCTCCTTACCTCTGTCTGTTAAAATTCTGTCCTGCGTCCTCCCGTCAGTACTACTTTAGCTGGCTTCAATCGAGTCAATTTTTCCCAGCATGAATCGAGAATCAGATGATACAGATGCGTAGACCACGTTAAAATTAGGTCTAATACAGGTCATGCGACGAAGACGACAACAAGGGCATCTAGCTGCCAGACCATGGCCGTGCGTCTTGACTATGCTATTAGCTACATTGGTGCCCTCATGCAAGAGAAGCTACATGAACAACAAAAACCACCTTTTGTGCGGTTATAGAATTGAAAAATAAAGATGACACTGTCCATGCCATTGATATGTTTTACATTCACCTGAGGAGCAAGGTGGTCTCTACTCCTGAATATATAGATGCACAAATGTAGAACGACACATTACCTTCAGGTTTCAGGGAGTTGATGGTAGAATTTATGAGTCAGGTTTCAAGGCACGAGTTTGCTAGAAGATGAAATTTTCTTGCGTTCTAACTTCTCAATGGTATTTTAGGCATATGTTGTAGCTAGCCACTTGCTAAACCTACAAATTTACATGCTAGCATGTTATGTATTTATCCAGCTAAAAGGATAAGAAAAAAATATAGCCGTAACAATTTAAACTGCGATGTTTTGTTGGAAGCTATATACTCTGTACTTGCATTCATTGTAAGAATTGCAGATCCAATACCACACACGGGAAACCTTATTCAATCTTATCGTGTGACCACCATGTTGAGATTATCAATGCTCTTTTGATTGTTAGGTCTGTATGAGTTCATCTTTTTATATCTTTAGATAACTTCTTCGGTGTATTTCAAATTTGTTAATTTTGAGTCTATTGATTTGTTTGCCTACCCATTAAATTGACTCATAGGACAATGTCAGAGAGAACCTAAGAGAACATTTTTTACTTACAAGTAGTCGAGTACTAATTATTCTGATCCCTTCTTTTGGATCTTCAATCTGACTATCCTTTTTATTATTACCCGCTAAGTTTAGAGTTGTGCTCTTTTTTCTATCTCTTGATTAGTTGCCCAACTTTTTTCTATTGTCGAACCTCCCCACCATCTCTCTTCTGGATGTCTCGATCTGGTTGAGTACAGGAAGCAAGCTGAAAAAGAATTAGGCAAGGTATGGCTTTTAGCTTTGTTGGCTACATAGCAAGAGCATGCTCCCAGTCCAGCAAGTTTTAGCGAATAGTGGAAATTTGTATCTCTGCCCAAAAATCATATTTCAGTAGCTTTAGGAATTTGAAACGTGAGGATATATTGGTACCATTTAACTTTAGCTGTTCTTGCAATAAATCTGGTAAATGACTTGATATTTTTCTTTCGGTATTAATGTGTGAGGATATATTGGTATCAGTTTCGCTAGGATATGAAATGTAAAACCAAGGTGTTTTATACAAATGTAATAGGTCAATACTAAGGTAGTGTTCATGTTTTGGAAACCATCTCGAAATATAAGACCATATTCTGACAGGTGTATTTTGTTGTTCAATCAATGGCAGAAACTGCATTTCATTATCCTACTAATTCATTTCTTAATTATTTATCTGCTTTGATTTACTTTTACCACTCTACTATTTTGTTAAAGTTGGAATACAAATATTTTTGTTTCTATGCAGTAACTAAGCTGAGCTTTCTGCAGATCTAAATCATGTACAAACAAGATTTATATTTCTTCTACATTGGTTTATCAGCGGTACTTTTATTTGGTGATAACACCTCAAATTGTTTTCTTGACCTATGATTCTCTTATTCATCCCCTCATGTGTTTGACTATATCCAAAACAATAATTGAAAACTTGCAGCAGGAGAGCTACTGCTCTGTATTTATTTATTTTTACAAAAAAAATAAAAAATACGCGTAGGTCCAATGGAGCAAAAGTAACATGCAAATGTAAGTCCAGATCACACTCTATATTCTGGGTGAAGCAGATCAACCTCTATGAGAAGATGGAAAACCAACTGCACAAACAAGAAATATAGTCTATTTAGAAATACATCAAGGTCTTTCACAGCTATATAAACATAGTTGGCGTCGGCAAGAGCATAGCTAGGCACTGATGTCATGTCTGTTGTCTTAATGTTAAAAGCATCCCAGCTATACTACGAATTAAAGTACTACTATCATGTTTGATGGATATATCACAACAAGCTTCAGAGCATAACTGAAATTCGCATTTCTAAGAGTATTCATACATACCTTCGAAAGAAGTGTTGCCTCTTACTAATGTAAGCTCATCTGTATCTTATAGTCTTCGTTCGTATAGAACACATTTTATGGTGGTTGTCATTGCAACAATTCTGAAATTTTACATTTATTATATGCATGGCTAACACTTTTTTTTTGTTTATGCTACAGATTCAAGACAATATTAGCTTTCCAGTTAACTAGAAACGGTCATTATTTTCTAAAATGTAGAAGAACCAAGGCGCAGCTGAGGCTGACAATCAAATGTGTTGCACTTGACTCTTTACAGTTGATTCATCATGTAGTAATAGAGCACTTGTTCTTAGTTCATATCTTCCGCTTTAGTGCCATAGTGTTTTTTAACAGGAAAAGGGCACAAGACCCTGGAATGCCATAGTGTTGTAGGTTTTCAGTTACTAGGTAATGCAATCTAATGTGGCATGTTTGGTTCTCTTGATAATTTGGTTTTGCTTACCATAAAATTGATTATGTTTTCAGGTTTCCTTCTTATATACACGATATACCAGCATATATATATATACATATATTTAAGAAGTACACCTAGATCAATTTTTGCCCCTTCTCAACATCGACATGTCTCCCTCAGACAACAGTAAACACTCAATGACACCACACGGGTGCGGCGTGTCGCCGCGCCATATTCCCTAGTAAACTTGTAAGGGCGGTTCCATTTGACTATACTTGTAGATATAGATCCATCAATTTAAAATAACCAACTCTCCATCTCACTCTATTAGGTTCATCATTCAACTAAACCTATCTCGACAATCATTTCTAGATCATCACACTTTGTTCTAGTCTCGCTTAAGACGTTTCTTGTGAATCACTTGCAGCCCCATCCTTCATGTCACCTTCTGCACAATAACTGACTTGGCGAATGTGATGGTAAAAATCATGGGAAGTTATACTGCTAGAGGGGAATCATTTACTTAATCATCTTCCTTGAAACTATTGATCACGCTTCTAAAAAAGGCTGGAAGATATGATTTGAAGGGATCGTGTGCAGAAAACATAAAATTTCCTAGCAACGATATCCTTAAACTAGCCAAGATCTACACTATGCAGATATACAAGTACAACGGAGATCAGAATACATACCCTCGTAGACCGAATAGCGGGGATTACGCTCCCGCACAAGCGTTGACGACAAAGACGGCGTAGCCGACCTCTAGGTCGCGAAGAACTCGGGGCGACGAAGATGACCTCGAGGTCGGGTGGAGGAAGTAGGCCTCCGAGTACCGCTAGCGCAGCACCTCGCAGGGTGTTACACACATACGGTGGAGACGACGGCCTCCGAAACTCCAGTCCAGTACGAGCAGCGGAAGACTTGGACCGGAACACCAGCAGCGCGGCAGCGGGCTATGGTGGAAGAGATCCCCCTCTCAACATGGCGCAACTCCGACAAAAGGAATCACGAGATCGAGAGAGAATAGGGGAATTAATTGGTGAATTAAAAAGCCATGTGTGCCCCTTCTTATATAGGCTCCCAGGGGGAGCCAACCTTGCCAGTCAGTCAATGTGGGACTATCCCCCATTGCCTGGTGCGGCCAAAGGGAGTGCGTCGGTCCTAGGTGGGCCCTATTTGGCCCACCTAGGCCGCCCCCATCCAATCCAAAGCCCTCGGAGGACTTCCCCCCCTCATGGGCCTTCTTTCCACCAGAAGGCCCATTTAGGAAAACCAGCCTTTAAAAATTCGAAAATAAATATATAAAATCATATTTAAATATTAATTACACTAATTAATATCAAACATATTATATATAATTTATTCTAGCTCCGAAAACTCTTTCGTCGCTGCCCGATCTCCATCGGACCATTCCCGGGACGCTCCCGGTGATCTCTTTCCTTTCCGGTTGTCTTGTCGAAACCCCTTAAGTGTGTTACCCTAGCGGTTCGATATAATAACAGGTACGACAAGACTCCTCTATGGTCAACGACTAACTCGAAGGCCTGGACCCCATGAATTAATCCCTATGATATAACGAATGACTTTCATCTATCAAAGCTGGACGTATAGTCTTAAACCCTTTGTCATGGCGATACTTAGCGTGTCCGAGCATCATTCTCAGATATCTCCATACCTAGTATGATCTTGTTACCAACATCGCTATCTTCTACTCGTCTATGATATTATGTCAGCTAGTGACCTTGTCACATGTTTGCAAACTCATTTGACATAATCTCACCGAGTGGGCCCTAGAGTATCTATCCGGCTATGCGGACTGACAAATCCCGTTGTTGACCCCTCGTCTCAACTACCCCCTTCCGATACCCAAAAGTATCACCGTTATTGTTACACTAGATAAGATATGACGTTTGGTGCGATCAAAGTATCTTCCAGGAATAACAATAAGAGTTGATCTCACGCTCTTAAGGCGTAATGACAATGTCCTATAAATACTGGGTATGTCCATCACATCGTCACACCTAACGATATGACTTTCATTGCCGATCGGCGCCATGCCCTATGATCGGAAAACCTCGATCATCAATCGCGCAATGAAACTAGTCTTAGTAGAGGCTACTAGGGACCTAGTTGTTTATGTACCACACTTGTATTAATGTTTTCTGTTAATACAATTATAGCATGGTATAAAACATATAATGAACAATTGGGATATTGCCAATAAACTATGTTTATTAAGTGCCTCTAGGGCATATTCCCTTTAGTCTCCCACTTGCACTAGAGTAACACTTAATCTAGTTTACAACTTGGTAAAAACTCAACACCCATAGCATCTTGGTGCCTTCTCGCCTCGTGGAAGAGGAATACAGTCAATAGATCTCACACATTGAGACTTATATGTGTTTTTCAACAGTTCTATGTCACATAGTTTGACATCATCCCGTATCTTACGATGACAGTGAAATATATCCTAGTGGATGGAGTGAGACTCGAGCATTCGTGTAGCATAGGACTTAAAAGTCTAAGAGATCTATTAAGGGGACCACCTACGCTCGGAAAACTGCTCAGTCCAATCACACTTGCTACTTCTGAAGTCGCGATATATTTCTATACCTATGAAGATTATGCGACAATGCATTCATATGCGACTTCGCAAACTAACCATGTCTATCTCAAAATAAAGGACATCTCCTATATGAGATTTCTAACCGTATGGGTCAGTGTCATAACTTGCATCATTACGGCATGTTGTCTTTCCACTCTTACCCTTTACTAGAAAACATATCTTCAGTTCTCATAGACACTGAAGAATAAACTTAACGTTTGTTCATTGATCCACACAAGGATCACTCTAGAACCTGTTCTTCAACCAAGAACTCGGGTCACACCAAGTCGAGCTTTCAGTATGATAGCATCTATATCTGATACATAGATATTGTCGAACATCATTTGCTATTACAGAAAATGTCAAGATAAACTTAATATGTTACCTAGTCATACAAGCCAGAACCTCTTTCTTTGCTTGTCCTATTCTGAAACACTTCAGAATCTTGACTTAGGAAATATTCCGACTTAATGTTATTAAGCCCCTTATGATCTATACAATTATAAATCGATGCCTAATACTCCTAACTTCATTTCATAGCAAATTTAATCACTTAAATAATCCTTTACACTCTACTAGAGGATCTGTGTCATTCAATATGTTGTTACATACAAAATCACAAATGACACCTAGCTCCCACTCAAATATGCCTTCCACATATAAGATCAAGGAAAAGCTACTTAGCTCCCACTAAAATATGCCTTCCACATATAAGATCAAGCAAAGCTACTTTACTCCCACTCACTTCTTTGCAAATGTAGGTTTCTTCAACTATTTTGGACAACTCCAAAATCCTTTGATCACATTATCAAAGTGAAGATTCCAGCTCCGATATGCTTGCTTCAGCCCATGAATGGACCAATGAAGTTTGCATACATGTTTAGCATCCTCAGGATCACCAACTCTTTCTTAATAACACTATTAAGAAACATGATTTCCTTATCCGTCTAGCAATTTCTCATTCGAAATTATAGTGATTGCTAAACGACTCGGAATAGATTTAGGCTTCGCCACTTGAGACAAACTCTCATGTGGTCAACTTTTGAATATGTCGGAACTGTTTCACGACAAATCGATCCTTCTCAATGTCTATTCTCTCATAAAATTACATATACTATTAACATCCTAGATGCCATCAAGAAGATCTCCAAGTCATTACCTGGTAATCGTATATGGATTTTAATTCGGATCATAAATGACTCATAGCCATTTCTCGGACTTAGGTCCACCATCTCTTATTCGTAGTTCGTAGGTCTATCATATTCCATTAATATGACCCTCATAATAAGATTGTAGTAACACACAGTGTGGAACACAACCTCGTATGCCTACGCTCTTAGTATGAGCTCATAACATCATGATCTTGAATCATCAGCTTTTTCAGGCTGTGGAGCCTGACACCGAAAACATTTTCGATTGCGCCACTCTGATGTCTGGAGAGAAAGTTCATCAACTTTGTCTTGCTCTACTTTCTTTCTCACTTATACCCTTGGACAAGAAACTATTTCTTTCGCAAGGTATATCCCGGCAACGATTTGCCTATGTCGTGAGACATGTACCCAACTAACTATTTAGGTACGGTACACTACAAAGATTAATCCATTTTAGGTTTGATCACATCGAAAACCTAAATTGCTGAAACGACAATCCAGACTAAAAGCCATGCCATCACTCGTATGGTATTGTCTCCATGGATTCAAATGGTTTCGCTATTTGCTAACGTGAGTGTTTACGTTTCTACCATATGACTCTAATGATGACAATAATTCGGTAAGAGATTCATTTACCACACACTATCCGATAGGGTGCGATTACGACGTCCTAACACACCATAACACTATGGAGTTCCATGCGACGTAATTTGTGGAACTCTTCTCACAAGTCTTCCAATGATGTGCCAACATTATAACTCAAATCATTATTTTCTCGATCTGTATCGCAGGAATTTGATTTTCTTGTTAAATTTATTTCCTACTTCATTCTGAACTTGTTTGATCGAATCAAAATTTCCAGGCCAACATTCCCCGAGTGGATATCCATATATCTACTCGAATGTTCATGAAGTCTTTGAAATAAATACTTTCACTACACGTTAAAGTACTTCATTGATTCACATACACCCATATGCATGATTCTCAACAAGCTATATTCAAAACGTTCAGTGAAGTTCATGAAATAAAGGTCTCCACTACCCGTCAATTACTTCATCGAACCACATACATTTATATGCATGACTATCAACAAGTTATATGCCCATTTTCCGAAAACGGTGTCACAGTTATTTTGCAAGTGTCAAAAGATCAAATCTTAGAACTTGTAGATCCATCCGGTATGGAGCTAATGCATTGATTATAACATTGACATGAATTAAACGGTAGTGCCACACAAATGTGGTGTCTTTATTAAGTTTGTATCCTTTGGCATTAATATTATGAATGTGGGAGCTTCTACCATCTAAATTCAAATCGGCATATGGTCATTACTTCATAAGTATAGGACAACGAATTTGTCACTAACATATATGAACAAATGTCTCGCTAGAGGAGACACACTTATAACAATCATACTAACATGCGATCATAAAGAATTTACCCAAATGGTAGATCTAGAGGGAGAGTGTCTATGGCCAGCGCAACAACTTTTCTGCCATTATCAACACGCAATGTCGCCTCATCCTTTCAAGCTACTCAAGGAGTGAACCTGGTTTTCATAAAACATGACTAGTTCAAAACTTAGTCACTACTGTGAGTACTTGCTTAGCTAAAACATGCATAACATGTATATGATATATACACCATCATCATCGATGAATTCCGGCGATCTGTTTCATCTTCTTGATACTTCCAACGTAATCAAGAACCATGAAGGTGAACGATTCCCCTTGCATGACATAGTCTATGACAGAGGATTTGCACTTAGCAACGATGTCTGTCATCCAGTGATCGAGCTGAGTGAGGCGTCTCAATGTTCATCAACTATGAACATATGTCATTAAGTATGACCGTCACGTGCTCCCTCAATGTGCGTATTCTCTTCCATCTTGGTTGAGAAGACAATCAGTCAACGTACTGATAAACTTCATCAGCTCAACTTTAGAGGTACCCTGAGTTTAGCGACCATCTCATATGTTCGCGATCTAACAACTCGTACCCACCGTTGGTTCTCTATGGCAGAGATCACAGAATACACTGGACTATGATGATATCATCCGCACAAAACCCGATTATCCAAATTATCTTTTGTTAGCGGAATCTCCGGGTTTATCTCCTAGCGGGTATTGTATCACAAAGAGTTAACGGTTTAAACAAGGAGTATCATCAAGCTAAAGTATAAAACTATTAAGTTTGGATCCAATCTTTTAAGTTTCTCAATCGCATGAGTGCGCCTAATTTGAAAAGATGCTATCACAATAGTTAATATCTACAAAGGTTTGCAAAACAGACTCTGTTCATTATATTCTGAGTTCTAGTATTTTAGAAAATAACTATCCGAACTCCCACTCAAACGAACATCCCTCATGGTCGTTTAAGCGATTACACGACCCCCATCCATTGCACCACCCCTCATCGTCAGAGCCGGCATCACAACTTCAAGGGTAGACAATTGTCAATCACAACAACTCTGTGACTCATGCTCGACCTTTCGGCCTCCGTGTTCCGAGGCCATATCTGCATATGCTAGGCTCGCCACTATAACCTCCACGCTGACGCTTGTGCAACGTGGCTTACACCCACTGTATGCGAACGACGATATGTCTGACACCCGATCATCACGCCTGCCTCATAACGTAGAACTTTCTTGGTGGTGCGCGTTGGAGGGAGAACACTAGTGGTATTTAGAAGGGATCATCTTATATAATTACCGCCGCGTAACTAATGTATACTAATATATATAATCACACAATATAAGATGCACACAAAACATCAAATGTAATGCGATGTGATATGGTCCATGCGCCATGGTCTTCTTGGCGCCCGCAATTCATAAACAATTTAATAAACCTACCTTGACCATATCACATAGCCCCTTCAAAATAAAGTTAGACGCTTGTACTTTATCTTTTGCATATTTACGTGGCTTGGGGCTGTCGTAAATAGAACCGCTTCATACCTACGAACCTTATGACCACAACAATGATCCAATAATTGCATGTTTAAGCATCCCTTTCGGGCCCTCTATTGAAAAATGCAAGACCAACTAAAGAGAGAGAAACAGGCACCCGCCAGCCACAGATACGGTATAAGCCGTATGTCAGTAGTGGAACCAGTCTCGCGTAAGCGTACGCGTAAAGTCGGTTCGGGCCGCTTCATCAACTCGATGCTGCTGGAATCAAAGTGCACGCTAGAGGGTAGCAAATAACAGGAAGGATGCCCCCGTGCAGAACACGGGTTCTAACAGCGTACAGCTATATCTACGATAGATCGGCTCTGATACCACTGAAGGGGATCGTGTGCAGAAAACAAAAATTTCCCTAGCAACAATATCCTTAAACTAGCCAAGATCTACACTATGCAGATATAGAAGTACGGCGGAGATCGGAATACATACCCTCGTAGACCGAATAGCGGGGATTACGCTCCCGCACAAGCGTTGACGACGAAGACGACGTAGCCGACCTCTAGGTCTCAAAGAACTCGGCGCGACGAAGACGACGAAGATGACCTCGAGGTCGGGTGGAGGAAGTAGCCCTCCGAGTACCGCTAGCGCAGCACCTCGCAGGGTGTTACACACATACGGTGGAGACGACGGCCTCCGAAGCTCCAGTCCAGGACGAGCAGCGGAAGACTTGGACCGGAACACCAGCAGCGTGGCAGCGGGCTATGGTGGAAGAGATCCCCCTCTCAACTCGGCGCAACTCCGACAAAGGGAATCACGAGATCGAGAGAGAATTGGGAAATTAATTGGTGAATTAAAAAGCCAGGGTTGCCCCTTCTTATATAGGCTCAAAGGGGGAGCCAACCTTGCCAGTCAGGCAATGTGGGACTATCCTCCATTGCCTAGTGCGGCCAAGGGGAGTACGCCGGCCCTAGGTGGGCCCTATTTGTCCTACTAGGCCGGCCCGCATCCAATCTGAAGCCCTGGGAGGACTTCCCCCCCCCCCCCCCCCCCCCCTCATGGGCCTTCCCATTTAGGGAAACCGGCCTTTAAAAATTCGAAAATAAATATATAAAATCATATTTAAATATTAATTACACTAATTATATCAAACATATTATATATAATTTATTCTAGCTCCGAAAACTCTTTCGTCGCTGTCCGATCTCCATCGGACCATTCCCGGGACGCTCCCGGTGATCTCTTTCCTTTCCGGTTGTCTTGTCGAAACCCCTTAAGTGTGTTACCCTAGCGGTTCGATATAATAACAGGTACGATCAAGACTCCTCTATGATCAACGACTAACTCGTAGGCCTGGACCCCATGAATTAATCCCTGTGATATAATGAATGACTTTCATCTATCAAACCTGGACGTATAGTCTTAAACCCTTTGTCATGGCGATACTTAGCGTGTCCGAGCATCATTCTCAGATATCTCCATACCTAGTATGATCTCGGTACCGACATCGCTATCTTCTACTCGTCTATGATATTATGTCAGCTGGTGATCTAGTCACATGTTTACAAACTCATTTGACATAATCTCACCGAGTGGGGCCTAGAGTATCTATCCGTCTATGCGGACTGACAAATCCCGCTGTTGACCCCTCATCTCAACTACCCCCTTCCGATACCCAAAAGTATCACCGTTATTTTCACACTAGATAAGATATGACGTGTGGTGCGATTAAAGACCTTTCAGGAATAACAATAAGAGTTGATCTCACTGTGTTAAGGCGTAATGACTATGTCCTATAAATACTGGGTATGTCCATCACATCGTTACACCTAACGATATGACTTCCATTGCCAACTGGCGCCATGCCCTATGATCGGAAAACCTCGATCATCAATCGCGCTATGAAACTAGTATTAGTAGAGGCTACTAGGGACCTGGTTGTTTATCTACCACACATGTATTAATATTTTCGCTAAATACAGTTATAGCATGGTATAAAACATATGAACAATTGGGATATTGCTAATAAACTATGTTTATTAAGTGCCTCTAGGGCATATTCCCTTCATGATTACCCCCCCCCCCCCCCCCCTCCCACACACACACAAGGCTTTGCCATGAACATCAAGGCCGACTGGGTGCCGAAACGCGGTGACTATCTCATGGCATTTTTACCTGAAAGGAGGTTAGAGGGAAAGAGGGTAAACACATGTGGACAACTTTTGCCCTAATCTGTTGTAGCTTGTGAGGACACAGGAACAATGTCGTTTTCAAGGGCATGCACCATCGGTGGAGGCCGCGACCAAGATGGTGGAAGCAGAAGCAGTGCTTTGGTTGGCAGCAGGTCTTTTTAGGGATTGTCTAGGTCCGGTTAAGAGGTGGAGGGTTGATGAGTGATCATTTTTATTTTCTTTTTCAGTTGGGCGTCCCTCTGGCACATGTGCTCAAACGTGCTGTAATCAGCTGCTTGGCCTCTTCTTCTTAAAACTGATACTTATGTTGGGACGTATTCTTAATAAAACATCCAGGTCCATAAATGGCCTCGGATAGAACTTAGTCGTGCAACTATATATTTGTTTGACAAAAGTTCTTGTCATGTCCCATCAATATGTTCCAATTTCCATAAGCATTTGCACAAAAAAACCTCTTGTTCATTGCTGCCAAGTCCGAAACACAAGGTCTATCACGCTCTATAGGAAAACACACACTTGTCGTTCGACTAATTATTTTTCCGGTCATCCATTAAATGTCACATCATTTTTTTTTAGATACACAGTACAGACGCAGACGCTCACAAACACACACGTACAGACACTCCTATGACCGCACACACGCAAACTCTACCCCTATGAGCACCTTTGAGAGACTGGTCCAGCAAATCTTGAGGTTGACGAAGTCATCACGGGCGCCTCGCTGTTGATGGGCACGTCACCTACCATTGAAAGCATAGCGCCGGATAAATTCTGAAAAATCCAGAAAAATACGAGCACCCATGCCAAGTCTGAGACTTGAACCTGGGTGGACTGGTTTCACCAGAATGAACCAAATCAGTTAAGTTAGACTCACTTCGCATTAAATGCCACATAATTATTTTCGGTGTGCATTGATTTTCATAACATATCTTTTTGGAGCTTCTTGGAAGGAAAACATGTAAAGGGGATTCACTGCAGTGACCCTATCTCCTATTGATAACATAGTTCTCTTCGAGCCGGCAATTATTTTGCCAAAAAATTATTTTCTGAATTTCACTAAGAAATTGTCAACATTTTCTCATGAATAAAGCTCGCCCAAACACTTCATTTTTTTTTTTGCAGGGACAAACACTTCATATTTAGCTTAGAATATTTGACCCTCTGCAATGGTACTTCCGAGAGGATCGAGAGAACATTTTTTTGTTTGGAGACTAGGGCTCTTGCTAACATGTAATGGACGTATACTTGTTTACTCAGATTCAGACATCTCGATATGAACATACACGTTGGGCAGAGAGGTGGTGGGGTGAGGTCGGGGTAGTGAGAGTTGCGGGTCGAGGAAGGAGAAAAGTCCGGCCACTGTGGTCGCGACAATAGGGTCGAATTTTTCCGTCCCAAAACAAGCTCCACAGATTGTAAAACATCAGACAACTGCAATTGGTGCTGATGGTCCACGCACGGTGGACGCTACAGGGATAAGAACCTTATTTTCTTAAAAGGAAAAACTATATTAAGCACACAAGCCCGACTCATTAAAAACCTTCCAGTCCCCGTAAGTACCCTGCTAAGGAAAAGAGCGCGTGTGAAAACCTGCGGCCTCAGTCAAGATTACAATATTTCCTGATACATGCATCAAGAAAGGGAGGGATATAATTAACCATAAGCATCGATAAGAACCGAACCGGCTGCTCCAGCACATAAGAGCATCACTAGCAAAACCCTTAAGATACCAACCCTTAAAACAAAATAAGCATTGAGAATTTAATGTTTACGGGTTAGAAAAGTGTCGGCGGAGAACAGAAACGGTAAACTTGACCTGTAAAACCGTTTTTCCTCTTTTTTTCTCCCCTACTTCTTCTTCCCACGACCACGACTGCCGCCCGCCCCCCGTCGCCCAAAGACAGTTGCCCGATCCCCGCAGCCCGTGCGCTGCCTGCCGCCGCACCCCTGCCCACCGTCGCACCCCTGGCCGCCGCCGCGCCCCTGCCCGCCGCCCGCGCCCGTGCGATGCCCGATGTCGTGCCCCTGGCCGCCGCTGCGCCCCTGCCCGCAGCCCGCGCCCGTGCGCCGCCGTGCCCCTGCATGCCGCCGCGGGGAGCTGCTTCGCGAGAAGCGCGTCGTGGAGCCCCTCGTCGGGCATGGCTACAAAGGCGAGGTTGAGGGCGAGCACGTGCGGCGGCGGCGGAGCAAGGGGCATTGGAGGCGGCGTTGGTAAGCAGCAGGAGCGCGGCGGGGGCGGAGCAAGGGGCAGGGGCTGACGGAGCATGTAGCGGTGGCGGGCGGAGCAACGACGGTCGACGGAGCGGCGGGCGGGAGGAGGACGAGGGGAAAATTCCTTCCCGTGACGGGAAATTAGGGGTTGAACCTCAATTTTATTTACGATTTTAAGAATTTAAGGGTTCTGCTAGTTCGTGTTTTTACTCACGAATCCGTAAAAAAACAGTTATTTTTAAGGGTTGACCCTTTTAAGGGCTCTGCTAGGGATGCTCTAAGCAATCTAACCCTGTTTGCGCGTCAGCCGACCGGGCAGGAATGGCACAAGTTGCTGGAAGGCATCATCCCCTGCAGTTTTATGTACACGTAAGAAATACTCTCTTTGCAGCTTTGCCAGGAACAACTTGGCCTGGAACATTTCAGAAAAGGAAGAAATAATACCCAGTTGGCATCGCACCCCATGCTCTATGTCAAGCTCAACTGCTCAACTTGGCGATGGATTGCTTTGTGCTGATCAAAATAAGAGTACAATGCACGATGGATAATCGAATTCGACGTGACAATCCAATTTAGCGCACCAAATCAACAAATGCTCGTTTTTCTACGGTTCCTACATAGTCCGATATGATTTCTTGAAAAAAGTAGATTTCTGAAAGAAAAAAAATAGCCCGATATATGTGGGACGTACCAGTGCTAAGACCATGCATTATATGGTGAAAAAGCGAACCATGACTCTTCTTGGTTAGGTTCACTACATAATAGAGCATCGGCTCATTGTGTAAAAAAAAAGCGAACCAACATTGTTCGGTTTACTACATAGTACATGGGTACTCAAGCGGTATCCCAAGTTCTCTGAAAACATAGGAATTCGCACTTCTGGGCTGGAGTGGGCTACAAAGAAGTATTTCTTCTTACGTGGATCTTTCTCTATTAAGGACAGTTCGAAAATTTGATTCTAGAAGGATAAATGGCTAGACACAAAATAAGACATCCATAAAAAATATATTGTATGGTGCACGTGCAAAAAAAGCATTTTTCCTTGTACAATATGTTTATGGCATGCGGTATCGTTCTTCCCTACGCCCCCAAGGAGGCGATACTGTAATACCCCATAGTTATAGGATCGGGAGGGGTAGAAATTAGAATTGTGCATTTTGCATCCATGCATGTCTGAAAAATTAGGATAATTTTCACGTTTTTGTGAAAAGAGAAGAAATGAGTCAATATCCGACAAACGTCAAGGATTCTAAGAATGATCTCTGACAAGTAGTCGAGAGGTGTCGATAAACGAGTTTTAAAAACTTAATCTCTCGAACTCAGAACAGAGTCTCGAGATAATTAGGATAATACATTCCAAAATACTTTTCTTTTCTTAACAATATACCCATATGAATAATTTGAAATGAAAATCAATTCTTTAGTTCAATACACTGTTGCATAACTATTTTAATTTTTTTCTAAGAGCATCTATAGCAGAAACCTCAAACGTAAACCCCATATCACCCGACGACGCAGACCGACCAATCGGCGTTTTGCAGGCTAAAAGCCGGCCGCGCAGACCTAATCAAGTCACAACCGACATAAAAATAACCAAACCTTGAGTACCAAGTTATGGGCAACAAATATCTAGCCAGAGATATGACCAATGACTTACTACATATCACCAGAGGGGGATGAATGCAAGCATATCTCCAAGGTGAACAGGAGTGCAAGAAGTAGTCAACAAGAACATCTTGAGGAGAGCAGGGCCCTGCAAGCAGGACATTCACCAAGGAGCAGTGAACCTGGAATGACCATAGCCGGTTTAAATGTGTATATATACACCAACTGGTCGAACAGGAGAAATACCAACAACCCAAGCAATTGTTCTCACATAAGAACAACCAACTAGTGCATAGACAATGTCTAGCACCTAATAAATTCCAAACCACAAGCCTTTTCAGCTAGAGAAGCAACAAGGAGGAGAAGGCTTACCACAAGAGACAGGTTATCATTATAATCCAGAAGACCAAGCTGCTCTACAAGAGCAGGTTGATCTACTGGTGTGTGCAAACACCACTGCAAATGGCAGTGAGATGCTTATCTATCTCACCTATGTGCTCAGAGAGGAGTGAAAGTGAAATGTAGAGTGGAGAGAGAGGAGCTGGTTCTATAAATACAGATCAATCTAAGCATTGGTGTGCTTGTAGAGTTAGCCAGGGGAGTGTAGCATCTATTCATTTAATTAATTTACACACTCAAGTGAAACGGAGCAATCTGGAGTAACTTGAGAATGCACCGTTGTGCACAATAAGCACAGAAAAACATTATAAGCTTGTAAATAAATTCCACACCACACATGCTACTCTGTAACTCCAAATGGGAAGCCTCACAGCAAGTACATGTGGTAAAATCATTTAAATTAAATCCTAATACATCACTGCCAGAAGCTTTAATGGAATCTAGCTCAAAAAAATTATATCAGCATCACAACTTGAACTACCAGGTAGTTCTAAGCCTAGGCTACACAATTTATCACTACACCCCAATAGAAATACGATTTAGAACCACCAGTGAGCAAGACATGCTCTAGTACATGCACAAATATCACAAATGGGGGATCTAAGCTTAAAGATCTACACCATTCACTGGTTATTGCACCAGTGAAGCACAAAGCACAAGAGGGTGGCCACAGATTGATGCAAATGCATCATAACACCTAAACCGAGCAAAGAAAAAACCCTAGTTTGGTCGAGACCGAGTCCAAGCATGCTAAGATCCCAAGTGAGAGAGAATCACAGGTAGTATCGTGTATCAGAAGAGGACAAGTCCTAGAGGTGGAGGTAGAGGGATTTTACTGACCAAACAACCATTGCCGTATCTCTGAGGCTACGAGGCATTGCCCGTGTGACGTCTGGAAGGGGCAAATGGTAGTAGCAGCACACACACACACCACATAACGGAAGCACCGAGAACAACTCGGAGTCATCTATGGCGTAGCACAGCTCGAATCGACGCACCGTCACTGAAACCCTAGAAATGGGGAATCGAGTTGCGCAAGAAATCGAGAGGTTGCTACGATTAAATCGACATGGACAGAGAGGGAGAGCAGAGTGTGGGGAGTACGGCGGAGGACGAGGCCAGAGCTGGCCGGAGCAGCGTGGGGAGTGCGGCGGGAGAAGGAGAGAGCGAGCACGAGGGAGAGACATAGTTAGGGTTTGACCGGTTCGGTCAGTGAAACCGGTCTAAGTCCATTTGGCTTAGTTCGACCAAGTCAAAGGAAGGGTATTTTAGTCATTGCACCCATTAGTATTCTTCACAAGTTTCAAACATTTGATTCTCACTGAACTATGTGTTTCAAAATATGTTAAACTATTTGTATGGTTTTATTTTATGATTTGTGAAACTATGTATGTATTGTTTTTACTGAAACAATGTATTTGTGAAACTTTGTATTTGTGAAACTATGCATCAAACATTTGATTCTCACTGAAACTATGTATCAAACATTTGATTCTCACTGAAACTATGTATTTGTGAAACACGTAGGGTGAAAGGACCATTTCAGAAAACATAAATATGCATCCAACTGAGTATGAAGTCTAAATAAATAAATCCAACCATGACCAACCATTTGTATTTTAATAGATAGAATCTCACCCTTATAAAAATTCTAGAAATTCTATCCTGACAGGAGTTGAACTTTGATCTTTAGGGTCCGCCAGCGTGAATTCTCACCACTGGGCTACAACCCCGTTTAACCTAGTAACACAGGTCCTGAAAAATGCCAAAAAAAACGCCGGACGTCACATTCATATGGCCATATACTTATTTAAAACTCTTCAACATGGAAATTAAATACTAAAGCCACCGACGAGTAGGCAAAACCGAAATTCGTTGTTGTGACACTAATATGCATATGCATTAGTCACTGTCAATCATACGATTCCGTGGATCATTTTGAAAAAGAAAAAAACTCACACGATCCTTGACGTGAGGCGCCCTTGGTGAGTGTACCAGAACTGTCAAATCTACCTTCTCCATCCCGCTGAGGCTCCTACCCCAATTTTAGCAATCATAGACACCTTTGCGATTTTGCCCTCTGTCTGCTTCCACAACCGTAATAGTAGGTCCCACCACCACCGGGAGTGATCAGCGATCCCAATTTTTCCAACCAAAGCCAACCACGATCCACATTTTGCAACCACAGAAGCCAACGACATCTTTGATCTGAGGAGAGATGAAGCAAAACGCCCGTGGTGGGTGAGGAAGTGAGAACGTCGACCCGGCGCGCTCTGCCCAGACAGTGACACTGACACTAATGTTTGCCTGCTGGTTTGCTATGCTCGGCAAGTTCTTTCATTCGCGCGACGGACCCAGTCATGGCGTCTTTGGGTGGGCCCCACGATGATAACGATCTCCATTTCGTACGTAACTTCTAGCTCAGGGTGGGTGTGCGGGAATTCCTGAAATTTAAAAAAATAAATTCGAGAATCAGTTTATGATTTCTGAATTTTCATGAGAAATTTTGATTCCCGACAATTCGGGATTCAGGAAATTTGAAATCAGGATCGGGAAATCCCGAATTTCCCGAAAGAATAGAGCAAAAATAACAGCCAAAGTTTCAGTAGCATTTCAACATCATTTTCACAATATTTCAGTACAAAACAACACAAACATAGTACCAGTTGAACAATTATCACGAGAACATGACAAACAATACAATTTTTAACAACAGGTAGCCTCATAATTTCAATATTCAAACACCGAGTATCAAAATTCGGATATACGGGATATTCGGGATCCAGCACATCAATCCTGAAATCCCTAAATAATTTCGGGATTACAAAACAGCTACCCGAACAAGCAATCGGGAATTTCGGGTATGGGAAATTCGAGATCGGGATCGAGATTTTCGGGATTCGGGAACGGGACTCGGGAATTATGCCCACTGTGACTTCTAGCATGATGTAATTGATAAAGATCTCATTTCCGTCTATAACAAGGTGTCCATGATGATTTTGACAATCTCAATATCTGATATGTCGATTTATTCAATCGGAGATACTCATAGAGTTAGGATGTGTGTGCGTACGTTCATATGTCTGAGTGTGTGCATGTTTATGTGAGCATTTATATTATACTGTGTTTTGAAAAAAACTTGATGTATGTTGTGTCCAAATTTTGACATTTTCAATGACTTCTGAGCACATGATTCGGGCGCAGTTCAGTCATGGTATTTATTTTGATATAATTTTAAAACTGTTTATAGTTGTAGGTGCTATATTCATATTCATGTGCAATTTTTTTTTAAGGTATAAGGTGGTCGTATCCACCGCCCGAATAGATAGAAAGAGTTGACCCAGTTTATAAGGGAAACCGAGTCCAAAAACCATACAATCTATATAAAAAAATCACACAAATGAAGTGACATGCCGCCCACACGACCCAAGTCGACAAACGCCACAACACACACCACCCGCTCCGGGACCGCCGCCCCGACGTAACAACCAGATCAACCTTCGCGTAGCCCGAAAGTGATCCAGTCATGGTCGACGAACCTTCTGCCCACGCAGTATTCATCTAGTTGCCATCAAAACCACAAAGTTTCGGGACCGCCACCCCGATGTAACAACCAGATCAACCTTCGCATAGCCCGAATGCGATCCAGCCGAGTCGACGAACTCTCTGCCCATGCAGCCACAATTCGTCACCCAAAACCACACAAGCCAACGGCCCTGCCTCATAGAACCGTCGCAGCGTGGGAGCTCGAGGCCGCTACCTCGACGTCCACCACCGTCTGGGGCCGCCGCCCCGGGATCCACCTCCCCCGATGACGAGGGTGTAACTCGACAAATCCCAGGGTTGTGCACCCCGGGTTGATTGAGGGGGAGAGAGGAGCGTTGGTGATCACGACGGCTGACAAGCAAGGTTTTACCCAGGTTCAGGCTCCCGGAGGATAACACCCTACTCCTGCTTGTCTGTTATTGATGGCGAGTTGCGATTACAATGGCGGCGAGATTGCGATCTCGCTAGGGTTTGTGGCGGTGGCTGTTGGCGTGTCCTCTAGGACGGGCAACCCTCCTGGCTTTATAGGTAGCCATGTCTGGGGTGGTCGGTATTGATGGCGATTATAGATATGGAAGGTTATGAGACCTAACCGACTTGGACTAGGATACACGGTACCCCGAGTGGGCCTTCTGTGGGTCTCCGTGTGCTTGACGCGGCCCAGGTAGCTTCATCGTGGGCTAGTCGAAAGGTAGCCCCACGTCACCCGACCACCGAAACTCACCCGCCATCCGCTGCGATCCAACCACACCGTGCTGGCCTGTGTCTCCCAGACGACGCCTCCAAGAAGGTCGCAACGCGCCCGTTGCCGCCACCGGCTCCGGAGGAGCCAAGGTTTTCACCCGGATACCACAGGACCACACACGTCGGACAAGATGGAACCACCACAACGACGCAAACAAGAGAGGAACGGCGCCAAAGGCGCCGCCTTCTCGGCACAGACAGAAGTTTGTGCAGGGCTTTCGCCCAGGAGTTCCATCTGACCACAAAGTGGGAGGAGCAACCAACATGGCGACAAGAAGCAGTGCCGACCTCCAAGCACCTCCGCAGGCCATGGCAGCCGCGACACCCATGGCCGTTGCACCCATGCCCTTCCGCACCGCCGCAGCAACACCGGTCTGAGGCCGCTGGCCCGGCTTCCACGCCTCCCGGACGCGGGAGCACGGGCAGGAGACGTCACCCCCTGGCAAAGCGCCGGAGCCACCACCCTGCAGCCCACACTGCCGCCATCCTATCTGACGCCAGCCTCCTGTAGCGTCGCGGCCCGCTCGGCCCGGCCACGGCCCAGCTCGAGCCCGGCCGGCCAGATCGAGCCCAGGCTGCCGGACCACCGCTGCGTCCCCTCGCCGTTGCACCTCCTGGCCGCCATGCCGCCGCTGCCACCGAAACTCTCATCGTCGTCAACGCCGTGGGAGAGCCCCCAGAGAACGCCCTGCCGCCACCATCCTCGGGCGCGACCGGCTTTGCCGGCGCCCCCTCCGGCGGCGGCGATGCTGGGACGGGGTGGTGGAAACCCCGGCGGCGGCGAGGGCAGTTCCCCCGAGTCGCCGAGGAGGGCGACGTGGGGGTCGGGGATTCATGTGCAAATTCTAGCACGGTGCACGCGCAGTTAGTTACATCCAACTGTTTGCCGCTATGTAGCATGACAGAGACACCGCCGGCTGAGCACGGGCCCATGAGATCCCTCTCCTTGTGCAATCGGCTCATGGCACACGCGCCTTCTCATCCACACCCCCCCCCCCCCCCCATTCTTCCGCATCTCATTGTCTGAGTCGGCCCCCTCCACGAAGATGATGGACAAAACTGACTAGGTCTTTGTGACGTCGAAGTCATCGTTGGATCTCAAAATTTGAGGAGGTCCTCATAGGCAGCAAGAGAAGTTAGATGAGCATAAGTTCATAGAGTTTTCCTTCGCTGCGTGGAGTCGTGAGCTGAAAGGATGGTGCATGGTGTGGTGGAAAATATTTTCAAAACTATGTGCGAAGACACGGTGTGGGCATGTAGCGTCTGAAAAGAGCTCAAGGATGCTGGTCTCACACTCCCTAGACTAGAGAAGAATCACATCCCACTAAATTAGTGCGGCTTCATAAATCCGCCGCTAAGGGCATCTCCAGTCGTTGCGGCCCCCAGGACTGAAATCGCCGGCGATTTGCGCCCGCTGCAGCGCGAAACAGCGCAAATCCGAAACCTGGAGGGGCGCGTTTGCCAGCCGCGAACCCAAACCGCCGCCCCGGCGGCGCGTTTTCGGCTATATTTTTGCATTTTGACATACAAATTCACATGTTTCAACATTTTGACATACAAATTTGCACGTTTAATCATACAAATTCGCACACAAATAAATATTTTAATAATGTTTAAAAAATAAAACAAATAGTACTAAACATCGGCGACATTGCCATTTCCCTTGAGCGCCCACAAGTGTTGCACCAGATCATCTTGTAGAGCTTGATGTGTTGCAACGTTTCGAATCTCCTGACGCGTGGCGAGTAAGTCTGTCCATGATGCCGGCACCTGGTGATCAACATCGGCAAGAGGACCCTGACGGTAGTATGGTATCCTTGCCTCACTGCCAGGCACCGGGTCATCCCGCTCACTTTCAATGATCATGTTGTGCAAGATCACACAACACTGCATCACCTCCCACATGTTGGACTTCGACCAAGTCATAGCTGGGTACCGGACAACGGAAAATCGAGACTGCAGCGCACCAAATGCTCGCTCGACATCGTTCCTACAAGCCTCCTGGCACTTCGAAAACCAAGCTTTCGCGCTTCCTGACACAGCCTTGGAGATGGTCTTCACAAATGTTGCCCACTTGGGGTATATGCCATCTGCAAGATAGTAGCCCTTTGTGTACTGGTGTCCGTTGATCTCATAGTTCACTGGGGGGGGCATGACCTTCGACAAGCTCGGCAAAGACATCCGAGCACTGCAACACATTGATGTCGTTGTGAGTTCCAGGCATATCAAAGAATGAATGCCAGATCCATAGAGCATATGAGGCCACGGCCTCGAGAATCACCGAGCACTGTCCTTCCTTGCCCTTGTACATCCCCTGCCAGTCAAATGGACAGTTCTTCCATGCCCAATGCATGCAATCGATACTACCAAGCATCCCAGGAAATCCTCTTGCTGCATTCTCTTTAAGAAGGCGAGCAGTGTCTTGCGCATGGGGTGATCGCAAGTACCTTGTGCCAAAGACTGCAACCACTGCCCGGCAGAACATGTTCAAGCACTCAATGGCCGTGGACTCGCTCATGCGCAGATAGTCATCATGTGCATCTGTAGGAGCACCATATGCAACCAACCTCATGGCCATCGTGCACTTCTGAATAAAGGTAAACCCTACCATGCCAGTGCAGTCCTTCTTCAGTTTGAAGTAGGTGTCGAACTCTCGGATTTCTTGCATGATCTTGAGTAAGAGCTTGCGGTTCATCCTGAAACGGCGTCGGAACACCTTCGCATTCTGGGTGGGATCATCGGCGAAGTAGTCGGAGTACAGGATGCAGTACCCCTCGTACCGCTGCCTCGGCTTGGTCTTGCGGCGACCCATTTTTTATCCAACAGGCCGCGGCCCAACCTGATTCTCAATGAGCAAGCCGGCAAGGGAGGCCAAGATCAGCAGGTGTTCTTCGTTGTTGACGGCGGCCTAATCTTCCTCGTCGAAGAGCTCGGCGAGTATCTCCTCGTCGGAGTCCATTGATGTGTCGGCTTTTCGCCGAACACCTTGCGCGCGAGGTGGTCGCCCTTTCACACTGAAGAACGCCCCAGAGGCATTTTTGCGGCGGAGGAGTGGGTGGCGCCGACGGGCGCGGCGTGGTGAGGCTAGGTGGCGGATCGAACTGGTGTGGCGGCGGCAGTGTGGCGGTGCAGCAGGGATGAGGGACGGCGGCGTTCCGCTGGCGACACAGGAAGGGAGGGGAAAGGCGAGCCAGATGTCTGGGGAAAGGCGGTGTCTCGTCGACAGCGCTGGCCCACGCGTGGTTTTTTCTTCCGCCGGCGCCCTAAGGCCGAACCCGGTGGGCTGGGTTTCGTTTGGGGGCGTCGGCGCTATTTTCCGCCGAAACGGCGCTAACTGGACTTCTGGGGGGAGGGGTGATTTGTGGAAAAACGGCGCTTTTTGCTTCCGCCGGTGCCAAAAACCCCTCCTGGGGGGCGACTGGAGATGCCCTAAAAAACCACCGTGTTGGTGCCAACACATTTTGAGTCCTCATGCTCCACCAACACCCTATGCCGCCAACAATGCCACGACCTTAGGCTTTGGTAAGAGCAGAGATCTCTTCGACCACGAACTACGGTACTGCCAAGGACGCAATCTCCTCTATCAAGGATGACATTTAGTAAAATTTGTAATTAGCTAAATGATTATTGTATATTTTATATATTTAAAATGTAGCTAGGCCTTTGGGGAGATGAATCTTTAAATGGACACCTCCAAATAGTAAGTAATGTGTACGATAGTTTATTGTGTAATATGGCACAAAATGTTTGACCTGTTTATGTAGTTCCCTTTCTTTGTACATATTTAGTTGAATGAAATAAAGTGAAAAAATGTACCTCAAATCAATACATATATTCATTAATAATATTTTGACACTTCCACATAATTCCATTATTTAACCGCATGCAAAACTTCATCGTATTATGCGCGGTTTTGGAAAATGGACCGCGTTTTATGGTCAAAGGACAATGTGGGGAACATGGATAATTGGGAGGTGAACAAAGATGAACACTCGGTATTTCCTTTGGATTTGAATTTCCAAACAGACAAAAGAGATTTTGATCATAATATGAAATTTACAAGCTAAAATAATTGCATAGACCACTCTATTTCGTCGTGATCTTCTTGGACGACGCTTTCGCGTCATCATCCAAGCGTCAGCTTCTCATTGTCATCCCCATCATCGTTTTCCTTGTCCACCTTATCCTTCTTCTTATACTTCTCATTGTCGTCATCGCGGTCCGAGTGCACCTCGTCCAACTCAAGATACACCAACAGACTCCCTTGGCCCTTCCATGAACTCGACGAATTAGAGCCCAAGGTTACAAGTAGGCATGTGCACCTCCTATCCAAGCGGTTCCCCGCATGGTCGCACCCAATGGTGTTGCATGAATCACAACGAAGTCGCCGCGCATGTGGCGACATGTATATAGTTCTCCTTGAATTGATCTTGTTATAACATGATTGATTTTACAAAGTTAGTTCGTTAATAAAATTATAGTCAAGCTGAGTCAGATCCGAAAGAAAAAGGGAGTATACATATAGGTTTGTAAAGGGATAGGATAATTTCCGTACCAAATCTGTTTTAGAATCCGTTTTCAAGAATGCATATCCGATTTTAAGAAATTCTACGGATAACGATATAAAGATATTTGATTCCGAATTAGCACCCGAATATGGCATAGGATACAGTATGTAAATTAGTATCCAAAATTGAATTATACAAACATTAGTTAGGAAATGCAATGATATTTAACCGAATAGTCCAAAATATTTATCAAACAGACTTAGCTAACATATCATATTTTTGAGTTGTCGGGGAATCATCAACTCAATTACATGGTCACTCCATTGACTATGTTATACTATTATAAGCTATCGAAGCATGTATGGCGGGTAACTATGTTATACTATTAGTCCGTGTTTTTATATTTGTATCCATATGTACTTATGTTGTTCATGTGATCATAAATTATATTTATTCATTTTATTGTTTTATCCTTATTTATTATATCAGTGCGTTCTTGATTCTTTTTTATCAATTATTTTTAGTTGGATGGTTTTACCATCTGTTTGTGTGTGTTTGATCAACATTGTTTCTGTCCTGATTCCACTCCATTACCCTTCTGAATCCGACGTACGATATATCCCTATTCGAATCTGCAATCGGACATTATGCACTCCGTTCCAAATCCTATAAAAAATATGGTAAGGGTAAAATCCGATCTGTTTACATTGATATACAATAGCAATTAGCAACTTTCTGAAGAAACAAAAACTAGCTGAAGTTACGCCAACACCCTTTATATCTACTTACCATATATTTATTTTCCATCCACACCCTTCCTCTATAAATGCTGCCATCGGCGCCCTCCCCGAACTCCAAAGGCCATTCTCTCTCCCGCGTTCATCACTCCTGCTTCCCAACAAAGAACGACGACGGCGACACGCATACGTCTCAACATACGTACTGTATACGGGAACCCGTCGCAGATCGCACGGGGAATGGGCCTTCTCGACCAGCTCTGGGACGAGACGGTGGCCGGCCCGCGGCCCGACCACGGCCTCGGCAAGCTCAGAAGCCGAAGGTACTCCTCCTTCTCGACCTCGTCGTCTTCGTTGGCTGCGCCCGCCGCGGACGTTGCGCCGGCGATGACCCGCAGCATCACCATCGCCCGGCCGCAGTCTCTCTCGGTCCCGTCCGGCGTGTCCAGCTCCGTGCCGTCCTCCCCGGCCAGTGCGCCGGATTCTCCGCTCGCAGCAGGTGGGCCTCCGCCTCGCTCGCACGCCTCTGTTTCTTGGTCCCTTCTCCCTAACTAGGATTGCTCGTCTGATCCGGAAAGATTCTCGCGCGATGTAAGCTGTGTTTTTTTGGCGACAGTTAATCTGGACCGAAGGTAGTAGTGCATAGCGTAGGTCGACCGTGCTTGCTTTATTCACAGAAGTAATGGAAACTTAAGGATGCATCTGTGAATCTCCGTGGTTAATCTTTCAGTCTCCCAGTCGAGATTGATTGCCATAGACCTTTCTCGCTTTAGTTTTTTGCTCTAGTAGATTATAATAGGTCCTGGAATTGAACCTTTTTTTTTTGGCAGAAAGCCTTGAATTGTACCAAGGAACTGCACATTTTGCATTATATGAATCGGAGAGATGACTCTCCTTGTCACCAAACAAAATATGGTTAATCTTACTGACCTGTCGCTGTGATGGGGAATTTCGGTGCAGCTACCACGCCCAGGGGGGACGGCTGGAGGGCGTTCCGCCGGAAATCCAAGATGGCCGGTGTGGGTGAGGACGCAGCCGTCGGGCCGAGAAGCCCCACCGTGTACGACTGGTGCGTATAAACGTCACCTTGGGTCCCTTCATGCTTCTTGCACCATGACCAATGATAAATAAATGACAAAACAAGATAATTAATGACAAATAATCATTCTGCGAAATAAAAACAGAAACGACATTGCAAATGTCGTCAACATGTTGGATTTGATTGGTTCCGATCTAATTTATGTCCATCCGATGTGCTTGCAGGGTGGTCATCAGTTCATTGGACCGATGAACTAGATCGATGGAAGTGCGGAATAATCGATTAGAGAACATAGATGAGTGTGCTATCTAGCGTGTTTGAGCCTGAACCACCTGTGTGTTGATCGCGTTTTATGTAGTGTACCTATACTATTGTGAAATTTGTGTGTGAGATGATCTTGTCTGATGTCGTGCGGTGTTATTTCTATGTAGCTAAAGGGCAAACTGCGCTTGAATCTATTTGCCAGGTCGTTGGCCTCGAGCTAGATCTCAGCCACCTCGATGTCTACTGTCTAGTCGGTATGCATGTCTATACGGTAGTACTTCTGGATCCCGGGGTGATCGAGATGTGTGGAGAGATGAGCGCTGAAATGAGGATGCAATGCAAGTTTTTTTCTTTAGTTGTTATTGGGACTGTTTGATCCTACTTCGTTTTCGTACTGTCCTTGCTCCTGATATTAATCTTTATGGAGTAAAATGCAAAGAAATGGATGTGCCCTCTTGGGATTCCTCTGTTCGTCAATCCCTCTTTGCTAGCACCGGCTGGCTTGAATTCATAATTATTCAGAATCATTATTCTTCGTTTGAAAAATGAGATTGGATTTACCTTACTGACTGAACTCTGGACCCCTAGTCCTTTTTTAAAAAAAATCCACATATATTAAATCAACAAAGAGCATACGATTATATCGATTATAAAAACGAAATTAAAAGAGACGAGCAAATTTATGAGATCTTCAATCCATTTCTTTCTCCATGACATAATTTTATACTTTTCTGAAAGAAGTCGTAGAAAAACGCCAAGAACACCAAACCACAAACCCTCTGAATACCAATGATGATTCTCCCCTTTTAATTGTGAGCCGCAATGCCAAGACTTTTTACACGTACGCAACCATTAAATTAGTCAAGCAACATCGGCAAGAGCACCACCACTGATATTTCAGGGACAAATAACCGAGTCACTTTGTCGATGACGTTGTGAGTCGAGAGAACGGATCACCATTGCTGAAGACGTAGTAGCCGGAATAGATAACGCGAGGATAAACCTACTCGAGGCAACCATGAGAAACACTCTAAAATAAATCTGGCGAGGCAAGATCTGAAGAACCATAACTAGACAAAATTAATCTTCCAAATCCACCATTGACGTCGAGAAGGAGATCTCCCCGACGACTGAAGCACGGAAGATCACTTATTGCAGACGATGCCATCTTCATTAACGAAGAACACAACAACCAAAACACTACTCTAACATTAAAGACCTTTGTATAACACCATGCGCAGATCCGAGGTCCCCACCCCTCCTAGTGCCAGAGCGGCACTTAGAGGAGGTGACGACCCGTCAATTTTTAAATGAAAGCGACGATTAAGTTGCAGATGGTGCCGATGACGACGGGTAGGGTTAAAACCCTAGGCCTCCGCCTCTCTCCTCACGTCTAATTTCATGACCCCTAGTCCCTTTTTGCTTGTTCCGCCGACCTGAATTAAGTCCAGTCCCGAGAAAAAACCAATCCGTCAGCCCTAAGTCTGCAGATGCTATATATATTCTGATTTTTCCTTAGGGGTATGGCACTACCTTTTTGTACAAAGCGAATATATCAGTATTGTGTGGACTGCACGGCTGTGGAATCTCTGTAATGCTTGGATAAAGGATGCTGCGCGATCTTTTGAGCCCCTCTTGTCACGATAATTCGTACAAATTGATTGGTCCGTTGGTCTCAAAGACTAAACATAAGAGGAGCTCATTTGTTGTTCATATTCGCGGGAACCTATCCGTTGCTCATACTATCGGCGGCGGAGCTACAAACAAATTCCCGGCTGGCCAACTTAAAAAGGGGCGAACAAAAAACTCAATCCTTAGCTGCTGCGTTGCGGCTACAAGGGATTTTTTTTTCAAACTACACAAGCGCAAACTAGGATTTCGGGGAAAACAAAGGCACGCATTAGTGCGTTGTCTTGCTGCAATTGAAGGGAAAATGGAGAAGCTGTTCGACTGTTTCGCGGAATCGCGGGCTCGCAGCTACAACGCCAGAGACGGTGTTCCTACGGCCGGATATACGACGTGCGATGCCGCCGACCGGTGGGTGTGACGCTGCTGTTCAACTTCTTTTCCTGAATCCATGTTTTTGTGACCCTAAATTTCCAAACCCCGCAGCTCAATCCCTAGACGCAGAAGAACGGTCGTAGAACGGAATGGCCAATGGAAGATGGTCCTTGTCTCGTTAGTTCTTGTTCGTTGGAATTTTCCAGGAGGAGGAAAAATGTTTGGACAAGTTTAGTTCCAGATTCATTAGTGTCGGGAGGAGAACACTATTCGCCTAACAGTGATGAATGGTTGCTAATAGCACAACATACGGTTGAGTGAGTCCCACTTGAACTAGTCCACTTCAGTATTTGTTAGCTTGTCGGTACGTACAATTGATACTAGATTATTCTAAATCATTGTAGCTAATCAAAAGCAGATATACTAACACTAAATGCAGTACAAATTAGAGAAGTGGCCAAATTGATGTTCATCACATTTGGAAGTTCCCAAGCAGACAAGAGTGAGTAGTTATTATGTACATGAATACATCTCGATCGAGTCCGTAGCTAGCTAGGTTAAGAATGGGAAGTAGTCATCTAGATTTAAACATACTAGCATACCAGCAAAACAAAGCCTGATCAGCTCTCCATGTCCACCTTAAAACCCTTCCGCTTCCGCCACTTGTCTTCAATGAGGGACATAAAAAATCAACTATCTGCTTCATTTCTGACCCGAATGTTGTAGACCGGTCTATTTGACATTGCCAGCTACTCAGCTCGGCCATAGTTGTGGTGTCCTCGTCCATGCCAATCTTGAGATGCTTTAGCACTTCCCGCCTTATGAGGCAGGGAATGCACCGAAACAAAATTATAAAAACAAAATTAGGGACATTATAACTGAGTCAAATTCGAGAACTCTCAGACCATCTCAGGTTCTGAACATTGTTAGCCGTTGGATCTCGTTCTTCCTCCGTTATGGCCGTTTGATTGACTTCCAATCCCGAACTGGGCCGGTTGTCCCTGAGGGATGCTGCTCTCGGCATCAAATTGCTCTTCCGTGGTGCATTTGGGCCGGATGAGTCGCAAAGGCCCAACAAAGAACCTGTTCATGCTCGCTCTGTCAAAAAAAGTCAAGACACAGACGCGAGCGGAGGAAGCCACCGAACGGAATCGCATCGGATAAGCCTGACAAAGGCGATTGATCTATGTGGACTACCAGCGGTACGGACGCACGTGACCTGTCCGGCGACCGGCCCCGTCGATTTGTGATGCAGCTTTCAGCAGCCTGTGCAGCAGCGAGCGCCTCCGATTGTCATTGATGTTCATGAACTGATGCGTCGTGGATTGATGGTGCGCCTCAATGATGGCCGTTTCAATTTGCAGCTCCTACTGATGAACGACGGTACGTTACTTTAGTATGCCTCTCCTACCCTATAAAATATCTTGCCTCAAATTCTCCCCATACCATTTCTACTGGAGCAAAAGAGCAAAAGTTCTGGTCCGATGGTGTTCTGCTATGTAGATCTCTCTCCTCCAAATCCCCTATTTTAGTAGATCAAGCGTCCCCATTCCTAAATCCAAAGTCAATTTTCTTGCAGGTTGTGGTCATTTTGGTTCACCTCTTTTCATTCAGTCAAAGTTGGAGTTTGGTCCAGTTAATTTGATTGGAATTGTTCAGCCCTGTATTTTCAATGGTTGTCGGCCAGGTAATATTTTAGATAAGCTCATATATGTGCTTGCAATGTTTGCCATCACTTGACTAGAACCATGTAATGTTGATTACCTCAACTATTTGATTCGTATAATACATGTAGCTAGAACTAGATTTGTACTGTTTTGACATTATAACTCGGATTGTACCTTTAGACCATAAGGTTAGGATGAGGTCCCAAATATTGTGCTGAAGATGCTGCACTTATGAGTTGATGCCCATGGCGATGAATAGCTTGATGATTTTTGCCATCACACTAGGTACGAAGGCTGCCCACTATTCTTTTTTATTTTCTGTTTTCAATAGACAATAGTCAATTTGTTGTACTACCCTTTGTTTACATGGGACACTCCGCAAGTTCATTTTTTATCATTTGTTTCGTCCTTGCATTAAGCAGGGTATCCTACTATTTGAAAAAAGCAGGGTATCCTACTAATTAACTTGTCCCTCTCCACTGATTGGTTTCCAATTTAGAGAACAAACACAAGCATTAAAGCATTTTGTTGACATGTTGGATTTAGGCATATTGTAGCATTAACAAGTTGAATTACGGCGGACCATCTTTATGGAGTTACCGCATCAAAATATTACCAGTGATATTGTTAGGGGCTAAACATGGACCTTCAGTTGTTATACTCAATGATAACTAGCCAGCTAACAGCTTGACATTTAAGGTTGGTGAAATAACCATCCTACATTTTGCAGGTTTGCTTAACTTTGAACTAATGATCGTTTTAAATTTGTATAGCAATCTTGCGGCATGTAACAGGCTTTAGTCGGAGTCACAAATTTTCTTTCATACATAGTTTCTTATGCCAAGCCCCCCATGTCACAAATATTCAACCAAATTACATAATCAGATAGAATCAGGTGCTGAAAGGTTTCCTCTACCCGTGCAACAATTTCGTTCTATCCCATATAAGTTAAATTTGGCACCTGTAAACCTTAGAAAGCTCATTGTATATTAAAGGCACATATTGCTTGAAACAGTGACCTATAAGGGGCTGTGTTTTAATAGATTTTTCTTGACCAGGTAACATATACTGTCCAAATACATGGTTGTCCTTGAGTGCACTGAACAACAACACTTACATTGCCATCACAATGTACACTTCCATAAACTTGGGGCAGTGTTTTATCTGGCACAAGAAGGTGGAGCTGCTGAAAACATAAAAGGTATGTACTACAGAGTAGTGCAATGCTCCGAATGTTGGTCATGAGTCTATAGGAAGGGGATGAATCAAGTGTTATGAACAAAAGTTGCGTGCTGGGCAAATGGGCCATACCTAGGTTACGTATTGGGCTAATCTGTATTTCTATATATTCTCAGAGGCTGAAACTTTTGCCTGCCAGCTTCTCTCATACCACGTTAAACTGGGCCTCATCCGTACTAACGGAAATTCCCTCCACACTTCGATCATATGCATCAACAAACCAGTTTCAGCTCTAAGTTCATAATCCTTTTCCAATTTTTTTAAACATTGCAACTTCTCATAAATCTACATTCATAATGGACGGGCGCGGCAACACGCGCCTACATGATCTAGTTAAACATTATAGTTGGGAGCAAACAAAGAACAACCAAGGCACAATGTTGAATTAGATATATACCATCTTAAATAAAAAAGTTTATGAAAAGAATATATAGAAGAGTCTGGAATGACCCCTTAGCATGGTGAACTAAGTATATCGAACCACTTGTGAGCAGGCACTTAGCCTCTTGTCAGCACATGCTATCCATTTAGACAACCAAGCTAATCGAGAAGTTGGATGCATATATACTAAACATAAACAAAATATTTAAAAGAGACATGAAGAAGTCCATTAAACACATAACACTCTAAACATAGAGGGAACGTATGGTCTAAACATCAACTCAACACAAGTAGATTCAGGGGCTGCCAGGGAACTAGGCTAAGAGCTTGGTATCTGAAATATCATTGTCCTCCCCCCTTCCCCCCCCCCCCCCTCCCCCCCAGACACCATCGACTGAGGCTACCGGCTCGTCCTCCTGGGAAAGGTCGGCGACAGGGTAAGGACCGACGCTGTCGAACGGGCCACACCAAACTGATGGTATGCTATCAGATCCGGCTCCTGCTACAGGAGCTGCCTCACCACGGGTCATCATGGGGGAGGATATTCCACCGTGCGACATGCGCCTCGGCCAAGCGGTGCTTCCTCTCTACCTCCATGGTAATATGTCTGATCCCGGTGGCGCGCATTCGTCCACAGGGTGGCGATGCTCGGGAAAGTGACCTTCTTATCATTCGCGTACCCATGAACAACAAAGTAGATGTAGGCGCACGCCGCCTTCTTTGCGGTCGGCCACCAGCCAACCCAACACTTCCTCCCGTCGATATGCATACATCCATACATGATCTTTCCCGCCTGCTTTCTAAAACACTCCCTCGCAAGTATACTTATGCATTTCGTAGTAAACAAAAACATATTTAAGAAAAACTCACTAGAACCAAAAAAAACAAAACTACAACATAATTTTACTCAAACTTTAAACACCTACAAACTCAGCAGCACGTAGAGCATGAAAAATCAAACTAAAAACATATCTCCAATTCTGTTAAAAAACATCAACTTTAGAGGCTTTCAAAATTATCAAATATTGATCCTAGTTACAATTTATCTTCAAGGATCTCTTATACTATGAAGTCACTTGTACATTTTTATCTTACTTTCTAGTCATCATTACGTGTCTGAACATTATAATTCAACCAAGATTTCATATACCCGGTGTATTTAGATATCATGGAATTGGGAACGTCATTTTAATTAAAATTTCAACAAATGTGTATGGTATGTTAAGTCAATTCATGTCGATAACTAGTCATGCTTGTGAAAATCAATTCAGTCATAAATCCTTTTGTCATTCAAACATGATTTTCCAGTTTGAAATTTCAAATTGGACAAATGAAATGATGTCATTATCAAATAATGACTGGAACGATGCTTGAGTCCACATCGGTTGCATGTTGATATATGGCACAAAGGCCGGGTTTGTTACATGGAAACGTATCCGTATACAACACCATACGGTATACCTAATTTGAACTAAATATTACATCTAACACCCCCCCCTTAATCTAAACCTTTTGAGAGGTTTAGATTACGCTTGAACTCATCTAACCATTTTACTGGAAGTGCCTTTGTAAAACCATCTGCAACTTGATCTTTGCTTGAGATGAATTTAATGTCCAAGAGATTATCAACAACCCTTTCTCTAACAAAAAGAAAATCTATCTCAATATGCTTAGTGCGGGCATGGAACACTGGATTGGCTGACAAATAGGTAGCACCTAGATTATCACACCAAAGACATGACTTTTCCATTAACTTGACTCCAAGTTCTTTAAGAAGAGCTTCAACCCATATTAATCATGCTGTAGCATTTGCTAAGGCATTATACTCAGCTTCAGTGCTGGACCTAGATAATGTAGCTTTTTTCCTAGCACCCCAAGATACTAGATTTGGACCAACAAATATGTTAAAACCACACGTGGATCTTCTATCATCAAGAAAACCTGCCCAATCTGCATCAGTAAAAGCACTAGAAACGTGGATGATGACTTAACAAAGGTGATTCCAACTTTCAATGTGTCTTGTATATATCTCAAAATATGCTTCACAGCTGTCCAATGTGCAGTGGTTGGAGCATGAATAAACTGACAGACTCTATTAACTGAAAAGGACAAGTTTGGGCGTGTCGGGGTAAAATACGGCAATCCTCCAACAGTGTTGCGATACTGAGTACTATCATCAGGACCCAAAAGTGTACCATCACTGAGAGACAGTTGTTCTGTGGAAGACAAAGGTGTAGGTGCGACCTTGCAATCACTCATACCCACCTTTGCAAGTAAATATGCAACATATTTTCCTATGTTAAAACCAATCCACTTTGTACCTTTTTAACCCCAATACCAAGGAAATATGAAGATCCCCTAGATATTTAAAGGCAAAATTCTCATTGAGATTCCGAACCAAAACAATTATGGCATCATCAGAGGAACTTGTCACTATAATATCATCAACATAGATCAACACATAAATAGTGACACCTGACTTGTTATAGAGGAATAATGAAGTGTCGGCCTTTGAGGGTATAAAACCGAGATCACTTAACCTTGAGCTAACCCTAGAGTATCCTGCTCGAGGTGCTTGTTTCAGTCCATATAGAGCTTTGTCAAGTTTGCGAATATAATGCGGAAGGTGAGGATTTTCAGAACCTGGGGTTTGTTTCATATATACCTCCTCATCCAGAACTAGAAACGCGTTCTTGACATCTAGCTGTCGTAAACTCCATCCGCGGGAGACAGAAAGAGATAAGACAGTTCTAGAAGTAGAAATCTTAACACGGGACTGAAAGTATCCTCATAATCAATGTCATACCTTTGTTTAAACCCTTTTGCAACTAATCTTGCTTTGTATCTATCAATGGAGCCATCCGCTTTCTTCTTTATGCGATATACCCAATTGCAATCAATTATATTTCTATTTCTGCTTGAGGGAACAAAATGACATATCTTGTTTGCAATCAATGCATCATACTCTTCTTGCATTGTTTGGCGCCAGTTGGTATCATTCAAAGCCTCTATGAGTGTATTTGGTTCACCTGTAGAACAAAGCAAACCATATCTAATACAATCATCTTTATAGATTTGTGGCTGACGTATACCTTTCTGAAGACGTGTACGAGCAACAGGAGGCTGTATCTGAATTTCTGGAGACACTGGATCATTATCATTTTCTGAGTCAGAAGCTTCAGCTTCATTTTCTTCTTCGGATGCGCCTGAAACTTCATCATCCCCCCCCCCCCCCCCCACGATGTGGCCACAAAGGATCCAGAGGACGAATCATGTGCACCAGACATCCTGGGCGACATCGACAGAGGCGGGGTCCCACGGTCGGCTGACGCTGCGTCAGGGACAGATGGCGTCCGTCAAGTGGAGGGAACGGGCGACGGGGAATCTCGAGGCAGGGTGTCTCCACGTGCTTCGTCAACGCGCGATTGGTGGGGTGGGATGGCGTCTGGATCTGCCTCGGGTGACGCGCCTGGGGATCGGAGCTGGCAGAGGAATGTTCGGGTGCATCCCCATCGGATTTGTTGTCTGTTTTGTCATTTTCTGTTGAATGTTCACCTTCAGTTTCTGCACAATTTGAGCACTGTTTGAGCTGGAATTTTCTTCTGCATCCGCATGTACCTCTTGCACATCAGCAATTGGGACAATAGGAGACACATGGTTATCAATATTTTGTACACCCTCATGCAAAGGAGATGGCGATGATGGAAGGAGAAGGATTTGTTGTTTAAGAAGGGCACCGGCATTTGGATGTAGGGAAGCAAAAGGAAAAATGTTATCATCAAAGACAACATCTCGTGAGACGTAAATCCTACCCGTGGACACATCAAGACATTTGACACCCTTGTGCCGAGGGATATACCCAAGAAACACACACCGTTTTGAGCGGAAAGCAAGTTTTCTTTTGTTGTACGAGCGAAGGTTTGGCCAACAAGCGCAACAAAAGTGCGAAGGGCAACATAATTCGGTGTGACATGAAGGAGACGATTCAGCAGGGGTGTCAAAGTTTAGAACTTTGCTGGGAAGCAATGATAAGAAAGGTGGCAGTGATGAATGCTTCATCCCAAAATTTTAAAGGCATGGAGGCATTGGCAAGTAAAGCAAGACCAACTTCAATTATGTGACGCTGTTTTCTTTCAGCAAAACCGTTATGTTGATGAGCATGAGAACATGAAACATGATGAGTAATGCCAACCTTTTGAAAGAAACCATTTAATTTCTCATACTCGCCTCCCCAATCAGTTTGCATAGTAATAATTTTCCTATCAAACTTACGCTCAACATATTGTTGCTAATTAAGAAAAGCTTGATAAACATCCGAACGCTTCTTAATAAAATATATCCAAGTAAATTTACTTAATTCATCGATAAAACTGACACAGTATGCATGTTTTCCCATAGAAAGAGGGACAAGACTCCCATCAGATAATACTTGCTCTAATGGAGCAGTAGATACAGCAGAAGATATTAGGGATATTATAACTGAGTAAAATTCGGGCTCACTCAGGCCACCTCACTTTTGGACCGTTAGATTTGCCTCATCTCACAATCCTGACCATTCGATTTCTGTGTGCAGTCTAAGTGGGCCAAATGTCTCTAAGAGACGCTGCTCTGGACGTCAAAACGGAATTTTCTGGTGCGTTGCGGTCCGTTAAACCAAAAGCCCACGCACGATCGCATAAAAAAAAAGCCTGGGTGCCATCTAGAGGATGACGGCTTTATTGTGATGAAAGCATGCTTGGAGGTCTCATGAAACATAGGCACCAAAGGATAGAGACCACCATAGCAAGGGCCCCTTAACAGGATTCTTCCAGTTGCTTGGTCCTTGATTGAAAAGAAGAAATGATGAAACTCAATAAAGACATGATTATCAAGGGTAAATCGATGAACAGACAAAAGATTTTTTGATGCACTAGGAATATGAAGAATATTTTTAAGATCAAAGGAACCATGAGGGATAGGCAATACTGAATTACCGATGTGACTAATGTCCATACTTGATCGTTGGCAGTGCGGACCTTGTCTTGCCCATGGTACTTGTTGGCGATGAGAAGTTTGCTCAGCTCACTAGTGATGTGATTGGTGGCACCTGTGTCCGGGTACCAGGTCGTATCAACTCCATAAGAGGCAAGATGTGCACTCTTCTCAGCCTCATACTTCTCCTTTCTTCTTCTTGTCATCTTCATAACGCCACCAGCATTCACTAGCTGGAGGCCCATGTTTCTAGCAAATCCGGCAATCGATGTCCACATAACGACTAGGTACACGATCCGAGCGACGTCCACCACCATCGCTACGACGGTAACTATCATCTCTACGTCGGCCATGACGGTCATCACGGCGCCAATTGTTGTTGATGCGGCCATCATCACGGCGCCAGTTATTGTTGATGCGGTTATCATCACGATCACGGTAAGCACCACGGTCGGGGCTGCGACCATGGGCAGGCGGAGAGTAACCACGAGGAGGTGGAGTCCGACCACGGCTACGCTAATCACGGTCAGATCCTCGGCGTGCCAAGTTTGTCGAGGTTACAAAGACACCGTTTTCTTCTACGCTGGTGCGCATGTCGTAGCCACATAGTTGTTCATAGAACTCGTCTAAAGTTGTACTGGCATTGGCATTGACCGAGGTGATGAGGGAATTGTATTCTGCTTTATCGGATATCCTAGCAGTTCATCTTCTCCAACAGGTTTCCCAAGCGCTGAAAGCTCAGAGGAAAATCCCTTCATCTTGGTGTAGTATTGATCAGCTGTCATTGTAAGCTTTTTGGTGTCATTGAGCTTTTCATGGAGATGTTGTGCCATGGTGCGCGAGGCTGTCTTGAACATGGCATTGACAGCAGCCCACGCAGTTGCAGTGGTATCCATACCGAGAACATGGGAGAGAATCTCCGAGGACAACGAGTTGAGGAGAAAACGCAGCACCAGCTGATCCCTGGCAATCCAGACCATATAAGCAGGGTTCTCGACGTGGATCTTCTTCTTCTCTGAATCTTCCACTTCAATGGTTCTTGCAGGTGCACGATCCGATCCATCCAGGAGGCCCATGACGGTGGCGCCTCAAAACCTAGGGATGATTAGCGCGTGCCATAGAAGGAAGTAGCGCCTCGTCAGAACCTGAGTCGGAGATGTTCCCAGGGCAACAGCCAGACTAGAGCTCGACGATGATGAACTCATGGCGATCGGATCTAGCGGAGATGTCTTCGGTTGTTGAGGCGCCAGCGGCGGCTTTTACAGCGACGGCAGCGGCGATGTCTTCGGTTGTTGAGGCGGCTGCAGCGGCTTTTACAGCGACGGCAGCGGCGATGTCTTCAGTTGTTGAGGCGGCGGCATCAGCTTTCACAGCAGCGGCGGCAGCAGATCTTCTAGGATTTGGTTGTTTGCTGTGTTGTGTTCACAGCGACGACAAAGAGGACACCGACGGCGGCAGGATGTGTTCTTTGCGGTGGCGGCGGCAGCAGCTAGGTCATGAGGAGGTGCTCTGATACCATACCAAATAATGACTGGAACGATGCTTGAGTCCACATCGGTTGCATGTTGATATAGGGCACAAAGGCTGGGTTTGTTACATGGAAATGTATCTGTATACAACACCACACGGTATACATAATATGAAGTTATGAACTAAATATTACTCACTTCGTCCAAAAATAAGTGTCTCAAATTTGCCCAAAAGTGAATGTCTAGACATGTTTCATATATAGATACATCCATTTTTAAGCAAACTTGAGACAGTTATTTGTATATGGAGGGAGTACATCTAACAGTCATCAATACTCTTTCGTTTCCTTTCTGAACCGAGCTTATTAATTCCATTCGGTGGTCTCAGCCGTCCGATCCATCGAACGGCCCCTGCCCGCATCACACGACGCCCACCGTTCGCCTACTTTTATCTGGTCCTCTTGGAATCGTCCGAGACTTGGCGCACCGAATCCCAACCACCGTCACCGAGTATGCACATCGAGCTCAATTGAGGTAGCTTCACTTCGTTTTTTAGATAATAGGGTAGCTTCACTTCGTGGTGGTACAATTGAAATAAACTGCCGTGCCTACAACTGAATCAGGGCAGAGGGGCTATGTTTCGTGAACAGAGAAGATAGCAGCGGGAGGAAGCGTGGTAAGGGCAGGGCGGGTGGGAAGACCCGTCGGCCATGTGGACGCCGTCGCGAGGGCTGGGCAGCGGGCGGCGGAGCGGGCTCCGGCGCATCGTGGATTACCTCGGCGACAACCACACCGAGGCGTCGGACAATGAGTCCTTCATCACGACGCACAGCGACGAGTTCATCGCGTCGACGTCGGCCGTGGCCGGTGGCGGAATGCTGCCAGCGTTTCTTGCCGACCAGAGCGACCTCGTGGAGGTCATGCTGGAGCTGGACGAGGAGTCCATGGTGGTGCGCAGCGTGATGCCAGCCGCGGGGGTTCCGTTGGCCGGAGGTGGGATGCACACGCCGGGGAGCGGGCGCAGCGTGAGCCGAAGCCCGTCGACGTCGTCGAGGATACGCAGGACGTTCGCGTGGCTTCGGTCGCCGTCGCCTCTGCCCGTGCCGGCAGCGGCGCCCGAGCAGCGGCGAGAGGCGGCGATGGCCGCCCGAGAGCGGCGCCGCGTCCAGGCACGGATGAACCGTTCTCGGTCCGGTGCGAGGCGCGCCCTCAAGGGCCTCCGGTTCATCAGCCACTCGACGGGCTCCGCCGAGGCCACCGCGCTGTGGGGCAGCGTCGAGGAGCGCTTCAACGCCCTCTCCCGCGACGGCCTCCTCGCCCGCGACGACTTCGGCGACTGCATCGGTGCGTGCTGCAACTAGTAATCCGGCCATCGCAAAGAGATGGACTGCATTGGTGATGAACTGGATGTTTGTTTTCCAGGGATGGCCGACTCCAAGGAGTTCGCGGTGGGCATATTCGACGCATTGGCGCGGCGGCGGCGGCAGAACCTGGAGAGGGTCACCAAGGACGAGCTCTACGACTTCTGGCTCCAAATCTCCGATCAGAGCTTCGATGCGCGCCTGCAGATCTTCTTCGACATGTACGTACACTACGGCCTCCAATCAATCATGTCTTCTCTCCTGTTATGTTCTTTTCAGTCCGAGCAGGTGTTTCACGCGTTTCTTGCCTCTCTACGTTTTCAGGGTGGACACCAACGTCGACGGGAGGATCACGAGGGAGGAAGTGCAGGAGGTCAGTAGTATTACCGCCAGTTTCATTATACTGTATTCATTTTTTTTCGCAATTGCGGGGTTTATTTACAGTTTGGTTGTGGCATGGCAGCTGATCATTCTGAGCGCGTCGGCGAACAAGCTATCGAAGCTCAAGGAGCAGGCGGAGGAGTACGCTTTGCTCATCATGGAGGAGCTCGACCCGGAGGACTTGGGCTACATCGAAGTACGTACGCACTTGTGCGTTCCGTATGTATTTTTGCACGCGTGCAGTATTAGTACGTATTTATCCTCGAAAAAAAGTATTAGTTCGTATTTGACCTGACACGTACGTACGGCACGCATGATCAAGCTGTGGCAGCTGGAGGCGCTTCTCCTGCAGCGCGACGCCTACATGAGCTACAGCCGACCGCTCAGCAGCAACAGCGGCAGCGTGGCGCAGTGGAGCCAGAACATCGGCGGCGGAGGTGCGCATCAGGAGCAGCAGCCGCCGGCGGCGGCGGCGGCACCGGCGCGGCGAAAGAGTTGGCGGTGTAAGTGGAACCTGCGGCGCGCGGCGTGCAGGGCGCGCGTGGCGGCGGAGGAGAACTGGCGTCGCGCGTGGGTTCTGGCGCTGTGGCTCGCGACGATGGCGGCGCTATTCTCCTGGAAGTTCGTGCAGTACCGCCGGTCGGTGGCGTTCGAGGTGATGGGGTACTGCCTGCCGACGGCCAAGGGGGCCGCCGAGACGCTCAAGCTCAACATGGCGCTCGTCCTCCTCCCCGTGTGCCGGATCACGCTCACCTGGCTCCGCTCCTCCTGGGCACGCTTCTTCGTCCCCTTCGACGACAGCATCACTTTCCACAAGGTAAAGTGTTTGCGTTTCACGATCAAAGAAAGGTCCGGCCGTTAGACGGTCGCCGTCTGTGGCGAGACTCCGGCGTCCTAGTCAAAAGTCCAGTTTGTTATGCCGGTAAACATTTTTACTGCAGATGACAGCGATGGCGATCGCGATGGGCATTTGCCTGCACGCGGGGAACCATTTGGCGTGCGACTTCCCGCGGCTGATCGCGTCGAGCCCGGGGCAGTACCAGCTGGTAGCCAACTTCTTCGGCGAGGAGAAGCCGACGTACAGGCACCTCATGTCCGGCGTGGTGGGCGTCACCGGGGTGGTCATGGTGGTGCTTATGGCCGTCTCATTCACCCTGGCGGCGCGCCCGCTGCGGAGGGCGTCCACCCGGCTCCCAGCCCCGCTGGGCCACCTCGCCGGGTTCAACGCGTTCTGGTACTCGCACCACCTGCTCGTCGTCGTCTACCTCCTGCTGCTCGTCCACGGCTGGTTCGTCTTCCTCGTCAGCAAGTGGCACCAGAGGACGGTACGTCACACTTACATTGTTTATCTTTTTTTTATTTTACTCTTGGCATAGTTATTACCGTTAATTACGATCACGCGTTGGTCATTGCGCTGCGCATCTACCTTCATGACCCTCTGATTCGGTCATTTCATAAGTTTTGCGATGGACACAAGGGTCGTCTTCTCGGCTGTTAAGCTGATGGGCACCCGACACTACCTCCGATCTGAGAAATGTGTCGGAGAGAAAGAATTGTCTATGTACAAGTCGGAAGCACGAATCGTGTCACTTTTTTCGGATCAGAGGAGTAGTTCAAACTAATGAATAAAGGATCGATCCTTCGGGGGCTGATAGCACGCATTTATATTGTTAAAATATAAAACCAGCTGTTTTCATTAATTCAGTTTTTCAAAAATAATTGACTAGTGCATCAATTAAATATTCATACAAGACATGTAACCATGAGAAAAATAAAACCCTATGGTATCGTTAATAGTATACATAACGTTTTGAAAATTGTTTCGTCAAATAAATTAGTGTACAATGTCTCACGTGATATAGCATGTTAATAGTGTATTTAAGGTTGGCACCATTTTACTACAAAACGCTATTTTGTTCCTTGCACACGACAGAATTAGCCACCCACAATGCCAAAAGTTATTTTTATAAGATTTTACGGTATATGGCTCCTTTGATTTATAAGATTTTTAAACAATTTGTGTAAGATAGAATTATCTAGAAATTTTCGTTTGGATTCTATGTGATTCATATGCCATAGTATCTCATAGTAATTTTGTATGTAAATTTCATAGGAAGGTAATCAAAGAAATTTCCTCTTCCACAAGATTAGTTAGAAATGTCATCTCAATTCTTTAGGTTTGATGCTCTTATACTTTTCATATCTTACGAACCAAACTAGAAAATCGTCAAACAGACATACTAATTATTGCTAGGTCAAAGTGGATAATGGACTTGAAGCTGGCGATGTCTTGCATCATTATCTGAATATGGAATACACTACAGAAATACGACATGAATATAGGATTGGGGCCCTATTTCTTTTATAACGGAAGAGTAGCTCACTCGGGCTCTGCTCTGCTCTAGACCATAAATTTATGGTCTAGAGTCGTAGACATACATCGCCGTCTAAATCAACAAAAAAAATCTAGATTATCAGCAATTGGCAAGTAAAGTGGTAATAGTGTTGTCGCTTGCTAAAGGGCGGCCATCCCAACCAAAATGAGGGATTCCAAAGGCTCACTCACACACTTTTGTCAGTCAAAACAAGTACGTATCGAATGAGGAATCCTAAAGACTCACTCCACACTTTTGCCAGTAAAAAAAATATCTACTCTCTCCTTCACAATTATTTTATAAGGTGCTTTAACTTTCTTTTAAAATGCTATGCACGCGTTATAGTTGTAGATTCACTCATTTCATTTTGCATGTAGTACAAATTAATATATCTAAAACATTTTAGAATAATGAACGGAGTGAGTAGCAAGTATATAGTGGAACAATGTAAGAGCATTTCCAACGGCTAATCTAAATGGACATTTAAAACAAATATAGATGATCCAGGTTAGAAAAGCGTCCCCAACAGCTCATCTATAGCATCATCTATCGATAGATGATCTCACAAACCTTGTATGCATCATCCACATGTGGAGTACGCTTGGAGGATCGTCCAAACAAAACTGCTCAGTCTTATTGGCCGAATTTAAATAGGTGGGAAGGAAAGTGTTGAATTATAATACTAAAATATATGAGAGAGAACATAGATGTTCTAAATATATATGTTCTACTGGAAAGCTGAGAACATCTAAAAAGGAATCTTTTTAGATGATCTTTTATATGAATATATAGATGACCAAATTTGGATAAGCTGCTGGAGGTGCTCTAAGTCGTTTAAATGCAATGACATACAAGATGAGCAAAGGAGAACAAGTGGTGTGAAATGGACCCTTCATCACACAAGAATGACGTTGTTCACTATCCAATCCTTTCGGATTGGGTAATCTTTATTTAGATGGTCCCTCAGCTCAAGTGCCAAATAACTTTTTTTTGCACTACCCTAAGGGTATTACCGATGCACACGGTCGAAAAAGCAGAAAAAAAGAGTGTGGCAGCATAATCAACACCATGACCACATGTCCACGTCTTCAAACACAATGTTTTCAAGAAAAAACAGTGCACAAGCACCGTCATTGTTCGATCATAGATTTTGGGTTTTCACCTGAAAATAGTTTCCACTCTCAAAACAATGTCTTCAACAAGATCATTCTCGTGGACAACTAATTAAGGCCAGACTTAGATTTTTACCCTGAAAGGTAATACTTTGAAGTCCACATGGACATACCGTTGCTACGATTCATGAAACACCAAGCAAGTTTCTCATCACAACAGAGGCTCCAATCAACATTACTATTCCTCCAATGTCGGTTTTACATGATATTATCCCCCTCTGATTCACCATGGATTTGCACATGATGACAACATAAGTAGAGCTTCACGCCGCTCACTCTGGGGTGACCGAGTACCATCTGATCCAGATGTCTCTAGACATAAACGTCCATGCGAGAGCTCCAGCGGAGCCTTTCGGAATCCGACACTCCAACCAAATTAGAAGGACATGTGTCAAGAAGATCTGTGGCCTAGCATAAGAGGAACCATAGGACCACCACCTTTATTGGGCAGATCGGTAGGCTCCCATGACGTCGCCCGCTGTCCGACCCCCTCCACGGAAGAGGAGGCACAACAACAAAGACCCACACGCGCGTCGTCCCGCTGGTAGTCGTCCTGAACAGAAGTCTATGACGTTGCAGCAAGGCCAAATGTGAGCTCCACGCCGCCTCCCCCATGCAGCTCCGGCGACCAACGGTTGCATCGATGATGGGTCTAGACGGGATCCTAGGACCTACAGTCGTCGTCCCACCTCACGCGCATATGCCACGGGAGGTCCATGTAGACGCCGCACCCGAGGGAAAGTCGCCGCCGTAGACCGGGGTCACTGCCCCGGATCCCGCACCGAAAGGATCAACGGCGCCGTTCCGGAACACCGTCGGTGATCAGCCACCACGATTTTCATAGCACCATCAGCACTGAACCTGCCCCCCCCCCCCCCCCCCCCGGGGGGTGGCATAGGAGCGAAGGGGAGGGTTGTGGATGTGGAAAATACTAAAACATTCAGAAAAGGAGGGAGTTGATGAGAACTTATACATACATGTTCTCTCCAACAACACAATGTCGGGAGAGCTGGTCTGGTAACTGAGGATTCACAAAATCCAAATTATTACACGATAAACAAAGACATGGTCTCCAAAGTAATGACGAATCAATCAACGAGCAAAAATCCTCAATTATACCATGAGATATGAACTTATAAGCAAAGCTATCGTGGAGACGTTAGCTTCCCCTGGCTGGAACTGGTCGCAATCGCACCAGGTGCTTGTGTTCGTACCTGCTCACCGGCCAGCATCATTCGTACTACGGGCGACATCACCGCTGGCCGCTGCACGCCAGACGTGGACACGACGCACACCATTGTCGGGTTGGCGTTGCGTTATCGTCAGAACCAACCCCCAAAGCATATCCGCAAGCCATTAACGCGCGCACTGGTCAATTCATCACGTTCACGTCGAGCACAGGCGGACGCCATCACGCCGTCCCGGCGCACTTGTCTCGTCCCTGTGGCCGTGCGCCGGTGACAGGACGAATCAACTAGAAAATCAATCGCGTGTGCTCCACCACCTCGCCCATTCAGAGTACCTATATTACTCTGCTTATTATCTAGCGTCACGTCGGACGGATAGCAGGAGACTTATACTTCAGACTGATGTTTCTGCCAATTGCTAATCTATCGGAATCATGTGTCTTTGCCACTTGCCTGTTGGTAACAATGTACAATCCCAGAGGTCTAAATGGGTCACGGATAGGGATGCAAATGGAAGTGTTTTTTTTTTATAAAAGCGGATACAAATGCAGAAACATCTGAGACAAATACGGAAACCAATATTTTCATAAACGGGTTGCATATTTAATATGGTGCGTACATGAAACAGAAAGCAAATATTTGTCGGAACCAAAAGACCCATTAAATAATGCTGAAAATTCAAGCAAACCAAAAAACTTGTCAATTTTCTAAGATGAATCAAACTATAAGAAAATATCATGATGATTATATAATGTAGTATGCACTGAGCAACACACAAACTTATGTAGTATGCACCGGATAACACACTAACATTCCAAGATGAAATAAACTATAAGGAAATATCAGTGCAGCATAATAAGCAAACCAACAAACTTATCAACTTTGGCAACATTGAAAATAATCTATAGCCATAGTGCTCCACTGAAATGGTAAACGTTGAGAGAGACATGATATACGAGATGTAGGGTAGAAATATGGTCGCTTCATATTATCTTCCTTTCGTATTCAAATCTTGGGTTTTGTCTATATGTTCTGTTTAGAATTTTCTGGGTCTTTTGTATTCGGAAAGCAACCTTAGCAAAAAAAAAGGAAATTTTGTATTATTGGAAATGGAATTTTTGTTTATGTGGTTGTTCCACCCGAATATATCGTTATGTTTCTGTTTCAGTTTTCGTATAAAAGTCTCCGTTTCCGGTTCACAAAATTTCATTTTTGTTTCTGTATTTTTATTTTGTTTCCTTTTTTCATGAAAAATTCAGAGTTTTCGTTCCATTTTCATTCCTAGTCAAAGTCGACTGATGTGGTTATACCCGATGGGAGTACCCAGCGGGGTATATTAAAGGGTGATTTCCTACAAGGCCCAGTCGTTAGCCCGTATAAAGATGAAGACGGAGGACTTTTTAATAGCTGGAGTATGGAATAAGTTAGGCGATTTCGTACCGACTTAGATATCTAATAGATGTAACTCTAGTTGGACTCGAACTCCTGAGACCTGGATCCCTATATATATGGTTCAGGAGGGAGGTGAAAGAGAGGTGCAATCTTATACCCTAAACCCTACCGAGGCAATGACTCGTCGGGTTATCCCTGTATTCATATTGTGAGATCGATAATATAAATCTGACGAGAAACTATTTGCTTGTCAGCCGTCCGAATTCGCCAACACCCATATATTCTTCCTATCGATACAACCCTAGGTACATCACCATTGGACTTGTCGAGTTAATCCCTCATCATCGACAATTAATATGTGACGGTCAAATGCGGAAAATTAGCACAGATTTTGCAGTACCCCTCGCTGCAACTTTCATTCTATGTACTCCCTCTTATACATATAAAACGTCGCCAATTACGTAGTTGTTGAGTGTATGTAGTTGTTTTCTTACGACACTTTAAATGGATCGGAAGGTGTACATCATTGCTGTTTGAACACAATGGGTCCAGCTTACCTCGTTCAATTTACTGTACACAAAAACGACAATGTGAATTTAAAAAATTGATCGAAACACACCATGAATACAAGAGTTCAGTGATTTGTTTTCTACACTTTGACCATTCGAAAAATGCATTATGTTTCAGTTTGGAGATTCAACAGTTTTCTGTGGGTCAAGTAGTTTATCTGAGGCTAACAGTGTGGTATATGTGATGATTTGCAGACATGGATGTACATCGCAGTGCCGTTTGTCCTTCACGTTGGTGAACGAACGTTGCGAGCCTTCCGCTCGAAGGCCTATGCAGTTAAGATCCTCAAGGTAATCAGACATGTGAAAGCTCGTTTAGTATGAATGCCAAGCATTAATCCATCACTCCGGGTGATTAAAAAACATAACTTGCAATGTAGAACGTACTGATTAGGTTTATGTTTCTTACTCCATTTGCACCTTGCACACTAAATTGGATAATGGAAGGATTCAGAGTGGATGGTAGGATAAGGTTATGGGGTGTAGGTCATTTTGGCACTAGGAATTTTCTACTCCCGTTTAATAACTTCAGATCAAATAATCATTTTCACTATGAAAGGCTGAACCTGAGTAACTGACTGAGGCAAAAAAATAAGGAAAACACGAAGAATGATATGCATTGTTCTTTCTCTTTACTAGTGGAAAATTAAGCTCATGTTCCTACTTAATTTGATGCCCTCAGGTGTGCCTTCTGCCAGGAAATGTGTTGACCATTACAATGTCAAAGCCGTGTGGATTCAGATACAGAAGTGGGCAATATGTTTTCCTTCAGTGTCCAACCATTTCTCCTTTTGAATGGTCTGTCATCTACTCAGTCTGTTGCCATGGCTCCTTGATTATACTCTCTTGAGCTATGACTAATCACTGGCATTTCTGCTGTGTTTACCAATTTGCTTCAGGCACCCTTTTTCCATCACTTCAGCTCCTGGAGATGACTACATCAGTGTTCATATCCAGACCAGGGGGGATTGGACACAGGAGCTCAAGCACATTTTTGTTGAGAACTACTTCTCTCCATGCCTGCCCAGAAGAGCTTCATTTGGAGAGTTAGGCATGGCAGAACAGAAGAGGTTAGTGAATCTCCTTGGCATGCCTGCTCTGCTGTTAGTTTGTTCTTTGCTCGCGTCAAGAATATGAAACTGAGCTATGTCTCATCTCTGCTGAAGTCCTCCGAGGTTGCTTGTTGACGGCCCATATGGTGCTCCAGCACAGGATTTTAGGAATTATGATGTTTTGCTTCTCGTGGGCCTTGGAATCGGCGCAACGCCTTTCATAAGCATTCTAAGAGATCTGTTGAACAACATTAAGCTAGCTGATGAGCTAATGGTACGGTGATTTCCATCAGTAGTCGGACAAATTTCAGCTTTCTGCAACATTGCCTTGCCTAACTTTACCTGGGGTTTGAATCTTTTAGGACCTAGCAATGGAGACAAGCAGGTCTGAGGACAGCCGCAACACCTTCAGTGTGTCAACAGCAGGGAGCAACAAAAGGAGAGCGTACCGGACAAGTCGTGCACACTTCTACTGGGTTACAAGGGAGCCAGGATCATTCGAGTGGTTCAAGGGGGTGATGGATGAAGTTGCTGAAATGGACAAGAAGGTGATGTCTCTGATCCTTCCGTGCTACTGCTCTTCTTGCACTGTTGATTACTGATGATGTTTTATGTTCTTCTCATGCATGGTTGCAACCAGGGTATCATAGAGCTGCACAACTATCTGACAAGTGTGTATGAGGAGCGTGATGCAAGGACGACTTTGCTCTCAATGGTCCAAGCCCTGAACCATGCCAAGCATGGTGTAGACATAGTATCAGGCACCAGGGTAAACACTTCTGTCATATGATAAAATTGATAGTAATAAACAAAATTATGTCTGCAAATGAGTATTATCACCAAAATTAAACACAGATCAGAGCTCAACTATAGACGTAAAGAATCAGTTCAAAATGTTGACGGAAATTGAAAATGTGTTTTGCACTCTTGACAGGTCAGGACACATTTTGCAAGGCCTAACTGGAAGGAAGAATTTACAAGAATCGCTTCCAATCACCCCAGTTCGACAGTTGGTAATAATCTGCTCCAATTTGTTACACGTTTTTCCCCAATAGATGGCCAAGGCATCTAAACATACAGTGTCAAGCATGGATCAATTCTATCATTTTGAACACAAGTTGTTTATGCGTGCAGGGGTCTTTTACTGTGGGAAACCCACACTAGCCAAAGAATTGAAGAAACTATCACTTGACATGAGCCACAAGACAACGACTCGCTTCCAGTTCCATAAAGAATACTTCTGATAGAATAGAATACATAACATCTGTTATAGCTAGTGATAGATACTGATATACAAAAACAAGGTTTTTTTTGGAAGAAACCTTACCTCTTCACCATTTGTAAATGTAAATAGTATAAAGTAGAGGGCAGTTAGAAGCATTTTTATAAACAATATGAGAGGGAAAAATATCCTTTCAGACATGCATGTTAAGCATGCAAGAGAGAAGCAACCCGACATTTTAACAATGCATCCAGTACATTCAGTTCAACATTCATGTTTGCCTGTGAGTTATCCTATATGGATCTTCACCTTTATCTTGATAGTATTACCATATACCATGATCACAGCATGATCCCACGCGTAAGCATAGTACTTTATACGTGTTAGAACAACTAATATGTTGGGTTCGGGTAATATCATATCATCAGCACTAGAGCTCCTAAGAGCAAGATTTGCAGTCGAAAGCACTTATTGTAGTCTGCATAAGTGATGTTTACCATATGAACTAGAAAAAGAATTACTTCTGATGAATTAATAGTTAAATAAAGTTTGTCGCAAGCCATAATGTACACCACATCCATATATATTTTGAGCTACAAAAGAACCCCAAATCAAGTCCTCGCTAGTCCTAATCCAAAGTCAGCACAAGAAACAAGACTTCAGTACTTACACCTAAGTCAAGGAGCTTAAGCATCATACACAACAGAAGCTCTAGGTTTCTTCACCATAGCGGATAAAGTATGTAGCACTAAGAGCATCCTGCGCAGAAATTCTCTGCAGAATAAAGGAAGGTGCTAAACGATTAGATTGGTTCAAGGCCTACGGGTGAAAACATATGGATGTTCCAATGTAAGATCTAAGTATTCTCCTATTCGAGAGTGAATATAGTGAACATGGGGGCATATGCTCCCTCCTATTTGAAATATTAAAAACATGACCAAAAATTATGAAACAAAAAATATCCATGCATAGGTCTCGTAAAACATGTGCCCTGCAAATGGGTTTCGTGATAAATTACTATTACTTTGCCTCCGTAAAAAAGAGAAAGTTTTGGAGCTATATATCAGTAAACATGTGACATATTTTTGTCTTCTTTACATAGGCCAACTAAAAAGACATTTCTCCGCGGAACTTTCTACGCACACATGGAACATGCAGATCTACACACGCAACCATTCTTCAGAAATTCTAAACAGTTAAAAAATGTTTTTTTCAACCGGGAGCATATGCACCCCGGTTCAAATGCTACTTTCCATATTCTCTTGGTTGTACTTTCTTTAAAAATGATGAAAATTTATATCGATTGCTCCTTCATGTGGGATCTCATGAACATTGCACCATACTTCGAAAAAAATAGATGGAAGAATGACACTTTTAAATCACAAACGTTGAATGTTTTACGGATGTGCTACAGATGTGTGTAACAGATCAACAGAGTCTCTACAAAATATAACTATCTGATTTATACCTCATGCTTAAAATGGTTTCGTTTAGCTTAGCTTTTTTTATTTTTTTATTTTGCACCAAATACAACTAACAACTTTCGGATCATTAATCCAAAAAAAATCAGCAGATGGAATTTTCGGCATAATTTAATTTGTGTCTGTGGGCACCAATTAACAAGTCTTCAAGCCAGGATATTTGTGACGTTCAATATCTAATTCTCAGTTTTTATAGCAGGCAGAGTTAAGTTTAACATGGTAATAAGTGATGATAAAATTGAGTTACTCTCAAGTCTCGAGACCAAAATCCTATAGAACGGTAGTGCACTGAAAAGAAAGGACAGCATACCTGAGAAGGGTTAAGGATCAACATGCGCTCAATTAATTCCACGGCATGGCAGTCAAAGCTGGAAATGTAAGTAAATTTCTGCATTATGTTCAATCTTAATAGGAAAATAGTAACTGTCATCAATACACAGGTGTTAACGCTAGCTGGTGGATTACTTCTTAAGTATATCTCGCAGGCGTCTTTTGGTCGGGGTTGCAGGATGGATAGTTTTGTACAATGGTAGCTTGGATGCGCCTGGCCAGTTTTCTTCATTTGGATATCCACAGAGTTCAAATATTTTTGATAGCTGCTCTTGCTGAAATAATATACACGCTTCTCTCAAGCTTCTTATGAAAACATATCAAAAATTGAGCACTGAAATTTTTTCAGGAAGTAATAAAGCCATATCCAAGGGCAACAAAAATGTTGGTATGTTTACATTTAGTAGCAGAGGAAAATCATAAAAACCAAGGGTTGTATGAAGCAGAAGTAGATGGAACACATCATTGCACAGCAAAACGGTAGTTGGTCAAGTGACACAAATCAAAGAAAAATCTTGCAAGAGACGATAAATAATATGGGTCATCAATATCACATGTCATCAAGGTATGCACCTAGATGATGAGTTCCCTTAGATGATCCATAAAAACGTATCCATCTTTCGCAGATGTTTCATCTTCTCCATATTTAACTAGAATAAACATTGCAAGAGACGGTAAATAATCGGGACACAAATCAAAGAAAAATCTTGCAAGAGACGATAAATAATCCGGGTCATCAATATCACATATCATCAAGGTATGCACTTAGATGGTGAGTTCCCTTAGATGATCCATAAAAACTGTATCTATCTTTTGCAGATGTTTCTACTTCTCCATATTTAACTAGAATAAATATTCTACAGCTTTTGAAAGGAGAACAGTAGCAAAAAAAGGGCATAACAGACAAATTTGGATAGATATGAATTAGCTCGGCGGATGCATAGGAAGAACACTTTTAGTTCGTACTATAAGAAAACAAATACCTGTTTTTCGATTTCAAGATGCATAATTCAGTGTAAATTAAATTTTAAAAGAGTTTTTGACTTAGCATAACCCTAATGTCAAATAGCAATAAGAGAAAGGAAAGCGAGAAGAAAAAAATATGGGCGCCGTACCTCGGTTCTGCCTGGAAATAGTGGCTTCCGCAGCAAAAATTCTGCGAATATGCAACCAACAGACCAAATATCCACAGCTTCAGCGTAATTAGTGGCACCTAGAAGCAATTCTGGGGGTCTATGAATAATTTGTTGAATTAAGCGAGTTGAGATGATGCCCAGTCGCCCACATCAGCACATAGAGATAAAAAAACAAAGATATAAGTATCTAAAGAAGTTTGAAAAAATTCATGGGTATTTTCCATGATTGTTGATTCAACTTACCGGTACCATAAAGTGATCACATGATTTGTGAAACTTCCATCTCTTGTAAATGGCCTCGCAAGGCCAAAATCAGCGATTTTTAACAGCTTATCACCACTTATTAGAAGATTCGCCCCTACAGTTTCACAAACAAAAATGTCGGCGGTAGTATAAGAATTGACTATGGAGATGAAACTTGAATTCATATTCAAACACAATAAACCTTTGATATCACGATGAAGAACATTGTTGACATGGCAGTAGTGCAATCCTTTTAGAAGCTGCCCCATGTAAAGCTGAAGAAAAGGATATTCCAGAAAAATGAATAGTCCATTCTGAAGAGGTGAACTAACAACATGTGCCCGGATTGGATGAGCTTAGGGCCTCTTTGTTTGGGCTGGCTGTGCTGCTGTGTAGGAAAAGCTGTTGTCTGAGTTTTACTCTTTGGCAACATAGCTGGCTGTCGGGCTGTAAATTGGAGAATGTCTGAAATACCCTTAAAGTTATGAGAACGAGAATGTGTATTTTTTGCTTATTTACATGAAATAAACACATCTGAGTACATTATAAAGATCTTGATGCACAAATAATTTTTTTTAGCGAAAACGCAAAGGACCTTTGCGTTTTATTTCATTGGAAAGGTAGAGTTGTTTACAAACCTCCAAACAGGCGCATTTTCGCTAAAAATTACAATGCTTAGTGCACGTCCCAGGTAGACGGCAAGATAACTCTCAGCCCATGCACAAATAATTAATAATGTGTATCCACAAGCATGAAAAATATGTGATATCAAACTCTAGAAAAATTTGTAGCACAGTGTGTTTCCCTGTGTTGACTGCATACGCACGTGCATAGGATAGCTAGCAGGTAGCAGGGAATCCATCAACCTTCTTGTGCTAGTACGTGTGTGCTGTGTGTCAACGTGCGGGGACACGTTAGCTTTACTCTGAGACTGTGTCTTAAAATCGGGTTTAGCCGAACATAGCTCACTGGTTTTTGCGTTCCTGGTTCTGCGTCGCGGACGTGTACTGGTGTTGTGCGAGGAAAAAGGGGGAAGGAGAGAACCAGCACAGAGATTGGCATAGCATCTGTAAATACGATCAACGTCAGTGGCGGACCAAAATAATGGTTTGCTTTTAAGTCCCAAAGCTGAGAAAGCGCCTCCCAAGGTGCTTCGCTCGCCCAGTGCATGTGCTGCTTTGGCTTTGGAAAAGCCAGCTATGAAGCTTTACCTCGTGTGGCTTATTATGGTGGAAAGAAGATAAAAGCCCAAACAAAGAGGCCCATAGTCAGAAAGATGGCACTTAAGAGGAATAGGTGGAGAGTAGCTTCTTATATTTCGGTCTTAACAGATATACCAATTTGAGAGGATTTTACTGAGAGAAACTGTAAGCACATATTTCTTCAGTAAGTATATTAGAGTACCTTCACTTGAGGTGGTATGCTATGGTGCAAGACTTTCTTCATATCATGGTCCATGTATTCAAAGACCATGTATATATCTCCCCTATACATGTGATCATCTGCATATGTTTAACGTAGGTTAATCGGTGACTTTACACACGCCAAAGTGCCAGAAGATAAAGCAAAATTATAACCATGTGCCATGTCTATGAAAAATATAGGTAACAGAGCATAAGCCAACAGACCTGATCCTCCTGTTCCATGCACGGAACCTGAAAATATTTAAATATCATTGGCAAGTGCACTTCTATTACTCTCGGATGTCTAGAAATGAGTAGATGAGCATTTGTTACCAGGAGAAACTACAATCTCTTTCAACCTGATGATGTTCTCATGATCCAGCTTTTTTAATAGTTTAATCTCACGCAAGATTTGGCGTGGAAACTACAGAGGTACTCAACAGTTCAGAAGTGTATAAATGTGCATCAAAGACTGATTTGCTCATTCAAAAAGAGTAGCATCAGCTTTGCTGCGATCATAAGGCTTACCCCTTCTTTGCCATCATCCAGTTTAATTTTCTTAAGTGCTGCTCTTTCCCCGGTTATGATATCCACAGCCTCAAATACCTCACTGAGATTTGGAGGAACAACAAACAATAAGAACCAGTTATGCATTTAAAAAAAGATAAATAAATGCAGTGTAAAATGTATTGCCGGCTTGCAGTGCTCAGAGCGAAAAATAGATGATATTGCAACCAAATTTTCATATTAATTCTTCAACAACATGATCTTCACAAAATTTACATCAACACATCGCATCTGCATCAACCTTATGATGTCCCGCATACTCACAGTTTGCAATTGCCATTGTTTGGATTTGTTTCAATACATAATAAGGGAGATCAAACTTCTGCTCTTCTACAAAAAATATATCCAGTCGTTGTTATAAAGCATACTGCTTTAAATGAGTCAAATGAAAACGGAAGTAGCTGAGTAGAGCGCAAGTTTGCACATGAGCATCAATGCATCAATTGATTGCGAAGCATTTTGGAATTCAATTGGAATGCTTAAAACAATACCCTGTTAAGCGGAGTGAGATATTTCTAGAGTACTGTGGATGCAATTGTGCAGGATAACCATTAAAAGCTCTATTGTGATACTGTTGAAGAAAAGTGCATTAATTGCAATACTCCCAAAAAGAAAGATAAACAGACAAGTAGGACAGAAAATAAGCTGTAATAATGTTGAATAACCTCCAATATTGTCTGTCAAGTGAAACCTCATTCTTCTATACATTTAAAAAGCTATATTGCGTTCTTTCTTCAGTAGGAATGGAGTGTCAAAGCCATGGACATAGTAATAAAACATTCCAAACCTCCATCAAAATATAATGCATCGCACATTCGCACTCACTGATGGAAAAAAAAAGTCTCTTGGCCGCATATGGCACTCAGCTTAATCTCTACATGCATCTAACGTGGTCCAGCCTACTGAACATGGGCTTCGGAAATCTGGTGTCCTCTAACAACCTGCTTTGTACAGACAAAGGCCTAGGTTGGAAAAATCATGCTGCACGATACAGCAATATCCAAGAGATGAAAGACGATATGGGTGCCAAAAGTTGATTTGCATGAATATATAAGGTATTCTCTAGAAGAAGACATCAAGTAACTAAGGTTCAAATGGCTACTACTTTGCTACCCCCGCCGAACGAAACCTAAGTAAATGAATGAGCTAAATAAGTTTATATAACTAGGAAGAAGCAAGCATAGCACAGCTGCCTCAAAACAATAGTAGCAAAACAGCCAACAAGATTGACAAAAAAAATCATGCGTTAACCAAAAGGGTATGGAAGGAACATATGGGCACGGGAGTAATACTCCACCACCGCCCATGCGATCCCACAGTTACACTGCATCACGATTTGATTGTTGCTGACCGGTAGCGGTCCGCACGAAATAAGGCAGAAAGGAACAGAAGGATCTCGCTCACCCGTAGGTGCCCTCCCCAATTTTGCGGATGCGCTTGAAGCAGTCGACGGTGCGGGCGCCGGCGGGGGCATACTCAGCCAGGTTGAGAGCGCCCAGCGGCGCTTCCTCGCCGCTCATGGCCGCGGACGGACGATTTGGTTGAGGCCCCGCGGCGGCGTATTGAGATTAGCAGTTGGTCCGCGCTGCGCTACTGCAATCGTCAGGGCAGTGACGGCAAGACAGCGGAAGCCAAGGAAGAAACAAAATACCGAATGATTTTTTCTCTACCATTTATTTCTTTCGTCATGGGCTTAGGCTCACGAATGCACGCTCGCCCCGCGGGTCGGTCCATTTGTATCAGCTCGTTATGGGCCGGACCGGGCGATTTGGTTGGTTGGGGGGGTGGGCTTTGCATTTGCCTGGAAATTCCAAAAACAAAATCCTCCGTTCACAAAGCACCACACACGCGACGGGGTCCGCTGTCGACATGTGTCTGTTTTTGTTCCTCATCTTTCCTACACGCGTGATAGGTGGTGGCTGTCTGTTGCACAGAGGCTTGTAAACATGCATTTATTTTAAAATTCGTTTTTCAAAATTAAATATCTTAAGAATTGTTTATCCGAATTACGAACCGTTTTCACTCGCGTCGAGATCTTCAAAACTAGATCCGTTGTTGATAGGTTTTGATGAACTTTTTATTATTTCAGATTGTGTATAGTTCGTACCTGATATATGTAGTTGTATATCTAACTGAAACTAAGTGTAGTTATACGTACAACATGATTTGTATACCCTGATTTATTTAGTTATACGTTCAAACTTGATCTGTACAACCTGTATAGTTGTACGTTCAAACCTATTATGTACAACTTGATATATACAATCTACGTTTGACCTATCTGTACAAGCTGATACGTAGTTGTACGACTTAATCTGTATAACATGCTCTGTATAGTTGTACGTTCAACTAGATCTATACAACCTGATTTGTATAGTTGTACATCTGATTTGTAAAACCAGATCTGAAATTTGAATCTGGATCTGGCATTCGCGTGGGAGTCGCTCGCTCGGTTTACGTGTCCACGTGACGGGACCATACTGCTCGCTGTCAGGGGAAAGAGACATACGCGAAGATCAATCTTTGTCTAGTGATACCCAATTTGCCCTTATCTAGTCTAACCTCTCCTATTTGCCACACTTTTTTTGGTAGTTTATTATTTCTCCTTTTAAATTAATTGTTTTTCTTTTATAAGTGAATAGGAAAAGTATGCAAGACATACCTCTGCCTACGATACAGACTTGATACGATTGAATTTTTTGATTTTTTTCTCTCACATGTTCTTCCCAGCGAATATTAATATATGCTCTTTATCTAAATAATATTCTTCCCCAACGGATGAACCCTAGTTTACGGAACTGACGCCACACCCGCATAGATGATATTGGCACTGTCATTAGCCGCTCATTGCTACCCCCATGCCAACCCCTAGAGTTGGTTGTTGCACCTTCGTGGGAATTGCATGCGGATGTTCGGGCAGCCGACGACGAACACGAGATGATGCGTGAAGAGATCGTGACCATCGACTTATCCCGAGCTCCGCATGTACGAGGTCCCGCCTCTCGCCGGGATACCCAACGCCGGATGGACTAGTGGCATGGCAGCGAGTCAGTGACGGATGGCCACGATGCTGAGGAGGCGTGGGCGCGGAAGGTAGGGGAGGGTGAAGGCGCGGCAGCGAGGGGAGCACGGCCGCCAACCTCCCTTTCTATAATTTCGTCGTGAGGGTCTGATACGTCTCCAACGTATCTATAATTTCGTATGTTCCATGCTATATTATACCATGTTATTACATGGTTTATATGCATTTTATATAGTTTTATCATTTTCTGGGACTAACCTATTAACAAGATGCCACAGTGCCAATTCCCTGCTTCTTGCTGTTTTAGGTTTCAGAAAAGTACTTAAGGAAATATTCTCGGAATTGGACAAAAAACATTCTGGGATTATTTTTTATTTATGAACGTTCCAGAACACCGAAAACAAGACGGGGAGGGGCCACGAGGTGGCCACACCTGGTCCTGGTGCGGCTCCCTTCCTGGCCGCGCGAGGATGTGGTGAGGACCCCTCGGACGCCGACCGACATCTCCCTTTCGCCCATAAAAAGACCCTGAGGAGAAAACCCTAAATATATACGCCATCTTCCACGAAAAGTTCCGCAGCACCGCCGCCATCGCCGACAAGTTTCGGGGGTCAGAAGTTCCTGTTCCGGCACCCTGCCGGGACGGGGATTGACCCCCGGAGTCATCTCCATCGACTCCACCACCTCCACTTCGACTCCATGATGGTTTTGAAGGGGTTACGGTGCAGAAAACAATAATTTTCTAGCGTACGAAACCCTAACTAGCCAGGATCTATCTATCTAGTACATGTGATAACGGTGGCGGAACTGGTTACATTACCTCCATGTAGACCGATAGCGGGGATTACGCTCCCGCACAAGCGTTGACGATGAAGTCGTACGTAGCCGACCTCGAGGTCGCGGAGAACTTGCCGCGATGTCGGAGTCGATGACGCCGGGGTGTCGACGATGATCTGCGTCGACGGGCGTCGGGCGGAAGAAGGCAGAGCGCCAGCACCGGGGCTGGCGCGCCGGCAGCAGAGGGGGGTGGCGCGGCGGCTGTAGGGGGCGAGACGACGTCGCCCAAGCTCCTCAAAAGAGTAGCCTCCGAGCACTCGCAAACATACGGAGCCTAGCGACAACTCCCGGTCATTCAGATCCAGCTGAAATCGCAGGAGTAGATCTCATCTGGAATCCCGCAGAGCAACGGCGCTCTGCGGTATGGCTTAGGTGGAGAGAGACCCCCTTCCTCAGCTCGGCGCGGCTCCGACTTGGGAACCACGAGATCGAGAGAGAAATTGGGAATTAATTGAATTTCCTATGTATTAAATCAATTAATATGCCTTGCTATATAAAGGGGGAAGGGGTGTGCCAACCCCCTTGGCTCCCCCATGTGCGACTAAAAGGAGGAGAGGGGAGGGGGGGGGGGGTTCGGCCGAACCCCCCATGGGCTCTCCCACTCCTAGTCCGAGTTGGACTAGGAGGCCCAAGCCTTCCCCTTCCTTGTGGGGTGCGGTTTCCCCTTCTTGGGCCCTCTTAGGGCCCATTTAGGTGGGAGCCCCCTTTTTCCTTTATTTAATTAATATTAAATTAATATAAAAATCTCATTAATTCATAATTAATATATTTATATATAATTCAATATCCCATGACTCCGAAACTATTTCGGAACCACCCGAACAACTTTCGGACATTCCCGGAACCATTCCATACCTCCCCGGAACTCCTTCCGGACCACCGGAACTCTTTCCGGATCATTTCTCTCTCTCCAATAAAAACCTATAAAATTCCAGAACCTATCTCTAGCGTCGCTAAGACCTTAAGTTTGTTACGCTACGATTCGGGAATACTCCAGACATGGTTGAGACACTCCGCTCACCAATGATCGTCAGGGATACCTGGAAATATATGACGACCCCTGTGCATTCCACGAATATCGTCGTTGAACCATAAATATGATATTCATTCCCTTTGTCTCTGCGATACTACCTTGTCCGAGATATGATCGTAGACACACCGATGCCTTTGCTGTATCTCGTTACCGACGAAGGTTATTAACTCGTCTGCGATATTACATCTCCATGACCTAGTCATAAGCTGCGCAGCTATATAGATGCAATATCACCGAGTGAGCCCAGAGTATCTTTCCATTACAAGAATGAACAAATCCCGCTCTTGATCCTTACGTCTCGATGCTCTTTCGGAATACCCAAGATGGACACCGTTATTGTCATGCTATATAAGACACAACGTTTGATGCTCTCAAAGCACTCCTACGAAGCAACAATAAGTACGGTCTCACGGTCTAAGGAATAAGCTATCATACTCTTATCTATTGCAAATGACAAACATCGTAATACGATCTTATTGCAATACTTTGCGTATGTCCATCACCTTATTCTACTAACAAGATGACCCCATTGTCAACCGACGTCATTGTCCTTGATCAGGAATCTCGATCAACTGTTGCCCAATGGACTAGCTCATATAGAGGCTTGCTAGGGACCTGGTTGTCTATGTATCACACGTGTATTAACAATTCCGATTAATACAGTCACAGCATAATGCACAAACCTATTATAAACTCATGAGATAATGCAATAAATACTACTTATTTATTTGCCTCTAGGGCATATCTCCTTCAGTCTCCCACTTGCACTAGAGTACAAATAAACTAGCTGCATTTTACTTTATCAGAATCCCTCATCAAATAAGAATCATTTAATAATGCTTGCTTGTGGAAAAGTGTTACTGCACAATCCATGATTGTACACGCTTTTGCGATTCACTGGTATCAACTTGTTTGATATCATCACGTTGTCTAACAACATATATGCAAATACCGTAACTAAGTGAGACTACCGCTTCCCAGCGCTTACTCTGATTATACTAACCAGATAACTGCCCTGAAAAACACACTCAGTCATGCAGAGCCCCTTGCAACAATTACAAACTCGCGATATCTACAAACTTTCACACCAATGTAGAAAACTTGACATTCAAATGTCAATCTCTTAACTAACGCACTTCTACTTCCAGTAAATTCCAAATTTACTTTCATAACTGCTCTTATTCCAAGAACATCGGTTATATTTCATCGAGCAGATAATATGGTTTATGTATGATGTCTAATATTACATAATAGACCCACATGTCATACAACCATTACTTTCATGCATCATTACTCTTAATTATCAATTGGATTTCAAAAGGACCACCCTTTGCTTCTATTCTGACTCCTCAGAAAAAATCCAACACAACTCGACTAACTATTTAAAATTCCCGTTCTATTTCAAAATAGACACTAACTTTCAAATAGTTTCACAACTTCATCCTATTCAATTGGTACAGTTTCACAATGTGTTAACTACACAAAATGAATTTGACTCCCACTCAAAACATGTCTCCACATATTTGACAACACATGCTCCCACTCAAAAACATGTTATCCACATATTTGAGTTCCTGAGCTCCCACTCAAAAATATGTTCCATACATATTCCACCTGAGTAAACTAACTACGACTCCCACTTAATTCGACATTTAGGTCAAACCAAAATCATTGATCTATCATCAATTCGAATTTAATACAAACTTCAGTATTACATTAATACGAATCCCTCAGACTTCAAGCATGTCTACATAGATGTAGTCAACAAATTTGATCTTGTCCAAGACACATTTCTTGACAAGACATGCTACCGCGTCTTTCTTATAGTCACATTTATCATATAACACCTTATATGACGATTAAACAATCTTATTCCTCTAATAAGAATTGCAGCAACTATTAGTCTCTTAATCCTTTAAAATGTAAATTTGGATTTCCAGACTCAAAAAGCCTTTGTTCGTATTCCGATATTTTCTCAACTTTCTTTATATTCATGAAGTGCACCTTGATCTGTCAACAAGATCTATAATACTTAATACAGTGCTGTGACCCGACAGCAATATTAAATATAACAGCACTTTATTTAGAAGTTTCTTTCATGAAAATATTATGATCTTTATGAAGAGGATTGCAAGCAGAAAATAATTTTCTAGTCTCCCTCACTCTTAATCACTAAACTTTCATTAGCAGACAAATACTCTTTGGAACATCTTCCAACATGAGTCTGACACTTTATTCCAAACTTCTAATTTCAATCCATAAACCATAATTCGAAAAGTCATCTTTTCTCGGAATTACATAGACAACAAACTGAACTTTGTTTCTATTTGGTTTTGGAATACACTCTCATTCAATGCGAGCAATCTTCAAAGAAACACTCATGTATATTCCGAATTATTGCATAATCATATACATGTCGACACTACTGTCGATCCTATGAATTCTCGTTGAGAAAAATATCTATTTTCTAAAGTGGACATCGACTATAATGTTTCGAACGTATTAGGAGATTCTAAGGCTGATTCTGACAGGCCACACTTTATTTAAAATAGAGCATGATTATAATTCCCCACATATCACTATATATGACATTATAATTCTGTGAAGCAAATTTCCACAAGTCTCTTGTGTTGAAAACATAATTCAAAATACTGTCCTTTGATCGAATTTTGTGAATACAATGTTCACTAATATTTCTTCTGAAAAACCACATTTGATCTATTATCAAATTAATCTCAGACTCCACAATTTATCGGGCAAATACTCCTACTTGCCAAAATCATGGAGGAATTCGGATCAAACAATAAACACCATTAATTAATCATTTTTAAAATGACACTCAATTAATTTCCGCCAGTATTGCAACTTCAATACTTGATTTCAAGCTTAATCAACTCGGCACTCGAAATACTCAAATGGACCAAAGACATCCATTACTTCTTTCATTGCTTTTATGACCAAACTCGACGGTGTTTATTCTAGCAATAGAACCTTTGTTCATGGGACAAGATATTTTATCATACCTACAATTATGAATATTTATCATACAATCAATGTAACTGAGATGTGGAAACTTTATTCATAAGATAAAACAACTGACTTGTTCCATAACATAAAACAACTGATCTTGTCTTATTACATGAATAACTTTGTCTTGCAACAATCAAGACACACACACTCGCTCACTATTACAAAAGATCGTATCAAAAACTATTAATGATAACTATGATAACTTGATGACGTGAACACCAAAAGGCCATCAACTCCTTGACTACCAGCTTCAGCGCCAGGTCATATCAAACTGCGTCGCATATATGTGATAATCAGGACCTGTTTTACAAACAGAGCAATTATCAAAAATTTCATCATATTCCATGGGCGAATTCATAATTCTGCATATATCAAATATATACCTGTAGCATCGAAGATCTCTCCTTCGATGGAATCAACCTTCAGAGACTGCAACTCACGTATGAATACGTAGAAGTTCATATCGTCGGCTTTCAAAATGTACATACGTACATGCTTCTCATAGCTAGGAGGTAGAGATATCAGGACAGTCCGAATGGCACAGGAATCTGCCATCCAGTAATCGAAGACCATCGTCAGCTGGAAGTAGATGTCATACAATCTCTTCAAATGTGTCTTCAGACAGGTATGCTCCTCCATGTGAACGGTCTGGAACATTCTAAGCTGTCTGAACTGCTCACGTTTTAATTCATCCCCGAAGTGCGTCTTTATTGCATCCATCATGACGCTTGGCTCCTTGCGTCGAAACATCTCTTTCAACTCGGGTGCCAGGCATACGGTCATGGTGATCTCCACTTCAATGAATATGTCTCGACGCCTACGGAAATCATCTTCCTCCTCCTCGCTTGCAGAATCTCCTGGTCCTTCTCCTACCGGTTCATCGAGAACATATAGAATGTTGTTGTGTTCGAGAATGTTTCTAAAACCCCTGTACCATCTGATGAAGTTGGACCCGTCGGCTTCTAATGTAGCATCCGGGCTCTTGAGGAAGTAACCGAAGTATAGTTGCGTAGTCTACAGATGTGATCGCAAAAGAGGTAAGGTTAAGTTTATAATATGTAGGCGAGTTTTAGTTCTATAATCTCATTATCAAAAACACACCTCACCAAGATTATTATCCCTAAAATAATAATGGCGATGACACGACCCTCATCCACCATACTACCCCCGATCATCACGGCCGGCAGCACAGCTTCAAAGGTGGACATAAAATGTCGATCATAACAACTCTATGACTCGTGCTCGATCTTTCGATCTTCCCGTGTTCCGAGGCCATACCTCTGAGTATGCTAGGCTCGCCAATCAAACCTCGAAGACCTGCGCGTGCAACATGGCTTACACCCACTGTATGCGAACGACGAGATGTGTGACACCCGATCATCACGGCCTGCCTCATAACGTAGAACTTTCTTGGTGGTGCGCAACGAGGGAGAACACAATTTTGGTATTTGTTAGGGATCATCCTATTTATGACGCTACCGTTGTATATCTAGCATATAAGCAATCAATAGGATGCACACACAACAGCACACAATAATGATGCAATGAAGTGCGATGCGACATGGTCGATGCGCCTGGACCTTCATGGCGCCATGTGCCTGGCCCCCGGCGCCCCGGCATGGCTCCGAGTCTACAGAGCCCTCCATTGCCTCCGACAGTACGAGTAATATCAAAACTTACCGTAACCATGTCACATAAAATAACGCCTCTGCAAAACAAAGTTAGACGCCTCTAGCTTTATTTGGTTTTGCAAGTTTTACGTGGCAAATAGGCTTATTCGTAAGAGAATCGCTTCCCTACCTACGAACTTTGTACCACAACGTCAATCGTATAATTGCATGTTTAAGCATCCCTTTCGAGCCCTCCATTGAAAATGCTTTGCCGACTAGAGAGAGAGAAACAGACACCCGCCAGCCACAGATACGGTGCAAGCCGTATGTCAGTAGTGGAACCAGTCTCGCGTAAGCGTACGCGTAAAGTCGGTCCGGGCCGCTTCATCAACTCAATACCGAAGGCATCGCAAGTGCACGCTAGAGGGTAGCAAATATAAGAAAGACGCCCTCATTCAACATGAGTTCTAACCGTACCAGCAGTACTACGCATAGATCGGCTCTGATACCACTGAAGGGGTTACGGTGCAGAAAACAATAATTTTCTAGCGTACGAAACCCTAACTAGCCAGGATCTATCTATCTAGTACATGTGATAACGGTGGCGGAACGGGTTACATTACCTCCATGTAGACCGATAGCGGGGATTACGCTCCCGCACAAGCATTGACGATGAAGTCGTACGTAGCCGACCTCGAGGTCGCGGAGAACTTGCCGCGATGTCGGAGTCGATGACGCCGGGGTGTCGACGATGATCTGCGTCAACGGGCGTCGGGCGGAAGAAGGCAGAGCGCCAGCACCGGGGCTGGCGCGCCGGCAGCAGAGGGGGGTGGCGCGGCGGCTGTAGGGGGCGAGACGACGTCGCCCAAGCTCCTCAAAAGAGTAGCCTCCGAGCACTCGCAAACATACAGAGCCTAGCGACAACTCCCGGTCATTCAGATCCATCTGAAATCGCAGGAGTAGATCTTATCTGGAATCCCGCAGAGCAACGGCGCTCTACGGTATGGCTTAGGTGGAGAGAGACCCCCTTCCTCAGCTCGGCACGGCTCCGACTTGGGAACCACGAGATCGAGAGAGAAATTGGGAATTAATTGAATTTCCTATGTATTAAATCAATTAATATGCCTTGCTATATAAAGGGGGAAGGGGTGTGCCAACCCCCTTGGCTCCCCCATGTGGGACTAAAAGGAGGAGAGGGGAGGGGGGGTTCGGCCGAACCCCCCATGGGCTCTCCCACTCCTAGTCCGAGTTGGACTAGGAGGCCCAAGCCTTCCCCTTCCTTGTGGGGTGCGGTTTCCCCTTCTTGGGCCCTCTTAGGGCCCATTTAGGTGGGAGCCCCCTTTTTCCTTTATTTAATTAATATTAAATTAATATAAAAATCCCATTAATTCATAATTAATATATTTATATATAATTCAATATCCCATGACTCCGAAACTATTTCGGAACCACCCGAACAACTTTCGGACATTCCCGGAACCATTCCATACCTCCCCGGAACTCCTTCCGGACCACCGGAACTCTTTCCGGATCATTTCTCTCTCTCCAATAAAAACCTATAAAATTCCAGAACCTATCTCTAGCGTCGCTAAGACCTTAAGTTTGTTACGCTACGGTTCGGGAATACTCCAGACATGGTTGAGACACTCCGCTCACCAATGATCGTCAGGGATACCTGGAAATATATGACGACCCCTGTGCATTCCACGAATATCGTCGTTGAACCATAAATATGATATTCATTCCCTTTGTCTCTGCGATACTACCTTGTCCGAGATATGATCGTAGACACACCGATGTCTTTGCTGTATCTCGTTACCGACGAAGGTTATTAACTCGTCTGCGATATTACATCTCCATGACCTAGTCATAAGCTGCGCAGCTATATAGATGCAATATCACCGAGTGGGCCCAGAGTATCTTTCCATTACAAGAATGAACAAATCCCGCTCTTGATCCTTACGTCTCGATGCTCTTTCGGAATACCCAAGATGGACACCGTTATTGTCATGCTATATAAGACACAACGTTTGATGCTCTCAAAGCACTCCTACGAAGCAACAATAAGTACGGTCTCACGGTCTAAGGAATAAGCTATCAAACTCTTATCTATTGCAAATGACAAACATCGTAATACGATCTTATTGCAATACTTTGCGTATGTCCATCACCTTATTCTACTAACAAGATGACCCCATTGTCAACCGACGTCATTGTCCTTGATCGGGAATCTCGATCAACTGTTGCCCAATGGACTAGCTCATATAGAGGCTTTCTAGGGACCTGGTTGTCTATGTATCACACGTTTATTAACAATTCCGATTAATACAGTCACAGCATAATACACAAACCTATTATAAACTCATGAGATAATGCAATAAATACTACTTATTTATTTGCCTCTAGGGCATATCTCCTTCAGGTTTATGAGTAGTTCCCCCATGGACTACGGGTTCTTGGCCATAGCTAGTTGGTACTCTCTCTCCCATGTACTATACAATGTTCTCATGAGCTGCTTTACATGATTGAGATCCATATGATGTAATCCGTGTTGTGTTTGTTGGGATCCGATGAATTGTTACATTATGATCAGTCTATCTATCAAAGTTTGTGAAGTTATTGTTGTTGCAATCTTGTTATGTTTAATGCTTGTCACTAGTGCACGAGTGGCATGATCTTAGATTTGAGCTCTATATTTATTGCTTAAATTGTATCTACAAGTTGTATGCACATGTCATTGTCCGGAACCGATGGCCCCAAATTGACATCAATTGGGATAACCGGAGGGAATGGCTATGATGTGAGGATCACATGTTTTCACCAAGTGTTAATGCTTTGCTCCGGTGCTCTATTAAAAGGAGTAACTTAATTGTCAGTAGTTTCCCTAGAGGCCCCGCTGCAAACGGGCTGAGAGGACAAAACATGTTATGCAAGTTTCTCATTACGAGCACGCACAACTATATATGGAAAACATGCCTACATAATTAATAATCTGGATATTCTTACTTAATGTTCTTTCAATACTGTCAATTGTCCAACTGTAATTTGTTCACCCGAAACTTGTTCTTGAGAGTTACCACTAGTGTAGATAGCTTTGAACTCCAGTCCTTCTTTCATCATCATTGCTCTAAAGTCAACTCCACGCAAACAACTATTTTCTGGTGCCATTGTCTCTGTGTTACTGTTAGTATTGCTCTCATATTACTACTGCTTTCACATCACCCATGTTACTAGTGCTTTTCCAGGTGCAGCTGAATTGACAACTCGGTTGTTAAGACTTATAAGTATTCTTCATCTCCCCATGTGTCGAATCAATAAATTTGGGTTTTACTTCCTGACGAGGGATGTCCCCACCAATACCCATGGTTACTAGCCTAGGGTGAGAGTTATGAGGTAGAGAGCGCGTAGTGTTGGTGGATTCGTCGGCTGACAAGCGGGATTTACCCAGGTTTGGGTCCCTCGAGTGAGTTAACACCCTTACGTCCTGCTTGTCTGTTATTGATTGTGAATATGCGGCGAGTACAAGGTTCTAGCAAGATGTTGATCTTGCTAGGGTTTGGTGATTCTGTTTGGGCGTGTGCTTGATCGGCCGCCCTCATGTTCTTTATATAGTGGTACAGGTCTCGGGTCGTAACCGACTAGGACTACAAGTATGGAAAGTACTACCGACTATGCTATCTATGGTAGAAGTCTTCAACTTGGGCTTTGCTTGTTGGGCTTCTTCAGCCTATTGACAATTGGGCTTTTAGTCATTACGTGCACCAGGTATCCACACGAAGGGGTACCCGTTTGGTATAACCTTGTCACTTCCCTCAAAGACTGTTGCGATCCCCTATAATTGTGGGTTATCAAGACTATTTTCTAGCCCCGTTGCCGGGGAGGCATAGCTCTACTCATAAGTTCACCTAGGGAGTACACTCTACATCTCTCTCTGTTTTTTTTATTGTATTTTATTTTCTTGTGTAGTTTATTTGTGCTTAGTTTATTTTTGTTTAGATGTATTTTATTTAGTTTACTTTTGTCTAGTTTATTTTTGTCTTGTTTTAATTTTCTTATATAACCGAAAAAACATAAATTTTGAAAAACCGAAAATTAAAAAAATGTTACTATGGAAGAACTTAATGAATTATAGAGAATCATAAAAGGGGAAAGTCATGAGAGGCGTGTTTGTTAAGTTGAATGCAATTGCTAAAATTTTGCTTAAACGCCATGATATAAATTGTTGCTCTAAACAGGATACTAAGCATCTTAAATTCCAATGTGGCTTTAGTAAAGAGGTTTTAATTGTGAACTATCATTGGAATAACTATATTGACCTTGGATTTGAAGAAGTAGAACAATTTGTTTTATTTATGGGAGTTTCTGAAATAGAATCCTTCGTGTCAGAAAACTATGAAATATGTATTGCTTGTAAAGCTTTCAAAGATTACATCTCTTCTATCTATGATTATTGCATATAATTGAAGGGGATCGTGTGCAGAAAACAAAAAATTTCCTACCAACGATATCCTTAAACTAGCCAAGATCTACACTATGCAGATATAGAAGTACGGCGGAGATCGGAATACATACCCTCGTAGACCGAATAGCGGGGATTACGCTCCCGCACAAGCGTTGACGACGAAGACGACGTAGCCGACCTCTAGGTCGCGAAGAACTCGGCGCGACGAAGACGACGAAGATGACCCCGAGGTCGGGTGGAGGAAGTAGGCCTCCGAGTACCGCTAGCGCAGCACCTCGCAGGGAGTCGCACATATACGGTGGAGACGACGGCCTCCGAAGCTCCAGTCCAGGACGAGCAGCGGAAGACTTGGACCGGAACACCAGCAGCGCGGCAGCGGGCTATGGTGGAAGAGATCCCCCTCCTCTACTCGGCGCGGCTCCGACAAGGGAACCACGAGATCGAGAGAGAAATTGGGAATTAATTGGTGAATTAAAAGGCCAGGGGTGCCCCTTCTTATATAGGCTCCTAGGGGGAGCCAACCTTGCCAGCCAGGCAATGTGGGACTATCCCCACATGCCTGGTGCGGCTCAAGAGGGTGCGCCGGCCCTAGGTGGGCCCCATTTGGCCCACCTAGGCCGGCCAAGCCTCCCCCACAAAATTCCCTTGAGGGTTTTCCCCCCCATGGGCCTTCTTTCGACCAGAAGGCCCATTTAGGGAAATCAGCCTAAATAAATTCGAAAATAAATATATAAAATCATATTTGCATATTAATTATACTAATTAATATCAAACATAATATATATAATTTTTCCTAGCTCCGAAAACTCTTTCGGCGCTGCCCGGTCTCCATCGGACCCCTCCGGGACGCTCCCGGTGATCTCCTTCCTTTCTGGTTGTCTTGTCGAAACCCCTTAAGTGTGTTACCCTAGCGGTTCGATATAATATCAGGTATGATCAAGACTCCTCAATGATCAACGACTAACTCGTAGGCCTGGACCCCATGAATTAACCCCTGAGATATAACGAATGACTTTCATCTATCAAACCTGGACGTACAGTCTTAAACCCTTTGTCATGGCGATACTTAGCGTGTCCGAGCATCATTCTCAGATATCTCCATACCTAGCATGATCTCGTTACCGACATCGCTATCTTCTACTCGTCTATGATATTATGTCAGTTGGTGACCTAGTCACATGTTTGCAAACTCATTTGACATAATCTCACCGAGTGGGCCCTAGAGAATCAATCCGGCTATGCGGACTGACAAATCCCGCTGTTGACCCCTCGTCTCAACTACTCCTTTCCGATACCCAAAAGTATCACCGTTATTGTCATACTAAATAAGATACGACGTTTGGTGCGATCAAAGTATCTTCCAGGAATACCAATAAGAGTTGATCTCACGGTCTTAAGGCGTAACGACTATGTCCTATAAATACTGGGTATGTCCATCACATCGTTACTCCTAGCGATATGACTTCCGTTGCCGACCGGCGCCATGTCCTATGATCGGAAAACCTCGATCATCAATCGCGCAAGGAAACTAGTCTTAGTAGAGGCTACTAGGGACCTGGTTGTTTATCTACCACACCTGTATTAATGTTTCCGCTTAATACAGTTATAGCATGGTATAAAACATATAATGAACGATTGGGATATTGCCAATAAACTATGTTTATTAAGTGCCTCTAGGGCATATTCCCTTCAGTCTCCCACTTGCACTAGAGTAACACTTAATCTAGTTTACAACCTGGTAAAAGCTCAACACCCATAGCATCTTGGTGCCTGCTCGCCTCGTGGAAGAGGAATACAGTCAATAGATCTCACACATTGAGATCTATATGTGCTTTGCAACACTTCTATGTCACCTAGTTTGACATCAACCCGTATCTTACGATGACGGTGAAATATATCCCAGTGGATGGAGTGAGACTCGAGCATTCGCGTAGCATGCGCCTTAAAAGTCTAAGAGATCTATTAAGGGGACCACCTACGCTCGGAAAACTGCTCAGTCCAATCACACTTTCTACTTCTAAAGTCGTGATATATTTCTATACCTATGTAGATTATGCGACCGTGCATTCATATGCGACTTCGCAAACTAACCATGTCTATCTTCAAAATAAAGGACATCTCCTATATGAGATTTCTAGTCTTATGGGTCAGTGTAATAACTTGCATCATCGTAACCGCTTTACGGCAAGTTGCCATTCCACTCTTACCCGTTACTAGAAAACCTATCTTCAGTTCTCATAGACACTGAAGAATAAACTTAACGTTTATTCATTGATCCACACAAGGATCACTCTAGAACCTGTTCTTTAACCAAGAACTCGGGTCACACCAAGTCGAGCTTTCAGCCTAATAGACTCTATGTCTGATACATAGAGAATGTCGAACATCATTTTCTATCACTGAAAAAGCCAAGATTAACTTAATCTTTTACCTAGTCATACAAGCAAGAACCTCTTTCTTTGCTTGTCCTTTTCTGAAACACTTCAGAATCCTGACTTAGGAAATGCTCTGACTTAATGTTATTAAGGCCCCTCTGATCTATACAATTATAAATCAGATGCCTAATACTCCTAACTTCATTTCATAGAAAAAGTTAATCACTTAAATAATCCTTTACACTCTACTAGAGGATCTGTGTCATTCAATATGTCGTTACATACAGAATCACAAATGACACCTAGCTCCCACTCAAATATGCCTTCCGCATATAAGATCAGGGAAAAGCTACTTAGCTCCCACTCACTTCTTTGCAAATGTAGGTTTCTTCAACTATTTTGGACAACTCCAAAATCCTTTGATCACATTATCAAAGTGAAGATTCCAGCTCCGATATGCTTGCTTCTGCCCATGAATGGACAACCGAAGTTTGCACACATGTTTAGCATCCTCAGGATTACAAACCATTCTTAATTACACTATTAAGAACCATGGTTATCTCATCCATCTATCAATTTCTCATTCGAAATTATAGTAATTGCTAAACGACCCAGAATAGATTTAGGCTTCGCCACTTGAGACAAACTCTCATGTGGTCTGTCGGAACTGCTTCACGACAAATCGAATCTGCTCAATATCTACTCTCTCATAAAACTCCATATACTATTAACATCCTAGATGCCATCAAGAAGACCTCCCAAGTCAATACCTGGTAATCGTATATGGATTTTATTTTGGATCATAAATGACTCATAGCCATTTCTCGGACTTAGGTCCACCATCTCTTCTTCGTAGTTCGTCGGTCTGTCATATTCCATTAATATGACCTCCATAACAAGATTGTCGTAACACACAGTGTGGAACAGAACCTCGTATGCCTACGCTCTTAGTATGAGCTCAGAACATCATGATCTTGAATCATTAGCTTTTTCAAGTTGTGGGGCCTGACACCGAAAACACTTTCGATTGCGCCACTCTGATGTTTGGAGAAGAAGTTCACCAACTTCGTCTTGCTCTACTTTCTTTCTCACTTATACCCTCGGACAAGAAACTATTTCTTTCGTAAGGTATATCCCGACAAATGCCTATGTCGTGAGACATGTACCCAAATAACTCTTTAGGTAGGGTATAGTACAAAGATTAATCCATTTTAGGTTCGATTACATCGAAACACTAAATTGCTGAAACGACAATCCAGGCTAAAAGCCACACCATTACGCATATGGTATTGTCTCCATGGATTCAAATGGTTTCCCTATTTGCTAACGTGAGTGTTTACGTTTCTACCATATGACTCTAATGATCACAATAATTCGGTAAGAGATTCATTTACCACACACTATCCGATAGGGTGCAATTACGACGCCCTAACACACCATAACACTGTGGTGTTCCATGCGACGTAATTTGTGGAACTCTTCTCACAAGTCTTCCAATGATGTGCCAACATTATAACTCAAATCTTCATTCCTCGATTTGCATCGCGGGAATTCGATTTTTTTGTTAAGTTTATTTCCTACTTCATTCTGAACTTCGTTTGATCGAATCAAAAATTCAGACTAACATTCCCCGGAGTGGATATCCATATATCTACTCGGAATATTCATGAAGTCTATGAAATAAAGACTTCCACTACACATTAAAGTACTTCATTGATTCACATACACCCATATGCATGATTCTCAACAAGCTATACTCAAAACGTTCAGTGAAGTTCACGAAATAAAGATCTCCACTACCCGTCAATTACTTCATTGAACCACATACATATCCATGTATGACTATCAATAAGTTATATGCCGTTTTCCGAAAACGGTGTCACAGTTATTTTGCAAGTGTCAAAAGATCAAATCTTAGGACTTGTAGGTCCATCCAGTGTGGAGCTAATGCATATAACATTGACATGACTAAACGGTAGTGCCACACATATGTGGTGTCTTTATTAAGTTTGTATCCTTTGGCATTAATATTATGAATGTGGGAGCTTCTACCATCTAAATTCAAATCGGCATATGATCATTACTCCATAAATATAGGACACAAATTTGTCACTATCATGTATGAACAAGTGTCTCGCTAGAGGAGACACCCTCGTAACGATCATACCAACACCCGATCATAAAGAATTTATTCAAATGGTAGATCTAGAGGGAGAGTGTCTATGGCCGTCACAACAACTTGACTGTCGTTATCAACACGCAATGTCGCCTCATCCTTTCAAGCTACTCAAGCAGTAAACCTGTTTTTTCACAAAACATGACTAGTTCAAGACTTAGTCACTACTACGAGCACTTGCTTAGCTAAAACATTCATAACATGTATATCATATATACACCATCATCATTGATGACTTCCGGCGATCTGTTTCATCTTCTTGATACTTCCACCGTAATCAAGAACCATGAAGGTGAACGATTCCCCTTGCATGACATAGTCTATGACAGAGGATTTGCACTTGGCAATGATGTCTGTCATCCAGTGATTGAGCTGAGCGAGGCGTCTCAATGTTCATTAATCATGAACATACGTCATTAAGTATGACCGCCACGTGCTCCCTCAATGTGTGTATTCTCTTCCATCTTGGTTGAGAAGACAATCAGTCAACGTACTGATAAACTTCATCAACCCAACGTTTGGGGTACCCCGAGTTTAGCGACCATATCATATGTTCGCGATCTAAAAACTCGTACCCATCGTTGGTTCTTTATGGCAGAGATCATAGCATACACTGGACTATGATGATATCATCCGCACAAAATCCGATAATCAAAATTATCTTTTGTTAGCGGAATCTCCGGGTTTATCTCCTAGCGGGTATTGTATCACAAAGAGCTAACGGTTTAAACAAGGAGTATCCTCAAGCTAAAGTATAAAACTATGAAGTTTGGACCCAACCTTTTAAGTTTCTCAATCACAGGAATGCGCCTAATTTGAAAAGATGATATCACAATGGTTAATATCTACAAAGGTTTGCAAAACAGACTATGTTCATTATATTCTGAGTTCTAGTATTTTAGAAAATAACTATCCGAACTCCCACTCAAACGAACATCCCTCCTGGTCGTTTAAGCGATTACACGACCCCCATCCATTGCACCACCCCTCATCATCAGAGCCGGAGGCACAACTTCAAGAGTAGACAAAAGTCCGCCACACCAATTTTGTGACTCGTGCTCGACCTTTCGGTCTCCCTGTTCCGAGGCCATATTTCTGAATATGCTAGGCTCGCCACCAAAAACCTCCACGCTGACGCTTGTGCAACATGGCTTACACCCACCGTATGCGAACGAAGATATGTCTGACACCCGATCATCACGGCCTGCCTCATAACGTAGAACTTTCTTGGTGGTGCGCGTTGGAGGGAGAACACTAGTGGTATTTTGAAGGGATCATCTTATATAGCTACCGCCGTGTAACTAATGTATACTATACACACAATCACACAATATAAGATGCACACAAAATATCAAATGTAATGCAATGTGATATAGTCCATTGCGCCATGGTCTTCTTGGCGCCCGCAGTTTATAAACAATTTAATAAACCTACCTTGACCATATCACATAGCCCCTGCAAAATAAAGTTATACGCTTCTACTTTATCTTTTGCATATTTTACGTGGCTTGGGGTTTTCGTAAATAGAACCGCTTCATACCTACGAACCTTATGACCACAACAACGATCCAATAATTGCATGTTTAAGCATCCCTTTCGGGCCCTCCAATGAAAATGCAAGACCAACTAAAGAGAGAGAAACAGGCACCCGCCAGCCACAGATACGGTACAAGCCGTATGTCAGTAGTGGAACCAGTCTCGCGTAAGCGTACGCGTAAAGTCGGTCCGGGCCGCTTCATCAACTCGATGCCGCTGGAATCACAAGTGCACGCTAGAGGGTAGCAAATAACAGGAACGGTCCCCCCGTGCAGAACACGGGTTCTAACAGCGTACAGCTATATCTACGATAGATCGGCTCTGATACCACTGAAGGGGATCGTGTGCAGAAAACAAAATTTTTCCTACCAACGATATCCTTAAACTAGTAAAGATCTACACTATACAGATATAGAAGTACGGTGGAGATCGGAATACATACCCTCGTAGACCGAATAGCGGGGATTACGCTCCGGCACAAGCGTTGACGACGAAGACGACCTAGCCGACCTCTAGGTCGCGAAGAACTCGGCGCGATGAAGACGACGAAGATGACCCCGAGGTCGGGTGGAGGAAGTAGGCCTCCGAGTACCGCTAGCGCAGCACCTCGCAGGGAGTCGCACACATACGGTGGAGACGACGTCCTCCGAAGCTCCAGTCCAGGACGAGCAGCGGAAGACTTGGACCGGAACACCAGCAGCGCGACAGCGGGCTATGGTGGAAGAGATCCCCCTCCTCTACTCGGCGCGGCTCCGACAAGGGAACCACGAGATCGAGAGAGAAATTGAGAATTAATTGGTGAATTAAAAGGCCAGGGGTGCCCCTTCTTATATAGGCTCCCAGGGGGAGCCAACCTTGCCAGTCAGGCAATGTGGGACTATCCCCACATGCGTGGTGCGGCTCAAGAGGGTGCGCCGGCCCTAGGTGGGCCCCATTTGGCCCACCTAGGCCGGCCAAGCCTCCCCCACAAAATTCTCTTGAGGGTTTTCCCCCCCATGGGCCTTCTTTCGACCAGAAGGCCCATTTAGGGAAATCAGCCTAAATAAATTCGAAAATAAATATATAAAATCATATTTGCATATTAATTATACTAATTAATATCAAACATAATATATATAATTTTTCCTAGCTCCGAAAACTCTTTCGGCGCTGCCCGATCTCCATCGGACCCCTCCCGGGACGCTCCCGGTGATCTCCTTCCTTTCCGGTTGTCTTGTCGAAACCCCTTAAGTGTGTTACCCTAGCGGTTCGATATAATATCAGGTATGATCAAGACTCCTCAATGATCAACGACTAACTCGTAGGCCTGGACCCCATGAATTAACCCCTGAGATATAACGAATGACTTTCATCTATCAAACCTGGACGTACAGTCTTAAACCCTTTGTCATGGCGATACTTAGCGTGTCCGAGCATCATTCTCAGATATCTCCATACCTAGCATGATCTCGTTGCCGACATCGCTATCTTCTACTCGTCTATGATATTATGCCAGCTGGTGACCTAGTCACACGTTTGCAAACTCATTTGACATAATCTCACCGAGTGGGCCCTAGAGAATCTATCCGGCTATGCGGACTGACAAATCCCGCTGTTGACCCCTCGTCTCAACTACTCCTTTCCGATACCCAAAAGTATCACCGTTATTGTCATACTAAATAAGATACGACGTTTGGTGCGATCAAAGTATCTTCCAGGAATACCAATAAGAGTTGATCTCACGGTCTTAAGGCGTAACGACTATGTCCTATAAATACTGGGTATGTCCATCACATCGTTACTCCTAACGATATGACTTCCGTTGCCGACCGGCACCATGTCCTATGATCGGAAAACCTCGATCATCAATCGCGCAATGAAACTAGTCTTAGTAGAGGCTACTAGGGACCTGGTTGTTTATCTACCACACCTGTATTAATGTTTCCGCTTAATACAGTTATAGCATGGTATAAAACATATAATGAACGATTGGGATATTGCCAATAAACTATGTTTATTAAGTGCCTCTAGGGCATATTCCCTTCAATAATATTTCAGCAATAATCCTTATATCATTGATTATAAAGAGAAACTCATTAATGCACAAGAATGTATCCACAATTTGCAGGAACCTGTGGAAGAAGAAGTTGCTGAACCTGAAAACTCATTAGATGAAAAATAGGAGGAGAGTGAAGAACAAAAGGAGGAAGAATGCATTAGCTACCCATGCCTACCTTCCAATGAGAGTAACTCTTCATCCCTTACACTATTTTATTGTCCCCCATGCTTGCCAAAGTAGGATGAATGTTATGTTCCTGTGGATTCTCTTAAAATATTCCCTATGAGTAAAACTTGTGAAAATAATTATGCTACTCTTATATATGATAATACATGCTATTTTCATAAATCTTATGAAAATCCTTTATTTATGTCTAATTTCGAAATGCATGGTACTAAAGAAGTTTGCTTAGAAAATATTTATGATAAAACTCTAGATGATGGTCCTATGTTATTTGATAATATTAATAGTACTACTATTGAAAATGGGATTGTAGAGGTATTTAATTTATCTAGGAGTCCCATATACCTTGAGAATGATCAATCATCTCGTTATAAAACTGTTGAAAGTGGGTTTGAAAGTTTTTATCCCTCTATTATGGAGCTTGATAAAAATTATGTGTTTATAGATCATGAAAAGCATGCTTTCTGGTGATGGTTATATTGTTGAGTTTATTTATGATGCTACTGAAAATTATTATGAGAGAGGAAAATATGTTTGTAGAACTTTTCATGGTATTAAAACACCTCTCTATATGCTGAAATTTTGAAGTTACTCTTGTTTTATCTTCCTATGCTTGTCACTTTGTTCTTTGTGAATTTATTTGCGTACAAGATTCCTATGCATAGGAAGTGGGTTAGATTTAAATGTGTTTAGTATTTGCTTTTTATGCTCCTTTTGCTTTATTTTCTATTTTCATGAGAGCATCATTATAACTATCAAGTCTAGCTAAAAGGCATTAAAGAAAAGCGCTCGTGGGAGACAACCCATGTTTTATTTCTGTTATTTTTCTTTTATTTGAGTCAAGGAGCATGCTTACCTCTGTAGCAACTCCTTTGTATCTTTATTTTAGTGCATAGTTGTGCCAAGTAAAGTCTCTAGTAGGAATTTGATACTAGATTTGGATTCCTGTGTAGGAACAATTTTTATGCTGATCACCGTTAAATTCGTAATTCTTTACAGAAAAATTGAAATGACCTGAGATTTTATGAGCGTGATCCTCAGATATGTACGCAACTTTAATTATTTTTGAGTTTTATAATCTGAGCAAGTTAAGTGCCTCGATAAAATTCATCTTTACTGGTTGTTCTATTTCTGCAGATTTTGTCTCTGTTTTTTTTTTGCATAGTCTCTTGTGGACTTTAAGAAAGGTTCTCTATCATGGAGGGCTATAGCTAATGTTTTATTGAGTTCTTGAATTGTGTCACAACAGTACCAAAGTGGATTAATGTTTTTCATTACTAACCCAAGCTTGGGGAGAAGTTTGGTGTGAAGGAAGTTTTTAAGGATCAAGAGAGAAGGATGATATGATGTGATCAAGGAGATGAAAGAGCCTAAGCTTGGGGATGCCCCCGTGGGTCACCCAAGCATATTTCAAGAAGACTCAAGCGTCAAAGCTTGGGGATGCCCAAGGCATCCCCTTCTTCATCAACAACTTATCAGGTCATCTATAGTGAAACTATATATTAATTATGTCACATCTTATGTGCTTCACTTGGAGCGTATGTTTGTTTTTATTTCTGTTTTTGTTATTTTCATTCTCTGAATAAATTGGATCGTAGCATTCTTTTGTGGGAGAGAGACACTGAAAGTGCATGGTTGCCCCCATGCGTGGTTTTGGTAATTAATGACAATCCTTATGGACTAATTTTTACATTGAGATATTCTTTATAGATCTTGTCCATGGGAAACTATAGGAGTTCATGTGTTGGACTCTTCAAGATGACTTAATGACCAATGCTCTATTCAAGGATTTATATGATGAATGGTCATGTGTAGAGTTGAGCTCATTGCAAGTATGACTTGGAATAGAAGATTGAGTGAACAATCATGTTTACCTCCAAGCCATCATACATATCAAGAGAAGAAGATGAAGTGCAAGTTCAATATGATGCATATCGGAAGATATCCTTTGATTGAAGCTTGCAAAGGAAACATGAAGACAAAGCTTAGCGAGTCCCTCCCATAACGGAGTATGGGGGAGCATTTGGAGAAGTCTTCATCAAGCATGTGCTAGCAAGCACAATCAATAATGGTGTTTCAACTTGAGAGAGTCAAGATCTTCATCATCGAGCTCAAGTGGAATGCGCAAGGCAAAGGTATGATCTTGATAGGTTTTATCTCTTACCGGTCTGATGGTGTCAGTAGGAGACCGGGTTTTAGAATAGATGGCGTACTATCAAGAGGGGCTCGCAAGTGAGTAACTTGATCGCATTGTTGTGGAGAGCTCAAACCTTTGCATACTTGGTTTCTCATATTTCTTGGTTCTTATTTGGATTTTATTGTGGTGAGAAATTAGAGCTTGCTTCATCTCCATGTCAAGCTCTAGTTCACCGAAAACAGTTTTACTTTGGAAAACTTGTTGCGTTTTCGGTGGCGGAAATATTGCCGGTTCAACCGTGAGGAAAGTCCCACACCTTGCCATGTGTGGTTATTTTACTCTATTTATGGGATACAATATAGTTGGATGCTTTTCGTCGCTATCTTTCCAACAAAAGTGGTCTCACCTCCTTCGGAGTTCATTCGCAAAAGTTATAGCAGTTTTCGTGTTCAGTTTTGCAGCAGCTTTTTTCTTAGGCCGGAGTTTCCGGTCCCCATGACCGGAGTCTCCGGACTCAACGTTTTTCTCCAAAGCTGCTTTGAAGTTGTTCAGCGCCTGGTGAGGGGCGGAGTTTCCGGCCTCAAAGGCCGGAGTTTCCACCCCCTGGGTGAACTTTCCGGCCCAGGGCATCGGAGAGTTTGCCCAAGCCTCGGATGTGTTGACGGTGTTCAACCCCTGGTGGGAGCTGGAGTTTCCGGTCCCAGTAGGCCGGAGTTTCCGCCCCTGGCCGGAGTTTCCGGCCCTAGTGACCGGAAACTCCGGTGTGAAGCTTTCCTGCAACGGCTCTTTTTTGTGGGACCTATAAAAAGGCCCCTTCTTCCCCAGAGAGAGTAGCTCTTCCAAGCACGAATTTTCCCCCTCTCTATCCTCCATTTTTGACCTTGGAAAGCTTTCCCCTCTCTCATTTCCTCCCATGATTCTTGCATATCTTTGAGGGATTTGAGAGAGGAGATCTAGATCTACATTTCCACCAATCCATCTCTCTTCTAAGTGAGGGGAACCTAGTAGATCTTGATCTTGGAGTTCTTGGTGCATCTTCTCTTTGTTCTTCCTCTTTTATTCCCCCATAAGCATTTGTTGCTTTGTTGGAATTCGAGAGTGAAGGATTTGAGCACTTGTGCTCTTGCCTTTTGCATTTGGTGCATCGGTGTGCTCTCCACGAGGATTCATGGAAGTTGAAAGTTTGTGAGCTTGTTACTCTTGGGTCTTTGGACCCTAGACGCCTTTGTGGTGGTTGGACCCTTGTGTGGTCACTTGAAGCCGTTCGGGAGCCTCCAATCCCATTGTGGGTGTGCCCCGGATTGTTGTTGTGGAAAACCATTCGGGAGCCCCCAATCCCATTGTGGGTTGTGCCCCGGATTGTTGTTGAAAGGATCCGGATTCCGCCTCGAAGGAATTCCGATAGTGGAAGGTGAACCAAGCCTTTGTGGTGCGGTTCATCGGAGAAGAAGGTGAAACCTTCGTGGTTGTTGAATCGTTGTGTCGGTTCACACCTCTCCAACGAGACGTACTCCCTTAACAAGGAGGAACTCGGGAATACATACTCGTCTCCGCGTGGCTCGGTTATTTCTAGACCCGAGCTTTTTACTTATGCAATTTATATTGTGATAGCCTTCGTGCTTGAAGTATTCTATAGCTATCACCTTGTTGTTTGTCTTTCTTAGCATAAGTTGTTGGTGCACATAGGTGAGCCTAGTTTATTTAGGTTGTCGGCTTGTTAATTTAAACACCTAGTTTTATTCCGCAATTAATAAGCCTAAACCGGAAAAGTTTTAAACCGCCTATTCACCCCCCCTCTAGGTGACATCATTGTCTTTTCAGACACGCTCCGCTTTTTCTTATGAATACTCCTATTCTTCACTTATATTTGTTGAGTATTCTTCTCTAGCTACTGCAATACTTTCAGCTCTTGTTTTTCATGCACCTCTTGTTCATAGTTGTTAGTTCTCACATATTATACTCTCATATCTCATTGTTTAATACTTGGAGAGTTTATGGGTGTTTGGTTGGAAACAGAAAATGCTAAATGTGGTAGATGATATAATGAAAAGATATACATGTTCTTGTAGATCATTGTCTTGAATTTTTTTGTGATGCTTGGCACTTGTTTTGAGCTCTCAAGTAGATCATGTTTAAGCTTTTGCATCTTGTAGATAAAACTTTTTAGTGGAGAACTACCGTAAAACTTGTTAAAATTTGGTTTGCATGTTTGGTATCTCTAAGGTCTAGATATTTTCTAGTTAAAGTGTTTGAGCAACAAGGGAGAAAAAGTAGAGTTTTAATGCTTGCAATATATTTTGTATATACGTCCTATTGTCATAGTTTATACTTGTGTTTTCTTCAAACACCCTTGCTAGCCCAAGCCTTGTATTGAGAGGAATACTTCTCGTGCATCCAAAAACTTGAGCCAAAACTTATGCCATTTGTGTCCACCATACCTACCTACTACATGGTATTGCCTTCCATTCCAAGCAAATACTTCGTGTGCTACCTTTTATTCAAAACTTATTATCCCTTATTTGTGGCAATGTTTATTAGCTCATGCGGAAGTATGTGGTGTCCCGGATATCAACCTTATCGTTTGCTTTTAGACATACTTTCACCAACCGGACTAGTGGCATATACACCGCTTATCCATTAATTTTGCAAAAAGAGCTGGCAAAAGGGGTGCTCAGTCCCAATTAATTACAACTTTAACCGCTGCATTCTCTTCACATTTTTCCATGGTCTAATCAGCCAAGGAATGATATTAGTTCTAAACTACATGTGTAAACAAAATAGAAAGAGGGATGATCTACCCTTGGGTAGAAAAAACGTCATTCATGGGAGCCGCTCTTGAAAAGTCTGGTTGACAAGGGGGGGTAGAGTGCCCATTACCATTTGTTGACAACGACAAACACCGCTCAAAATTACTTTTATGCTCTAAATTTCGAAAACCTATAAAACTAAGAAGCTCTAGCACGTTCTTGTATCCATGCTTCCCTCTGCAAAGCGCCTATCTTTTACTTTATGTTGAGTCAGTTTACCTACTTCTTTCTATCCCCGAAGCAAACACTTGTGTCAACTGTGTACAACAATTATTATATGCTTACTTATTGCACTTGTTATATTCCTTTATGTTGACAACTATCTATATGATATAAATGTTTAAAGTTGAAAGCCAATGCTGAAACTTATATCTTCCTTTGTGTTGCTCCAATGCTCTTTTACTTAGATAATATTGCTTTATGAGTTAACTCTTATTCAAATCTTATTGATGCTTGTTTGAAAGTACTATTCATTAAAAGTTTTTAGTTATATGATGTAGTTGTTTACTCCTTGTCTATTTGTTAGCAAACTATAGATCATTGCCTTCAGTCATTTCATTCATAACATGAGCCTTACAATATTATATGAACAAGATTATGTGAAAGCATGTCACTTCAGAAATTATTCTTTTTATCGTTCTTGCCTACTCGGGACGAGTAGAACTAAGTTTGTGGATGTTGATACGTCTCCAACGTATCTATAATTTCTTATGTTCCATGCTATATTATACCATGTTATTACATGTTTTATATGCATTTTATATAGTTTTATGTATTTTATGGGACTAACCTATTAACAAGATGCCATAGTGTCAGTTCTATGTTTTTTGCTGTTTTTGGTTTTAGAAAAGTACTTAAGGAAATATTCTCGGAATCGGACAAAAAACATCCTGGAATTATTTTTGATTTATGAATGTTCTAGAACACCGAAGACGAGACAGAGAGGGGCCATGAGGTGGCCACACCTAGGCCAGACGCGGCTCCCTTCCTCACCGCGCAAGGACGTGGTGAGGGCCCCTCGGGCGCCGACCGACATCGCCCTTTCGCCCATAAAAAGACCCCGAGGAGAAAACCCTAAATATATACGCCATCTTCCACGAAAAGTTCTACAGCGCCGCCACCATCGCTGACAAGTTTCGGGGGTCAGAAGTTCCTGTTCCGGCACCCTGTCGGGACGGGATTGACCCCCGGAGCCATCTCCATCGACTCCACCGCCTCCACTTCGACTCCATGATGGTTTGTGAGTAGTTGCCCCATGGACTACAGGTTCTTGGCCGTAGCTAGTTGGTACTCTCTCTCTCTCTCTCTCTCCCGTGTACTTCAATACAATGTTCTCATGAGCTGCTTTACATGATTGAGATCCATATGATGTAATCTGTGTTGTGTTTGTTGTGGATCCGATGAATTATTACATTATGATCAGTCTATCTATCAAAATTTGTGAAGTTATTGTTACTGCAATCTTGTTATGTTTAATGCTTGTCACTAGTGCACGAGTGACATGATCTTAGATTTGATCTCTATATTTATTGCTTAGATTGCATCTACAAGTTGTATGCGCATGTCATTGTCCAGAACCGATGGCCCCAAAGTGACAACAATTGGGATAACCGGAGGGAATGACTATGATGTGAGGATCACATATTTTTACCAAGTGTTAATGCTTTGCTCTGGTACTCTATTAAAAGGAGTACCTTAATTGCCAGTAGTTTCCCTACAGACCCCCCGCTGCAAACGGGCTGGCAGGACAAACGATGTTATGCAAGTTTCTCATTGCGAGCACGCACAACTATATATGGAAAACATGTCTACATAATTAATAATCTGGATATTCTTACTTAATGTTATTTCAATACTGTCAATTGCCCAACTGTAATTTATTCACCCGACACTTGTTCTTGAGAGTTACCACTAGTGTAGATAGCTTTGAACCCTGGTCCTTCTGTCATCATCTTTGCTCTAAAGTCAACTCCACGCAAACAACTATTTTTGGGTGCCATTGTCTCTGTGTTTCTGTTACTACTGCTCTCATATTACTACTGCTTTCACATCACCCATGTTACTAGTGCTTTTCCACGTGCAGCTGAATTGACGACTCGGTTGTTAAGACTTATAAGTATTCTTCGTCTCCCCTTGTGACGAATCAATAAATTTGGGTTTTACTTTCCTCGAAGACCGTTGCGATCCCCTATACTTGTGGGTTATCAGGGTCACCTCCATCTGTCGGGGGCAAATATAAACCATCAAAATAGTGGGCCGAGAAAGAGAGGTCAAAGTAAACAAGTGAAAATCAGATAGTGTTAGTAAGACGGTCAAAATAATCAAATTCCGCTTTGTTTGGGAGACCTAGAGATTGATCTGCCCATGTCCCAGTCCGGGTTTCCATTAGACTCTAGCTCCACTCTAAGAACCTAGACTCTCACTCGGTTCCGTACAAAACTCCTCAGTTTCCCCATCTAGGCATTTAACCTTGTTCGTTGTGGGGACTGAAGTGGATTGAAATGAAAGGAGGGAGATTAAATCTCTTTTTCAGTAAAAACACCACCCAAATATCCTCTAATACATTTGGGGAGGAGATTAATCGAACGAGTCTCTCAGATTTTTCATATATCATCGTTACCCTCGGTGGTGAGACAATTTCATGTGATTTCGGCGAGGATGATTGCATGTTGTGCTTTGGCAGACTCGGTGGAGGGGTAATTCCGCTTATTGGTCTTCGCACCTTGTAGTTTCCCCTCAGTGCCTCCGTGAACACCATATCCTTTCGTTGGACCTTTTAGGTTTTGCGGTTGCAGATGAAGACAAAGGGTGATAAATAGCAAGCTTGATGGACCAACTAGGTATTTGCAAGAGTGATCCTGATGATGTAATCTATGAACAGGAAGGTCATGCAGTGGAAGAACTACTGAAATGGCAAGGAGCGGCTAGGTTTGGTTTTACCGAACAAAAGATCTCTACATACTCAATTCTTTTGTTTGGGAGAATGGAATAAATCTGAACCGGAAACTTTTGGCCCTCGTGTCCTCCCCTTGAGGGCGAGCGACCTAGGCTTCACAAAGCCTTGTTGATGTTGGTGTTTTTTATCTTGCAATGGCGGAGGCTCGTCGTCTCTTCTAACGTCTGACGCTACTGGATTTGGACGGCAGCCGCTGACGGTGACCGTAAGAAAATCGTTTTATTCGATTTCTTAGGATTTTATTTGTAAATTAATAATAATAGGTTTATCTCCATTTTTTTTTTAGTTTTTCATGTGTATTGCTGAATGGAAATTAATTTTCGATTAATAAAATACTCCACATGAGGTTGCTTAAAAACAATGTATCCATGAATTGCCTATAGAAAAACTCCTTAGAACTATCCATCGACCATCATGATGATGAGAATGTACTTCAGACAATAGACAATCCCTTTAGCGCGGGTGTGGAAGAGCCTACGGCCCGACGAATACACTTACCCTACCCCTATGAACACCTCCGAGAATCTGAGTCGACAGATCAGGTCTTAAGATTGACAAAGTCACCACAAACGTCTCGCTGTTAACGGGAACATCGCCTCTCACTGAAGAATATATTCCGCCTAAATAAGAAACACCAGCATCAAATCACTGAAGAATATATTCCGACTAAATAAAAAACACCAACATCAAATCTGAAATTTAATCTTATAGGGTACGACCACCACTTTAACCATCTTGCCACGTGCCTCAAACTCGATCAAAGGGAGAAAAACAAAGTTTATGTGTCCTCGCACATACAAAAACAAAGGCGTAGGCGCGATTCTCCTCCCTGTCTTCCGCGACAACAGGGCGCAGCACGGAGCGGAGGTAGCCAGCCAGCTCAACACAGGCTATACCATTTCCCCCTTGGCCTCCCGCCCCGTGCAGACCCACGCGCGCGCCCACACGTGCGGCTCCCCGGATTCGCGCCGCCGCGGGTACGAAAAGGCCAGCTTGGAGGAGGGTGAGTGTGAGTTGGAGACGAGGAGTCAACTCCACACCATGGATGAATCGGCGGAGCTGGAGGCGGCGGAGCGGGTTGTGATGCGGTGGGACTCCTCGTCGGCCTCCACGGCAGCGGCCGGGGACGAGCCAATGCTGTTCGACGGCGCGGGGGATCGGGCCGAGGCAGAGCGGTTCCTCCGCGCGGTCGATGACATCCGCCGCCTCGCGCCGCCGTCCCCCGCCACGGTCGGGAGCCCGCGGCGGCTGTCCTCCGGGTCCGGGGCGGCCTCTGGGGTTGGCCTCAGTGCCGTGCAGGTCGCGATGGCGCGGCTGGAGGACGAGTTCCGCCACGTGCTCTCCTCCCGCGCCTTCGACCTCGAGATCGAGGCGCTGGCCGACCTCACCTCCCTCTCCATATCCAGCGACCGATCGAACTCGGTCTCCTCCATCGACCTCCCGGTCGTGGAGGAAGACGACCCCGTCTCCTACTGCGTCGGCCGGCGGAGCAGCTACCGCTCGCTCCGCAGCATTCGCGAGATCGACCTCCTCCCCGACGACGCCGTCGCGGACCTCCGCGCCATCGCGTCACGAATGGCTGCGGCTGGGTACGGCCGCGAGTGCGCCCAGGTGTACGCCTCCGTCCGCAAGCCCACCGTCGACGCCTCCCTCCGCCGGCTCGGCGTCGAGCGCCTCAGCATCGGGGATGTCCAACGCCTCGAGTGGGACGCCCTCGAGGCCAAGATCCGCCGATGGATCCGCGCCGCACGCGCCGCCGTTCGCGGCGTCTTCGCAAGTGAGCGTCGCCTCTCCTTCCACATCTTCCATGACCTCCCAATCTCCAATGTCAGCGCCGCCGTCGCCGCGGCTCCAGCCACGCACGACACCCCCTTCGTCGAGGCCGTCAAGGGTGCGGCGCTGCAGCTCTTTGGCTTCGCTGAGGCCATCAGCATCGGCCGCCGATCTCCCGAGAAGCTTTTCAAGATCGTCGACCTTCACGACGCGCTCTCTGACCTGCTCCCTGACGTCTCCGACATTTTCGCGGCCTCCAGGGCCGCGGAATCCATATACGTGCAGGCCGTCGAGATCCGATCGCGCCTCGCCGATGCGGTGCGAGGGATACTCTCCGAGTTCGAGAACGCAGTTCTCCGCGACCCGCCCAAGACCGCAGTTCCCGGAGGCACCGTCCACCCGCTCACTCGGTACGTGATGAACTATAGCAGCCTCATTTCCGACTACAAGGCCACGCTCACCGAGCTAATTGTTTCACGTCCCACGGCTAGTGCACGGCTTGCTGCTGAGGGCAATGAGCCTGCTCCGTCCTTGGCCGACCTTGAACTCCCTGACCTTGAGAATCAATCACCGCTTGCCGCCCATATAATCTGGATCATTGTTGTCCTTGAACACAACCTTGAGGGCAAAGCGTCACTCTACAAGGACACAGCTCTCTCGCAGCTGTTCTTGATGAACAATGTGCACTACATCGTGCACAAGGTCAAGGACTCGCCAGACCTTTGGAGCATGATTGGTGATGATTACTTGAAGCGGCTTACAGGAAAGTTCACTGTGGCCGCCACAATTTACCAGCGGACGTCATGGCTGAAGATCCTGAATTGTCTGCGAGATGAGGGTCTTCATGTAAGTGGTGGCTTCTCATCAGGAATATCCAAGTCTGCTCTGCGGGACCGATTCAAGTCCTTCAATGCCGCATTTGAGGATGCGCATAGGCTGCAATCTGGGTGGGTTGTGCCGGACTTGCAGCTGAGGGAGGAGCTGAGAATCTCAATATCAGAGAAGCTGTTGCCAGCATACCGGTCATTCCTTGGCAGGTTCCGGCATCATATAGAAAATGGGAAGCATCCGGAGCTGTACATCAAACACTCTGCTGAGGACCTTGAAAATGCCGTGAATGATTTCTTTGAAGGCGCTCCTCCTTCACCACATAATAGGAGGAGATCTCATGGATGAAGTTTTTTTACACCAAGCATTTCGACCGGTTTGTTGTTTCTTATTCTTTGATTCTTGAGGGAGGATCCAATGCTGGCAGTTGGAGCGCTGTCTTTACTCTGTGATACTTGACGATATAGTTGGTCATAAACTCATGATCGATCTTAAACAGACATGAAAATTCAGATATCATTGTGGGATCTTGGTGAAGCTGTTCATCTCCTCCATAGGTCTTCCTGTGTAAGCAAACTTGTTCATTTGTTACACTATTATTATACATTTTTTCAACTAGCATGTCCATATAGTATTATTTTCCGGCAATGTTGGGTAAATGGAAAAGTAATTCATGCTCATGACATGCCTTGCATGTGCGTTTGTTGTCCTTCATTGTTAACAATCATCTGTAGGGTCCATGCTTTGTGGATTAGCCGTGCAATAACTTTAGTCACTCTCTTGTACCACATGATTGTGTAAAATGATGTTATCACTTTGAATGCCAATCTTGAGCACCTCTAATGCACAGTTTTTTTGTTGTTGTTGGAAACTGAGACGGCTAGCAACCTACCAATGCATAGGACATATCCTTATATATGCTATGTAACTTCTTATTTTATCATTATGCGTTTGTAAGCTGAAAATCCCTATATGCCATTTTCATGTGGCTATGATGTGTAGTGTAGTTGTGTTCTCCAAGTATGTCTCTATGTGATCATTCATCCTTGAACATACACCTTGGCATGCCATCCATTCGAAAGGAATATTTGACTATTTCACCTAGTCATACATGAATATATGATAATGGCAAAAGAATCGCTGCTACCGATGTTGGGTAATGAGATAAGAGAGCTTGGCAATGTTGACTGGATTTCTTCTCATTTTTCCATGTGAGCTGGATAACAAAAGAGAAGCTAGCATATATTTCTCTGTTCAGCTTTCCTTCCTTTGCTTTGTTCAGATATTAGGGATTAAAAATGTGTATCGTCATAATGTAATTGGCAAAAGAAATCCCGTTTTGTTTCCTAATGTGATATCTTATTGCATATAGATATGGTGTTTTCTCTCTCCCATTTTGCCGCGTTCCACCCATCGAACTGTTTGACCAAAGCACAACCTTGATGCATTAATGTTTGACAATGAAAACTGGGAAGTGTTCTGTGCTTGTTGTATGTCCTACACTCTTACCATTGAAATTCAGTGAGGTGTGTGAATGTGCTGCATGGAATAAGATACCACATCAGCATTTTGCTATTTGGATTGATTATATTTAATGATGTAAATTTTCTAAAGATCCCTTGTTTCGTGGTATAGGAAAATTTTGTCAATGTACTTTGAAAGATTTGGTATCTTATATCTGTAGGCTATATGTATTCTCTGAGACTTTAGCTATGTTATTAAGTAGGACTTTTACCAGCATACATAGAAGGTGAAATGCGCGGTTTGGAACTTTGCAGAATCAGAACTCGCGGAGGAGAGGGCCTGGGTGGGCACAGGCATAGCCCTGCAACTCTCCATGGAGGAGAGGGCATGTTTGCCGCCGCAGTTGTCTCCGCCTCCGACGTCGGCACGGGCTTGGCCATACCTGTGACCGTAGTCGACGTGGATAAACGTCGACGACATCGACCCGCAAAAGCATTTAGAAAAGCACGACTAACATTAAGAAGTGGGATTTCCATACCCATCACCGGATTCTAACTGTGAGGTTGAGGACTAGGTGTGCGGCACCCAAACGATCAGCCATGGGCCTTTCTTATTTATGTAAAAATGTTCTAAATCTAAATGAAAAGTTCAAAGAAAAACAGGCGTGTGATCGCTGGGGCACGACTGTGTGATCCTCGATTGTTGGTACCATTACCGACGCCGCCTCTATTAGACACCTTTCGATGCCAATGGAGATGCTCGGTTGGGGCATCTCCAACGGCCCGACGCATTTTTGGATCAAATTGGATCCGTTTTGAACCTTTTACGTCGGGCCGCAAATAAGTTTGGGCTTTTGTCCTCCCCCTTGTGCGTTTGGGTCGGGCACTCTCCCAGCGGCCCAAAGCATTTTGGGCGCCCGGATCCTTTTTTGTTATCAACATTTGATATATATTTTTTCAAGTTATTGAAAGAATAGCATACAATTGCATCAAAATAATTGTAAAGTTTTCAAATAATATGAGTATTACAATAATGGGGGAGTGGGAGATGTAAGTAATAATACCACAAAGTGACAACATAGTTTAAATGAAAGAAAAACAAGATAAAACTAGTTATCTTCTGGAATGATTACTGTCAATGCCCACTAATGTTCAATTAAATCCTTCTACAACTCGTCGTGAGTAGCACTATCATGAATCTCCGTGTGTGTGCATGGAGAAACTCCTCATATATAGCTGCTTCTGGATGTGGGTCGACCAACTCATACTGAAACTCCCATCCTTGGTCATGGATGCTTTCATCACGCTCATTCTCAACGATTATGTTATGCATGATCTGAAGTGGATCGTGTGCAGAAAACAAAAAAATTCCTACCAACGATATCCTAAAAGCATGCCAAGATCTATTCTATGCAGATATAGTAGTACGAACGGAGATCGGAATACGTACCCTTGTAGACCGAAAGCGGGGATTACGTTCCCGCACAAACGTTGTCGATGAAGACCGACGAAGCCGACCTCAAGGTCGTGTAGAGGAAGCAGGCCTCCGAGTACCGCTAGCGCAGCACCTCGCAGGGAGTCGCACACGTACGGTGGAGACGACGGCCTCCGAAGCTCCAGTCCAGGACGAGCAGCGGAAGACTTGGACCGGAACACCAGCAGCGCGGCAGCGGGCTATGGTGGAAGAGATCCCCCCTTGCTCAGCTCGGCGCGGCTCCAACTTGGGAACCACGATATCGAGAGAGAAATCGGGAATTAATTGGTGAATTAAAAGGCCAGGGGTGCCCCTTCTTATATAGGCTCCCAGGGGGGAGCCAACTTGCTAACCAGGCAATGTGGGACTAACCCCCACATGCCTGGTGCGGCATGGCTGGGTGCGCCGCCCCCCTAGTGGGCCCCTTGGCCCACTTGGGTCGGCCCCCAAGCCCCCCACCGAATTCCCCTTGGGAATTTTCCCCTCTTGGGCCTTCTTTCGACCAGAAGGCCCATTTAGGGAAATCAGCCTAAATAAATTCGAAAATAAATATATAAAATCATATTTGCATATTAATTACACTAATTAATATCAAACATAATACATATAATTTTTCCTAGCTCCGAAAACTCTTTCGGCGCTGCCCGATCTCCATCGGACCCCTCCCGGGACGCTCCCGGTGATCTCCTTCCTTTCCGGTTGTCTTGTCGAAACCACTTAAGTGTGTTACCCTAGCGGTTCGATATAATAACAGGTATGATCAAGACTCCTCAATGATCAACGACTAACTCGTAGGCCTGGACCCCATGAATTAATCTCTGTGATATAACAAATGACTTTCATCTATCAAACCTGAACGTAAACTCTTAAACCTTTTGCCATAGCTATACTTAGCACGTCCGATCGTCGTTCCATAGATATCTCCATACCTAATCCCGACCTCGTTACCGACGACGCTATCTTCTACTCGTTCATGATCTCATGTCTTCGTGACCTAGTCACATGCTTGCAAGCTCATTAGACATGATCTTACCGAGTGGGCCCGAGAGTATCTATCCTGCTATGCGGACTGGCAAATCCCGCTCTTGACCCCTCGTCTCAACTACTCCTTTCCGATACCCAAAAGTATCACCGTTATTGTCATACTAAATAAGATACGACGTTTGGTGCAATCAAAGTATCTTTCAGGAATAACAATAAGAGTTGATCTCACGGTCAAAGGCGTAACGACTACGTTCTCCAAATCTGGGTATGTCCATCACATCGTTCTCTATCGATATGACTCTCATTGCCGACCGGCGCCATGCCCCATGACCGGGAAAGCTCGATCATCAATCGCGCAACGAAACTAGTCTTAGTAGAGGCTACTAGGGACCTAGTTGTTTATGTATCACACCCGCATTAATGTTTCCGCTTAATACGGTTTTAGCATGACACAAAAACCTATTATGAACAAACGAGATATGATAAAGAATACACTTTATTAATTGCCTCTAGGGCATATCTCCTTCACGATCACATAGCAGTCATGATCTTGCATATCACCTTTGTGCTTCATGTCCTCGCAGGGTGGCGAACAATAGACCACCTACCTAGATTGGAGCACACCAAATGCATGCTCCACATCCTTCCTACATGCTTCATGTAGCTTAGCAAACCTTAAATTTTCTCCTCCGCTGGTTCACGGATTGTCTTTATAAAATTTGACCAGTCGGGATAGATGCCATCAGGAAGGTAGTGGCACTTGTTATATGGATGACCTCCACTTCCATTGCATGCAGTCAATACTTGCTATCATCTCCAGAAACCCTCTTTCCTCGTTAGCCTAATAGTGTCCTCAAGAGTGGGCTCTATAAGATAGACAATGCCAAAAACAGTTATGACTGCTCTGCAGAATTTGCGTCGACTCAAGGCAGGTGGACTCGCTCATTCGCAAGTACTCATGTATCACCGGCCACTACATATGCAAACATGCGAATGGCTACAAAACATTTCTGATAGAAAGTGAAACCAAGCTTACCGATGGCATCGGTCCTGACGGTGAAGTAATTGTCGAGCACAGGCCGCCAGCGGCAGGCCACAACAACAGGCGAGTCGGTGGCAGCAGACAAGCGATGTAAGTGGTGGTGGCCGGCGGTGACGGTAAGGATGCAGTCGGTGGGGAAGCGATTTGGTGACGTTTGGTGTAAGGTGCCACTAATGGGGGCCGACACGTTTGGATCGCCCGGGACCGTCGGGCTGAGTTTTTTTCTGGTCGTTGGGATGCCCTTACGCCATACCGACCGTATTGGACTTTTTCTCCTATGATGAATGCAACACACCTGGATTTTTCTTTACATCCGACGTTTAGTGTTTAGTGTTCGAAACCTGTACGACATGGAAATCTGACGTTCGTGGTTCAAAAGATGAAGCAAAGGAACGGACCAAGCAATCCGTCGGACGTATGTCGGACAAAAAACGTCGGATGCCTAACAGTTCTCTCTCGAAAATCATCTGACCGTGTTTCTCAAAAGAAAATCATCTGACCGTCGGAAGAAAGTGTTGACCATTAACAACCTCCACTCCCGACTTCCAAACCAGCGTAGCACCCACGTTCCAGCCGGATAAAGAAACAACCAGCCCAATCAATCACCGGCTACTCTTCTCGGAGGAACTCGACGACCCCTGGTTTCCCACCGGAGAATCCGAGAACCTGGCGGTGGGGGGCGAAAGAAATTGGCGGTCGCATCAGATCTAGCAGCGGCGGAGGGGATGAGTTCGGGTGATATGACGGCGACGGAGGTGGCGGCGCTGCTGGATCTGAAGCCGCACCCGGAGGGCGGCTACTACGCCGAGACCTTCCGCGACTCCTCTGTCTCCCTCACGACTGCCCAGCTCCCGCCTCAGTGTATATGCAAATTGACCAATATCTCTGTATTTTAATGCATTTTTTTCCTATCGGAAGCTTGTGAAGTTCATTTGTTTGATCGGTCTCTCGTCGGATAGGAAATATCCGAATTCAATCGAGGTTTCTTGTGTCTTCAACTTAGCATGTGCTGACCTTGTAGATTGTAGAGTACCATATTTGGCAAGTGAGAATCCAACCGAGGTTGTCCAATTTTTCATGTGATGTGCAAGTAAGCTCAACATTGTATATGCATCAGGAAGTGTGCAGAAACCAGTGGTGTTAGGGGATTGGGGCCTGGGCTAGACATGATGCGTATGCTTTGCTTATTGGATAAACCACTACTCACTTGGTGCTACTGTTACATATATCTGGCGCAAAATCTTTTATAATGTGTGCTATGCCACTACCTGGCATTGCTTTTAGAACATGGCAGTATTGTACTTCCTGGGCTCCTGGAATGTGACATGTGTCTACATAACCAGAGTTGGAAATTCTAACAAAAATAATACTGTTTTGTCAGTTAGAAGTACTGTATGCATTGTTAATAGGAACCTTTTGCATTTCATTATGCTCTGCGAAGGCAAATTTAATGTGAAGTGTTAACTACTTGTCTGGTAACTCCACATTTTGATTTGTAGCTGTTGATGATTGTTTACCTTATATTTGTTTTGATTGTTGTACAAGAAATATGTTTATGATTTCCTGATTAATTTTTCTTCTAGACCAGGAGGTCTTTAAGTACAATGTAGAAGGGGAGTGCAGGTGAACATATCATTAAGCTACCATTGAAATACCTCTAATACTTCCTTAATGTTTGCTGCAGACAAGGTGGGTCGTGCTGTGAGCACTGCTATATATTTCCTGCTTCCCACAGGGAGTGTTTCACGACTGCATCGTATTCCTTGTGCTGAAACCTGGCATTTCTACAAGGGAGAGCCTCTCACGGTCGGTAACAGTTCCACACTTGCCTTTGCATGAGTACTAAAATTACCATTTTAAATATAGCTAACGACTATTCTCTGTTTGCTTTAGGTTTTTGAGCTACACGACGATGGCCATGTTGACCTCACCGTTATTGGTCCACACCTAGACGCTGGACAGCGCCCCCAATACACGGTGCCACCAAATGTGTGGTTTGGTTCCTTCCCTACATTGGATGTCGAGTCGTTCGCATCCGATGGCAGTTTTCTTGTCAATTCTCGGAAGCGAGATCCTGAGAAGCATTACTCCCTTGTTGGCTGCACCTGTGCCCCTGGCTTTGAGTACGAAGATTTTGAAATGGCCACTTTTGATGATGTGAAATCTATTGCCCCAAAGGCAGAACCCTTCCTCAATTACCTTATTCCTTCCACCAAGTAAGTATGACCGAAGTTCTTCATATTGAATGCAGGCCGCTTAATATGGCACCATCTGGCCTGCCATAGTATTTGCTGTGTCAACTTTTCTGTGATCTCTAGGTGTTTGTATTTTTAGTCTTACAACTCTGAAAGGGCACACTTTTGCTGGTGCTGCTTGTAATATTTTCTGTACGATGATAATGGAATAAAGTTTGAACTTAATGATGATGGGGAGTTTGCTTTGGTATAATTGTGTACATCTTTGTACCTGAGTCTGACCGAATGAATTATTAGTGTTTGACAACTGATCTGAGACACCTCTGTACTTTTGCTCGCACTCAGATCATTTTAGCGCTTGCACTGTTGGTAGTTCTTCAACACTGCAAAAGTGTAAATGTTGCAGTTCACGTACATCCATCTTTTGAACACGTAACACTGTTCTTATTAATTTGAGACAAGTCCCTACATAGTACTTCCTCCGTTTTTAAATATCATGCATCTAAAATATGTTTAACTGTGAATGTTCACTCATTCAAGTGTGCATCTAATCAACATGTATACTGTCTATAACATTTTATATTTAAAAACGAAGGGAGTATGTCTTATTGAAGTATGTTTATACTCTAAGGGCTTCTTTGATCCATAGAATAGGAAAATTGTAGGAATAGGAAACCTAAAAGATTAAAGTGGCATGTCTAATTGAATCCTATGGGAATCTTTGATTATTATGACAAAGGAATTTTCCATGAGGTTAGACTTCATGCTTTTTTTCTATAGGATTTTGCACTACAAGATTTCTATAGAAATAATTCCTATAGGATAGGATACTAAGAATCACATAACCTCAATTGGAAAATTCCTATAGGAACTAATGTGAAGCCGTCACCGATGGCACGTGCAGATACGAACTAATGACAGACCGTTACCACACCTATACCATATGCACGTTTCTTTCCCACTAATGCTCCACAAAATTGAGAGATGGAAAAAGGTTAACTTAAACCTTGTGTCAGTTTGGTGTATGCGCTTTGTGCAAGAGGCATAATGAAATGCAACATGTCGTGCTAATTCATTAGATTGGCACTTCGAACAACACCCTTCATTTGTATGTGGCAAGATATCTGTCTCCTCTTCGTAAGGTTCATTCTAGATGATTGTATTGTCTACTAACAAGAGCTAATTATATGCTTAACATATGGTAAGCCTGATAAAGCATATGTGCCAAAAAAATAGGAACCTTGTCCATTCTACATGGCAAGGAATAAATAAAAAATCAAGAGAATGGATTTATCTGTGCAAAAGAATAACCAACCAATGTGGTGATGTGTGACTTGTGTCACACCCCTACAAGATCTAGTACATTATATACAATTATCCCGTTTGTTATCTCCTTTTATCGATCCTATCTACATCCTCTATGATAACCCTAGGCACCCCTTTCCACAGTGTAGCTCGACACTCTTTGGTGACGTTGTAGCGCCGTGGTGTATGGACCGATGCCGCCCCCATGCAACACAATGTCGGCATGAATAGTGGAGTTGGGATACTTCTGCCGGTGTCGATCTTGGTGGGTCTGGTGCTTCTCTTCCGCACTTGTCTCAACTCTCATGTTGTCCCTCTTCTCACTGTCGGCAAGTGTTCGTTTGTTGTCACTACAATTTTCGGTATCTTCTAATATGACAGTGAACACAAATGGACCGACTTGGAGGTAGTCGTCCATCTTGAGTATAGGCTCTAATGTTTGAACCACCTCCCTCATGGTAGGCCTCGACTTCGAGTTTTGGCTCAAACACTTATAGGCCACAAGCGCAACCTGTTGAGCTCCTCGGCATGAGTATTGGCACTCCAAAGCTGGATCCATAACTCGGTACAACTTATCTGGTTTCTTGAGGTATGGCCTCACATAATCCACCAAACTTTGCTCCCTAGAACGCCGACCATGATCTATGGACCGTCGACCCGATAAGAGTTCTAGGAGCACCACACCAAAACTATAAACGTCGCTCTTAGCAGTCAGGTGTCCTGTCATGATATACTCCGGTGCAGCATATCCATGAGTCCCCATGATACGTGTCGTGACATGTGTCGCGTCACCCTGTGGCCCATCCTTAGCGAGACCGAAGTCAGACAACTTGGCGTTGTAGTCCTGAGATGCAACAAGAAAATTAGGTTAGGCAAAGATAATATGAGACGACTACTGTTTTCTTTTGTGAACAACGTTTGTATCGTGCTATCCCTGTACCCAACCACAATATCTATCGGTCTACATCAGTGCACGCTTGGGCAGGTACTATTTTATTTATTATTCTGAGGGCTGGGCATCCAGGTAGCTTCCGAGTCTCAATCGTGCCTTCCAGGAAACAATTCTGAGATGCCGCCTGGTAGGCTTTGACATTTCATCGCACAAGTATCATCTGCTAGCAGACAATTTCAGGTGAAACGTCGAACAATGTTTATCCAATTTTCGGGGCTCGAAAGAGATTTATCGAAGTGTTGTCGGTTCAGGCTGATCTGGATGTTCAGCCACACAGCTGGTGTCGTCATCTTCGTTTCTACCACGAAGTAGTAGAAGCTGACGCCGAAGCAGCGTTGTGACAGAAATGGCAAAGTTTTTGTTCGTTCGAACTTCAAACGTCTGAAACGACCGCTAGCTACACTTGGGTGAAAAAGGACACTAAAATACATTAAGCACGGTTGGTGGGGTGGTTCACTTACCGAGTCGAGCAAGATGTTGGATGCCTTAAAGTCGCGGTAGATCACCGGCGTGTCGGCGTCGTGGAGGAAGGCGAGGCCCTTGGCCGCGCCGAGAGCGATCTTCATCCTCGTCATCCATGGCATGGAGCCATCGAGACTTTTGAACAGGTGCTTCTCCAGACTGCCGTTGCCCATGTACTCGTACACCAGCATCCGGTGCTCGTCCTCGTAGCAGTATCCGATGAGTTTCACGAGGTTCTTGTGCCTTAGTTGTCCAAGGAACAACACCTCCGCCTGCAGAAATTTAACAAGGCAAAGTTAGATATAGCGCACTAGTCGATCGAGAGCTCGAGTTGGTGAATAAGTTAAGGCGGTGCGTCGATTTACCAGCCACTCCTGATGGCCCTGCGTACTGCAGTCCAGGTCGAGGTACTTGACGGCCACCGTCTGCGCCTCGAGGCCCGGCCGGAGCTGAGCCCCGACGTGACCCTTGTACACGGGTCCAAAGCCGCCGCTGCCGAGGTAGTTGGAGCGGGAGAAGCCGGCGGTGACCGCCCTGAGCTCCGCGTAGGTGAATGCGTGCAGGTTGGACCCGGACAGCGTCGCCGACAAGTCCTCGGGCGTAAGCGTGCCCGTCGACCCCAGGCTCGACAGAGACACCCGCGATGCCGACGACGTCGAAGACGACGACAGGAGCGTCCTCTGATCCCCTATTCTCCGCCTCTGCGGCGACGAAGGCGAAGGTCCGTCCTCGTCGCCGGTCACCCCCGCCGCTGCGCCTCCGACGCAGCAGAACATAGATTTCCACGACTGTGCGGAAACCATCACTCAACTCCAAGAACGACTAGGCAATGTAAGAATCCAGGAACCGAGCAAGGCAAATGGGCTAGCTTGGTTTCTTGGATGAGCCTGTACCCTGTGAATTGTGCTGTGAGATTAGACGACGAACTGAAGAAGAGATGGGAGGAGTTGAGGAAGATAGATGTTATATATAATGGCGGTCTCGGGTCCAAACGGGACATCCTTGAGTTGAGTCCTTGACCATGTCGTGGCCTCGTGGGCATAAAAAAACGCCACGCGCGTCTGCGGAAACAGTGCGAAGACCGAAAAAAAAGCAGAGAGTAGTTGACCGCCTATCATTCACACGGATGAAGGGCCCACACACACCTCTCTCTTCTGAGCTAACCATCTCAGTTTACTAGATACAATACCAAAATCAGATTTTATCAGAAATTAAGCATAATTGTAATTAAGAATCTTGTAGAAATGCTCCGGTTATTTCCTCTCCCCAATCTACATTCAGTTAGCCATCTCTCTATTTAATTAGGTAAATGCATGAGTTTTTTATTGGATCTTTTTAGTCTTTCCTAATTAATTGACTGGTTTAAAAGTAATTAACTCAGTTAATTCTCATTTGGCTAGGTTGCAGAGAAAATTTAAATGTACTTAATAAATCAAAATAGAGGGGGTACAAAAACTGAAGTCCAAAATTAGGACGGTTGTCCTAACAGTTTTAAAATAATAAAAAAACATAGAATACAACTAATTTCACCGGTAAAACCTTCGTAATCCACTACTGCTTATTTAGTCTATGTTGCATCTCCAAAGGAGAGAACATAAATTGATATAACGGTAACTCGACATGTCTTTTTCAAGACGACCCGGAATCTTTCCAAGTCAGTCAACACCTAGCAGTTAAGTTTCGTTGACCATCATATGCTTTTTCTGAGATTGGGAGAGTCGTCCACGTATATATGTAGGAGAGACGACATGATGTCGGGAGAAGCTGAATTGGTGGGGGATGCCAAACAAAACAAAAACGTTGCCGAGAAGATCAACTAGCAGACGACCAAACGAACACTACACAAAGCCAGAGCATAAGGACGACATGGTCCTGCTAGCCCCTTGACGCCATCAACCTTGATGTGGAGACGAGGTTGAAGCCGGGCACCATTATTCGATGTAGTGTAACTACTATCATCTGAACAATGGGATCACGACATCACAAAACACTAACGGTGTGAACTTTGATAGAGCGCGGGTTTCGTAACCCTAGGAACCACATCCGAAGTAGGCAGGAAACCGTCGATAATCGGCAAGGATGGAAGAGGGATCTAGGTTTTTTTTTTGGATGTGAGGCTGGTTCTTGTGGTGCTCATCCGAACATGCGAAATGGGAATGGTAATTTGCCATGTGTCTCTAGGTTGCCGGCTCTTACGGTCGCCCTCTAGATTGGGACCGTATTTTCGGTCTTCCTGTGGAGTTAGGCAAGGGGACCCTATCTCCCCTTTGTTGTTCAACTCCACGGTATATGCCCTTGCAGAGGTCTTAGAGCGTGCTAAAACCGCCGGCCACATCACTGGTGTGGTGGGGCATCTTATCCCTGGTGGTGGTGTGACCCACTTACAGTATGCTGATGACACTATGATCATGATAGAAGGGTCGGAGCTGGATATTCTTAATCTTAAGTTCCTACTCCTCTGCTTTGAGGCCATGTCGGGTCTTAAGATCAACTTCGACAAGAGCGAGGTGGTGATTTTAGGGTACTCGGAGGAAGACCAGCAGAGGATCGCGGACAACCTGAACTGCAGGTTGGCGTCATTCCCAGTTACGTATCTGGGAATGCCGATCAGGGACACTAGGATCCTGGCTAACGATTTCAATCCCCTTATTACACGAGTTAAATCAAAATCGGAACCTTGGCAGGGGAGGTTCACCTCCAAGGGTAGCAAAACGATCTTGATTGACTCGTGCATGTCTAGTCTTGCCATGTATATGATGGGGATGTATATCCTGCCGGATGGGATCCATGCTAGCTTGGACAGTGAGCTCGCTAGATTTTTCTGGCAGGCGTCGTCTGGAAAACAGAAATACCATATGGTGAAGTGGGCAGACATTTGCGCCCCCAAGGAGGTTGGGGGCATAGGTATTTTGGCATCACGACACATGAACAAGGCTCTCATGCTACGTTGGGTGTGGAGGATCCTACGGGGTGAGGGGGGCCTTTGGCTCGACTTAGTAAAAGTCAAGTACCTTAGGGGCTGCCCCTTGTTGGGGTGCCAGCGCAAAGAGGGGTCCCAGTTCTGGCACGCCATCCAATCGATTAAGGAGCATATCAGACTAGGGTCTGTCTCGACCGTAGGTAACGGACGAGATACCCTGTTCTGGCTTGATTCCTGGTATGGCGGAAGGCCACTTCGAGCGGAGTTCCCGGATCTTTTTGCGATTTGTGCGGAACCTCTGACCACGATAGCCTCTGCCCTCCAGCAGGGGCGCTGGAACATTGGGTTCCGCCGCACGTTCGGCCCAGGGGAGGTGGCGAGCTGGAGGTCTTTGCTCGCATCACTTCCCCTAGCCCTGTCGGACATCCCGGACAGGGTCTCGTGGAGTCTTACGCCGGCGAAACAGTTCTCCGTCGGCTCCGTTTACCGGGCCCTATTTAGAGGGCCTGTACTCTCTTGGACTACGTACCTTTGGAAGGCGCCGCTGCCGCTTAAGATCAAGATCTTTACTTGGCAACTTCTTCGCGACCGCCTCCCCTCGAGCGTTGAGGTGACGAAACGTTCGGGACCTGGTGACGGCACCTGTCCCCTTTGTGTGGTCCCCGAGACGGGGACCCATATCCTGTTCTCCTGTCCCGCTGCTCGGTTCCTTTGGAGCTTCATTGCTGAGGCCCTGGGTCCTGAGTGGCAGGCCCGTGACTTGGCAGAGTTTCTGAAAGTGCAGGCGAACCATACCGGGAGGAGGAGGTCCCTCTTCTGGTTGCTGTTCGCGGCAATGACCTGGACCCTTTGGACGATTCGTAATAAGATGGTCATCGAGCATGTCTACCAACGCCGGGCCACTGACTCAGTTTTCAAATTCTTGGCTTTCCTGCAGGAGTGGCACCCGTTGGCTAGACAGAGGGACAGGCAGCGGCTGGATGGCCTTCTTGAGGAGATTCTGAAGGCGGCACGCCTTCTTTCGCCACCGTCCAGCCGTTGAGCTCTACTGTGTAGAGTGTGTATCAGGACTAGTAGTTGTTGTTGGTCTTTACTTGGGCTTGCCTGTGCTGTAGCCACAACAAAACCTTTATTTTATCGTCTGGATCTGATTGTAAACGTTGGTTGCTTGCTTTATTTATAAAGCGGGGCGCGAGCCTCTGTTTCGAGGAGATTGGGAATCTGCAGCTTGCATCACACTTGTCTCTGCTCTACGTGACGGACGCTGACCCGGCCGGCGCGCAACCAGGTGGGAAGCATGAGGTTGCTTGAAACGGGGGCATGTGCGTGCTGCGTGTTGATTGTTTGCTCTGATTGCGCTCCAAATAAAGTATTACCACGTGAAAACTCCATATGGGTGTTCTTAATTATATCATGATGAAAACGCTTTAGTAGAAGGATACTTTGCCTCTTCTAGGTCTAAGGTTTACGTCTTTCTGTTACAGAATGGTCGCTGTCAGCGGTAAAGGGAATTAACGACGTTTCGGCAGGCCAGGAAGGCCAGATAAGTGATGAAAGTTATTTGCAAAGCAGGTGAAGCCGTTAGCTCCATCCAGCTGCTACCTGAAGATCGTAGGGCCGCAGCAGATCCCAGCAAATTCTCTCGTGCACCTTCCACGCAGCAGGGCAACGTCCAGGCGGTTATCCGTGATCGTTCCATTTCCTTCCATTAACGACACGTGCAAGAGATCAGATCATGTTCAACGGTCAGTTCGACAGACTGGACGTACACATGTCATGGAGTGGGAAACATCTTGCCCTTTGCTCCGGAGGCGCTTAAATTATGATGATGATGTGGGCACTCCTTATAATCTTATTATAAGGTAACATTATAAGGTAATGATCTCCTATATATAGTGCTAGTCACTGAATCGACTTGCTAGCACACACAGTTTAAGATGAAATATCATAATATTGCATCAATATTAATTACACGATGATTCATAAATAAAAGGGTTCGATACAAGGTGCATAGCTCATGGCTAACTCAAACCGAAATAAACACACAGCGGAAAGCAAATGGATAAGTGAGCTCCATCTTCATCATGTGCCACAGACAAGACATGTTGGTTGGAGACTCGCGACCCTATCAATCCTTACTCCTCGTCTGAGGGTCCTGCAATGGTGAGTTGCAGCCCAAACTATACTGGGTCAGCACAATTGAATTGTGGTGGCAAGATGACACTTTGTAGCTAAAATTACTAAGACTATATCTACATGCATATTTGGTTTGGTGGAGTTTGAGTCTGATTTGCATAAAGCCAGTTTTGTCCTATCATTTATACACAACGTTTCATCTTAAATAAAGAGTACCACTGATAGACAACAGTGAACACCTTTGACAACAAAGAGTACCACCGATAGAGAACGGTGAACAACTTTGAAAACTACTCACAACGAGCACCACAGATAGAAAGCGGTGAGCTCTCCCAAACCCTTGTTCATCCATCAAATTTTATTATAGAAATTGGGATGAGGAGATCTTCAACATCTGCCCTGTCTAGTTGCTCAAATGTCCATAACCGGGGGCACGGCTAAGTATACTTAGTTTTTACTCTCGAGAGGGCGTGCACTTTCACCACAAGACCAAATCATTCACTCGTCCATGTCAACCAATTATGAAATGGAAAAGAGAAGACCGAGACGAGACCTTTCCGAAGTAATTCCCCGAGTCACAACGCGTGACCCGAACCAACCTATCATCCCCCTACGTCTGCTGGTCACGACGGATCGGGGTCTCACAACATGTGTGGTCAAGACAGAGCCCATTTGACAAGTGGTTGCACTAGAAGCTACTAAACAAGGTGCATCTACAATCTCTTTAAGCCTGGGTGACTTTCCACATTTGTGTGCTTCCACCAAGGGTAATTACCATAGACATGAACCATAGACATGGACTCCCTGAGTAGCCACCCACCATGGTTCTCCAACCAGCACCCAGGTAGTTCATTAATTAACCTCATTAATTTTTCACTATCCAACTAGTCAAAATATTTTTCATTGCTTGGCTAAGCATCCTACTCAGTGTTCTTGCTTCTAAGCTCAGGGTGGGGGATAGCTAAACACTACATAGGAGCATAGCATAATATAGAACTGCACACAACTCCTAACATGCATACTACAGAAAAACACTACTATGCATATAGTGACAATAATAGGTGGTTTATGAGTGTCACTTGCCTTTTGAAACTTGTCGTTTCTCACACTCTTTTCAACGAAGAACGTATCACTTCGTTTAATCTATACGTTGAAAGAGAAATACAATAAACAAACAATTTGAACAAACACATAACACATAAAGGCAAACATCACAATAATGTGTTCATCAATAGTTGTTTTAGTTCATTTAGTTTATGGTCAAGTCGTATCACAAATTCAATTTACAAAAGGAATTAATGTGGTAGGACTTAGGGTTTTCCATTTATGGTCAAGGGATGGTCTAATTCAAATTTGAGCATTTTAAATCTGAATGGGTTGAAGTATTGTTTCAAAGATTGTAATGGTTGATTATGTTCAAAATGTTTGCACAATGGTTTTGTGAAAAGGAAATAACACCACTTTCAAACTGTGGTTGTAATTTTAGAAGTCCAAAGGATTTTAAAACCAATTCACTAGTTTATGAATCCTATGGATCTAATGAAGTGTTAGTATTTGTTTTCTCCAGACCTATAGTTATTTTACTGACATGCAAAAGGATTCCCATTAACATGATTTATAAAATTTAAGTTATATCTAAATTACACAAATTGAGTCTCTAATTTATAAAACAATATATCATCAGATAGACTTACTTTTAACAAGTTTTAACATATCTATATAAGTTTGTATTTTAAAAGTGGTTGGTTAGGCTTAGTTTTGATATTTTTGGTCAAAATACATTACTTGTGTTATTTTTGTAAAAGAAAACAATTTAATAAGTTTAATAGAATTTAAACTATATTAAATTTATACAATTAGGGTTTCTGATTTTTAAATGGAAATGCCATTGCTATAAATTTAATTTTAACAGTGCAACAATATTAGACAGATCCTAAGGTTTCCAAAAAATATTTTATTTACAAATTTGAATTTGTGAATTCAAATCTAGGTCAATTTTGCTCAATTCATCTATTTGAAATTTGAATTACTTTAAACTAGTCAAATTTGAAATTCAACAGTACTAAATGATTCTACACATCAAGGGCTTTCTATTGGTATAAAGTTTGTCAAATTTGGCTTTGTGGAAAAAAAGTTATGATGGTTCAAAGTGGCGGGGGCTTTTCTGCTAAACTACCATTTAATTCTATTCGGAATAAAAATCCCGAAATAGGCTAGACACGTGGCAAAAACTGATTGGCTGGCCTTGGGTAGTTAAGTGTTTTGGTTGTGGCCGTTGGATCTAGATCTAAGCGCTCAGATTAGAAGGTACCTCTTCACGTAGGTCTTCTAATCTGTCCGCAGATGTTCGATCAGACGGTTCCTGGTGCTTTGACCAGGAACTAGCGGCGGGTCTCGCCGGAGATGGCGAGGACGATGGCGGCGCGACTCGATGGCTGACGAAGCCGACGATGCGGAGGTCTTCCGGGGTCCGGGTGGCGACGGAGGGGCTCCTCTCGGCACGGCGACGCGGATTGAGTGGTCGTCGATCAGAGGGGCATCCTCGAGCGACGACGCCGCTCGGGCGGAGACGCTGAACTCCGGTGGCTCTCGGGTGAGGACGAACTCGTCGCTCCAGCTGCGGAAACAATTTACGAAGAGGCTCGTAAGGTGCGCAAGAGAGAGGGGAAGAGGTTGCGGGGGGTCTTGGGTTCCGGGGCGTACCAACCTCGCCGGATTTCAAGAAGTGGCGGCGGCGGAGGTGCGGTACTCCGGCGTGTGATTCCGGTAGCCTTGGGGCGAAATTAGGAGGGAGAGGAGACGGGAAATGGAGTCGGGGTCACGGGGATATAAGCAGGGGACAGAGCGCATCGTGGGGGGCTCGAGGGGGAGAGGGGCGAGTGGAGCGAGGTCGTGGGGAGCGTCTCCGGTCGTGGGTGTCGTGTGCAGAGCGGTTGGAGGTGGGAGATGACGAGTGGGGCCCACTCGTCAGTGAGTGGAGAGCGAGAGAGGCCGGGGCGGGCTGGCTAGGCTCAAGTTGGGCCTTTGTGCAATACGCGAACGGGATGGAGAGGCTGGGCCGGCTAATTCTTTTTTTGTTTTCTTTTACTTTTCATTTTTTCTGTTTTTTTCTTATTTCTTCTATATCTTTTATTTATTTATTCAAAAGATATCAAACAAATTTCTATAAATTTGTAAAACCCAGATCTTTCTTTGAAAACATTCAAACACATGTTTTCAATATATTTCGAATTATAAACTTTTCAAAGAACATAATTTAACAATTTTTATGGAGTTTAAAATAGAGTTTTTTTAATAAAGAATTTATGTCATTATAAAATCAATAAATATATCACAAATACTTATGTTTAAAATAAATCTTTCTAAACCCATTTTCAAAATCAAACACTTGAATCAAACTATATTTTTGAAATAGAGGGTATTCCAAATAGTCTCTTGACTTCAAAGATTATGTCTTAGGGTTCCATAAGAACCTAAATACAATATTTTGAATTATATTATTGACCAAAAGTATTTTAGAATTAGACATAACTTAAGTAACCTGAAGTACTTTGCAAATATATTTTTAGGATTCAATAATGATTAGAATTTTTTTTATAGCTCAACACCTTAGGTTTGAAAATAAAGTTTACTTGATTGAATTTATATCATAATACTTTTGAATAAGTCATATAATCCTTTTTGTTTGATCTTCTTGGTCAAAGGTGATTTATGGTTAATAATAAATAAAAGTTTTAAATTTTAGTGATGTTTAAACATTCCAATATTTTGTGATGTTACATGGTGACCTGTGATTAGAGCATTTCTAGCGGACTTAAATAATCATTTTTATACGGTTTTAGCCGGAAAAGATGACCAAACCCACGACATAACGATTCTGCTAGAGATGCGCTCTTAAGAAGAAAATGAGCAGGTTGGTAATAATCCAGAGTTTAGATGTCTGCTAAACAGAACTCATCCTACCTGTCGTGTTTATCAGTTGACGTTTTGGGATGCTGCTTGTTTTATTTACGTGAATTTGTATCAATGTGTAACATATAGACAGACAAAACAGCCTCACACGATTGCCAATAAAAGTTCAGAAGAATGTGTTTTATTCCGTTCTTATCTTTACATGCTATTCTTCTTGCTACGGAAGATTAGTTTACATGCTTCGTGCTTCCGATAGCTTCTCTTGCGAGTGAAAAAAATCCAAAAAGAAAAAATCAGCACATGAACATCCACCGGTTCACAACTACAATCTCGTAACAGGCTAGGGACACCTAGCAAGCACCTTTTGTCTCGACCATTCGCATGGACCATAGTAATAATACATTATGATACAATTCGCAATCAGGTTTTGTGTTTATAGTGAATGGCGACGCCGTATTTTTGGAAAACTTCCATGTGACGGGTCTATAACAAAAGTGTACCTGTCCACAAAAAAATGTCTCAATTTTGTCCAAATTTACATATATCTAGATATGATAGATACATGTAAATTTGAACAAAATTGAGACATCCTTTAGTGCACGGATGGAGTAGTATATATCTACACATGGCGCAATTCAGACATCCTTCGACGTATCCGATGACAAAGAATATTGAGAACGCAATCAGGTCCAGCTCCTTCTCTAGTGTGACGAATCCATGGCTCGATGCAACCAACCTCAACGTTGCCGAAGACTACATCACTTGGGAGGGTGAGGCGGGAGCACACTACTCTGCAGCAGAAGGGCCTCCTTTGGGGCATCGCATTCTATTAGTTGAATAAGACCGTTTGAAGCTGACCGGAGGAAGCCGTTGCCGACGTCAAAGGAGGGAACGGTCGTCTTTCGATCATCTTGGACATCGACGTGAAGAACGCTATCGTGAGGAAGATCCCCCGAGAAGCAGGGCTCCTCCCCTGGTGCGAACCCAACAACGACCAAACACGCATTAGGGAATCACTTGCTCTCATCACCGAGACGAGCAACATCGAAGGAACCCAGAACCGCACCAGCACCACTGAAAGCGCGATAAACGAACCTTATTGAAGAGGTCGTCGAGTTGACAGTTTACTCCCTCACCTCCATCCACCGAAGCATCCCGGACTACTTCATCCTCTCCTCTGTGCACCTAGAGCGGCTCGGAAACTCCGATTACATGAACCCCTTAGCACCACCTCCCCAATCTACTAATGAAGCAACAACACCAATCCCTCACCTCCACGCTCGGCTAAAGGGAGATCCGCATCACCACGTCTGAGAGCAAGAAGGCGACCATAACTACCTTTATCTGACAGTCTCTCGGCCACCACCATAGCACCAAGCTTCCACCTCGGAAACTCATCGAAGAGCGGCAGACACGGCCAGCTAGCGCGTGGAGCGTTAGTAGAGGAGAGCAGGACGACATCTCGTCAATCGTCACATAAGACAGAATCTGAAACCCTAACCCTGGACCTATCACGACGATGGTGAGCAAATCTAAGCCTACTATGCATAGAGGAGCCCGACTGCCAGCTCTATCTCAGCTCTCAAAGAGAGGAGAGAGAGAACGTGAAAGGGAAAAAGGAGAGGAGATAGACTCGTTAGAAAGAACTAGGCAACTTAACGCGGCAATGCCGCGCCCGTGTTGTAAATAATATTTGAATTCTGTGTTTTGAACATTTTAAAATTTTGTATTGATATTTGCACACTCCTGGTAAATAAGATTTAAACTTGTTATTTGGATATTCTAAAATTACGGAGGTTTCAAAATTAATGAAATTTGAAGAAGTCTGCGTTTGAAAATTGTTTAGTTCGCGGAAATTATTAGAAGTGGTGCGTTTTCATATTTGGAAGTGTAGTTTTAATTATGTTATTGCATGGCTTTCATATCAGTAAAGTTATGTTTCTCATCTGTTTGGAAAATAATTAAATAAGCAAGAGAGAAAGTTTGTGTATTGAACATGGAGTTGTAGAACATCGCGGAAATATTTTAAAGACCTAAACAATAATCCTATTATCCCGATGTATATGTGCAAGACGTATGTATGAGATGGACTCATTAAGCCATTCAAAAATATTTCAGTAGTTTTCCGATTTCAGTCGACAAAATTTCATAATTACAAAGGCTGGAAGGAACAACATGTGCTAATTTTTCCATGTCTAATATATCTTTTGTAGAGTATATGCACATGATCATAATATCGGAGTGAAGTATTCAAATTACAACTGAACAAAGTGATGGAGTTACATAAATTATAATGTGTAGTGTATTTTCCTTTAAGTTGTTTAAACATGTATGGGGTTGGGTTGGTTGTAAAGATATTATTTTCCTGTAAAATTTGATATTTTGTTTGTATTTTTTCGAGTTGTATTTAAAAAGATATGATTTTTCTGATTTTTTCATCTGAAAATGCAAAAAACCTGGCAGGCGGGCCCGGCGCGTCAGCCTTGACGCCAGCGCCGGCGGACGCGGGCGGCGGCGCTCGACTCGCAGCAGCGCAGCGCCGCCCAGTTTTGGGCTAGGAAGGCGCGACACTTGTAGAGCAAGGCGAGGCGCGTCCAGCAAAATGGTGGCCGCAATCGCCGCCGGCAACCATCTCCGCGGCGGCTGGCAGCAAAAAGGGCGGCGGTGATTTCCGGCGGAGTGTCGACGATTCCGGCCGCCCAAGCGAGATTCATCCGGCGAGGAGGTAGAGGAGACGACGCTGCATCTTCCCGTGGCCACCAATGTGAGCTGGGAGCCGCGGAGAGGCGGCGCCGGCGACCGCGCGGTCGCGAGAGAGAAGAGGGAGGCGAGGGGGAAAACGCGTGGTGATTTTACACAAAAGCATGCGAACTTTCCCGTATTCACGAATAGGTCCCTCGACGTAGTGTACTCTGGACTACGGGTTTGATTTCTAATTTGTGAAATGACTTTTCTGCAAAAATGACGTGCGACCGGCGGAACCGGAGGCAGCGGGCCGGTAACCGGGCGACGTGTCGCTCCGCGATTGGCCTAGAGGCTCTAGGCCAAGCTACAATAATGCACGGTTTGGGGGCGCTTGGGGCTCATCTCGACCGTTCGACGTGACGATCGGACGGTCATCGTTTTGCGGGTGACGTGGATGCTGGATCCGGACGCGAATTCGACCAACTTTCATATATAAGAGTAAGAGTATGAAGAAAAGAAGAAGAAAAAGTTTTACGGTACAGTTTTTTTCTAGTTTTGTTCTCCGGTTTAGTTTTTCCCGTTTCCGCTACAGACGCTCACACGTGTCCATATCGGCACCCAGCATTCTCCTTGTACCGGTCCATCCAAAGTGCGAGCCCACACTGTCGGTCGCCTCTCCATTCCTCTCTCGCCTCCCTAGCTCCGCGCCCGGCGCATTCCATTTCCACCCCTCCCGCCTCGCGACTCTGCGCCAACCGCTGCCACCGCTCGGAGATCCAGTCGACGCCGGCGCCGACGCCGACGCCCTGCAGGCTGCAGCAGCCCACCACCGGTCCAGACATCTGCCCACCTCATTCTGTCGTCTCGCGGCGCTCGCGCTCGCTCGTCTGCTAGGGTTCCTCCGCCGCCGCCGCCGGTAGCTCGTCCGCCTGCCGCTAGGGTCCCCGTCACCATTCTCCCCCCCCGTTCCCCGTAATCTCCACCGTTCCCGTCCTTCCCGCCTTTCCGGTCGCCCTCGGCACCTCGCCGGCGCTCGACCATTATACCCCCATCTCCCCTCCTCTCCCGATCTTGACGAACTGCGGCCCCGTCGACGTCTGACCTCGACCCAAGCACCTCTGCCTCCGCGTCCTGCTCGACCACGCCGGCCCGTCCACCCAGCCGACTGATCCCAGCTTGCTACAGTGCAGCTAGACATTCAGCTCGACCCCGACTGCAGAAGTGAGGTTGGTCTTCCATGGCATTACGATATGAGATTGTTGTGTGATTTCTGCAATGAGAATATGAGATGCATGAGTGTTCTTTCAGAAATGCTCGTTGACGCAGACAGTTTCTTGTGTTAGATGCCAAAGCATGTTGCATACGGCAGTTTTGTGTAGATGAATGCAGTTTTTGTGTAGGTGGCACACCCGCCCTGACAACCTTGCTCCTCTGACCAAGATAAATTTTCTCGATTGTTGCTATGAATTTCAGACATTGCACAGTGAAAATTGCGTAGTACATTTGTTATATGATTTTACATCCAGAGATTGTACATGTCTGATTCGGTAGTTTTATCCAGCAGATTCACTAGTTTATTTTATCCAAATGGGTATATGTGTACAATGGTACATGTATCCTGTCAAGTGCTATTGTTATGGTTCTGTTTTGATCCAGTAGCTATTTGCATTAGTTTGGGGCCAATAAAGAATAAATGCAAACTTCATATGAATTAGGTCTCAACCTAGAATAGTAAGGATAAATGGAGAATTAGAGTACTCCCTCCGATCCATATTAATGGACTCAACTTTATCTAGATTCGTATGTATCTAGTTAAGTGTTTAGACTAGATGCATTCGTATCTAGACAAAGTTGAGTCCATTAATATGGATCGGAGGGAGTACTAAATTTTGATTGGATGGAACAGTTTGGCTGTTGAATGGATCAAATGCAATTTTTAACATGTAAGTTGGATGAACAAGGCCAAACTCTTGTCCCAGTTTTAACACGTGTGTTGGATGAACAAGGACAAACTACTTATCTGAGGAACAAACTTCATTGCACTTAGTAGCAGCGATTATCATAGTTACTTGGTCCTTATGTATTTTGTTGCCCACTTTGCACTATAAAGGTCTAAAAGAACACTATTGTTAATTAAACATGACACAATTGAAATCTAATAGCTCTATGGACTTCCATAACTCAACAAAGAAGCTTCCCCCCAGGAGAGCTTATTTCCACCGGAATCCATAAGCCAGTTGCTTGAGAAGCTTAAGCTCAAAGGAAGTGGCCCTTAATCTGCGTGCAGTTGCATGATTAGTGAAATTTGAGTTGACGAGGGTGTGGAGGGGTGATCTGATATCGTGATAGTTTGATTCATGCTTTTTTTAATCCTGGATACGATTTATGTGCTGTGCTTCAATTTCTAACAGATTGCACGTTAGATTTAGTTCTCCCTTGCTGTGTTTGCTACATAGGTGCGAGCGATTCAAGTGCTGTCTAATGTACTCTTAGGATTTGTTTTCCTGTGACTGACTTGTGTCCTATGAGCAGGCTTAGTTTGCATCATCTGAATTTCCCGAAAGTAACCTGCCCCAAGTAGGTTTCGGGCATGAATGAGCCTGACTTGTGTGTTTCCCTAGTTTCAGATGATTTGGAGTGGTGCCCGATGATTTTGTGCGATGCTGCTGCTTTGATTGCTTGTTGAATAATTTGCAGTTTCATTATTGGTGGTGTTTTCTTGCATGTTGTTCATAGCGTGAGTTTTCTTGATATATTGGATCAAATTTGTTTCTTAGTTGCGGTAGATGTTTTAATCCAAATATGTGTCACTTGCAAATGTGCTTGTAATTGCACTTCAAGTATCAACACAATACCAAAGTGCACACCTTCATTTCGTGTGGAGATCCTATCCATGGTGCAATGTCATATCACCATCCAATCGATTAAGGTCGCTGGTTATAGCATTGCTCCCATTTTTGACAGGCCCAGAATATGATTTTGTAGTTGGTGAGTGGAGACATACTTGAGACGTTTATCGATGTTGATGTATTAGTAATAACTAAAATGAACAACAACTGGTGCCTTGCCCTTTAACTTTCCTTTGTTAGTTTACCCAAGTAACACCATGTTTCAAATATTGTATACTTGATATAATACTCCCTCCGTCCAATAAAGGGTGTCTTCAATTTGTCAAAAAGAGCATGTATCTAGACATGACTTAGTGTATAGATACATGCTCTTTTTTGACAAAGTCAAGACATCCTTTGTTGGACAGAGGGAGTAGCACTTTATTAATTTATCTCTTTTCTGATATGACAACAGGTTTCTAGAACCATAAGTTGTTCTACTTTTACATGGATTATTCCTAAAAGGCAATACGGGGATGAGATTGGGGAGCATAAATGGACTGCGGTGCAAGCAGCTTAAACTTGTCCTTCTTGCTTTTTTCATGATCTTTATTCTCTGGAAATGGGAGGAGGGAACATACTATAATACTGAAAATCTCCATCCAGATTCATTGGTTTTGACTCATCCGGGTAATTTTAAGCATATACGTTACTTTTGGTATTTACACCTACCTTTATCCTCATTTGTCTTTCAAATGTCTGTAGCAAACTCAAGGTTTGTAGATCAGCATACATCCTCGGAAGAAGACTTCCCAAGTACAGATTCATTGCCACAGTCAGTAGTTAAAGTAGAAAAGCAAGCTACAGACGCCCCACCACCACTGTCCACTGTAGGTGTTACTGTTGATGTGGCAGATGAAGAAGAAACATCGCCCTCTCAGAAGAAAGGTAATTACTCATCTTCTATGACTGTATGAGTAAACATAAAATTATTTCTTCCGCATGCTAGGACAAGTTTTGGGAGAGGAGATTTCGTGTTCCCGAGCTCCAGTGATCCTGTTCTTTTAAAAACAATCCCCAAAAATATTTGTAAGTTTCATTTTTTTTGAGAAAAAAGTATGTAGCCAATGGTGTATTTTGCAAACGTGCAAAATAATAATTTCAAATTCTTAGGGTACACAAAAATGACAAAAGTGTGGATCTGAATATGCATATTTTCAAATCTTCAAATTTACCAGATTTTGTCATTTTTGTGTAGCGCAGAATACAAAGTATTTGGAGTTGATGTTTTGCACGCTTGTGGAAAACATCATTGGGTACCTCTGGGATTTTTTTTCAAATATTTTTCAAACTCGTAAATATATTTTTATTTTTTTAGAAGACCAGGATCATTGGTGGTTGGGAGCCAAATACACTTTTCGAAGTTTTGGCCTTTACATGAGTTATCTGGCCCCAATACTTCTCTCAGATGTTTGCTTCATCTACCTTACAGGATGTAACCACAGGAATGGAAGATGGGTTTCTGACAAGCGCAGACCACTATACTCTGGTTTTGGCTGTAAACAATGGCTTTCTGAGAGCTGGTCCTGCAGATTAACTCAACGTATGGATTTTGATTATGAACAATTTAGATGGCGACCTGAAGCTTGTGAGATGCCAGATTTTGAGGCTTCACAGTTCTTGAGGAGGTACATTTCCAAGATGAATCTTGAAATTATACTGCATTTGTTAGCCTCATGTTATCTCTTCAGTCATTGAGGTTAATACTTATTTGGTCACATTTCAGAATGCAGGATAAAACCATCGCTTATGTGGGCGATTCTTTGGGGAGGCAGATGTTTCAGTCCATGATGTGTATGGCTACTTCTGGGGAAGAGCGGGCAGATGTGGAAGATGTTGGTGTAGAGTATGGATTTATCTTAGCACCAGGTGCAAAAAGACCAGATGGCTGGGCTTACCGGTTCATGAGCACTAATACAACCATTTTGTACCATTGGTCATCGACACTATGTGATTTGGAGCCTCTGAATTCATCAAATCCAACAACCAGCTATGCTATGCACCTTGATCGTCCACCTGCTTTTGTTAGGGATAACCTCCACAGGATCCATGTTCTGGTTCTTAACACGGGCCACCACTGGAACAGGGGTAAGCTCAGGGCAAATAAGTGGGAAATGTACCTCGGTGGAGTGCCAAACAACAACAGGAACACCGCAGTCATCTGGAAGGCCAAAAATTTCACCATCCACAGCGTTGTGAAGTGGTTGGATGCCCAACTTCCTCACCACCCCCATCTGAAGGCATTCTATAGGTCAATATCACCTCGCCATTTTTTCAATGGGGATTGGAACACGGGGGGCCGCTGCGACAGCACAAGTCCTTTGGCCAAGGGAAGTGGCATCTTTCAGAATCATTCTGACGATGCTGATGCTGAGAGTGCGGTGATGGGAACAAGGGTCAAGCTATTGGATATCACTGCTCTATCACGTCTCAGGGACGAAGGGCATATATCCCGGTATAGTATTAAGGCCACAAAAGGGATTCAAGATTGCTTGCACTGGTGTCTTCCCGGTGTACCAGATACGTGGAATGAGATACTTGCCGCCCAGTTATAGCCTGCAGCTGAATGAAAAAAAGAGCGTACTGTCCAAGTATCCATCAACTTTCTCCAAGCTATGATATACGGTTATATTATTCTTATTTACTGGAGTTTCTGTGGTGCTGGACTATGAACTACAACGAGCAGCAGGGGATTCTTTGGAAGCTACTAATATTCTTGTAGCTAGTCCTTTCCGTAATGTAACTTCTTGTAGGTGGCAGTTCTTGTAAGAAATGCGTTACTGATTACGTGGTGTTTGAGCTGCCGTTTTGCTCGATCAGGGCTTAACTCCCTGCAATCCTGCATCATATTGTACCGTTGCCACATGCTTTGATTCACTAGCAGTATATCTTATCTTTCTTTTTTTTGCTGAGATACTACCGTACGAGATTATGCATGTTCTGTTGCTCCATCTTCAGATTTGGTACCACTAAATCATCAGTTCTGATTAACTGAATTTTAGGTAGCTAAGGCCATTTCCAACAGGTCCTCTCAAACTCTCACTATTTGTCTGGCGGGACAGGCCGGCCCGGGAACTAGAGGGAAGAGGAGAAGTTTCACCCAACCTGACCGTTCTTATGTGTCCTGGCCATCTCACGCACTCACATCATAGTCTGCCCATCTTGGCAGGGGCGGACCCAGGATTTAATCACACCCCGGGCCAACTTCATATTGCGTGGTTTAGTTAGTGTAAATCACAGGCTAAACTGCGAACCACCGACAATGTTACCTCTCTGTTTATATTATTTCTGATCCCTCCATTCTAACCAATTTCACGGTCACGTTATTTTATTTTCTGTTCCTTTATTCTCACCAGTCACATGTAGTTCAAACGATTTTTTTAAAGACGTGGATGGACACATACACTTAAGGGTCCGAAGTAGATATGTAGTTGGGACGTGTCCACGAACGAATTAGGGGACCATGAAGCATCTTCATCCGCTCCCCATACTTCCCCCACTTTGTCAAAATAGACAGGTTGAAGTGATCGAAAAAATAATATGTAAATCCGAATCAGTTATTCTGCCATTCCCGCGCCATTCAAAACCTAGCCCATATGGTTCCTGATTTAGGGTTAATATGCAAATTCTATTATATGGCAAAATTTTGACACCTTTTTTTAGGGTTTTGGCATAAAATAATATTTTATAGATTTATATCATTAGAAGTGCATCAGATTTTTTTTAGGCTAAAAGTTCATCACATTAAGTATATGGGATATGGGGAAGATAAAAAAACAAGAACATTGGTCAACACATATCTCCAATACCCCCTCCCCCACACGCTTCAACAATTCAGACACGACTCAGAAGTAATAGATGAAAAACGCCATCCAAGCGGACCACACACGGCCATACCTATCCCAAAAGCACGACATTTCCGACACCTCTCATAGACAAGTTATATATGTGGCGGATTTGGGGCTATCCGGACGTGCCGCCATGTCAAATCTGAAAATCTGGATCCACCCCCAAACCTCTCCAAATTGTGCCTAACACTCATCCCGTCCCACCCTCTTCCTCTCTTGTACCTCGTATGTGTTGCCTCTGTTCTAGCTCTACCGCTATCCCTTCCTTGCCTGCACCCTATTGTCGTCCGAACTCCTGCATCTTCTTCCCCGACCAAGTTTCGGTCGGAGAAGAGCTTCATGGCCACATTGGGTTGTGGCGCCATTTTCATCGCCATCGATTTTTCCACCAACGCCCCTTTCGCAACCCACCGGCGCTCCCTCGTGTCATTCCTGACCTGCAACCGTTTTATATGTTGTCTTCTCCGAGCCACAACCCTTCTCCACGTTCCAACACATTATCGTCTTGTAACCTCTACCATTGTCGCCGTCCTCTCTGTGATCGTCATGGTCTCCTAGGCATAGCATAGGACATGGAATCCCTTGAAGGCAATAGGAACACATCACCTCTAACTCGATGAGATATAGTTTCTAGGTTTTGCTTGATTTGAGTTCATCCAAAATTATATCGATTTGATTTGACTTAGACGTTCTCGTCTAGGATTTGACATGTGATTGTGGTCAGGGTATGAAAACCGATTTGAACCATCATCTCAAGATAAAAAAAACTTATTTTAAAAGATTTAAGCTTAGTAGTCAATGAAAACAAGAAGGTCGAAGAAAAGAGTAAAATCCATTAGACATCACCGAACTTGTGTCCATTACTCACTTTGATCCATGTACTTAGGAATACGCTAATTACAGTCACTCAATACACATGCGTGTGTCATCGATGGTCACTCGAGCATGTATAGCACCGTATTTGCTAACGTGGAAATGGTTGACTGGTCTCCAGCAGTGATATTTTGTAAAAAGGCCCACTTCCAATTCTGCTTTTCTATTCAAATTCAGTCTGGCTGGTGGGACCACTGGTCAGTGTCACACACACCTTCTTCCACCTCTCTTCACTTGTGTTTTCCCAATTCCCACCTGACTGCATCTCCATGCCAGTGAGCTTCTGACCTGTGCCTTAGGCCGGTACGCCACGGCAAGGTTAGCATCACTCCTCCCGCCGCGCTCGGAGGAGTGGCCGCGAGTCCCGGACTACCGCCAGCACCGGCGCGCACCTGCGGACGACGTTCTACGGTGAGTTCCTTGACATGGCCAAGGCAATGTGGCTGCTGCACCTGCAGGCGTTCGAGTTGGAGCCGCCACCCAGCCACTTTGAGGCCGTCCGTGGAGCCTAGTTCCACCCAAAGTACACACGAAGAGCGCATGTGGTGGGCCGTGGCGCTGCTGGCACTGGGTTCTGCACTTTGGTTGCGGCAACAGGGCGCGCCAGGAAGCGGCTTCCACGTCCCACCACGCACATTAGCACGGACCTCTCCAACTTTCGCCTCACGGTGCATCACGTCAGCGTCCAGGCCGAGCCAGCCGGCGACAACTTGCAGAAGTGCAGATGCCAGCCTTGTTCGACGTGTCCTCCGCCTTCGCCGCTGAGATGCTGGACTCTGCCACTTTCAATGGCAACGTGTTGTGGGTGTTGTGCGCCTCAGCCTGCTCTCGTCCGACGGCAACGCGGCAGCGCCGCTCCATCATGGACCGTCTCCTGCAGCAGCAGCTGCCGCCGTACTTTTCGACGCTGGACTCGTGGAGCGTTATGTACGAGAGAGCGGCGACCTGCTCTAGACGATCCATCGAGCTCCATGTGCTCCATGGATTATTAACTAGGACCTCCGTTGTGCTCGTTTCTGTCACCATACTCGTTCTTGTCTTGTGCTGTTGGCATCATGCGGCAAGCTTGCGAGCAGCGGCAGGTAGCACTAACAGGGGTCAGTGAGCTGCGCATGGGCTTGAACTGGCGGGGCAAGTTTTCATATCGGAACCAGCTAGCTCGTACGGTCCAGCGAGCTGCGATGGGCGTCGGCGGGAGGAGATCGAGACCTCATCTGTTTTGTAAGCTTTACAATTTAGCCCTTCCTATTTTATTATTTGAAAATATTTTCAGAGACTGGTCAGTCACATCAGCAAATACGGCCCAATACACGTTCCAGTGACCGCCGATAACACACGGACGCGTACTCAGTGACCGTAAGTAGCGTATTTCTAAGTACGTGGACCAAGGTGGGTAACGACGATAAGTTCAATGATGACCGATGGATTTTACCCTCGAAGAAAATGTAGAGCTACTTCAAGAGGCAACCCAAATGAAGAAAAATGGATGAAGAAGATTGAAGAAGAAAATCAACAAAGAGGAGATGAAAAATTTATTTGCATATAAATGAGTTGTGATGGCAGGATCAAAATGGATGCATCTGGTTTGAAAAAGAAAAGGATCAAGAGATATGCATTCAAGAAGAAAATTGACCTACAATATGCATTTGGAGCTACTATTATGTTAGTCCTGATTATAATTGGGATGTATGGATTTTCTAATGTTTTAAATTTCTTCTTTTGATGAATGTGAAAGATTACCCGAAGGGAAAAGTATATCTTTCCGGTTCCAAATGCTACTATTTTTTCGAAACCTCATAATTCTGGTATCCTCGACCTATCATCAGATTTTTCAAATTCGAACTTCAGCAAAAGTCCCGTTGTAATTTTTTTTGGAGGTTACTAGATCTCTCAGACTACCATCAATCCGACGATGGCTTATGACTGGTTGCTCAACCCTGCCTTAAATTCATGAAATTCATCCCCTTTGGTGGGTTAGAACCTATGTTGTGTTCACAAAGAAATTGAGTACTAGCACACATTGCTATAGATACTGCAACATTGGTGGAAGGAATCCATATATATATATATATATGATAACAATACTTTCTCACTTCCTTTTTTAGTCATGTTCATAGTCGTCAAAGCCCGCTAGATCTTTTAACTCGTTGAGCCCCGCCTTGCTTCGCCTATCGTCTTCGTATTTCATCGGGATTGAGAAGCCGTTGCGCTAATTAGTTCAATTTCTGGCATTTCCCCGCTACTTTTTCTCCTAAACTTCATGTTGAAAACGCCTTCACTTTACTTTCTCGAGTTCCTGGAGTCGCTCTGAACTTTTGGGAGCATAGAGAGATCACGAATAAGATGTTGCACACTACTCAAGCCATACTTATCATTCTTTACCTGCTCATGGAGGTGTCCATGGATGTAGGGCTCTTCAGATTGTATGAATTTAGAAACGTACGAATAGAAAACAACACATTACTAGGATGTCATGTATGGAATTTCTACATCAATAGAAAACACATGAATTCTTTTATATGTGTTTTTGGATGTTGCACATAAATTAAAACGCAGAAATTTATAGAATTGAGGAGAGAGTAAAGAGACATAGAGTGTAAATAAATTGTACTTTTTAAAGGAAAAAAGTCTATGATCCAAATGGGGGTGGGAGCTCATGCTAGATTTCTATAGATTGGAGGGCATATGAACAGATTGCATAAGAATTTTGTGTCCTCAGTCCTATGATCCAAAGAGTTTGGATAAGAAAAATGTCTATGATCCTAAGTCCTCCAAAAATGTTACAAAAATCTTTGAGCCAAAGAAGCTCATATAGAGGGCGGAAATAGCTCAAACGGATTGAAGATGTTGTGAAAGCCAAGCGCTGTTTTGTCCTACATAAAAAAATCGTTTATGGCAGACCGGTGGATCTCCAGAATACGCTTCACATAATTTCCGATCCATGCCAAACTTTATGAAATTTGTGAAAGTATCCCTCTAACCTCTAAACTTTAGTGGTGCCTTTTCTATCTATCGCACACGAAACCTTCGGGTTCGCCCCTCTGTTTGTTAGAGCATTTCCGATAGCTGCCATGTTTTATATAACAACAAATATCAACTTTTACAATATGAAATATATACTATTCAAATCAGTATTTTCAAAGGGCTCAATGTTTGTATTTGCATATACTTCATATTTGATATCTTAGATGTTGATATTCTTTTCTATCTCTTTGGTCAAACTTTCTAAAATTTGATTTTTATGACAAACATAACATGTTTTAAATTTGATTTCCAATGCGGACACACACTCTCTCTTCTCTACTCTCACCTCGTTCCTATAAATTTTCTGCATTTGTTTTCTATGGACCAGTCAAAGAAATCATTTACAAAATTTCTATGTTTTAAAATCCTATATAAAAATTTAAGTATATGATATCTCAATCCTTTTTTTATATATTCCTACATTTCTTAAATCCTAGAATCCTAACTCAGCGAGTTGATCGGAGAAAAGGAGGTAAATCCGAAACTGACAAACTAGCGGAGGAGGTGCATATGTCATGGTACGGCAGGTAGGAGCAGATCTTATCCTGAGCAGGAGAAAAGACCCCGAAATGGATGAGGTAAAATAAGCTGCCAGATTCTTGTCTAAAACGGGGAGAGTTCCGACATTTCACGCGCTCCATTGTAAGCGAGGAGGAGGAGGAACCCCCCAGATTCACCTCCCACACACACCTCACAAACCACAGACCACGCAACCGAAGCAAGCCCACAAAAAACACGCGCACAGGGAGCCCCTCCTTGTGCGCCTTCTCATCCATATAACCCCGCAGATTCGCCGGCTTGACGCCGCCGGGATCCAGGTTTGGCTGTCCGATTCGTGTTCTGCAGCTTCGATTGATTACCCCTGCTGGCTGCGGCTCTGCCTGCAGCTCGGATTGATTACCAACTTGCGTTGCTCGGTGATTGTGCTTGGCACCACGCGTTTGTCGAATTGCTTCTATCGGAAGGAAGGCGTGTTGGTGTTTTCTGCACTGCTCGGGATTTCGGATTCCAGTGGTTTGAACTGGTGGTTGAGAGGCCGGGGAATCCACGGCGAGCATGTCGGTGCCGACGATGGCCGTCTATACCACCCCACCGGGGCCCGTGTACGGGTCGTCGGAGCTTGAGGCGAGCTCCCGCGGCTCGGCGCCCTGCGCGACAGCGGCGACCCCGTCGCCGCCCAGCTCCCACCGGCACTCCGCCGTCGCCGGCGGCCTCTCCTGCCTCTTCTCCTCCCCAACCGCCGCGCCTCGCGCTTCAGCTCTCGACGAGCTCTCAGCGCTCTGGCACGACAGATCCGACGAGCCCAGCAGGGGCGGGGGCTACTCCTGCCCCCAGTCCTCCTCGCCGCTCAAGTGGCGAGACCACCTCCACCACAGCCCCGTGCCGCTCTTCCACAGCCCGGCCTCCTCGCCGGCCTCTCGGAGCCCGTCGGTCTCCTGGCTAACCGGCCGCGACCGCGACCGCCTCTTCTCCAGCTTCGTGCGTAACGCTCTAGGCTCCTGCGTCGACTACGAGCCGGTCAGCACCGCACCGCGTGCCGTGGCCGCTGCTACCGGAGTTGACGCCGGCGAGCTTAGCTTCGAACTCCTCGAGAGCCTGACGGAGGCAGAGCCGTCAACTGAACCTTATGCTCGACTTCTTCTTGCCGGTGCCCAGGATCGCCACCGCATCTTCCATGACGAGCTCGTTGTCAAGGCCTTCTTTGAGGCCGAGAAGGCGCACCGGGGTCAGGTGCGTCAGATCCGTGTTCCAAAGAACTGGCACAGGACTCCATCCTTGATAATTCTTGATGTATTTGCAAGTTCTGGTGTGTGTTGGTAAATCTTACGTGGTTTTTTTTATTCGGTTCCTCAGACGCGGGCCAGTGGTGATCCGTACTTGCAGCATTGTGTGGAGACCGCTGTGCTTCTAGCCAAGATAGGCGCCAACGCCACGGTTGTCTCTGCTGGGCTACTGCACGACACAATTGATGATTCTTTCATGGACTACGATCATATCTTCGCCATGTTTGGTGCAGGCGTGGCTGATCTCGTTGAAGGGGTATGTGTATTGTTTAATTGATCTTGATCATTATTTGAGATTGACTAGAATAGTTTACAGGAGTTTACAGTTGATAATATGGATACATTTACTAGTACATAAATGAAGTGCTTTGTAGTTTCAACTCTATTGTCATGACTTTCTGTTATACTTGCCCAGAATGCTATCTTTTTCTCTATTACTTGTAGCGCTCAATTTTGAAAGAAAAACGAATGTACCAAGTAAATATGCTGGCCATTGTTTAGGCTTTTCCTTCTATTCGATGATATACTTTCCAACGCCACAACTTAGGAATTGTTTTATAAACTTAATCTCTAGGATAGACGGGAAAGATAATGTCTATTCATGTACTTTTATCATCTCATTCATGGCAGACAGTGTAGTTAACATTTTCCTTTGAGCAAAGAGAAAAATAGTAGCAATGAGTTTGGTTGGTGTACATGTTTGCTTCCTTCTTAGCTGGTTGATTTTTATTTGATTGTGTTAGCTACATTTGTCCTTATTGTATACATTTATGTTTTGTTATTTCTTTAAAAAAATCACACTACAGACACAGACGCTCACAAACACGAATGTATACTCACCCTATGAGTGCACCGCACGCACAGCCTACCACTATGAACACCTCCAGACTGAGTTGGCAATGAAGCACCACATGTGTGCCCCTGTTGTGTTGACAGCACATAATAAAAGAATAGCGCCGATTAAATCCTGGATTATAAATCTAGATAAATGCGAGCACCCATGTCAAGTCTAGGACTTGAACGTGTGCAAGCTGGTTCCACCACAAGGAAGCTAACCATCCGAGCTATGCTCAGTTCGCTTGTATTTTTGTTATTTTCCATGCATCAATTGTTTTATTGATCTTTGTTTAGGATTCTAAACCATATTTTGATTACTTCTGATTATAGCTAGTCCAGGAAAAAAATGTGTTCTTACATGCTACTGCAACTTTATGAGTTATATACTTATAATTCATTGGTTCAGGTCTCAAAATTAAGTCACTTGAGCAAACTTGCTCGGGACAACAATACCGCAAGCAAGACTGTTGAAGCAGATCGCTTGCATACGATGTTTCTTGCAATGGCCGATGCACGAGCTGTTTTGATAAAGCTAGCAGATCGTCTGCACAACATGAAGACGATAGAAGCTTTGCCTTTCGTAAAACAACAAAGATTTGCTAAAGAGACTATGGAAATCTTTGTGCCATTGGCTAATAGGTTAGGAATTGCTAGCTGGAAAGAACAGCTTGAAAACATTTGCTTCAAGCATTTGAATCCAGAAGAGCACAAGGAGCTTTCCTCGAAACTTGAGATATCTTTTGACGAAGCGCTTCTTACATCTACTTTAGATAATCTAGACAAAGGTCTCAGAGATGAAGGTATTTCGTACCACAGTGTATCTGGGAGGCACAAGAGTCTATACAGCATATACTCAAAGATGATACAGTATGTCCATCTTATTTTAATTTATTATCTTTTTGCGGAGAAATCATTTTTGTTTACGTCGTTGACTGTTCAGAAAAATGATTAGTTTGATGGACATTGACATTAACTAGTACGCTTATACCTATCATGTCTCCAGGAAGAACTTAACAATGGATGACGTGCATGACATTCATGGTCTACGGCTTGTCGTTGAGACAGAGAAAGATTGTTATCGAGCTCTTGACATTGTACATAAACTGTGGCCCAGAGTTGCTGGGAGATTCAAGGACTATATATTGCACCCAAAAGTGAATGGGTATGCCTAATAACTTTTTTTATCAACTTAGTAAGTCCTACACTTGAATTGCTGCTAATTTACGAGTAACAGGTATCGGTCATTGCACACCGTTATTCTGTGTGATGGTGTCCACCCATTTGAAGTTCAGATCCGAACAAAAGAAATGCATCTACAAGCAGAGTTTGGATTTGCAGCACACTGGAGATATAAAGAAGGTGGCTGTAGTCACTCCTTTGTACTCCAAATGGTGGAATGGGCGAGATGGGTACTCACATGGCAATGTGAAGCAATGAGCAAGGAGCGACCCTTGGATGTATGCAGTTCTGATTCCATTAACTCGCCCTGTCCTTTTCCCTTGCATTCGGAGGAGTGCGCTTATTCGTATACCCGCCAGTACAACCATGATGGCCCCATATTCGTGATCATGCTTGAACATGATAAGGTAGCTCTCCATGGTTGATCTCTCGTATTTATACTGCTGAACATGGATGATTCTAATCAGATATAATCGTGATTATCTTGGTTGCCTGACAAAATTGTATTTGCAATTTAGATGTCTGTTCAAGAGCTATCTGCAAACTCAACAATAGTCGACCTGATGGAGCGAGTCAGCACAAATAGTCCAAGATTGAGCCCTTACAGCTTCCCACTGAAAGAAGAGCTCCGGCCAAGAGTTAATCACCAGCCCATGAGTGATCCGAACCAGACACTGTGCATGGGCGACGTGGTGGAGCTGACGCCTGCCCTCCCACACAAGTCACTAACTGAGTACAGGGAAGAGATCCAGCGGATGTACGAGCGAGGCGGATTCGCCCTCGACACCACCCGTGGTAGTTCGACCGGCTGACAGCACAGCAAATGATACCATGTTACTTAACCTGCTGTTGTAAATGTACAATGCCCTCAATCTCCATCTGGTTCCTTGTAAATACATAGACTAATTCTCGCAGGAGAGAGAAAATCAATGAACACCCCAGCTGAACTGTCAGAAGTGTGGACTGAGCTGTTCTGCTGCTCTGGTATGTTGTGTATGATACTTCACGAGATGATAAAATTCCCTCCTTGGCGTACCTCAGGCTCAAGAATATATGTACAGCCAATGGTGTCAGCGTTACATCTTTACGTTTAATGCATCTAGCACATTTGCGGCATAAAATCTTGATAGTGCTTATCCTAGTAATATTGATTCAATTTTATAGATGTTAACTTTTCGTCTACATGTTTCGTGAAAAAGTATAAAGTTTGATTTGACAAAAATAATATGGGACCTCCCAAGTCTACTAGCCAGCTACATCGAGCAAAGTTAAGACAAGAAGTAAACAAGAGTCGATGATCAAGATGAGATAAAGGAGAAGATAAAAAAATCACATGAAGTAAGAAACTCATTAGATGGAGCCATAGTTGGGCTAGCCCACCTAGACTAGTGGATTGAGTTTTATCATTGTAGCCCTCCCACTAGGATTAGGAAGTTAGTTTTGATCATTTGTCTAAGATTTCTTATCTATATATTTACTATTAGATGGGGGAGTTCGTAGGTAGTGTCAACCATCTCGTCTGCTTCCACGATCGCTCGCATGGGCCAGGCCCAAAGCAAACTGTCGAAACATTTTATTTCGCGGCCTCCGCACGCCCAAAGCCAACGCTCACGAATCCTAGCCTCTCCCCGTGTCACGTCCAACCCTAGCTGGCTAGGTATTGGAAAACGGACGCCGCCTGAAGGTCGTCACTCACACGCCCTGCGCCCGCGCACCACCGATGAGAATATGCTCACGCCTACTGCCTCGAGGTCACGCCATGCGCCACAAGACCAACTAGATCCGCCTCTATGGAATGCGCGAGACCGGCAGCCGGCGCCATGGATTGATTCATGGCGCTAATGGTGAACAAAACCGTCGACGGACAAAGAGGGACGACCGACGACTCGGCCTAGGAGGAAGAGGTGGAAAGGCGGGCAATCTCCTTTCCGTGTTCCAGCACCGGCTCAGGTTTGATTCCTTCTCCTTCTTGACATCTGGAAGTCGGGAGAGCCAGGGCCAGCACTGTTGTTCCGATTCTACAGCTCCTGATTGTCTTCATAAGGTGCAGCGTGCCGTGGATGGTGTTGGCGCGCTTTCGGAGAACCTACTCGGCTTGCTGGAGGAAGCCCGCTCTGTATGGCGGTGACGGCGGCTGCTGCGTCGATTTCCTGAACCCCGCAAGCACGGGGCCTTCGCAGTTCAAGTGGGCCTGGCGTCCGCCATGGGAAGGCGCCTCGAGATTAGGGACGTGCCAGAGCGCATCGCCCGCCCAAACGTCGTCGTAGCGCTGTCTTTAAGTATCACGCCAGAGGTTCCAGTACTGAATCCGCCCACCCGCCCAAACGCCGTGGTAGAACTGAAACACACGTCTGCTATGCTTGCTAAACTACCCCTGCCGCTCTTCTCAATGCAATGTTTTTGCTGCGTTGAACATTAGTTGACATATAAGCACACAGCTATCTAATTTGGTGTGTTTCTTCAAACGCATGTACTCAAAGATATATGCTACAAGGAAACAAATCATGCAAAAAAAAGGTGTTTCGTGTGTAATTTGTATTTACTTTTTACTGTAAAATGTTGATTGTACATCAATATATTACACTATCTGGTTTAAATGTATAGGACTTCTTAGAACTAACACTATATATATGTTTGTAATAGCATATTCTGGTCAGTACGCCACCTGAAGGCTGGATAGAGGAAGGATCTTGGCAGGCTCGACTGCAAATCATTTATTGCTTTCTTTTACCTCATTTTCCCAGTGAAATCAGATTTGAAATTGTGGTACACACTATTTATGTTTTCTATCATTTTCCATGTTGCGACTTAGAAACATGAGCATCATATTCGTGCTTGTTGTTGATGTTTAAAATTTCACTAAAACACTCATTGCAAACTATATACTTTTGGTGTTCAAGTGGTCGCCACTGTAGGACCTTGAAAATTAGCATGATTCATGTGTGAGTGTTAACTGAGTTTACATAGCTACTGAGTGTGCTTACTTTTTAAATCTACGCAATGCTTTCTTCTTAAATGCACCATGTTTGTTTTGTTCACTCTTAGTCCTCCTTTTTCTTATATTTTAGAGATTTCGAACATATTAAGCAATGTTCAGTGTATTGTGTAACCTTCTTCATATTTGTACACTTGTCACACTTGATGTTGAAGGCTTGGATCTTCTGTTGTAAAATTATATATATTTTCTGATTACCCCTGAACAGCATGTTACGTCCTTCCATACATAATATGAGCTCACGTGTTACTTTTGAACTATTGAGATTATTGGGTTCTCTTACTTTGCTGATAGAAATCTAGAAGTATGGATACTAACCTCATACTCCATTTTTATTCGTTACTCCCATATTTTTCCTATCACTATTGAAGTCTTGGCTTTGGAGATTCTCTTTTTGTATATTGATGTGACATTGTTTTCCACTTTGTTAGGTGATAAGAATATCCCCTGAAGAAATAAGATTACCGGTTCATCTTCTTATTTCTCATACAAGCTGTTATATTATGCAGATCTTTGACACCAAGTAGACCGGGAGCGGAAGGTAGAGCGCTAGCTTATAGAGAGGGAGAAATGAGTGGAGCTGGAGGTGCAGTTGGTCGCACACTCAACATCATTGCCGGAGGTGAAGGGTCGGCAAAAGTTGACGTTTCCTGCCATTTGTTGCTATATGTACATGTTACCTTTATTTTTGCAGTGTATTTATATTTCTTTATCACTTACAACTTGTAAATCAATATGCATTCAAGCTCTTGATCATACAAGTCGTTGCTAAAGAAATGTGTGGTTCTTTTTTGTTTCATCACCTTGCTTCTATTATTCCAGTTCATTGAAAAGGATTTAAAACAAGACAGTTTCATTGTTCTGGGCAGCTATTAACAGTGGTGAACACAATGAGAATGCACATAAGGACATGGCTATGGTACTCAAACAAGTAACTAGGGCTGAAGAGGCCGTCGAAGCGATAAGAACCTTCTGTCGCCGCTGTCCTAATGAAGCTCAGGACCCCCTCGACAATATTTTCATTGACTTGTATGTCGTATCTTGGTCATGTACCTATATAAGCTTAAATTGCATGATACACATGATTCTTTTGAAAGCATCAAATTCCTAACTAAGATTTGTTAACCTATGTATATATAATATAGTTTCTATTGTGTTCTATCCACTGATTTGATATTATAAAATTCTAGTGGCAAGGATTTTCTCACAAGCAAGGTGGTGATTTGAGTGATTCATCAGTTAATTTGAAAAATAACTGGGCTATAATCATGTTCAAGATCAGCAAGCCAAACCATGTCACATGCTCATTCTGTGGCGCCAAACATCAGTCCAGCTTCTCATTCTCTCGCGCCAAAATAGCAGAGCCATGCAGTGAACATTCAACGACTCGACACCATGGTGGCTATAATACCATTTTTCGCTTGTCTCTGAATTCCTGTAAAACAACCTTTGTCTTTCAGTGTTACTCCCTTGTGGACATGGAGTAATAACATACTTGGTAGTTGCATGTTTCTGTGCTAAAATTTCATCATCACTGCAACGTTGGTCAAAACTTATGCAAGTGTGGATTGATTAAATTATGGGGAAATAGTTTAGCACCAGCTAAGGTGTCTTTGTATTTCAGTTCGATTCTTGTATGAAATTTGCTGGTTGATAGTGCTGGTAGTCATTGACTGCATCTCGTCTTTAGGGATAATATCGTCATCTATGGCAACGAGCGGTTTTTAGTGGTGATCTTCGTCCACTGCCTGTTGTCTCCGGGCAAAAAGAATTTGTTCTCTGGTGCGTGAAAATAAGAAAAATACTTGTTGTTTGGCATTAAATATTATCCAGCAAACATAAAACTGAGAGACCCGTAGCAACGTACGGGCATTCAACTAGTTACTATACAATATATATCCCTCAAATGGGGGTGGGAGCTCATTCAGTTCTCATTCCATAGAAGTAGGGGAAAGGCTATAACTTTAAGCCTCATTGTACGAGCTATAGTTTCATATATGAGACTCATTCAATTCAGACCAACCGTTGTGTGGGATATTTGTAGGATCATGACAGCTATGTGAGTATGAAACAAAAGTTTGTCAAAATCTATCAAGATAGGATCAAGTTTTGATGATCTTGATGCAAAAAACGTAACGGTGAAAACCGTTGGTAATTTAGACGCTTGGAAGAAAAGGTATTTAAATTTTGATTTTCTTAAAATAGGTGAAAAACTGCAGTTCACTTACATCTCTCTAATCCTCATTCCCACTTTGCATCTTCACTGCTGCTACTTTCGACAAGTGGAGAGAAGAGACACACCTAGCAGGAGCCACCATGGAAGGAGAAAGCACCAGACTCCAGAACACGCCAGGAACATACATAGGAACAAAGTCTGGTTTTTTTCCTGGTGATTTTGGTACTTCCGAGGCCATAACTCATGCTAGCGTCATCTACGTTACACAGAAAATAAAAGCCTATACAAATATGCCATCTAATTCTCCGGAGAGTAAGTTGAAATCACCTACGGAGTAATCGTTTGTACGAGACCGCAGAACCGGTCAAATCTTTTGCCCTAAGCAGCTTAAGGATCTAACCCATCCCGTCACGCAGGCAACCAACCACGCCAGAAGAGTTTCTCTGGTGGACCTAGTAGGGATCGGCTGGGGTTGGTGCAGGCTATCAAACACGCCAGAAGAGTTTCTCTGAGGATTCAAAAGCGATTAATGTCTTTAGTACAAAGCTGAACAACTAAACCATCTAACAAAAGAACTGGACAGCTGCTGAATGGTTAGGAGATTGTAACATTCTGGCACATGCTAGCGTCTCACAATTTTATCCAGTATGTCCCCTTCTATCCCGATAATTTTCACCAATGAGTTCGAGTGGCCCTTCAAGAAAACATCCGTGATCTGCAATGAAATGATTTGCAAACTTAGCATGGTTCATGAAATGAAGTCTCGAACAAATGATGCTGCCATGGCACAACAAACAACTATGAATTGTGAAAAGTTCTGTGTGTTCTATAAAGCTGCTTTCATTCACAAGAAAAATGGACCAGGAAAATAGCGTGACATCAGATTAACTATACTCAGTAGGTAGGATTTACAAATGTCAGCATACCTGGGTACACCCAAAGAGCTTCAGGACTCTCAACGATGAGCAACTGTCAACAATCAGCCCCAAACCTTCATCGGTCAGATTACGGCAGAAGGAAAGATCCAAAACCTCCAAGCGCATGGAACACTTGAGAGCAATTGCGCGTGCAGTAAGGTTGCCAGCCTAGTAAAATGCAGTAAAGCAGACATTTCAATGTGCATGTAAGTCGCCCATACATGAAACAACTGAGAAGTATCACAAATACAGTGAAAGATAGCAGACGGAGACACTCCCCTGTGATACAGAGTCAATGTGAAGTCAAAAGCACATACACTGTCTGTTCTACGTCAGTATCAGAGCTACGAACATTAAATAAGAAAATGCGAGGAAGAGATTGGTGACATCTTTATAAGACGGTTTCTTTGATACATGGCATAGAGGTTCGATTAGTTTTGTGACAACTCTGTGCATGATTTTTTTTCGCGAAACACGGACGCTCATGTACACACACCACTATGAACACACGCACACCTCTACCCCTATGAGCACCTCCGAAAGACTGAGCCGGTGGGTCGGGTCTTGAGATTGACTCTGTCACCGCAGGCACCTCACTATCGATGGGAACTATCGATGGGAACGTCGACTCTCACTGAAAGAATATTCCGCCTTAATGAGAAACACTAGTGCCAAGAACTAGGGTTTGAACTCTGGTGGGCTCGGGATAGAACCACCCACCTAACCATTCAATCACAGGTTGGTTCTCACTGTGTGTCCGACTTGTGTATGTGCTATAAACTTACATGTATGCATGTGAGTCAGGGTATAATGTGAAATGGTGTTTGCTCAAAACAGCATATGTGTCTTACAACTTATAACAGATTTATTGACTATTATGACTTTCTAAAAATTTAACTGCGCCTATGTTGTCTCAACATAGCCGGTCCCAAGCCCGGATAAAGGAGGAGGGTTGTGATAGGCTTGGCAAGCCAACGGAAAAAACCCAGCCACTTGTAACGCCCCGGGATTTATCCCCTTTTTTATTTGTGAGTTTTCTTTTTGCATCGACATGGCATCGCATTGCATCGCATTAATTTAATTTGTTGCATTTAAATTAATTTCCACAATTAAATTCAAATGCATTTCAAATTAATTAAAATGTGTTATTTTCAAATCTTTTAAAAATGTTAAAAACTAGTTTATTAAATTGTCTATTCAAAACTAAAAAAAAATTGTAAAGGTTTCGTATTTAAATTCCTCTTCGTTTTGGTTTTAAAAATATAAATCAGAAAATAATTAAACGGGGGAGAAAAATAAAGCCCAAGCCCATCTAACCAAACCCTAGGTTTTTCCCCCCAGAAATTTCTTCCCAATTTTGCAGCCGCCCCCCTCCACTCTTTTCTTTTTCCTTTTTCCAGTTTTCCCCCTCCTTTCTTTTCTTTTCCTTTTTCTTTTTCCTCCTTTCTTTTTTTTTTCTCTCTCTCCCTTTTCTCTTCTTCCTCATCCCGCAGCGCACCTTCTTCCTCCGAGCCGCCCGTCCCCGCCTCCGGCTGCCCCGGCGCCGAGCGCGCCTTGCGCCGCCGGCCCTGCGCCTCCCCGGCCACCCGCGTCGTCGCGTGCGTCTCCCCGTCAGCCACCGCCGGCCTCCGACTCGGCTGCAGCGCGCCCCGATCCCCTGCTTCCCCGCCGCCGCCGGACGTCGCCTCCACGCCGAGCGCCTCCCCGCCGCCGCGCAACCGCGCCCCGCGCCGGCCCCCTCCCGCGCGCCTCCTCCGGCGCCTCGCCCCGGCCCGAGCTCTCCAGCGCCACGCCGCCCCCGGCCGCCGCGCCCTGCGCTCGCCGCTGCACGCCGCGTCCCCAACTCGAGCGTCCGTCGCCCCGCGCCTCCGGCCCGGCCGCCCTCGCCTCCACGCCCGCCGTCCCTGCGCTGCCGCGCCGCCGGCCGCCCTTCTCCACCCGAGTTCCCCGCGCGCCGCCACCCTCGCACGGCCACGTCGCCGCAGCGCGCGCGCCGCACGTGCATCCGCGCCTCGTCGCCCCTGCTCTTACCCGCCGCCGCGCGCCTTCTTCGCCACCCGCGCGCGCCGCGCTCCACTTTCGCCAACGCAGCGCCCCGCGCGTTCCCTCCATGTCGCCGCCGCCGTGCGTTCCGCTCCGCGCCGGTCTCCTTCCGCTCCGCCGGGTTCTCCGTCCGGTGGCGTCCCCGCTCCGACGCCCGCAAGGTGTTCGACAAAATTCCCGCAAGACCCCGGCGTCACATTTTTGTCCGAGTTGTCCACCCTTCGTGGTGCTGCCCCGTGCGCGCGCCCCTTCCGGTGTCCGTTGTGTCGTGGCCCTGAAGACTAGATGCGACAAGTGCGCCACCGACCCCGAAGCCGGCGCTCCGAACAACAACCACCCGGACGACTACCCGCCCACTTCCACAACACCGACAAACGACGATGCCCCGGTTCCGCGACGACTACTTCCACGACAACGACTACTTCCTCTACGGACCGAAGACGTCGGTTTCGAACCCTATCTCTCCCGATCCAACGTGCGAACCCAAACCCTAACCCTAAACCTATTTTATTAAATGTCATCTATCTTATGCATATCGCATCATACTTGCATGTGTTGCATCTCTTGGGTTTGCGGGTGTAGTAAATCACCTAATTAATAAATATGGAATGTGTGGGGCAAATCAATATATGTATTGCCCCATTCCATTTAATTTGACTAGATCATCTTTGCCATGTCTTGCCATGTGAATGAACATTTAATTTGTGGGGTAGATAAATAACTTTAACATTAATATTAATTGTCGGAATCCCGGTTCCGCTTAATTTGGATTAAATGCATCTCGCAATGCATCTTGCCATGTCATGCATCATGCTCATATGATCATGCTGGATCTTTTGCCGTAGTTGTAAAATGCATCTTTTACGCTTTCCAGTGTTTGTTGCTTCTTCGCGGATACGACGTTGAGATGTGTGAGCAACGACAAGATCTGCTTCCTTGCGGGATTCCAGGCAAGCAAAGTTTGCTTGTTTACCTATACATTGTCTTTCATTCCTGCCGTTGATCTCTGCTACCCTAGTATTCGATTCTTATCGCGATCCCATCACATGTTTATCCTGCAGCCCATACAGCTTTATCCCCACAACCTAATACCCGTTGCATGTTTATCTGTTGGCCTTGCGAGTCGTAGCGCATGCTTAGAGTTGTTTGTGCGAGTCGTCTGTTGGTCTTATGTTTCATCTGTTTAGTATGTTAGAATTATTCTATCTTAATAAAATGTTGTATTATATTGGGGTATTATAATTAAATGATAAGGCACCAGGCGGAAGGCCTTGCGAGGTGTTTTGTTCTGCTCAGTGTCGACCTAGGAACTGAGATTTTGTCCTCGGATCCAATTTTGAGCGCACTAACCACTTGTGGGAGGCCCAATGGAGCACCCCTCGACTTTGAACGGACCTACAGCTTGTCCATGTGCCGCAACTAGTTCGGGTTTTCCATTTGCTCATATCCATGTGCATGATGATGATGATTGATGAGAGGTTACATGATACGGGGGGTCATATAGGGGTGGTGCGCGCGAAGCGGACAGTTCCTACTGTGGTTTGAGCCGCATGGCGCGTGGACACAAACTAATGAGTCCGCAATTGAGATTCGGCCGGACTCTTGACGCGGGTAACAACTCATATGGGTGGCACTTGGACTTGTTGTAGTGAAGGAATAAGTCGTGTTGAGAAGCCCTGATGCTTGCTTGGGTTGATCATGCGAGTATGGGTACAGTAGTGCACCCCTGCAGGGTATAATCTTATCGATGAGCCGTGTCCACGGTTATGGACGACTTTGGTGATGATGCTGGCTAACAAGATCTAGACAACTTGCACCTAATTAATTTTAATTAATTTGATTAGTAATATAGAATTACTTTCACAATAAATTATAAATAAAAAATGTTCAACGTGTGAGTTTCCCGAATTGCTTCCTCATATTTGGTTGAGGGGGTTAATTCGAGAATGGGTTATGTTTGGTGTTAGTGGTAGATGTTTATCTTATACGCTCTCTTATCCCTCTCTGATTAGACGGAAGTTGTAGCGTGTCTCTTTAGGTTGCTAGTGCTGCTGCCGCTAAGTACACCTCCCCTATATTTTGGGAGATGGTGTAGAAAGTAGGCAAGTCGGTTTTGCTTGCCAGGGAGTGCCCTGACCCTCTTTTGGGATGTGCTTTATGTGCAGTCAACAGGTTTGAAGTCTGACGACGTTAGCTTGGGAATCCCTCCGGCTTGGCTGGGCAGGGATATGTCGCCATCGCTTATCTTCGGGACTCTTAGTCCAATTTGCATCTTATCCTTAGATGGATACTATTCTGCTTCCGCTGTCTTTTGAATCTTTGTATTGTATCATTTGTATCTTGACTCGTTCGAGTCGTTGTTGTAATTTATCTTCTGTTGTATTTGTGGATGTATCGAAATTGTTGTAATGTTATCACAATTCCACCCACATAATGCGCATGTTTCGGCGTGCACATTATGTCTGGTGGGCGACCTAAAATCGTTATTATGCGGATTTCGGCGGGAACGCTTAAATCTACATAGTACCGATTTTAGGGCGTCACACCACTCTTATGGAGATGAAACCCAAAAGAACCTCGTTGGGGCGTAACCCTCTTAGCGACGCGCCATATCGGAACCCGGGTGTGGTGTCAAATGGGCAAGGGCCGGGCCGCCACCCCCTTGGTGGCGTGCCGTATCTTGATCTGGATACGGTGATAAGTGAGCACGGATCGGGTCGTCGCATCCTTAGTGGCGCGCTGCATCAACGCCCGGGTGTAGTGAAAAATGAGCAAGGGTCTTCGCATTTGACTCGACGAGTGCGGAGGGTAAGGAAGTTAGCCGAGCCTAGGAGGATCCGCTTAGGTAGCTGGAACGTTGGGTCCTTGACGGGCAAGTTACGGGAGTTAGTTGATACAGCGATAAGGAGGCGTGTTGATGTCCTATGCGTCCAAGAGACCAAATGGAAGGGACAGAAGGCGAAGGAGGTGGAGGATACCGGCTTTAAGCTATGGTACACGGGGACAACTTCAAACAAAAATGGGGTAGGCATCTTGGTCAACAAGAACCTCAAGGATGGAGTAGTGGACGTCAAGAGGCAAGGGGACCGGATTATCCTAGTCAGGCTGGTTGTTGGGGACTTGGTTCTCAATGTTATCAGCGCGTATGCCCCGCAAGTAGGCCACAATGAGAGCACCAAGAGAGAGTTCTGGGAAGGTCTCGAGGACTTGGTTAGGAGAGTACCTACTGGTGAGAAGCTCTTCATAGGAGGAGACCTCAACGGCCACGTGGGTACATCTAACACAGGTTTTGAAGGGGTGCATGGGGGCTTTGGCTATGGCATCAGGAACCAAGAAGGGGAGGATGTCTTAAGCTTCGCCCTAGCCTACGACATGGTCGTAGCTAACACCCTCTTCAGAAAGAGAGAATCCCACCTAGTGACTTTCAGTAGTGGCCAACACTCTAGCCAGATTGATTTTGTCCTCTCTCGAAGAGAAGATAGACGTGCTTGCCTTGATTGTAAGGCGATACCTGGAGAGAGTGTTGTCCATCAACATAAGTTGGTGGTGGCTGACTTCCGTTTTCGGATTCGTGCCCAGCGGGATAAGCGCCCAAAAGTTGCTAGAACAAAGTGGTGGAAGTTAAAGGGAGAGGCAGCTCAAACTTTTAAGGAGAGGGTTTCTAAGGAGGGCCCTTGGGAGGAAGGAGGCGATGCAAACAATATGTGGATGAGGATGGCGGCTTGCATTCAGAAGATTGCTTCAGAGGAGTTTGGGGTGACCAGGGGAAGTAGAAGGGATGCTAAGGATACCTGGTGGTGGAACGCTGAGGTCCAGAAGGCTATTAAGGAGAAGAAAGACTGTTTCAAACGTCTATACCTGGACAGGAGCGCAACCAACATGGAGTTATACAAGGGGGCAAAGAAGGCCGCAAAGCGAGCGGTGAGCGAGGCAAGGGGTCGGGCGTATGAGGACGTCTACAAGCGGCTAAACACGAAAGAAGGCGAAAGGGACATCTATAAGATGGCGAAGACGAGAGAAAGGAAGACGAGAGACGTCAACCAAGTCAAATGCATAAAGGACGGAGCAGATCAACTCCTCATGAAGGACGAAGAGATCAAGCGTAGATGGCGGGAGTACTTCGACGACCTGTTCAATGGAGAGAATGAGAGCTCTACCATGGAGCTAGACGATTCCTCCGATGATACCAACCGACGCTTTGTGCGGCGTATCCAGGAGGCTGAGGTTAGGGAGGCTTTGAAGAGGATGAAAGGAGGCAAGGCAATGGGCCCTGATGGTATCCCCATCGAGGTGTGGAGAGGCCTCGGAGACATAGCGATAGTATGGCTAACTAAACTTTTCAACCTCATTTTTCGGACAAACAAGATGCCCGAAGAATGGAGGCGGAGTACATTAGTGCCAATCTTTAAGAACAAGGGGGATGTTGAAAGTTGCACTAATTACCATGGGATCAAGTTGATGAGCCATACAATGAAGCTATGGGAGAGAGTCATCGAGCACCGTTTAAGAAGATTGACAAGCGTGACCAAAAATCAATTTGGTTTCATGCCTGGGAGGTCTACCATGGAAGCCATCTTCTTGGTACGACAACTTATGGAGAGATACAGGGAGAAGAAGAAGGATCTTCATATGGTGTTCATTGACTTGGAGAAGGCGTATGATAAGATACCACGGAATGTCATGTGGTGGTCCTTAGAGAAACACAAAGTCCCAACAAAGTACATTACCCTCATTAAGGATATGTATGATAGTGTTGTGACAAGTGTTCGAACAAGTGATGGCGACACCGATGACTTTCCAATTAAAATAGGACTGCACCAGGGGTCAGCTTTGAGCCCTTATCTCTTTACTTTGGTGATGGATGAGGTCACAGGGGATATACAAGGAGATATCCCATGGTGTATGCTCTTTGCGGATGATGTGGTGCTAATTGATGATAGTCGGGCGGGGGTTAATAGAAAATTAGACCTATGGAGACGGACTCTAGAATCGAAAGGTTTTAGGCTTAGTAGAACCAAAACTGAGTACATGAGATGCAGTTTCAGTACCACTAGGCACGAGGAGGAAGAGGTTAGGCTTGATGGACAGGTGGTACCTGAGAAAGACACCTTCCGATATTTGGGGTCTATACTCCAGAAGGATGGTGACATCGATGAAGATGTGAGTCATCGAATCAAAGCTGGTTGGATGAAGTGGCGCCAAGCTTCTGGCGTCCTCTGTGATAGGAGAGTGCCACAAAAGCTAAAAGGCAAGTTCTATAGGACGGCGATTCGACCTGCGATGTTGTATGGCGCAGAATGTTGGCCGACCAAGAGACGACATATCCAACAGTTAGGTGTAGCGGAGATGCGCATGTTGAGATGGATATGTGGCCACACAAGAAAGGACCGGGTTAGGAATGATGATATACGTGAGAGAGTTGGGGTAGCACCGATTGAAGAGAAGGTTGTCCAACACCGTCTAAGATGGTTTGGTCATATAGAACGTAGACCTCCGGAGGCGCCATTGCATACCGGACGGATAAAGCGGGATGAGAATGTTAAGAGGGGTCGTGGTAGGCCAAACTTGACATGGGAGGAGTCTGTTAAGAGAGATCTGAAGGATTGGAATATCACCAAAGAACTAGCCATGGATAGGGCTGCGTGGAAGTTAGCTATCCATGTGCCAGAACCATGACCTGGTTTCGAGATCTTATGAGTTTCAACTCTAGCCTACCCCAACTTGTTTGGGAAAAAAGACTTTGTTGTTGTTGTTGTTGTTGTTGTTGTTGTATGACTTTCTAAAAATTTATGGATCACCAAACTAAGATTTTAATAACATTCCACTCATTAGGCCTCACTTGGCTCATACTCCCTCCGTCTTTAAATATAAGACGTTTTAGACATTGCACATGTTGACTAGATACATACACACTTAAATGAGTGAACATGACACACTTAAATGACTGAACATGTACACTAAAACATGTCTACATACATGTAGATACATGTGAATCTAGGCAAAAGCTAAAACATCTTATATTAAAGAACGGAGGGAGTATGTGAGTTTATAAGTCAGTTTTAACTTTGAGATGTCAAACACTGTGCACCGATGAAACATGCGGAATTTATCGAGATATCTCCTAGTCGATAGAAAATTCCAGGGGTTACAGGCTCACATATGCAAGGAACTCAAATAAAAACTGCCATCCATGCGGCATTTCGGCCCTTGACCGGATTTTCTCACATGAACCACTAATACCCAAGATTTCGGTAGGAATACGACCAACCAATCGGGCCTTAGCGTATCCAGAGTTCATGTATGCTGTCAACTTTGATCCAAAAGTGGATATAGGTGCATAAACAGGATGATTAAGTTATGTTTCGAAGGTTTTCAAATCAACAAGAAACACACATCAGAGCAGACGAAAGGAAGCATGGACAAAGTACCTTCTCAACGTTGTTTAGGCTTAACTCAATTAAGCATCCTCCAGATTCTTCCAAAAACTGAGAAACAGCTTCATCGCTGCAAAATTGATTTAGTTGACTGAGGCATGAGGAAGAATATTGCATGTTCTCATTACACAAAAAAATCATGTGCAGATCATTACAAAAACAACATCCATGAACTGAATCATCCTACAATAGAAGACAATAGTTTCAAACCAGGTATTCGTGTTAAGCTGTGCTGATGCCTTAGCTTGTGACAGCGAACATTGGAGAGAATGATAAATATGTCAATAACTCAATATCAACTGATCAGGGGTTAGTATCTTGTACATATTGACATAGTAAACGCCTACACGGGTGGACTCTATATGTCAATAACTCAATATCAACTGATCAGGGGTTATATCTTGTACATATTGACATAGTAAACGCCTACACGGGTGGACTCTCTCCTAGTTCAAAGTTCCGACCCAACTTTTGGGAGACAGGAAACTAGTCAGTACCCCTTATCTCTAAGCTTTTACCACTTGATGTTTCCAGCATCCTAAACTAAACAGTACAATCAACTCTACTGAAACAGGACATCATGACCACCAAACAGGTTGCAGATTCCGCATGCCATCCAGTAGCAAATAAAATCTTGAAAATAGAGCCGAGTAAAAATCATGAATTCACTCCTTATAATCATTTGACGTTATTTAGACACTCACTAAAGTCAATCCAAACCAAATGAGCACATATACAAATTCACCAATTATGTTATGTGCAAATTAGCTTACTGAAAAACATGGGTACATTGATAGTTGAAAAGGAAAGCTAATGAGGTCACATTAAAATATCATATTCACCATCATTTTGAAAGCCAGAAATTCATATAAAAAATCCACCAAACGTAACATGCATCTAAACGGAACTGCAAAAGGATAGAATACCTGAATTTATTCTTTTGAAGCTTTAATTTCTTTACAAGCCGACAGCCATTACGAAGATGTCTCATTGCTGAATCATGCAACCTATTCAAGTTGCAAAGATCTAAAGATGACAACTGGGGGCAGTTCACCCCAATAGTCTTAATGGAAGATGAGGTCAGTTTCCTGCAATAGCACAGCAATAGTAAGTCAAAATGTGCCCTCATATCCCTTCTCTTTATCTGCTCAACATCTCATATTTAACCAAGAAAAACTTGACTTGTCACATTTAATTTTCTGGACACATTGTCGAGCTATCTTCATGGCAGTATATACGTAGATTGTTCCGTTAAGAATGTTAACATCCTCTCAGGTGAATCATAAAGCCCACAAATGACCATTGAGTCACTAACCCCAATTATAACTGAACTAAGGCCAAGACGAAAGTAAGGTAGCAATGCTATTAGCAGCAAGGAAATACCATCTGACAAAACACTGATGGTCTCCTACACATGTGCCCACACACACACAGATGAATCATACTTGAAGGTTGCAAATGCATAAATAAGCATTTGTCAAGCTACTTAACCGAGAAAATACTGATTACGAATTTACAGAGCAGTGAACTAGCATATATTGATCACTATAGTTTTATAGTTCCGTAGCAAATTTTATATTAATGGGACTTCTACTTAAGTTAGAAAAAAATTAAATTAATGGGACTTCTACTTAAGTTAGAACTAGTAGTGACTGCATAGAATTATATTATATGGATAAAATACTCCATGCAATTAAGTAAAAAACAAGTAGCAAACTGCAATCTACTAAGAAAACTATGGTATAAAATACACAATGAAGAAACTATTGTCTATAAGTAGCAAATTGTGAAGACTTACAGGCAACCAGCAAACGCTAACTCCCTTATATTTGAACCATGTATAGGAATGAGCTCATTCACAAATTTGTCACAGACGGACTGTATGCCAGACATTGATAAAACCTCCAGGTGTTTAATTTTCTGCAGAGCAGGAAGAATCACCATAGCATCCACATTTAGGCAGTCATCGATATATAGTTCTCTCAATACTGAATGCAGCCTCTTAGCAAGATTATCAATTCCAGTTGAAGTGAGAAGAGAGCACTCGCTTAAATTTAGCGAACTCAAAGAAGGTGCTGCAGAGATGATTTTTTCTAACCCATTATCAGAAAGTCGGTAATTTCCCATCAGAGATATCTTTCTCAATAATGGCATGCAATTAGGGACCTTGGCCAAGGTAACAGGCAACATGTAATCAGGCATGCATCGTCCAGATAAGTCAAGCTGCAGAACCTTCATTCATGAACAAAACAAAATAAGCCATGGCTTGCCCAAAAATAACGAAGAAGCAAAGTCTATTAGTCAAATACGCATAATCAACACAAACATTTATGTCTTAGTCTGATTTAAGAAGTTCCGCAATGTTGTATCACAACAACAAATTCATATGTTTAGCAAAAGCAGCACACAGCATGATCATTAAACATGAATTGCAAATGTGAAAAGCAGTACCTCTAAGGATTCAGTCACGCATTTCCCAAAAATATTCTCGAAGTCATCCTCATTCAACCACGAACACTCACTGAGCTGCAGTGTCACAGGACTGTCACACAAAAGTTCAGTAAGAAGATGTGTATTCATCTTTCTAGAACGGCACAGTTCCATCAAGAGTTTATGTTTTAGCTCCTCGGATATGCCTGCAAGTGACTCGATACCTTCAGCATGGTTTGCAAGAGTTCGCAAGCATAGGCTTGTAAGTGATGGGACAGGTCGCATTGGAGTTTTCTTATCTTTTAAAGGTGTCCATAAAATGGCCTTATCAGCATTATTGTCTAGTTTAGACGGATTCAACTCCCGAGCTCTCAATTTAGCATCTCTATCATCTATGATCCTCATTGCAGTAGAATATGGACCTGGCCAATCCTGAGTGTCAGCTTGAGGCTCTAACTCTTCTGCATCATCTTCGTCACTATGCACATCTTCATCTGCTTTGAAGAATGCAAATTTGGGGGCCAGCTTAATAGCTCTCTCTCTTGCCGCTTGCCTCCACAGAGGCTCAACAGGAGCATCAACTGCTCTTGAGGTGCTCTGATTTTCTTCAGCAACCAGTGGTTCCAAATCAACCTCATCATTACTTAAGCTGTGAGGCAATAAACCCTCTTCCACAACTATTTTTCCCTTTGCTTTATCATCACTGCTGAACTTCCAGATCCTGGCACTAGCTCGAATACCCACACTCGCAGCAGCAGCACCACAAACATTGCTCCCCAGAAGTAGCTTCTCTTTTCCTTTATCTTTATTTCTAGACTCGTGTCTAAGCAAATCTTCACTGCAATCCATATCCCCATAGGCTTCAACAGCTACAGACATTCCTAAATGGGATGCTGATGAATCAACAATGCCACCTGCTGCCTCATCTGCTGAATCACGCATGTGCATAGACTCCTCACTCGAGAGGTGTTTGTTGCTGTCATTCACCTCTCCAATTCCCCCTTTACCAGCCCTCATAGAGTCATCCCATCTCCCCTCGTCTGTCATATGCGAGCCCATAGACACCATATTTGGTTCAATCACATTGGGAGAAATGGGCAAGTGCACCAGTACCTTCAGTACAGAATCTTCTTTGTCGCTCTCTGAATCAGGTACATAATCCCCCAATGCAGTCAACATGCTGGTACACCCATTTGCCGGTAGTACACAATCTTTGTCAGTGTCGCTCTCTGAATCAGTCACGTAATCCAATGTGCTCTTATGCCGCTTGGCGGTTGCCTCCACGACCTGGTGCAGCATTTCATCATGCACCTTGTCTCCAGACCCAACCCCTCCACACGATCTAACTCCCACCTCCCCACTCATGTCGAGATATGGATCCATCGGCCGCTTCGCGAGGCGGGACGCTGACTGCACGCTTCCCTGAACACTACAACCACCGGTGCCGCCCAAAGCCCTAACCTCGCCGCCATCACTCCTGGGCTCCACATCCTTTTGCGAAGCAGGAGCAGCGGAAGCAAGGGCGGAACCTCGAGGCCTCCCCCTCCTCTTCCCGGCAGCCCCGCCCGATGAAGCACCGTCTGGCACCGAAGACCCCAGCGTGTGGGTGTTTGGGCTCGCGGCGCCGGCTAGGCGCAGGCTGCGGCGAGGCGTCCCCACGCCAGGGGACTTGAGGGACCCGTCGTCAGCAGCTGAGGAGCCGAGGCCGAGAGAGACAGAGGTGGACGGGGACGGCGCTGGTGTCCCCGATAAGCCGCCGGTCTCCATCGGCGCCGCCGGCGGCGGCGGGGACTGCGGGGCGGGGGCGAGGGGGCTCGCGGCCTTGGCCTGCGAGCGGAGGCGGCGCATCGCGAGGGAGAAAGTGGACTGCGCGTTGGATGGAGAGCGGGAGGTATGGAAGGGGAAAAGGGCAGGGAGGCTTGCCGAGGAAGGAGGCGGCTAGGTTTGGGCGGAGTTTTTAATGGGTTTCCTTCCCGCGCGAAACGAGGAGCGGTAGGGTCATCGATGGCGGCGCCGCCTGCAGTTGGGTCATGGGAGCGAGGCTCGAGGGCGCCCTGGACGTGGCCTCGTGGTCGTGGGTGCCCTGAAAATCTATACCATAGCTCCACTATCCTATAACTTGTTTTTATATATGGCACTTGTTTTAGTGTTTTTAGGGCATGGAGTATTTTTCCACTTTTTCAGCTGCCCTATTAGGGCAGCTCTTCTCCAACAAATGGTCTATCACATACCCTATTTTAAACAACTTTCATAAACATTCGAACACATTTATACTAGAACTCGAATTCATGGATCAATTCGACTCATTCGAGCTATGAATCCCGAATTGAGTCTATCGAAAGTTAAGAGCATACGGAGGCGAGGCTATGGGTGGCAGTGCTGAGACCAATTGGTCACCGGAAAGGTCGCCGACGGCGAGTTTGTGCGGTAGTATTCTTCTACAGCGAATTGGAACAACCGGAGCTGCTGCGTGAGGTTCGCACAGAGGAGTGAAGCGAATTGGAACAACCAGAGCTGCTACGTGAGGTTCTCACAGAGGAGGTGACGCAGACGAGGCAAAATTCCCCACGCATATGCACGGGCGAAGCACCTGCACGGTCGGCGAGGCGCGACGAGGCAAAATTCCTCACAGAGAAGGTAAAGCACCTGCAAGGGCGGCGAGGCCGCCTCCGACTCCGCCGCGACGGCGAGCAGAGCGCCGCTCAGGCCGTGGGCGCCGTCCAATCGATCGGCGCCGTCCTCACGATCTGGAAAACTGGAAGCGTTTCCGAGCCGCTCAGGCCGTGGGCGATGTCCAATCGATCGGCGCATCTATGGTCGGGATCTCGTGCAGCAGCTGGCCGCCCGCGATCTTGTGCGTCGGGACAACATCGACGCCAGCGGTTGGTCGCCGTCACGAGAAAGAGGAGGAGGTCCACGCCGTGATCGACGCCCAGGCCCAGCTGCATCCCGGCGGACGCCGTTGTAACGTCCCAGCGTTTAGAAAACCACGGAGGGTAGAAATAGAAATTGTGCATCTGCATTCATGCATCTGAAAACCTGAATAAATTTTCGCAACTCAAAACCCTAAGGTGATCAAAGTTCTCTCATCTCATTGAGTAGGGTTTAGTGCAATTAAGGTGATTGCGGTAAATTTTGACATGACCTTAAGGTATTTTACTTGTCTGAGGAAATTTGAGCAAATTCAAATATTCAAATAATTTGAATTTGAAATAATTGAAAATAAATGATAAGTAAATAATAAACAAGTGTAATTCATAAATTAAATAATTACAAACATAAGTTACAAATAATAAAACGAAAAGAATGGCTTTATTGATTTACAACAATAATACATTTTCTTTACAAATAAACAAATGAAACTCAAATAAATAAGGGATTACATAAGTAAAACCAAAATCCTAAGAAAACTAAATCTTGTAGCTTAATCTTCTCCATCCCAATATTCACCTTCACATAATCTTTCTTTCCTGCAAAATTGAAACAAAGCATAGAAGAATAATAGAAGATAGAATAAAACAAGTAACAAAAAAGGGGAGTATTAGTAAATAGTACTCTCAGAACAACAGTGAAGTGCACTGTTAGTCACATCATCGAGTTAAGACCTAATCAGGTTTAGCATCTGTTCTTAACATAGAATTAAGGCTCAGTACAACATCATGGGCTGGATCAAGTAAAATCCACTTGGCCTCACAAAATAAACACCCAGCATGGACAATACCAAGGACAGCCGAATGGATCAGTTCCAACCAAAAGATCTGGGCAAGCTAGTATGCAGGCAGCTCTCTCACACATGCAAAACCCCACTGCTGTCACCAGCACAGAAGAACTAGGACAGATAAGAGGTAATGCCGTAGCAGCAAGGGAGGCAAAAACCCTTTGGTCACCTCAGCTCAAACACAACACACATCATCCTTATCTATTCATCATCACCCAACCAATTCATCCACCCAACACCTCTAGACCAGATCTCACCTTTGCTAAAAGCAAAGCAAGAAGCAAGCCAGCAGCACCTAGGAGGAAAAGGGCTGAGCATAAGAGGAGGAGAAGGGTTGAGTACAAACCAGGAAGAGAAGGGCAACAGCCACAAGGAGCAGACCGGAGCCCAGGAGGAGGAGGTGAACAACAATTGATCAGGATCTGCACAACCACAAGTGATCCAGGACCTCCACAGCAAACCTACTACCACACACAACAGCCAAAGGTTGATCTCAACACATATAGCTAGTCATGCAAGCAACAGATTATATCGTGGATTAGTTTTCCCTCAGACATGCATAGAAATGCTATGCATGGCTCATCACAGGGAATTCATCAAAGTAAATCAAGCATGCATCAGTTCTTTAAAGATTTTGCCTCAGACTTTTGCATCCTTGGCTAGATAAAACACTACAAGAAACATTTGATCCAATATCAACATCACCTCAGTCTACACGTCATAGATAAGAGGCAACCCCCAATCAATCCATGTATATACATTTGTTCTTACAGTTAGAGCCTCAGCCTATGCATCATAGGCAAGGGGGCAACAAAGAAATCTTATGCCAGCATCAAAAATAGGTCTTAAACAAGAACAACCTCAGCTTATGCATCATTGGCTGAGGTAACATACCATAATTCCTTACTAAAGTAATTAGCTAAGGAACTCAATCCTATATCATCCAGCAACTTGATTAGATATAGACTTGCTGGGCATTAATTCCCTAAGGAAAGAGCACCACAAACACAACCCTAAAATTAATCAAATAGATCATTCATCCATTTAATAATAGTATCATCTTCCTGGAAGAAAAAAAAACCCCAGGAATCAAACATGTTGAGCAATATACCAATGTTCTTAAGTTAACTGAAGAACCTAACTCAGTTAAGGCATTTAGCATCTCTGAACCTTGGAATTCAGAGGAGCAGCCATAGGAATAACTCACAGAGGCAGCAATCGAAGCAAATCAACAAACCCCATCTGCATCTCATCACAATAATTCTAACAGAGCACTTGATAACACTCATTACAAACCACAGTAGCCACATAAGAATTCCATTATCCAATTCGATTGGTCACCACAAGAGCACCAGAGAGGATATTAACCCTAATTCAATAACAACCACTAATCATGGACTGCATCAAGCAACACATAGCACGGCCTCGGGCCCAAATAGTGAAAGAGAGAGAGAAGAGAAGAGGAAGAAGAGAGGGGTGCTTACCAGCGACAGTGCGCAACCACGACGACGTGGTGGGGCAGTGCCCACGCGGCCGCCGCAGCGCAACACGGGGACGACTTCCCCGTGCACCAGAATCACCGGAGGACCGCCGGAGCCAGCACCGAAGCCGACGGCGGAAACCCTAGCGCTGGTAAGAGACACGCGCGGATCGCTGCGGGCAAGTAAACAGGATTTCCGCGGTGGATCTGAGAGAGGAAAGAGAGGCGCGTCGATGGCAAGTGGTGGCAGCGGCGGAGGTCGCCGGAAGCGGCCAGAATCGCCCGACGACGGCGCCGGCGATTTTCAATCGCCAGAGAGAGAGAAAGGGGATCGGGGTGAGAGAGAGGAGTGTGGTCTGGGGGTTGACCGGGTTCGGTCTGAACCGCTCGGTCCAAACCGACCGAGTCACCCCTGGCCCACCAGTCAGTGGGCTTTTCCCTAAATAAAAGCCCAATAAGAAATTCCTGCAAATAATAATAATTAAAAAACATTGAATTAAAATAGAACCATCTATCAAATAACAAATAAATAAATACAAACTCCAAAATTTAAATAGAAATAAGTTTTGAAAATACTCCCTCCGTTCCGTAATCCAAGAGCTATAGTTTTTCTGCACGGTAATTAGCGCACGTTTGTTTTCTATTGAGATGTTGCATGTGGTAGTTAGATTAGATGGAAATAGCGATTAATTTTTCTCGAAAGTTAGCTTAGTGATCAAACAAACTCCATATTTTCATGGATTCCGTCAATTTGTGCACACGGGGAGGCAGCAAAAACAACCGAAGCTCATTCATTTTGAAACAGTTGTCAAAAAACTATAGCTCTTGGATTACGGAACGGAGGGGAGTATTAAGTATTCAAACTACTTATTCCTAATTTTAAACAATATCTTTTAAAATAAGTTTATTTATAAATCCTAGCTTATTTAAAAAGAAAGAATATATCTAATGAAAAAGTCAAGAAAATGAACTCATCTTATTTCATCATGGAAAATAAGTTACAAACTAAATTTTATTTTAAAATATTTCTATAAGGAATTTAATTGTGAGAAATATTGCAAATAAATAAAATAAAAATATTATTCATACATATAAATTAAAATCAAGAAAATAAATTCTATTTCCTTTACTAAATCATATCAATTAAGTTTTTGAAATTATTCCTGTTTTAATTATAAAACCATCTAAAATTTTGAATTCCAAATATTTTTTTATCCTCCAAAGATAATTATTAACTACTCCTGAAGAATTACAAACTAAACAAAATAACACAAATTCTATTAACACTTCAAATATAGAATTTCACCTCAATAAGAATTTAACAAAATAAATTCAATGCATAGCATAGCATTATTATGCATAATAGCATCATTTGCCTCTTTAAACATTGTCTTATGAGACAATGATGTCTTATTTCAGAACCCGAGGTCCCGGGTCAGTCTGAACCTTCACGTTACACCACCTCTCAGCCAGCAGGCAAGTTCATCCCTTTTATTCACGTCCTCTTGAAATATTTGTTAAGAAACTATTTTCAAAATGCTATTATTACATGCATTACAAAAAGGATCGAAAACTTATTTTATAATGATATGACTAAGGTTATCCACCAGTGAGGTGGTAATCTCATATGGCTGGCAGATGGGACCACGGTAAGAATGTTGAGGTGGAGGTTCCATTTGCACGGGAAGGTATCACCTAGGACTTAACAACAAATGTCGCCAGTGATTCTTGTGTCGAATATTACGCGCAACCATAAGATTTGGAATGGGACGGAGAAGTCAGTTGTACCCTTTTCCTCTCGTACACCAACGGATGCATAGTACAAGCCATGCGGTGGTAAATCCGCTCATGAGCTTGAGATGGCTCGGATAATAATCTCACCTTCGGGTTGTGGCTTCTAGCATCTATGAAGGTTGGCTTCAGGACTGATTTGATGCGGTTTCCAAATAGTCAGCAGGCATGAGATGACTGGTTTCCTCTAGCCTGCAACTGAAGTAATGGGGGGTGTGTGGGGATGGTGGAAAGGCGCAGTGATTGGCTTGGATTACTGACTGGGCCCCACACCAAGGAAGTGTGGACGGGAAAGATTCGCCCGGTTGTGCAACAAGGTCTTGATCTCTTATGGGTAAAGCATCGCACCTCTGCAGAGTGTATGAATGTGACATGTTACTCCACATTCCAGGACGGAACGACGAACGCAACAGGAAAGGAGGCTCCTCAAAGCCCTAGCCCTGTGACTCCTGACGGACATAGCTCTTCAGAATAAAAGCAACCTTTGAAGAAATGTTTATAAAAATTGCATTAGCCTACGACAATCCATTGTCTGTGGCTGTAGCTAGTGCATCAAACTTCCCACCTTACCATAATGAACTTGCGGGGTAACGCTGTTACTCACCCTTGCCTTAAACCCTTTCTAGACTTTGAGGCCACAGGAGACGAAGGAGGTTACGACATCTATAACCAAGACAATCTGGTCTACGACGAGCCAGACCTATCAGGTGGAGTCGAAGGCGTCGACTACCTCATCACCTACGGCGGCCAAGAGGAAGAGGCGGAGGATAAATAAAGCAGTGCCCTAGTGTAGTTAGTGAGCCGAGCAACATAGAAACTTTACTAAATAAGTCGCTGAGCTCCATGGTTTTAAGTTTGTGAATACCCTTGTTTGTAAACTCTTAAGTTTACAAATAGAACCTAGTAGTGCGGATCCTCGGTGGACCAAAGAGGATCTTTCTGAATTTGTACACTTTTGGCTTGTAATAATATGTGTATGACCGTTGGACCCATGCAATGTTTCTGTTGTGCCACTCTGATGGTGTGAAATTTGCGGAACGGGTGTTCCGTGAGTTTTACATCGATGTCCTGCGTGCTGCAATCATGCGGTAGCATGGCGGGTCATCACAACCGTCACGAGCGAGAGGAGGAGGCCCAGGCCGGGCGGGGCACGGTAGGCGACGTCGCTGTCTCCGCTTGCCGGCGGTCCGTGCCCGACGGAGCCGTGGCGTCGAGCCCCTAGGGGAGAGGCGGCGCGCGACCATGAGCCCTCTTCTTCTTCGCCGAAGCAGAACGATTGGTGGGAGGCACAAATGCGCGTCCGGGGCGGCGGCGACAGCCAGGGCGGCGGCGGGAGGCATAGATCGCGGCGGATCAGAACGGCTAGTGCGGGCTGATTTTATTTCAGATTGGCGGTTGGTGGCGCGCAGGTGAAATGGGAAAGGATAGGGCACGCATCCGCGCGGCACTCGGTGCCCCAAATATGGGGCAGAGAGGACCAAAATTTTGGGCTGCCCCAAAATAGGACACGACATAGGGCAGCTGTTGGAGACTATTTTTTGCCTTCTCGTGCCGTAAAGGGCATGGAGGCTAAAATAGGTCAGCTGTTAGAGATGCTCTAATATCCCTAATAATAAAAACATGAAGGTTTCTGCTCAAATTTTTGTTGACCCTTTTCTTGGACGGTTTTACCTCTATAAGTTCGGTGATATTACCCACCACTGTCATTGGTAAGTGAAAAAACGTTTCATACTTATTTCCTCCGTCGCGTGGCTCGCTATCTCTGCCGGATGCCATCGTACTTTTGTTCTTTTCTTCTCTCCCTCAGTGCCTTCATTCATTCCCCAAGCTCCTGAGCTCTCCTCCCGCTCAACGCCGCCCTGGTGCTCATGCTCACTATTGGATTGACCTCTGTTGCTGCTGGAGTTGGAGATTGCAGGGGCCATCCTTGCTCGCCGGAGCAAGGGGAGGAGCTCTCTCTCGGGAGGAGGCCGAGTGGTGAGAGATATATGGTGTAGCAGCAAGCAACAGCTCCCCGGCCGAACTAACCAAAACATTTCTTTCCCTATTCTTGCAAGTCCTCGGAAACGGAAGGGCCTGCTCCGCAGCGTGTTTGCAAGTTTGGGAAGAAGATAGGCCGACCGGTAGGGGAAACGATCGAGAGATAAAGAGGATCGAGAACCCCACCCAACGCCAATCCACCTTCTACAAGCGTAGGGACGGCCTCTTCAACAAGGCCAGGGAGAAGAAAATGAAGACGCTCGTATGCGAGTGCACAGGAACCAGTGGCGGCGGCCGTCCGGGATCAAGGAAGAAACCATGAGGATTGTATCTCATGTACGTGGGCATTTGGGCTAGGGTTGGACTCTGGGCGTGGTGGGCTTCTAGCTTGGCTGCCCCTTTAAAACATATTGTACTATTTTTTCTTTTGATTTTCCAGAAAACTAAAATGAGCTTCGGTTGATATGAAGCTAATCACACCCAAGATTTAAATAGTTGGAAATAAAATTATCCAACATTGCCAATGTAAATATTTGGTGAGAGCTCCCATCGATATGATTCGACTAGGAGTCACGCTCGATCTCAACTGGGAGTCATGCTCGATCTCAACTCGGAGTCATGCTCAAGTTGGGTGTAACGCTCGGTCTCAGTCAGGACCGTGCTCCGACTCGATGAGACAAGATATTCTCATGGCTAGGAAGTATAACCTAGCGGTAGGAATCGAACTATAGTCATTTTATGATGCTTCCGCGGTCGACCTCGATAGTGATCTTGTGTTGGGCTGTCGGGTATTTTTTTGTTTGTTTTGCGTATCACAACAACTTGGGTAAAATATTGATTATGAAAAACATGGAAATAGTAATTCTTCAAACTGATCTATTATGCTTGGGGTGTACTTTTCTGAAAATTAAATATCAGTTTGAAAAATTAAATATATTTTTGTGTGTTTTTGGAGTTTTGTACAAAATCATGTAAGAGTAAATATTAAAACAGCTAACCAAACGAATGAAATTCCACGACAGGACCATTTTACCGAAAAACTAAGACGTGTGAAATGACAAAGTAAGTAGAATATAAAGTATATTGTTTTTATCCCGTTACAACGTACGGGTATGTTTACTAGTCATTAGGAAAAGGACCAACGAACCGTTATGTGATGATAAGGGTTAGCTTTTCACTTTATGTGTTTTTTTTTTAATATGTGACAAGTGGCAGTGTGAGAAAGTTTTGGTGGGATTTATTTCTTCTACGTGCGTAGAGTTATGTGGATTTATTTTGAGATTTGTTATTTTAAAATGAAATATTTTAAGAACTGTTTATCCGAATTACAAACCGTTTTCACTTTTGATTTTTCCGCGTCAAAATCTTCAAAACTAGATCCCATGGTGATAGGTTTTGACAAACTTTTTTTTGTGCTTTGAAACATGTATAGTTCGTACAACCTGAGTGTAGTTATACGTACAATCTGGTATGTGTAGTTGTACGTACAACCTGTTATTTGTAGTTGTACGTGTAGTTGTATGTACAACCTAAGTATGTTTAGTTGTATGTATAATATGATATATGTATTTGTACAGCATAATCTGTATAGTTGCACGTAAAACCTGACCCGAATAGTTTTAAATATAACCTAATATGTGTTGTAGCGTACCACCTGTGTATATTATTTTTTACATTGTTGTACGGAATTTTATCCGGATACAGATGTGTAAATATGTGCACAGGAATCTTTGTATAGAGCATTCGATTGTACACGAGGCTAGCTTTGCTACCATTGTTGTGCAACCAGCTTCCAGCGTGCGGAGAGTATATATGATCGCATAGAGGCTACATACGAGCGGTGCGCGCGTACGATCGTGTGCGGCCGGCGTGCGGAGGGCGTCCTAAGCTGGGTGGCTGCTAATCACGCACGCACGGTGCCAGAAATAGGCCTTCACAAAGGCTTTGGAAATTCTTAAAAAAAGCCTTCCCTTCGCGAAGGTATATGGTCACGCGATGCTGAGTTGACACATGTCGAAATTTCGTTCGCTCTGGCTCCCACCTCTTCTCCCTGCATGACAAGTGACGGCTATCTGGTGGTGCACATAGTGTTGTTTGCGCATTTATTTTAAGATTCATTTTTTTAAAATGAAATATCTTGAAAACCGTTTATCCGAATTACGAACCATTTTCACTTTTGAACTCCTCACGCCGAGATCTTTCAAACTAGATTCATTGTCGATAGGTTTCGACAAATTTTTTTTTTACTTTGGATTGTGTATAGTTCGTACAACCTGATATGTGTATTTGTACGTCCAACTGAATCTGAGTGTAGTTGTACTACAACCTGATCTGTATAACCTGATGTGTTTAATTGTACGTTTCAGTCTGATCTGTAGAACCTATTATGTGTAGTTGTACGTCCTAATCTGTACAACCTGTTGTTTATAATTGTACGTTTGACTAGTCTGTACAACCTAATCTGAGTTATACAACCTGATCTGTACCACATGCTCTATATAGTTGTACGTCTAAGTCTGTTTAGTTGTACGTACAACCTGAATCTGATTAGTTGTACGACTGAGTCTGTCTAGTTGTATGTTTTAGTCTGTGTAGATGTACGTACAAGCTAAATTTATGTAGTTGTACATATATAGAATCCGAGTATCTGTGTACTATCAATATTTTTTGTAACTAAATCTCATGTACTATGTATTTTTTTGATGATGTACATGGTCAGACGTAGTACACCCGTAAGAGGAGTCGCAAGGCTTTCGTTTCGGTCTCATACAAAAGCAGAAAATGATGAGTACAACAGCATAAAGGGATGCGTAGAGCTGTCTGCCTAGGCTGGCTTCGTACAGACGTATGATTATTATCCTTCAACCGGGTTATTCTATTCCACTTCTAGATAGAGAAAAAAACGAAAGTAGAATAAATGAAAAAAGACATAGTTTGGAAGTAAGACCCTTTTATTTTATAATACTCTCTTGCAAAAAAGAGGTCGTTTTAAACTTTTAACAAGTGTAATTGTGAGTACGCGGCCGGTGCGCAGGTGCATGCTAGCTATGACGGGCGTGGGAGCTTCCACGTGGCGGCAGTACACTCGTGCGTGGATGACCGATCGACCTTCACAAAGGCTTGCCTTTAGATAGAGATACCCGAAGGCTTTCCTTCTTCTAGCGATACCCGGGTGCCCTCGGTGGGTTCAGCCTATACTGGCCATGGGCCAGGCCTGATAAATCTTACGGGAAAATTTCAGCCTCAGGCTCATCCGACTTTCAGCCTATATTTCAGACCTAACCCCGGTCCGGTAAACCTCATCAGTTTTCCGGCCTCGGACAAGCCTCTTCGTAAAACATCATCATCCGACCTTCAAGTTGAAATCTCAGTCCCAACTCTCAAACCCGATCCACGAACAAGCACAGGACCTAGGCTCTGTTTGTTTGAGATTCTGCTTCTACTTTTGGGTCCAAAATCGGAAGGCCAAACAAACACCCTTCAATGGAAAAGCACTTTAGAGAAGTGTTGCGCTTAATCTATAGTATCTAAATGGGAGCAACCCACTAAAGGTATTCTCTTAACATGCAAGCTATCCACCTCATCAAGCATCTAATTCGTCCACACCATCTAACAATTGGTCCACAACTCCACATCATCCATTGCACAACTACATTACTTCGTTAGGAGATGAAAAGGTTCGTTGTGTTCTCCCTTCCTACTTTGACTTCTCCATAACTCCCTCTCCCTGGCTTGGTAACTGATGATGGAGTGAATGATGCGTGTTGCCCTTCAACACAACTAAAGCTTATTACTAGCTCTATTACTTTTTTTTGAGGGGGGCTCTATTACTACTCCACCTATATGTCATTGTGTCACTTTTCTTTTTCATGATCTTTGTAACCACCGGCATCGCCTGAAAAATAAATAGACAAATGACACATTGTCTTCTCTCTTCCCCATGATGTCCCACTCTCCTCATCTCCCCCATGATCTCCACGGGAATTAACTGTACATGAATTCATTGACTTCTCAAATTTCCATTCAAAGGTCACACATATCTTTTCTCCTTCCATGCATCTTCTTTCCGGCCCCTTCCTATATAGCAGGCTATTATATCCCTATATGATGAATCCCTCCTCATCCTAGGCGTCACAAAACAGAAAAACTGCTTCTCCTTCACCAGCATGCACAGACCGTTCCCTTGCCATCACAGGCTCACAACCATTGTTCTACCAGGTGATATTGCCTCCTCATCTGCAAGGATTACAAATTTGTGAGACTGATTCAAAAAGCATATTCCTCCCTCTTCCGTTCTTCAGATGGGCTCCCAAACTGCAGAGCGAGATTGACTGCAAGACCCTACAGTAAGTATATTTCTCCCCGTGCTTTTTTTTTTGTTTCAGTGTGACAACGGAGATTTTAATATTGCAGGATGATAAGTTGTGGAATATATCACCTCAAGTCCTCCTGTAGAGTTCATTCCTCTCCCATGATGTGTACATGTTTGGCATATGGCATCTCTAACTTTTATGGCTCTATTTGATATCTTTGATTGTACTCAAGGGTTGATCTGTAGCAAAAGACTTCAACAAGAAATTAGACACTAGGATTCAGGTGAATAAACAAAACAACCTTTTGCAGACAGAAGGTATCCATCCCTCAATGTATACAGATAGTACACAATTTTTTAACTGGTCTTACTTGCGTATATGTATCCTCGCAGGTCATCAAGTACAATTGTTTGTCTTTGCACTGGGTATCATAACTTCAAAGCGGCATATTCAGACTTTGGTCTATTTTGGATTACTCTTCACAGGCGTGACCTTTGCCAACTCTAAGCATGCTCATGTACATAGTGAGGAACCAGCCATAATTTGCATGCATTTGACTGTACAATTTTACCACATGCAGACAAGCTGAAAAGATGCAGTTAAGTTTCACAAGCAGACATCGTATTACTGGTGTTCAGCTCATATAATGTTCTAAAAAAGATATTGCTTCAATATTTTTTGACATGTCTCCTGGAAAGCTCGGAAACAGTGTTTATTAGAAAAACCGTACTGATGTATAACATATATTTATTGAGTTTTGGTTTACAGGGTACAAGAGGATTGGACCAAATAACTAAAAGAAGAGGCTCATAAATGGTAGCTAACGGATAGAGCTTACTGATGCACATTCATTTTTTATATCAATTTTTCAAGACCAGCAGGAATTCTTCTTTAGATCTATTGAATATCAGATAGTAGTTAAATTTTTCATACTATGATGACACTAATATACATTTTTATCGATCCTTTTGGGTTCTTCCATGATTCCGATTCCTTGCAGCTTGAAGATTCAAGATTGTAATGTGTTGCTCATAGACTGTTATACGAATTCACTTCCCATTCATTCATTATAGAATATTAATTTCATGGATATGAAAAATAAACATTTACTCTTATTTGTATAGGGTTGTATTGTATGCTTTAGTCATGTTGTTGCCTCAATGCAAATATTACAAAATGAACTTAGAAGTCAGAACATGCATATGCCAGTTAGCTTCGAAGCATTGTGTGAGCACCTAATTGCAGAACTTTCAAATATATGTATGGTCGTCATGCCATCGGCTCCTTGCATCCCAGCAGTGATAATTGCTTCTTTGCACAGAGCAAATAGCACTTTCCCTTTATGAAGTATGTACCTACTATAAAGTTACAAAATCAAAGGACATATTTATTCATTTACTTCCCGAAACTTCATGTCAAATGTGCACGGAAGAGTTAGGCGCAATTAGCCTGCTATTATATGGATTTCACACAACCTGTAGTTAAAATGGCTTATAGATCTGTTGTAGCACTTCTAATTTGAATTTTTCCATTAAATGTTCCGCAGCAACGCGCGGAGAATTATCTAGTTACACTAGTAATCAAGCACGTGCACATGCACGTTATTACAATTTCATGTAATCAGAAATATGTGGAAGTATAATGTGATAAATTACAACAAGTTTTTTTCTGTCTCTGACAGGATCATGCAAATCGATAAATTGCATAAAATCAGTTACCACCATCACTTTGATTTTTTTTTTGTGAAGTACAAAGATATCCAAGTTTTCATGAGAAAACATATGTTATATACACAATTAAAACCTTGTCTCTATACTAACCATTTTGGTTATACTGAGTCTACATAACTACAATGGGGATAACTTGTATCAGTTTACAAAAGTGAAATTCTTATACATTTGAAACTTACATCATACAAACCTATCAAATTTGATCCCCAACCAAGAGATTTGTTTCAGAATGTTGGCCTCCTCTGTATTGCAAGATCTTCGCATGGCTCGCCACGACTGGGTGCTATTGGACTGCAGAGCCGCTGCAACGACATGGCCTCCCCAATCAGAAAATAATAAATTAATTATCTCATATTTAAGACTTAGAAACAGAGAACATTTGAAAAATATCAACGTTGCAAGATCAAGCGATGTCAACATGTGCCCAACATCTTCTAGCAAAAGAAAAATTAAAGAACAAATGTGCTCGTGTTTGTCTGATCCTCCTAGAACACATTCAGAGTTAACTCCAAAGTTGAAATGCCTGTTTATTATCGACATCATTTTTTTTAGACGGAAGCCCGCCAGCGCGGTTTCAATATATTAAGAGGAATCCGGGACAAATGCTGGTTTGGATTACTGGAGTTACAGACATAAACAAGAAAGAAAAGCAAGAACTACAACAAGGAAGAAAAACAACGTGACACTAAACAACAACCCCGTATAGGAGGACTTCGCATCCCATTTTTGGAAGCAGTTGCATGAATCACTAGGAACTAGATTGGAATTCAGTACGGCATTTCATCCGCAAACGGACGGTCAGACTGAAAGAGTAAATCAAATTTTAGAAGATATGTTAATAGCGTGTGCGCTTGATTATGGGTCTAGTTGGGATGACAATCTACCCTATGCCGAGTTCTCCTACAATAACAGTTACCAAGCTAGCATTGAGATGGCACCATTTGAGGCTTTATATGGGAAGAAATGCACAACCCCATTGTTGTGGAGTGGTGTAGGAGAACGAAGTTTCTTTGGACCTGATATAATCCAAGAAGCTGAAGAGAAGGTCAGATTAATTAAAGATAGATTGAAGGTAGCACAATCACGCCAGAAAAGCTACGCGGATTCTAAACGTAGAGAAGTCGCCTACGAGGTGGGCGATAGAACCTATCTTAGAGTGTCGCCACTCAGGGGTCTGAAGAGGTTTGGAATTAAAGGAAAATTAGCACCTCGGTTTATTGGACCTTTTAAAATTCTGTCTCGTAAGGATGAGGTGGCATATGAGTTAGAACTACCAGAAGCTCTCTCTGCGGTTCATAATGTGTTCCATGTCAGTCAATTGAAGAAATGTCACCCCGAGATGATGGGAGTTCCCTTAAAGGATACAGTACCCCTTGAAGAAGTACAATTGGAGAGTGACCTGACCTACGAAGAGAAACCCATCAAGATATTGCAGACCGTAGAAAGAGTCACCCGTACCAAAACCATCAAGTTTTGTAAAGTCCAATGGAACCATCACACCGAGGAAGAAGCCACCTGGGAACGAGAGGATGACCTCCGAGAAGACCATCCACACCTATTTGCTGATCTTTCTGAAGCTCGAGGGCGAGCTTCCTCTTAAGGGGGTTAGTCTGTAACATCCCAAATTTTGCAAAAATTTAAAACTTTGCATTCAAGCATCATTCATCATTAGGCATAAAACTACATCACAAAAATATTAAATAAGACTTCAAATTATAAATTTGAATAAACTATAATTCCATAAAGTGTTTACTTAAAACTCCTTAAATAAATAAAATATTATCAATTTATTTATGGGTAAGTATAATGTCAAAAAGTCCCATTTTTAATAACCTTTCCAAAACATATTTTTATGAATTTTTCTGAAATGTTTTGAATAGGTTTAAAAATCATATTTAAAATCAGTGTTTAAAAACAGGAAATAATTCTTTTAAAAAGAAAAGGAAATCGGGCTGGCCCGTTGGCTATCTGCCACGCACGCGTAGAATACCAGCCCGCCAGCGGCCCAGCGCCCCACGCTCCCGCTCGCAGTCGCTGACAGGTGGGACCCACCTGTCATCACCCCCGCGGAAACGTTCGTCCCCAAATCACGCCCCGCGCGTCTCCGGCGACTCGCGCCGCCCGCGTTAGGTCAACGCGTCCTGCACCGTTGGATCTAGATCCAACGGATCCGTTTTAATTTTTATTTCGTCTCTGCTATTGATCTGGCTCGTCTGTTTTCATTTAGATCTAACGGCTCTAGATCGCGATCCGCGTCGAACCGGTATGGGCGAATCAGATCGCGCCGCGTGGCCAATTCTTTTTCTATTTTCGAATAAAATTTAGAAATTAAATAAGAAAACTATTAAAACTTGCAAAATTCATAACTTCTAATCTGTAAGTCCAAAATTGATAAACTTTATGTCATTGGAAAGCCCTGCTCATGTAGTTTATTTCTACATCATTTGTTTTTTCCTTTGACAAATTATAAATTGTATAATTATCAGAGGAGTATTTCGGCCATTAAAATAATAACATAAATAATAAAAATGATTTAGAAATAAATTTAATTGTTTTAGGATTTTATTATCTCCCTCTGTCCAGCAATATTAATAAATGGCTTAATTGAAGATTTCATAAAACAATAAAAGTTGTAATTATAGAAATCAAAGTTTTACTATATTATTTTTAAAAATTATTTATTTGATAAATAAAATAAGAAATACCTCGAAATTATATTTCATTCATTTGATGACAGAAAATAAAATTATTAATAAGTAAGTCCTATTATCATAGCATATCATTCATTCATACATGATTGTGTTTGGTGTTGTGTTGGTATTTATTTTATTCATTGTTGTGCTAGATTGTGAAGAAGAGGAGGGACTTGCTTGTGATTGTTACTCTTGCTGTGCTTGTTCCTCCTGTTACCAAGGCAAGTGACATTCATACAATATCCCATATTTTTTATATGCATAAGTAGTATATTTTGACTAGTGTGCATGATAGGGAATTTTGATTTATTTTATAATGCTAAGTTAGTTTGTGTTTTACAAATATCGTAGTAGTGTGTAGCCACCCTTTTCCTAAGCAGCCATGAAAAGATTTTATTAGTTGCTTAGCCATGCTATAACAATGTTTACCATGTTATGGAAATGTTTCTAAGTGTTAAAATCTAAAATACACATCTGGGTGGAATTGGTTGATATGGTTTATGTTGAGTGGCTTTTGGGACTATGCTTGTGGTTGTCATCGCCTAGGATGAATGTCTATTCTACTTAGGGCCATGAGTATGGTGGTTGTTACCCAGAAGTACACTTGTGGATGGCCACCCAGGAACGAAGAGATTACCAAGTCCCTCCAAGTTTAGAAGCTTCCCGTGCAGCCTTTTGACAATGGGCTCTGTCTTGAATGATTAAGTCGTGGGAGTGCAACCTGTCAGCTTGACAAGCAGATGTAGAAATGATAGGTGGAACGAGTCTTGCTAGTATGGTTGCATTCTTCTTTTGAAAGTTCTTGTCTCAATTCTCTCCTTTCCATAATACACTCCGCGTGTATAGGATTCCTCGGACAAATTGAGTCTAAAGGTGAAAGTGCACAACCTCTGCAGAGTCGACAATCTGAGTTCTCAGCCGTGTCCCCGGAAATGGACTACTTCGAGCAACTGGACAAGGATGGGCAGAAGAATCTCAACACTGTTTTCATAAAGTAAATTTGACTAAGGAAAGAATTGTTGGTGCATTTGGGCTTTATCCCTTGGTGCCAAGTTTTCGAGAAATAAAAGTGTTTTACAAAATGATAGGAGAAAACTTGCTTTCTGCAAATAGCCTTCCACCCCACCAAGCCAAATATGCATATAGATTTTAGACTTGCCAATATATATCCACCATAGTCACTTGCCAATACATCATTGTATTGACCTCCTTCGGGGGCTGCATATTCCAAGGTGCTGGTAATTCTGATGCTGAATGAATTTGGCTCGAGTCTACACCCAACATGACTGCACGTGGCGCATGCTTGAAGATGAGGCTCAATGTTATTTCGCTTTCGCTGTGAACTCTGAACTTTAGCTAGCCTACATGGCTATGAAATTTGTAATAAAGCCATATTTGGCTATTATTTTTGGATCTCGTTGTAGCAATTTTAATACTTATGCAATGGAACTTTATATTTTTACTGTGGTGCTGGCAGTGATCCAGGGACTAGCACATAACACAGGTGTTCCAACTTTAATAAAAGTTGGGGTGCTACAAAATGGTATCAGAGCAAAGTGTTGCCTGTAGGTTCGAGCCCCTAGGATTGGTTAAGCCCTTTTTGGTCATAATGTTACCATCTTTGAAGTATGTTGGATTCTAACGGCATGGTGGGATGAAGCGGCCCGGGACAAACTTTACATGTCCACGTACATGAGACCTGTTCCACAATATAAGTGGCTGGCCGGGTGTCTGTCTCTCTCACTATAGTGAAAAATCCAATTTACGAAGAGTTGTTAATATCTGTTGATCACCTTAGGATTTTTGACTTAGTATCCTTCTAAATTAATAATACACACCATGATTAGTACTTCCTCATCTTATGCAATTCTTGTTTTTAATTTCCTTTCTTTCCTACCTAAAGGATGACGAGCTTTCACTTCACCACCGCGGAGGACTTCGAGAACACCCGTTTTGGCTGTTACCTTCTCGACATCGGCGAGAAGATAGGGTTACCACTACCCCAAGTAAAGGGCTTCATTCTGAAGAAGTTTAACAAAGAGGGTTGCTGGGGAATAAAAGCAACACAGCCAGGACGTGGAGAGGAGCCCCCACTGGAGATCAAAATGGTTAGTGACTCCAAAGACAAAGGACTCAATCTAGTCATGCAAGATTTGATTGGGCGCCTCTACGGACGCTACAGCACAGAGTTGAGGGGCCACTACTCCATTTTCTTTGGAAGGAGAAACGAGGATGGAGAACCTTACCTGTATGATGTCGGAGAAAGAGGCAAGGCAAAACCCCTTAGCCTTTATTTCCAGGAGCTGGAAATCCTTGTCACCGAACTATATGAAGATCGACGCACCGAGCTCCTGAAGAACGATGAGTTATGTGCCTTACTTAAGGAGAACGAAGAGAAGGTGAAGGTTCAAGAGGAAGTGACTAAGGCACAGGAAGAGAGATTCGCTGCACAAGAGGAGAAGTACAGGAGACAAGAGAAAAGAGTTCAAGAGAAGAACAAGACTATCAGGGAACAAAAGGCAGAACTCGAGAGCAATGAAGTCGAGTTCGAGGCTGATAGTGACTTGATCAAAAGGCTTCGTACTGAGAAGAGAGAGCTGCAAGAGAAGAACCTTGCCCTGGAGAAAGAAGTAAAGGAACTCAAGGATGTACTCGCCAATGAAGGAATCGAGATTCAAGAAATTGAAGAGGAGGAAGAGGACATGGTCGAGTAGTTAGTTAGTGAGACTACCATTTATCATACACCACATTGTTTTGGTCTTGTATTGACCTACCAACATGTGGTAAGGCAGTACATTCCCTTGTATCCTCGGAACCTCGCGAGTTTATTTTCCAAACTTTTATATCGCTTTCCTTAAACCAAAGGTTTTGATTTGTTTGCTGATTGTTTTTATAAGTGGTGTGTTGTTGATGGTGTGCTTGACTGGATTGTTTTGTGCATGGGTAGGATTCCTCCTTATAGTTCTATCTATCTTTTACTCATCCCTGCAAAAACCCCACAGATGCCTCCACGTCGTGATACCGACAACAGCGAAACTATGCAACAGCTGATGGGAGCTCAAGCCCAACTGATGACTATGATGACCCAGTTCATTGCAGCAACCAACAACAATAACAACCATCCACCACCACCCCCACCTCCAGTGGACAGACTTGCAAGATTTCTCAGGCTTAGACCTAATAAGTTCTCCTCTGCTACTGAACCCATAGTGGCGGATGACTGGCTCCGTTCAGTCAACAAGGACTTAGTAACCTGTGAGTGTTCTGAGGCAGAAAAGGTGAGGTTCACTGCTCACCTATTGGAAGGACCTGCTGCCATGTGGTGGGAGACCTATCAAGTGACCCATCCCTTGGATGGCATGACTTGGGATGCGTTCAAGGATGGTTTCCGCAATGCTCACATCTCCTCTGGCATAATGAATCCGAAGAAGGAGGAATTTCGTAGCTTGAGGCAGGGAGGTAGAACTCTGAAGGAGTATATGGATGACTTCTGTACACTATCAAGGTACGCACCAGAATACATCGACACTGATGCTAAGAGGAAGGACAAATTCCTTAATGGACTTCGGGGAGAACTAAAGATAACTTTGTCTGTGGCATATGCTCCTAACTATCAGATTCTGCTGGATCAGGCAATCACCCTGGACAATAACATCAGAAAGGAAGAGAATAGGAAGAGGAAGTTTGGTGCAAGTAAAGGTAACACTGAAGGGACTCACAAGAAACCACACACCTCAGAAGTCAGTGGCCATAAACCCTGAAACTACTCCAACAATGGTAGTGGCCAAAGGCATCATGGTCATAACCACAATGGAGGGTACAAAGGAAATAATGGTGGGTTCAAGGGAAACCATCACCATGGCCAAAACCATGGGAATGGTAATCCCCGTCCTAACTACGAAGGAAAGAAAGACTTGTCTAATGTGACTTGCTTCAAGTGCAAGAAGACAGGACACTATGCAACTGAATGCCCAGAAAAGAAGGCTGATGAAAATTCCAAGCCCAATCCTTTCCAGAAAGGGCAAGTAAATCACCTCAACGTGGAAGAAGTTCATGATGAACCTGATGCTGTGATTGGTAAGTTCCTGCTCAATTCTTTTCCAGCATTGGTCTTATTTGAAACTGGAGCTTCGCATTCATTCATATCAAGAGCTTTTGTAAACAAACATGGGTTAGCCGAGGAAAGCTTAGGAAAACCTATTAGAGTGAGTTCACCTGGGGGTGAGATGATAGTAAATTCGGGCTGTAGGCAGTTAGAATTAAGGATTGGAAAATATCTTTTTCCAGCAGACTTAGTCATCCTAGAAACCCAAGGTTTGGATGTTATCATCGGAATGGATTGGATGACCCGTTTTGAAGGAATCATAGACTGTGCAAACAGAGCTATCACCCTCATCACACCAGAAAAACAAAAGATTAAATTCAGATCAACTTTCGAACTTAAGAAAGTTAGGCTAAATTCTCTTAAGGGGGTTAGCCTTGGTGATGTCCTGATTGTCCAAGAGTACCCAGATGTATTCCCAGAAGAATTACCGGGAATGCCACCTGATAGAGATGTGGAATTTCTCATTGAACTAAAACCGGGTACCGGACCAATAGCCAAGAGACCTTACCCAATGGTCGTCGATGAACTGAAAGAACTCAAGAAGCAGCTAGAGGATCACCTTATGAAAGGATTTATCCGTCCAAGTTCTTCGCCCTGGGGAGCGCCAGTTCTTTTTGTCAAAAAGAAAGATCAAACCCAGAGACTAGTCACGGACTACAGAGATATAAATGAACACACTATCAAGAACAAGTATCCGTTACCCAAGATAAATGAATTATTTGATCAACTGAAAGGTGCATGTGTGTTCTCCAAGATTGATCTTCGACCAGGTTATCTCCAAATGAAGGTTAGAGAGATGGATATACCAAAGACATCGTTTGTTACAAGATATGGCTCTTATGAGTATACAGTAATGCCATTTGGATTAACCAATGCTCCAGCTTATTTCATGAATATGATGAATAAAGTGTTCATGGATTTTCTGGATAAGTTTGTGGTAGTGTTCATAGATGACATTCTGATCTACTCCGTGAGTCACAAAGAACATGAAGAGCATTTGCGCCTAGTATTGCAGAGACTACGTGAACATAAGTTATATGTCAAATTCAACAAGTGTGAATTTTGGTTGGAACAAGTCGCATTCCTAGGACACATAGTATCCAAGGAGGGTATAGCAGTGGATTCTGAAAAGGTTTCAGTTGTAACCAATTGGGAGCCACCAAAGAATGTTGGAGAATTACGAAGTTTTCTTGGTCTAGCAGGATACTACGGAAGATTTATAGAAAACTTTTCCAAAATCGCCAAGGCACTGACGGAATTATTAAAGAAGGAGAAGAAATTTGAGTGGACTGACGCATGCGAAGCCAGTTTTCAGGTGTTAAAGAAACGACTAGTTTCAGCACAGTTCTATGCTTACCTGATTTAGAGAAAGAATTCCAAGTATACTGTGATGCTTCACGCCAAGGCCTGCGAAGTGTGCTGATGCAAGAAGGCAGAGTGGCATCTTATGCCTCTAGACAGCTCAAGAAGCATGAAACAAATTATCCCACTCATGATCTCGAGTTAGCCTCAGTAGTACATGCCCTGAAAACTTGGAGACCCTACCTAATGGGAAAAAGATGTGAAGTGTTCACTGACCACAAAAGTTTGAAGTATATTTTCACTCAGAAAGAATTGAACATGAGGCAGAGAAGATGGTTAGAACTTATCAAGGATTATGACCTAAGTCTCCAATACCATCCTGGAAAGGCTAATGTAGTAGCTGATGCCCTGAGTCGTAAGGTTTATTTGAATGGCCTCACGGCAGGAGAAATACCTGAGGATTTATGCAAGGAATTCAAGGACCTCCGATTGGAAGTGGTACCAGATGGTTTTGTAGCCTCGATGGTAGTACAACCAAATTTGATGGACAATATACGTGAAGCTCAGAAGGGAGACAAAGATATTGAAGAAATCAAAGCCAATTTGAGAGCAGGAAAAGCCAAGGGATTTCATGAAGATGAGCAAGGAACCTTGTGGTTTGAAAAACGTGTATGTGTGGCAAATGATCCTGGTCTCAGGAAGTTAATTCTGCAAGAAGCCCATGAAACACCTTACTCCATTCATCCAGGAAATACCAAAATGTATATGGATGTGAAGGAGAGATTTTGGTGGAACAATCTGAAAAGAGAAATAGCAGAATATATAGCTAAGTGCGATGTATGTAGTCGAGTAAAGGCTGAGCATCAGAAACCAGCATGACTTTTGCAACCTTTGAAGGTACCAGACTGGAAGTGGGATTCTATTGGGATGGATTTCATCACCGGGTTACCAAGGACCAGATCAGGGTATGATTCTATTTGGGTTATTGTTTGTCGCTTAACCAAAATAGCTCACTTTATACCCGTGAAGACCACCTATACCAGCGCAAAGCTAGCTGATATTTACATGAAGAGGATTGTGTGCTTACACGGCGTCCCCAAGAGTATCGTGTCCGATAGAGGGACCCAGTTCGCATCCCATTTTTGGAAGCAGTTGCATGAATCACTGGGAACTAGATTGGAATTCAGTACGGCATTTCATCCGCAAACGGACGGTCAGACTGAAAGAGTAAATCAGATTTTAGAAGATATGTTAAGAGCTTGTGCGCTTGATTATGGGTCTAGTTGGGATGACAATCTACCCTATGCCGAGTTCTCCTACAATAACAGTTACCAAGCTAGCATTGAGATGGCACCATTTGAGGCTTTATATGGGAAGAAATGCACAACCCCATTGTTCTGGAGTGGTGTAGGAGAACGAAGTTTCTTTGGACCTGATATAATCCAAGAAGCTGAAGAGAAGGTCAGATTAATTAAAGATAGATTGAAGGTAGCACAGTCACGCCAGAAAAGCTACGCGGATTCTAAACGTAGAGAAGTCGCCTACGAGGTGGCCGATAGAACCTATCTTAGAGTGTCGCCACTCAGGGGTGTGAAGAGGTTTGGAATTAAAGGAAAATTAGCACCTCGGTTTATTGGACCTTTTAAAATTCTGTCTCGTAAGGGTGAGGTGGCATATGAGTTAGAACTACCAGAAGCTCTGTCTGCGGTTCATAATGTGTTCCATGTCAGTCAATTGAAGAAATGTCACCCCGAGATGATGGGAGTTCCCTTAAAGGATACAGTACCGCTTGAAGAAGTACAATTGGAGAGTGACCTGACCTACGAAGAGAAACCCATCAAGATATTGCAGACCGCAAAAAGAGTCACCCGTACCAAAACCATCAAGTTTTGTAAAGTCCAATGGAACCATCACACCGAGGAAGAAGCCACCTGGGAACGAGAGGATGACCTCCGAGAAGACCATCCACACCTATTTGCTGATCTTTCTGAAGCTCGAGGGCGAGCTTCCTCTTAAGGGGGTTAGTCTGTAACATCCCAAATTTTGCAAAAATTTAAAACTTTGCATTCAAGCATCATTCATCATTAGGCATAAAACTACATCACAAAAATATTAAATAAGACTTCAAATTATAAATTTGAATAAACTATAATTCCATAAAGTGTTTACTTAAAACTCCTTAAATAAATAAAATCTTATCAATTTATTTATGGGTAAGTATAATGTCAAAAAGTCCCATTTTTAATAACCTTTCCAAAACATATTTTTATGAATTTTTCTGAAATGTTTTGAATAGGTTTAAAAATCATATTTGAAATCAGTGTTTAAAAACAGGAAATAATTCTTTTAAAAAGAAAAGGAAATCGGGCCGGCCCGTTGGCTATCTGCCGCGCACGCGTAGCCTACCAGCCCGCCAGCGGCCCAGCGCCCCGCGCTCCCGCTCGCAGTCGCTGACAGGTGGGACCCACCTGTCATCACCCCCGCGGAAACGTTCGTCCCCAAATCACGCCCCGCGCGTCTCCGGCGACTCGCGCCGCCCGCGTTAGGTCAACGCGTCCTGAACCGTTGGATCTAGATCCAACGGATCCGTTTTAATTTTTATTTTCGTCTCTGCGATTAATCTGGCGCGTCCGTTTTCATTTAGATCTAACGGCTCTAGATCGCGATCCGCGTCGAACCGGTACGGGCGAATCAGATCGCGCCGCGTGGACGATTCTTTTTCTATTTTCGAATAAAATTTAGAAATTAAAACAGAAAAATATTAAAACTTGCAAAATTCATAACTTCTAATCTGTAAGTCCAAAATTGATAAACTTTATGTCATTGAAAAGCACTGCTCATGTAGTTTATTTCTACATCATTTGTTTTTCCCTTTGACAAATTATAAATTATATAATTATCAGAGGAGTATTTCGGCCATTAAAATAATAACATAAATAATAAAAATGATTTAGAAATAAATTTAATTGTTTTAGGATTTTATTATCTCCCTCTGTCCAGCAATATTAATAAATGGCTTAATTGAAGATTTCATAAAACAATAAAATAGAAATCAAAGTTTTACTATATTATTTTTAAAAATTATTTAATTGATAAATAAAATAAGAAATACCTCGAAATTATATTTCATTCATTTGATGACAGAAAATAAAATTATTAATAAGTAAGTCCTATTATCATAGCATATAATTCATTCATACATGATTGTGTTTGGTGTTGTGTTGGTATTTATTTTATTCATTGTTGTGCTAGATTGTGAAGAAGAGGAGGGACTTGCTTGTGATTGTTACTCTTGCTGTGCTTGTTCCTCCTGTTACCAAGGCAAGTGACATTCATATAATATCCCATATTTTCTATATGCATAAGTAGTATATTTTGAGTAGTGTGCATGATAGGGAATTTTGATTTATTTTATAATGCTAAGTTAGTTTGTGTTTTACAAATATCCTAGTAGTGTGTAGCCACCCTTTTCCTAAGCAGCCATGAAAAGATTTATTAGTTGCTTAGCCATGCTATAACAATGTTTACCATGTTATGGAAATGTTTCTAAGTGTTAAAATCTAAAATACACATCTGGGTGGAATTGGTTGATATGGTTTATGTTGAGTGGCTTTTGGGACTATGCTTGTGGTTGTCATCGCCTAGGATGAATGTCTATTCTACTTAGGGCCATGAGTATGGTGCTTGTTACCCAGAAGTACACTTGTGGATGGCCACCCAGGAACGAAGAGATTACCAAGTGCCTCCAAGTTTAGAAGCTTCCCGTGCAGCCTTTTGACAATGGGCTCTGTCTAGAATGATTAAGTCGTGGGAGTGCAACCTGTCAGCTTGACAAGCAGATGTAGAAATGTTAGGTGGAACGGGTCTTGCTAGTATGGTTGCATTCTTCTTCTGAAAGTTCTTGTCTCAATTCTCTCCTTTCCATAATACACTCCGCGTGTATAGGATTCCTCGGACAAATTGAGTCTAAAGGTGAAAGTGCACAACCTCTGCAGAGTAGACAATCTGAGTGCTCAGCCGTGTCCCCGGAAATGGACTACTTCGAGCAACTGGACAAGGATGGGCAGAAGAATCTCAACACTGTTTTCATAAAGTAAAATTTGACTAAGGAAAGAATTGTTGGTGCATTTGGGATTTATCCCTTGGTGCCAAGTTTTCGAGAAATAAAAGTGTTTTACAAAATGATAGGAGAAAACTTGCTTTCTGCAAATAGCCTTCCACCCCACCAAGCCAAATATGCATATAGATTTTAGACTTGCCAATATATATCCACCATAGTCACTTGCCAATACATCATTGTATTGACCTCCTTCGGGGGCTGCATATTCCAATGTGCAGGTAATTCTGATGCTGAATGAATTTGGCTCGAGTCTACACCCAACATGATTGCCTGTGGCGCATGCTTGAAGTTGAGGCTCAATGTTATTTCACTTTCGCTGTGAACTCTGAACTTTAGCTAGCCTTCATGGCTATGCAATTTGTAATAAAGCCATATTTGGCTATTATTTTTGGATCTCGTTGTAGCAATTTTAATACTTATGCAATGATACTTTATATTTTGTACTGTGGTGCTGGCAGTGATCCAGGGACTAGCACATAACACAGATGTTCCAACTTTAATAAAAGTTGGGGTGCTACAGTTGCATTACCCACCGCCTTATATTCAGACTCTGTACTGGATCGAGAAACTGTAGCTTGTTTTCGAGCACTCCAGGAAACAAGGTTGACACCATAGAAGATAGCAAATCCCCCCGTCGATCTCCGGTCATCAGGATTGCCAGCCCAGTCTGCGTCCGAAAAAGCAGACAAAAGATCTGGTGATGTAGTAGAAGGTCGAAGTAACAATCCATGTGAGAGAGTAGCCTTCACATAGCATAAAATGCGCTTGACCGCTGACCAATGAGAACATCGAGGGGCATGTAGATATTGACAGACTTTGTTCACTGCAAATGATATGTCTGGTCGAGTCATGGTAAGATACTGGAGCCCTCCAACAATACTGCGGTAACGAGTAGAATCATCATTTGCGAGGAGAGTACCATCAGTAGAAGAAAGTATGTCACTAGAAGCCATGGGGGTAGACACTAGAGCGCACTTGTGTAACCCAGCACGCCGTAGCAACTCGGACGCGTACTTGCGCTGACTCATAAGAAGATCACGACCATGTGTATGCACCTCAATACCAAGGAAGTAGTGTAGAGAGCCGAGATCCTTAAGAGCAAATGAAGTACCAAGCTGATGAACAAGGCGATCAGCAGCGGTAGTGGATGAACTCACCATGATGATGTCATCCACATAGACAAGCAGGTAGAGCGTGACATCACGGCGGTGGAGTATGAATAATGAAGTATCAGCGGTAGACGGAGTAAAGCCAAGAGCAGCAAGTACAGAACTAAGTTTAGCATGCCAGGCACGGGGAGCTTGTTTCAATCCATAAAGAGCCTTGTCAAGATGACACAGGTAACCGGAATAATTTGGATCCTCAAATCCAGGAGGTTGTCGCATGAACACCTCTTCTTCAAGAATTCCATGTAAGAACGCATTCTGTATATCCAATTGACGAAGGTGCCAACTGCGAGTAAGAGCCATAGAAAGAAGCAGTCGAATGGTTGTAGGTTAACAACGGGACTAAATGTATCCTCATAGTCCAAACCATACCGTTGCTTGAACCCCTTTGCCACCAATCGAGCTTTGTATCTGTCGATAGAGCCATCAGCCTTTTTCTTAATTTTAAACACCCATTTGCAGTCAATAACGTTGACACCCGGACGAGGAGGAACTAGATGCCATGTCTTGTTCCGATGTAAAGCACTGAATTCAGCTTCCATAGCTGTTCTCCAGTGTGGCGACGAGAGAGCCGCTCGATGATCACGCGGCTCGGTATCAACAAGGGTCGTTGTATCCATACGTGTAACGTTCCAGGCGATCAATCCGTCAGTGCGTTTCTTTGCCTGACGTATGCCGCGCTGAAGTCTGGTAACCGGTCGAACAAGTGGTTCAGGAGCCAGTACAGGAGGTGAGTCCGCAACATCCAAGGGCTCAGTTGCATGGGTCGTCGAAGATGGAGACGCGGTTTCAGTCATCAAAGAAAGCAGACCCTGGGGAACGGGCCGGCTGACCAGGCGATGAGTCCGGCCCTGTAGATGGGCCAATGGAGCGAAGGGGTGTAGCTGGGTCAGAATCGAACTCAGCTGCATGTAGATCAATGTCATGAGATCGATTGACATGCGTTTCAGCTTCTGGCAAATTGGTCAGAAAGTATATGCAGCATCAACAAATTGGTCAGAAAGTAAAGGTGAAGTGGATGATGATGGTGAAGTAGTTTTGGACGAGATTTGAGAGAATGGGAATACATTCTCATCAAAAACAACGTCACGTGAAATATATACTCGATTGGAAGGTATGTGGAGACACTTGTAACCCTTGTGTAAAGAACTGTAGCCAAGAAAGACACACTGTTTAGAGCGAAACTCAAGTTTCCGTTGATTATATGGACGGAGGTGTGGCCAACATTCGCAACCAAAGACTTTAAAGAATGTATAATCAGGAGTTTCACCTAAGAGACGTTCTATTGGCGTTTGCATGTTGATAACACGACTAGGAAGACGATTATTGAGGAAACAAGCGGTAGAAAAAGCATCACTCCAGTAACAATATGGCATAGATGCATGAGCTAGTAACGTGAGACCTGTCTCAACAACATGACGATGTTTGCGTTCAGCGGTGCCGTTATGTTGATGAGTATGAGGACAGGAAACACGATGAGAAACACCAATGTCTGTAAATAATTTATTTAGCCGATGGTATTCGCCACCCCAATCAGTTTGAACATGTATGATTTTCTTGTTTAAGAGACGTTCAACATGTTGTTGAAACTGAAGAAACACACGAAACACATCAAATTTATGCTTAAGAAGATAAAGCCATGTAAAATGACTATAAGCATCAATAAAACTGACATAAAACTGATGGCCACTAATAGAAGTTTGGGCAGGACCCCAAACATCTGAATATATAATCTCAAGAGGAGAACTAGTAACACGATTTGATAAAGGAAAAGGTAATTGATGACTCTTGCCCTGCTGACAGGCATCACAAACTACAACTTTATTAACTGACACTGATGGAAGCTCATGGCGATGAAGAATATGTTGGACTATTGGAGTGGCAGGATGTCCTAAACGAGAGTGCCATTGATCCTGTGACACTTTAAGGACGCTGAAGACTTGTTTGATGGCGGAGACATCAAGGTTGTAGAGATCACCACGACATCCCCCTCTAAGAAGAACCCGTCTCGTAGCTTGATCCTTAACAAGAAAGTACCAAGGGTGAAACTCAAAGAAGACATTGTTATCAAGTGTAAACTTTTTAACCGAGAGGAGATTGCGAGTAACAGAGGGAACGTGGAGGATATTGTTGAGATGTAATGAATGTGAGGATGTAGGAATTATTGACTGACCAATATGTGTAATGCGCATACCTGTACCGTTGGCTGTCTGGACATGGTCCTTACCATGATAAGGTTCCTTCATGGTAATGTGAGCGAGATTGTTGGTGAGATGATCCGTCGCTCCTGTATCGACGTACCAGTTTGGATCAACTGGATATGAAGAAGTAGTGCCACTGTGAGTAGTGACGGAGAGAGCAGCGAGTTGCCGCTCCATATTACGACCATCATTGCCAGCCCCTAAGTAATTTTTCTGAAATCTTTTAAAGCAACATGAGGCCACATGGCCAATTTTGGAGCAGATCTGGCAAATGGGCCGAGAGCCCGATCCCTGTCCTCCTGTATTGCCGCCTTGCTGGCGAGGAGCAGATTCACGGCGACCTCCTATACCTGTTGCTGGAGGGGCCTGGTAAGTGGACTTGGCATGCTGGTCATGCCTGTACTGTGGCTGACCACTGCCGGGACGGGATGAGTAGTGGGCCATATGCTGAACATCCGTGCTCATCTCAGCCCGCCTGGCTTCGATTCGCTGTTCGGCATTGAGCAGCTGGGCGTAGACGTCTCGTATTGGCATCGGATCCGTAATGGAGCGAGCGGAGATGCGATCGGCAAGTGCATCGTACTCAGCATCCAGACCAGCAAGAAGATAGGAATTGAATTCTTCGGGACGAAGGGGTTGACCCATTGAAGCCAAAGTGTCGGCCATCCCTAACCTTGTTGAAGAAGGCAGTAGCAGTCCCATCGAGTTTTCTGGCCTTGTTGAGCTTGCCACGGATCTCCATGACGCGAGCCGTGGACTGAGTTGCGAAGCTGACCTCCAGGGTTTCTCAAGCTTCGCGTGAGGTAGTGGCGAGCGTGACCATCCCGATCACTGGCTCCGTGAGGGAGGAGACGATGCCGGAGAGAATAGCTTGGTCCTGCTGATGCCATGCTGAGTACAGAGGGTTGGCGATGGTAGCTAGGCGCCCGCTGTCTTGTCAGGGTTCGGTATCTCATCAGGCGGACACGGTAAGGTGCCGTCGACAAACCCGTGAATCAGATTGCAACGTAGGATTGGAGCAACCTGTGTACGCCAGTAGATGTAGTTCTCGCTGGAGAGGCGGATCGTGATTTGATTCGCCAAAGTAATTGGCGTCGGAGGTATCCGTGACGCCATGGTGACGGCGCCCTTGCTCGAGGAAGTTCCAGCGCTCATGGAGCCGGAGGTAGCCGAGCTAAAGGCAGACGGAGAGCTGAAGGACGACAGCCCTGGGGCAGTCATCGTGGACAGCAACTAGCGGCGCGGTAAGTAGAACGCGGCGGCAAAAGTAGGCGGAAGCGATTTAGATGTTAGGCTCTGATACCATAACAGAAATCATAAGCTTAGGTGGGTAGCGCACAGCTCCATAAGGGCTGGCCTTGGTATTATATAGCGATACAAGGATACAGGAGTTAGACCGAGTAGGATACGTACAGGAGTTAGAGTAGGATACGGTTGGTTTATCAGATACCATACCGCATGTCTATGTTAGAGTATTATATAGTTTATCAAAAACAAATTGAAAGAAGGATATCAGTTAGACAATTATATTCCTCACGTTGAAAATTAAACGGAAGCTAGAAACATGAAAATACCTAAGATAACTATGGACAGAAATGTAAGCTCATGTTGTTGGAGATAATACACGTGCTTTGCTCTTCATAAAAATGACACGGCACACACGAGTGATGATTCCATGCCAAGCTTCGTCATAGCCTTGCTGCTCTTTTTCAGATCAACTCGATGATATAGAAACCACATTTAGATAAGCATATATATAGACAAATAACTTGTATAATTAGAAAATCAAGTTGTGTCATCTAAACTTGGGCAAATCTTTTCTCGAGTGACTACATGGAGTAAACATCTTAGGCATGCTCATGTGTTGAGAACCAACCAGGACAATCAATTATTCACTTAAGAAAAATATTTTATAATTATTGACACATTGAGATAATCAGTTACATTTGTTTATAATTACCCACATTGGACAAACTATAAATTTGTAAAATAATTAAAACGTATGTCCATTGTTCTCTGAAGTTTATTTGACTAATCAACTGATAGATCTAAAGTTCCAAGTGAAATATAAAGAATGCAAAAAACATATCTGGATAAGAATAAACTACATACACCACAACGCACATGAACAGCTCTAAACCTGGAATTGCTCAGCTCATATTTGCCACTTATATCCTGCAATTTAAAGATAAGAATCATAACTCTTCAAGGAAACAATCGGAAATTGCATCTTGCATTCCTCGAGGGCTCAATATACATCTACATTTGGTCTCAAATTTAATACGTTACCATGAGTCCATGATAAAACGAGTGTAAAGGAAGAGAGGAAAAAATAACCTGGTGAATGTTGATCCACATACGCAGCCCGTCCCATAATTACTCAACTGCATCCTCATATAAAGCTTGCAAACAATCACCTCATCCACTAGATTCAGATCAACATACTTGCCTTGCCTGCTGGTCCTGCAACTGATTGGGCGATGATACGTCTCCAATGTATTTATAATTTTGTATGTTACATGCTATGTTATATCATGTTATTACATGTTTTATATGCATTTTATATAGTTTTATGTATTTTCTGGGACTAACCTATTAACAATATTAACAAGATGCCAAAGTGCTAGTTCTCTGTTTTCTGCTGTTTTTGGTTTCAGAAAAGTACTTAAGGAAATATACTCGGAATTAGAAATAAAAGATCTTGGAATTATTTTTTGGAAAATGAAGGTTCCAGAAGACCGAAGACTTGACGAAGTGGACGACCGAGAGGCCGTCACCACCCTGTGGCGCGGCCAGCCCTGGGCCCGCGTGAGCAGGTGGTGACGCGGTCTCGGCCGCCCACCGACCTCGCCTTTCTTCTATAAGTACCCCCCCTCTCCCAAAACCTAAAAAATCAGAAGGTGTTCATTCCTCCACCGGTCCTGAGCTGCCGCCGTCGTCAACACCAATTCAGGAAGATCAGAACTGCTCCCCGGCACCCCGCCGGGAGGGGGAATCGTCCCCGGAGGCCTCTACGTCGCCATGACCGCCTCCGGACTGATGGGTGAGTAGTCTACCCTTGGACTACGGGTCCATAGCAGTAGCTAGATGGTTGTCTTCTCCTCTTGTGCTATCATGTTTAGATCTTGTGAGCTGTCTATCATGATCAAGACCATATTTATGTAATTCTCCATGTTGTGTTTGCTAGGATCCGATGAATATTGAGTACTAAAGTTATTGCTTAATAATATATCATGTACTGTTGCTACTAGGGATAAAACAATAGTAATTTGTCTAAGGATGATGTTACTTACTTACTTTACACACAGTGCTTAAGGCGATAATCTGTTGCATGCAACTTAATACTGAAAGGGGTGCGGACGCTAACCGGAAGGTGGATTATTAGTCATAGATGTGGTTGGAACGGTCTATGTATATTGTTGTAATGCCCGAATGAATCTCACACTAGACATCATTGAAGTGGATCGCAAGCAGTAAACAAAAAAATTCCTAGCAACGATATCCTTAAACTAGCCAAGATCTATACTAAGCAGATATAGAAGTACAACGGAGATCGGAGTACATACCCTCGTAGACCGAATAGCGGGGATTACACTCCCGCACAAGCATTGACGACGAAGACGACGTATCCGACCTCTAGGTCGCGAAGAACTCGGCGCGACAAAGACGACGAAGATGACCTCGATGTCGGGTGGAGGAAGTAGGCCTCCAAGCACCGCTAGCGCAGCACCTCGCAGGGCATTACACACATACGGTGGAGACGACGACCTCTAAAGCTCCAGTCCAGGACGAGCAGCGGAAGACTTGGACCGGAACACCAGCAACGCGGCAGTGGGCTATGGTGGAGAGATCCTCTCATCCTCCTCGGCACAACTCCGACAAAGGGAATCACGAGATCGAGGAGAAATTAGAGAATTAATTGGTGAATTAAAAGGCCAGGGGTGTCCCTTCTTATATAGGCTCCCCGGGGGGAGCCAACTCGTCAGCCAGGCAATGTGGGACTATCCCCACATTCCTGGTGTGGCCAGCCATGGTGCGCCGGCCCTGGTGGGCCCCATTTGGCCCACCTAGGCCGTCCATCAATCCCCCACCGAATTCCCTTGAGGAATTTTCCCCCTATGGGCCTTCTTTCGACCAGAAGGCCCATTTAGGAAAATCAGCCTAAATAAAATTGAAAAATAATATATATAATCATATTTAAACATTAATTACACTAATTAATATCAAACATATTATATATAATTTATTCTAGCTCCGTAAACTATTTCGTCGCAGCCCGATTTCCATCAGACCATTCCCGGGACGTTCCCGGTGATCTCTTTCCTTTCCGGTTGTCTTGTCAAAACCACTTAAGTGTGTTACCCTAGCGGTTCGATATACTAACAAGCATGATCGAGACTCCTCTCCGATCAATTACTAACTCGTAGGACTGGACCCCATGAATTAATCCCTATGATATAACGAATGAATTTCATCTATCAAACCTGGACATCAAGTTTTAAACCTTTTGCCATAGCGATACTTAGCGTGTCCGAGCATCGTTCTTAGATATCTCCATATCTAGCTGACCTCGTTACCGACATCGCTATCTTCTACTCGTCTATGATATTATGTCAGCTGGTGACCTAGTCACATGTTTACAAACTCATTTGACATAATCTCACCGAGTCGGCCCTAGAGTATCTATTCGGCTATAGAGACTGAAAAATCCAGTTATTGACCCCTCGTCTCAACTATTCCCTTCCGATACCCAAAAGTGTCACCTAACATTGTCACACTATATAAGATATGACGTTTGGTGCGATCAAAGTATCTTCCAGAAATAACAATAAGAGTTGATCTGACGGTCGAAGGCGTAATGACTACGTCCTACAAATAATGGGTAAGTCCATCACACCGTTCCACCTAACGATATGACTCCATTGCCAAATGACGTCATGCCTCATGATCGGAAAACCTCGATCATCAATCGCGCAACGAAACTAGTCTTAGTAGAGGCTACTAGGGACCTGGTTGTTTATCTATCACACCTGTATTAATGTTTCTGCTTAATACAGTTATGGCATGGTATAAAACATATATGAACAATTGGAATATCCTATCTTTATTAAGTGCCTCTAGGGCATATTCCCTTCAATCATAACGTTAGTATATGCATTGGTTTGCTCATCATTATTATATCAATTGCCCAACTGTAATTTGTTTACCACGCGTGAATGTTATTATTATTTATGGAGAGACACCATTAGTGAACTGTGGACCCCGATCCTTCTCATTAATCTGATAAAACCACAACACCTGTTACTTTCTGCAAACAAACATCCTTTCTTCCACACATACATTTAATCTTTTGTTACAGCAAGCCGGTGTGATTGACACCCTCACCGTTGAGTTGGGACAAAATACTTTATTTTTTTGTGTGCAGGCTCCACGTTCGTTGTTGACACTGGTGTTGCGCCGTGCCAACGTCAGCCACCAACAACCTCGTGGGAAATTATCATGTGCTACTGGTTCGATAACCTTGGTTTCATAACTGAGGGAAATCTTGCTGCTGCACTACTTCACACCTTCCTCTTGGGGTTCACCAACCATCTGTAGAAAGCATCAAGGATTTCTGGCGCTGTTGCCGGGGAGATTGGAATTCCTTTGGTGATAAGACTTTGATATTCCCCCGTCAACATTAGCACCAGAAATGATTTATGGCGCCGTTGCCGGGGAGATTTGAGTGTTCTTCACGAGGGGATTTTTCGCACTTCCAATCTTTTTATTTTGTTATTGTCTTGCTTAGTTTATTTTTATTACTGTCTTGTTTGCTTAATATCAAAAAACACACAAAAAATAGTTACTTGCATTACTTTTGTTATTTCGGTTTTGCACTTTTATTTTCAGTTTTGTTGCTTTTGTTTATTTCGGTTTGATTATATATTGCTGAGAATGGATAGTCCTGAAGTTGAAGTTCGTTCGTTTAAACAACAAGGAGGACAAAGCTTAAAAGATGCTTGGTATAGGATAAATGATGCTCATAAAAATACACTAAAAACACTCTACTTTAATCCTCCCTAGGAATTTTTATGTTGGTATCTCTAGTTGGTATAGTTATGTTCTTGATACTCTTACGGGGGTAATTTTCTTGGTACACCTGCTTTTGAAGCCTGCAATTTCATTGAAAATTTGGTAGGATTACCACCCCTTACTAAAGAAGTTAAAACTGAGATCACTTTGGAAGATATCATTAAAAGGTTGGATTCTGTGGAGAAAACTTTTCTTGATAATGCTAGCAAGGGTAATGAATCAATAGATGCCATTAATGGAAGAATCATTGCTTTAGAAACTAGCTACACCCTTGATACTCATAATCATAAAATTGATGAATTAGAATATTTAAGTTCAACCTTTGCCTCTATTAAAACTAAGAAAGATAAGGCTTTTGTAGGAAGGGAGCAAAAGTTCATTTATATTCCAAAACCCAAACCTCGCAATATGCCTAAAAGTGATGGTTTACATAATAGGACATACTCATGGATACCAAAAACACCTATTAAAACCAACCATGTTTTGGAAGAAGTTATTGATGTTGATGCTTCATCTCTTGATAATACTTGAGTTTTATCTTTGTGCCTAGCTCAAAGGCGTTAAACAAAAGCGCTTATGGGAGACAACCCACTTTTTTTTCCTGTTACTTTATTTTATTTTGCTTGTGTAAATGACTTGTCCTACCTCTGTAGCAACTCCTTCGTATCTTTATTTTATTGCAATATCGTGTCAAGTTAAGCCTCTAGTTGAAAGTTCATGCTAAATTTCAATTCCTGCGCATACACAAATTTTTGCTGTTCACCGTTAAATTCATAACTCTTCACTGGAACGTCAGAAAAATCTGCCCTTTTTTGTGCATAATCCTAAGATGTATAAAAACTTTCATTAGATTGGAGTTTTCTGATCTGAGCAAGTTAAGTGCCTCGAAAAAATTCTTCTTTACGGACTGTTATGTTTTTGACAGATTCTACCATTTATTTTGCAATGCCTATTTTTCTATTTTGATTGGATCATTTTATCCTATTAAGTATCAGTGGATGTAGCTAATGTCCAGTAGCATTGGTAGCAATGGTGTTCATACATAATTTCATAATTTTTTATGCACTAACCCTCTAATGAAGTTTACTCTAAGTTTGGTGTGGAGGAAGTTTTCAAGGATCAAGAGAGAAGGATGATACAATGTGATCAAGAGTATAGTAAAGCCAAAGCTTGGGGATGCCCGGTGGTTCACCCCTAATATATTTCAAGAATACTCAAGCATCAAAGTTTGGGGATGCCCAAGGCATCCCCTTCTTCATCAACAAACTATCAGGTCCTTTCTAGTGAAACTATATTTTAATTCCGTCACATCTTATTTGCTTTTCTTGAAGCGTCTGTTTGTTTTTGTTTTTTGTTATTTTCATTCTCTGAATAAATTGTATCCTATCATTCTTTTGTGTGAGAGAGAGACACACTCAGCTTTTTCTTATGAATACTCGTATTCTTCGCTTATATTCGTTGAGTATTCTTTTTATGCTATTGTTTGCTTTCTAGCTCTTGTTTTTTATGCATCTCTTGCTAGAGCTGTTAGCTTTGTTATATCATACTCACATATCTCATTGTTTAATTACTTGTTGAGTTTATCTTTTAGATAATTTGATTGGTGTTTGGTTGAGAACAGAAAATGCTAAATGTGGTAGATGATGTAACTAAATGATACATAATCTTGTAGATCATTAAATTGTGTCACTTGAATCATTGATGTTGTTTTGAGATATTAATTTGCTTAATGGTAAACATGATGGTTTAGTAATGTGGAATAATTAATGGTTGGTCTAGAAAAACTTGAAGTTGTGCCACACTTAAAATTCCAGTTGATTGCATAATGATATATAACTTCGGTTAGCCTAAAGCAAGCGTAATGACTTTATGTTATGCGTTACGGTCGGGGAAGCCAACGATGACTTTGTCTTTCGCCACGATCCCTCTAGGAGTAATTTTCATTATTCCTTGTATGATCATATTTTTATTTGGAATCTTTTTTACGTGTGAGTTTTAAAATTGCGGTTTTCATGGCATTTCCACCACCATATTGCTAGCCTCTTCGGTACTTTGCATTGCCCTTTCTCACATTGAGAGTTGGTGCATTTTTCGCAGGTACATCCAAACTCGTGGGTGATCTTCATCTTGTTCTCCTACACATAAGCCAAATATCTTTCTCAAAACATCCACCATACCTACCTACTACAACATTTCCATAGCTGTTCCGAGATATATTGCCATGCAATATCCATCTTACATTACATGACTTGTTGTCATTCATTACTTATATATTGCTTTGCGTGATTCTATAAAGTTGATGTGTGGTTTTACCCATGTTACGCTAGATCACTGCATAACCAGCTACACTGGCAGAGGCACCGTTGTCATATGCTTTCTTATGGCACATTCATATAAGTTACTTATATCATCAGTATGTTGTCTTATAATCATTAGTGTGTTGTCATATATCATATAACATATTAATATGCTTGCCCCTAAAAGTGAAAAGAGCCATGGAGGCCATCGAAAAGAGAAACAGAGAAAAAAAAGAAATAAAAAAAGGGGCAACATTACTATTCTTTATCACACACTTGTGCTAATGTTATAGCACCATATCATTTATATTCATCACTTGTGCTCATGTTATAGCACCATATCATTTATGATCATCATTTGTGCTCATGTTTTGCACCTTTACTCTATATGAGAGAGTTTTCATTTTTTAGTTGCATAACTATGTGGGGAACTTTAAACTATAGAACTTGGCTTGTATATTCCAATGATGAGCCTACTCAAAAGTGCTATAGGTCTTCGTGAGCAAGAAAGTTGGATGCACCCCACTAGTTCAATGGAGAGCTTTCATATACTTATAGCTCTATGTGCATCTGTTGTGTGGGAATCACTACTCCTTGCATAGATTCGATTGTAAGACTTTCTCTTGTCTAATGATCACTTGCAGCTTTGAGAGCCTTTCTTCCGTTGGCCTTCCAAACCTCCGTTAACATTCTCTTAGCCATAACATCCTGGTGCCAGGAACCAACGTTGAACGCTTGCTTGTTTCTTTTGAACAAATAAAGTATTGATCTTCTACGAGCATATTGATATTGCTTGACTTGATCCTTTCATTAAGTTGTCAGGTTTGTTGGAAGCATTAGATGATTATATTGTTGTGCTTGAAACTTAAATCATCTTTAATATCTACTTTGCACTTTGCACGGTTGATTGCTATCTAGTACTATATAATTGAAAGCTTTGCTTGCTTTACCTACTTGTTTATTTATTACTCATTTGATATCAATATAACCTACTTCCCTTATTCATTTAATCTCAGTTTACATGCCTTACAATATTACGTGATCAAGATTGTGTTTAAGCATGTCACTTCAGAAATTCTTCTTCTTTTATCGTTCTTTCCTACTCGGGACGAGCTTGGGGATGTTGATACGTCTCCAACGTATCTATAATTTCTTATGTTCCATGCTATGTTACATCATGTTATTGCATATTTTACATGCATTTTGTATAGTTTTATGCATTTTCTGGGACTAACCTATTAACAAGATGCCAAAGTGCCAGTTCCCTGTTTTCTGTTGTTTTTGGTTTCATAAAAGTACTTAAAGAAATATACTCGGAGTTGGAAATAAAAGGTAATGAAATTATTTTTTGTAAAATGAAGGTTCCAGAAGACCCAAGACTTGACGAAGTGGACGACCCAGAGGCCGTCACCACCCTATGGCGCGGCCAGCCCTGGGCCCGCGCGAGCAGGTGGTGACGCGGCCTCGGCCGCCCACTGACCTCGCCCTTTCGCCTATAAGTACCCCCAAAACCTATAAAATCAGAGGGAGTTCATTATTTCCTCCATGGGTCCCAAGACGCCGCCGTCGTCAACACCAATTCGGGAGAGATCAGAACTGCTCCCCGGCAGCCTGCCGGGAGGGGGAATCGTCCCCGGAGGCCTCTACGTCGCCATGACCGCCTCCGGACTGATGCGTGAGTAGTCTACCCTTGGACTACGGGTCCATAGCAGTAGCTAGATGGTTGTCTTCTCCTCTTGTGTTATCATGTTTAGATCTTGTGAGCTGCCTATCATGATCAAGATCATCTTTATGTAATTCTCCATGTTGTGTTTGCTGGGATCCGATGAATATTAAGTACTAAAGTTATTGCTTCATAATATATCATGTGTGTGCTATTTAATGATCTTGCATGCTCTCCGTTACTTGTGTGTGCTTTGGCCAAGTAGATGCTCGTAACTCCAAGAGATGGTATTTATGCTCGATAGTGGGTTCATGTCTCTATTTAAGCTGGGGCAGTGACAGAAAGCTCTAAGGTTGTAGATGTACTGTTGCAACTAGGGATAAAATAGTAGTACTTTGTCTAAGGATGATGTTACTTACTTACTTACTTTACAGATAGTGCTTAAGGCGATAATCTGTTGCATGCAACTTAATACTGAAAAGGGTGCGGACGCTAACCGGAAGGTGGATTATTAGTCATAGATGCGGATGGAACGGTCTATGTATATTGTTGTAATGTCCGAATGAATCTCACACTAGACATCATAACGTTAGTATATGCATTGGTTTGCTCATCATTATTCTATCAATTGCCCAACTGTAATTTGTTTACCACGCATGGATGAATGTTATTATTATTTATGGAGAGACACCACTATGAACTGTGGACCCCGGTCCTTCTCATTAATCTGATAAACCACAACTGCAAACCTGTTACTTTCTACAAACATACATCTTTTCTTCCACACATACGTTTAATCTTTTGTTACAGCAAGCCCGTAGGATTGACACCCTTACCGTTGAGTTGAGACAAAATACTTTGATTGTTTGTGTGCAGGCTCCACATTTGTTGCTGACATTGGTGTTGCGCCGTGCTAACGTCAGCCATTAGCAACCTCGGGGGAAATTCTTATCTCCTACTGGTTCGATAACCTTGGTGCATAACTGAGGGAAATCTTGCTGCTGCACTACTTCACACCTTCCTCTTGGGCTTCACCAACTATTTGTAGAAAGCATCAGGGGATGGCTGTGTCGAGGCAGACCACGACACTCTTGGCGGAGGCAGAGAACAGGGCATCGCGGCAGGTTAACGTTCGGAGAACAAGGCGTCATGCCGGCGGTTGCAGAGCAGCCAGCAGGGACATAGGTCACAACGTATGGATGCTCGCGTACAAGGCGGCGGCGACAGAGTGCAGGCTCCCTCGTGACGTCGAGTGGAACGGCAGTGTAGTCAGAAGAGAGATGGCATCAGAGAATAGGATGCGTCACACGTAGGTACACCATCGTGAGGGAGGCGGGGGAGTTGCCTGGATATACATACCTTGATATTTTTGGTCACGAATCCGTGTACAGGGAGGGACGGCAGGTGCAGTGCAGCGGAGGCGACGTCACCTCGAGTCGTCTAGGGCTGCGTGCGAGGTCGGAGACGAGGGCGGCGAACTCGGAGGCGGCAAACTCGGAGGTGTGGGTGCGACGGAACACTAAGGGGTGTGGCACGGCGCTCTGGAGTAGATCGAATGCGACATGACCTTTGAGGCAAGGGCACGTCTCTCATTGGCGTGGGAGCAGGAGACCCGCGGCGTTTCGGGGCAGCAGTGCTCTCGGAGGCGACGAGTGAGGGTTCGTCGGGGACACGTGGACGGTGGGCATTGCGGCCTACGAGGAATCAACAGGAGAGGAAAGGTTGCATCAGTTGAGGAATCTGAGCGAGAGGTCATGGAGGGTGGTTGTTTGGACAGACACCGCGCGGGTACTCTCATCATGTAAAACGCGTTTGATATACATCGGATGATTTTGGGACGTTGGATCTACTACGTGTAAGGCTAAGATTGTTTGGATCTGCCTCACTAGCTCTTTTTATATTAGTGGAGACTAGAACATCGAAGGAGAGACGAAGCAGCTCCCGACCTGCTTCCCGAGCTTTTCCTACTCAGTCTCGAACCGTTTTTCTTGATTGCCCATTCCAATGCACGAAATTACGAGTATACTGCCACCGTGAGCCCCAGCCGGTGCCTTTCTTCACTATCGATTAGCTTTGCATCGAATGAATTCGTTGACTATAGGTCTGCAGCTTCGCATGCGCACACACCTCTAAAAAGTATATTTCAGTTTAAAATAATCTATATATGAAATATGTGTATATCGATGAGTAGGTTTCATTCCCGTGATCGGTTTCGAGTTTCGTTGGTTGTGTCTTTCTAATTTTGGACTGAAGTTAGTACTTTTTATATGAATTTTGTCAAATTAATCGCACTCGATGCTCCAAACTTGAACGACATTGTCATGGCTCCTCTCAGGTCCTTTGACACCGTTGGCAAGATCTTCCATGCTTTGGGCCTCCATGAACTCGTGCAGTCAAGCTTGTGAAAGAGATATGCCCTAGAGGCAATTAATAAAGTGTATTCCTTTATCATATCTCGTTTGTTTATAACACATTTTTGTGTCATGCTATAACTGTATTAAGCGGAAAAATTAATACATGTGTGATTCTTAAACAACCAGATCCCTAGTAGCCTCTACTAAGACTAGTTTCATTGAGCGATTGATGATCGAGGTTTCCCGACCATGTGACATGGCGTCAGTTGGCAATGAAGTCATATTGTTGGTAGAACGATGTGATGGACATACCCATATTTTATAGGACGTAGTCATTACGCCTTCGACCGTGAGGTCAACTCTTATTGTTATTCCCGTAAGATACTTTGATTGCATCAAACGTCATATCTTATATAGTGTGACAATAAAGGTGTCTCTCTCGGGTATCGGAAAGGAGTAGTTGAGACGAGGGGGTTAAGAGCGGGATTTGTCAGTCCGTATAGCCGGATAGATAATCTAGGGCCCACTCGGTGAGATTATGTCAAATGAGCTTGCAAGCGTGTGACTAGGTCACGGGGATATAAGATCATAGACGAGTAGAAGATAGTGTTGTCGGTAACGAGATCATGCTAGGTATGGAGATATCTATGAACGATGCTCGGACACGCTAAGTATCGCTATGACAAAATGTTTAAGACTTAACGTTCAGATTTGATAGATTAGAGTCATTCGTTATATCACAGGGATTGATTCATGGGGTTCAGGCCTACGAGTTAATCATTGATCGGAGAGGGGTCTCGATCATTTCTGTTATTATATCGAACCGCTAGGGTAACACACTTAAGGGGTTTCGACAAGACAACCGGAAAGGAAAGAGATCACCGGGAACGTCCCGGGAATGGTCCGATGGATATCGGGCAGCGACGAAATTGTTTTCAGAGCAAGAATAAATTATTTAATATATGTTTGATATTAATTAGTGTAATTAATGATTAAATATATTTATTTTCGAATTTTTAAAGGCTGATTTCCCTAGATGGGCCTTCTGGTGGAGAGAAGACCCATGAGTGGGGAAAGTCCCCCACAGGATTCGGTGGGAGGGGAGGCCGGCCTAGGTGGCCCAAATGGGGCCCACCTAGGGCCGGCGCCTGGTTCGGCCGAACCAGGCATGTGGGGATAGTCCCACATTTCCTGGCTGGCAAGGTTGTTGGGGATATGTCAACTAGGGGTATAACCAACATGGATCAATCCGGCTAGTCCAGGGCGGCCCAAGGGTGGTAAGGACGAAGCCTGCCGGGCGGCCCAGATAGCTGACGTACAAGGAAGTAGGCGGACGGTCCAAGGAAGGCGAAAGGCCGAAGCCCATCAAGCCACCAAGCCCAAGACGGAAGGCGGAAACTAAGCCGGCTAGGTCTAGGACTCTGTTTACTTGCCGGACAAGTACTTACCTTGTACCCTGGGGTCTGGACGCCTATGTAAGCCGGCCACCAGGGAGCCTTTAGGGCAGATGCTTCAATAGGCATCATACACATTGTAACCTGTTCACGGCTATTGCCTCATAGTGAATTATAGCAGCACGTAGGATCTCGCCACCGCTGTGGGATCCGAAGCTGGGTAAACTCGCCGTGTTCAATCCCGTCCTCGACGACAGCAACCTTCTTCCCCACAATCCATACGTAGGCTAGAGGACCCCCGTCTCCTATCAATTATGCCGATACCACAACAGTTGGTGCCCACCGTGGGGCATAAGGTTCCTGGCGTCACGTTCCAGGCGGGAACACTTGGCGGCGTGGGCAAGCAGATCGCCGTTGGTCGCGTCACAAGGTATGGCGGCCACAGCTACGTCAACTCGGATGAGTCCTGGCTCCCGGCGGACGACTACCTTATCGGATGCGCAATCGTACCGATCGGAGGGATCGACGTCTTCATAGGGTATACGCCAGAGGCGTACGGCCTACCGCGTTTCTACAACCCCACCCACCAACCCTTCGACCAAGCAGTCGACTGACAAGGTGGATCTGAATCCGCCTTCTCCCAGGAGTCGGCCGAATCTGATTTCCACTTCGTCGGAGTTGTCGGACTGGGATCAGACTCCCAGCCGGAAAACAACGATCCTGAGTCAATCCTCCCTGCTCAACAGGAGGATGCGATGTCAGATGCCGGATCCAGATCTACCGTTCAAGTCAACGTAGACTCTGACTCTGATGATGATGCTAGTCTCTTCGAAGAGAAGATCAAAACCCGCTTTTCCAGTGGTAATCCGGCTCCTTCAGAGGGTACAACGGATACTGACATGCGTGACAAGCTGGCTATGATGGTTGTTGTCGGTCACGAGACAACCCCAGTTACTTCGGAGGCGCAAAACAAGCCGGCGGAGGATGCCGGCGACACCACTGCCGGTCAGCTCACTGAAAGTTCCGACAAGGCGCGCGCAAAGAAGAAGACTGGCCTCGAGAAAGGCGGCAGCAGCAAACCCACGGATTTGCTCTCCGTCATCAAAGAAGTAGACGAGATCATGAATACTCCGGTGAATAAAGACACCCCACTTGACGAAGTGGAAGAGCTTAGGCTTAACATGCTTAAGCACTCTGACTTCTTGCGAAAAAGAGAGGAGCACGTTGAGAGCCTTGCGAAGAAGATCGAGAAAGAACAGGAGAAGATGTCGGCCAAAACAAGCCGGCAACTCTTCGAGGATAAAAGGTAATCAAAAAACCGCCGTGGAAAAGAGCCGCCAACGCAAGCGACGACAGCGGCTCAAGATCTAGGTTTCGACTGGCGTACGGCACCACATCGCATGGACAGAAGGGGAGATGTTGTCTTCTGCACCCCTGTCCTCAACGCGGCCGCCGCGCTAGATACCCTGAACGACAACACTTACACGGCGGAAGAAAAGCTGGCCAATGCAAGACACTTCGTGAGCAAGGCCCTAGAACAACAAGCTCGCGCTGATTCCTACGGCCACATGGCGGATGCTCGCGGGGGAGACCTAGAGTCTAAGTCGGGAAAGTGCAAAGCTGCCATCGGCGCCGACCCCGAAGGCCCGTCTGGCTCTAGTAGCCATGGCGACAAAAGGAAGGCAACGCCACCTCCAAAGAAGACGCCGCCGCCAAAGCCAAGGCGGGACGAGAATCCAAGGACAGGAAGCTGAGGAGACCTGCCACCTCCATCCCAGCCAAGACGCGACAACGGCGGTAGCCGGAACAACAAGCCACCGCCTAGAAAAGATGTCGGCAACGACCCTCCCAGGAGAGGCCGAAGCCGGTCTCCGCAACGTAGCACCGGCAGCAAGAAGAGAGAGAAGGCAGAAGGACCCAGGCGCAACATAAGCCGGGCAGCGCAGGACGAGCCGGACGCAAACAGAGGCGCACGGCAGCTCGATCCAAAAGACGCACGACACCGCCTGCAAGACATAGCAGGAGGAAAGGAGCCGCTATACTCTGGACCGAAGTGCTTCGGTGACGCCATCCGCAGGGAGCCGTTCCCTAAGGACATGACATCAGTGTCAAAAAACTGTTCTAGGTACAACGGCCTCGTTAAGCCGGACTCATGGCTATCCGATTATGCCATGGCCATAGAAATTGCCGGCGGGAGCAGCTATATTGCCGTCCGCTACCTACCTCTCATGTTGGAAGGCACGACAAGAGCTTGGATCGACAACCTTCCTGAAAAGTCCATCCATAGCTGGTACGACATGGAAAAGGTTTTCTCCCAGCACTTCCAAGGAACATACAAGCATCCAAATACCTACACGGATTTGCAACGCTGTATCCAAAAGCCGGACGAAACCATGACAGATTTTGTCATCCGTTGGATATCCGAAAAAGCCAACTGTCATGGTGTTTCGGACGCACAGGCTATCCACGCCTTCTACACGGGCCTACAGAAGAAGTCCTTGCTCCGTCATAGGCTCGTCCGCGAGCAAATCACGGACCTTGGTGAGATGCTCAACCTGGCCGCCCAATACGCGGCGGCGGATGACGACGCCCGTGACGATGACCCAGACATCAACATCATACCAAAGCGGAACAACAAGCGCAAGCAGGCGGCAGATGACAAAGCCGGACCTTCCAATGAGGTAGCCGTAGCATTCCAAGGGAACGCCGGCAAAAAGAAGTGGAAGAATAAAAAAGATAGTCGCGAAGCCGGCTCAGGGCCTAAGGCGGCGCAAATCACTTATGAACAGGCAAAGCTTTTGCCATGTCCCATCCACGCCTCACTGGGCAAGGTCAACCATATGCTTGGCGAGTGCCGTTTCATGGACGACTTCAAAAAGGACCCCACAGTCGGCTGGAAGTCTAAGAAGTCAAAGAAGAACGACAAGAAAGATAACAAGGAGGATGAGGATGACGACGACATGTCTATCTCAAGCGAAGACGACGCAGCCGCCAAGAAAAAGAAGCCGTATCCGAAGGTCAAAGAATCTCTTGTGTGCTTTGTCGGCACACCTTCGGCTAAGGCGGATAAGGCGGAAATGCGCGAACTCAACGCGACAATGCCGGACGTCCCTCAATACTTGAACTGGTCGGAAGCAACGATCACTTGGGACCGGTCCGACCACCCTGATCACGTTCCTCACCCAGGCAAGTACGCCCTTGTCGTCGATCCCATTGTCGACAACTTCAGACTCACAAAGGTACTTATGGATGGCGGCAGCAGCCGCCTCAACATCCTGTACTATGACACACTAAGCCGAATGAACCTATCAGAGGATCAGCTGGACCACAACAACCTCACTTTTCATGGCATAGTGCCCGGCAGGCAAGCAAAGTCAGTGGGGAGCATCAGGCTGAAGGTAACTTTCGGACCAAAAGAGAACTACCGCTCAGAGTTTCTCCGGTTCGAAGTTGTCCCCTTCAAAAGCGCCTATCATGCAATCTTCGGACGACCGGCTTTCGCCAAGTTCATGGCAAGGCCGTGCTACATATACAACAAGCTTAAAATGCCGGGGGAAAACGGAACCATCACGATTTCCGGCAACTTCAAGAAAGCCAAGGAGTGCGAGCGTGGCATGGCCGCCTTCGCAGAAGCCGTCATCCACAAGGAAGAACTCGCGCTGCTCGGGGCGGATTCAGACAACTCCATGCCAAGGCCAAAGATTGATGTCAAGAAGACCTTCGAAGCTTCATAAGACACCAAAAAGGCGGACCTCATCCCAGGTGAAAAGTCTAAGCAAGTTGTCATCGGCTCCAACCTTGACAGGTCGAGTTCCTCCGTGAGAATCGTGACATCTTTGCATGGTCGCCTTCCGACATGCCTGGTGTACCGAGGGAACTTGCCGAGCACTCGCTCAACGTCATAAAAGGATCCAAGCCGGTGAAGCAAGCAACAAGACGTTTTGGAGATGAGAGACGCAAGGCTATAGGAAATGAGATAAATAGGCTGAAGGCCGCCAATTTCATAAAAGAAGTTGTACACACCGATTGGGTGGCAAATCCTGTACTTGTTCCAAAGAAGAATAAAGAGCTGAGGATGTGTATTGACTATACCGGTGTTAACAAGTGCTGCCCAAAGGATCCCTTTGCGCTGCCTAGAATTGACCAAGTCGTAGACTCCACAGCAGGCTCCGAGCTGCTTTGTTTTTTGGACGCCTACTCAGGATACCACCAAATCAAGATGAGAGAGTCGGATCAGCTGAAAACATCTTTCACCACTCCATACGGGACTTTCTGCTACATTACAATGCCTTTTGGCCTGAAGAATGCAGGGGCAACTTACCAGCGTTGTATGCAAAATTGCCTGCACGAACAGATCGGCCGCAATGTTCACGTCTATGTAGACGACATCACGGTAATGTCAAAAAATAAGGCAGATCTCCTAGAGGATTTGGAAGAAACGTTTCAGAATCTCCGGAGGTATCAGATGAAACTCAATCCCGCCAAGTGCGTTTTCGGCGTTCCAGCCGGCAAACTGCTCGGGTTTATCGTCTCAGAACGAGGGATCGAGGTTAACCCGGAGAAGATCAAGGCCATCCAAAACATATCCAGACCTACTTGTCTGAAGGACGTGCAGCGCCTAGCCGGATCGGCGGCAGCCGTCAGTCGTTTCATAAGCCGCCTAGGGGAAAAGGCAATGCCTCTCTACCGGCTATTGAAGAAATCCGACAACTTCGAGTGGACAACAGAGGCAGATGCCGCCTTACAACAACTTAAGGAGGCCCTCATATCCGCTCCGAGATTGGCAGCACCTCGGAACCAATGCTGCTGTACATCGCGGCAACAGGAGCTGTTGTCAGCGTTGTCTTAGCTGTGGAAAGAAAGGAGAACGAAGCCGCGACGTGTGAGCAGCGACCGGTCTACTTCATCAGTGAAGTATTCTCCGCCTCCAAGCAGAGGTATCCGCATTACCAAAAGCCGGCGTATGGTGTATTCTTCGCCGCCAGAAAGCTTAGGCATTACTTCCAGGAACACACAGTGACAGTAGTCAGCAAGGCACCATTGGGAGACATAATCAACAATGCAGAGGCAACAGGTCGAGTTGCCAAATGGGGCATCGAACTTGCCGCCTTTGATATAGTCTATAAACCACGGACCGCCATTAAGCCTCAAGCGCTTGCAGATTTTGTCGCCGACTGGACAGAGGCCATGGAGGAAACGACACTCCCCGAATCAGAATATTGGGTCATGCACTTTGACGGATCAAAGATGCTCAAAGGCTCGGGGGCTGGAGTCGTTCTACGCACGCCTAAAGGTGACAAGCTTAGCTACGTGTTACAAATCCTCTTCACAACAACCAACAACGTTGCCGAGTACGAAGCTTTGCTTCATGGGTTACACGTGGCAAACGACCTAGGCGTCAAAAGAATCCTCTGTTATGGTGACTCAGATTTGGTCGCGCAGCAAGTAAGCGGAACATGGGATGCGAAAAGTGCAACAATGGCGGCTTACAGAGCCAAAGTTGACGAATTCGCAAAAAACTTCGCGGGCTACGAAGTCCGGCATGTTCCAAGAGCTGAGAACGAGGCGGCAGACACACTTACAAGACTGGGATCGGAACGCAAAAAGGTACCAAAAGATATTTTCCTGGAACATTTGCACAAGCCGTCCATTAAAGGCGCCGATTTGATGGACCCCGATGCAGAAGAACCAGTAGAAGCGGCAAGTCTCGCTGTCTACTTGACACAGCCGGATTGGACAGTCCCATATCTCGATTTTCTAATCGACCAAAAGTTGCCGGAGAACGATGAGGTGCTAAAAAGGCAGATCATAAGGCGAGCCAAGGCATTCACGATAATAAAAGGCGAGCTATATAAGCGAAGCACGTGCGTCATCTATCAACGGTGCGTACAGCCGGAAGAAGGCCGGGAAATTCTGAAGGACATACATATTGGCACCTGCGGGCATCATGCTTCCGCCAGGTCCATTGTATCCAAAGATTTCCGCCAAGGTTTCTACTGGCTTACCGCCAAAGAAGACGCCGAGAACATCGTAAAGACATGCAAAGGCTGCCAGTTGTACGCTCGTCAACCTCACTTGCCGGCACAGGAACTAAGGACGATTCCAATCACCTGGCCGTTCGCGGTCTGGGGCTTAGACATGGTGGGTCCCTTCAAGAAGGCGCGCGGTGGGTACACCCACCTATTGGTCGCTGTCGACAAGTTCACCAAATGGGTCGAGGCTAAACCGATCAGCAAACTTGACGCACGAACAGCCACCAATTTCCTCTGGGGAATTATCTCTCGGTTTGGAGTTCCACACAGCATTATCACTGATAATGGCAGCAACCTGTCTCAAGGCGACATAGAAGAATACTGCAGCGATCTGGGTATCCGGCTTGATTTGGCATCCGTGTCAAACCCTCAATCCAATGGACAAGTAGAGCGTACAAACGGCCTAGTCTTATCAGGACTTAAGCCTCGTCTCGAAGCTCCATTACACAGGGCAGCCGGCGCTTGGGCAGATGAGTTACAGTCAGTATTATGGAGTTTGCGCACAACACCAAACAGGTCTACCGGCTACACTCCTTTCTTCTTAGTATATGGCGTTGAGGCAGTGCTACCTACCGACATGAAATACGATTCCCCAAAAGTTCAAGCCTACATCGAGCAAGACGTAGAAGGTGCAATACATGATAGCCTAGACCTGCTAGACGAAGAAAGAGACGTCGCTCTCCATCGCTCCGCCTTGTACCAGCAACAACTTCGCCTCTATCATAGCCGGAGAGTGCAGAAGCGAAGCTTCAGAACAGGTGACCTGGTTCTCCGCCTAATTCAAGACAGAAAAGGTTTGCACAAGCTATCCCCGCCATGGGAAGGACCGTTTATAGTCACAAAGGCGTTGCTCAATGGTTCCTACTACCTGGCCGACATCCGCGACGAAGACGAAAAGAAAATGCGCAAGAAGGCGGCAGGAAAAAGGAGAACCAAGCGCAAAAAAGGCATTGACGATCCGTTCGAGCAAACAAGACGGCCTTGGAATATTGAGCAGCTACGTCCTTTCTACACTTAGCAATTTATAATTGTAATAAGTTAAATATGATTATGAAATAAAAGTCTATGGTTCCTCATCTGTGTTGAGAAGCATGCCATCTTTTGTCCTTTCTTGCAATCATATTTCCCCTATGTATCTAAGTTACCTATTTTCTAGCTCCGTGCAAAGGTTCAAACTGGTAGATACTTGCAGCTTTCGAGCCAACCCAAAGCAAAAATAAACTTTTTTGCGCCGCCTAATTCCTTTACCTGTGATTACTTATATGTGGTTCGCCTAGTAGTATGTCTTTGACACCAACATGTTGGCTTTGGTCTCTGATTCTAAACGCATGGTTTAAGCCCTGGTTATTTCAGCTAAAGTTACCGGCTGAGGTTTCGTCAACATACAAAAAGTCAAACATATAAGTCAGGGTAAAATTAAGGCGGGCCATATAAATAAAGACAAAATAAAACTTGTCAGCTAGTTTCCGCCTAACAAAGCAGCAGCAAAGGTATATACAAGTATTACAAGTCAATGTTGCATTGTTTCAGGGGCCGACAAATAAGGCTAATAGGAAGCAAGGACAGAAAGATATGGCTCGGGGGAGCATCTACATCAGGCTTGGGGGCTGACAACTTCAGCCCCGGAACTATCACTCCCCTCCGCCTCGGCCGCGCCGACAGCTCCAGCTCCCTCTCCGCCAGGCACAGGATGGCGCCGATAGAAGATTGAAGTGTCAACCATATCGGCAACACGCGTGGCGTAGCCGGCAACGCTGTCCAGAATAGCGGCCGGCTCAACCTCGCTGCCGTCTTCATATGTTGACGGCATGCCTTCGGTGACGACTTCTATCTCCGCCTCGGGGTAGTGCGCCATGAATAACCCAAGTGCGGTCTTGGCACCACCCCGCGCCGCCGACTTGAGCGAGCTCTTGTGCAGTTTGGTCACCTGCTCCAAGATAGCGGGCACGTCGCTGAATTCGGTCGGTTCCTGGCTGCCGGAGGAGGTGAAGAACTTGGCGGCAAACCGCTTGGACGTCGCCAAAGTCTCGGTGATCAGTTCGCCTAGACGCGCAAGGCGATCCAGGCGGGGGCTGACAACCTTGTCATCGCCTAAACCGGCGGGAACTGTATCGAAAATGAAGCCATTAGTTTGGCTCAGGCTAAAGCAAAATGGCAACACCAAATAAAGAGTAAGAAATTACCAAGGGCCGAGTTATGGAAAGCGGACAGCTCAATCATATGAGTTGCCAGCGCATCCTCAGCAGTTTGGGCGCGAGAAGTCTGCTTGGAGATTTCCTCGGCAGCCGCCTCCGCCAACTTATTGCGCAGGCTTTCCAGCTCACCAGTGAGCTGGCTAGATTCCTGCGCAAATTTGAGTTGCTGGGCCTCCATCTCCTTCTGGTGAGCCTCCTTCAACTCCAAGTTGGCGGTCGCCAAATCAGAAGCTTCATTCATAAGAGCTTGCATATCAGTGGACGCCTTCAGAATATCCTGGGCGTGGTCTAGCAGTTCTACAAATATGGATTCTCTAACTAAATGATTGACGGCAACATAAGTCGAAAGTATAGCTGAAGGCGAAGAGGATTAACCCTACCTTCATCTTTTTTGCGGGCCGCCTCCAACTCGGCAATCCGCAGGTCCTTAGCCTCGCACTCCTTCTTCAGGTCGCGGCAGCGCCGGTTTATCTCGACTCGGGAGGAGACAAGCTCGACGTTGGCGGACACAAGGCCCTGCAGGATAAAACAAAGGCATAAAACATATTGTCGAATAACCACTAAGCCGGCAGTCAAAATTTCTTTTATTTTTGACTTGCCATCTAAGTGCTCGGGGAAAAGGCTATGTATATGCCGGAGTGGTAAAAACTTACAGATAGGTCGCCCTCCAAGTCGGCGAAGGCCTGCGAGGCGAAGTTGGCGAAAGCCAAAGTTGACTCCTTGGCCTCCTTAAAGGTGGACCAAGGATCCCTGACCTTGCCGCCACCCGCAGTCGGGGCTGCCCTCCGAGACCCGCCGGCAGTCGACTCCAGCAACCCTTCATTGGCGGCGCGCGATTGAGCGGCTTCATCGGTAGTAGCCTCAGCCAGCAGTAGGGGAGTCTTGGGCGCGCGGTCGGTGGAAGAGGCCCTTGGCGGAGCGCCAGAAGCCGGAGCCGGGGGCTGACGACGAGCGTCGCCCATAAAGCTGCCGGCTTGGAGCTGAGGAGTTGGCGGCACGGTAGCCGGCGAGCTGCCTTGTGGCCGCTTACCCTTGCCAAGAAGCCTGGTCGTCAACCGGGAAGTTGCGACCATTTCCCTGTCAATAAAAAGCAAGCACAGTCAATTGGGTGCCAGTATTGAAGAAGTTTGTCGTCTATTAAAGGCAGAATTGAGTACCTTCGGGGGATATTAATCCCCGCGTTCTCGCCAAGGTTGGCGAGAGCCGGCTCGGTAGCCGATGCGATCCGTTTCTTCCTCTCGGCATTCACCGTAGAGGAAGCGGCGCCGGATGCCTTGCGCTTCTTCGTCTCCCGGCTTCCGACTCGTAGAAGTCGGGAGCCAGGTCATCCTCCCCCAAGTCGGAGAGCTGAAAAAGAAGACAAGATTAATGGAGCTCAATTTTAGCCGGCGAAGCTATCAAACTAGGGGCAAGGAAGAAGATATTTACCTCGAGGGGAGGGTTGTCGTGGGTGTGCATGGGCACGCCCTCCACCGCCTTCACCAGCCCCGCCTTGACAAGGCTGCGGAGCCGGAACGCCAGGTCGGCAACCGGCAACATCTCTTTGCTCACGCGGAGAGAGGCCGTGTCAGTAGGCGAATACTGACACATTTTGTGCGGGCTGTACCGCAGGGGGAGGATCTGCCGGCCGAGCCAGCAGATGACAGTGTCGACCCCATCCAGCAGAGGGGGAGCCATCGTCCGCGTGAGGAATTCAATCCGCCTTTGAATAAGGCGGAGTTCCTCCGTCAGCTTGGGCACCGCCTCGTCCCAGCAGGGCCGGGGCATAGGTGGCGCGTTGACGAATTCCGGGATGCCAACTTGGCGGCCCGGAGCTGCCATGTCTTGGCAGTAGAAGAATGTGGAGGTCCAGCCCTTTATGGATTCAAGGTATGGTATCTTAGGATACCATTGGCGGCCCTGGCGGCAGTTGAAGGTGACGCTGCCGCAGGTTGCCAGCCCGCCGTCCGGCAGCGTCTGTCGCCGGCAACGGAAGCAATATCTGAAGAAGTCTAAACTAGGCCTAATACCTAGGTAGCCTTCGAACAGAGCTGTGAAGCCGGCTAGGACAAATATGCTATTGGGTGCTATGTTGTGGGGCTGGAGCCCATAATGATCTAGAACCTCGCTAAAGAAGGCGGAAGGCGGAAGCGCCATTCCCCTAACCAAATGGGAGGTGAGGATTACCCGCTCCCCGGCTCTCGGGGCCGGGATGACGTCTCCGTAGGCGGCCCTCCACCGGCAATCTTCCCGAGTGGGGAGGTAGCCGACGGCCTCCAAGTCTTGGAGGGCGTCTTCGTCGACTATGGAAGGAAGCCAGTAGCGGGACCCGAGGTCCGCCGCTTCCTCTTCCTCGTCGATGGGAGCATCAGCCGCCGTCGTCGCCACGGTGGTCGGTGGAGGAGCCGAGGGGCCCGCCGCTGGCGTGCGCGCGGTGGAAGTCCGGGGGGCGACGGTGGCGACATTGCCCGTCGCCGCCGTCGCGGGACGAGTTACCGCGCCGCCCATCGCCGTCGCAGGCGCGGTCTCGGTCGCCGGACCGCTCGACGCCGTGGAAAGGTTCTGGCCGGTGGACATCGCCGCGTGCAGAGGTCGCCGGAGGAGATGAGCTCGCCGGAGTTTGCTCGGAAGCAAGAAGCGGAGAAGTGGAAGGGCAAGAGGGCACGAAGAGCAAAGGCAGGGTGGTGAAAATGGACCGTTTGGCTACCTATTTATAGGGCCAGGCGTTGCTCCCTGTGCAACGGTGCTTTTAGTCGGATACGTGTCCAGCATCCGTTGCAGCACACGATTGCACGATCTCCACGCCTCCTCTTTTCCCGCAATTTGTGATCATGGCGAGATTCCCGCCTAGGCTGTTTTCAAACTGTCGTGAGCCGGCTAGGTGGAAACCGTCAAGAAGAATGCTCGGCAAGATTGCCGAGTAGCCATCTTTTCCCATGATGGATAAAGGCGGCCGCATGTCAATATCAAGACACGCATGCCTCGTTGATTTTCAGAATGGTTCAAGTCCTGCAGCCGCCAATTTTGACAGATGAAGAATCAAGAAGAAGCCGGCGCCTGGAGAACTTCAACCTTTCTGGGGGCTAATGTTGGGGATATGTCAACTAGGGGTATAACCAACATGGATCAATCCGGCTAGTCCAGGGTGGCCCAAGGGTGGTAAGGCCGAAGCCTGCCGGGCGGCCCAGATAGCTGACGTACAAGGAAGTAGGCGGACGGTCCAAGGAAGGCGGAAGGCCGAAGCCTATCAAGCCACCAAGCTCAAGACGGAAGGCGGCAACTAAGCCGGCTAGGTCTAGGACTCTGTTTACTTGCCGGACAAGTACTTACCTTGTACCCTGGGGTCTGGCCCGCCTATATAAGCCGGCCACCAGGGAGCCTTTAGGGCAGACGCTTCAATAGGCATCATACACATTGTAACCTGTTCACGGCTATTGCCTCATAGTGAATTATAGCAGCACGTAGGATCTCGCCACCGCTGTGGGATCCGAAGCTGGGTAAACTCGCCGTGTTCAATCCCGTCCTCGACGACACCAACCTTCTTCCCCACAATCCATACGTAGGCTAGAGGACCCCCGTCTCCTATCAATTATGCCGATACCACAACAAAGGTTGGCTCCCCCAGGGAGCCTTTATATAGAGGTGCACCCCTAGCCTTTTAATTCACCAATTAATTTCTCTTTCTCTCCTCGATTACGTGATTCCCTTTGTCGGAGTTGCGCCGAGAAGAGAGGAGGTCTCTCTACCATAGCCCGCTGCCGCGCTGCTGGTGTTCCGGTCCAAGTCTTCCGCTGCTCGTCTTGGACTGGAGCCTCGGGAGTCGTCCTCTCCACCGTACGTGTGTAACGCCCTGCGAGGTGCTGCGCTAGCGGTGCTGGGAGGTCTATTTCCACTACACGAACTTGAGGTCGGCTTCATCTTCTTCATCGTCAACGTTCATGCGGGAACGTAATTCCCGCTTTCGATCTACAAGGGTATGTATTCCGATCTCCGTTGTACTTCTATATCTGCATAGTGTAGATCTTGGATAGTTTAAGGATATCGTTGATAGGAATTTTTTTGTTTTATGCCTGTGATCCCCTTCAGGTTGACCTTGTCCCCGTCGGCCGCCGGAGACCGGAGCGCTTTGAACTGCCGCCTCGACCTGTGCCTCGCCGTCCATGTGAGCTGCCGCATACAGGAGCTCTTTGAGCCGCCGTGCCTCGCCGTGTCTCATCCACGGCTGTCTCGGTGTCCTATATCATGATTCATGGAGAAAGGGACACCCATGATGTTAGTTGGATATATGTGAAGTGTTATGATCTTTCGGATATATAATGCTCTATGTTTGGATCAATATGTCTTTCAATTATTATATATAAATAGATAAATTGAGATGATTTAGCTATCTAAACATCGTATAGCTGCCAACAACACTCCTGCCAAACATCAAATCTCTGCATCCACCAACTGCTTCTCACAACTGCTTTTCCACAGTTCAACAGCTACAGCTGCTTGTCAAAAGCTGCAGCCCAAACAAACAGACCCTAGACCCATGAATTTCAGGGTCAGCCTTTTCATGGCCAGGTATAATTCGGCGCAACCGTTCGACCTGGCTAGGCTCATTTTCTCTGCGCCTCTGGTGCAAAAACCTACCTTGCATAAACGTTTCACGTGACTGTTCCTTGGGACTTTGGCAACTCCAATACATCGACCCAATTGGATATGTTTATGTTTGAAATTGTCCTTTTGGAGAAAAGCCACGGCTCAAATGACGATAATGGACCGACGTAGTTTTCTTTGTTCAATTACAGAAGGGAAAATTGCCTCTGTTTAAATTGAATTTCGGTGTAATCACTCTTCTTCCCAAGAAAGAAAATGCGGTTTAGATCCAACAATATAGACTCATATGGCTTCTGAACGTAATTTTCAAAATCTTCACGAAATTAGGTACTAATCGTATAATCGAAATCGCGTAAAACATAATCCGGCCAACTCAATCGACGTTTATGCTTGGGAGACACATCTTGGAGGGGTGGTCGCAGTGCATGAGACCATACATGAGCTTCAACGGAAGAAAATGGATGGTGTGATCTTTAAAGTTGACTTTGAGAAAGCATATGATAAGGTTAAATAGCCTTTTCTCGAGCAAGCTTTGCGTATAAAAGGTTTTGCACCTAAGTGGTTTGAATGGATTATGCATTTTGTTTAAGGAGGGAGTGTGGGTATTAGAGTTAATGATGATATTGGTCAATATTTCCAAACCAAAAAAGGCGTACGGCAAGGAAATCCACTTTCTCTTATGCTTTTTAATATTGTTACAGATATGTTAGTCGTTCTTATTGCAATGGCCAAGGAGGATAGTCAGGTAGGCGGTCTTATTCCTCACTCATTTGGTGGAGGGAGGATTATCGGATGATACTATTCTTTTCATGGAACAAGACATGGCAAAAGCGATTAATTTAAAACTTATTCTCTATATTTTTTTAGCAATTGTCCGGCTTAAAAATAATTTTTCACAAGAATGAGATCTTTTGTTTTGGGCAAAGCAAAGGAGGTGGAGGGACAATATAAGCACATCTTTGGTGTGAATTTGGTTCTCTACCTTTTACGTATCTTAGAGTTCCAATTCACTATAGGAAACTATGGAATTCGGAATGACATCCAGTTGAAAGTCGTTTTGATGGTAAATTAGGATGTTGGAAAGGTAAGATGCTCTCTTATTGAGATAGGTTGGTTTTGGTTAACTCGGTGTTAACTAGCTTACCTATGTTTATGTTGTCCTTTTTTGAGATACCTAAAGGGGGCAAGAAAAAGACTAGACTACTACATACCGCGTTCTTTTTGGCAAAACGATGAGAATAAGCGCTGATATAGATTAACTCAATGGAAAATTATCTGTAGACCTAAGGACCAAGGCGGGCTAGGAGTTGAAGTGTTGGAGTTAAAAAAATAAATGTTTACTTAGCAAGAGGCTATTTAAACTTATAAATGAGAAAGGGGTGTGGCAGGAATTGCTGCATAATAAATACCTTCATAGTAAAATTTTAGCTTAGGTGGAAGTTCAACAAAGTGATTCTTCGTTTTAGAAATGACTTTATAGAAGATTTCTTTATCAGAGGACTTTTCAAAGTTGGCAATGGCAACACAACTCTGATTCTGGGAAGACACTTGGCTAAGGTCTACTTCGTTAATGAACCAATATCCATTGTTGTATAATACTCATGATGTCCTTGCCAATGCGCCTTCGCTTAACATGAGTTTTAGAAGAAGCCGATAAATGAGAAATGTGGTCTCATTTGTGCTTACGATTGATTGATATTATTTTGACTGATGTTCTGGATATTTTCCACTGGAATCTCACTCAAAATGGTGTGTTTACGGTGAAATTTATGTATGAGATTTAATAAATGGTCATACTAGATTCCTATATAAATATCCATGGAAAATTAAAATACCGCTTAAAATTAAAGTTTTCATGTGGTTCCTTAACAAAAAAAGTCTTGCTTAGCAAAGATAACCTTGTGAAGAGAAAATGGAAGGGTAGTACTGCTTGTTCTTTTTGCAACTGCCATGAAACTATCAATCAAACAAGTTGCCCTTTTGCTCAACTTGTTTGGCGTGTGGTTTTCTTCTGGTTTTATGTATGCACAATATTCTCCTCCTACCAATGTCACTAATATATTTGGAAATTGGTTGAAAGGGGTTGGTAATAAGACCAAGGCTATGATTCGGATTGGTGTCTCAGCTATTTGTTGGTCTATTTGAAATTGTATGAACAATCTTATTTTTAACAGAAAAGAACACTTTCATGTCTTACAAGTTATCAATATGACGCTCGCACTGGATCCAGTTGTGGGCCTTTTTGCTTTCACCGGATCAAAAGGAGCTTCTGCATATTGGATGCAAAATGCTCCTTATGGTGGCACATGATTTCTTCTCCAGCTATACGTGGCAGCATACTGGCCGGTTTTTGTAGTAACTCGTATACTTTTATTTAGGCGGGAGGACGTTTACTTTTCTCCTGAATAACTACATTATACTCAACTCTGTAATAAACCAGTTGTGTGCATCACCCGATGCAGAGACCGGGGATTTTTCACTTTTAAAAAAAAATCCAATTCTGCAAGTCACTAATTTTTTGTAAAGGTAAGAATTTGTCAAACAAGTATTGCACTGTTGCATCTGAATCGTCAATTACAGCAAAGTATCATCTTAATTACTCGAGGAGCTCATTCTGAAAATGAAAAAAAAAAATACACCTTACAGGCTGTTCACACAACAAATCGTACAGACTGTTCAGAAGCATATAGCGACCACCAATGCTGAAAACCACGATCCTTTTAGTTCCTTACAGAAATCACCTGCTTAAACGAGCAGAAGAAATGTGGTAAAATACAGGCACCGCAACAATCATGTGCTCTACCAGATCCCAAAATTAGCAAAAGAATGGCGCACCGTAGCATTTCAACTTGCGCTCACAAAGTAAAGGAGCCAAACAGAGCAAACAGAATGGCCGACACTAGTCTCCATGTAGTGACACCGGTCGAAATGGCGCCACTGCACTCGTCATTATTGCCGCTGAAGCATCCAGGATGGGCTGTCTTGGGGACTCCCCCTTCTACCGTGAAGCTAGAGTTCGGCTTCCCACTGCTGAACAAGACACACCAGAAATACGGCCCGACACCAGAGGTGCCCGTCACAGCTGCCCCCACCTCTGTGTGGTTCTTGCTATGCAATAGCTGAACACTCCTTGCATCAGTAATCAGTATGTCGAAGGCCTGAGCTGGAGGCGGGTAGGCCGGCTGGCACGCCAGAAGCCTCCCAGTGATCTTGGCAAGAGTTGTAGCTTGGACACCACAGTTTGGGGCAAATGTGTCAGTGAAACTGGAATCGATAGGCTTCTTGTTTTCACCCACCTGGTCGCATTCACCCTTATATGCTTTAATGTATTGTAGAGCAATGCATCCAAGACCTTGATTATCAGCAAGACTAGATGCCTTGCTGGCGGTGCGGTTGGCGTTGAGCAAGGCCACAAGCTCATCAGCAGGATTATCTGTAAATGAGATTATTAGAGGATGACAATCAACGAAAACTACAAAGTCCAGTATTCCATTGTGAAAGAGGTGATAAAAACAATAGAAGTTACCAAATGCATGACTACATGAGGTTACTAAAAATAGAAAATATTCAGATACGAGCTGACTGGATCTGAGGCTTCAAATCATAATGCAGCAGCCTAGCAGTTACTACCTCTGTCCACAAATATAAGATGTTTGGGGACAGAGATAGAGTTATTTAACTTGCAATAATTGCTTGGAGAATTGCAGACATCACTAACATCTGAGTGAGCTCCACGGATGAAAAGAAATAAAGTAAAAACCCAGAATAACATAGCACTATGAAGGTGAAGTAAATATCATTTGCAGCTTCAAAATGATAAATCAATTACAAATAATCAGATCTAGTTCACAACATCTTGACACAAATAGGTATGCCTTAGTAAGCACTGATCAAGAACCATGAACAGTTTTTGCGGGGGAAAAAATCATGAGTAGTCATAGGCCATGAGCCCGCAACAATGTTATCTGATCATTCTGATATCAGGTGGGTGCACCCAATGGCACAACAGAAATGACCCGACTCTACTGGTATCCTACAGAAGGAGCAGAACACATGCGGGTTCAATGATAAGTGGAGAAGCTAAGTGTTAGTGTGTAATCAGTAATCGGAGCAAAGACAAGGCTGGTATGTGGAAGGCCGCCTCTCATCGGGGTAAAGTTTGATTCGGAGAAAGTCAGTAGTTTCACGTGCAATACTCTTTATGGTAGTTAGCAAGTCGTTGGTTGCTCAGCGGGGAAACCAGAGACCTAGCCATTTGGTACATCAACTTATTATTATGGTACGTCGATAAACAAAGCTTTTGCGTGTTCACAAAAGGAACGAAATAATCTAGCAAGGAGCTATTCTTTGCTTAGAAGTATTACTCCCTCCGGTTCACAATATATGATGTTGTAGGTGTTTCACATGTTGTCTAGATTCGTACTAAAATGAAAGTGTACATACACTAAAATGTGTCAAGATACATGTGTATTACGTGTGAATGTGGAAAAGGTCTAAAACACCTTATATTGTGGAACGGAGGGAGTATATGACTAGATCTGAGTTCTAACAGCAGCAGTATATACTGAGAGTTCTACAGTTGAGTTCCTCCTAGTTCCTACTCCTACATATAATGCAAAAGAAAAGCTCCTTCTGTTCCTCATAAAAACATATAATTTCTGCAACATAAGGCACAGTACACTATCGATGTTTACGACAGTATGCTCGTTAAGCAATAATTCTGCAAAGTAATCATTTATTTTCCTTTGTCAGTACTCATTCTGCGCTTCAGTCACCCAAAATCATATATATGTGAAAATGGCTAGTATCTTAAGTAATGTATATATGAGTGACAATTAACAATTGCTGCATCGGATTTCCATACACTGCCCAACTAGTAAAAACTTGTTGTCAGATTTTGACAACAATTACTAGACCCTAAGTGCGTAAAAGATATCTACTCCCTCCGTCTGAAAAAGGGCGTCGCTACACATCCATTTTAGCAACATCCTTTTCCGGACGGAGGGAGTAGCGAACAGAAACAGATTAATGACCAACCCTCCTTATGAAATGTACACAATCCAACGACCCAACGGCTTGCACCTACCACGAACAGCTTTCAAAGCAAAACTTTCATGAATCTAACAACTGAACTGACTGGCAATAGATGCTGAAAACAACATCGCCTTGGTGGTGGTGGTCTTTCAGTGGCGCGCCCGCAGCGTGGCTGCTATCTTCCGTGCCAGCAATCTTGCTCCCCGGTGAACTCTCCTCGTCGATGGACGGTGCAGAGCGCCTTTCGAGCCTGGGCGACAAGGCGAGGGACAGGGGTCCTTTCCGGTGGCGAGGATGGCGGAACCTGGGTCCAAGCGCGTTCTGGTGTTGAAGACAGCGTCGTGTTCTCGTGGTGCTCCCGTCTTGGCCTCAATCGTCATGGTTCTTGTTAGTTTAGCCAGATTTTAGCTTAGGCGCCTCAAGCTGCTCTAAATTGTTGTATCTTTTGTTTGCTTGGGGCGTCTGATGCTTGTAAGTTGTTCTTCAGCATGCTGTAATTGCCGTTGGCTGGGCTTTTGCCTTAAAAAAAACAATGTCGCAGTCCCAAGCTACGTGTGTCAGTTGCCAAAGACAGTTACCATACTTTTTTTTTTGAAATTGACAGTTACCATACTCTGATGCCCAGAGATCTACTCCAGTATCCAATTTTCTCATCAAGGAGGCAATTAGTCAAATTCGACATACAGTGAAGCCATCTCCGACAACGACGGGTTACACTTACACATGCTCCCGACTACCCTGCATACTGCGATAGCTCAGATCCAAACACCTGGTCGGCAACCGGAGACAGTGCGTGCGAGCAGTAAAAGCATGAACTGAGGAAATGCAGCACGCTACACCGACGGAGAAGAGAACCGATCGTGCAAGGCTGAGAGATGGTACAGGAGACGTACTCTTGCTGTCGGCGGCCGAGGCGGCGGCGAGGAGGAGCGCCAGGAGCGCGGAGGCCAGAAGCGGCCGAGCGGAGAGCGCCATTTCCTCACTCCACAGGCGTGCGTGCTGGATCAGGCGCGGTGGGTTTCCCGGGATCTGAGAACGAGGCCGTGTCGTGTGTGCGAGCTGAGTAGCTTCGTCCGTTCGTGTGTGTTGCCGTTCGATCTGCCGCGAGCTATCGCTTTCTTAAAGGGCTTTCTCGAGTTTCCTTTACACGCACTTTAGGACATCTCCTACGGGCTCCTCAATTGTTGTGGACAGGCCGAATTTGAGCAGACCCGGATAAAACCAGTTCCCTGTGGGGCTGCTCATTTGCACGAATCTGTCCGCGTGGTGTCCGCGGCTGCTCAAACCTGGACCACAGCCGCGGACGCGAGCGCTCCCGTCTCTTGGCGGTCAAACTCCCCGGCCCCACCGGTCAGTGACCCATCGACCATTTGCCTCCCCCCACCGGTCTTATTTAATGGGACCGCCGCCTCCACCGTCCCCCACACTGCTCCCCACCTTCCCCACACCGCCACGCAACCACCGCCACACTGACCTAGCCGCCACCGCCTCACTGACCTAGCCGCCACCGCCATGGGGAAGGGGAGATGGTGGTTCGGCAAGGGCGCCAACGACCATGAGGCGGGGAGCTCTCGTCGCTCCTCGCGGTCTCCGGCGCCACCGCCACCGCCCGCGCCCGGCGCTGCACCGCGTGCCGCCGCACCTCCGACACCTCCACGCCGCGTCCGGCCTTACCTCAGCAAGAGGAAGTGCCTGTGGTACTGGGACAACGCGATCCCATTACCATGGCCGGACGTCCACCTCTTCGAGGGGTGGCACCTGAATCCGGAGCGGATTCCGGTGCCGCCCGTCCCGAAGCGGGGACTGGAGAGGGAGGTGGAGATCCTCCGGCGGCGCGACCTGCTGCCGGACGACCTCCGCCACGACCCTGCCTACGCCGTCGGTAGCTCAAACTGGGACACTTGGTTCCACGCCGAGCACGACCAGCGGCGGCGGGGTTTCTTCGGGGTGCGGCACACTAGGGCCCACCGCAGTACCCGCCGGCCTCCCCACCTCGCGGCGACAACAGGTACGCTCCGCCGCCGCCTCCCCCGAGTGTCAAGATGGAGGAAGACGGTGACGCCGCCGCCGCGGAGGAGGAGGAGAGGGCCCTCCCCCAGGCCATCGAGGAGTCCAAGCAGGAGGCGGAAGAAGCCGCCGCGGAGGAGGAGAGGGCCATCGCCGACGCGCTGGCCGCCGTCACCGCGCACCAGGACATGGAGCGGCAGGAGGCGCGGCAGGCAATGGAGGTGGAGGAGGAGGACCACGGCGAGGTCCCGGACTGGTTCATGCCACTAGTTGGCATGCGCTGGCAGTGGACCGGGCCAGCGGACGGGCCGCCGCCGCCGGAGCAGCCCCAGACTCCACCGCGCCTCCAGGGGCTGCCCGCGCACCTCGTCCAGGACCCGGACTACGTCATCCTTGAGTAGTCCGGCGTAGAAGTCCGGCCACCGGCCGCCACTGGCTTATCCAGTGGCTAGTTTATATATGTTTTTATTTTTTTAGTGTTAAAACAATGAGCACTGTGGCCCCTACGCAATCTTTGCATCGTGTCCGGCCTGAAATGAGTACCCTCGTAGGGTGCACCGGTTTCGACCCGTGTCCGCGCAGTGTCCGGGGCTGCTCAAACGGACAAAATCCGGACCAAATCGGTCCGGAAATGAGCAGCCCCGTAGCAGATGTCCTTACTTCCTGCTATAGCTGGCAAACAGTGAGCCGAGTGATCTATAAGAAGAAAAAAAACATACTTCTTTTGAGTTCCATAAAATTTTAAAAAAATCCGGATGAACGTAGCCAATGATATATCCCGTAATTATAAAAATATTAATTTTTAAAAGAGAAGAGCGAAATATATACCAATGTTTTGCCAACAACACGAAGCGAATCTTAAAGCCAACCTAGCCCTACGCCTAGATTGATATTCACAAGAACTACTACATATGGTATTCACAAGAACAATAAATTGAGAGGAGGAGCAATAAAACTGGACGAAAAAAGCGTTGCTTGGGTGAAAACTCACTCAACCTAAGTAAATGATCCGTTGGAACTTTCCTTCCAAGTTCAATTAGCCCATTTTTTCTTCTTTATTCTAGCGATATACTTTACTAGATTGAAAGTTGACATAAAAAAGGTCATTCCCCGCCTACCTTTTATTTTATTTTGAATCCTTAGTTTATTATGAATCCTTCTATTCTGAATTCAGTTAACGATGACATTTAGTATAATTTCTTGTATTTTCATAACTCGTGAAATGTCACACGCGTCGTTCGATGTACGGATCATCGCCGCGGGGGTGGGATTTGGAATTGGAAGGTTATACAGCCAAGGAGCGGCAAATAAGTCAATTTCGCTTCGACATAGTTGAAGCTCTAGGGGAATAATCTCTTTCTTTTAAAGTAAATAATGGACAATGACAAATCCAATTGAAAGGTTCCTCATAATACTTTTTGGTAAAGATCGAGTAGTGATGACGAGAGAGAATGCTAACGAGAGACACTTTTTTAACAATAGGACATGGAGATTTCTTGGTTCATAATGCTATTGCTCTATGTTTGTATATAACTACATTGATTTTCATAAAGGGTGCTTTTGCAGCGGTTTCGGTACAGAAAACAATAATTTTTCTAACGTAAGAACGACCTAACTAGTCAGGATCTATCTATCTAGTACATGCGGTACCGGTGGCGGAACGGGTTACATACCTCCATGTAGACCGATAGCGGGGATTACGCTCTCGCACAAGCGTTGATGATGAAGTCGTACGTAGCCGACCTCAAGGTCGCGGAGAACTTGCCGTGATGATGTAGACGATGACGCCGGGATGTCGACGATGACCTGCGTCGACGGGCGTCGGGCGAAAGATGGCGTGGCGCCGGCGGCTGGGGGGTGCGCCGATGGCAGGCCAGTGGCAGGGCTGCTGGGTGGGCGAGACGACGTCACCCAGGCTCCTCAAATGTGGTGCCTCCGAGCACTCACAAGCATACAGAGCTTAACAACAACCCCCGGTCACTCAGATCCAGCTGAGATCGTAGGAGTAGAACTTTTCTGGAATCCCGCAGGGCAACGACGCCCGACGGTATAGCTTTGGTGGAGAGAGGAGGCAAAACGGGTAGAGAAACAACTCGTCTGGCTTGCTACAAATTTAATTATATTTTCCATGAATTAATCCAATTAATATGCCTTGCTATATAAAGGGGGAGGGGGTGTGCAAACACCTTAACTCCCCCATGTGGGACTAAACAAAGGAGAGGTGGGAAGGGGGGTTCGGCCGGCCTGGGCCTAGTCGCACCAGCCATGGGCCTCCCTGAAAGGACAATGATGGCGCCTAGAGGGGGGGGGGGGGTGAATAGGCAGTTTAAAACTTTTCCGGTTTAGACTTGATAATTACGGAATAAAACTAGGTGTTTAAATTAACAAGCCGATAACCTAAATAAACTAGGCTCACCTATGTGCACCAACAACTTATGCTAAGCAAGACAAACAACAAGGTGATAGCTATAGAATACTTCAAGCACGAAGGCTATCACAATGTAAAATGCATAAGTAAAAGGCTCGGGTATAGAAATAACCGAGGCACGCGGAGACGAGAATGTATTTCCGAGTTCCTCCTTGTTAAGGGAGTAAGTCTCGTTGGAGAGGTGTGAACCGACACAACGGTTCAACAACCACAAAGGTTTCACCTTCTTCTGTGATGAACCGCACCACAAAGGCTTGGTTCACCTTCCACTATCGGAATCCTTTGAGGCGGAATCCGAAGTCTTTTAACAACAATCCGAGGCACAACCCACAATGGGATTGGGGGCTCCCGAACGACTTTGAACAACAATCCGGGGCACAACCCACAAAGGAATTGGGGGCTCCCAAACGGCTTACGAGTGACCACAAAGGTCTCAACCATCACACGGGCGTCTAGGGTCCGAGAACCCAAGAGTAACAAGCTCACAAACTTTCAACTTCCACGAATCCTCGTGGAGAGCACACCGATGCACTAAATGCAAAAGGCAAGAGCACAAGTGCTCAAATGAGTTTGGAGTTGATAATGAGACTTGATTAGTAGAGAGTGTTCACTTTCTAAAGCCTTGTGAGCTTTGTCAAGTTTCTCTATGTCCTCACGTAGTCTAGCATTGCCAACACTAAATTCAACCTTTTCTATTTTAAGCATTTTATATTTTGCAATAGCACGATCTCTTTCCTTAATGATTTTAGAAGTGATAAGATCATTTGATTCATCAAGACTTTCAAGTCTCTCCTCAAGAGACACTCGAAGCTCTTGCTCTTCGTCAAGGGCATTCTCTAAGGGTGCTTTTCAATAACATCTTCTCTCTCAATTTTACATTTTTGCTCAAATTGAGTATCCAAATCCTCAATGAGGAGAATTCCCTTAGAGAATGACCTTGAGGAAGAGCAAGAGCTTCGAGTGTCTCTTGAGGAGAGACTTGAATACCATGAGCAACAATTTCACATAGAGAATAGATAGCTTCACTACCTTTGGGAAGATCACCAAGAAAAATCTCACCCTTCTTGGTTAAGGTTTCAATGTCAAAATCTTCTCCATGAGGATCCTCAACCACATCATCACATATCTCGGGATTCGAGGTAGAAGTTACCTTGGAATCCTTAGCCATGAGGCAAACATGATTAATGGGTGAGGAGGATTAAGAATTACTTGAATCACCATTGAGGTCCATGTCTTGTTCCAACAAATGTTGGGATTCCTCTAAATTGTTAGTCATGCAAATACTAGAGGATATGGATGCATTATTTTCATGACAACAAGACATGGAGAGCATACCATCATTATATTTAGTTAAGCAACTATTACTTGATATGCAAGGACCGTCAACTCTAGCATGTATGACATTTGGAGTGCTACACGAGTTTAAGTCCAAAGATAGAACATTGCAATGTGATAGAGAAGAAGTATAGTCAATAGTACATTCACCATCACCAATGCAATTTCTATCAACACTCACCATATCATTACCTTGTGACAAATCATATGTTGGTGAAGTGCAAGAAGTTTTGAACTCATCACGGCCGATGGTGGAAGGAGAACAATCTTCCTTAATAAATTTGGACACTTCATATATATCTTGAAACTTGGTCCAAAGCTCATGTGCATTTAGAAAATGCATGATTGAAGCAAGAACTACATGTGTCAAAGCACATATAAGACCATTAGTAACCTGAATCTCGAGATGAGAGTTTATCTCATCCTCTAAAGATAATTCTTGGGAATCCTTTGGAGGAGATAAACTCACATCTACAATCCTCTTAATATAATTTGGACCCATGCGCCTAAAAAGATTAAGCATGCGAATTTTCCAAACATCATAATTTGTGCCATCAAATATGTAAGTGGGATCATGCACTAATTCTCTAAACGACATCTTTTACTCTCTAGGCGGTAAAGCCCAACAAGAGAGAACCTGACTCTGATACCAATTGAAAGGACAAGGATGTCGCCTACAGAGGGGGGGGGGGGGGTGAATACGCGGTTTAAAACTTTTCCGGTTTAGGCTTGATAATTGCGGAATAAAACTAGGTGTTTAAATTAACAAGCCGACAACCTAAATAAACTAGGCTCACCTATGTGCACCAACAACTTATGCTAAGAAAGACAAACAACAAGGTGATAGCTATAGAATACTTCAAGCACGAAGGCTATCACAATGTAAAATGCATAAGTAAAAGGCTCGGGTATAGAAATAACCGAGGCACGCGGAGACGAGGATGTATTTTCGAGTTCCTCCTTGTTAAGGGAGTACGTCTCGTTGGAGAGGTGTGAACCGACACAACGGTTCAACAACCACAAAGGTTTCACCTTCTTCTCCGATGAACCGCACCACAAAGGCTTGGTTCACCTTCCACTATCGGAATCCTTCGAGGCGGAATCCGGAGCCTTTCAACAACAATCCGGGGCACAACCCACAATGGGATTCGGGGCTCCCGAACGGCTTTCAACAACAATCTGGGGCACAACCCACAAAGGAATTGGGGGCTACCAAACGTCTTACAAGAGACCACAAAGGTCTCAGCCCCACATGGGCATCTAGGGTCCGAGAACCCAAGAGTAACAAGCTCACAAACTTTCAATTTCCACGAATCCTCGTGGAGAGCACACCGATGTACCAAATGCAAAAGGCAAGTGCACAAGTGCTCAAATCCTTCACTCTAGAATTCCAACAAAGCAACAAATGCTTGTGGGGGAATAAGAGAGGAAGAACAAAGAGGATATGCAGCAAGAACTCTAAGATCAAGATCTACCGGGTTCCCCTCACTTAGAGGAGATATGGATAGGTGGAAATGTAGATCTAGTTCTCCTCTCTCAAATCCCTCAAAGATATGCAAGAATCATGGGAGGAAATGAGAGAGGGGCAAGCTTTCCAAGGTCAACAATGGAGGTGAGAGGGGGGGGGGGGGGGGATTTCGTGCTTGGAAGAGCTGGTCTCTTTTGGGAAGAAGGGGGCATTTTATAGGTCCCACGAAAAAGAGCCGTTGCAGGAAAAATAACACCGGAGACTCCGCCCCCCCCTCGGAGACTCTGGGTCATTCCGGACCTACTACGGACCCCTATACTGCAATCGTCGTTCGCTGGAACAAAAATCGATTTGGGAGGACCGGAGACTCCGGCCTAGATAAAATGTGCAGCAAAACCGAACACGAAAACGAAGATATCTTGATCATCCGGACTCCGTTTTCGATGTTCTCGGGCTCGTTGGAATCACAACGAAGAGCTTTACAAGATCATGTAGATAAACATCGTAGTCCAACAATGTAAGATAACACCGAATGGAGAAAGGTAAAACCTCTCTAAAAAGGAATTATTGGCAAACCTCCAAAACCGAAAACACAACAAGTTTTCCATATGAAATTCGTTTTCGGTGAACTTGGGCTTGTCGTTTAGATCACGATAAGCATCGAAACCCAAAAAGGAGAAAAGCCAAGTAAGAACCAAGAAAGATGAAATGCCAAGTATGCAAAGGTTTGAGCTCTCCACAGAAATGCGATCAAGTTCCTCACTTGAGAGCCCCTCTTGATAGTACACCGTCTATCCTAAAACCCGGTCTCCCACTAAGACCATGAGACCGGTAAAATAGAAAAACTATCAAGATCGTACCTTTGTCTTCCGCATTCCACTTGAGCTTGATGATGACGATCTTAACTCTCATAAGTTGAAAAACCTTTCTTGATTGTGCTTGCTAGCACATGCTTGATGAAGACTTCTCCAATTGCTCCCTCATACTCCATTATGGGAGGGACTCGCTGAGCTTCGTATTCATGTCTCCTTTGCAAGCTTCAATCAAAATATGTCTTCTGAGATGCATCATATTGAACTTGCACTTCATCTTCTTCTCTAGATATGTATGATGGCTTGGGGGGTAAACATGATTGTTCACTCAATCTTCTATTCCAAGCCATACTTGCAATGAGCTCAACTCTGCACATGATCATCTTTCATATAAACCCTTGAATAGAGCATTGGTCATTATGTCATCTTGAAGAGTCCAACACATGAACTCCTATAATTTCCCATGGACAAGATCTAAAAGAATATCTCAATGTCAACATTAGTCCGTAAGAATTGTCATTAATTACCAAAACCACGCATGGGGGCAACATGCACTTTCAATCTCCCCCATTTTGGTAATTGATGACAATCCCTTTTACGAGGGTTTATATAACGAATTTAAGCAACCATGCAACACAAAGAGCAATGATGCAAGAGAACCGCAAGAGAACAAACTCATATTCCATTAAAAACCTCTAAATTTCTCCCCCATTGGCATCGATTGTCGAAATGGAAAGAAAACTTAGAAGGCATAGTGAGAGCCCCCCCATAATGTGTGCAATACTCATAATATGAGTGAAATCAAATGCACATATCCAATGACGAATAGATGGAGGGAGATCAAACTATATAGAGGATCTAAAGATTGCAAAAGAATATCAAATGGAAAGATATTTCAACGAGAGAAGTCAGCAATCAAAAAGATATAAAAAAGTGTTCTAAATATCAAGAGGGAACTCCCCAAGGTACATGCACAAATAGGATTTGTATTTTAATATAGTGTACACAACATGGAATCCTCACTCCCTCCTAGATAAACTCGAACACAAGCTCATGCAAGAGAATGTAAATGATAAAAGAGGCAAAACAACTTTCACCTAATAAAATGTTTTGCAACAGGAGCAAGGAGCGGAAAATCAAAATAATGGTGTGAGGTACAAATACATTTTAGGAGACTAATACAAGGATGAGTCAAAGCATCAACATAGTCTTTCAAAAAGAGTTGCACATATTGCATATCTTGTCTTTCCCATACCCACACACCAAAAGAGATATAACAAAAGCTCCACAAGCTTAGTAAAATGCACCAAGCATAACACATGAAAAATAAAGCTTGTGCCTTTTAGAAACCACGAAAGAGTCAAAAGCAATAAGAGGTTATAACTAAAGAATTGGAATATCAATTAAAGATGTATTATTCTCATGTGTATAAGTTTCTAAGTAGACACGAATCACTAAGATATGGGTCTACCAATAAACATGTACACACAAGATAGATACAAGGGTAAATAACATGATATCGAAGAGGAAGTCATAAATATACCAAAAAGTTCTTTGCTTAAAACAAATATAGCATACAACTGAATTATATCTTAATGGAATATAAATGAACTTCCAACACATACTCATCGTAGCATCAAAAAATATCCACAAGGGATAAATGTTAACAAATAGATGCTCCGAGTAAGATAACAAGTATCACAAAAAGCAAATGATTTTGAAAATTCATCAATGTTGCACATGAGAGACATTAAGTAGAAAGTGCTAGATTGATATAATTAGGATCGGTGAATCATAGAAATGAATATATAGTCCCCTTATATGTAATCATCCCGACTTACTCACATTTGCAATAAAGACGTTTTACAAGAACCAAATTAATTGCAACAAAAAGAGATTCATGCCAAGATACAACCTACACAAGGTTGAAAGCTAGAAACGTATGCATGAGGTAGATACTTGTTACCGAGATAGCATGGTGATGTAGAACATAAGTGTTAACGATTATCCAAACTTGGCTCCAATGAGCACATGTTGACACCACCTTCCTTGTAAATGAGACAAGTCTCCAATGCATCTCCAATGTACCTAAAACAAATCCAAGTACAACATGGTACCCAAACTGATTGGGTCCAAAGTAGTTAGAGCAACTTCATTACATAGGAAAAACTCCCCATAAATATGTGCATATTAATGTGAAATTGAATTTCATGCACATCTTAGCCATATAGGATTTGATGGAGTTTATCCTATATATTGGATAACAAAAGTAAGCATGCCAAAGAAATACATATAGTAAATATGCATGCACAAGACTTTCAATAACCAAAGGAGATACAATTTGGATAAAACATCAATTAAAACAAGAGAGCACACAATAGTGTGACACGAGAAGAATTTGTCCAAATTATATCAAATATCCAAATCAACACATGATTGAAGATCCCAAAAAGAAAATATACCAAATGAAAATATTGTCAAGGAATAACCAAACCCTCTACATTTTCCATGATGACACAAGTACCAAGACAGAAAATGTTTGTCTTCAAAGAGACATATCATCGGGATCAAATACCAAATCAAGACGACTAATGTTCGAAAGCATATATGATTGCTCCCCCCAAGACGTGTGCATTATTTATGATCTTGCATTTGAATACAAAATGCACACAAATGAGATAATCACTCTCCATATTTATATATACAAACACTAGTCATATTCAAGAAAGGCAATAAATTGCAATACCAATTTAAAGAACGATGTTCCAGTCAAAGTAGGATAGCTTCACAAGGAATAGTGCATTATCAAAAAAGTATGAATTTTGAATGTTGATGCACAAGAATTGGATCATTGCTTTTCCCAACTCAAGAGCACAAAACAAATTTCGAGTAGAGCAATGAAGGATCCAAAAGATACAAGGAAGAGAAATAAGAGTTAGATCAAAACAAATCCTTGGCGATCAAATAAGGCAATACAAAGCAAGAGCCAAAAGGAATATGATCAATATATTTACCCCAAATATGATTATCACCTTTCAAGACAAGTAATGCATGGAGATATTTCTCGGTTGTTGGGGATATACCAACTAGGGGTATCTCTAACATGGATCAATCCGGCTAGTCCAGGGTGGCCCAAGGGTGGTAAAGCTGATGCCTGCCGGGCGGCCCAGATAGCTGACGTACAAGGAAGTAGGCGGACGGTCCAAGGAAGGCAGCAGACTGAAACCCATCAAGCCACCAAGCCCAAGATGGAAGGCGGCAACCAAAGCCGACTACAGCTAGGACTCTGTTTACTTGCCGGCCAAGTACTTACCTTGTAACCCGGGGTCTGGCCGCCTATATAAGCCGGCCACCGGGAGGCCTTTAGGGCCAAGCTCAACCAAGCTCATAGATGCAGACAGACGCTTCGATAAACAATCAATAGAGATCACATCCATTGTAACCTGTTCACGGCTATTGCCTCATAGTGAATTATAGCAGCACGTAGGATCTCGCCACCGCTGCGGGATCTGAAGCTGGGTAAACTCGTCGTGTTCAATCCCGTCCTCGACAACACCAACCTTCTTCCCCACAATCCATAAGTAGGCTAGAGGACCCCCGTCTCCTATCAATTATGCCGATACCACGACAGTTGGCGCCCACCATGGGGCATAAGGTTCCTGGCGTTATGTTCTAGGCGGGAACAATATTGGTTGTCCGCAGCCGGCGATTCCGATCGTCATCTTCATTTACCGTGACCAATTCGTATCTAGCCGTGTACTCTGTTCCGTCAGGCCGGCATGATCGAACGTCGTAAAGCATCTGGCCGTGTACTTTGTCCCGGCAGGCCGGCTCGATGTCTACAAGATCGATCTAGTCAGCTAATCCGCTTGTCCGGAAGCCTAGATCGTAACTGGACGACTTGTTCTCTGAAGGCGTCAAGGCGCATCGGAGGCAGCCTACGATCGCAACGCCTATGTCGCGTAATTTTCTGTCCGCAGATCGATTGTAGGCAGCGACGAACACCAAACCGGCTAGCATGGCCGATGGCTTTCCGTAAGCAGCGTCTTGCACCGATTTAGGTCGGTTCAGTAAGGGCTTTCGTATCACGCACAAGCATGGGATGGCGAGCCATGCGTACCTGCCGAGTTGCTATGGAAAGTTTAGTTGTGATCACAGGTACGGAAGCTGATTCCAATTCGGGCTCCGTCACCTGTTCCGATCCAACTACAATTATGCACAACGTACATAATATTAATTTGGGTCAACAAGCTGTGCTACCACGTGATGCTGTCTCCTATTATGAAAAAAATAGTGAGGCTAGCTATTGGTAGGTAGTGCATGGTGTTTGCAACGTAAAAGGTGCTTACTCAACACGTTTTATGAGATCTATTTGCTCTCTCAGGGAGTAGAAACTTCTTGTACGTGCTTATTTTAATTTTACCGTATCTATACTGTTAGACGGGACGCCGCTAACATTGCAGTTCGGTTTAGACGAATCGTCAGAATTGTTTGTTTCCGATCGCCCAAATCTGATCAATTTGGGGGAGACATCAATCGATACAAAGCAACAAACCTCCGCGTTCCGGCTTAATTGCTAACGTAACAAGGCGCCTTATCGGTGCATTAATCGTCGCGTTCTGGATTAATGGCTAACGCGGCATGAAGCTTTGTAGCGTATTCAATACCATCGCCACCATCCGGCTTAATTGCTGCTGCAGCCTACTCGCCGCTTTGCTGGGATCATCTTCAGAATCCTGGGGGCTGATATTGTCAGACTTGGGGCTGCCGCCTACATTCTGGGGCTGGCGTCTTCCGCCACGCCCGCCTCCTCGACATCAACGTCAAATAAGCTAAGTTTATATACACTTAATTTTATTATATGTATGGTCATGAAATAAAAGTCTGTGGTTTGCTCATTATGCTCTGAGATCATGCCATCTTTTGTCTTTTCATTTGATCATATCCCTCTTAGTATCTAAGTTACCTGATATTTGCTCTGCGCTGCATGGTTCAAACTTTTAGATACTTCTCGCCTCCGGGCCAACTTAAGCAATCAGTTTGCACCGCCTAATACCGTTATCTGATTGTTTATGTGCGGATTACCTATTAGTATGTCATTAGCACCAACATGTCGGCTTTAATTTGTCTCTTATTCTAAATTATTTGGTACTAGCCCTGGTTGTCTCAGCTAAAGTTTCCGGCTGCGGTTCTGCTAACATATGAAAAGTTAAACATATAAACCAGATAAATATTAAGACGGGCCACGTAAAATTTACAACTCATAAGTGTTTGGTAAAAATCTACCGGCTCAGGCCTTAAAATTATTCAGCTTTCATTAAAAGTACATCTTAATGCAGCTATGTCTACTATGCAGCATACTTAACACCTGGGGGCTGCGACCACAACATTTTCATCATGTCTCAATCCGTCTTTTAGTTAAGCCGGCACGAGCCTCGGGGAGTGCAATCATCGACTTACAACGCCACAAGTTCTTCCAAGCGTCAAGACAACTTCCGAGTACATCGACTCAACGCTTGGGGGCTGAAGATAGGCGGATCAAGAAAAACTCCGACACTCGGGGGCTCGACATCGATATTTGCCCTCGTTCAATACTTGGGGGCTGCACGATATGCAGCCTTACCGTCAACAAGAAGGTCGCATTGGTGGCATGACCGTCTTGTCGTCAGCGACACGGTCACCTCCATGGTAGGACCGACTTATCGTTTGCGGCACAGTCGCCTCCGTGGCATGATTGTCTTATCGTCAACGACATAACCGCCTTCATGGCACAACTGCCATTGTCTTCAGCGACATGGTTGCCTCCGTGGCTAAAGGCCGCCTTCGTGGTATGGCCGACAATGCATGATTTCGTTACATTTGAGTTCTAACTGTCGTGGAACAAATGACGTCATCTATCAGACATTAGTTTGACCTGTCAGTAAGGGTAAGGCTTCTCCGAGAAGCCATCCGACAAGTTAAGCTAGCCGTCTTTTCCATGTAGGATAAAGGCGGCCGCGCGCTGGCTATCAAGCCGGCACACGACCCCCTATATTAAGAATGGTTCAAGCCCTGCAACCACCAACATTGAAGACTGAAGACCAAGAAGATGAAGAAGTCGGCGCCTGGAGAACTTCAACCTTTCTGGGGGCTAATGTTGGGGATATACCAACTAGGGGTATCTCTAACATGGATCAATCCGGCTAGTCCAGGGTGGCCCAAGGGTGGTAAGGCTGATGCCTGCCGGGCGGCCCAGATAGCTGACGTACAAGGAAGTAGGCGGACGGTCCAAGGAAGGCAGCAGACTGAAGCCCATCAAGCCACCAAGCCCAAGATGGAAGGCGGCAACCAAAGCCGACTACAGCTAGGACTCTGTTTACTTGCCGGCCAAGTACTTACCTTGTAACCCGGGGTCTGGCCGCCTATATAAGCCGGCCACCGGGAGGCCTTTAGGGCCAAGCTCAACCAAGCTCATAGATGCAGACAGACGCTTCGATAAACAATCAATAGAGATCACATCCATTGTAACCTGTTCACGGCTATTGCCTCATAGTGAATTATAGCAGCACGTAGGATCTCGCCACCGCTGCGGGATCTGAAGCTGGGTAAACTCGTCGTGTTCAATCCCGTCCTCGACAACACCAACCTTCTTCCCCACAATCCATAAGTAGGCTAGAGGACCCCCGTCTCCTATCAATTATGCCGATACCACGACATCGGTGGTGGATTGCAAGGATATATTCAAGATCATATTCACAAAACAAAAGCAAGAGGCAAAGGATAGGAATTTAAAAGCAATGCTTAGATAGATATAAATTCTTGATAGCTTCTCAAATCATGCGATAATGCAAAGTAACTCCAAGGAGTAGCTTGAGTCACTTGGCTTCCCAAAAAGATATATGAGAACATATTTAGGGAAAGCCATACGAAGAAATCCTTCACAAACAATATCCAAAAGAGTGAGAGACAAAAATCATTTAAGTAAATGGGAACTTGTTTGAGCAACATGCCACATAGGAACAAGATAATTAGCAATATCAATTCTAGGTGGCAAAACCACACATGTTCACATTTTCTAGGCTTGTAATATGAACATAGCTTATTACTCCCCCATAATGTGATAATCCCTTTATTTTAAACCAAGAGGCAAAAAAATCAACTAGAGAAATTAATGGACATTATAGAATTTCAATTTCTCATGAGCAAGACATACCACATAGAGAATAGATAATATTGGTATATCGACACTAAGTGGTATTTCCCATGTACACACATTTTTAGAATTGCGAAGTGCACGAAGCATATCACTCTACCAAAATGGAATAGTCCATTAATCTCTCAAAGAGAGAGTCAACAAGATAAGATAGCAAATAAAAGCAATAGGGCTCAAACCAAGTAGATGGTGTGCAAACCAAAATACACATACTTGATTTCTCAAGATAAGTAAGTAGAGAGCACAACACATACAAACACTAGCAAGGTACAAAACCTAACACATGCAAGGGTGAAAGCAACTTTCAATGTATATATATGATTTAAATAAAAGTTACCGCAAGGAGGAACATTGGATAAGAGATAGTACAATGTAACCCAATGTACTTGGCTTGATAGAATATAATTGATGAAGTTCCCTTAATTCTTCACGATTTAGCCAAGTCTCCAATGTCCTCAAACAACACCTATTGATCAAGTTTTAGCTTGTTGGTCCCCAACCAAGTTGGGTCCTAAGAGGTTAGTCACAATAGATTTGGTAACCCAAATGGTTTTTTTCTTGACACCACTTTGAGTACCAACATATTTGGCAAACACATTGCCAACCTTATCCTTTTGAAGAGAATAAACATCATCAATTATAATGGGGTTGGATAAGGTACCATTTGTGCATGAAGAAGCAAGGTGACCCTTCTCACGACATAGGTAGCAACATCGACTTCCTCCTCTCTTCTTAGTTGGAATCCCGACTTGAGGAGTAGTATCTTGATTTTTAGTGGAAAGAGGTCGTTCTTCAACTTGAGGAGGTTGAGTTTCAACTTGAGGCTTCTTCCCTTGTTGCTTCTCACTAAGACGCTTCTTCTTCAAAGGGCAAGATCTAACATGGTGCCCTTCAACTTTGCACTTGAAGCAAACAATCTTGGCCGAATCTTTGACTTGTTCTTGGCCCTTTTTCTTCTTGATGATTTTGGACTTGCTCTTGTTATTGGAGATGAATCCAAGTCCACTCTTGTCATTGGGGCGTCTTTGAATACTCAACATATTGTCAATTGAGGACTTCCCAACATGTCGCTTTTCCATGTCTTTCTTCAAACAAGTGACTTGGGCCTTGAGCTCTTTTAATTCTTCTACATGGTTAGTATCAACACAAATGCTAGAGGAAGTAGAAGCTTTATTGTTAGAGCAACAAGGTATGAAAAGTAATTCATCACAAGATGTAGCAACATTGTGAGTTGATGAATCACAAGGACTAGCAAAAGACACTATAGCATTAAGAGAAGTAGTTGTGCCATTGTCCACATGAGGCTCACAAGATATTACCTTTGACATAATAGCCTGATGAGCAAACTTTAGCTTAGCATGGGATGTTAGAAGATTTTCATTAGAGCTAGAGAGCTTTACATGACTTTCTTCCAATTTCCCGTACTTGCTAGTTAGCAACCCAAGTTGTGCCCTTAGCTCAATATTCTCATTCAACAGGTATGGTTCACAAGAAGTGGAATTAGTAGCACAAGCATCATTATCATTAGAATTGGAAGAAGACAATTTTGCAAGCTTAACATTATTAGATAGTTGAGTTTGGAGTTGATCATGAGACTTGATGAGGAGAGAGTGTTCACTTTCTAAAGCCTTGTGAGCTTTGTCAAGTTTCTCTATGTCCTCACTTAGTCTAGCATTGCCAACACTAAATTCAATCTTTTCTTTTTTAAGCACTTTATATTTTGCAATAGCATGATCTCTTTCCTTGATGATTTTAGAAGTGATAAGATCATTTGATTCATCAATAGATTCAAGTCTATCCTCAAGAGACACTCGAAGCTCTTGCTCTTCGTCAAGGGCATTCTCTAAGGATGCTTTTTCAATAGCATCTTCTCTCTCAATTTTACATTTTTGCTCAAATTGAGTATCCAAATCCTCAATGATTTCTATACATTTAATACCATGAGAAACAATTTCACATAGAGAAGAGATAGCTTCACTACCTTTGGGAAGAGCACCAAGAACAATCTCACCCTTCTTGGTTAAGGTTTCAATGTCAAAATCTTCTCCATGAGGATCCTCAACCACATCATCACATATCTCGGGATTCAAGGTAGAAGTTACCTTGGAATCCTTAGCCATGAGGCAAACATGATTAATGGGTGAGGAGGATTAAGAATTAATTGAATCACAATTGAGGTCCATGTCTTGTTCCAACAAATGTTGGGATTCCTCTAAATTGTTAGTCATGCAAATACTAGAGGATATGGATGCATTATTTTCATGACAACAAGACATGGAGAGCATACCATCATTATATTTAGTTAAGCAACTATTACTTGATATGCAAGGACCGTCAACTCTAGCATGTATGACATTTGGACTGCTACAAGAGTTTAAGTCCAAAGATAGAACATTGCAATGTGATAGAGAAGAAGTATAGTCAATAGTACGTTCACCATTACCAATGCAATTTCTATCACCACTCACCATATCATTACCTTGTGACAAATCATATGTTGGTGAAGTGTAAGAAGTTGTGAACTCATCACGGCCGATGGTGGAGGGAGAACAATCTTCCTTAATAAATTTGGACACTTCATATATATCTTGAAACTTGGTCCAAAGCTCATGTGCATTTAGAAAAGGCATGATTGAAGCAAGAACTACATCTGTCAAAACACATATAAGACCATTAGTAACTTGAGTCTCGAGATGAGAGTTTATCTCATCCTCTAAAGATAATTCTTGGGAATCCTTTGGAGGAGATAAACTCACATCTACAATCCTCTTAATATAATTTGGACCCATGGGCCTAAAAAGATTAAGCATGCGAATTTTCCAAACATCATAATTTGTGCCATCAAATATGTAAGTGGGATCATGCACTAATTCTCTAAGCATCTTTTACTCTCTAGGCGGTAAAGCCCAACAAGAGAGAACCTGGCTCTGATACCAATTGAAAGGACAATGATGTCGCCTAGAGGGGGGGGGGGGGTGAATACGCGGTTTAAAACTTTTCCGGTTTAGGCTTGATAATTGCGGAATAAAACTAGGTGTTTAAATTAACAAGCCGACAACCTAAATAAACTAGGCTCACCTATGTGCACCAACAACTTATGCTAAGCAAGACAAACAACAAGGTGATAGCTATAGAATACTTCAAGCACGAAGGCTATCACAATGTAAAATGCATAAGTAAAAGGCTCGGGTATAGAAATAACCGAGGCACGCGGAAACGAGGATGTATTTCCGAGTTCCTCCTTGTTAAGGGAGTACGTCTCGTTGGAGAGGTGTGAACCGACACAACGGTTCAACAACCACAAAGGTTTCACCTTCTTCTCCGATGAACCGTACCACAAAGGCTTGGTTCACCTTCCACTATCGTAATCCTTCGAGGCGGAATCCGGAGCCTTTCAACAACAATCCGGGGCACAACCCACAATGGGATTCGGGGCTCCCGAACGGCTTTCAACAACAATCCGGGGCACAACCCACAAAGGAATTGGGGGCTTCCAAACGTATTACAAGTGACCACAAAGGTCTCAGCCACCACACGGGCATCTAGGGTCCGAGAACCCAAGATTAACAAGCTCACAAACTTTCAACTTCCACGAATCCTCGTGGAGAGCACACCGATGCATCAAATGCAAAAGGCAAGAGCTCAAGTGCTCAAATCCTTCACTCTCGAATTCCAACAAAGCAACAAATGCTTATGGGGGAATAAGAGAGGAAGAACAAAGAGGAGATGCACCACGAACTCCAAGATCAAGATCTACTGTGTTCTCCTCACTTAGAGGAAATATGGATTGGTGGAAATGTAGATCTAGATCTTCTCTCTCAAATCTCTTAAAGATATGCAAGAATCATGGGAGCAAATGAGAGAGGGGCAAGCTTTCCAAGGTCAACAATCGAGGTGGGAGAGGGGAAAATTTTGTGCTTGGAAGAGCTGGTCTCTTTGGGGAAGAAGGGGGCCTTTTATAGGCCCCATGAAAAAAAGCCGTTGCAGGGAAAGTAACACCGGAGACTCCGGACTGCGTAGACCAGAGACTCCGCCCCCCCCCCCTCGGAGACTCCGGGGTCATTCTGGACCTACTCCGGACCCTTCTACCGCAAGCGCCGTCCGCTGGAACAAAAATCAATTCGGCAGGACCGGAGACTCCGTTTAGGACCGGAGACTCCGGCCTAGGTAAAATCTGCAGCAAAACCGAACACGAAAACAAAGATATCTTGATCATCCGGACTCCATTTTCGATGTTCTCGGGCTCGTTGGAATTGCAACGAAGAGCTTTAAAAGATCATGCAGATAAACATCATAGTACAACAATGTAAGATAACACCAAATGGAGAAAGGTAACACCTCTCTAAAAAGGAATTATCGGCAAACCTCCAAAACCGAAAACGCAACAAGTTTTCCATATGAAATTCATTTTCGGTGAACTTGGGCTTGTCGTGAAGTTCACGATAAGCATCGAAACCCAACAAGGAGAAAAGCCAAGTAAGAACCAAGAAAGATGAAATGCCAAGTATACAAAGGTTTGACCTCTCCACAAAGATGCGATCAAGTTACTCACTTGAGAGCCCCTCTTGATAGTACACCGTCTATCCTAAAACCCGGTCTCCCACTAACACCATGAGACCGGTAAAATGGGAAACCTATCAAGATCATACCTTTGCCTTGCGTATTCCACTTGAGCTCGATGATGACGATCTTAACTCTCTCAAGTTGAAGCACATTTCTTGATTGTGCTTGCTAGCACATGCTTGATGAAGACTTCTCCAATTGCTCCCTCATACTCCATTATGGGAGGGCCTCGCTAAACTTCGTATTCATGTCTCCTTTGCAAGCTTCAATCAAAAGATATCTTCCGAGATGCATTATATTGAACTTGCACTTCATCTTCTTCTCTTGATATGTATGATGGCTTGGGGGTAAACATGATTGTTCACTCAATCTTCTATTCCAAGCCATACTTGTAATGAGCTCAACTCTGCACATGACCATTCTTCATATAAATCCTTGAATAGAGCATTGGTCATTATGTCATCTTGAAGAGTACAACACATGAACTCCTATAATTTCCCGTGGACAAGATCTAAAAGAATATCTCAATGTAAACATTAGTCCGTAAGGATTGTCATTAATTACCAAAACCACGCATGGGGGCAACATGCACTTTCACTCCCCCCCCCTTCCTTGTGGTGCGGCTCCCCCTCTTGGGCCCTCTCAGGGCCCATTTAGGTGGGTTGCCTACTTTTTCCTTTATTTAATTAATATAAAATATAAATAATTCATAATTAATATATTTACACATTATTTAATCTCCCGTGACTCCGAAACATTTTCCGAACCACCCGAACATCTTTCGGACATTCCCGGAACCATTCCAGACCTTCCCAGAACTCCTTCAGGACCACCGGAACTCTTTCCGGATCATTTCCCTCTCTCAGTAAAATCCTATAATATTCCAGAATCTTCTCCAATTAAGACCTCAAGCTTGTTACGCTACGGTTCGAGAACATTACAGACATGGTCGAGACCCTTCGCTCGCCAATGACTGCCAGGGATACCTGGATGCATATGACGGTCCCTGTGCATTCTACGAATATCGTCGTTGAACCATAAACATGATATTTATTCCCTTTGTTTCTGCGATACTACCTTGTCCGAGATGTGATCGTAGACATCCAATGCCCTATTGCATCTCTTTACCAACATAGGTTATTAACTCGTCTCCGGTATTACATCTCCATGACCTAGTCATAAGCTGTGCAGCTATATATAGATGCAATATCACCGAGTGGGCCCAAAGTATCTTTCCATTACTAGAATGAACAAATACCGCTCTTGATCCTTACGTCCCAACATACTCTTTTGGGACACCCAATATGGACACCGTTATTGTCATGCTATATAAGACATGATGTTTGATACGCTCAAAGCATCCCTACGAAGTAGCAATAAGCACGGTCTCACGGTATAAGGAATAAGCTATCATATTTCTTTTTTATTGCAAATGAAAAACATCGTAATATGATCCTATTGCAATAATTTGCGTATGTCCATCACCTTATTCAACTAATGAGATGACCCCACTGTCAATCGACGCCATTATCCATGATCGGGAATCTCGATCATCTGTTGCCCAGTGGACTAGTTTATATAGAGGCTGACTAGGGACTCTGGTTGTCTATCTATCTCAAGTGTATTAATAATTCCGATTAATACAATTATATCGTAATACAAAGACATATTATAAACTTATGAGATAATGTGATAAATACTACTTATTTATTTGCCTATAGGGCATATCTACTTCGGTCTCCCACTTGCACTAGAGTAGAAATAAACTAGCTGCATTTTACTTCATCAAAACCCCTTATCAAATAAGCGTTATATGATAATGATTGCTTGTGGAAGAATGTTACTCTGGCAATCTGTATAATACATAATTGTGTGTTCTTTTGCGATTCATTGATATCAACCTGTTTGATATCATCGTGTTATCCAATAACATATATACAAATACCGCCACTAAGTGAGACTTCTGTTTCCTAGCGCTTACTCTGATTCTGTTAACCAGATAATTGCTTTGCAAACACACTCAGTCATAGAGAATTCTATGTAACATTTACAATCTCGCGATATCTATATACTTTCATACCTATGTAGAATACTTGACATTCGAATGTCAATCTAATGACTAATACATTTCTACTTCCAGTAAATTCCAAATTTACTTTCACAACTGTTCTTCTTCTAAGAACATGGGTCTCATTTCATCGAGCACATAATATGGTTCCTGTATGATGTCTAATATCACATAATAGACCAACATGTCATACAACCACTATTATCGTGTATCATTACTCTTAATGATTAATTGGATTTCCAAGGACCAATCCTTTGGTTTTAATCTATTATGACTCTTTAGATATAATCCAAAACAACTCGACTATCTATTTAAAATTCCCGTTCTATTCCAAAATAGATACTAACTTTTAAATAGTTTCACAAGTTCATCTTTCTAATTAAATTTTACTGGTACAATTCACGATGTGTCATTTACACATGATGAATTCGGCTCCCACTCAAATTATGTCTCCACATATTTGAGAACACGAGCTCCCACTCAAAATATGTCATCTACATATATGAGGGTCTAAGCTCCCACTCAAAAATATGTCCTTTACATATTCTGCCTGAGTAAACTAACTTTGACTCCCACTTAAATTCTTAATTTATTTCAATATTTTGGTCAAACCAAAATCATTGATCTTTCCTCAATTCGAACTTAACACGAACTGCAGTATTCTATTAATACAAATCCCATAGACTTCAAGCATGTTTACATTTATGTACTCAATAGATTTGACTTTGTCCAAGATACATTTCTTGACAAAATATGCTTTCACGTCTTCCTTATAGTTACGTTTCTCATATAACACTTTATAAGATGATTAAGCAATCTTATTCCTTTAAAAAGAATTCTAGTAACATTTACTGTTTTAATCCTTTTAAATGTAACTTAGATTTTCAGGCTCAAAAGGCTTTGTTCGTATTCTGATATTTTTCAACTTTCTTTGTATTCATAAGGTGTATCTTGATCTATCATCAAGATCCGAAATATTTAATATTAAACTGTGACCTGACATCAAATATTACTGTAACAAGACCTTATTTGGAAGCTTCTTTCATGAAAATACTATGATCTTATCGAAGAGGATTGCAAGCAGAAAACGATTTTCTAGTCTCCTTCACTCTTATCATTAAATTTTCATTTGTAGACATATACCTTTTGGAACATATTCCAATATTCTACTTTTATGAATATAGGTCTGATACCTTATTTCAATCTTCTAATTCTATTCCATAAACCATAATTCAAAAATTACAATTTCTCGGAATTATGCAGACAACAATACAAGTTTTGTTTCTGTTGGATTCTGGAATATAATTTCAACTAATGTGAGTGATTTACAAAGAACTATTCATGTATATTTTGAATTATCATATAATTATCTATACAATGACACTATTGTCAATCACACGAAACATTGTTGGAAAAACATCTATTTTCTAAAGTGGACATCGACTATAATGTTTCGAACATATTAGGAAATTCTAAGACAGATTCTGAAAGACCGCACTTTATCTAAAATAGAGTATGATTATAATATTCCACATATCACCATATCAGATATTATAATTTTGTGAAACGAATTTTCACAAGTCTTTTGTGTTGAAACCATAATTCAAAAATATTGTCCTCTGATCAAATCTTGTGAATACAATATTCACTAATCTTTCTTCCGAAAAACCCCATTTATCTTTTATCAAATTATTTTTAGACTCATGATTTATTATGCAAATACACTTATTCACAAATAATCACATAAGAATTCGAATTGATAAACTTTACCACTTATTTAATTTAATAATCATCTAGCATGACTTTCAATTAATTTCCTTGCATATTGACACTTCAATATCCAATACTTACTTTAATCAGTTCGGCACATGTAACTTTTTAATAGATCAAAGTATCCATTATTTCTTACATTGCTCATATGATCAAATTTGGTGGTGTTTGTTCTTGCAGCAAAATCATACAATTCTTGGACACATAATTTTATCATTCCCGCTATTATAAATGTATATCATACGCATAATGTAATTGAGATGTGATACAAATTACTCATAATATAGAACAAATGCCTTCTTTCATAAGATAAAACAACTGATTTCTTCTATTACATATATGAATAACTATGTCTTGTAACATTCAAGACACCAAACTAGATCACACTCTCACTATTACAAAAGGTCTTACAAAAAACTATTGATGATAACTAATATGATATCTTGAGGACATGGACACTACTGGCCATCAACTTCCTTGCTTGCCATCACTTGTGCACTGTCACGTCACCCATCGCCACATACTTGTGATAATCAGAGCCTGTTTCATAAACAGAACAAGTATCAAATACTTTTCATCAAGTGTGAGGAGAATACTTTATATCTTCGTATATCAAATATACCCGTAGCATCGAAGAGCTCTCCTTCGATAGAATCAACTTTTAGAGATTTGAACTTGTTCACGAACACGAAGAAGCTCATCGTGTCTCTCTTTATAGCATATTCACACACATGCTATTCATAGCTAGGAGGTAGAGATATAAGCACAGTCTCTTTTGCACTAGAGTCCGCTATCATAGATATTCGTAAGCTTGAAGTAGATGTCATACAATGTAGTGACCTCACCTTTTATTATAAGGTGGAAGTACCTGTGTTAATGTGCTAGTCCCTGGATCAAATTCTAGCACCACAGTTTAAGATGTATATCATGCAAAAGTGTCAAATACTTTATTAAATCGCATGATCCAGTGTTACAATTATCTCTTACAACTTGCATAACCAGAAAAGGCTAGAAAAATTCAAAGAGCAGCAGCGGAAAACTGTACATACAATGAGCCTCATCATCTTCATGTGCCACAGGCATAGCATGTTGGTTGTAGACTCGAAATCCTATCGAATGCTCACTCGTCGTTTGTCAAATCTGCAAGGTTTAGTTGCAACCCAGCTATAAAGGGTCAGCACAATTGAATTGTGGTGGCAAGTGATACTATGGTGGATATAAATGGCAGGACTAAAACTACATGCATATTTGGCTGGTGGAGTTCAAGCCTGATTTGCGTAAAGCCAATTTTGTCCTATATTCGTAAAGACATTTTGATTTTCGCAAAGAGTACCACGGATAGACATCAGTGAACGTCTTTGCTAAACTATAATTAATTGGTACCACTGATAGACATCAGTGTACCCCCAAGCCTTGTTCACCCATCTCAAGTTTTATTATGAAATTGGAATGAAGAGATTTTTAGAAGACAACCTTGTGAAGTCACTCAATTGTCCGATGCCGGGGACACGGCAAAGATCTTAGGTTTTAACTCTCGAGAGTGTGTGCACTTTCACCATTAGACTCAATCATCCCAAACTATCCTCTACACTCATTTAGTGAGAAGGAAAAGGAGAAGATCAAGACGAGATTTTTCAGAAGTTGCTTTCCCATGATCATACTAAGAGATTACCACCATCCTATCAACTCTACCACCATCAATCTCTTGACCCAGGTCCACATCAACTTACTCCATCAAGACAGAGCCCATATTGACCAATGGTTGCACGATAAGCAACTAGACTCAGTGTAAACTTAAATCTCATAGCCCTGGGTGGCCTACCACAAGTGAGCAACTCAGGTTAACACCGCATATCATGGCCCCAAGTAAGTGAAAACTATCTTGGGCGAAGACAACCATGAGACTTGGCCCTGAGAAGCCACTCAACTTGAAACCTCCTCGAACGACCCAATCCACCCAGGCGTTAAATTAATTTAGTGGAAATTTTCATTTATCACATCAACCATAAAACAATCATTTTTGCAGCAGGTACTTCCACTAAATTATAATAGGGGTCTAACTGGAATTTCTAAGGGGTAACCTAACAGGTTTGCATAGCATACTACAATCTCCCAAAAACCTATCATGCATACTACTTTTGCAAATACTGCTTAAAACACTAGGTATGCAATAGAATAAAATAGTAGGTGTTTTATGAAGTCACTTGCCTAATGAATGTTGTCGTTTCTCACACACTCTTTGTCACAACGAACGTTGCACTCCGTTCAATCTATACAGTAAAAAGGCATCCAATAAACAAGCAATTCAACAAGCACATAACATTCAAAAATCAAACTAACGTAAAATGGGCTTAGCAAGGGGTTTGGTAAAGGGTGTAACATAATTCAATATGCAAAACAAATTAATGTGATCGAGTTAAGGTTTTGCCAATTTGGTCAGGGATGGTCTTGATTGAAACTGTTTGCACAAATGAATGCCGAGAAGGTTTGAAAACCATTTAAAAGCAAGGTTTGCAATTTTAAGTTATCCAACATATTTAAATACAATTACACAAGTCTATGTTTCAAAATTGATTTAATGAGAATTTGTGTTAAACTTGTTCAAAATGATCACACATTAACTTTGGAAAAGGTTTAAACATAATTTAAATTTCAAATTCTATTAAAAGTAACATAACAAGTCATTTTTAAATCCAAACTTAAATGTTCATATCAAAAAATTAATAATCTAGTTATTTAAATTGGCATCAACTTTTATAATCAAATTGTGCACCTAGTTAATCATTAACAATTATAAACACCTATAATTGTTCTAATGAAATTGAAAAGGTTTTTAAAACACTCTTACATTTTTATGTTATAAAATAATTTACTAAATGTGGATTTGAGTTTCTCTAGACAAGGACAATTATTTATGACATTTGTACAAAGGAAATAATTTAAATATATTAATAAATATTTACACTATGCCAAAGTTAACCGAAATAAGTTTTTGATTTTAAAATTCATTTTAAATTATTCAAACTTTAATTAAAATAGTGGATCATTATTCTTCTAATCTTAAGCTTTCCAAAAATATTTTATTTGCAAATTTTGGACTTGTGAATTTAAAACTAAGTAAAAAATGGTCAATCTCCTAATTTGAAAATTGAATCTATTTAGACTAGTCAAATTTGAAATTTAAAAGTTCCAGTATATTCTACTTGTCAAGGGCTTTAATTTGATATAAAATTTGTCAAATTGGGATGTGTGAATAAAAAGTTATAACCAATCTAAGTGGCAGGGGCTTTTCTATAAAACTGCTATTTACTTTTATTCGGGAAAAAAAAGCAGAGAAATGTCTTGCCACGTGGCGCACTGTGATTGGATGGGCTCGGGCTTGGCTCGGCTAAAACCGTGGCTCGGCTCGGCTGTTTTAAATTCTGATCGTTAGATCCAGATCGGGCGGTCCGCATCTAATCATACCGATTCGGTTAGAGTGTTTTAATCCTGGCCGTGGAAACTAAATCGGACGGCGGGGAGGCGTTGACCATACCGTGGCGGCGCGAGACGGCTGGAGATGGAGGAGACGACGGTGCTGCGCTCCGGTGGTCGACAGGGGCGGAGCTCCGGTGGTTCCCCGGTCTCGGGAGGGTGACGGCGACGCGCGGCGCGACGCGGCGAACTCGAAGGGGCCGGTGGCGAGTGGATTTGCCTCTCGGGGCTGCTTGGAGGCGCGGGCGAGTGCGGCGGCGGCTCCGGCCACCTCGGGCGAGCACCAACTCGCGATTTCCGAGACGGTTGGAACCAGTGGAGGGGTCTGCGCGGTGCGCACTGAAGTGGGAAGGAGGTTGAGCACAGTCTCGGGCTAAGGGGGTGGCTCAACTCGCCGGAGGACGAAGAAACCGGCGGCGGAGGAGGTGAACTCCGGTGAGCTCGTCCGGCAGCCTGGGGGCGTGCTTGGCTAGGTTTTTTTAGGGGAAACGTAGATGAGGAGTTGGGGATTATATAGGGCTAGGCACGGCGTCAATTAATCCACCGAATCGCGAGATTTGCGCGGGATTGATTTGGCCGAAACCGTCGGGCGAGATTGACGGGAGGTTGAAGACGATGACGTCACACTGACATCACCCGGCCTTTTTCTTTTCTGATTTTCCATTTTATTAATATCTTTTGATTTAGGTGTCCAAATTAGGTCAAACAAATTTCTATAAATTTGTAAAATTCATATCTAGGCTTTAAAACATTAGTGGGCAAGTTTTGAAAACTTTTTAAAATTAATAATTTTGAAATATTGGTTTAATACCAATTTGATACCTGATGTCCACTTTTAAATAAAAGCCTAGTTAAATTTCATCTTGGCCAAATAAGTTTTTTAATTATACAACACTTATATAGGTTTGAAAGTAAGCTATTTAAACTCATTTTCCAATATTAAAACATTTTGCCTTTAGTATAATATTAAATAACATCACATAACTATTTGAAATTGAAAAGGGAAATATAATGAATTCATTTTTAATTTAAAATATTTTGTGCATCATTATATTTTATATTAAGATAAATCATTTGAAAACTTCATAAAACAACTTTGGAAAAGATTTTGGATTTAATTCATTTCCTATTTAGAATATATTCATCATTATTAGTGAAAGTAATTTAAGTTAATGCAATGCTTATTTGGAGAGTTAATTAATTATAAAATCTATGAAGTTTTAAGGTTATAAACTATAGACTTGTAACTTCCAAAAACTATGTTTTGAATTCAGGTAAAGAGTGAAAACTATTTGGCAATTATACCATTTTAAATAGTCTTGAATTTATGAATAGATATGGCTAAGGGGTTAAAAACAAATACTCATAAGGAACTTTTTATTTCATGAACATGGTTTGTAAATTATTTGTCATATTACATATTGAGCTTTTAAGAAATAGAATGGATAATAAAATGTTTAACTTGAAACAACTTTTGAAAATAATGATAACTGAGATATTTGAAATATTACATATTTTCAAGATGCTCGAAGTCTTTTATAGTTGGTTTTCTTATGCATTTTAATATTTTATTTTAATAAAAACAAAAGTTTTAAATTTTAGTGAATGTTACATACAACCTCTTCAAAGTTTAAACATTCCAAAATATTGGGATGTTAGATACAACCTCTTCAAACGAGTCTCCAGACAGGTATGCTCCTCCATGTGAATGGTCCGGAACTTTCTAAGTTGTCTGAATTGCTCAAGCCTCAATTCATCTTTGAAGTGTTCTTTGATCGCATCAATCATGACATATGGCTCCATGTGTTGAAAAACTTTCAACTCTGGTGCTAGGCATACGGTCATGACAGACTGCACTTCTATGAAAATACAACGACGGTTGCGAAACTCATCATCTTCCTCCTCGCTAGCAGAATCATCTGGTCTATCTCCTAACTTTTGTTCTAGGACATATAGGATGTTGTTGTGGATGAGAATCTTCCTAAGTTTGTTGTACCACAAGATGAAGTTGGACCCATCGGCTTACAAATTGGAAGCCGAACTCCTAAGGAAGTAACCGAAGTATAGTTCCGTCTACAGATATGATCGCAAAAGAGGTATGGTAAAGTTTATAACATATGTGAGTTTCAGTTTATAATCCAATTATTAAACACACTCTACTAAAATTATTATCCCTACGATAATCTTAGCAATTACACGACCCCCATCCACCATACTATCCTCGATCGTCACGGCCGGCAGCACAACTTCAAAGGTGGACATAAAATGTCGATCACAACAACTTTGTGACTCATGCTCGATCTTTCGATCTTCCGTGTTCCGAGGTCATATCTGCATATGCTAGGCTCTCCATCAAACCTCGAAGACCCTACGCGTGCAACATGGCTTACACCCACTATATCCGAACAACGAGATGTATGCCACCCGATCGTCACGGCCTGCCTCATAACGTAGGAGGGAGAACACAATTTTGGTATTTGTTAGGGATTATCCTATTTATGATGCTACCGTTGTATATCTAACATATAAGCAATCAATTGGATGCACACATAACAACACAATATCAACATAAAGTAATGAAGTACGATGTGACATGGTCGTCGTGCCTGGACCTCCACGGCGCCATGAACCTTGGACCTGGCGCATTGGCATGGCTCCGAGTCTACGGTGCCCTCCATTGCCTCAGACAGTACGAGTAATATCAAACTTACCGTAACCATGTCACATAAAATAACGCCTCTGCAAAACAAAGTTAGATATTACTCGTAAGAGAACCATTTCACATAAAATAACGCCTCTACCTTTATTTAGTTTTGCAAGTTTTACGTGACATATAGACTTATTCGTAAGAGAACCGTTTCCCTACCTACGAACTTTGTACCACAACGTCGATCATATAATTGCATGTTTAAGCATCCCTTTCGGGCCCTCCATTGAAAATGCTTTGCCGACTAAAGAGAGAGAAACAGACACCCGCCAGCCACAGATACGGTGCAAGCCGTATGTCAGTAGTGGAACCAGTCTCACGTAAGCGTACGCGTAAATTTGGTCCGGGCCACTTCATCAACTCAATACTGAAGGCATCACAAGTGCACGCTAGAGGGTAGCAAATATAAGAAAGATGTCCTGATTCAACATGAGTTCTAACCGTACCAGCAGTACGCATAGATCCGCTCTGATACCACTGCAGGGGTTCCGGTGCAGAAAACAATATTTTTTCTAGCGTAAGAACGCCCTAACTAGCCAGGATCTATCTATCTAGTACATGCGGTAACAGTGGCGGAACGGGTTACGTACCTCCATGTAAACCGATAGCGGGGATTATGCTCCCGCACAAGCGTTGATGATGAAGTCGTACGTAGCCGACCTCGAGGTCACGAAGAACTTGCCGCGATGATGTAGACGATGACGCCGGGATGTCGACGATGACTTGCGTCAACGGGCGTAGGGAGGAAGATGGTGTGGCGCCGGCGGTTGGGGGGGGTGCGGCATGGCTGCTGGGTGGGCGAGACGACGTCGCCCAGGCTCCTCAAATGTGGCGCCTTCGAGCACTCGCAAGCATACGGAGCTTAACAACAACCCCCGGTCACTCAGATCCAGCTGAGATCGCAGGAGTAGAACTTTTCTAGAATCCGCAGAGCAACGTCGCCCGACGGTATAGCTTTGGTGGAGAGAGGAGGTAAAACGGGCGGAGAAACAGCTCGGCCGGCTTGCTACAAATTTAATTGTATTTTCCATGAATTAATCCAATTAATATGCCTTGCTATATAAAGGGCGGAGGGGGTGTGTAAACACCTTAGCTCCCCCATGTGGGACTAAACAAAGGAGAGGTGACAGGGGGGTTCGGCCGGCTTGGGCCTAGCCGCACCAGCCATGGGCCTCCCCCCTTCCTTGTGGTGCGGCTCCCCCTCTTGGGCCCTCTCAGGGCCCATTTAGGTGGGTTGCCCACTTTTTCCTTTATTTAATTAATATAAAATATAATTAATTCATAATTAATATATTTACACAATATTTAATCTCCCGTGACTCCAAAACATTTTCCGAGCCACCCGAACATCTTTCAGACATTCCCGGAACCATTCCAGACCTTCCCGGGACTCCTTCCGGACCACCGGAACTCTTTCTGGATCAATTCCCTCTCTCAATAAAATTCTATAATATTCTAGAACCTTCTCCAGGTGTCGTTAATACTTTAAGCTTGTTACGCTACGGTTCGAGAACACTCCAGACATGGTCGACCGCAACGGATACCTGGATGCATATGACGGTCCATGTGCATTCGACGAATATCTTCGTTGAACCATAAACATGATATTCATTCCCTTTGTTTCTGCGATACTACCTTGTCCGAGATGTGATCGTAGACATCCTATGCCCTGTTGCATCTCGTTACCGACATAGGTTATTAACTCGTCTCCGATATTACACCTCCATGACCTAGTCATAAGCTGTGCAGCTATATATAGATGCAATATCACCGAGTGGGCCCAGAGTATCTTTCCATTACTAGAATGAACAAATCCCGCTCTTGATCCTTACGTCTCAACATACTCTTTTTGGGACACCCAAGATGGACACCGTTATTGTCATGCTATATAATACACGGCGTTTGATGCTCTCAAAGCATCCCTACAAAGTAGCAATAAGCACGGTCTCACGGTCTAAGGAATAAGCTATCATATTACTTATTTATAGCAAATGGCAAACATCGTAATACGATCCTATTGCAATACTTTGCGTATGTCCATCACCTTATTCAACTAATAAGATGACCCCACTATCAACCAACGCCATTATCCAGGATCGGGAATCTCGATCATATGTTGCCTAGTGGACTAGTTTATATAGAGGCTCACTAGGGACTCTGGTTGTCTATGTATCACAGGTGTATTAATAATTCCGATTAATACAGTTATAGCATAATACAAAAACATATTATAAACTTATGAGATAATGCGATAGATACTACTTATTTATTTGGCTCTAGGGCATATCTCCTTCAACTTTAGATGCACGTGGTTTCGAATTAAGGTCGGAGAAAAACGATTTCGGGTATAGTCTTCCTTGCGACGTAGGGCACGCGGGTAGTTGTAATACCGCTTCCTTTCGCCAGTAGTGTGAATTTTCTAGAAAGCGCACATCACAGTCTAGTCAGTGTAGCCAGGCCATCATGAACGGATTCCTCAAGAGGAAGAAAGGGCGAGAAGATCATTAGAGCAGTCCGGTAGCTGTTCAGGGTTCAGCTTTGGGGTTTGCCTGACCGACCCCTTGAGGTATTTCGAATCATTTATTGATAGAGACGAAGTAAGGGAAAACCTCTAAAATAATTTCCATATTGACCTTGTAGCCTGCTCCAGTCCCCTGATACGTCCAAAACGTATCTTCTTTCCCGAACACTTTTGTTATTATTTTAGCTCTAATTTGTGTGTTTTGGATGCAACTAACGCGGACTAACGTTGTTTTCAGCAGAATTACCCCGGTGTCTTATTTTTGTGCAGAAATATCAACTTCGGAGAAAAACCCCAAAATCCAAACATAAGTTATTTTCCATCCGAGAGAGAACAGGAACCACGAAGACCAACCAGAGAGGGGCCACGAGGGCGCCACACCACCTGGTGGCGCGGCAGGCTCCTGGCTGCGCCAAGGGGTGGTGTGACTGACTCGGCCACCCCTCGCGCCCCCCTCACGGCTACTTTATGCTTCCGGCCTAAAAATGTCGGGGAGTTAGCCACTTTTCCAAAGAACACACCCGTGCGCCGCCGCCATTGCAAACCCTAGTTCGGGGACCAGAAGTCTCTGTTCTGGCACCCTGCCGGGACGGGAATCGAAGGGGATCATCGACATCGTCATCTCCGCCGCCTCTCCATCAACCATCCATGTTTCCCTCATTCATGAGTGAGTAATTCACCGCTGTAGGCTTGAGGGGATGGTAGGAATTGGATGAGATCACTCATGTAATAGTTGTAAGATTGTTAGGGCATGGTGCCTAGTATCCGTTATCGGTGTTTTACGTCATTGTTGCAACTTGTTATGCTTAATGCTTGACACTAGGACCCGAGTGCCATGATTTCAGATCTGAACATGTTATTGAATTATGATGATAATTATTGTTTTGGATCATATATATGAGTTGTATACACACGTTATTGTCCGGAACTGATGGCCCCAAAGTGACAGCAATTGGGATAATCAAAGGGAATGGCTATGATGTGAGGATCACATATATTTAATGCTTTGCTCCGGTACTTTATTAAAAGGAGTACCTTAATTGCCAGTAGTTTCCCTTGAGCCCCCGCTGCAAACGGACTGGCAGGACAAAAGATGATGTGCAAATTTCTCATTGCGAGCACGCACAATTAAATATTAATCATGCTTATGATTAATTTATGCATGTATGCTTTATATTATTTATCTACAAATTCCTATGCTATGTTATTACATGAACTATCTCGTCCATGCAACGCCCATACATCCGTCTCTGTGCCTACAATATTTTAATCCTGCTGTTTACTTCAATCACAATCGTTGTCTAAATTCTCCTGCTACTGTTATTTCACTACTGTCTCTGCTATAAAACTGTTGCTACTGATAATCTTCCTCGAGCAAGTCTATTCACAGGTGCAGCTGATCTGACAAATCATATGTTAAAACTTACAAATGTTTTTTGGCTCCCCTTGTGTCGAATCAATAATTTGGGTTTTACTTCACTCGAAGACTGTTGCGATCACCTATACTTGTGGGTCATCAAGACTATTTTCTGGCACCGTTGTCGGGGAGCATAGCTTTATTTGCAAGCCCACCTGAGTGTGATATTGTTCGCTGGAATTTATTCATCATGGGAAGAAATGTTGATAAGAAGTTTCCCATTGAGCCTTCCACTACAAGGAAAGGTACAACTCTGAAATCTGCTGCTGCGCTTGACTCTCCATCTATGTTGAGTAAGCTTGTTACACCACCACAAATCTGAAGTTACTTATGATGATGCTTCTACTGTTCTTGATGAAACTGGTTCATTAGATTCTTTTTTAAATGCTACTATTGCTAAATCTAAACAAACTGAAAATGCTGAAATTCCTGATGAAAAAGCTGAAACACCTGTTAATTCACCTAAATTTACATGTGATACTCATGATGAGTGTGATGATATGTATGTAAATCTTGATGATGCTCTTGTTCAAGAAATTAATACTATGAAAGACGGTAATGCCTTTGAAAAACTTGTTTAAAATCGAGTTGTTAAATATAATTTATCTCCTGATGCTAAATTTGCTACATCTGCTGTAAACATAAGAGATAAAGATTATGATTTGTCTATTGATTTGGCTCATATAGCTATTGTTGAAATAGAACCTTTTTGTGAAACTGAAAATGAAAGTGTTGTAGAACATATGAATGAATTGTCTGATTTAAGTGGAATATTTGCTGAAGACATTAAAATGCGCACTTACTTTGTTGCTAAAATATTTCCTTTCTCATTAAAAGGAGAAGCTAAAACTTGGTATAACAATTTGTCTCCTGGTTCCATTACTAGTCCTAAGGGTTTGCTTGATGCTTTCTTTCAAAAATATTTCCCTGCTAGTGCTCAACATCATGCGTTGCTAAAAATATATTATTTGAATCAAGATGAGGGTGAGAAATTGCCCAAAGCTTGGACACGCTTTTGTTGCATCTTGAGGGGGCAGCCGAACCATGATTTGGAGAAAAATGATCTACTTGATATATTTTATAGTGGACTAACTGCTGAATCTAGGACATACTAGGATAGTTTTGCTAGTTGTGTTTTCAGGAAAAGGACTCCTGAAGAAGCTGAAGAATTATTGTCTACAATATGCAAGAATAATGATGATTGGGATATTCCTGGACCTACTCCAACACCTCCACCAACACCGAAGAAGAGAGGTATGATTGAATTAAATGAAGAAACAATGAGGGAAGCTAAAAGATCTCTTCAAAAAAGTGGTATTAAATCTGAAGATGTGAAGTATTTACCTCCTATTGAAGAATTATGTAAGCCTATTCCTCCTCCAACCGTTATTGAGGTACACTCTCTCCAAAGGTTTGATGATAGAGATATTCCTTACTCTAAACCTCCTGCTCAATGCTTTGATGAATTTGATGATTTTATTGTATTAAGCAACGCAATGCATTTTATTCTCATGCTAAGTTTAACATGATATTGTTGATAGAACTGCTAATGATGTTAAAGTGCTAATTAAACACTTTCATATGGTTCAAACTCAAATAGATCAACTCACTAAAGTGCAAAAAGAATTTCTAGTAAACAACTCTATTGCTAAAGAAAAACTTGTTTGTGAAGTAACAACTAGAGGTGGTAAATCAACTCAAGATCCTTTGTATCCTAAAGGACATGATAACAGAATTGAACAACATTCTCAACGAGTGAATGAACCAAGTATTCCTTCTTGGAAAAAGAAAAAGAAACATAAAACTGTAGTAGAATCCTTTGAACCTGTTATTGATCCTAATAGTATATCTGTTTATGATCCTGAAACTAAAAGTGGTATTGAAAACAACAATGATAATGCTAATAACAATGATAAGGATAAAAATGTTAATTCGGATCAGGAAGAAATAGAAGAAGAACCTGAAAAACATGCTAAAAATAAAAAGTCCTTTGACTGATGCTATTAAGTTGCCTCCTTATTCTAAATATATGAAAGATATTGTGACTAACAAAAGGAAAATTCCTAATGAGGAAATATCTACTATGCTTTCTAATTACTCTTTTAATGGTAAGGTCCAAAGAAGCTTGGTGATCCAGCTATACCAACTATTCCTTGCTCTATCAAAAATAATTATGTGATTTGGGAGCTGGAGTTAGTGTTATGCCTTTCTCTCTTTACAAGAGACTTTATATTGATAAGTTGATACCTACTGATATGTCTTTGCAAATGGATAATAAATCTACTGTTGTTCCTGTTGGAATTTGTGAGGATGTTCCTGAACAAATAACTACCAATTGCTTAATTATGACTGACTTTGTTGTTCTTGAAATGCCTGAAAATGATAATATGTCTATTATTCTTGAAAGACCTTTTCTAAATACTGCAGGGGCGGTTATTGATTGCAATAAAGTAAAAGTTACTTTTAATGTTCATGACAAGGAGCATACTGTTTATTTTCCCAAGAAAGTTGATAGAATGCCTGGAGTTAATACAATTACCAATTTGAGGTCTATTAGAGTGGGAAGTATTGACTGCCCATATAAAGAAGAATTCAAAACTCTCATGATTGGATCCATACCAATTCATTATAAGGTAACATGAGTGTCTCATATGGTTTAAAATCTTTCATGTCATAAAATTCATTTGTTGGCAAGACTTGATCAACCTTGTTAACAAGTGCATTTTAAATGCATAAAGAGGCTAAACAATTTTCTTTGTCTCATACTTGTTATACCTACTGTAATTTTATTTATTTTGCAATCTATAGTTGAATTTGTTGTTAGAAAACAATTTTTCAATATTGAATTTAATAATGCAAAATACCAGAAAATGAAAAAAACAAAGTTTCTCAGAAAATTAAAATTTTTATATGAAAAATCCTATTTTTCGATGAGGGTCCTGGAAGTGCCAGATAGCCACCAGGGGGACCCCCTGGTCCACCACACCACCTGATGGCGCGGAAGCCATGTGGCTGCGCCAGCACATGGTGGGGCCCACAGGCCCTCCCTCTTGCTCTCTCTACTTCCCCTGCCTTCCTCTTCCCTGAAAAATCACTTTTGGATAGCTCAAACTCGTCTTCTTGCTGCTCATCTCCTGAGATTTCGATCTCCATATTCAGCCAATTTCTGGTGCTGAAATTTGGTGCATCTGCTCTCCGGTATGTGACTCCTACAAATATCCAAGTGGAATTTTGTTTAAAGGTGTATATATGAAGTATTTTGCTGCTGTAGATATCTTGTTTAGTGAGTTTGAATACTTGTTCTAAGTTGATGAAACTAGTTTTGGTGCATTCTTAAGCCTCTAGCAAGTCACTATAGTGGTTTCCCTTAATTTAGTTGTCTAAAAATCGATTTTTATGATGAGTGTTGAAAATTTCAGAACGTGGAAGGGAACTCATTTGCACTAAATCCTCATGAGCTTGTGTTGGAAGGGAAGTATAAAGTTCGAAGAGAAGAAGGAGTGTACCCTGCCGTCTACTCGTGCTCGCAATTCATGGACCTCGCAGGGATTACACAAGAATTATTTACTCTCGTATCCAATGCAGGATTGGAACATTTTCTTGAGAATCTACCTTACCAATATGTTGTTTTGTCTATGTCGGTGGTGCAAAATTTTCATTGCAATTTAAACTCATCTAACCCCACCGAGCATTACACAATTTACAAAAAAATTGTGGACTTGCCTTTTGATGTCTTCTGTTCAGCTATGAAGGTTCCAACTGCCCCAAGTACCTGGAGGACAGGAAAGATGGCAAGATAGTCGACAAAGAGCAAGGTATATTTGATATACATGTTATAGATGTGTACCTTACATCCGCCCGTAGCAACACATGGGTATTTGATACTGGTTTTGTTCTCATATATGTAACTCTCAGGAGGAGTTACGGAATTAACGGCGGCTGGCTAAGGATGAGGTGGCGATGCGCGTCGGCAACATATCGAGAGCCGACGTGGTGGCTATCGGAACGCTCCCTCTACATCTACCATCGGGATTAGTTTTGGTTTTAAATAAGTGTTATTTTGCACCATCATTGAGTGTAAACATTATAAGTGGGTCTTGCCTGTTACAAGACGGTTATTCATTTAAATCAGTATCAAGCAGTTGTGCTATTTATATGAATGATATCTTTTATGTTGATGCTCCCGAGAGTAATGGTTTATTCTTGTGAAATCTCGATCGTAGTACTCACATCCATAACATTGAAACCAAACAAATTAAGTGTAGTGATGATACCGCCATGTATATGTGGCATTGCCGTCTTGGTCATATTGGTATAAAGCGCATGAAGAAACTCCACTCCGATGGACTTTTGGACTCGTTGGATTTTGGATCCCTCGATACATGTGAACCATGCCTTATGGGCAAAATGACCAGGACATCGTTCAAAGGTTTCGTTGAACGGGCGTCGGATTTATTGGGGATCATACATACAGATGTGTGTGGACCAATGAGCGTTTTGACACGCAATGGTTATCGTTACTTCGTCACCTTCACTGATGACTTGAGTAGATACGGTTATATCTATTTGATGAAACACAAGTCTAAAACTTTCGAAAAGTTCAAAGAATTTCAAAGTGAAGTTGAAAAACAGCCTAACAAGAAAATCAAGCACCTCCGATCCGATCGCGGTGGCGAGTATTTGAGTTTTGAGTTTGGCACACATCTGAAGAGTTGTGGCATCGTACCCCAACTTACGTCTGCCGAAACACCGCAACGTAACAGCGTGTCTGAGCGACGTAATCGTACTCTACTAGATAGTGTCCGATCTATGATGTCTCTTACCGATTTGCCCGAATCCTTCTGGGGTTATGCGTTAGAAACAGCCGCATTCGTTTTAAATAGGACTCCGTCCAAATCCGTTGAAACGACACCGTATGAATTATGGTATGGCAAGAAGCCTAAGTTATCGTTTCTGAAGGTTTGGGGGTGTGAGGCGTATGTTAAGAAACTACAGCCCGACAAACTCGAACCGAAGTCGGAGAAAGTCGTCTTTGTAGGATATCCACGGGAAACCGTAGGATACACCTTCTACAACCAAGTTGAGGGCAAAACGTTTGTCGCGAAGACCGGCACCTTTCTAGAGAAGGAGTTTCTCGCGAAAGGAGTAAGTGGGAGGAAGGTAGACCTCGATGAGATCGTTGATCCTGAACTCGAGATTCCGAGTGGCGCAACGGAAGCTATTCCAAAAACGTCCTCCACAGATGGAAACTGTCAAAGAAAGTATTCTACCTCGTAGGTCTGGTAGATCTCGTATCGCACCAGAATGGTATGGCAACATGGTTTGCACCGTCATGTTAATTGAACAAGACGAACCTACGAACTACAAGGAGGCAATGGCGAGTCTAGAGTCAGAGAAATGGCTAGAAGCCATGAAATACTAAATAGGATCCATGTATGAGAACAAAGTGTGGACTTTGAAGGATATTCCCGAAGGGCGCAAGGCCGTCTAGAATAAATGGATCTTTAAAAAGAAGACTGATGCTGATGGTAATGTGACCGTCTATAAAGCTCGGCTTGTCGCAAAATGTTTCCGACAAGTTCATGGGATTGACTACGATGAAACTTTTTCACCGGTAGCGATGCTGAAGTCTATTCGGATTTTGTTAGCAGTTGCTTCCTATTACGATTATGGAATATGGCAGATGGATGTCAAAACAACCTTCCTAAATGGAAACATTGAGGAAGAGTTGTACATGGTACAACCGGAAGGTTTTGTCGATCCAGGAAATGCTGACAAGGTATGCAAGCTTCAGCGATCCATCTATGGATTGAAGCAAGCATCTCGGAGCTGGAATCTTCGCTTTGATGAGGTAATCAAAGGTTTTGGATTTGGCCAAAATTTGGAAGAGACATGCATTTACAAGAAAATGAGTGGGAGCTCGGTTGTGTTCTTAGCACTATATGTAGATGACATATTGCTGACTGGGAATGATGTGAAACTTCTGAATAGCGTGAAGGATTATTTAAACAGTAAATTTTCCATGAAGGACTTAGGAGAAGCTGCATACGTCTTAGGCATTAAAATCTATCATGATAGATTAAGACGTCTATTAGCGTTGAGTCAGAGTACTTATCTTGATAAAATACTGAACCATTTCGGTATGGAGAAGGCAAAGAAGGGTTCTCTGTGGTTATCAAGAATAAAACATTGCGAAAGGCACAGTGTCCGGTAACGGAACAAGATAAGGCCGATTTGACTAAACATCCTTATGCTTCAGCCATATGATCGATTATGTATGCAATGTTAAGTACTAGACCTGATGTGGCATTAGCTCTAAGTTTGACAAGCCGGTTCCAGAGTAATCCTGGAATGGCGCATTGGATTGCTGATAAGAGCATTCTTAAGTATCTCAATAAGACAAAGGAAATGTTCCTTGTCTATGGTGGCTGCGATGAAGAACTTGGCGTAACAGGTTACGTGGATGCAAGTTTCTGCTCAGACCCCGACGACTCTAAGTCACAGACAGGTTATGTGTTCAAGGTGAATGGAGGCGTCGTGTGCTGGAGAAGTGGGAAGCAACCCATCGTCGCACAATCTACAATGGAGTCGGAGTACATTGTTGCTTGCGAAGCCACGAATGAAGTTGTGTGGCTGAGGAAGTTCATCATTGAACTTAGAGTGTTCCCTAGCGTGCAAGACCCCATGATCTTCTACGACAATACGAGTGTCATTGCTAACGCCAAGGAGCCAATGTCTCACTCCACTGCCAAACACATTCTCCGACGCTTCCATGTGATACGTCAGTACGTACAAGGAGGAGGTGTGAAGATTTGCAAAGTGCATACGGATGTGAATGTGGCAGATCCTCTGACGAAGCCTCTTCCGCTTGACAAGCATGAAAAACACCACTTAGCTATGGGTGTTAAGATTTTACCAAGTTGTAATCTAGATTAATTTGTACTCTAGTGCAAGTGGGAAACTGAAGGAGATATGCCCAAGAGGCAATTAATAAAGTGTATTTCTTTATCATATCTCGTTTGTTCATAATATGTTTTTGTGTCATGCTATAATCATATTAAGCAGCAACATTAATACGGGTGTGATGCGTAAACAACCAGGTCCCTAGTAGACTCTACTAAGACTAGTTTCATTGCGCGATCGATGATCATAGGGTGTCGTGGTGGTATCACGGCAGATGCCATAGGATGGCTAATGTGTGGGGCTGATGGACGCTGGTGGATGCGGGGAGGGCTAGCGAGCTAAGAAGCTCACCCGGTAAGATATGCCGAAACGCTCAAGAACACCAAAGAATGCACACAAACATCTCCAAAACCCACATAAGTGCATGATGGCAGGACACGATACACGATATACCCAGGTTCGGGGCCCTCGTGAGGAGGTAAGACCCCTACTCCTGCCTTTCCTCCCACTATATGTATGTCACAAGATGTACAACTTGCTTCTTGAGCTGTTTCTGTGATGAACTAGATGAAGTAGAGAGGAAGAAGAAGTTAATGCACTAGGAGTAAATGAGACTAGTTTTGGCACCCTGGTTGGTCGTCCTCCACAGGAGGAGTTATGGCGCCTTTTATAGAGTTCTGACCTGGAGGGCCGGAAACCCTAATCTGGGTTGGGCCCACCGGTCCGACCAACGGTTATGTCGACACCGGCTAGTGCGAACTAGCCGCCGAGCTATCCGGCATAGCCCTGCCGTCATCATCCCGGCAAGGACTGCATGCGCCGTCCTAGATCATCATTGTCTCCTTGTCAGAGACAAGACATGTCTTCACCCATGCCTAGTAGCCTTTTCCGGATTGCCGGACTAGGCAAGTCCAGTCTTGTCGCAGTGTCATCGTACCGGCTGACACGCTCCCGTGTCAGGAGGAAGGTGACTACGCTTCCATGTCAGGAGGGATATGATCTCCCTCGTGTCAGGCGGAAAGCCTGTACTTGCCCCTTGACTCTTGCCCGACATGCTCCATGTCGGTTTCTCACTCCGGTACCTCCCGAGAGTCTTCTTGCACATCGGATACAACCAAGCAGAACTAAGGTAGGTTAGTCGGTTAGGCTTGTACCAGGATGCCTACCCGGGGCAACCCGGGTTCTCCTCTACCCGAGATCATACCGGAGGATCTCGACATACTGCCAAGCCGGACGATCCTTCCGGTCAGCACCGAGTTCCACCTAGAGCCTGGGTAGCGATTTTAAGAGAAGTGTCTCTAGGCCTAGTTTCCCGAAGATGTCTTTAGGCTCTCACCAAAGACATCTTCGAGAAACTAGTTCTTAGAGGAACTCTCTGTTGATGCTTGCGCCGCTCTGGGGGTCTGGGGGGTCTATTTATAGTCTCCACCGATGACCGTTGCGGCCCCCAGGAGGCACTCTGGCCTTGACAACCACCCAAAGGTCAAGTTGCCCCTTCGGCACACCAAAGGGCATCTCTTAGCAACTCCCAAAGGTCAACTCCTGTAGCCATAGGGCATGGTGCCGGTCGGCAATGGAAGTCATATCATTGGAGAATGATGTGATGGACATACCCATATTTGTAGCACGTAGTCATTACGCCTTTGACCGTGAGACCAACTCTTATTGTTATACCTGAAAGATACTTTGATTGCACCAAACGTCGTATCTTAATTAGTATGACAATGACGGTGATACTTTTGGGTATCGGAAAAGAGTAGTTGAGACGAGGGGTCAAGAGCGATATTTGCCAGTCCGCATAGCAGGATAGATACTATAGGGCCCACTCGGTGATATTATGTCTAATGAGCTTGCAAGCATGTGACTGGGTCACGGAGACATGAAATCATAGACGAGTAGAATATAGCATTGTCGGTAACGAGGTCAAGCTAGATATGGAGATATCTATGAACGACGCTCGGACACGCTAAGTATCGCTATGGCAAAAGGTTTAAGACGTTACGTTCAGATTTGATAGATGAAAGTCATTCGTTATATCACAGGGATTAATTCATGGGGTCCAGGCCTACGAGTTAGTCATTGATCGGAGAGGAGTCTCGATCATGTATGTTATTATATCTAACCGCTAGGGTAACACACTTAAGGGGTTTCGACAAGACAACCAGAAAGGAAAGAGATCATCGGGAACGTCCCGGGGGAGTTCGGATGGAGATCGGGCAGCGACGAAATAGTTTTCAGAGCTAGAATAAATTATATATAATATTTTTGATATTAATTAGTGTAATTAATGTACAAATATGATTTTATATATTTATTTTTGAATTTATTTAGTATGATTTCCCTAAATGGGTCTTCTGGTCGAAAGAAGGCAAAAGAGGGGAAAATTCCTCAAGGGAATTCGGTGGGGGCCAAGGTGGCCGACCTAGGTGGGCAACAAGGGGCCCACCAGGTGGCCGGCGCACCATGTGCCGCACCATGTGCCGCACCAGGCATGTGGGGGATAGTCCCACATTACCCGGTGAGCAGGTTGGCTCCTCCGTGGGAGCCTATATATAGAGGGGCATCCATGGCCTTTTAATTCACCAATTCTCTCTCGATTTCGTGATTCCCTTTGTCGGAGTTACGCCGAGTTGAGAGGGGGGTCTCTTCCATCATAGCCCGCTACCACGCTACTGGTGTTCCGGTCCCAGTCTCTTGCTGCTCGTCCTGGACTGGAGCTTCGGAGGCCGTCGTTTCCACTCTACGTGTGTAACGCCCTGCGAGGTGCTGCGCTGGCGGTGCTCGGAGGTCTGCTTTCTCTACACAACCTTTAGGTCAGCTTCGTCCGTCTTCATCGATAACATTTGTGCGGGAACGTAATCCCCGCTTTCGGTCTACAAGGGTATGTATTCCGATCTCCGTTCGTACTACTATATCTGCATAGAATAGATCTTGGCATGTCTTAAGGATATCATTGCTAGAATTATTTTTGTTTTCTGGACTCGATCCCCTTCAGGGGGGACTTGTCAGTCCCAGAGGCTGAGTTGGATACACTTAGGGAGCAGCCCGGCCCGGATAGTAGGGGCCATGACGAGGAGCATGTGGGTGGTTTCATTCAGCCCCCGGAGATACCCGGCCCCGTGTACCCGGATCCGGGGTATGCTGGTGAAGGGGATCGTGTGCAGAAAACAAAAAAATTCCTACCAACGATATCCTTAAACTAGCCAAGATCTACACTATGCAGATATAGAAGTATGGCGGAGATCGGAATACATACCCTCGTAGACCGAATAGCGGGGATTACGCTCCCGCACAAGCGTTGACGATGAAGACGTCGTAGCCGACCTCTAGGTCGCGGAGAACTCGGCGCGACGAAGATGACGAAGATGACCCCGAGGTCGGGTGGAGGAAGTAGGCCTCCGAGTACCGCTAGCGCAGCACCTCGCAGGGAGTCGCACACATACGGTGGAGACGACGGCCTCCGAAGCTCCAGTCCAGGACGAGCAGCGGAAGACTTGGACCGGAACACCAGCAGCGCGGCAGCGGGCTATGGTGGAAGAGATCCCCCTCCTCTACTCGGCGCGGCTCCGTCAAGAGAACCACGAGATCGAGAGAGAAATTGGGAATTAATTGGTGAATTAAAAGGCCAGGGGTGCCCCTTCTTATATAGGCTCCCAGGGGGAGCCAACCTTGCCAGCCAGGCAATGTGGGACTATCCCACATGCCTGGTTCGGCCAAGGCTGGTGCGCCGGCCCTAGGTGGGCCCCATTTGGCCCACCTAGGCCGGCCAAGCCTCCCCACAAAATTCCCTTGAGGGTTCCCCCCCCCCCCCCATGGGCCTTCTTTTGACCAGAAGGCCCATTTAGGGAAATCAGCCTAAATAAATTCGAAAATAAATATATAAAATCATATTTGCATATTAATTACACTAATTAATATCAAACATAATATATATAATTTTTCCTAGCTCAGAAAACTCTTTCGGCGCTGCCCGATCTCCATCGGACCCCTCCCGGGACGTTCCCGGTGATCTCCTTCCTTTCCGGTTGTCTTGTCGAAACCCCTTAAGTGTGTTACCCTAGCGGTTCGATATAATATCAGGTATGATCAAGACTCCTCAATGATCAACGACTAACTCGTAGGCCTGGACCCCATGAATTAACCCCTGAGATATAACGAATGACTTTCATCTATCAAACATGGACGTATAGTCTTAAAACCCTTTGTCATGGCGATACTTAGCGTGTCCGAGCATCATTCTCAGATATCTCCATACCTAGCATGATCTCGTTACCGACATCGCTATCTTCTACTCATCTATGATATTATGTCAGTTGATGACCTAGTCACATGTTTGCAAACTCATTTGACATAATCTCACTGAGTGGGCCCTAGAGTATCTATCCGGCTATGCGGACTGACAAATCCCGCTGTTGACCCCTCGTCTCAACTACTCCTTTCCGATACCCAAAAGTATCACCGTTATTGTCATACTAAATAAGATACGACGTTTGGTGCGATCAAAGTATCTTCCAGGAATAACAATAAGAGTTGATCTCACGGTCTTAAGGCGTAACGACTATGTCCTATAAATACTGGGTATGTCCATCACATCGTTACTCCTAACGATATGACTTCCGTTGCCGAGCGGCGCCATGCCCTATGATCGGAAAACCTCGATCATCAATCGCGCAATGAAACTAGTCTAAGTAGAGGCTACTAGGGACCTGGTTGTTTATCTACCACACCTGTATTAATGTTTCCGCTTAATACAATTATAGCATGGTATAAAACATATAATGAACGATTGGGATATTGCCAGTAAACTATGTTTATTAAGTGCCTCTAGGGCATATTTCCTTCAGTCTCCCACTTGCACTAGAGTAACACTTAATCTAGTTTACAACCTGGTAAAAGCTCAACACCCATAGCATCTTGGTGCCTGCTCGCCTCGTGGAAGAGGAATACAGTCAATAGAACTCACACATTGAGATCTATATGTGTTTTGTAACACTTCTATGTCACCTAGTTTGACATCAACCCGTATCTTACGATGACGGTGAAATATATCCCAGTGGATGGAGTGAGACTCGAGCATTCGCGTAGCATGCGCCTTAAAAGTCTAAGAGATCTATTAAGGGGACCACCTACGCTCGGAAAACTGCTCAGTCCAATCACACTTGCTACTTCTAAAGTCGCGATATATTTCTATACCTATGTAGATTGTGCGACAGTGCATTCATATGCGACTTCGCAAACTAACCATGTCTTTCTTCAAAATAAAGGACATCTCCTATATGAGATTTCTAGTCGTATGGGTCAGTGTAATAACTTGCATCATCGTAACCGCTTTACGGCAAGTTGCCATTCCACTCTTACCCGTTACTAGAAAACCTATCTTCAGTTCTTATAGACACTGAAGAATAAGCTTAACGTTTGTTCATTGATCCACACAAGGATCACTCTAGAACCTGCTCTTTATCCAAGAACTCGGGTCACACTAAGTCGAGCTTTCAGTCTGATAGACTCTATGTCTGATACATAGAGAATGTCGAACATCATTTTCTATCACTGAAAAATCCAAGATTAACTTAATCTTTTACCTAGTCATACAAGCAAGAACCTCTTTCTTCGCTTGTCCTTTTCTGAAACACTTCAGAATCCTGACTTAGTAAATACTCCGACTTAATGTTATTAAGCCCCCTCTGATCTATACATTTATAAATCGGATGCCTAATACTCCTAACTTCATTTCACATAAAATTTAATCACTTAAATAATCCTTTACACTCTACTAGAGGATTTGTGTCATTCAATATGTCGTTACATACAGAATCACAAATGACACCTAGCTCCCACTCAATATGCCTTCCGCATATAAGATCAAGGAAAAGCTACTTAGCTCCCACTCAAATATGCCTTCCGCATATAAGATCAAGGAAAGCTACTTTGCTCCCACTCACTTCTTAGCAAATGTAGGTTTCTTCAACTATTTTGGACAACTCCAAAATCCTTTGATCACATTATCAAAGTGAAGATTCCAGCTCCGATATGCTTGCTTCTGCCCATGAATGGACAACCGAAGTTTGCATCATGTTTAGCATCCTCGGGATCACAAACCATTCTTAATGACACTATTAAGAACCATGGTTTTCTCATCCATCTATCAATTTCTCATTCGAAATTATAATAATTGCTAAACGATCCAGAATAGATTTAGGCTTCCCCACTTGAGACAAACTCTCATGTGGTCTGTCGGAACTGTTTCACGACAAATCGAATCTGCTCAATGTCTACTCTCTCATAAAATTCCATATACTATTAACATCCTAGATGCCATCAAGAAGATCTCCCAAGTCAATACCTGGTAATCGTATATGAGTTTTATTTCGGATCACAAATGACTCATAGCCATTTCTCGGACTTAGGTCCACCATCTCTTCTTCGTAGTTCGTAGGTCTGTCATATTCCATTAATATGACCCTTATAACAAGATTGTCGTAACACACAGTGTGGAACACAAACTCGTATGCCTACGCTCTTAGTATGAGCTCAGAACATCATGATTTTGAATCATTAGCTTTTTCAAGCTGTGGGGCCTGACACCGAAAACACTTTCGATTGCGCCACTCTGATGTCTGGAGAGGAAGTTCACCAACTTCGTCTTGCTCTACTTTCTTTCTCACTTATACCATTGGACAAGAAACTATTTCTTTCGCGAGGTATATCCGGGCAATGATTTTGCCTATGTCGTGAGACATGTACCCAACTAACTCTTTAGGTAGGGTATACTACAAAGATTAATCCATTTTAGGTTCGATTACATTGAAACACTAAATTGCTGAAACGACAATCCAGGCTCAAAAGCCATGCCATCACTCGTATGGAATTGTATCCATGGATTCAAATGGTTTCCCTATTTGCTAACGTGAGTGTTTACGTTTCTACCATATGACTCTAATGATCACAATAATTCGGTAAGAGATTTATTTACCACACACTATCCGATAGGGTGCGATTACGACGCCCTAACACACCATAACACTATGGTGTTCCATGCGACGTAATTTGTGGAACTATTCTCACAAGTCTTCCAATGATGTGCCAACATTATAACTCAAATCTTCATTCCTCGATTTGCATCGCGGGAATTTGATTTTCTTGTTAAGTTTATTTCCTACTTCATTCTGAACTTCGTTTGATCGAATCAAAAATTCAGACTAACATTCCCCGGAGTGGATATCCATATATCTACTCGGAATATTCATGAAGTCTATGAAATAAAGACTTCCACTACACGTTAAAGTACTTCATTGATTCACATACACCCATATGCATGATTCTCAACAAGCTATACTCAAAACGTTCAGTGAAGTTCACGAAATAAAGGTCTCCAATACCCGTCAATTACTTCATTGAACCACATACATCTCCATGTATGACTATCAATAAGTTATATGCCCGTTTTCCGACAACGGTGTCACAGTTATTTTTGCAAGTGTCAAAAGATCGAATCTTAGGACTTGTAGGTCCATCCAGTGTGGAGCTAATGCATATAACATTGACATGACTAAACGGTAGTGCCACACATATGTGGTGTCTTTATTAAGTTTGTATCCTTTGGCATTAATAGTATGAATGTGGGAGCTTCTACCATCTAAATTCAAATCGGCATATGATCATTACTTCATAAATATAGGACACCAATTTGTCACTATCATGTATGAACAAGTGTCTCGCTAGAGGAGACACACTCGTAACGATCATACCAACACCCGATCATAAAGAATTTATTCAAATGGTAGATCTAGAGGGAGAGTGTCTATGGCCGTCACAACAACTTGACTGCCGTTATCAACACGCAATGTCGCCTCATCCTTTCAAGCTACTCAAGCAGTAAACCTGGTTTTTCACAAAACATGACTAGTTCAAGACTTAGTCACTACTGCGAGCACTTGCTTAGCTAAAACATTCATAACATGTATATCATATATACACCATCATCATTGATGACTTCCGGCGATCTGTTTCATCTTCTTGATACTTCCACCGTAATCAAGAACCATGAAGGTGAACGATTCCCCTTGCATGACATAGTCTATGATAGAGGATTTGCACTTGGCAACGATGTCTGTCATCCAGTAATTGAGCTGAGCGAGGCGTCTCAATGTTCATTAATCATGAACATATGTCATTAAGTATGACCGCCACGTGCTCCCTCAATGTGTGCATTCTCTTCCATCTTGGTTGAGAAGACAATCAGTCAACGTACTGATAAACTTCATCAACCCAACTATAGAGGTACCCCGAGTTTAGCGACCAAATGTTCGCGATCTAAAAACTCGTACCCACCGTTGGTTCTTTATGGCAGAGATCATAGCATACACTGGACTATGATGATATCATCCGCACAAAATCCGATAATCAAAATTATCTTTTGTTAGCGGAATCTCCGGGTTTATCTCCTAGCGGGTATTGTAACACAAAGAGCTAACGATTCAAACAAGGAGTATCCTCAAGCTAAAGTATAAAACTATGAAGTTTGGACCCAACGTTTTAAGTTTCTCAATCGCAGGAATGCGCCTAATTTGAAAAGATGCTATCACAATGGTTAATATCTACAAAGGTTTGCAAAACAGACTCTGTTCATTATATTCTGAGTTCTAGTATTTTAGAAAATAGCTATCCGAACTCCCACTCAAACGAACATCCCTCCTAGTCGTTTAAGCGATTACACGACCCCCATCCATTTCACCACCCCTCATCATCAGAGCCGGCGGCACAACTTCAAGAGTAGACAATTGTCCGCCACACCAATTTTGTGACTCGTGCTCGACCTTTCGGTCTCCCTGTTCCGAGGCCATATTTCTGAATATGCTAGGCTCGCCACCAAAAACCTCCACGCTGACGCTTGTGCAACATGGCTTACACCCACCGTATGCGAACGAAGATATGTCTGACACCCGATCATCACGGCCTGCCTCATAACGTAGAATTTTCTTGGTGGTGCGCGTTGGAGGGAGAACACCAGTGGTATTTTGAAGGGATCATCTTATATAGCTACCGCCGTGTAACTAATGTATACTATACACACAATCACACAATATAAGATGCACACAAAACATCAAATGTAATGCAATGTGATATAGTCCATTGCGCCATGGTCTTCTTGGCACCCGCAGTTTATAAACAATTTAATAAATCTACCTTGACCATATCACATAGCCCCTGCAAAATAAAGTTAGACGCTTCTACTTTATCTTTTGCATACTTTACGTGGCTTGGGGCTTTCGTAAATAGAACCGCTTCATACCTACGAACCTTATGACCACAACAACGATCCAATAATTGCATGTTTAAGCATCCCTTTCGGGCCCTCCATTGAAAATGCAAAGCCAACTAAAGAGAGAGAAACAGGCACCCACCAGCCACAGATACGGTACAAGCCGTATGTCAGTAGTGGAACCAGTCTCGCGTAAGCGTACGCGTAAAGTCGGTCCGGGCCGCTTCATCAGCTCGATGCCGCTGGAATCACAAGTGCACGCTAGAGGGTAGCAAATAACCGGAACGGTGCCCCCGTGCAGAACACGGGTTCTAACAGCGTACAGCTATATCTACGATAGATCGGCTCTGATACCACTGAAGGGGATCGTGTGCAGAAAACAAAAATTTTCCTACCAACGATATCCTTAAACTAGCCAAGATCTACACTATGCAGATATAGAAGTACGGCGGAGATCGGAATACATACCCTCGTAGACCGAGTAGCGGGGATTACGCTCCCGCACAAGCGTTGACGATGAAGACGCCGTAGCCGACCTCTAGGTCGCGGAGAACTCGGCGCGACAAAGATGACGAAGATGACCCCGAGGTCGGGTGGAGGAAGTAGGCCTCCGAGTACCGCTAGCGCAGCACCTCGCAGGGAGTCGCACACATACGGTGGAGACGACGGCCTCCGAAGCTCCAGTCCAGGACGAGCAGCGGAAGACTTGGACCGGAACACCAGCAGCGCGGCAGCGGGCTATGGTGGAAGAGATCCCCCTCCTCTACTCGGCGCGGCTCCGTCAAGGGAACCACGAGATCGTGAGAGAAATTGTGAATTAATTGGTGAATTAAAAGGCCAGGGGTGCCCCTTCTTATATAGGCTCCCAGGGGGGGCCAACCTTGCCAGCCAGGCAATGTGGGACTATCCCACATGCCTGGTTCGGCCAAGGCTGGTGCGCCGGCCCTAGGTGGGCCCCATTTGGCCCACCTAGGCCGGCCAAGCCTCCCCACAAAATTCCCTTGAGGGTTCCCCCCCCCCCATGGGCCTTCTTTCGACCAGAAGGCCCATTTAGGGAAATCAGCCTAAATAAATTCGAAAATAAATATATAAAATCATATTTGCATATTAATTACACTAATTAATATCAAACATAATATATATAATTTTTCCTAGCTCCGAAAACTCTTTCGGCGCTGCCCGATCTCCATCGGACCCCTCCCGGGACGTTCCCGGTGATCTCCTTCCTTTCCGGTTGTCTTGTCGAAACCCCTTAATTGTGTTACCCTAGCGGTTCGATATAATATCAGGTATGATCAAGAATCCTCAATGATCAACGACTAACTCGTAGGCCTGGACCCCATGAATTAACCCCTGAGATATAACGAATGACTTTCATCTATCAAACCTGGACGTATAGTCTTAAAACCCTTTGTCATGGCGATACTTAGCGTGTCCGAGCATCATTCTCAGATATCTCCATACCTAGCATGATCTCGTTACCGACATCGCTATCTTCTACTCATCTATAATATTATGTCAGCTGGTGACCTAGTCACATGTTTGCAAACTCATTTGACATAATCTCACTGAGTGGGCCCTAGAGTATCTATCCGGCTATGCGGACTGACAAATCCCGCTGTTGACCCCTCGTATCAACTACTCCTTTCCGATACCCAAAAGTATCACCGTTATTGTCATACTAAATAAGATACGACGTTTGGTGCGATCAAAGTATCTTCCAGGAATAACAATAAGAGTTGATCTCACGGTTTTAAGGCGTAACGACTATGTCCTATAAATACTGGGTATGTCCATCACATCGTTACTCCTAACGATATGACTTCCGTTGCCGACCGACGCCATGCCCTATGATCGGAAAACCTCGATCATCAATCGCGCAATGAAACTAGTCTTAGTAGAGGCTACTAGGGACCTGGTTGTTTATCTACCACACCTGTATTAATGTTTCCGCTTAATACAGTTATAGCATGGTATAAAACATATAATGAACGATTGGGATATTGCCAATAAACTATGTTTATTAAGTGCCTCTAGGTCATATTTCCTTCAGCTGGACCTTCGGGATCTTCCTCCACCGCGGCTGATACGGAGTACGACTACACCGAGCATATCCCATCGCGTTGGGACGATTATTTATATTGGCCTTGAGCTCCACTTGTGCCAAAATACTAAGCTTGGGGGGAGGTACACCGGTGCACACTCATATTCATATCATTCTCATTCGGTACTTCGTATATCCATGTTTCGTTTTAGTTTTATTTCTTTCGTTCATTTGTTTATGCTTTGTTTGCTTTTCATAAACCCAAAAATATCAAAACGATTTTTGTTATTTCTCTTGCTGGTTTGTTTTAGTATCTAGTATTAATATGCTTAGTATTTATTTAAGTTCAATATGCAAAAACAAAAAAATATTTTACTTTGTTGTGTGCTATTTCACGCAGGGACAGATTTCTGCTGTCCACCGTTAAATTCATAACTTATTACAGGAATGTCGGAATGACCTGAAATGTGGTGCACATATTCCTAGGATGTGTGCGCAACTTTCAATAGTTTTGAGTTTTCAGATCTGCGCATGTTAAGTCCCTCTAAAAAATTCGTTTTGCTGGATGTTCTGTTTTTCGTTTCTAAATCCGAAAACCCAAAAATATTTGATGTTTCTCTTTGCTTTCGTATAGTTTGTTTCAATTTCAAAGGTAATTATCTTCAATTACTCCATGGAGGTTGGTTATTATCTCATATCTTTCAATCACACAAGTGGTAAGCCAATTATGATGATCTATGACAATTTCAAGTTGGGTAAGAGACTGGTAATGAACTCTATTTGTTTCTCATTTTTTTACATATACTCATTCATGTGAGCATGCTTAGGGACAGTTCTTTTGAGCTTATGCTTATTCAGAAGTCTGGTTATGGATTTTGGTGGGGAGAAACTGTTGTGGGTAGAAGCTCCTAAAAACTGTCTAGACACTTCTTTTGGGCTTCTATAGATTTTGTTTATTTCATGTGTTTAGCTGTGAGATGTCCAAAATGCCCCTGTATTTGAAATGTCTACTTAATATCGTTAGTAGCATTCTTTCATCTGTTTTTACTTTACAATTTAGATGCACAACAACAAAAAATATCCACCAATATTTTAACAACAGTAGTACTAGCTTAATCTAAAGCACCATGAACTAACAGCACATCATCTAGCACCATGAGTTAGCAAAACGAATCCCAGTACAGTACCGGCCATACACTAATCAACCACCAAAACCAATCGAGCACCATGATGCAGAACAGAGCTCGTGGAGCAGCTCTTCGCGCCAGATGCGTGTGTGGGTGCCGGATGCGAGCATGGGCGAGCGTGGGCGTGCGCCGGATGCGAACGTGGGCGGCGACAGAGGAGAGAGATGAGGCGCGGAGCGGCGTCGGAGGCGAACGTGGGCAGGGCGGCGGCGGCGGCGGCGTATGATGGATACGAGCACAAGGTGGAGAGCGCCGAGCCCACCGGCGAGCCCTCCGTGCTCGACCTCCCGGAGCTGAAAATCGACTGCATTCTCGCCAAGCTGCCGCCGGCCGAGCTGCGGAACATGGCCGCCGTCTGTCGCAGCTGGTCGCCCGGACGTAGCTTGGGCGGGAGCTGGGCGAGCAAACGGGGACGGATCCTTGAGGGAGATGTCGAGATCCGGCAACGACGCGCGGTGCCCCGCGGCAGTGGTAGGCGTGGGCGAGCGGCGGAGGCGGCGAAACTGAGATGCGTCGCGAGCGCGACTCGCGTGGGGACGAAAGGATGCGGGTTCTTTTTTTTCTTTTTTCTATCGATCTTTTTCTGGTTTGACCGGTGCAGGAGAGCTGGCAACAAGCGGTGGCAGTCTGGAGGTAAATTTGTCAAACGACATGTCTATTTCTAGGGAACGTTTCGGCAGCCCAGCCAGAAGCTCGGGAATCAACTCGGCGGTGGATTCTGGAAATACACAGAGTGTTCGCTTCTCGGCGGGAATAAGCGGATCGGAAGCTAGACACTTCTTTTGGGCTTCTGCTTCGTGGAACCTAGAAGCAGTCCTAAACGATGAAAGAAGTGTCCTTAGATGGTTCGAATAAGGTATATGTTGGTTGGTGAATGTCTAGTAGTTCGTGTTCTCTTATGATCGTTTCCAATTTATTTATGATGAATGTCATGTCTCTTTGGATATTCGATTGCATTATTTTGTTCATAATAGAATATGACACTGTGGTATCATCCTCTGAATAATTCATTTGAATCGACTTGGCACATGCTTACACATATTATGACTGAAAACAAAAGGTCAATTAAGCCTTGATGACATATTTTGACTCAGAGTTTTTGTATCTTTATTATGTCTTTGTTAATTCTATTTCGTCGCAAGCATCATTATTACGGTTATTGCTCTCTTAAATTGCCGCTTCCCATCTTTTGCTAGCCTCCACTTGTACTAAGCTAAGAAAATTCTTGTGCTTCCAAATGCCTAAAAACCAAGTTATTCCAAAGATTCCACCATAAACAACTATACATGGAAATTTCAAACCATTCAAGTAAATTCGCATGTGCTAACTTTAAACCTTCAAACACTTCTTAATTTGTGCCACTGTTTTGAGCTCATGAGGAAGTGGCCCCAGCGGAGTCGCCAAAAAGTGTGTTGTGCTCGAAACGCGTCACACGAACACGTCCTCATGTACCCACGGTGCCGGGGGATATACTCCGCAACTCACCCCGCGGGAGGCCGGCTTCATGCGTGATCCGCAAGACAGTAAGCCGGCGCTTTTGACAACCAGACGCCCCAGCCCCTCGGGAATCACCGTCTTAGGAAAGCCGGCGACGATTGGCTGAGCTAAGCCGGACTTGGCCGCTCTCAGTTCGGTTTTCGATATCCGGCAAGATCTACGTGAAATCGCCGAACAACGGAAGCAGGAACAAGGGTTGAAGGAGACAAAAGTAGGGTTGTATTACTAGATTGTCGATTGTTTGCTTCCTTTCAATCGGCCATCACCTCTCACATATATTTGAGGCGGCTGGACTTCCCATACAAGTTTTGGACTCCTACGCGAATTACAATTCATGGTTTAAGTCGGATTCTATCGTAACTTAGCAGATCCTTGATCGGCTTCGTGCTAGACCCGGACTCGATCTGTCTGGCTTCTTTGGAAAGTTGCCTCCTTTTTCCAGACTGATCTTAAAGTTGCCTTCTTTTTGCCACCTTTAGCCTTCCGCCTTGATACGGGCAAGTTGCCTTTAAGAAAGTTGTCTTTTTTCTCCCGCCTTGACCAGCGAAAGTTACCTTTTACCTTCCACCTTGATCGGGGAAAGTTGCCTATTTCCTTCCGCCTTGACCGGAGAAAGTTGCCTTCTTTAGCTTTTCACCTTGATCGGGGAAAGTTGCCTTTTGTCTTCCGCCTTGATCGGTGAAAGTCATCTTCTTTTGCCGGTTTGTTTTGGCAATGTTGACTTCTCTTCTGTCGGCTCATTTTGACAACATTGGCTTCCTTTCTACTGCCTTTTCTTGACAAAGTTGTCTTTCTGCCGCCTTGTTTTGACAACGTTGGCTTCTCCTCTGCCGCCTTGTTTTGACAAAGCTGGCTTCTTTTCGTCCACCTTGTTTTGACAAAGTTGGCTTCTTTTCTACCACCTTCTTCTGACCTTGCTTTTCCCTAGGCTAGAATTGATTTGCCTCCATGGGCCTTCAAGCAACTTTGCACACCCAAATCTGCCTTCCGCCTTGTTCCAGTTTTGTGATCCTAAAACCGGCCAGTTGCCAAAAACGGGTGCTAACACATGCCCCCCGGTTTTCTAGTAGAGCTTGCGTACTAGAAAATTATCTACGTAGAAGTCTTGGTCTAAGGGCGATGTTTAAGCTCATCGGCCATATGCTAAGGGTGATATGTGTATATCGGCCATATGCGCAGATCATGCAGTTTGCCAAACGCTTGGGTGGAACTTTTTCAGATATTTCCCATTGATAGCTCGAGGCAACATGTCGCCTTCTAATGTCTCCACCAGATAAGAGTTGCCGGGTACTATCGTCGCGACCCATAGTGGCCCTTCCCAGTTTGGGGACCATTTGCCGAATTTCCGGCTTCTTGAGCCAACTGGCAATATAACCTTCCAGACCAAGTCGTCAATTTGAAACTCCTTTAGCTGGACTTTCTTGTTGTAAGACCTTGCCACCCGCAACTTCTGTTTCTTGATATCACTTAGCGCAATGACACGTTTGTTAGCTACTTCGTCAATGTAGTCCATCATTAGACTTCAATAATCATCAGCCGACAAATCGTTCTGTCTGACAAGCCTTTAGGCGGCCAGATTCACCTCTATTGGCAAAACTGCTTCCTGTCCATATACCAACTCGAAAGGAGTCACCTTGGTGGCTCCATGCCTTGAAATCCTGTGAGCCCACAAGGCTTCAGACAACACTTCGTGCCACCTTCTGGGAAAATCTTGCACCTTCTTCTTGATCAACTTGATCAAAATTGTGTTGCTTGACTCGGCTTGCCCATTGGCTTCAACAAAGTACGGAGAAGAATTGAGCATCTTGATCCCAAGTGATTCGGCAAATTTTTTCACCTCCTTAGCCATGAAGGAAGTACCCTGATCTGTAGTCAATGTTTGCGGGATGCCGAACCTGTGAATTATATGATCTGTGATAAATTGAATCACCTCCTTATGAGTCATGTTTCTGAGAGGTACCATTTCAGACCACTTGGTAAAATAATCAGTAGCAACCAAAACAAACCGATGCCCCTTAGAAGAAGCCGGATGAATCATCCCGACAAAGTGAAGTGCCCAACCTCTAAAGGCCATGGTTTTATGATTGGGTTAAGAGGTGAAGCTGGCACTAACTGAATATCTCCAAAATTCTGGCAAGCTTCGCATCCCTTGTAGTATCTGAAGCAGTCATTGATCATTGTTGGCCAATAAAATTTGGCTCGTCTGAGCATCTACTTCATTTTGTGAGCCGACTGATGCGTTCCGCACAGGCCATCATGTACCTCTCCCATAACAACTCTAGCTTCATCTTACTTCAAACATTTTAGAAGAAGGCCGTCAACAGTTCGGCGATATAAGGCAGCATTCACCAACGTATACTTGAGAGTTGTGCACCGAACTGCCCTGTCCGCCTTCCGACTTGGATTTTGCAGATAGTCAACATAAGGTTTTCTCCAGTCGATTGACGGTTCAAACTTTGGATTTTCCTTAGCCGACTCCAACAAGCCGGCTTCCTGTTTGGCTTCCTCCAAGTTGGCAACATGGATCACCGGCAGCTGCCTAATGAAGAACATACCTCGACTGATATGATAGCCTGATGCATGTTGTGCCAACTCATTGGCAAGCCAATTATCCTGCCTGGGAACATGTGATATGTTGAAATAATCCAACTTTGAGATAACATCCAGGCAACTGTCAAGATACACGTTGAGTGTCCCGCTATGACATTGACAAATCTTGGATACTTGCTGGACAAAAAGCAACGAATCACCATATGCCTCGACATGAGTCACCCCTGCATCAACTAGAAGTTCTAGCCCGAATAAAAGTGTTTCATATTCGGCTTCATTGTTAGTGCAAAAATAATCAAGACGACAAGAGGCCTCGAAAATAGTACCGTATGGTGATATGTATACAACACCGACTCCCTGCCCATCATCGCAGACTGAGCCGTAAAAATAAAGCTTCCACGACACAACCAACACAAGATTTAAGTCGGCTTCTTGCTCCAGGTCAACCCGATGTTCAACAATAAAATCAGCTACAATCTGGCCTTTCATAGACTTGAGGGGCTCATAAGCCAACTCATACTCGATCAATCCGTACGACCATTTGCCGATTTGCCCGCTGAGAATCGGCTTTTGGATCATGTGCTTGAGAACATCGGTTTGACTAAAGACTTGATATTCGCTGGACAATAGATAATGGCGCAATTTGGTGCAGGCAAAATAAAGAGACAAGCACAGTCAAACTGTACCTTGACTCGGCATCCAGCAAACGCCAACTCAGATATGTGATGGCATATTCCTTCCCTTCGGCTTCCTGGGTCAAAGCAGCTCCAATCACCTTTTCTTCGGCAGCAATGTAAAGCCGGAAAGGCTGCCCCCGAGTAGGCTTCCTCGGAACTGGCGGAGTAGATAGGAAGATTTCGATCTTGTCAAATGCCTCTTGTTGCTTTGCCCCCGAGGTGAACTCATCATCGTTCTTGAGCCGAAGGATTTCTGTAAATGCATCAACTTTTCCGAACAAGTTAGTAAATCTCCTTTAATAATTTACCTAGCCCAAAAACTTCTGCATCTCCGTTTTACAACTTGGTGCTGCCATTTTTTGGATGGCTTCAATCTTGGCCGGATCAATCTCAATGCCATATTCATGTATGATAAAGCCTAAGAACTTTCCAGCCGACACGCCAAAGGAACACTTCAAAGGATTCATCTTGAGCCCATGCTTCCTCATTCTTTGAAACGCAAGTCGTAAGTCGGCCAAATGACTTGACTCGCCGTCCGACTTAACCACCACGTCGTCAATATATATCTCCAGTACTACTCCCAGAAGATCATGAAAAATCAAGTTCATTGCTCTCTGATATGTGGCTCCGGCATTCTTCAAGCCAAAGGTCATCACAGTCCAATCGAACAAGCCAACAAAGTCTGGGCAGCGAAACGCCGTCTTAGCCGAATCTTCTTCGGCCATAAATATCTGTTTGTATCCTGCGTTGCCATCCAGAAAGCTGATAACTTTGTGACCCGAGGCTTCGTTGATAAGCATGTCGGCTATTGGCATAGGATATTCGTCCTTAGGCGTGGCACAATTTACATCTCTGAAGTCAATACATGCCCTGATTTGTCAGATCCTTTCTTCTCGACCGGAACAATGTTGGATAACCACTCATCATACTTACAAGGCCGAATAAAGTTGGCCTCCAAAAACCGGCATATCTCCGCCTTGATCCGGTCATAGATTGTTGGGTTGAACCTGCGAGCTGGCTGCTTGTCTGGTCTAAAGCCGGCTTTGATAGGCAACTGATGTTCGACCAACTCTCGGCTCAACCCAGGCATCTCGTGGTATTCCCACGCAAAACAATCTACGTATTCCCTGACTAGCGCGATTAACTTAGACTTATAATCGGCTGCCAATTTCTGCTTCACAAATGTTGGCTTAGGGATTGTGCCATCCCCAATGTCAACTTCTTCAAGTAAGTCAGCTGACGCAAAGCCTTGCCCCAACTTGTCCATATCGTCTGGTTCTTCAATTGCTTCACACATATCGTTCCTCTCGGACCGATACTTCTCCAGACGTTTCTGCACCCACTCGTCGTTTTTATCCATCTACTTGAGCTGCAGCCGATTTTCACCAATCGGCTTTAGAGATACTAGCACGATTCCGTCCCTGGTAGCACTCAGGAAATCGAACCCAGATAAATCACGCCCAGATAAGCATGACATTGGAATGTTGTCAATCAACAACCGACTCGGCTAATGCAATACATGCCGATTCATCAGCATCGACGACTTCAATCTCGTCGTCAACCCATTGAACGAGTTGCTGGTGCATAGTTCATGGAACACATTGGTTGGCATGAAGCCAATCTCTTCCCAACAGTACATTGTAATTCCCTGCACCTCAGCAACAAAGAAGGCAGTAGCCAGAGTTTTGCAGCCAACTGTGAGCTCCAAACTTATTACTCCTTTGGCTTCTATTCCTTCTCCTCCTTCGAACCCATTCAACACCATGTTTGTCTTCATCAAGTCACTATCATCTAGTTGTAGCTTCTTGAAGACAGAATATGGCATCAGATTTACCACAACGCCGCCATCCACCAACATTCTGGTAACTTGCTTTCCATCAATATGCCCTCGGACGTACAAAGGCTTTAGGTGTTTAACCGGTCCATCAGGCTTCTCAAAGATGGCATTTTTGGGTCCAAAGTAGATTTGCGCAATTTCGCCTTCTTCTTCCATAACTCGGAACTCGGCAGCTAGATAATATACCATTTTGATATCCATGTTCGTCCGTCTTGGTGTTTCCTCATAGTCCAGCAACTCTTCGTCATCAGTCATATTGCTTGATTTGTCCATTGCTGATTCTGATGTTGCCGGATTTTCTTCCGCCAACTTTTTTGTTGTACTTGTCGGCTCTTCCATCGTGATGTCTCCAGTTATAGGCTCTTCCGCTGGCAACTCTTCATTTGCCGAATTCTCGCTTGCCAAATCTACTGTTTCCACTTCATTAGCCCATGATGAATAAGTAACAGCCGGTGCATCAGCCGACATTATGTCATTGACTGCAGCTACACTTGGCATGACTGCTGTTGATGCGCCATACGAACTTGCCTAGGAACCCATACTTGAGATGGCACCATTGGTCGTTCAACATTGAATTGGGCATCCCTGGCTTGCTCAGCTCCTTCTTCTGCCTTCTCTCGGTTCCTTGCCATTTGTAGTTTCCGCCTTTGTGTCTTTGTTATACCCGGCGGGCACCACTTTGGCTGAATATATTTTTGATCTCGAGGAGGAGAAACCACAGATTGACTAGAGTTGGCTTCCTGATCATGGGCGGTTGCCTTTGGCACGACAGTGGGTGTCGGCTTGTTGTTTGCCGGCTCTACAACCGGGTCCTTCATCTTGAAAACATGACTCCCAATGATCAGTACGTTGCCAGCTTCTGATCCGCCTTCTGGAGCCTTCTCAGCACCTTGCGCCTTGACCCGCCAATATGACGAGTCCCCGGGATATACAAGTCGGCTTTGCATAGATTGTCGGGTTGCCCTGCGTTTGAACTCGTTAGCCGACTTCTCATGCCGACTTTCCTCCTTAGTAGATGGTGACCTTGACTGTTTTCCATGTTGATATTGGTATGATCTTGACCCGGCTTGGCGCACATATTTGTTTAGCAACATGTCAAAAGTTGGCTTTATCTTCCTTGGCCTATATTCAGCCTGATTTGTCTTCCATCTGCCAACTTCTGGGTTCTTGGTCTTTATAAATCTTGGCGGCAAACCATCCGAGTGTGGCTTTTGCCCCCCGAGCGCAGGATTCTTGATGGTGATCTTGATGACTTCCTGGCCACCAGGTTGCTGGCTTACAGTAACTTGCCTTCCTGCCACCTTGTTGTCAGTCTTTTCCCTAAGCACACCAACAACAATATTAGACTTATTATCCCCTTCGTCCGCCTCTGGCCGAAGCAAAACCTTATTTCCCTCCAAGTCTAGCGCGTTCATTAGGAATGGTTGTGTGTCAACTGCCATGCCAGCAAAGCGCAATCTTCCGTCATTGAGGGCCGATTGGATCTGTTGGCGAAAGACATTGCAATCATTAATAGCATGAGAGAAAGAATTGTGATACTTGCAATAAGCTCACCGTCTTAATTCATCAGGAGACGGTATAACATGATTAACTCTTATCACTTTATCTTTTAATAAGGCATCAAATAGTCTATCACATTTGCCTACATCAAAGCTGCATTTTATTTCATCATCCCGATTTTTGCGAATCGGATTTAAGTCATCACACACATAGGGTTTGGCCTTGCTGGGCCAAACAAACTCGACAAAATAGATATCGGCCTCATCAGATTCAGCATCATTGCTGAGCACATTAAGCCGACTCCTATTCATTCGATGTGGTTCTTTTGACACATTAACCCGGCTTTCCTGTGCCATAGCCCTTTCTTGAACTTGACTAACAGATAAGGATTCATGGCCTTCCAACCTTTCTTTTAAGTAAGATCTCAACCCATTAAAAACCAGGTCAGACATGTCTCTTTCAGTTATCATCAGGCTGTAACATCGGTTTCTAGTGTTTCTAAACCTCTGACATAATCGGATACCGATTCGTCATGTTTTTGCCTAACCGATGTAAGGTGGGACAAATTTTGTTCTACTTCTCCAGCAAACAAGTGTTCATGGAACTTTTGCTCTAAATGAAACCAAGTATGTATAGAATTAGGAGCTAAAGTTGAAAACCAAGAAAACGCAATGCCGGTCAAAGACAACGAGAACAATCGAACTCTGATATGGTCAAGATTAGCTTCGCCTAATTGAGCCAAGTACTGACTAATATGTTCGCATGTTGACTTATTATCCACCCCATTGAACTTGGCAAATTCAGGAATTCTATAACCATGTGGATAAGGTTGCAGATCAAAGTAATCGGGGTAAGGCTTAATGTAAGTCCTATGTTTTTGCATAACCCCGAGTTTGTCATAAGCTATTTGATCCAATTTCCTCTTAAACTCCGCCATCAAATCGTCCATATTGGCCGATTGAGCCGGTACAAGAGGAGAGTTGGCTGAAGGGTTGGCTTGTGTCAAACAAGCCGAACTTCGGTTCGGCAATGACTCTTGTCCAAAAAATCGTATCGCTTGCCCCGGCTGGCTTACCGGCAGACTCTGGATAGGAGTTGAGCAGGGCATACTAGACACAAGTTGGTTTTCCCTGACTTGACCAATCGGATGTCTGTCTGATGGTTGAACCTGGAGCGTGTTTTTCTTAGCCTTTTCATGTTCCAACATAAGATCGTAAACATTGGCAGTACCTTGCGAAACATGATATTGAATTTCGGCTATCTGTTCAGAGGAGAAAAGACTTTTGCTCACAGCTGGTTGGTCAATGTCAACGTTCAACGGTACGAATTCCGGCTCCTTGATCGGCGAAATCACTCCCTGACGATCAACCTTGAAGCTGGACAGGTACACATCTTGATCTTCTTGATCCCGCTTGGCACGTAAGGCTTCAAACTCCTCGTCTCTCTTCTTCTTCCACGCCTCCAGGCCTTGGCGTTGTTATTCTAACAACTTCTCCAAAGTTGGCTTGATGATGTTGTCAACATTGATGTTGGTAACGTCGGTATTAGAATTGGTCATTGTTGTCCAATTTTAGATCGAAAGTCCCCAACGGAGTCGCCAAAAGTGTGTTGCGCTCAAAACCAAGGTTTTAAATAGCACGCTATTTGAAATAGCGCAGCCTTCAAAAAACGGTATTAACGAAATAACCTGCTAATAGCGTGCTATTTTACAAAATAGCGTGTCACAAAACATTGTTCAGATTTCAGCATATAGCAACAAAAATGATAGATTTCAACAGCTAAAAGTCTAAAACTAAGGCTAAAACATTGTTCAGCTAACAAAGCATGGTCCAAATATAGGCATATATATAGAACTGTTCAGAGTTCAATAGTTCATACATCCGACGAGGCGACGGCGACTAGCGGAGGCGATGCGGCGAGCAGAGGAGGCGACGGTCGTGGCTGGAGGAGATGGGCGAGGGCGACGCACCGGGGGCCGCCGCTACCGCTCAGTAGGTTTGGTCGGTCGAGGGCGAGGGAGTTAGGGTTCGTTCGGTCGAGGGCGAGGGCTATAGCGATGAAGTTAGGGTTACTAGGCCGGAAAGCCCAAAACAGAATAGTGGGCTGATGTTAAATTCTTCTAAAAAAATAGCGCCGCGTCAAAAAAATAGCGCCGATACGCGCTATAGCGCGAAATTGCCGAATTTAGCGCGAATAGCGTCGTTGCGAGCAAAATATGCATAACGCAACGTTTAGTTCCCAGATACGTTATTAGCGCGCTATAGCGACGTTTTAGCGTGCTATTTTTTCCTTGCTCAAAACGCATCACACGAACACGTCCTCGTGTACCCGCGGTGCCAGGGGAGATACTCCGCAACTCGCCGCGCAGGAGGCCGGCTTCCAGCGCGATACGCAAGATAGTAAGCCGACGCTTTTGACGACCAGACGCCCCAGCCCCTCGGGAAGCCCCGTCTGAGGAAAGCCGGCGACATTTGGCTGAGCTAATCGGGGCTTGGCCGCTCTCAGCTCGGTTTTCGATATCCGGCAAGATCTACGTGAAATCCCTGAACAACGGAAGCAGGAACAAGGGTTGAAGGAGACAAAAGTAGGGTTGTATTGATAGATTTTTGATTGTTTGCTTCCTTTCAATCGGCCATCACCTCTCACATATATTTGAGGCGGCTGGACTTCCCGTACAAGTTTTGGACTCCTACGCGAATTACAATTCATGGTTTAAGTATGATTCTATCCTAACTTGGCAGATCCTTGATCGGCTTCGTACTAGACCCCGTGATCCTCCTCTGCGACAATACGGGTGCCATTGCTAACGCCAAGAAGCTAAGGTCTCACTCCACCGCCAAACACATTCTCCAATGCTTCCATGTGATACGACAGTACGCACAAGGAGGCGAAGTGAAGATTCGCAAAGTGCATACGGATCTGAATGTGGCAGGTCCCCTGACGAAGCCTCTTCCGCTTGACAAGCATGAAACACACCAAGTAGCTATGGGTGTTAAGCTTTTACCAAGTTGTAATCTAGATTAATTTGTACTCTAGTGCAAGTGGGAGATTGAAGGAGATATGCCCTAGAGGCAATTAATAAAGTGTATTTCTTTATCATATCTCGTTTGTTCATAATACGCTTTTGTGTCATGCTATAACCGTATTAAGCGGAAACATTAATACAGGTGTGATGCGTAAACAACCAGGTCCCTAGTAGACTCTACTAAGACTAGTTTCGTTGCGTGATCGATCATCGAGGTTTCCCGATCATAGGGCATGGCGCCGGTCGGCAATGGAAGTCATATCATTGGTAGAACGATGTGATGGACATACCCATATTTGTAGGACGTAGTCATTACGCCTTCGACCATGAGATCAACTCTTATTGTTATTCCTGGAAGATACTTTGATCGCACCAAACGTCGTATCTTATATAGTATGACAATAACGGTGATACTTTTGGGTATCGGAAGGGAGTAGTTGAGACGAGGGGTCAAGAGCGGGATTTGCCAATCCGCATAGCAAGATAGATACTCTAGGGCCCACTCGGTGAGACTATGTCTAATGAGCTTGCAAGCATGTGCCTAGGTCACGGAGACATGAAATCATAGACGAGTAGAAGATAGCGTTGTCGGTAACGAGGTCAGCTAGATATGGAGATATCTATGCATGATACTCGTACACGCTAAGTATCGCCATGGCAAAAGGTTAGAGACTTTACGTTCAAGTTTGACAGATGAAAGTCACTCGTTATATCACATGGATTTATTCATGGGGTCTAGGCCTACGAGTTAGTCGTTGATCAGAGAGGAGTCTCGATCATACCTGTTATTATATCGAACCGCTAGGTTAACACACTTAAGTGGTTTTGACAAGACAACCGGAAAGGAAAGAGATCACCGGGAACGTCCCGGGAGAGGTCCGATGGAGATCGGGCAGCGACAAAATAGTTTTCGGAGCTAGAATAAATTATATATAATATGTTTGATATTAATTAGTGTAATTAATGTCTAAAGATGATTTTATATATTTATTTTCGAATTTATTTAGCCTGATTTCCCTAAATGGGCCTTCTGATCGAAAGAAGGCCCAAGAGGGAAAAAATCCCTAGGAAATTCGGTGGGGGCCAAGGTGGCTGGCCTAGGTGGGACAAATGGGGCCCACCAGGTGGCTGGGGCACCAAGGGCTGCCGCACCAGGCATGTGGGATTAGTCCCACATTGCTTGGCTGGCAAGTTGGCTCCCTCATGGGAGTCTATATAAGAAGGGGCACCCCTGGCCTTTTAATTCACCAATTAATTCCCCAATTCTCTCTCGATTTTGTGATTCCATTTGTCGGAGTTGCGCCGAGTTGAGAGGGGGATCTCCCCACCATAGCACTCTGCCGCGCTGCTGGTGTTCCGGTCCAAGTCTTCCGCTGCTCGTCCTGAACTGGAGCTTCGGAGGCCGTCGTCTCCACTGTACGTGTGTAACGCCCTACGAGGTGCTGCGCTAGAAGTGGGAGGTCTACTTCCTCTTCACGACCTTGAGGGAACGTAATCCCCGCATTCGGTCTACAAGGGTATGTATTCCGATCTCATTCGTACTACTATCTCTACTATATAATACGGCCTAAGGTGTCCGGTACATCGTGACGTTTTTGCATTTTAGACCCTCGGTTTTTAGATAATCAACCCACAGTCCAAAAAAACAGCACTTTTGCATCTTGGTCCATCATCCCTATCCGCTCGCCTCCATTGGATCCCCTTTCCCTAGCCGCGACGCACGGATCAGCCACAACACCACCATACGCCTCGCTGACGCCATGGATTTCAGCCAGTGCTGCTTCTGCTCCCATCCTGCACACCGTGGTTGAAGTGAGGGCGCAACATGATGCGGGCGGCGACGCTGAGATGTAGGAGTCCGAGGCGGCTAGGGTTTGTGGCGGGGGATCAGACCGGTGTTTCCACGCCATGGAACCTCCTCGCGCTGTGCGGCACGCGCGCCGTCGACCTCGGCGCCGGGTGTGGCCTCGTCGGCCTCGTGGTGGCGCTCCTGGGGGCGCAGGTGGTGGACACCGACCTCCCCGACCGCCTCAAGCTGCTCAGGAAGAACCTGGGCTCCGGTGACGCTTGAGGCTCGGCCACGGTGGTTGTACTTGTGTGAGGCGAGGACGCCGACCCCGACCAGGAGCTGCTCCATCCGGAGTTCATTCCGGCTCCGACGTAGTCTACAGCGAGGAGGCGGTCGACGACCTGCTCGCCACTCTCAACCACCTCTCCGACCACAACACCACCATACTGCTCGCCGGAAAACTCCGCAACGGTGAGCTATCAGCTCATACATGTACGGCTCTTCCCTGGAACATGTTTGTTTGAGAAATCATATGCTAAAAATTTGGGGTCTCTGCTCATTGTTTGTTATGCACTATCTACATTTCATCATTAGTTGCTGTTGTGGATAAAATAGAAGCTGCTCCGGGGAAGTACAGCGATGGCCCATTCTTCCTTCGCCAGTTCAGTTTGGTATGTCACTTCATCTAAAAATCTTTTATCCTTGGCTCATACCAAATTTGAGAAAGAATTATCAAACGAATTGTGGTTGACATGTAGGTTTTGGTGTGATGTTTTTCTTTGTTTATAGGTGGACATTGCATATGTGACATTCATGGAAAGGCTTCAAATAGCCTTGTCTGGTCTCATTATCTGATCATGCTCTAGATGTTATTCAGTGGTTATTTTTCTTTGTGTTCAGTGGTTTCCCTACTAGATAGGCCATCGGTGTGTCTGATACTCTGATGGTGGTGGACTGGTGGTTGTTATTTTTACCAGATGAGGAACTGGACCAAGGGCGAGCGAAATACGTACATTACCCAACTGTGTCTCATGGTTACCTACAAACAATGTTTCCTTAGCAATCGTTGAGGCCGATGTTCTTGACCTGTATCTGCGAATGTCACAACCTAACACACCTGATTCCAAAAGAGACAACAACATCATGGCTGCTCGCCTTGAGTTAACTTTCCCTGAATCGTCAAGTGGAATGGTCTCTCAGGTGAATAAACTGCAGCACAAAATCATTTATCTCAGTTAACTTGCGTCGAGTTGATAATTTCATATTGGCACAATACTGCTGGCCTCAAGTTAACTTTCCCTGAATCGTCAAGTGCAATGGTCTCTCAGGTGAATAAACTACATCACAAAATCATTTATTTCAGTTAACTTGTATCGAATTGATAATTTCATATTGGCACAGTAGTGTCGGCTGATATTTGCGCTGCCTTTTGATATCGATGTAGCAAATGAGCTCAGCTTCCCAGTGGGATGTGCATCAACATAGCACAGCAGTACCACCTCAGCAGCACCAACGTTTGTACCCATATGCTTTTCCTGGCTTCTTCCCCAACCTACAGGTACGCTCCTCTGTTACTCCACCAACTAATTGGAACTGTTAACAATGCTTCAAATGAAACTGTTACTGAATAATGTTCCACTAGAAGCAGTTAGCATTGAAATATGTTCCCGATGAATTTTTTACTGAATATGTCCCGTTTTAAGGATTGATGTTCCGGACAAGCTAATTTTGGACAGGTAGAACATTTCGTGCACGGGCTGCCGGCGGTACAGAGGTTGTTGGGAATTTGATCATGTGCTAGAGGCTTTAGAACTGGAGCATGGACCTCATCTCCTCGCTAAACAGCAAGCTACATCAGTGGAGTCTAGAAAAATTGATTCGGAACCTGGAAGATGTAACTTGAGTCTAACACCTTATAGCTGCAATGAACTCTGTGATCACTTAGAACAAATTAGGGCTAGACATGTAGTCTTTTTTGGAAAGAAGCTATCGCTGTCATTGTGTAAGATTTTATTGTGTATAAGATTGTTATCGAAAAACGTTTCAATCAACAAGGAAGAAAGTTAAAGGATGATGATTCTCATGTAATGCACATTGTCTTTTTTTAATCATGTCTTATCCTGTTTGATTTTGTTGAATCAACTATTCTGAAATGATTTTTATTTCACACGGCTTGAATTGGATGTGGAAAAGTTCTTGAGGCATTCTGTTGGTTCATGGAAAGTTAAGCCACATTATTAGTCCCTTTTCAGTTGGGAGGGAAAGGAGCACACATTTGTGAGTTTAGTGACGGTCTTCACCTCAGATTCATCTCGCTTCAATATATTGAGAGATTCAAATGGGAATCACATTTTTGTGTTTCCTGTGTTAGCCTCTTCTTCATCTTCTGTTGTGTTTCCTTTCCTGTGTTTATATTTCTATATGTCGCGTTGTCCAGAACCACCGTGAAAAGAAACATCACGATTCTCGCCACAAGGACAAAGAAAAGGACGAAACTAAGAATTCAAACAAGAGAAAAAGAACCGAGTCCTTAGTAACGACCACAATAAACATAGTATATAAGGAAATCCTAACCATTTGAACTCACTGGCCACCATGAACATAGTATATAAGGAAACCCTAACCATTTGAACTCGCTAGACTAGATATGAGTAGATTAATTAATGATTATTATGTCTTACCCAACTGGTTATGTCGGCTCGATCCATTTTTTTAGTACATTTTGGATTGGGATAACATATATTTCATAAAAAAGATGTTTTTTCTGCCCGTAGCAACGCACGGGCATTTTACTAGTATATGTATAGAATAGATCTTGTCTTGTTTTAAGGATGTCATCACTAGGATTTTTTTTATTTTCTGCCTACGATCCCCTTTAAATGTTTCCTTTTGTCTTCCGCCTTGATCGGTTAAAGTTATCTTCTTTTACCGGGTTGTTTTGTCAATGTTGGCTTCTCTTCTGTCGGCTCATTTTGACAACATTGGCTTCCTTTCCGCTGCCTTGTCTTGACAAAGTTGTCTTTCTGCCGCCTTGTTTTGAAACGTTGGCTTCTCCTCCACCGCCTTGTTTTGACAAAACTGGCTTCTTTTCGTCCACCTTGTTTTGATAAACTTGACTTTTTTCTACCACCTTCTTCTGACCTTACTTTTCCCTAGGCTAGAATTGACTTGCCTCCATCGGCCTTCAAGCAACTTTGCACACCCAAATCTCCCTTCCGGCTTGTTCAGTTTTGTGATCCTAAAACCGGTCAGCTGCTAAAAACGGTTGCTAACAGCAACCACCATTACATATAAGTGATAAATCAGAAGCTATATCATCATACATTCAGACATGAAACGTAATGTGCACACAATCAGCCATGATTCCTCTATCTGCTGCTTAAACTGACGGAGATGTAAGGGTTTTAAAAAGATGGAGGCAAAAGTGTTGCCTCATCATGTTTACATCTGAGAGGTCGAATCTCCTTACTATGGTAATCAATTTTTTTTTTGAGAATAACTATGGCTAATCATTTGGAATTTTGCTTTTGAGAATCAGTCTTCTGGCCTTCATCTAGCTCACCAGCCCAACCCACTTAACATTTTATTGCTAACCAAATGAGATAGAGGCCTAGCAAAGTAAAGGCTGAAGGCCCAATCTCTGGCCCACTAGGAAGCAGCAGAGATGTAACCCTTCGACGCTTTCCTCTTTTCTCTGCCTAAACTATACAGAGGAAAGAAAAGCTCCCGACTGCTCCAATGGCGCCGGGCGCCGCTACACAGCTCCACCTCCAGTGCGTACTCTCTAGCGAGAGATGCAATCCATGGCCAGACGGGAGGCCCTTGATTTGGGGGCCTCGGGCGGCCGCCCCTATGCCGGTGGGCAGATCCAGATGACCAGATCCACACCCAACTCACAACACGTTAACCACATGGTAATACTATCATTTTTCTCTAATCGCCTCGTGCGCCCAACTAAGGCGACCAGTCCACCCACCCCTCGCCGCGGAACACGAGTCTCTCTCTGGTATTCTCATCTCTGCATTATATGTCATCGCTTTCGAACCCCACCATCCCACGCAATTTTTTCTTCCCTCCCATAATTGGCTTCTCGCCGCCCCTCCTTTCCCCTCCCGTCCCCGCCTCGCCCACTCTTCTCTGCACCCAGCGCTGATGGATCGCCCCGCGCCGGATCAGCGGCCGTCGCTCTTCTCGCCGTACCAGATGCGCCGCGTCAGCCTCGCCCATCGGTGAGCTGCCCCCTTCATTTCGCGCTTCAGAATTTTTGTTGGGTCGGGTTTGTTTTGCTTACTCGTATTTGTTCGCCATCGCCTAGGGTGGTGCTGGCGCCGATGACGAGGTGCAGGGCAATCGGCGGGTTGCCGGGGCCGGCGCTCGCGGACTACTACTCGCAGCGGTCCACCCAGGGAGGGCTGCTCATCTCCGAGGGCACCGTCGTCTCGCCGGCGGGGCCGGGGTAATCTCGTCATTTCATATCTCTCTCTCTCTCTGCTCTATAGACTATTATATTCTGCTCCGTCTAGTTTACTAGTAATTCCCTACTTCAAAAGTACCATCTTTATGAAGATGTGAAATTTCATAAAAATAACCCTTTGGGCAAAGTTCAGCAAAAAATAACCCCTTTTCTAAACTATTTTGAAATCTAACCCTTTTTGGTAGCGCCGAGGGGCATGGCGCTACCCTTCAGAGGGTAGCGCCATGGGGCATGGAGCTACCCTTAAGAGGGTAGCGCCGAGTGGCATGGCGCTACCCTCCAAAGGGTAGCGACGAAGGGCCCGCGTTGCCACGCTGGCACGAGGGTAGCGACGGAGGCTGTGTCGCTACCACACAGAGGGTAACGCCACATCGTTGGGCGCTACCAAAAATGGTTAGATTTTAAAATAGTTTTGAAAAGAGGTTATTTTTTATTGAACTTTATTCAAAGGGTTATTTTTGTGAAACTTCACTCTTTATGACCCTGTGTTGGTCGTGGACAATGGTACACGCAACAGTATTGTCGTTTTTCCGGGACCTTGGATTAGTTTACTAGTTGCGCTACGTGCATGGTATGGTGCGTGTATTCCTCTCATAAATATGGTTGCTAGATCTGGCAGAGTGATCCCCTTAACATTCGGCTGTAGGCCTATCTGTCACTGAATAATTTGGTTGTAGTACTTGCTTTCATTTCTTTATTATGTTAGAGCATCTCTAGCAGAACGCTCAAAACGGGCGTTCAATTTCTACACCCATGCGTATTCTGTTCTGAGAAAAAATATCGGGGAGCCCTCAACATTGATTTTGCAGAATTCTTAGATTAAACTCAATGATATTTGCAAGATGCGAGAAATATAACTACATATTGAACATTGGTCATATTTGTGCATAGTATTTCCATGGTTTTGGCATAGTTATATTTTTCTCATTTTGAACTCTCTGGATATTTATCATGACTCAACTTATGTTCTGTAGAGATTCTATGATTTTCACACCTGATGGACATTTAGAAAATTTTGGTTAGCTTTCCAGCGCGCGCCAGTTCCGGCTTTAACTAATACAACATTGTCGGATAGGTTTCCTCATGTTCCTGGCATTTACAATCAAGAGCAGATAGATGCATGGAGAAAGGTGGTGGATGCTGTTCATGCCAAAGGAAGCATTTTTTTCTGCCAACTATGGCATGTAGGCAGAGCTTCTCACCAAGGTATGATCATTATGTGCATAATGATAATACAGCTGCTCTGAAATCTGCAACAGATCTGCGAAATGCATACACCTTAGATTATCAGTTGCTTGTTAGTAGAAACGTTTTCCATTTATTTTTTGTTTTTACTTCTCCTTCAAATTCTGAAACATAGACCATTTTCTCTATTAGGATTTGTACATGTCGTAATTTCAAAACATAGAAAACCTAAAATTCATAACTGAAATATTCATGACTTCGACTTACCATACATTTTCAACTAGTTTTAGCTCATTCTTTTGTCCCTTGGAGGAATAGTGACTATCTTAGGACTGTATGTAAATTTTCCCTTCAAAAGGGTAAATTGACGTAAGTTATTTTTACCCATAATTTTAGGTACTATAGTTACGTTGAGCGGGGATGCGGGATGAAGAAAGGCTTTATTACGGTCATGAATCTGGGCAGTAACCTGAGTTTTATGTTTCTTCTCCAAGCTATATATCTTCACTGAAATAGTGAAAAGGAACAAAGTTTTCATTCGCAAAAAATAGGACCAAAGTTTGTATCTCAATGATCTACAGTCATGCGCTGTGGACAATCATCACATTTAAGTGTTGTTTAATGTGATAGATTTATTTAATTCTTCATGTCAAACCTGTTGATCAGTGGACATACCATATCTATTGATGGCTCATTACAAGGAAGATGATTATTCTAGGAACATTGCAAAAGAGATGATGTAGTTTGTACTTATCAATTATAGAATTAAAATGACAGAAAAAGAAGTCACCAAGTTCTTCCGCATAGTCTAAATTGTCTCCAAAATTAAACCTGAAAGGTTTAGAATTTTAGATTGTAGCGATGTAAATGGATCACAATGTTTAATTCTGTTTCTAGAAACCTGCAGTAGTACAACTTTTATTAGGTGGCTAAAAAACATCACTCTATTTTATGATGAAACTTAGATAAGAAAGTTAAAGAAAAATCACAATTTTGCTTTCTTACAACTCTATGACATCCTTAGTTATCGAACTTCTGAATAACTCATATCTGGAAAATCATATTATATGGATAAAGGACGACTCTTTTTACATACTAAATTTGTAGTATAAGAATTTAAAATAAATTAGCAATTCGGCTTCTGTACAACCTTCATACGGAAATCTTAGTGGTCGATTAAGCAAACTAGATACCATAAAATCATATAATATAGAGAAAATGTACAAATTAGTTTATGGATGAAATTTGAAATAAGAAATAGTAGCAATTGTTTTGGTACGAAATCCACATACCAATTTTTTTTGGAATATTCTCATCCAGAAATTAACTGCTAGATTTAAAGTATCCAACTGAATTTTCTACAATTTTAAAATTTGATTGACTTAAAGGATCAATCTCTATTTTCTATATAAAACTCGACTATGAAATAAAAATGATTATTAATTGGGATTTGGTATGAACACTCAGTGAATACTTTAACGACCAGATATAATTGTTTTTGTTAGGAACATGTTATAACTTGGAACGGAGCAAGTATCATTTTATATGACAGGGATTTATTTCCTTATTAGTATCGAGCTTATTCGTATGAATCTAATGGCCATCGTTGTGTATTGGAGAACTGTGTCGAAATCTAAAACGACAAGTACCTCAATATGTTACTCGAACAGCTAGTTCTGTTGTCAGATTTGAGCATGAATAACATTTTTTGATTAAAACATATCAATTTTCTTTTCCAATACTGACTTATGTTCATCCATCGACCAGTATACCAGCCAGATGGCGCTGCTCCAGTATCTTCAACTGATAAGCCAATATCATCAAGGTGGAAGATACTGATGCCTGATGGTTCCTATGGAAAGTATCCCAAGCCAAGGCGCCTGGCGACATCAGAAATACTGGGCATAGTTGAGCAATATCGCCAAGCTGCCATAAACGCCATTGAAGCAGGTTGCAACATGCTTAAATTCAAAAATCGTTGCATCCAACCATATAAAACTATACAATAGGAAATATCCTGTATATTATAACCTGATATGGTGATCAACTTCATTCCAGGATTCGATGGCATCGAGATCCATGGTGCTCATGGCTATATCATTGATCAATTTCTCAAGGACGGCATCAATGACCGCACCGATGACTACGGAGGATCACTCCCCAATCGATGCCGATTTCTACTTGAGGTTACCCGGGCCGTCGTATCTTCCATTGGATCGGACCGAGTTGCAGTGAGGGTATCTCCCGCCATTGACCACCTTGATGCCTATGACTCGAACCCCATGCAGCTTGGTATGGCTGTCGTGGAGAGGCTCAATGCCCTACAACAAGAATCCGGAGAACTTGCTTACCTCCATGTGACGCAGCCTAGGTATGCTGCCTATGGACAGACGGAGTCAGGCCCACACGGTAGCGCTGAGGAAGAGAGCCTCCTGATGCGCACCCTGCGACGTGCATACCGTGGAACGTTCATGTGCAGCGGCGGCTACACGAGGGAGCTTGGGCTGGAGGCTGTGGAGAGCGGAGATGCCGATCTAGTGTCGTACGGGAGGCAGTTCATATCAAACCCGGACCTAGTTGAGCGGTTCAGGCTGAACACAGGCCTGAACAAGTATGTGAGGAAAACGTTCTACACTCCTGATCCCGTCGTCGGTTACACTGACTACCCGTTCCTCGGCCAGCCTAAATCTCGGATGTAGTTTATGCATCAATGATCAGAACTGGACGGTGCAATGTATTTGAGGGGAAATAAAGGAATATGTCACGGTATTTTCACTGTTCGGCTTCATAGACTACTTATTTGTGTCTGCCGATACTGATACTATCGTGGAGTACATAAAGATCAGGATATTGTTTCGACTCGCTTATTGGTGGAGGCATGTAGGTTGCACCAGCTCATTGAAAAATGTCGGTAAGTTGATGAAATATTCTGGCAAATTCAACATGCAAGCACAATGCAGATTAATCATGACTCATAATGTATATTCCATATTTAATTTCGACTTGCATATTAAGAAACTAAAAAAAAAATCAGATATGTAAAGTACTACTATGTTTATGTTGTATGCAGTGTCATATGTGCCATATCTATCTATTATATACTAAAAACAATATACAGAAGTCTAATAAGTCACCACGTTAAGCCACGTCATCTAAATTAATTTTAGTCATTAGATCTATAATATACGGTTAAGATGCAACAAGAGATTTATAAGAGATTTATAGTTACACTAGCAAAATACCCGTGCGTTGCAACGGGTAAAACTTATACAGACCATATGCATAGATTGAGTTCATGTATGTAAAGACGCGACGTTTCACAACCACATGTCAGTTTCAACGCATCTACGAGGCGCTCGTTTAATACCATAATCTATTTTAATGTAATTAAGTTACTTTAGTACATATGTAATCGAGTGACACATTAAAATTGTATTCCATTTCACATTAAAAAGAGTCGCTATTAGACTAAAGTAATATGCTCCTTCCAAATTGCTAGTGTTTTTACGATTTGCAAAAACTGCATATGCATGTTGATTTAACATCATCGAGATGACCCAAATGACATGGCGCTAGAAAACTATATATTTTGCGGAACTTTTCTTGTAGAGCATTCTGTATAATTATTTACGTTCCAAAATGCTCATTTTTTTTAAACTTGTCTGTTTTTTGCACAGTGTTGTTGTTGTACCTAGTCAAATCATGCCCTTCGATCTCTAGACCTCCCTACGAATGAATATATATAGTGACAATAGAACAAGAGATCAATTTGATTGAGTACTCCTAAACATTTTCAACTTTTTGCAATCTCAAACCAAAAGCTAGCTACGAACTCCAGCTTCAATTTTTTCTCCTGAACCTTACGATGATATGCTTCAATTATGTTCAATCTGTTCCTTACTGACATGCTGTAGGGAATACTATCCCGGAAGCTACTTGGGCTTCCCAACTTCAGTGTATAAAAATCAATGGAAACTAATCATCAGCGTAATTCAAATTCATCGAAGACACTAGTGCTAAATAGTTCATCGTCAACACTTTGTATGACTTGGATAGATTCAAGGTAAAAATGAAAAAACGACTGTGTATTCCTATGTTAATGTTAACAGTAAACAGTTGATCGCCATCATTGAGCCAAGCACCTCGGGTCATGAGTGTAGCTGTCTGGACTGAAGAAAATGATGCAGCTAGCAACAATGAAGTTACAGGATTGAACCTGAACCTCCTGAACCTGTTCCTCGCCTCTCCGCTGGCGATTGATGCTGTTTGTTTGCTGCCACTCCAGATCGAATGGCAGACCCCGAAGGCTACGACCTCCGCCACGGCGGCGTCGACTGTGGTGTTCTGCATCATGCTCGACATGACCTTCGGCCTGCTGGACCTGGACGAGGAGCACATTGTGCACATCGACGCCGTCATGAAGTGTGTGCTGCTCGCCGTTGGCGTGCGCATGGACGACTACCTCCCGTTCCTCCGCCCCATGTTCTGGCGGCAGCAGCAACAGGTGCTCGCCGTGCACCGCGAGCAGGTCGACACGCTGCTCCCGCTCATCAACCGCCGCCATGCCATCCTCCGCGACATGCAGAGCTCAAGGCCAGACACCAACGTCGCCACGCCCTTCTCGTACCTGGACTCCGTGCTGGACCTCCGTATCGAGGGCCACGAAACCACGAACGATGAGCTGGTCACCCTCTGCGCGGAGCTGATCTCCCCACCAGACCACTGCCTCGCGGGCCTCCTAGCGCCGCCTACCACTCCTTCCCCATCGACAGACGAAGGTCCCCCCGACGCCCTCGAGGAGGCGCTGCAGTTCGCCTGCCTCGGGCAGCTGCCTGACCTTGTCGACGCCGCCGACGAGCCAGCCCCTGATGGATAGCTGCGGGAGGACCATCTCCCCATCCCTCCAGCACCGCCCATCTCGTTGGAGGAACAGAGGAAGAAGACAAAGGGGAATAGAGTAAGAAGACTTCGGTGCGGTGCGTCGGCGTTTTTTCACTTAGTCGGAGAGTGCGGGTTAATTTCTTAGATTCCGAGGGGTCAAAACGCAAAAACGGCGCGACGTACCATCCTTACCTTAACGAATATTATATAGTAGAGATAACCTCAAGTATCGGTTTGACATGTATGTTTAATATTTTTTTTAGAACAATTTGACACGCTTTATCCGGATCTACACAATACGTGGATCTGAAAGAGAGAAAAAGACCCAAGCAGTTACGTAAGGATTGGCTAGCTGTATCAAATCTCAAGAAAAAAAAAGAGACCGGACGTAACAATTTGACACGTTTAATCTGGATCTACACAATTCGTGGATCTGGAAAAAAAGACTCAAGTAGTAAGGATTGCTAGGTGTATCAAATCTCAAAAAAAAAGAAAAATAGACCATGCTGTTATAAATCACTCCTGTTAATTGCTAAACTAGCAGTGTCACGATCAAAAAAGCTACCATGTACAATAGAAAAGAAAATACCTACTTTTCTTTTTGTGAAAGGAAAAATGCTTCTCTGACATCCCAAAATATTAAGAATCCTTAAATTTCGTTGATCAAAGACGCACAATTAAATTAGTATATTGACATATGAAATTATAGTATTTTGTAAGATGAGCAACAAAGACTAGCAAAAAAATAGCCTACAATTTCTTTTGACGGAGGGAGTATATATGTAATATTTTTGTGCATGAGTGTTTCAAAATGATAAGATAACTACATCGTTTTTTCTAAGCATACGGTGCAACATCGACATACTTACGAGTACACTGCCACCATATGCGCTCGCGCACACACAAAGTTTACAGACGAACACTGCATATAAAGCCACGAACATCGCCACCCCCGCGGGCACGTGGAAAGCCGTCACAAGGCACATTACGTCGTCCACCATCAGCGTCGGAAAGCTATCAACTCAGTGATGATGTAGCTGTCCATGACAAAGACGCGCGGCCACCTAGAACTTCCTGGGGAGGACCTCCCAGCTCTGCCCACTGTAGAGAACATGGCAGCGTCCTCGAGCAAAAACACCATACATGCCAGCCCACGACACTTGCCCATCCGAGCATCCACAATGGCAAGAAGGTTTTGAGCTCAAACGAGAGCAAGACGCCGGCGACGGAAAGAGAGATGGAGACAACAAAGAAGGGGAATGCCACAAGGAGGAAACTGGAGAATAGCCACGTAAGCGGGCCGAAGAGGAGGTCCTCCTTAAGGTCATGGTCAACGGCGAGGAGGTCGTTGTCGGTGCGGCCACCTGGAACACCAGTCTAAAGCCTAGCGCGTCGTCCACCACTAGCGTCGGGAAAGCCTTCCACACAAAGATGATACAACCGTCTGACATCTAAAACTGTCCCGCCAAAAGCGAATACTCTCATTGTTAATTGCTTATATTTTCAAACACGTTTATCTATGCGCCCACAATAGCAATGAGTAAATGCATTTGAAGGGATGCAATCTCTATACAAATGAAAAACATAATCTTATTTACAAGTAATTTCTTGGTTAGCAAATTTTGATATGTCAAACCCTCAAAATAATATAGTTTTATTTGATCTATTTTGTAGGCATATAAATGATACATAAAGTGGTCATTATTCTAAAAAGGACATACTTTATTTACAAAAGATCGTTATGGATGATGTTTTCCAAGGAGTGGACAACTATCAACCTACATTTGTACAATAGGAGTTTGTTCTTTGGTAAATTAATCAATACAAATTTGTATTTAATTTTCTCAACTAGACATCTATCTGTGGTGCTTAATCGAGAAAAAACGGATATATACTTATTGACTACACAAATCTCAGTTACTTCCATTTATGTTAAAAACTAATGTTTCGAACACTTTGATTCTCCATGCTATAAGAAATTAAAGTATCCGAGAAATGAGAGAGACAATAATCTCCATGCTTAGTTAACCAATATACTATTCCAATCGATTTATGTTTGCTAAAATCTATATTAATACTGTCTGCCAAGATATGTTGACATGAATACCATGGTTCAATCTATGGCAAGTTCTACTCACACAAAACTACAATTAAAGTTTCCGACAAATGAGAGAGATAATAATAAATCTTCTAAGTGTATTTTATATGTCTTATGTTATTGTGTTCTTCGTGAAAATATTTTGGGATTGAGATGGTGCCATACAGTATAATTAAAAACCTATAAGTATTTATATTTTCAACTTTCCGGTATCAATAAAATATCAACTTTATTTCATAAACATATTCAATACGCTACGGACGATGCCCTCACATTTGCGAGGGCCACCTTGCTAGTGAGAGAAACAATAATATGACCATAAGCATATTCTCACTAGCAAGAGGTGTGTGTCTGAATGCTATGTCATATCATATGCAAGGATTAAACATGTGAAGGGCAAATAAACTTTACATGTATAGAGCAAGGTTATAACATGAAGCATGCTCAAATATCCATGGATAAACAAAAACGGTTCAAACTTGGCTGAGACATACCAACTAAGTTTAAAGGTATAAAAATAACAAATAGAGCTTTACACAAACCATGAGATGCAAGCCTCGAGAAAGGAAAGCAACACCCATTAACACAAACGACCTAGTAGAACTCTACTCTTTGCCCCCTTTGGAATCGAAATACACATAAGAGGAAATGAAGTTGGCGATGCTAGCGAAAGCCATCACTAGTACTCCAGAGCTGCCTCATCATCATCATCATCATCATCATCATCATCATCTCTTCTGTTTCTTCATATCATTAAAACCACAGCTTCAGGATCTTGAGCAACAGTAGAAGTTACTCCACCAAAATAGAAATCAGCATCTTAAAATAGCTTACTTGGGCCCGTCCACACGGTTCCGCTCATGTACATCGTTACCATAGGCGACACAACATGGTCATATAGGAAACACCCAAGTAGAGCTCCTCCGAGCGACTCTTAACCTTAATGGTCACAGGATAGTCTCATGCGCTAAATATTATTTAAATAGCGTTTTCGCGGGTGGTGTGTAGGTTTTCCAGATTCGCTATTTTTGGCATATGTAGTGGCAGCTATTACAGGCGCGTTATTTTAGCATGACGTAAACTAGTTTTCGTAGTTTGCAATCAACAGAAGATCTAAAAATGCAAAATAGAAACTGATAAATAGTTCTTCGTTGACAACTAACAATATTGAAGTGCAAAGTTTAAACTGAGCGCTTATTAAACTAATCCTAAACTAATCCTCCTCCAAGGTGGTGAACTCAGACAAACTCCAAAGGTCGTCCCACCTCGGGACTTTTTTGTGCTAGGCGGCGCTGGTGCTTGGGTCGCTGTGCCTCGGCCGCCGCATTACGTGCCTGCTTGTCGGCCCTCCACGCCACCCGCTCGGTCTCCCTCGACGCCTAGAAGGCGTTCTCGTCGGCGACGTCCTGCGGGAAGCGACCACGCCACGCCGCCATGGCGCGCTCGTCGGCCTTGACGACGAGGAGACGGTTCTCCAACTCGTGGTGCAAGCGGTGGTCCTCGGCTGTGATAAGGCGCGAGGTCCTGCGCCTTAACGCAATCCAAACTACCCGCACAACCGTCGTAGGTGCGAGCGGCCTCATGTGCAATCTCGAAGGTGCCAAGCCCGAGCCACGTCTTGTCGGTGCATGTCTCCGTATAGAACATGGTGCTCGATTGCACGCGCGCACGCCGCGGTAGCCGGAATTGCTCCAGCGGCGCGGAGGCATCGCGACGGAGGGAAGGTCTAGTGGCGCCGGCGCGGTGGGGAAAAGAGTGTTTCGGCAGGGCACGGGAAAGAAGAGAAGCGGTTGAAAAAGAGAGAGGCGTGACGCGAGCTGTAATCGGCGAAATTAAATAGCGCGTGCGTTACCGTTTTTCACAACGTGAGGAATATTTTAACGGGCTTTTTTTTCTCACTGTATACAGCGTGTTTTTCCCGGGCGCTGCAAATTACGCGCATGGTTGAAAATGCTCTTTCTACCGCAAACTCGATAAGTTCCCGAAGTTCAGACTTCTCAAAGAAAAAAAATCCCGACGTTGGAAATCTGGATCACGATCGTTCAAACGAGTCACTCAAAGGTGAAAATTTTGTTTAGAAGCGATACTCGAGGAGTAGCTGTAATCACACCATATTCTTTTCTCAGGAGTTGCATGGTTTCTCGCGCCCCTTGGAAAGAAGCAAATCTTAAGCCAGCCCAACGAGGTAACTTTCTCCTAAACAAATCAATCAACTCGGGGACTCAAAGAGAATCAAATCAAGCTACTTAAAACCTCATGCGATCCACGCAGGAAGAAAAGGCGATGGTACGATCTCACTTGCTCCACATAAAGACGAGCACTATCTTCCGGTGGCAGCCCGGGGCACTGTGCAATGGCTTTCTGCAAGATTCTGCATTAGCCAATACCTTTTCTTCACTGGTTATCTTAGCAGCATGATTCTGTCTTGCCCAATAGCAATGGCGCCATCGTTAGCTCTTCTTTTCGTTTTTAAAGTTATCTTGCAGAAAGCAAACAATTCACTCTTCTAGGTCTTCTGTGAGTATTTCAGTAGCACTGCGAACTAGTAGAGTTTTTTTGTCGAAGAGACACCACTTTAAAGTCTAGGAACCACAAAACCTTTTATTCTCGAAACAGTAATTTGGTCTACTAACCCAACACCTGACATTTTTATTGATGGGAAGCTGCGTGTGCATGGCAATAGAGCATCGCAAATTCGGCACGGCAGAGCAGGAGAAAAGGAAGAACGGCCCGGCCGAGATAAGAAAGCCTCGTTACAAGAGCAAGCAAGCCGAGTGTTGAGCCCATGTTGACATAAACAAGAAAAAGAATAAGCACTTGTAGGATACTGGATACTGTACTTTTGCAGTGTGTTGTTGGGACGTTAAATCATGGGGCCATAATTGCATGGGGAATCAGCTGAGAGAATCCAATAGGGGTTTGTTCCTTTTGCAGCAATCCTGGTTACCGCTTCTTTCAAGGAGAGGATCTCCTCTGTTTAGACTTGTTTATTAATCTGCGCCTCACCTTCTTTACTAGTCTATGTCTGCAACTTTGCATACACATTATTTGACCAATAAAACATGAGTGATATGTCGTAAGACATTTACCAGTAGAATTTTTATTTAAATACGAATTCAATGGTATTATCTTGCGATATACAACATGTGTGTTTGTCGGTCAAACTTTGATATTGACAAGGAAAATCTGCCTCCCTCTCCCTGCTGCAGGTACTTCAGGGCCTCATCTCTTCATGTCTTTGTTGTATCACTCTACAGCATCTTCTGAAAACTGAAGATCTCCAAATTTGCTGCACCCATGCAGCATCTTATTAGAAAGAAGTCACTCAGGCTCACCTTATAATTGCTAAAAACCATAAGTTCTTACACAAGATTTGCAGCAACTACGGAAGATCACCAGCTGATGAAGGATGTCCCCATTACTATCCATGGTTATTAGTGTAGGGTAAGAGTTATGAGGTAGAGAACGCGTAGTGTTGGTAGATTCATCGGCTGACAAGCGGGAATTACCCAGATTCGGGACCCTCGAGTGAGGTAAAACCCTTACTCCTTCTTGTCTGTTATTGATTGTGTATATATGGCGAGTACAGAGATCTAGCAAGATGTCGATCTTGCTAGGGTTCAGTGATTCTGGTTGGGCGTGTCCTTGATCGTTCGCCCTCCTGTCCTTTATAAAGTGGTACAGGTCTCGGGTCGTAACCGACTAGTACTATATTTAGGGAAAGTACTACCGATTATGCTATCTATGGTAGAAGTTTTCGACTTGGACTTCGCTTGTTGGGCTTCTTCATCATATTGACAATTAAGATTTAGTCATTACGTGCACCAGGTACCCACACGAAGGAGTACCCGTTTGGTATAACCTCGTCATTAGCCCCCGAGTGATTGGCTAATTCAAAGAATCAGTCATGGACTCACTACATAGTGCACGTCTCATGTTTTATGCTTTTGATATGATTTTTTGCTTCTCTGACTATGAATTATGCCGAAGGATTTCAACTGAGTAGTCCTGGAATTATTCAATGAGTCGAAACCAGTTAACTGCACTTGGGCAAAACCTTACTAGCTTTCAATCAGGTTTCGAGTCCTTGGGCTCGAGCTTGGAACATACTGGACATACTCATCTCAGGCCAGTCAATTTACTTACTGATATTGTTCTGCAGTTTCGATTTGCTACCCAGCGCGTCCGCCGGGATTTTCATTGTATCTGTTGATACCGAAATGTTTAGGATTAAAACACTGCTAGAGTGATCCTCGGCCCACTCGACTGCGATGGGTCTTACCTTTGTATTTTTCGTATACAACATCCGAGGTATCATCGACTGATTTCCACTCGGGAACTCTTATGCTTTAAATGCTTTCGATTCTATCGGGTGCATGACAGTGCTCCCGATGGGAGTAGCCCCCGAGATTGTGCTTTATTGCTTCCAGTAGAGGATAATCTAAATTTGTGTCTTGTCAGTGGAATACTTTTGGCCTTCTCCCGATGAGAGTTTCCCACTCGACTATCTTTATGCATTTGCCTTGTATTTTTGCTTTCGAGTTGCAGTCATAGTGTGACACTTTTTTGTTTTTATGCATTTGTTTGCCCGTCAGGTGAATGATGTCACCCATGACATCTTGGGCGTGCGAATAGCGCTTTGATGGGATGTGACGCAGTGGGTCCCACTTTTTGACTGTTGCGGACGCTTGTTCAGTTCTGATTTGACCTGTCGTGGCGAGATTTTCGCAGGTGTGATGATGATCTCCTCGGACGGTTGCGCTGCGTTTGTTGCTTTTGCCGTAAATACGGGATCCTCTGCCGTTGTCAATTCTGTCTTTTCCCCTTTTGCTTCATCTTCCTCCGTGCCCCCCTCCTTGCTCCTTTGCTCCTCCTTGTGCTTTCTTTTGCCATGGCGTCTCAGATTACTATCTCCATCTCGACTGGTCTTTCTTCCTCTGCTACCAACCAGTCGATGAAGGACAAGATCTCTGGTGATTCCGCCGCTACCCCTGCTGCTGTGGCGAATAAAGTCCCCGGGGATTGGGTTAAATCCATTTTCACGGAGAAGAAGCTAACAGATTTTCGCCAGGCGGGAATCTTGTCTTCAGCCGAGGTCGTTGCTGCTCGAGCTCCGATCCACAAAGAGGTACTTCCGGCGCCTCTTCCTGGAAAACGAGTTTGTTTTGCGGATTTTCTCACTCGCGGATTTGGCTTTCCTTTGCATGATTTCGTCCGGGGCCTTCTGTTCATCTATGGGATTCAAATGCAGGACCTCAATCCTCCTGGCGTTTTACATATCGCCTGTTTTGTGGTTTTATGCGAGTGCTTTCTTGGAGTGCACCCTAGCTGGGCTCTCTGGAAACGCATCTTCCAAGTGTGTTTACTCCGTTGTGATGGTCGTCCTTTGTCGACTGGGGGCGTCTGCATCGAAGTGCGCAATTGTTGTCGGTATTTTGATGTGACGTCAGCTGAGCCCATCCAAAAATGGAGGAAGAACTGGTTTTATGTGTTAGTTGCTCAAAGTAGATTGCCCACTTTTTCTACTGCCCCTCCTGTAGAGTTAGCGTCTTGGGATCATGACTTGTCGACTGAGGAAGAAGAGGCGTCTTCTCTTATGTTTAGGGTACAAGAGCTGCGAAAGGCCATCACAGGAATCCAATTAATCAGTACCTATGTGAAACGCCGAGTGTGGCCCTTGCGAAAGCGGGTACATCCTTTATGGCGATATGTGGGGTGTCTTGATGCCACTTGTATGAGCGAAGTTGAGTTGGCCGATTCTGCATTTCATGGTTTCATGAGACATATTACTGGAGTTCTGCCTACCGACGTCGCTTCTTCCGACTTCTCTGTAGTCCCTTATGGCCTTGGGACTCCTATTCTCGAGGTATTTTTTGGATTTCGCTTGCCAATCTTTCTTGTCTTCTGGTCATCACTATCCTCCTGCATATGTGTTTGTATGACTGACTTGTCTTTCTTTTATTGTGCTCAGGGATTATCAGTCGTCACTTCTTTGCCTCCCCTGCCCGATCATGTCCTATCTATGGAGGGGACTCCTGTCGTTGAGGCTGGCGCAGTCGGGATCTCCCGTTCCTCGGGTGGTGCTATTGCGTCTAAGGTGGAGACTGCTGAAGAGGCTCCTTTTTACTTGACGGCGACTGACCCTGTGACTACGCCTGTAGTTAAGCGTCGTCGCCTGCGCCAGACTGGCGATGTTGGTCCCGTCGCTGCTGGCCAGTCGTTGGTTGTTGTGGCTTCTCCTGCTGACAATGATGTGGAGAGGAAAGTCTTTGTACCGACTGTACTTTTGTGTGTTTTTACCGTTCCGTGTTTTGATCATTCGAGCAGCTCCTTTGTCAGGCAAGCTCGCCCTTTCCCCCCTTCTAGGGTTGTTGGGCCGCTGCGCTCCATCTCTTCGTCTTGGGTTGACCATGTAAGCTTGCTTTTTTTGCTTGGTTTCCCTTTTTGCCGCTTTCCTTTGATTCGACTATGTGTTGCTCGTTCCTTTTGTAGCCTTCTGTAAGTGTCTTGGTCGCCGTTGGCTAGGCCTTTGTTCAGGCGGAGGAGGAACGGATCCGCCTGCGTTCCGACTTAGCGAGGATCGGTCGTAAGGCTCTACTCTTTCGCCTGTTTTGTGAATTGTACGTTGAGTATTTGTACAACCTTCATGTGCTATGTCCTTTGTAGAGGAGAAAACCTCCCTTGAAGACCGGCTGGCCGAGCTGGAGAAACAGCTTCATGATCAGCAAGTCCGCTCTCGTGAAGAACTGGACAGTACTCGACGCTCCCTGGATGTGTCTATCCAGACACTTAGTGTTGTTTTTGCAGAGGCTCTGCCTGGGGTTGCTGCTCCATCGACTGTGGAGGAGTTTGCCAAGGTGTTGGGTCCTGGCTCGACGACCCTGAACACGTGGGCACGTGACTTGACAATTCGTGGTTCGGAAATTACGCTGAAGCTGCTGCTGGCGAATGACGTTGAAGCTGATTACGAAGCCGCTTTGTCAGACTACCCGAAGAAGCCGAATGGGAAGCCTTCGTCTTTCCGGGGGATTTCCGATGTCGTTGCTCGCCTTGCCAAGGTTAGCATTTGTACCGGAGAACGTCGTCAAGCTGCCATATATGCTGAGCGTCAGTCTCATGACGGCAAGGCTAAGATGGCATCTTGCGAGTAGATGCTTCCTTTGTAATCACTCGAATTTATAAGATAAGATCTTTTTGTGAAATAAGTTGTGCTTGCTTGTTTTCTGCTTTTAAGTACTTTGAGTGAACTTTGCTAATTTTATTAGCTTCAGTGAGATCCAACCCCCGATTTCATCGAGTAAGCCTATATGTTTGTGTTAACTCAACGAGACCCAGTCCCCCGGGTCTACCGAGTGGGTTTATGTGATTATGTAATCTCAACAAGATCCAACCCCCGAGTATATCGAGTGGGTTTATGTGGTTATGAACTCTCAGCCAGACCTATCCCCCGAGTATATCGAGTGGGTTTATATGATTATGTAATATTAGCAAGACCCAGCCCCCGAGTATATCGAGTGGGTTTATATGGTTATGAACTCCCCGCAAGGCCCATCCCCCGAGTATATCGAGTGGGTTTATGCTATTGTGGCATAAAACGCAGAGTAAACGGGTTGTGCAATAAATCTCATTTATTGAAGATATACGTCCAGTAGACCGCATCATTAAAAACCTTCTAGTCCCCGTTGGTACCCTGGTAAGGAAAAGAGCGCGTATGAAATCTACTAGTCTTTTTACAATTATTTGTTGAGAGACCTATGCATAAAAACGACGTAAGTGCGCTACGTTCCATGGGTTGTGTGATAGTTCTCCCGTCTGTGCATGCTTTAGTCGATAGGCACCTCCTTCAATGACTTCCGTGATTATGAACGGGCCTTCCCATGGTGACGCAAGTTTGTGGACTTTATCCTATTTTAGTCGCAGCACTAAGTCGCCCACCATGAACGTCCTGGGTCGGAGACGTCGACTGCGATAGTTCCTCAGGTCTTGCTGGTAGACAGCTGTGCGAGCTAAAGCCGAGTCGCGTGCTTCGTCTAGCACATCCAAAGCATCTTCTTATGATATGTTTGCTTCCTCTTCCTCGTATGCTTCTATTCTTGGTGCACCGAATTTGATCTCGGATGGCAGTACTGCCTCTGCTCCGTAAACCATAAAGAATGGAGTGAATTGTGTTGAAGCATTTGGAGTTGTGCGAAGACTCCAAAGCACTGCTGGTAATTCTTCGACCCAGGCACCCGCAGCTCTTTTGAGTGGAAGTAGTAATCTTTTCTTGATACCTGCACATACTAGGCCATTTGCTTTTTCGACTTGTCCATTTGATTGCGGGTGCGCTACCGATGCATAGTTGAGTGTAATATCCCATTCTTTGCAAAAGGTTTGGAATTCTTCCGCCGTGAAGTTTGTGCCGTTATCTGTGATGATGATGTTTGGAACACCAAAGCGATACACTATGTACTTTATGAACTTGACTGTTGTTGTTGCTGTTGAGCTTGCGATGGGGATTACTTCGATCCATTTTGTGAATTTGTCGACTGCCACTAGTAGGTGTGTATGTCCTCCGGGCGACGATTTTTTGAGTGGCCCTACCATGTCGAGCCCCCACTGGGCGAACGGCCATGTTAACTGTTGGGGATATACCAACTTGGGGTATCTCCAACATGGATCAATCCGGCTAGTCCAGGGTGGCCCAAGGGCGGTAAGGCTGAAGCCTGACGGGCGGCCCAGATAGCTGACGTACAAGGAAGTAGGAGGACGGTCCAAGCAGGGCGGAAGGCCGAAGCCCATCAAGCCACCAAGCCCAAGACGGAAGGCGGCAACTAAGCCGGCTAGGTTTAGGACTCTGATTACTTGCCAGACAAGTACTTGCCTTGTATTCTGGGGTCTGGCCGCCTATATAAGCCGGCCACCAGGAAGCCTTTAGGGCACGCTCAATACGCATTGTACCCATTGTAACCTGTTCACGGCTATTTGCCTCATAGTGAATTATAGCAGCACGTAGGATCTCGCCACCGCTGCGGGACCTGAAGCTGGGTAAACTCGCCGTGTACAATCCGTCCTCGACGACACCAACCTTCTTCCCCATAATCCATACGTAGGCTAGAGGACCCCGTCTCCTGTCAAATATGCCGATACTACGACATTAACGGTATGGTATTAAGTGCCGATGCTGGTGTGTGGGGGTTTGGTTGCAAATTTCTGACACCCGATGCACCTTTTGACGATATCTTCCGCGTCTTTGAGTGCGGTGGGCCAGTAGAATCCCGCTCTGAAGGCTTTAGCTACTAGCGATCGACTGCCGGCATGATGCCCACAAGTTCCTGCATGAATGTCACGAAGTATAGTTTTGCTATCTTTGAATTCGACGCACCTTTGGAAAACGCTGGAAGTACTTCGTTTGTAGAGTTTACCGTTGATAATGGTGTATGCCTTTGCACGTCTAGTAATTCTCCTGCCTTCTGTTGTGTCATCTGGTAGCTCCTCTCGAAGCATAAACGCTAGAATTGGCTCGGTCCAGGCTGGAGCCACATGGTCACCCTGACACAAGAGAACTTCGACTGCAGGGTCCAGTGCGCTAGGTGAGTTACCTGTCGTAGCTTCTTTTGAGTTTGTTGTCAATCGCTTCTTGTGGATGGATCTGTGCGTGATGCGCTCCATGCAGACACCTGGTGGGACTTGTGCTTTAGTCGACCCAATGTTGGCTAGTATGTCTGCTTATTCATTGCTTTCTCGTCCGATGTGTCGTAATTCGCATCCGTCGAAGTCTCCCTCTAATGTGTTATATAGGTCGCGATATGCGATCATATTATCCGCTATGGCATTGCAAGGCTTCATTGTTTTCTGTACCACCAGGTTCGAATCGCCATATATCATCAGTCGAGTGCATACCAATGCCTTGGCCATTCGTATGCCATGTATTAAACCTTCATATTCGGCTTCGTTATTGGATGGTGTTGGGAAATCCATTTGGAGTACGTACTTCAGTTTGTCTCCTTTTGGGGATATGAGCACTACTCCTGCTCCTGCCCCTTCGTTCTTCTTGGATCCATTGAAATACATTATCCATAAATTGGATATGTCTGGTACTTCTGGTAGCTGTGACTCGATCCACTCGGTGGTGAAATCAGGTAGTACTTGAGCTTCGATAGCTTCTGGGTGTTCGTATGCGATTCCGAGCGGCCCCATCTCGATGAGCCACTTGGCGACCCGCCCTGTTGCATCTGGATTGGTTAGTATGTCTCCAATTGCTAATTTGCTGATCACCGTTATTGGGTGCTCTGTGAAGTAGTGCCGTAGCTTTCGTGTTGTTATGAATACTGCATAAGCCAGTTTCTGAAAATGTGGGTATCTCTGCTTTGATAGGGATAACACCTCGCTGATGTAGTAGATTGGTCGTTGCATACTTTGAGCTTTTCCTTCCTCCATGCGTTTGACTACCAGTATTGTGCTGACCACCCTGTTTGTTGCTGCCACATAGAGGTATAATGGCTCATTTTCTTTTGGTGCAGCTAGGATGGGGGGTTTAGTGAGTGTTTGCTTGAGGTCGATGAAAGCCGCTTCTGCTTCTTCTGTCCATTCGAATTTATCTGCTTTCTTCATCAGGCGATAAAGCGGTAGTGCCTTTTCGCCTAACTTGCTGATGAACCGACTGAGGGCTGCTACTCTTCTTGTCAACTGTTGTACTTCTTAGAGCTTCGTAGGCCTTTTCATAGTTAGTATGGCCTGTATTTTCTCCGGATTTGCTTCAATTCCTCTTGCCGAGACCAGATAGCCCAAGAGTTTTCCCGCCGGGACACCAAAGGTACATTTTTCTGGATTCAGTTTTATGCTATAACTTCTGAGCTTATCAAATGTCTCTTTTATGTCCGATAGTAGTGTGCACTCCTTCTTTGACTTGATCACTATGTCGTCGACGTAGACCTCTACGTTTTTGCCAACCTGTGTTTTCAAACAGTTTTGCATCATGCGCTGATATGTGGCTCTTACATTTTTTAGGTCGAAAGGCATTGTAGTGTAGCAATATACTCCGAGTGGAGTTGTGAAAGCTGTTTTTTCCTGGTCTTTTTTCTTCATTCTTATCTGATGATATCTAGAGTATGCGTCCAGGAATGAAAATCGGGCACATCCTGCGGTGGAGTCGACAATCTGATCGATGCGAGGTAATGGAAAATGGTCCTTTGGGCAGCACTTGTTTAACCCTGTGAAGTCGATGCACATTCTTGTTTCAGTTGTCTTCTTCTTCTCGACTATCACGGGGTTGGCTACCCATTATGACTTCTTTATTTCTCGAATGAATTTTGCTTTGAGTAGCTTGTCCACGTGCTTCTCTATGGCTTCTCTATTAGGCCCCGACACACGCCGTACCGTTTGTTTGACAGGTCTAGTTCCTGGACTGAGTTGGAGAGTGTGCTCGATGAATTCCCTTGGTATTCCCGGCATGTCATCTACCGACCATGCAAACATATCCCAGTTCTCACGGAGGAATTTGACGAGCGTGCTTTCCTATGCGGGAGGCAAACTTGTTGACACTTTGACCGTTTTTGCCGAGTCAGTCGGATGGACTTGGTGTGTCCGTGTGTCATCTGCGGTGTTGAATGTTTTGCATGTAGCCTGCTTTTTATGCTCCGGCATGTATGTTGTGTCGCTGAGGAGCGAGAGTTCGTCCAACGTTTGCTCTGTTCCGAATGTTTCAGAGATCTTGTTGAAGTCGCGGTCGCAAGCGTCTGACCTTTGAAAGTTTCCACTTACCGTGATTATTCCCTTTGGGCCTGGCATCTTTAATTGGAGATATGTGTAATGTGGTATCGCCATAAATCAGGCGAACGCTGGTCTTCCGAGTATAGCATGGTATTGTGATCTCCAGTCAACGACCTCAAATTCCATTGATTCGATGCGGAAGTATGTCGTATCTCCGAATGTAACATCGAGTTGTATTGTACCTTTTGGTACGATAGCTTTTCCTGGAACTATACCATGACAAGTGTTTGAGGATGGAAGCAAATTGTCGACTGACCTGTTCATTCGACGTAGTGTGTCGGCGAAGATGATGTTGATGCCGCTTTCTCCATCCATGAATACTTTGGTCATGGTATAACTGCCGATTTGTGCTTCTAGGACCAAGGCAGAGTGGCCTGGCCTGTATAAAGATGGCGGGTGATCCTCTCGACTGAATGTGATTGCCGTATCGGATCCTTTCAGGAATTCCGGTACAACTGGTGGTGCCCTGACTGCCATGTTGACGTGTCTAGTATGTAATTTTTGTTGCCTGTTGGATGCCTGTACGCTTGCTTCTGATGACTGGAGTACTGACATGTCGAGTTCTGCTGCTCATAATGTACTACTCCCATGAACTGGGTGTTGGGGTCATACGGTGGAGGTGGTGGTAGTGCTGCGACTTGTTGTGCAGGTACCATATGTTCGAATGCGTTATCCCTGCGCCTTTTTGCGTACTCTATTGCCAATTGCTCGAATTCACGACAATTTTTAATGGTGTGACTGGATATTAGTTTTTCCGTTTCTGGGTCTTTGAATAAGTGTAATCTGCATGGATTTTCTATCCTTGGATCAAGGCGTTGTTGTCTGTCTTGTTTGCTGTAGCTTCCGCGCTGATCACGATTTCTGTTGTCATGCCGGTCGACTAGTCTATCGTTCTTGTAGTTGTTTCTTGTTTCTCGACGGTCGTCTTGTTTTCTATCATCTTGATTGCGATCATTATGCGAGAATCCTGCTGCCATGAATTTGACATTGTCTTTGACCCTGCGATCGTAGACGCGTCTTCATCGCTTATCGTCTCTATCTCGACGATCTCGGCTATCTCGGTGATCTTGACTGTCTCGTCGGTCACGGTGTCGCTGCGGTGAGTGTGGAGTTTTGCTCTGAACTGCGTCTTCGCCATCTGCCCACTCACTTGCTAACTTCATGAGTTATGCCATGTTTTTCGATTTTTGCCGTCCGAGTGCCTCCCAAAAATCTTTCCTGTAGACTCCGCTTGTGAAGTCGTCTAGAGCTTTGTCCTTTGTTATTGCGCCTACAGAGTTTCAGATGGAGGTCCATCTTCTGATGTATGCCCTGAGCGTTTCGTCTGACTTTTGTCGACATGCTCTTAGTTCTTCGAATGTTTTCGACCTTTCGCAGAGGGGGTCGAAATATTTTATGAAATCCTCCTTGAAGTGGTCCCAGGAGTCGTAGGTTCCTTCAGGTAACGATTTGAGATAGTCGCGGGTTGTGCCTTCAAGCATTAATTGTAGATATTGCAGTGTCGTCGTTGTTGTTCCTCGTTGGCATATAACTGCCAGTTTGTAGTCCTCTAGCCATCCTGAGAGATCTTGGTTTGAATTGAATTTTGGCATGGCTGGCAGGCCAAACTTCTTTGGCAACTTTGCCTCTTGGATCCGTCGAGTGAAGCATTGTGCTCCGCATGGACCTGCGTTGCGGTTGTCAGGTGAATCGCGACTGCCTGATCTCCTGGACCCGCTCCTTGAGCGACTTCTCGATCTACCACGACTGGAATTCTTTCTACCGCTGCTTCGCCGAGGGCTGCGACTGTGGCGTTCTCTCAAGTGGCTTCGGCTTCGTCCTCGCCTTCCGCCATCCGTCAACTCTTTTGCAGCGATTTCCAAAGCCTTCATTTGCTGGATGTACATAGCCTCGGATGGGTCACCTACCGGTGGTTTTCCTGCCTGCAGGTACACTCCTATGGATATGAGGGCTCCATCTGCTGTTTTGGGTTGGATTATGCCGCTTGAGTCAAACGTTAGGAACGAATTGTCGAGATTTCGAGTGACTCCTGCCCTTTCGTGTTCGGGGATTCTGTTGAATCTAGATCTGTGTCGTCTCTCTGTTGCTCCTGTAGAGCTGATAGACAGTTGTCGTCTGCGAGCACTTGATAGGCTTGCTTGCCTTCTTCGTTCCTCGAGTGTTGCTCTGTATTGCTTTAAGCACTGCGACTCCTGCCAGTTGAAATAATTGTATGTTGCTAACTCATCTGAAGTTGCGTCTGCTGGCATCATTATGCCATCTTCGATGAACTTTGTCACTTTCGCAGTTGTTTCCGCCGAGATGTCCAGCGTGGTTGTACCATCTTGTAGAGTGACCGTTCGGGGGTACTCGACTGGTTGACAATTGGCTGCGTTTTCTGATGTCTCTGCAGCTGTTGCCACGTAAACTTGCTGGGGTACGTGATAATCCTATATGTAGTCTGAGTGTTCTTCATATGCTGCCTCGGTGTCGCTATCCCACTATGTGCTTACGTTTTCGTTTTTGCTGTTTTCACCATCTTCTGTTTGCTGCATGTGTTCTTCGAAGTCGACGGAAGCGTGATGTGGAGATTAGATCTCTGGATTGGCGAAGTCGGTCAGACGTATGCTATCTTCTGTAGGCTCATCATATTTGGATAGGTGAAAGCTTTCTTCTGGAGCATCTATCTGCATATGATCTTCGACTGGATTGGTATGAAGAGTTGATTGTACTTCCTCTTCTATCTCGTTTTGCATCATGAACTCATTGAATTCGCGTGTGGACATGGATCCTGCTATGGATGAGATCGGATCGACATTTGATGTTGTAGCTCTAGTGCTTCCAGCCGAAGCCATTGATTGTCCTTCGACTTCGGAAAACTCATCTGCCATAAATTTGTTGAATTCTGCTGATGACAGCGAATCCGTTGGGGATTTCGGTGGTGGGATCAGATGGAGCTGTGATGAGGTATCCTCCCTGTCTGCCGAAGATGTGATCTCAGTCAATCTCTCCTGGAGTGGCTTAGTTGCGATCTTTTCGCCTAGATCCTGCACGCCAAGCTGATCAACAAAAAATTTATGTTCCCCAATGGTTAGATCAAAACCTGAATCGAGATTGGAGTAAATCTACTGAGCTTCGGGTGAGTATGGCTTGATCCTGGCTGGTGATGCTGCCTTTGACGAGTGATCGCCTATGAGCTGGATGTGATCTGTTGTTGTTGATGTGCATCCCTTTGAAGAAGTCGGCGAGTTGCCGTTTAAAATTTGGACCGAAAAATCCGCAGATCCAACACTACCTATTCCCACAGATGGCGCCAATTGACGAGTGATGTCCCCATCAATACACATGGTTATTAGCCTAGGGTAAGAGTTATGAGGTAGAGAACTCGTAGTGTTGGTAGATTCGTCGGCTGACAAGCGAGAATTACCCAGGTTCAGGGCCCTCGAGTGAGGTAAAACTCTTACTCCTGCTTGTCTGTTATTGATTGTGTATATGCGGCGAGTACAGAGATCTAGCAAGATGTCGATCTTGTTAGGGTTCGGTGATTCTAGTTGGGCATGTTCCTGATCGGTCGCCCTCATGTCCTTTATATAGTGGTACAGGTCTCGGGTCATAACCGACTACATTTAGAGAAATGGGTATTCCATCTATACGATTCAGCACTTGTTTCTACTAGTACCATAGTATGAGAAACTACGGACGCGTTGTAGCCCTGAGCCCCTGACACTGACTCAAGTGGCATTGAGTTTGCATGCATGGAGAATTAGATTCTCTGGCCATGAAAAGACTCCATCTAACCTATTATTTCCTTTCTATTGCATATTCCATGTGGAGGCAAAAAGGCATGGGGAGGTGAGTTGATAATTGATTTCACCGCTTTGATCTAAGGAACAGGCTTTTGTCCAGCTTTATCAATAAAGCCTAACGAACCAAACCGATACAAGGTGATGAGGAAGCCCTCTTATAAAGCAGATCAAAGATAAAAACAAGAAAAAAAAGAAAACCAGACTTGCCACCGAGGACCTCGATGCAAGATCAAGAAGTTTCAAGTCTCCACGACGACGTCCCCAACAGAGTGATGACGCAAAGCGCCGCCGTCGTCTAGACCGAGAGGTCAAGATTTTCACCCGGAGCCCTAGAGCGAAGAAGGTATCCACAACAACGCCCCCAAGAGGGTTAAAACACCCTCAGGCGTCGTCGATGTTGGCGCCAAAGCGCAGAGCTTTCGCTCGGAAGTACCTTTTACCACCCAAAGTGCGGAGAAGGCACCCACAACACCACCCAGGTTAACATAGAGGTGTCCATGACAGGATGCAGCTTGTACAGATGCATCTCCACCGTGCCGTCAAATATGTATCAGACATGTGTGTTTTTTTTTGACTTTTCACTAGGAAGAGCGCAAAGGCTCTCACCTGAATTTATTATTTCTTTTTTTCCACATGAAAAAACAGGGTGAACCCCCTGAGGTAAGGACGAGAGCTACAAGCTGAGGGGTGGGAGAGAGAACCTATACAACCATCTATAACCAAGCAACCGAGACCAAACTCAGCGGTGATCGGGGGTGAAGGAAGGACATCCAGAGGTCGACATGACCTCGGCTGACCATGGGCAGCCTGGCGCTAGAGGACGACGTCGTCGCGGCAGTTCTTCAGAACGAGGGCGAGAGATGAAGCGAGATGGTCGAACACTACGCCATTCCGGTGCTTCCAAAGGTGCCAGACACAAAGGAGGCGTAGCGTGGTCGCGGTGTCAGTGGGAGCGAAGGGCGGGAGCGGGCAGCATGCGGCATCACGGACGGCGTGCGCGGGCGAGGGGGAGGCGCCGACTGCAGCTCAAAAACGTTGGTCGAAGGGGCAGCCGAAGAAGAGGTGGTCAACGGTTTCCAGCGCAGTGCTGCAGATCGGGCAGCCGCGCGCTTTCATCAGCGGTGAGGATGGTTTTGCCTCCAGCGAAGGGACATGTGTTTCTCACAATGAGGGTCTTGTCTCCAGTGACGCCCTCACATACTCACGTTTTAAACGGAAATACAAATAGAGTAAAAGATCGATCAAACACTTTGTGGGCATCCAAATAGTAAAACGGAAATAAAACTTTGATTCAAACCCCTACAAAGTTAAATCTAACGTTATCTTTGGAGTTGCCCAAGTTCTCAGCACCGAATCCATATTGCACTGAATCCTCATTTTGTTATAGCAGCTAAGCTCTGAATCTTTGCTTTATTGACATCGCCGCGTGTTTGGCTGCGCACTCAAAAGATTGAAGGGTGGTGTCACCAAAGCATGTATCCATGCCATATGCATGCATAACCTGGGAAGCGCACGGCCTTTTTCGCTTTGCTTTGTGGACTTGCTTTTGCCCTTTGTTGCCATATGCATGCATGCCGCGACGCTTCTCACATGGTTGCATGTACCCTGATCTTGCCGAAGCTGGCAATTAGTACGTCGTATTCGCAGTGAAAGTCATTGATCCGCTGCAGCCAACTGTTGAAATCAGCCAGTGCCAGGCCTCTGCCGGCGCCGTTGAACACAATCTAGGACCTGGTACTCGATCTCGCACGGCGTGATTGAGCATATCTGCATGGCCACTCGGACAGTATAATCTACTCGTCTTAAAGGGGGATGCGCACTGTTAAAGCGATACTGCAGCACAATCCGTGGCTGTTAAAGCGATTGTGCCAAAGTTTGAGGCGAATCTCCTCCGAAGGGCTGGACGAGAGAGCAGGGAGATGCACTGAAAAGCTCGGCCACTTCTCCTATATCCGGCACTGATGTAAGCACATCTCCTATGAGGCTGCTCAATTGTCCCGGATAGGCCGGATTTGAGCGGACCCGAACAAAATCAGGCCCCTGTGGGGTTGCTCATTTGCACGAATCTGTCCACGTAGGGTCCGCGGCTACTCAAACCTGAACCAAATTTGGTCCAGGTTTGAGCAGCCGCGGACACGACGTGGACGCCCCTTGGCGGTCAAACTGCCCGGCCCCACCAGTCAGTGACCCGTCGACCATTGGCCTCCCCCCCACTGGTCTTATTTAATGTGACCGCCGCCCCCACCATCCCCCACACTGTCCCCACCGCCACGCCACCACCGCCACACTAACCTAGCCGCCACCACCGCCACACTGCCCTAGCCGCCATGGGGAAGGGGAGATGGTGGCTCGGCAAGGGCGCCAACGACCACGAGGCGGGGAGCTCTCGCCGCTCCTCGCGGCCTCCGGCGCCACCTGCATTGCCGCCACCACCCGCGCCCGCCGCCGCACCGCGCGCCACCGCATCTCCGACGGCTCCCCGACGCGTCCGGCCTTATCTCGGCAAGAGGAAGTGCCAGTGGTACTGGGACAACGCGATCCCAGTACCATTGCCGGACGTCCACCTCTTCGAGGGGTGGCACCTGAATCCGGAGCGGATTCCGGTGCCGCCCGTCCGACCTCCGCCACGACCCCGCCTACGCCGTGAACAGCTCCAACTGGGACACTTGGTTCCATGCCGAGCACGACCAGCGGCGGAGGGGGTTCTTTGGGGTGCGGCACGCCCGCGGCCCACCACAGTACCCGCCGCCCTCCCCACCTCGCGGCGACAACAGGCACGCGCCGCCGCCGCCCCCGGGCGTCAAGATGGAGGAAGACGGTGACGCCGCCGCCGCGGAGGAGGAGGAGAGGGCCCTCGCCCAGGCCATCGAGGAGTCCAAGCGGGAGGCGGAAGAAGCCGCCGCGGAGGAGGAGAGGGCCATCGCCGACACGCTGGCCGCCGTCGCCACGCACCAGGACATGGAGCGGCAGGAGGCGTGGCAGGCGATGGAGGTGGAGGAGGAGGACCGCGGCGAGGTCCCGGACTGGTTCATGCCACTAGTTGGCATGCGCTGGCAGTGGACCGGGCCAGCGGACGGGCCGCCGCCGCCGCCGCCGGAGCAGCCCCAGACTCCACCGCGCTGCTAGAGGCTGCCCGTGCACCTCGTCCAGGACCCGGACTACGTCATCCTTGAGTAGTCCGGCCACCGGCCGCCACTGGCTTATCCAGTGGCTATTTTATGTATGTTTTTTTCTTTTTTTTAACTGTTAAACAATGGCCACTGTGGCCCCTACGCAATCTAGCCTCGTATCCGGCCTGAAATGAGCACCCCCGTAGGGTGCATCTGTTTCGACCCGTGTCCGTGCACTGTCCCGGGCTGCTCAAACAGACAAAACCCGAACCAAATCGGTCCGGATTTGAGCAGCCCCGTAGGAGATGTCCTAAGGTTACACGAGCATAGATGCAAACCAAACGCCAGTGCTTAAAAATCCCCTATTAGGCTTACTATTAAGCCATGATTGGTGTCAAAGAGTAGCTAAAATCATTTCCATGTTTCAGGGCACCCATGAAACCCCATTGGATACGCACGTCCCTGCTTACATTACATCCTAGTACTCCCTCCGTACTAAAATAAGTGTCTCAAGTTTAGCTAAAAGTGAATGTATCTAGACATGTTGCATATATAGATACATCTACTTTTAGACAAACTTAAGACACTTATTCTTGGATGGAGGGAGTACATGTAAACTAACCTCACACCATCACACTTGAGCTGGTCAGCAATCAACCTATAAACACCATGAAAAACGGTGAGCTGGATAACGCCCTACGGGTGCAGCGACGGCGGCGAAGTATACCGCAGTGAACGACAGCGACACATCACACATGTTAAACAAGACACATATACATGGTACGGTGTAAGAACGTCTGTAGGTAACGTATATATGACCGTCAAGAAAAATTACAACATGAAAGTGTGCGATACATCAAGATAACATGCTTGTCAAAGGATATTTTCAACGGAGACAAATTTTACAACGTTCCTCTAAAAAGGTTTCAAATGTATGTTCGAAATTGAGAAGCTACGGTCGTCAAAACTCAAAACCGAGCACAGATAAAACCTACTTGTCGACGCGCATATTTTTCATGTTGTTTTATCGAACTATATTGTGTAGACACCAAGTGAAGCAGTTTAAATGAGGTGCAGAGAACTTAGATACCAGCCTAGCCACCTCTGGATATGTCTTCTCATGCTATTTTTTTTTTGAATTTTTAAGGATATTTAAATAACAAGCATAGCAGTGTTTACAGACTCATTTACAACGCATTGGACAGGGACCTCCACAGGAGGAGGTACGCCTCCCAACAAAACACCCTCACACCAAAATCTAAAAGCAAACTTGGCCATATCATGAGCAGCCGAATTACCACACCTGTTGACTTTCTGACAAGAGAAACCTGGGACAATTTCCAGAAGATGCAAAGCTTCCGAGAGAATAACCTTAATTGCAGATTTAAAATTAGCAGGGCTGCCGAGGTAATGAATCACCGCAGCATTATCACTCTCAATGATAACCGGTTTGTCAGCAAACGGGATCAAAGCTTTCACCCCTTCCAGGACTGCAATTGCTTCAGCAACTTCGGCATTTTGACAATGAGAAATAGTCCCCCACGCAGAGAAAAGGATTTTTCCAATGCTATCTCGCAGAATCGCACCCCAAGATCCTTTACTATCCTCCATCAAGAAACTAGCATCAACATTAAGCTTGTACCAACCTTTCTCTGGATTTTTCCAATCAGCCAAAACAACATCTAGTTTGGGGGCCTTCTCAGCTCTTGTTTCAAACAGGTTTCTTTCCCTTCAGGTCAGCGACAGTAACCGGGTTGTTGGCCTGAAGAAAAGAAATCACATAAGATTCAATGAAGTTAGCTGAATGTTGAACAGAACATTTTCCATCCCCGAATAACAGATTGTTTCGCATATGCCAAGTTCTCCACCACATGAACAAGAGTCTAGATTTTTGGTCCTCACTACACTGGTTCAGGAGTACGAGGGCCCAATCATGTCCTGAATCTTTGAACTGGCATTCATCTGGGAGATCCCAGTTTGTTCTCAATCGCAGCCTGAGTGCATGCGCCTTTGTGCATTTTACCATCGCATGGTGGCTAGACTCAGGTTCCATGCCACAAATGTTACAGGTTGGGAGCACATCCATATTTATTTTAAACCGATTAACCTGGACACCTAGAGTGTTTGTTGCCAACTTCCAGCCAAAAACCTTTACTTTTGGAGGCACCTTGGAGTTCCAAATTAGTTTCCAAAGACCTCTTTCACCATTCGGACTATTGCTACTAGATTCCTGCGGATCCTTATCCTTCATTTGAACACCAAGTCTGTAAGCGCTCCTTACAGAGAAAAGGCCATTTTTTTCATGTTCCCAAGCAATGAAGTCATCCCCTGTATTACTTGGAATACGGATTTTCAGAATTTCATCCACATCAGGTGGGTGAAATAGTGCCCTAACAGTAGACACTTTCCAAGAATTTGTCGCAGGGTCAATAAGGTCTGAGACCCATTTTAATCTAGAGTTGTTTGCCCTTCCAATGACTTTGTGATTGCCTCTCGGGATCCAATTATCTCGCCAGATTCTTATTTTGCTTCCTGAGATCACTCTCCAAATGGTACCCTGTTTTAGAAGCTCCAGGCCGTGGGATATACCCTGCCAGCAAGGGGAAGTCTTTTGGCTGAAGGCAGTATGAATGAGATCCCCATTGGGGTAGTACTTCGCCTTTAGGATTCTAGCACACAGGCTGTCCGGATACTGAATTAAACGCCATGCTTGTTTGGCAAGAAGCGCTTGATTAAAAATTCTCATGTCCTTGAAACCAATACCGCCATGGGATTTTGGCTTAGTCCTTTTATCCCATGACATCCAATGAACTTTCCTTCTATCAAACTCGTCTCCCCACCAAAAATCCCTCAGAATTTTCTCTAGATCTTCACATAGACTAGCTGAGAATTTAAAAACGCTCATGGCGTAAGTGATCATTGCCTGAGCTACAGCTTTTATCAAGGTTTCCTTTGCAGCACTAGACATGTATTTTTCGTTCCAATCCGAGCACTTCTTGAGAAGCTTTTCTTTAGTGGCCTTCAGTTGCCCATTCTCAATGCGTCCCTCAGGGATTGGGAGGCCTAGATATTTATCATCCAAAGCCAAAAATTCCACGTCTAGAATTGCTGCCACAGAATTGCTAGAATCTTCATAGCAGTGTTGACCAAACATGATGGACCATTTTCCAGGGCTGAGGAGCTGACCCGTACCAATCTCATAGGTCTTGAGAACCTCTTTTATGCGGCTAGCTTGCTCATCATTTGCTTTGAAGAAAAGGAGACAATCATCCGCAAACAACAGATGAGAGATACCTGGGCTTCTTCTACAGATTTTCAGATCTTGGATCATGTTCTGGTCAATTTGGTGTTGCAGGAGGAGGGACAACCCTTCTGGAAACAACAAGAATAAGTAAGGCGATAGAGGATCCCCTTGACGAAGACCTCTAGTGGGGCAGAACATATCCAAAAGATGACCATTGAATTTAACCGAGTAGCAAACTGATTTCACACATGTCATTATCCAATGAATCCAGGTCTTTGCAAAAACCAATCTCCTCAATGCTTCCTCAAGATAAGACCAGTCCACACGGTCATAGGCTTTCATTAAGTCAAGCTTATAGGCACAGAATTGTCCTGCAGCATTTGAGCCATTTTGTAGGGCATGGATGCACTCAAAAGCTATAATGGCATTGTCCGTAATTATACGCCCCGGGATGAAAGCACTCTGGGTCTGGGAAATGAGATCATTAAGCTTTGGTCTCAGTCTGTTAACAAGGCATTTTGAAACAACCTTGTAAATAACGTTACACAAACTGATCGGCCTGAACTCCTTTAAGGAAGTAGGATTTTTAACTTTGGGGATTAAGACAATAGCTGTATCATTCACCCCATCCGGCATCACTCCCACTTCAAAGAATTTTCTGACTGCAGCAATAATATCTTGTTTTAAAAGTCCCCAATTCCTTTGGTAGAAGCATGCTGGGAAGCCATCAGGGCCTGGGGCTTTTGTTGGTCCAATCTGAAAAAGAGAAAAACTAATTTCATCATCTGTAAAGGCTGCACATAAATCAATATTATCCTCTTCGGAAACCTTTGGCTGAATCAGTTGGGTAACCAGATCAGGTTGGACTGAGACCTCAGCCGTGTACAGATTCTTGAAGTAGTCTGTTGTTAGAGCATGCAACTCTTTCTCATTTGTAACCACTGTACCATTTGCAGACACCAGGTTGTGAATTTTATTCTTTTTTGCACGCCAGGTTGCCTTCCTATGGAAATAGAGTGTGTTTCTGTCCCCCGACCGGAGCCAATCCACTCTTGACCTTTGTCTCCACCGAATTTCTTCCTTTTCTAGAAGTTCATCCAATTCTACTCTCAGCTTTTTAGCAAGCAATCTACTGCCATTGTCGGAGCGAGCGTTAGCTTGTTCAAGCTTTTTTCTTGTCTTCTCAATTTGCTTTGGTATATGTCCAATCTTCACTCTACTCCAAGTATGCAGTGATGTCATAACACCTTTCAGGTTGTTTGCAACGTCTCCAAGATCATAAGGTTTCTTGTGCATGCTCCAAGCAGTACCAATTTCATCAGATAGATCTTCTTCTCTTTCCCAATAGGCTTCATATCTGTAGGTTGGTGTAGTTCTGGTTATGGCAGGAATCATATCCAAAGACAACAGGATGGAGCAGTGGTCAGAACGAGAATAGGTTAAATGGGACAGCTGACTATTTGGGAAGAGCTTACACCAGACAGGGCAAGCCACAGCACGGTCCAGCCTCACTCTGACATTGTTTGAGCCCTCCTGCTTATTGTCAAAAGTCCAGGGACAACCAAGGTAACCCAAGTCATGCAAATTGCAGTCAGCGAGAGCCTCTCTGAAATCCAACATTTGTTTCTCCCCTCGACGCCTTTTTGACCAGTGTTCTTGCTGCCACATACACTCATTAAAATCACCCAAAATCAACCACGGACCTGGGAGAAAAGGCTTAATTCTGCGCAACAGGTTCCACATGTTATATCTTTCATGTGTACGAGGTTCACCATAAACAAACGTGCATCTCCCTTTATTTTCATTTGGCGGGTTGTGGATGGATACATCAATGTGGTGTCTACTCATTTTAAGTAGCTCTAACTGAACGCTCTCGTCCCAAAACAAAGCAAGGACACCCCCTTTATTTCCATTTGGCAGGTTGTGGATGGATACATCAATGTGGTGTCTACTCATTTTAAGTAGCTCTAACTGAACGCTCTTCTCATGCTAATTTGGCTCTGAAAACCTGTCAAATTTTGTCGTTCCTACTCAGCCAAGACCAAAACAGTTCAAATTCCACCCGTTATAGACTCACGGTAACCAAACATACAAAAGGGGTCTCCTCATGCTCATAGGAAGGGGTTCCCCTATGTCTCCTGCTTAGTTTTTTTAAAGAACATGTCTCCGACTTAGGGCTTGTTTGATTTGTAGCATAGGAAAAATGAAGAGACATGAAAATTGAAGGATTGGCATGACATGCCCATTGAATTCTACATAAATGAAAACTATAAGAATTGTAACCGGTGGTTGTTTGATGGCATGACAGTGTAGGAAAACCACAGACCAAGGACCAATATAATACTCCATTCATTTCTTAATATAAGATGTTGTTTGGACATGGATATTAAGACGTCATTATTTTACATGTGGTGGACATTTAAAAAAAAATCAAGAGAGTGAAATCCATAATAATCATAAATTGAAAACAATAGGTTAAATCCCTCCATTACAGATTGTGTCTCATTTTTTGATAAGTAAAATTATCTATAAATCACAATACATCTTATATTTTAAATTGTTTCTCAAAACCTTATACACCTTATATTATAGAAAGAACGGAGGGAGTATAGCTTAGTGCGGCAAATGGAGAATCATCAGGGTTCAACAGGGTGGCAGTGGAGGAGCATAGAAGGAGGTCGCATGTGCGTGCGTTTCTTCCCTCCACAGAATTTTTTTCAAGAGCTCAGACCCAATGAAAATTTTCCTACAGAATAGACTAGGAAAAACCATATAGGAATTAATTCCTTTACACGTTCGGTAGGTAAAATTCCATAAGATCACAATCCCGTGTAAATCCTAAGAAATCGTAAAGAACCAAACGAGCCCTCAGTGAGTGATACCATTAGACTCGCCCGCATGACTCGGTTCGCGTTGAAGGAGCATTACGCAGTTCGCTCAATGATGGTTCTATTTCGTTGCGTACACGAATTTCCTAACGTGTTTTTTCTTTCTTCCTAGGAATAGTACAATTCCTGTATGAATCCCATCATTGCATGATATCGTATGAATCTTCTCATATAAATTTATAAAATATGATTTTTATGAACATTATCAAAATATGAACCATCCTCAAAAGTGGATTTTAAAAATCTAAACCATTTCGAAACACTACAGGAAACAATCCATATACCGATGGCAGGACTACACAGTTAATGTCAAGTCAAACTTCTCATTCAGTAACTCATTCTCAAATTGCTCCAACCCAGCACGCTTAACATTCAGGTTTATTTCAAATTAGATACTATGAGAACTGAGAACTTATTAATATTAGTATCTTATCAATCATATTAACCACTCGGTTAAGATGTTAGACTTTTTTATTGCTTGAATTATAAAAATTTAGTTGCATAAACAATAATTATTATATAATATTAATATTAAAATAAATAATGATAAAATAGATTTTACTTTATTTTTGCCTTTTTAATTTTGTATGGAATAATTCGTATCTTTAACTCCTTAAATCAGAATTTAACAAATAAAATGTCTTGATTGATTAAAAAATTAGAATAATCCAAATATGACATCCAAATCATCTTTTGCATCACAGAGACATCAATATGTCCTGATTTTTCAAAGTATTGTAATCTCAAACTGACAATTTCAAGCCAAATGATTAAGTTATGGACATTCCCTTGGCATCTTTTGTGATAAAGTTCTCATATTTCATAAATAGTTGCATATTCGTATAGGAAACAATCATGCCGAAGGAAATTCTCAAATTATTTTCATAAATTTCCCATTTTTAACTTTTGAAAATATTTAAGTTTAGATTGTAAAAATGAGTCTTGAAAATTGTTCACATTACAAAGATATAATCCTCCTGTATAGGAAGCCCGACTTGCCTGTGCGGTTCGAAATTACTGGGCCAGGCCGGGTCAAGCCACACCATCATGCTAAGCTCATACCTGATTTTGAAGTTCGAAACTAATTTAGCTTCTCCCTTGACCGTTAAAGCAACTGAGTCAACTCTCATTGTTGATTTTACCTTGACCGTGAAAGCATACTCGATGCGTCCCCAACCGATTTAGCTTCTCACTAGATCTCGTCGTACGTCGCGGGTGACAACTACTGCGATTTCTTTGAGGATTACCCCTCTAGAGGCATGTCTGGATGACTTATTCACCGTTTTGTTGATATTCGTTCTCTATTACCGGCGACCAAATAAGCGGTGCCGGTTTTAGATGCACGAGTTTTGTCAGAGTAATAATGAGACAATTCTGCCAAGTCTGAATGTTTTCCTAAAAAACATCTAAAAACCATTATTACTTGTAAACATTTGTGACCTGCATAGAAGGCCATGACACAAATAATCATTGGTTGATTAGGCATGCGCACGCTCTGAATTTTCAGCATTTCTCTACGCCCATGTTTCTTTTAATTTCTTTCACTGAAAACCCACAAAAGTATATAACCACCACCATCATATAGTATAATACATATATGATTTGTAGTGTAGGGTTTAGCCAGGTAGACGAAGCATCATAGTCCAGGATTTGTGATGGACCTTTAGCTCTACCTTCCACGGTGAAAGCTCAATTTTATCCATGAATCAATTGGAACCCACACAAATCTGATTTATGGTCTATATATCCATGATGAGTAACACATATGCTTTCCACGTTCCCATTATGAGCTGGCTAGTGGAGAAAAACCAACAATGTGATGCTTTGATATTCCCACAATACTTCCTATCCTCCCAACAGAAAGGATAAAAATTTAAAGAATTCTGTGCGATGACAATACTGATATTACACTAAGGATATTACCGCGGCTAGAATTATTATTCATTTGACAGCTCACACTTACTGTTTACATAAAGAATCATAATTATGATTCATTTGACAATACTGGGTGTGCCCTCCGTCCTATAAAAAGCGCACGCATATTTTTTAGATTTAAAAACAGATTTCTCAAAGATTTACAAAATTAAAATACTAATACATCAATATTTGTGACACCAAATAGGTATATGATGAAAATATGTTTCACCAAAAATTCTGATTATCCTAATTTAGTGGCAAACATCTTATTACTTTTTCATACAAACACAATATTTTTTAGTTTGACCTTTCAAGAATGCTGGAAGTGATGGAGAGAGTAAATAGCACATTTATCACTTTGATCCAATACGATGCCCAAGAGCAATAATCAATCCAGGAAGAAAAACGGCAATTGGACCCCTCAAGTAGAACTAGCTGCTAATTTACTGGATGATGAACGTTAGCTTTAGTCTTGTCATAAGTCAACTTATGCATGTTCGTATCAAAGATGCATCCATGATAGATCATGATTACATTGTCATTGTTAAGAAGCTTACAAGTGAAAACCCGACAAAGGAAATGATTAAAAAATATCTCATGCAGGTTATCTACAACAAAGTAGTACAACTATGATCCGTTCTTGTTCACCGTTGCAGCGTTTGGAACATCGCGATCTGTTTATGGAGAGTGTATAAGGGTGCGAAGGATTTTTTTTAATCCAGCGTGGATGGCAGTATAATTTGTAGATCGGTCATCCACCAACTTAGACGTTAAAAACAATTTCTTGTATGTAATTTGCCTTTTATTTAATTTTTTTACTGCTTAACTTGAAACGGCTGTGTGCATACTATCTATTATAGAGGCTGGGTATAATGTTTTAAAAAATTACATAATAAAGCTCCCTTCATCGAAAAAATCCGGCAAAGAAAATGTCTGCAAATGTGGCACTTCATTACCAAACAAATTGTGTGATTTCTTAAATTAATTGAAAGAACATGTGTACCACTCATGAGTGACACTACAAGCGAGTACTAGTACTAGTAAAAAGAAATGATTTTTTTTCTTCAACGGTTTGGGAAAAAAAACGAAGGATGGAAATGGACAGGTCATGATCTCCCTTTCGTCCGTGTCCATAAACCCAGGGCTCTGATTGTGAAAGTCTGTAGGGGCCAAGGCAATGATTCCATGCTTATCGAACAAGTGTTAATAGTTGATTGATGTGATCGAGGTAGAACTGCTACTAGTGAAAATGTACCTTTGTGGTGTGGTCCAAATCCTCCACTAGCTCTCCTCACATGCCACGTAAAAATTCCTTGTGAACTTTATGCTAGCTGCTAGGGGAAGTGAAATATCTTTAAAATTCCTGAAGAGAACGATGTAATGTATAACCTAATTTCATGATTGAAAACTTCATAGAACTTTATGTAATGTCAGACTAAACGCCTTTTGATGTTATCCAAAACATACTTCCTATAAGTGGGATCAATCATAGATTCACAGTTGAATGTCAGTTTCTGCTGCTGTGTATGTGTGTTTCTACAGAACAAAGATTGATAGGTAGCTTAACTCTGAAGCTGCTCAGCAAAACAGTAATTGATGAACAGGCAACCACATTTGCTTGTCATTCTAGTACTCCAGTAAGGTTGGAAGAGGAGTTATTTCTACAAGATTAATCACAACTACCACTACCACGTCCGCATACGAAGGTTCTCGCATTTCGATCTAGCAAGTGTGGAAGTCTACAAGATTAATCCAAAACGTAAGTGTGGAAGTGTGGCGATAGAATGTTCTCGCATTTCGGTCTAGCCAGTGCCGCCTCATTCCTGCAACGAAACTGCTCTACGTACGACCTTTGTTGTCCGATACTTGTCTGACGTTCTAATCCGTCGCACCAGGCTGGTTCTTCCAACAATGACAAAGGTGGCCACTAGCCACTGTCTTTCTTCTTGCGGTTGGGTAGCAAACGACGACGTCCTACCGCCTCTTGCTGTAACAAACACTGAGTGCCGGTGTTTGTTAAGCAGCGCTTTGCCCGCTTATCCATATGTCATCCCTAAACAAAATGGTGTCTCCTTTTTCCTCTGTGATCCTCGTTGATGCCCGGAACATACCTTCAGTGTTGTAAGACAACTTAAAATGTTAGCCTGACCATGCTCAGTGACAGTGAGGACCATCTTTCTCCTTCCATCTCCACCTGATATAAAGGGCATCATCGATTATTCAAAAAAAAAGCATCATCGAAACTTCAAAACGGTTTCTTGAGATAGTTTTACATTCAAACTTGCTATCTCCTTTCATATATTTTAGAAACTTCGGAACATGATCTTTATTCAGTGTTCGGCAGTTTCCACCATGACCTGGTTTCATCACATATTTTTCTCTTTCTAGCCATCTTGAAGCTTTCAAAACATCAGATATTGATAACTCACTTTCGGCCTGTCGTTTGTGTTGTCAATATATTTACTGAGTGGTTTTTTCACATAGAAAATTTCAAGAGGGGAAAAAACTTGACATGTGTTCGAGAAGTCAAGCCACTCAGTGTCCCATCAAACAATAAGTAAATAAATATCAGTGAGAGTTACACAATTGACATGACAGGTTTGTTGATCATCCTTTCGAGTTTCGACTCCCTAAACAGTAAACAAATTGATCAGCCCAGTGACGCTAGTTTTGGACGAACAGGGGCAAGAAGTGGACCGTTGGAACACATGGTTATCTCGTTGCCGCCCCTTTCTTTACATCACCCAAAGAAAACAAGGCTCTCACATCTGATCTACGGACTACGGATATGATATGCGACTCAGTACACTATGCAGCCAACCCACCTATCGGTATTGTTTGTCGGTTCTGCCCGGCATCGCTCTCTATTGTGCAAGGTCAACATAGGAGCGTCCGATAGTTTTATTTGACCGGTCCCACAATTTTGATGGTATTGGAACTTTGGAAGGGCTATTGAGAAATGAGAATACCGGTGGAGATGCTCTAAACAGCCAAACAAGGCCTTAAGGAGTCCACATACATCAATTAGCTAGGAAAAATGTGACCCCACAATTATGTGGATATCCCCCGCTTATCTGTGACATTTCAGATGCTTTACGAGTCATGTAAAATTATTAATAAATCTTTAAATGTCAATGGATCATCAATAATTTATGTATATGCATTGACAGAAAATTTAGACTCACGAACTAACAAGAAATTTGTGTACATGCATTGATTAAAAAAAACATGTATTACTATTTTATATTATTTTAACAAGACATGAATTACTAGGAATAATATGGTTTGTTGGTTTCAAAATCAATGGTCGTGATAAGCGCGGTAGATCATCATAGTTGCGGAAAAACCGCGTTGAGTGGCTAGAGTATATTCCGTGGCCACCAAGTCCGATCGCTTACCAATAAGAGCATCTCCAATATGTGACGTAAAATAACACCTAAAATCTGTTTGATATGAAGTAAACATCACAGAAAACGTGATTTTTACATAGCCAAAAGTTTCCAACTCAAAAAGGTGACATACTTTAGGACACGACTTCACCGGTAGGTGATGTAAAATAGCGCTGTCGTGCGGCAGTCTTCACCCACAAATCATACAAACATAACACTCATATGAAGATAAATTATGGTCACTCAAGGTCCTTTGATTTGGTGCTCAATCTAGTTGGAGCAAAAGTTCATGTGGATAGAAGTTTTTGAAAACCGATTTTAACCGGGAAGAGCGCCTTTGGAAACCAACTGCGGAAGCCTAATCGGGAGTTAAAGCTGGAATGATGGGGGCAATGATAAAATAACAATAAAAAGTAACAACCCATAAGATTATTACATAGTTCATAAAGTTCATAGCATCCAACAAAAAAACATAGTTTATCCCACACAATAAAATTCATCTATAGCTGATTTATGCTCCATTGTTTCCCATGCCATGCCCACATCTCCTCCATGAGATCTTTTTCAAGATAGACATGAGTATCGGCAATCATATCCCTAATCATCATAAACCTTAAGCAAGTGTTAAATTTGGTTTGCATTTTTACAAAGCCACACACCGTGTCCCATGAGGTCAAAGATGTTGTAGTCCATATCCTATCACGCTCGTTCTCAGTGATCATATTATGCAAGATCACGTAGCCTGTCATGATATACAAAAGGTTCTCTTCGTCCCAAAACTTAGACGGCCCTTACAGTAGCAAATTGGGACTGCAAAATACTAAAAGAACTCTCCACGTCGTTTTAGTAGTCGCTTGAACATTAGAAAAATAAAGTTCTTTCTTACCTTTGGGGCTTACAACCGGTTTGAAAAATGTAGCCTACTTTGGACAAACACCATCAGCAAGATAAAGTTGTATGTGCGAACATTTGCTTCAAACTCCACCAGTGTTTGTTGCCCATTGGCTAACTTGGCAAAACCAGTTGAGCGGTTAATTAAGTAAAGTGATGTTATTGCAAGCTCTACATATCACAAAATATGCATGCCAAAAACATGTCTTCTGATCGACGAGGGCCTAAATAATGGTGACGTCCTTATTGTGTCCATTTGAATTGTCCATGTCATGCTATATGGCAATTATTACACCTCTACTACATACAATCAATGGAACCTAGTGTACCTGGAAACACACGACCTTTGTTTATCTCCAGTAACCTTGAGTGTCATGAGCATTGGGTGGTCTCAAGTATTCTTCCCCAAACACTTCTACCACTCTCGGGGAGGATATGCCGAATAGGTATGCCTACCGCATGGAGTAAAACAAGCCTATCAGGGTGGCCCAAGGGTGCTAAGGTCCTACGGCTTATCGGGCGGCCCAGTTGGTAAAGCGCAAAAGGAAACCCAGAAGCCGACCATAGTCCAAGACTCAAGACAAGCCGACGTTCGCCTTATGGAGCAAGTTAGGGTTTATTCTGTGTTAGTTTAGGACTCCTATGTTGAGTAGGTTAGGTCTTTCCTTGTAAGAGAAGGCATGCTGCCTATATAAGCCGGCCTTCTGAGAGCCTTAGGGCTACGGCTCATAACCTACATTGTAACTTGTACACATGTTCGCATCTAGTGATTATAGCAGCATGTAGGATCTCGTCATTGTCGTGAGATCCGAACCTGGGTTAAACCTCGTGTGCAATCTCGATCCTGTTATCCACCATGCCTTCCCCTACGATCTACCCTTAGAGTGCGACACTGTCCTTTAGGTCGCGATTCCAATAACCCGACAACCCCGTTGCAAATGCTTGGACATAAAGATTGGTTTCTTTCTACCATTGCAAGATTATCGTCCTTCAAATCTGTAGAACACCAGATGCCATCGTTCACAATGCGGTTGTGACCTTCTGCTTAGTGTTGTATCTAAGCATGCAAGAAACAATTTTCTTTTGCTCGAATGATCCATCCTTAAAAAAATGCGACCACCCAGGACTAGCCCTGTTGGCTTACTTTTATACAGGATTGCTCTTTCTTGAGAATTCCCTGGCTTACTTTTATAGAGGATTGCTCCTTCATGAGAATTCCTGAAATTCGTCCCCGATGGGGATCGAACCCGGGTTGTTGAGTGCGCTCACCGTAGCTCCAACCACTGGGCCTCAGCCCCGTTCTCGAATGATCCATCCTATTGCTTAACAAAATTGCAAACATGATGGAACAAATTTAGAGGCATTCTAAGTCGGCGTCAAAAGTACTTCTTCGTGTAGACGCGAGTTGGAACAAAATAGTTCCGTATTGATCGATCATAAGCATCTACCTACTTTCTCTATAAGAACCCACAGCTAAAAACGGATCCGCCATGTTTTGCCTCTTGTTCTTATGCATTGTTACTAACATTGCAATATCCTCCTCTTCGACCAAATAAAAAACTTCATCGGACGATAAAGATGAAGGGGATCGTGTGCAGAAAACAAAAAATTTCCTAGCAACGATATCCTTAAACTAGCCAAGATCTACACTATGCAGATATAGAAGTACGGCGCAGATCGGAATACATAACCTCGTAGACCGAATAGCGGGGATTACGCTCCCGCACAAGCGTTGACGACGAAGACGACGTAGCCGACCTCTAGGTCGCGAAGAACTCGGCGCGACGAAGACGACGAAGATGACCCCGAGGTCGGGTGGAGGAAGTAGGCCTACGAGTACCGCTAGCGCAGCACCTCGCAGGGTGTCACACACATACGGTGGAGACGACGGCCTCCGAAGCTCCAGTCCAGGACGAGCAGCGGAAGACTTGGACCGGAACACCAGCAGCGCGGCAGCAGGCTATGGTGGAAGAGACCCCCCTCCTCTACTCGGCGCGGCTCCGACAAGGGAACCACGAGATCGAGAGAGAAATTGGGAATTAATTGGTGAATTAAAAGGCCAGGGGTGCCCCTTCTTATATAGGCTCCCGGGGGGAGCCAACCTCCCAAGCCAGGCAATGTGGGACTATCCCACAGCCATGGTGCGGCTAGGGATGGTGCGCCGGCCCTAGGTGGGCCCCATTTGGCCCACCTAGGCCGGCCAAGCCTCCCCCACAAAATTCCCTTGAGGGTTTTCCCCCCCATGGGCCTTCTTTTGACCAGAAGGCCCATTTAGGGAAAATCAGCCTAAATAAATTCGAAAATAAATATATAAAATCATATTTGCATATTAATTACACTAATTAATATCAAACATAATAAATATAATTTTTCCTAGCTCCGAAAACTCTTTCGGCGCTGCCCGATCTCCATCGGACCCCTCCCGGGACGCTCCCGGTGATCTCTTTCCTTTCCGGTTGTCTTGTCGAGACCCCTTAAGTGTGTTACCCTAGCGGTTCGATATAATAACAGGTATGATCAAGACTCCTCTATGATCGACGACTAACTCGTAGGCCTGGACCCCATGAATTAATCCCTGTGATATAACGAATGACTTTCATCTATCAAACCTGGACGTATAGTCTTAAACCCTTTGTCATGGCGATACTTAGCGTGTCCGAGCATTATTCTCAGATATCTCCATACCTAGCATGATCTCGTTACCGACATCGCTATCTTCTACTCGTCTATGATATTATGTCAGCTGGTGACCTAGTCACATGTTTGCAAACTCATTTGACATAATCTCACCGAGTGAGCCCTAAAGTATCTATCCGGCTATGCGGACTGACAAATCCCGCTGTTGACCCCTCGTCTCAACTACCCCTTCCCGATACCCAAAAGTATCACCGTTATTGTCACACTAGATAAGATATGACGTTTGGTGCGATCAAAGTATTTTCCAGGGATAACAATAAGAGTTGATCTCACGGTCTTAAGGCGTAATGACTATGTCCTACAAATACTGGGTATGTCCATCACATCGTTACACCTAACGATATGACTTCCATTGCCGACCGGCGCCATGCCCTATGATCGGAAAACCTCGATCATCAATCGCGCAACGAAACTAGTCTTAGTAGAGGCTACTAGGGACCTGGTTATTTATCTACCACACCTGTATTAATGTTTTCGCTTAATACAGTTATAGCATGGTGTAAAACATATAATGAACGATTGGGATATTGCCAATAAACTATGTTTATTAAGTGCCTCTAGGGCATATTCCCTTCAAAAGAATCATACTCATATGAACGAATCTACAAAATCATAATTCTAAATCAATTCAATAGTTCATTGCAAGATGAAAAAGAGATTATAGAAGATAACCTTACATTGGCTGCTGTCGCTTGGAAGGCCGACGGTGTGGAGTGGCGCTAATGATGAAGGGGCTCTATGGCAGGGTCAAGAAGGCGGATAAGGGCCGAGACCGCGGAAATTAACTGAGCAGCGGCGGCAGACTAGATACCGATGGCAGGGTCGCGACGGGTTTGGCGAGGACTAGATACTTGCCGCAGCTCGTGCATGTGTTTTGTGGCACAGAGTGTGGTGATGTATGTTCCAATCACGAGAGGCGTATTCTACATATGGATGTACTCCCTCCTGAAGGAAATATGCCCTAGAGGCACTTAATAAAGATAGGTTATTCCCAATTGTTCATTATATGTTTTATACCATGCTATAACTGTATTAAGCGGAAACATTAATACACGTGTGGTAGATAAACAATCAGGTCCCTAGTAGCCTCTACTAAGACTAGTTCATTGTGCGATTGATGATCGAGGTTTCCCGATCATGTGACATGGCGTCAGTTGGCAATGGAGTCATGTCATTGGCAGAATGATGTGATGCACTTACCCATAATTTGCAGTACGTAGTCATTACACCTTCGACCGTGAGATCAACTCTTATTGTTATTCCTGGAAGATACTTTGATTGCATCAAACGTCATATCTTATATAGTGTGACAATAAAGGTGTCCCACTCGGGTATCGGAAGGGAGTAGTTGAGACGAGGGGTCAAGAGCGGTATTTCTCAGTCCGTATAGCCGGATAGATACTTTAGGGCCCACTCGGTGAGATTATGTCAAAAGAGTTTGCAAACATGTGACTAAGTCACCAGGACATAATATCACAGACGAGTAGAAGATAGTGTTGTCGGTAACGAGATCATGCTAGATATGGAAATATCTATGAACGATGCTCGGACACACTAAGTATCGCTATGACAAAAGGTTTAAGACTCGACGTCTAGGTTTGATAGATGAAAGTCATTCGTTATATCACAGGGATTAATTCAAGGGGTCCAGGCCTACGAGTTAATCATTGATCGGAGAGGGGTCTCGATCATGTCTGTTATTATATCGAACCGCTAGGGTAACACACTTAAGCGGTTTTGACAAGACAACCAGAAAGGAAAGAGAACACGGGGAACGTCCCGGGAATGGTCCGATGGAGATCGGGCGGCGACAAAATAGTTTTCGGATTCATAATAAATTATATAATATATGTTTGATAGTAATTAGTGTAATTAATAATTAAATATGATTTTATATATTTATTTTCGAAAATTTTAAAGGCTGATTTGCATGTCGGCCCAGTGGGAACTAGGGTATGGAGAGCCCATCCCCCCAGGCCTCGCACACTGGCCAGTCAGACAAAACGACTAAGAACCAGGCATCACCGCCTGGCGGGACCCTCGAGAGGCAACTCCCCTCGAGGGCCTAAGGTGGAAACGTTGTCCTCAAGGGGTCCCTCGCCTCAGGGGACCCTCCCGAGGCGCCAGCTCGCCTCGAGGGAGTCCCGCAGGAATCTCCCCTCAGGCCTCCTCGGGCCTGAAAGGAAACATTGCGGCCAAGGAAGTACGGCAGGACGCACGTGGCCTCTGCCACGCCCATGCGGTGACGCAGGACGCACGTGGCCTCTGCGCAACTGCCAGGACCTTCTACTCTGGTGATAAAGCAGGTGGACGGCGCAACCCTCCAACGGAGAACGTCATCGCGGGCTCCACCACAGAGACTGCCCTCTCTGCGGGCAGTATAGCGCGGTCGGCCGCCTGTCGGCCACCGCACCCACCTTTATCAACAATGGACCGCGTCCATGGACAAACGGACCGCGGTGGACTCCTACTCCACCATGCCTCTGCCGTGTGGGAGCCACCTTGAAGGCCAAGCCGAAGGAGAGCTCCAGAGAGGCCTATAAAAGGGACAAGACATCCATCGTAGCAAAGGTCGGCTCTTTGCGTGCTACAACCCTTGTAAACCCTAGCAACAGTTGTTAGGATAGCCTCTGGCTGGAGGAGTAAGAAGACGATCGCTTCCCTCCCCAGGCAAGATCTGCCTCAAGGGGGCCTCCGGCAAACTCCATTGTACTGTAACCTCCACCATCTAATACAGACAAGCAGGAGTAGCGGTCTTACCTCCTCACGAGGGGCGTGAACCTAGGTAAAGGCCGATGTCTATCACGAGGGGCGTGTCGTCTTCAACCCCCTTCACGAACTACTCTTCAGGAAGTGACTACCCCCGATTCTTGGGAGTCATAACCCGACATTTGGCGCGCCAGGTAGGTGGTTGAGGCGCGTCAACAACCTTCGAGTTTGTCTCCGCGCCATGGTGAACACCCGCGCCACCTGCGTCGCCCGCGTCAACCGACGCGCGCCTGAACGAGCGCGCGTGCCGCCGGACACCGCGAACACCCGCGCACGGCGGGGACGACCTCGTCACGAAGAGCGCGTCCCTTCCGACCCTCATGCCGAGGCGCCGGAACGTGACTCCCAGCCTTAGGAGGACGCGCAGTAGTCGCACCCGACGCAGCACCCGAGCGGCTCGGGCCCGGGGAGGACAGACCCCGCGCCCCACACCGCGCTACTCATGGCGCAGGAGCTTCTCCGCTACCATCCCACCGCTGAGGCCCATGAGCAGTGGCTCCAACGCCTCAACCACCTCGTCGGCATCGCCACGACGTGCCCTGCTCTGTCACAGTCCAACCTGCACCCCTCTCTCGCGGGCACGGTCGCGACAAATGCGCCGCCGCCACCTCCGGGACCTGCACCGGCTGCGACGCAGAGGGCTGCTTTGCACGCGTCCTCGCCGCACGATTGCTTGATCGTGCAGCGCACCGCGCCCGACACTCGCGTGGGGATGGAGCTCCAGCGAAACCGCCAGAACAGGCTCGTGGAGGAGATCGGTCAGGCGGGTCAGCAGAACCGTAGCACGCTGCAACACGGGGTCGCCACATACGCCACAAGCAGCATGGCGTTCACCCGTTCTCTGCGTCGCGCGGTCTGGCCCCCAAAGTTCAGGCCGGCTCTCCCTAAGGGTTACGACGGCTCCAACAACCCCATCGAGTTCCTGCAGCTCTACACCACCTCCATCTAAGCTGCGGGTGGAGATGACAAGGTCATGGCCAATTGGTTCATCCACGCGCTTCGCGATTCTGCGCTGTCGTGGCTCCTGAACCTCCCTGAGGACTCCGTGAACTCCTGGGAGGAGCTCTGCAAGCAGTTCGTCTCCAACTTCAAAGGGACATACGAGCATGCCCTCACCCACAACGACCTGCGCGCTGTAGTGCACAAGAAGGATGAGACGCTCCGCAAGTACATCCAGCGCTTCAGCCAAGTGCACAACAAGATCCCGAACATCCCTGACACCCAAGTCATTGCCGCCTTCCACGAGGGCGTCACAAACATCAGGATGCTCGACAAGCTGGGCATCCACGACAAGCTCACCTCTGTGGTAAAGCTGTTCGACCTGGCGAACAAGTGCGCCAAGGCTGAAGAGGGACTCCTCTTCGTCAAGATGTACTCGAGAGGGGACGATCACGCTGAGGGGTCCAAGAGCCAGAAGAAGGAGGAGCCCAAGCGCAAGGCCACCGCGGTTCTCGCGGCAGAGCCTGACGCGAAGGGCACCCGCAGGGACTCCCCTGAGCCTGGAGAGAGAAGAGATGACCACAGCCCTTTCTGCATCTACCACAACAGGCGCGGCCACTCTACAGAGTCCTGCTTCGACCTTAAAAGGTTGAGCAAGGAGCGCGAGCAAGCAGAGGGCAGTGGCAGCCGCGGCCGAGGCCGTGGCTACCGCGGGAGCGGACGCAAGGGCGGCTACCAGAAACCATCTGGAAATCAGGCCAACGCCGCAGAAAAGAACAGCAACCTCCCTGGCGAGGAAGATGGCGGCTACCAAGCCCCGAGAGGCGCCATTGCCTGCATCCTCGGGGGGGGGGGGGGCAGGCGCCGAAGTCGAATAACCAGTTCAAGCAGTTCGCCCGCGAGCTCAACGCCGCCCTCCCAAACACGGAAACCTCCAGGCCCCTCAAGTGGTCGCAGTACACCATCGCCTTCGACGCTCAGGACCACCCCAAGTCCACCAAGACTGTTGGAACCCTCCCGCTGGTCTGCAGCCCCACCATCGACAACGTGGCTGTCTCCAAGACTCTCATCGATGGCGGAGCAGGCCTGAACGTTATCTCCATAGATACGTTCGAAGCGCTTCAAGTGCCCTACGAGCGGCTCATGCCCTCGAGTCCCTTCACGGGGGTCACCAGCGGCTCGATCGAGCCTCTAAGCCAGGTCAGGCTTGTCGTCACCTTCGGGAGCAAGGAAAATTACCGCACCGAGCACATCGATTTCGATGTCGCACATATCGGCCTGTCGTACAATGCCATCCTCGGCTACCCCGCGCTCGCGAAGTTCATGGCCGTCACGCACCATGCCTACAACATGGTCAAGATCCCCGGCAGCGCTGGCACGATCACCATCCGTGGGCATGTCCTGGACGCTACGCGCGCCGTTGAGACGGCCTACAAGACCGCCGCCATGGTATTCCCCGCAGACGAGGACCTAGAGCCTCTCGAGAGACACAAGAAGAAGAAGCAGTCGTTCTCCCAGGAGGCAACTGCTACAAAGAAGATCTCTCTGAGCTCCAACAGCTCGGGGGCTGAAGGCTCGGGGGCTAGCGTCACCATTGGCGCCGCGCTGCCTCCCAAATAGGAAAGCGCGCTCGTCGCCTTCCTCCGGGCAAACTCTGACATGTTCGCGTGGACACCGTCAGATATGTCTGGTGTACCGAGGGAGGTGATCGAGCACCACTTGGCCGTGTGCCCAAACGCGCGTCCCGTCAAGCAAAAAGCAAGAAAGCAAGCCCCCGAGAAGCAAGCATTCATCGTCAAGGAGGTCGAGAGGCTCAAAGCGACAAAAGTCGTTCGCGAAGTCGCGCACCCCACTTGGCTCTCCAATGGCGTGGTAGTCCCAAAGCCCGCCGGAGGAGGCCGTCTCTGCATCGACTACACTGATGTAAACAAGGCCTGCCCCAAAGACCCTTATCCCATGCCCAGAATTGACCAGATTGTGGACTCCACGGCAGGCTGCGACCTCCTCTGTTTCCTCGATGCCTTCTCTAGTTATCACCAGATAAAGATGGCTAAGGAGGACGAGGAGAAGACGGCTTTCCTCACCCCGTGCGGTGTGTATTGCTACGTTTGCATGCCTTTCGGCCTAAAAAATGCCGGAGCCACTTTCCAGAGGTCGATGAGGATAGCCCTTGGCGGGCAAATGGGGCGGAACGCCGAGGCATATGTCGATGACATCGTCGTGAAATCACGAGAAGGAAATACTCTCCTCGGAGATCTTGAAGAAACTTTCGCCAGCCTGCGCAAAGTGAACATCAAGCTCAACCCCACCAAGTGCGTCTTTGGAGTACCTTCAGGCCAATTGCTTGGGTTCCTCGTGTCTCATCGAGGCATAGAGGCAAAACCAGACAAAATCAAGGCCATAGAAGACATGCAACCTCCACGCAGGCTCAAGGACATGCAACGCCTAGCAGGCTGCATGGCCAGCTTGGGTCGATTCATCTCCAAGTTCGGTGAAAGAGCCTTGTCGTTCTTCAAGATCATGAAAAGAACAGGCACTTTCAAGTGGACCCCTGAAGCTGAAAAAGCATTTGAGGACTTGAAGAAGTATCTGGCTAGCCCACCAGTAATGGTCGCCCCAAGGCCTGGCGAGCACCTGAAGATGTACTTATCAGCTACTCTGCAAACAGCCAGTGTTGCCCTTGTGGTAGAAAGAGAAGAGCCAGTACTCCACAAGAAGAGTGCAGCCACTCCAAAGAAAAAGCCTCCTGATAAGGAGCTCGATGAAAGGGCAGCCTTCACAAACCCACCGCCAGGGCCAAAGCCCCAAGAGAGGCCCGCCCCAAGCCAACCGCTGCAAGGAAATCCTGCCGAGGAGCCTCAGGAAGCCAACCCCCTCGAGGCCCAGGACAAGCCCCTCGAGGCCAACACCCTCGAGGCCCAGGTCAACCCCCTCGAGGCCCAGGCCAACCTCCTCGAGGCAAACCCCCTCGAGGGCCAAGCTGAGCCACCTCAGGCAAAAGACGCCAAGGCTACAGGAATTACCATCGTCGAGCATCCAGTCTACTTCGTCAGCACAGTACTGCGTGATGCTCGCGATCGGTATACAATGCAGCAGAAGCTTCTCCTCGCACTCCTCATCGCCTCAAGAAAGTTGCGACACTACTTCCGGGGGCACCCCATCACAGTGGTCACCTCTTTCCCCTGGAGCAAATACTGCGCAACCCAAACGTAACAGATCGTGTCGCAGGATGGAACATAGAGCTACATCCATTCAATTTGCACTTCGATACCACAAGGGTAATTAAAGGAAGAGTGCTGGCTGACTTCGTCGCCGAATGGACTGACCCTACCCCCGAAGAGCCTTTGGGAGAAGAGCAAGAGCCCTCTGGAGACGCAATGCCCAGCCACTGGACCATGAAGTTCGACGGAGCTTTCGCTTGTCGCCACGGCGGGGCAGGCGTAGTCCCGATCTCACCCAAAGGCGACAAGTTGTATTACGCAGTCCAGCTGTGCTTCGGAATCGACAAGATATCCAACAATATCGGCGAGTATGAAGGCCTGCTTGCCGGCCTACGCGCCGCAATCGCCCTAGGCGTCAAGCATCTACTCATCAAGGGCGACTCCCAGTTGCTCGTCAACTTCTCTAACAAAAGCTACAAGCCTAAGGACGACCACATGGCCGCATACCTTGAAGAGGTCCGTAGGCTCGAGAAGCACTTCAGGGGAATGGAGCTCATGCACATCCCAAGAAAGGAAAACCAAGAGGCTGATGACATCGCCAATCGCGCATCAAAGAGGATAAGCTCAACCGCAAGGTGTCTTTGAAGAAAGGCTCGTCAAGGCATCCATAAAGCAGCCCCAAGAGGCCCTGCCCGCAAGCACAGACGAAGCGCTCCCGCCACCACCTGCAAGCAGGGCTCCAGGCTCCTGGCCCCCTACAGGGGAGCGTCTGTTGCTCACAGTGGTGCACCTAGAAACAAGATGGATCGACGAGATCAAAGATTACCTCCACAAAGGGGTCCTTCCCGAGAAAGACGTTGAAGCGGAGCGAATTGCCCGCCAAGCAAAATCGTACCAAATCCTCGAAGGAAATCTCTATCGCAAGCGCCTAAACGGCATCGCGCTCAAATGCGTCCCTCCTGAAGAAGGCAAACTGCTGATCAAGGACATCCACAGCGGGGAATGCGGCCACCATTCGTGCGCCCGCACCCTCGCAGGCAAGGTCTTCAGGAGCGGCTTCTAATGGCCTCAAGCACTTCAAGATGCAATGGACATCATTCAAGCATGTGAAGCCTGCCAATTCCACGCCAAGCAAATCCACCAACCAACGCTAGGACTACAGACCATTCCGCTCTCGTGGCCGTTTGCGGTCTGGGGGCTGGATATCCTGGGACATTTCCCAACAGCGCAAGGTGGATATCGCTACCTTTTCGTGGCCATTGACAAGTTCACAAAGTGGCCTGAAGTGGAGGCGACGCACATAATCACAGCAGACACGGCGGTGAAATTCATCAGAGGCTTGGTCTGCCGCTTCGGAGTGCCTAACCGCATCATCACCGACAATGGCTCACAATTCACCAGTGGCATCTTCAGAGCCTACTGTGAAAGAATGAGCATCAAGCTCTGCTTCGCCTCAGTCGCCCATCCGCAAAGCAACGGACAGGCTGAGCGCGAAACGCAGAGGTCCTCAAAGGCCTAAAGACCAGGACCTTCGATGTCCTCAAGGGACACGGCAAGGGCTGGATCAACGAGCTCCCCTCGGTGCTCTGGTCCATCCGTACCACGCCACCCTAGCCCACCGGGGAAACACCGTTCGCCCTCGTCTATGGAGCCGAAGCAGTCCTCCCCACAGAGATAAAGCATGGATCTCCACGGGTCCTTGCCTTTAACGAGGACCAGCAAGAGATCCTCCACAACGACGACCTGCTGCTCCTTGAAGGGCTACGACGCCGCGCCTCCCTCCGGACAGCCAAATACCAGCAGGACCTGAGACGCTACCACAGCCGCAACGTGCGCTCGCGCACCCTGGAGGCAGGCTATCTCATCCTGAGGCGAATCCTCTCCAGGGAAGGCCTCCACAAGCTGTCCCCGATGTGGAAAGGCCCCTACAGGGTCACCCACATCGCCAGGCCTGGCGCGGCTCGCCTCGAGACTCAAGACGGTGTCCCCGTCAAGAATCCATGAAACATCATGCACCTACGCAAGTTCTACCCGTGATCATTGTCAAATCAAGGCATTTAGCGAAAGAGGCAGCCTACGGCTCAACCTCCAAGCATTTTTTTGTCTCTGAAGGTTAAAAGCTCAAGGCTTAAAACCTCACAAATCTTTGTATCCACAAGGAACAAACTCAAAACGTGATCATTGTCACGCCCATGATCATTGTCACGTCAAGACATAAAGCGGAAGAGGCAGCTTACGGCTCAACCTCCAAGCATTTTTGTCTCTAGAGGTTAAAAGCTCACGGCTTAAACCTCCCAGGCATTTTTGGTCTCCTAAGGGAACAAACGCAACCGTGATCATTGTCACGCACGTGATCATTGTCACGTCGAGACTTCTAGCAGAAGAGGCAGCCTACGACTCAACCTCCAAGCATCTTTGTCTCTAGAGGTTAAAAGCTCACGGCTTAAACCTCCAAACTCCAAAGGCTTCTCTCGAGGGGAAACCATCTGAGCTCTCCATTTAACGAGCCACCTCAGGCCGTTGAGAGTCTCTGCCACTAATGGGTGGTCCCCATGCCTCGACATGGTCTAAACATTAACTTGGCAACCCCAAGCATAATGACTCAATTTCGTTCCCAAGTGAACTTAGCGCCTCGGCGCCGCTTTGTAATATATTTGGTGAGTTTTAGTTTCGCATTACTCTGTTGAAGTGTGCGCTTATATCTCTCCACATGCGTACCTCGCGAGCAGGGGCTGAGTACGGTGCCAGTGCCTCAAATGACACACCAGCAGCACTTCAAAATCCAAGAGTCCGAGCTCTGGATGGAGGGCAAGATCCCACAAACACGCCATCTCTACAGAGGACCTCGGTACTTACTCTCCTCGCAAGGAACGCCTGTGGGGACCTATAAGCGCGCACGAGTCCCTTGAACCGTGTTCCAGCGTTTGGGTTCGCCCCTCTAACATCTGCAGGGAAAATCCCCCCACGAGCCTGAAGAGGCATCTGGGAGCGACCCCTCAAGTGGGCTACCTCGCCAGGCGAAAAGCCTCTGCAAGGCGAAAACCTCGAGAAGCTAAGTCTCGCACCCACGCCTTAAGAGCGTTTTCTCCCCCTAACGCACGTTTGCCCCTCAAGCGACTTCGCTTTCCCTTACGCTTCATGGACTACTCACACGTCTAAGGGGGGCACTTGAGCATCGCGACTCAGGGTTCTTACCTCTCCTAGGCCTAAACTCCCCCCGGCCTTGCGGAGTCATTGCTCCTGCATACCGAAGTGGCAGAGTCATGGCATGAAGAGATGGGACCTACCAACGCAGAGAACAAATAGACATGAAGATGAGTCCAAAGAGACCTCACGGGGGGCAAACAAGCTCGAATCAAACAGCAATAAAGAGTATATTACAGGCCAAAAGGTCTTAAGATATCTAAACACACAATTGTTTCAGATACAAGCGCTCGCAGGCGCAATAAGAAGAGGCTCAGGGGGGAAGCAGCGCCGCCTTGGACCTCCTCCGCGGCACCCTCTTCAGCCTCGGCAGAGCATGCCTCCTCCTCGCTGTCCTCAGTCGCAGCCTCCGCGCGCCTGAAGTGGTTGCAGAAGGCGTCAACTTGCTCGCGGAGGGAACCAGATACCTGCTGCGCGTCCTCACCCTGAGCAGCTTCTGTCACGGAGGAGAGGTCGAAGCCTGGCGTGAGGAGCTTGAGGTTGGTGAAGATGCGATCAACAGCCACCCCCAGGAGCTGCCTGATCTCGTCCTTGATCAACTCGCGGAGCTCGGCGACAGGGCCCTCAAGCGCCGCGAAGAGCCGGTCGAAGTAGGCCAAGTGCGTGGCGGCATCATCGTGGACTCGGTCCCCGGTGTGCGGCACACCCGCACCGAGCTGCGCCGCGAGCTCATTGCCGCGCGTGACCAAAGCCTCGAACAAGTGCTTGCACTGCTTCGCGAGCGCGCTGGCCGCCTGGGCCGAGTCCGGCGTTTCCGCCACCCGCTCCATCGCCGGAGCCACCTGCTCCTCCATACCCTTGGCCAGAGAGTCGGGGCCGTGGACGGCTTCGTCGCGGGCTTCCTCCGCTAGGCGCCGGCCAGCCTTGGCGCGCTTGAGGCGGCGCTCCAGTTTGGAGTTGGCCTTCTCGAGCTCAGCGAGCCGCTGAGCGTCCGTAGCATATTTGGCCTTGATGCGGTCCTCCTGCTTCCGGACCTGAGCGCGGTACTTCTGAAAGAGGGACCGACAGAGCTGTTTCTCGTGCTCCACGAGGGCCTTCTCAGCCCCCTTCGTCTTCTTGGCGAAACGCCGCTCGAAGCGCTCATAAGAAAGCTTCTGAGCAGCGACATGCTCGTCAAACTACGAGATCGCCTGGGCTAGGCCTCCCTCGCGCGCCTCGAGGGCCTCGCGCTGGGCAAACAAGTCCTTCTCCTCCTAAAGGCGTTGTTCCTCGCGCCGTTGTTGCTCTCTCCCATGAGGGCCAGCTGTCGCTCACGCTCGGCCAAGCCCTTGCGGTCCTCCTCCAGAGCAGCCTGCGCGGCCTGGTGGGCGGAAAGCAGCTGGGACTCCAGCTGGCCTAGCCCGCGGCGTTTCTGCGCCAACGAGCCCTCCATCGCCTCGTGCTCAGCTGTGGCCTCTCGCAGGAGCTCCGCGGAGGCGTCGCGCTCTGCCTGAAGGGGCTCAAGAAGCTCTACAGCGTCGCGAATGGCCCCGTCACGGATTTCCTAAGCGAAGCGGACAGCATCCTCAGGGGCGGCCCGCAGCGCCGAGTCCTCCAGCCGGCGCGCCTCGATGGCCGCATGGAAGGACGCCCACGACCTCGCGAGCTCCTCCCGCTGCTGGGCGAGTTGTATGTCTTCGAGGGCGAGGTGAGCCTCCAGGCCCTCCAAGGACTCCCGCACCTCGCGGCGTCCCGCGCTCCAATCCCAGCCTCGGAGGACCAGCTCTTGACTAGACGAAGGCCCAGCCGCGGCGTCCGGTCCCGCGAGCCCGGCCCCAGGTCGAGCTCGGGGGCTAGGCGCAGCTCCGCCTCCGTCCATGCCTGCCTCCGCTTCGGTGCTCGGGCCGGTGAGGCGCTCATCTTCTCCAGCGGGACGAGGAGGCGAGGAAAAACCCCCTCCTACATACGCACTTGCGCCCGCTGGGGCCTCGCTCGTTTCCTCCGCAGGCGGCGCGGGAGCCGCAGGCGTGCACGGTGGAGATGACGCACGCGTTGGCGTCAATTCGCGCGGCGGTGTCGGCTCGCGGGGCGGAGTTGCCTCGCGTGGAGGCGTAGCCGCGCGAGGGGGAGTGGGAGCGCGAGGCGGCGTGGAAGCCTTCTCCTCCGCGCTTTCCACCACCAGAGGCTCAAGAGGCGGTGTAGAGGACTCTTGGCGTGGCGCGCCCTCCTCGGCTTGAGGCACTGCCACCCCCACCGGGAGCGCGGCCGCCTCTACGTGAAGCGCCCCCTCAGCAGGGCCCAAAGTGTCCGTCTCCGCAGGCCTCATGTTTTCGTCGGCCACTGCCTCAGCTGTGGCCCTCTTCACGTCTACTGCCTTGCAAAGCCTGCGGCACTTCGCAGGCACAAGATCTCTGGCAAAAAGCCCAAGAAAAGACATTCAAGAGAGGGCAAAACAGAGGGATAAACCAAGAGCCAAGAATGACCAGGAGCCGTAAATACTCACCCTGAAGGGGAAGCACCGGCATCGACCACCGCCAGGCCTGGAGAGCACCAGGAAGGAGTGGTCCTAGCGCCTGATCTCCCTAGAGGCGTCTCCGCTTTCCTCTTGGAGGGGATGTCAGAGGGCCTCACCCCAGAGCGATCCACCACGGCCTTGGTGCGAGGCTCGCGCCTCCCTGGCGAAGCACCTGTCTCGAGGGCCTTCCCCGCCTCGGTCGCCTCCACCATGGGGCGCGAAGGCGCTACAACGAAGACGTCGTCGTCACCGGACGAGATGTCGCAAATCTCGTCGGTGAAGCGCTCAAGCCTCGCGGGGGACGCCCCTCCCATCGCGGCCTCCTCCTCGTCACTCCAGGCACGGGAGACTGACGGAGAGTCAATACCAACGACTTCATGCACCGATAAGGTGACCACTTCATCCCTCACCCCCGCCAGACCATACGGGGTGAAGTCCATGCCGATGAGATGTCCATGCGGTCACCCAGAGGGAGCTGATGCAGAGGTCGCACAGAGCCGGCGATCTTCTCGGGCACCTCTGGATTGGCAAAGAGGATGTTCAAGATGGTGTCGACAACATCCGAGTCGTGATCCTCAAGGTGAAGCCGCATTGGGTCCGAGGGGCCAGTGTACATCCACATCGGCTGATCATGGGCCTGAAGAGGAGCAATGCGGCGCTGCACAAAGTCCGCCACAACTAGCTGCCCCGTGAGGCCCTCCTCCCGGAGATACTCCAAACGCCCCACCAGGTGTGCGTTGTTTGCGCCGCGAAGGGCAGACTTGCACCAATGAGAGTTCTTCACAGGCGGCGCCTCCGGGACGTCTAGGAACGCGCAGGACGACTTGACGCCGATAAGCAGCCACCTCTGACGGAAGTCCCCCACCTTCTTGAGCAGGGCCGTGACAGGCTTGTCTCTACTCCATGACATGGGAATGTATACGCTCCCCATGCCGTCCGCAATACGGAAAGAGACGCACCCAGTTCGCTCGCCGGCAGCCGTGCACCGCAGCGAATAGAAGTTCCGGAAGAGCGCTACTGAAGGGCGAACGCCCAGATAAGCCTCGCAGAGATAGGCGAAGATAGAAAGGATGAGCATGCAGTTTGGGTGAAGATGAAGGAGTTGGATTTTATAGAACTCCAGTACCGCTTCCAGGAAAGGCGAGTACGGCGGCACCAGCCCGGCGGTGATGGCATGGAGAAAAATGGGATAAAACCCCTGAGAGAATCTCCCGAACCGAGCAGCTTGAAGCGCGCTGGCGCCATGCTCGTTGGTCTGCCCCGCAACGAGGTGGTGAATTTTCTCCAACGCCTGAAGATCCATGCGCGCCCCCACGAGAACCGCGCCCTGCACTACCTCTAGGGCTTCTGCCTGGGAGGAAGGCCCCGCAGCGGCTTTGCTCTTGCTCTTGACTGGGCCCATCGTCGCGATTACGGAGGATTGAAGGAGATGGAGAATGGAGATTCGCAGGAGAGAGCGGAGGCGGAGAGCTCTGGGAAGCGAAAATCTCTACGAGAAGAATTGGAAACAGTAACGGCACTCAGCCGCAGCGCTTGGGCTTTGTATCCCCTCAAGGAGCGGTTACCGGGGCGTGGTGGGACCCCCCACGACTCACGCCCCGGATCGTGCGAGGCCATTATTCGTCCAAGTGCCGCGTGGCTCGGGCCGGCTGGGCACTAAGGGCTCAACCTTGCCCATCATGGGCCCGGGGGCTACTGTCGGCCCAGTGGGAACTGGGGTATGGAGAGCCCATTCCCCCTAGGCCTCGCACACTGGCCAGTCAGAGGAAACGACTAAGGACCAGGCATCACCGCCTGGCGGGACCTTCGAGAGGCAACTCCCCTCGAGGGCCTGAGGTGGAAACATTGGCCTCAAGGGGTCCCTCGCCTCAGGGGACCCTCTCGAGGCGCCAGCTCGCCTCGAGAGAGTCTCGCAGGAATCTCCCCTCAGGCCTCCTCGGGCCTGAAGGGAAACGTTGCGGCCAAGGAAGTACGGCAGGACGCACGTGGCCTCTGCCACGCCCACGCGGTGACGCAAGCACCCCCGTTGCCGTTTTGGTGATAAAGGGGTCAATAAAGCGGCGCCGCCTGCTGCGCAACTGCCAGGACCTTCTACTCTGGCGATAAAGTAGGTGGACGGCGCAACCCTCCAACGGAGAACGTCATCGCGGGCTCCACCTCAGAGACTGCCCTCTCTGCGGGCAGTACAGCGCGATCGGCCGCCTGTCGGCCACCGCGCCCACCTTTATCAACAATGGACCGCGTCCATGGACAAACGGACCACGGTGGACTCCTACTCCACCATGCCTCTGCCGTGTGGGAGCCACCTTGAAGGCCAAGCCGAAGGAGAGCGCCAGAGGGGCCTATAAAAGGGACAAGACATCCATCGTAGCAAAGGTCGGCTCTTTGCGTGCTACAACCCTTGTAAACCCTAGCAACACTTGTTAGGATAGCATTTGGCTGGAGGAGGAAGAAGACTATCGCTTCCCTCCCCAGGCAAGAACTGCCTCAAGGGGGCCTCCGGAAAACTCCATTGTACTGTAACCTCCACCATCTTATACAGACAAGCAGGAGTAGCGGTCTTACCTCCTCACGAGGGCCGTGAACCTGGGTAAAGGCCGGTGTCTATCTCTGTCGTGGGCGTGTCGTCTTCGGGTCCGGCGAGCAACGTCGCAGTGTCCCTCGAGGGTCTTGACCTCCGCGTTCAACCCCCTTCACGAACTACTCTTCAGGGAGTGACTACCCCCGATTCTTGGGAGTAATAACCCGACATTGCCTAAATGGAACTTCTAGTGAAAAGAAGGCACATGAGGGGGAAAAGTCCCCCCAGGGCTTCGCATTGGGGAGGGCCGGCCTAGGTGGGCCCAAAAGAAGGCACATGAGGAGGAAAAGTCCCCCCAGGGCTTCGCATTGGGGAGGGCCGGCCTAGGTGGGCCAAATTGGGCCCACCTAGGGCCGGCACATCTGTTCTAGCCGCATGAGGGTGTGCGATTAGTCCCACACCGCCCGACTGGTGAGGTTGGCTCCCCGGGAGCCTTTATATAGAGGTGCACCCCTGTCTTTTTAATTCATCCAATTAATTCTCTATTTTCTCCTCGATAACGTGATTCCCTTGTCGGAGTTGCGCTTAGGAGAGAGAGTTCTATCCACCATACGCCCGCTGTCGTGCTGCTGGTGTTCCGGTCCAAGTATTCCGCTGCTCGTCCTGTACTGGAGCTTTGGAGGTCGTCGTCTCCATCGTATGTGTGTAACGCCCTGCGAGGTGCTGTGCTAGGGGTGCTCGGAGGCCTACTTCCTCCACCCGACCTCGAGATCATCTTCATCGGATTCGTCGCGCCAAGTTCTTCGCGACCTAGAGGTTGACTACGTCGTCTTCGTCGTTAACGCTTGTGAAGAAGCGTAATCCCCGCTTTCGGTCTACAAGGGTATGTATTCCGATCTCCGTCGTATTATTATATCTGCATAGTGTAGATTGTGTCTAGTTTAAGGATATCGTTGCTAGAAAAATTATTGTTTTCTGCTGTGATCCCCTTCACCTCCGTCCTAGTTTGTAAGGCATAATCTCAAAAACTATTTGTCCTACACTTTTAGGCACAATTGCATTAATTGCATCTCAACTAGTGGTCGGTTGCCTCCACCACCAATACATGCAGTTTATTACGTCAAATCAACTAGAACCTTGGGTTAAGAGATTTACAATTTGTGACTTACAAACTAGGACGGAGGGAGTATAAATTTTGGCTACAATAGACATGGCGGGTAGTTTTTAGGCACCCTCTTTTATCCCATGATGATGTAGATGTGGTACATGTACTAAATTATCCGTCCTGATCATTCGATCAACCTAGTTTGTCATCTTGTTCTGGAGATAACATTAATGAGTGAAAAGAATGCCTTGATCAAGAATTTGCGGACCATGTATGACAAATGAGTAAACAGGGACTGCCAAAAGAAAACCTTCATTTTGACTTTACCGATCTATAAAACTTGACATATGCGTTTTTTTTTGCCTGTGCCAGCACATATGATGCCTGTCACTGTAAGGATGTTACGGCTCCGTCGTGATTCGGCCTCAATTGCCATGGCACGGTTGGGAGGATGAACAAAGAGACGAAGAGTATCGTCTTGCTCCAGTGACGAAAGAACGACGGACCCCATCGGCCGGTCACCTCCGATGTGGCCACCAGCAGCACCGTCGATACCCCGCCACGAGGGACGATATCGGCTCACGTGGCCAGCACGACCCAGCACGCCGCCGATCAGAAACGCCACCAATTATTCGCTCCGTCCCGTCCATTCTGCACCGCGAGCTCCGACGGCTCGACAGCGCGCACGGAAAGCTCTCGCCGTCGGACCGCGACCGCCCTGCACTGCGCGCTGGCTTGTGCACGCACGCTTCCGACCTTCCTTATTCGCCGTCGTTGTGCGCCGCAAGCAGCCGCCGGGCCAGGACAGAGACGGGGCCGCGCCGTGGCAGAACCAACGGCGGCGCGCGGCCGTACGTCGCCATCCCCTGCCACCAGGAACGGCCATGTGCGCTGCCGGGAACGGGTCCAAACCATCGATTGAAAACTACGCCGGAATGGAATAAAAAGCAAAACGAAGAAGGACGTGTTTGGCTGAAGGAGCGTACGTACAAAAAATGGATTCCCTCCCTGTGTCCCGTACGTACGCTAAGCCTGAAGACAGAAGACGGGCTGCAAAAGAAAAGAAGGCGATAATAACAACCGGCTCGATCATCGTTTCCAAACGGACAAACGGGCCCCAAGAGATGTGTGCTGTGTCAACCCCGTTTCATCGATCGACCACGACGGCAAAGAAGACGGAGGAGCAAAGTTGCCATCTTTCGTTTTCTTTGCAACTCTCCCCTCAAGCAAGTCCTTGACAACATCCAGGGACCCCCTCTTTGTCCCCCCGGAATCTACCCAATAATTAATGATCCTATTATCATGATCGGCCCTCGCAGAGATCTTCATCATCACTATCGCCGGAATGAATCAGCAGCGAGATCGCCATCATTATCGGCAACAACAGTATTTCACGACGATCATCATCATCATCATACATGATCCCGTCCGTCCGTCCGTCCGTCCGTCCGTCCGGGTCACACGATTACTCTGGCAGCGGAGGCGGAGCCGGAGGAGGAAGATGGGGTCCTGGGGAAGATCTTCTGGCCCGGGGCAAGGATCGCCAGCGGGTCGTAGCGGGCCTTCCGGTCGACGAAGCGGCCCCACTTGGAGCCGAAGTGGGCCGCCCAGTCGGCCTGGGTGTGGTAGTGAGGGAAGTATATCTTGAAGTCGTAGCCGTTGCACCGGCAGGCGTCAATGATTGCGCGGTTCTGCGCCACCAGCTCCTCCACCGCGGCCGGGCCGCCGGGGTAGGGCCGGCAGAATCGGAGCAGCGCCACCAGGTAGAAGATCTCGCCCTCCGGCAGAGCCACCGACGTGTTCGGATCCCACCTGCAGCAGCCATCGATGGAGTGCAGCCATCAGCATCAGGTTAAATGATAATTTATCAATCATAGGACCCGATCGAGTTAGTGGCTGCTAATCTCATCTGCCAAGACTAAATCCAAAACAGAACACCGAATGGGGATGGATAAATTGGCCGCCCGTCTTTCTTATTATTATTACTCCAGGGTACGGCCGCAGGGGCAAATCAGATTGTGCTCGACGTCAGCGAGGGCGAGCAGGGCAGGGAGGCTCACATCACATGCGTCAATGCGTGTGTGTGAGTGCCTCTACCCTACCCAAAATGGCAACTCTACCACCGAACGGCAGCGCAGAGGAGAAGTGACGACGGCATACTCACTTGCTCTTGATCATGGGGTAGACGAGCATGGGCCCGTCGATGCCGTCGGCGAGCATGCCGTTGAGCACGGTGCGGTCGAAGCCGGCGATGTCCCGCGCGGAGATGAAGATGTTGAGCCACGGGTGCGGCGCCGCCCAGCTGCCGTTCCGGCGCGCCTCCACCTCCACCGTGTTGACGCGCGACAGGAACTCCACGTACCCGACGTCCGCCGCGAACTCCAGGCCCCGCACGTACTTGAGCTGCTGCATCATCTGCCCCATCCTCTGCACACACACACACACAAGCACACAGACGTGAGCACGAATTGGGTAGCCATGGCGTCACGTTACTAAATGAGCTGTTCCGTGGGGACAAGACGTGAGGAAGGAGACGGAGTGGCGCAACAAGGCGAGGGCTAGTGACAAAAAACGGGATCCTCGTCGTCACGGGGCGCGGCAGGGGAATCGCGTCACGGCCCGGAGGTGGGCTCGACCTCGCGGCCCTCTCACATTGTAATGTACGCAAGCCAGATTGATCGGCCGTGAAGATCCAGAGCAGCCGTGCGGCGCGGCCATGGAGTACAGCCAGTGACCAGTGGGTGTGGGTGTGGGTGTGGGTGTGGGGGGCCATCAGCCATGGAGGAGAGGAGTGTTTGGCAGCACACGCGGGGGCAGTTTGGGGAGAGGCACCCGTCACAGAATCCAGCGGAAGATACACCACGAAGCAGACATCCCCGCAGAAAAGTACACCACCACAGGCAGCTCGATCAAGTACGGGAATGCCCCCGGGAGCTTTTGCCTACCTCGTCCACCTCCTCGGGCTGCTGCTGCCGGTGCTGGTACAGGGCCACCTCCAGGCAGTAGAGCACCGGCCCAGACCCGGCGGGGAGCAGAGACGGGTCGAAGCGGGCGCCGCCGGGGATGGGCACCGACGGCCAGCCGTTCACCGGGTCGTCGCGGTGCACGAACGCGAACCCCTCCACGTAGTCGAACGCCCGCTCCGGCGGCCGCGTCACCAGCCACTCCGCGTCCGCCGCGTACTCCGCGAAGCTCGCGTACACCACCCGCCTCCACTTCACCTGCAGATAACACACAAACACCGTCAGCGTCCGTCAGCGCGATTGGGCATCGTTCAGCAGCTGCTCGGTGAGCGTCTTATTACCGTTTGTGGCGCCGGAAAGAGCGGGATGCGGGCGCGGGTGATGACGCCGAACTGCCCGAGGCCGCCGAGGACGGCGAAGAAGAGGTCGGGGTGGGAGGTCGGGGAACACACACGGCACTTGCCGTCGCCGGTCACCACCTCCAGCTCCACCACGTTCGACACCTGCGGGCCGTACCGGAACGACTGCCCGCTCACGCCGCCGTTGGAGAGCGTGCCGCCTACGGTGAGGCGAAGGTAGTCCGTCCAGGATGCGGGTGCCAGCCCGTGGTTCGAGACGGCCCAGTGGAGGACCTCCTCCCACAGCGCGCCGCCGGGGACATCGGCGAACGCAGCGCCTCCGCTTCCGAGCGAGACGAGCTGCATCTGCGTGCGTCGGGAGACTGCGCGCATGTCCAGGACCAGACCTCCCTCGGCCATGGCCTGCCCGGCCACCGAGTGGCCGTTGCCGCGGGCGGCCACGGTCAGGTGCGGCGTCAGCGCGGCCGCTTGGATGGCGCTGGCCACGTCGTCAGCGCTCGCCGGCCGTACAACAGCCGCGGGGCGGGCGCTCACCAGGCCGCCAAAGTCCCTGGCCGCCGCGCACTCGGCCGCGTCCTCGACCATCATCAGCTCGATGGTGTCCGGCTCCGCGGCGGCGCCGGCGGCGTGGTCCATGTACGCGAGCATCATCTTGCCAAGACTTACTACTACGCTGTAGTCTGTATTGTGCAGCTGAGGCTCAGCCGCTCGCTCAGCTGAGCAGAGCACTTTGCTCTGTTCTGATGTCAAGTGTGCGCTCGCTTGCTTGAGCTCTGTCTCCGCCTCTCTCGAGCTGGTTCGGGCCAAGGGGTTTATATCACGAGGACACGCGGATGTCCTCATGTCCATAGCCATCACACCTTTCGAAAAAAGAGAAGTATACTATTGAAGATAAGTTAGACATCTGTTTCAAGGATCACATATTTTCCTTCTATTTGAATTAATATGAAAGCTTCCGTCTCGAATTTGAATGAAAAACACGATAAGAATTACGAAACAGAGATAGCAGTTGCATGACACTCACATTTTTGTATGAATAGGTACTACCAAGCACAAAGGTTCAAGAAAGCGTTATTAAGCGATAGGCGTGCGCTTAAGCGTTGAGCAAAGGAAAACGACTCGTTTAGACGGCGACCACTTAAACGATAATCAGGCTCATTAATGCATTAAGGGTGTAAGAGACTCATGTTCATGGTCTCCTTCATGCTACAGAGCTGGCCCAATAAGTCTCATTATGGAACCCTATGCTAACCCACTCCCATCTTTTTCAATCTGAGCCATACATCTACTCTCATCATCTATTTCTCACAGTTTCTTCATGTTCATAGTACACCAATGGTGACGCTATAGGCATAACCCCTTCCCTTCTGTTGTTGACTCTCCTCCCTAACAACAAACTCTCCTTATCTCCTCTACTGTCTCTACTTCGCCTCAGGTCTTGTACTGCAAGCCCACTACTAAAATTATTAAATTTCTAAAACACTTAAGCGTGCTTTAGCGTCCTTTAAGTGATAAAATCTCTAAGCGAGGGTCAAACGCTATGCTTATGCTTTCTGTTTTTTTAACCATGGGTACTATATATATTTATGTTTTGTATTAGTTTATCTCTCACTATATTGTTCCATGCAATGTGACACCGTCAGTACTTTGATTAATCTAAATTATTATAAAAATATACTTATACTTTTTGACATATCAATAGCCACACTAGAAAACTTTGGTTCCATGTGTTGGAATTTGCTAATGTTCCGATGAACATAGCCCTACTGAATCCTGATATTCTCCTGCCCAATTTATACCTAGCAAGAGGTGTGACTAAAATTTAGTTCCACTTTGCTAGTTGGAGAGAGTTACGCCAATTTATAAAGTGAACTCTTATATCCTTGGTATGAGCATAAAAAGAGAAGAGTTTCTTGCATGCTCCGCCTCACCACGTCTCACCACGTCGGGTTTTGGGAATGAGCCGACGGGCTGTTTTTAGTTCAATAAAATTAATGAGTCATTTGTTTAGCACTAACAAAGGCACTACTTACTTATTCGTTTTCTATTATTTTGGATTGTGGTTTCTCGCACGTCTTAACCAACCCGCAGTATATGAACATGCATAGCAGAACCCTAACCGCTCACGACACGGGATGGTAGCGAGCCTGGTCATCGACATCATGTACAAAGTTATCGTCATGAAGCTTGTCCTAACCACGGGCCTTGTTGTCCCATCGTCACGTTTCCGCCGTGCTCATCACCTTTGTCGTCCTCCACAGCTGGACCAAGAGGTTGCCCACTTTGCCATTGTCTCCAGTCACTTCACATGTGAGGAAAATACTGAAGGGAATATGCCCTAGAGGGACTTAATAAACATAGTTTATTGACAATATCCCAATTGTTCCTTATATGTTTTATACCATGCTATAACTGTATTAAGCGAAAACATTAATACAGGTGTGGTAGATAAACAACCAGGTCCCTAGTAGCCTCTACTAAGACTAGTTTCGTTGCGCGATTGATGATCGAGGTTTTCCGATCATAGGGCATGGCACCGGTCGGCAATGGGAGTCATATCGTTAGGTGTAACGATGTGATGGACATACCCAGTATTTATAGGACATAGTCATTACGCCTTAAGACCGTGAGACCAACTCTTATTGTTATTCCTGAAAGATACTTTGATCGCACCAAACGTCATATCTTATATAGTGTGCAATAACGGTGATACTTTTGGGTATCGGAAGGGGGTAGTTGAGACGAGGGGTCAACATCGGGATTTGTCAGTCCGCATAGCCGGATAGATACTCTAGGGCCCACTCGGTGAGATTATGTCAAATGAGTTTGCAAACATGTGACCAGGCCACCAGCTGACATAATATCATAGACGAGTAGAAGATAGCGATGTCGGTAACGAGATCATGCTAGGTATGGAGATATCTGAGAATGATGCTCGGACGCGCTAAGTATCGCCATGACAAAGGGTTTAAGACTAGACGTTCAGTTTTGATAGATGAAAGTCATTCGTTATATCACAGGGATTAATTCATGGGGTCCAGGCCTACGAGTTAGTCATTGATCATAGAGGAGTCTTGATCATACCTGTTATTATATCGAACCGCTAGGGTAACACACTTAAGGGGTTTCGACAAGACAACCGGAAAGGAAAGAGATCACCGGGAACGTCCCGGGAATGGTCCGATGGAGATCGGGCAGCGACGAAAGAGTTTTCGGAGCTAGAATAAATTCTATAAAATATGTTTGATATTTATTAGTGTAATTAATGTGCAAATATGATTTATATATTTATTTTCGAATTTATTTAGGCTGATTTCCCTAAATGGGCCTTCTGGTCGAAAGAAGGCCCATGGGGGGGTAAACCCTCAAGGGAATTTGGTGGAGGAGCTATGGCCGGCCTAGGTGGGCCCAATGGGGCCCACCTAGGGCCGGCGCACCATGCCTTGGCCGAACCAGGCTGTGGGATAGTCCCATATTGCCTGGCTGGCAAGGTTGGCTCCCCCCGAGAGCCTTTATATAAAGGGGCACCCCTGGCCTTTTAATTCACCAATTAATTCCCTAATTCTCTCTCGATCTCGTGATTCCCTTGTCGGAGTCGCGCCGAGTAGAGGAGGGGGATCTCTTCCACCATAGCCCGCTGTCGCGCTGCTGGTGTTCCGGTCCAAGTCTTCTGCTGCTCGTCCTGGACTGGAGCTTCAGAGGCCGTCGTCTCCAGCGTATGTGTGTGACGCCCTGCGAGGTGCTGCGCTAGCGGTACTCGGAGGCCTACTTCCTCCACCCGATCTCGAGGTCGTCTTCGTCGTCTTCGTCGCGCCGAGTTCTTCGCGACCTAGAGGTCGGCTACGTCGTCTTCGTCGTCAACGCTTGTGCGGGAGCGTAATCCCCGCTATTCGGTCTACAAGGGTATGTATTCCGATCTTCGCCGTACTACTATATCTGCATAGCGTAGATCTTGGCTAGTTTAAGGATATCGTTGCTAGAAATTTTTTTGTTTTCTGCACACGATTCCCTTCAGTGGTATCAGAGCCGATCTATCGTAGATATAGTCGTACGATGTTAGAACCCGTGTTCTGCACGGGGGCCCCGTTCCTGTTATTTGCTACCCTCTAGCGTGCACTTGTGATTCCAGCGGCATCGAGTTGATGAAGCGGCGGACCGACTTTACGCGTACGCTTACGCGAGACAGGTTCCACTACTGACATACGGCTTGTACCGTATCTGTGGCTGGCGGGTGCTTTTTTCTCTCTCTTTAGTTGGCTTTGCATTTTCAATGGAGGGCCCGAAAGGGATGCTTAAACATGCAATTATTGGATCATTTTTGTGGTCATAAGGTTCGTAGGTATGAAGCGGTTCTATTTACTAAAACCCCAAGCCATGTAAAATATGCAAAAGAGAAAGTAGAAGCGTCTATCTTTATTTTGCAGGGGCTATGTGATATGGTCAAGGTAGGTTTATTAAATTGTTTATAAACTGCGGGCGCCAAGAAGACCATGGCGCACTGGACTATATCACATTGCATTACATTTGATGTTTTGTTTGCATCTTATATTGTGTGATTGTATATATAGTATATATTAGTTACACGACAGTAGCTATATAAGATGATCCCTTCAAAATACCACTAGCGTTCTCCCTCCAACGCGCACCACCAAGAAAGTTCTACGTTATGAGGCATGCCGTGATGATCGGGTGTCAGACATCTCATCGTTCGCATATAGTGGATGTAAGCCATGTTGCACAAGCGTCAGCGTGGAAGTTTTTGGTGGTGAGCCTAGCATATTCAGAAATATGGCCTCGGAACAGGGAGACCGAAAGGTCGAGCACGAGTCACAAAATTGGTGTGGCGGACTTTTGTCTACTCTTGAAGTTGTGCCGCCGGCTCTGATGATGAGGGGTGGTGCAATGGATGGGGGTCGTGTAATCGCTTAAACGACCAGGAGGGATGTTCGTTTGAGTGGGAGTTCGGATAGTTATTTTCTAAAATACTAGAACTCAGAATATAATGAACAGAGTTTGTTTTGCAAACCTTTGTAGATATTAACCATTGTGATAGCATCTTTTCAAATTAGGCGCATTCCTGCGATTGAGAAACTTAAAAGGTTGGGTCCAAACTTCATAGTTTTATGCTTTAGCTTGAGGATACTCCTTGTTTAAACCATTAGCTCTTTGTGTTACAATACCCGCTAGGAGATAAACCCGGAGATTCCGCTAACAAAAGATAATTTGGATTATCAGATTTTGTGCGGATGATATCATCATAGTCCAGTGCATGCTATGATCTCTGCCATAGAGAACCAACGGTGGGTACGAGTTTTTAGATCGCGAACATATGATATGGTCGCCAAACTCGGGGTACCCCAAACGTTGGGTTGATGAAGTTTATCAGTACGTTGACTGATTGTCTTCTCACCAAGATGGAAGAGAATACACACATTGAGGGAGCACGTGGCGGTCATACTTAATGAAATATGTTCGTACTTAATGAACATTGAGACGCCTCGCTCAGCTCAATCACTGGATGACAGACATCGTTGCCAAGTGCAAATCCTCTGTCATAGACTATGGCATGCAAGGGGAATCGTTCACCTTCATGGTTCTTGATTACGGTGGAAGTATCAAGAAAATGAAACAGATCGCCGGAAGTCATCAATGATGATGGTGTATATATGATATACATGTTATGAATGTTTTAGCTAAGCAAGTAGTCGCAGTAGTGACTAAGTTTTGAACTAGTCATGTTTTTGTGAAAACCAGGTTTACTGCTTGAGTAGCTTGAAAGGATGAGGCGACATTGCGTGTTGATAATGGCAGTCAAGTTGTTGTGATGGCCATAGACACTCTCCCTCTAGATCTACCATTTGAATAAATTCTTTATGATCGCCTGTTAGTATGATCGTTACAAGTGTGTCTCCTCTAGCGAGACACTTGTTCATACATGATAGTGACAAATTTGGTGTCCTATATTTATGAAGTAATGATCATATGCCGATTTGAATTTAGATGGTAGAAGCTCCCACATTCATAATATTAATGCCAAAGGATACAAACTTAATAAAGACACCACATATGTGTGGCACTACCGTTTAGTCATGACAATGTTATAGTCAATGCATTAGCTCCATACCAGATGGATCTACAAGTCCTAAGATTTGATCTTTCGACACTTGCAAAATAACTGTGACACCGTTTTCGGAAAGCGGGCATATAACTTATTGATAGTCATACATAGAGATGTATGTGGTTCAATGAAGTAATTGACGGGTAGTGGAGACCTTTATTTCGTGAACTTCACTGAACGTTTTGAGTATAGCTTGTTGAGAATCGTGCATTTCGGTGTATGTGAATCAATGAAGTACTTTAACGTGTAGTGGAAGTCTTTATTCCATAGACTTCATGAACATTCGAATAGATATTTGGATATCCACTCGGGGAATGTTGGCCTGGAAATTTTGATTCAATCAAAAAAGTCCAGAATGAAGTAGGAAATAAACTTAACAAGAAAATCAAATTCCCGCGCATATCAAGGAAATAAAGATTTGAGTTATAATTTTGGCACATCATTGGAAGACTTGGGAGAAGAGTTCCACAAATTACGTCGCATGGAACACCATAGTCTCATGGTGTGTTAGGACGTCGTAATTACATTGTCGGATAGTGTGTGGTAAATAAATCTCTTACCGAATTATTGTGATCATTAGAGTCATATGGTAGAAACGTAAACACTCACGTTAGCAAATAGGGAAACTATTTGAATCCATGGAGACAATACCATACGAGTGATGGCATGGCTTTTAGCCTGGATTGTCGTTTAAGTAATTTAGTTTTTCGATGTGATCAAACCTAAAATGGATTAATCTTTGTAGTGTACCATACCTAAAGAGTTAGTTGGGTACATGTCTCACGACATAGGCAAAATCATTGCCGGGATATACCTTGCGAAAGAAATAGTTTCTTGTCCAAGGGTATAAGTGAGAAAGAAAGTATAGCAAGACGAAGTTGGTGAACTTCCTCTCCAGACATCAGAGTGGCGCAATCGAAAGTGTTTTCGGTGTCAGGCTCCACAGCTTGAAAAGGCTGATGATTCAAGATCATGATGTTCTGAGCTCATACTAAGAGCGTAGGCATACGAGGTTGTGTTCCACACTGTGTGTTACGACAATCTTGCTATGAAGGTCATATTAATGGAATATGATAGACCTACGAACTACGAAGAAGAGATGGTGGACCTAAGTCCGAGAAATGGCTATGAGTCATTTATGATCCGAAATAAAATCCATATACGATTACCATGTAATGACTTGGGAGATCTTCTTGATGGCATCTAGGATGTTAATAGTATATGGAATTTTATGAGAGAGTAGACATTGAGCAGATTCGGTTTGTCGTGAAACAGTTCCGACAGATTCAAAAGTTGACCACATGAGAGTTTGTCTCAAGTGGCGAAGACTAAATCTATTTTGGGTCGTTTAGCAATCAGTATAATTTCGAATGAGAAATTGATAGATGGATAAGGAAACCATGTTTCTTAATAGTGTCATTAAGAAAGAGTTCGTGATCCTGAGGATGCAAAATATGTATGCAAACTTGGGTGGTCCATTCATGGGCTGAAGCAAGCATATCTGAGCTAGAATCTTCACTTTGATAATGTTATCAAAGGATTTTGGAATTGTCCAAAATAGTTGAAGAAACCTACATTTGCAAAGAAGTGAGTGGGAGCAAAGTAGTTTTCCTTGATCTTATATGCGGAAGGCATATTTGAGTGGGAGCTAAGTAGCTTTCCTTGATCTTATATGCGGAAGGCATATTTGAGTGGGAGCTAGGTGTCATTTGTGATTTTGTATGTAACGACATATTGAATGACACAGATCCTCTAGTAGAGTGTAAAGGATTATTTAAGTGATTAAATTTTCTATGAAATGAAGTTAGGAGTATTAGGCATCCGATTTATAGTTGTATAGATCAGAAGGGGCTTAATAACATTAGGTCGGAATATTTCCTAAGTCAAGATTCTGAAGTGTTTCAGAATAGGACAAGAGAAGAAAGAGGTTCTTTCTTGTATGACTAGGTAAAATATTAAGTTTATCTTGGCTTTTTCAGTGATAGAAAATGATGTTCGACATTCTCTATGTATCATACATAGAGTCTATCCGACTGAAAGCTCGACTGGATGTGACCCGAGTTCTTGGTTGAAGAATAGGTTCAAGAGTGATCCTTGTGTGAATCAATGAACAAAAGTTAAGTTTATTCTTCAGTGTCTATGAGAACTGAAGATATGTTTTCTAGTAAAGGGTAAGAGTGGAAAGACAACTTGTCGTAAAGCGGTTACGATGATGCAAGTTATGACACTGACCCATACGACTAGAAATCTCATATAGGAGATGTCCTTTATTTTGAAGATAGACATGGTTAGTTTGCGAAGTCGCATATGAATGCACTGTCGCATAATCTACATAGGTATATAAATATATCGCGACTTCAGAAGTAGCAAGTGTGATTGGACTGAGCAGTTTTCCGAGCGTAGGTGGTCCCCTTAATAGATCTCTTAGACTTTTAAAGTCCATGCTACGCGAATGCTCGAGTCTCACTCCATCCACTAGAATATATTTCACCATCATCGTATGATACGGGATGATGTCAAACTAGATGACATGGAAGTGTTGCAAAGCACATATAGGTCTCAATGTGTGAGATCTATTGACTGTATTCCTCTTCCACGAGGCGAGCAGGCACCAAGATGATATGGGTGTTGAGCTTTTACCAAGTTGTAAACTAGATTAAGTGTTACTCTAGTGCAAGTGGGAGACTGAAGGGAATATGCCCTAGAGGCACTTAATAAACATAGTTTATTGGCAATATCCCAATTGTTCATTATATGTTTTATACCTTGCTATAACTGTATTAAGCGAAAATATTAATACAGGTGTGGTAGATAAACAACCAGGTCCCTAGTAGCCTCTACTAAGACTAGTTTCGTTGCGCGATTGATGATCGAGGTTTTCCGATCATAGGGCATGGCGCCGGTCGGCAATGGAAGTCATATCGTTAGGTGTAACGATGTGATGGACATACCCAGTATTTATAGGACATAGTCATTACGCCTTAAGACCGTGAGACCAACTCTTATCGTTATTCCTGGAAGATACTTTGATCGCACCAAACGTCATATTTTATATAGTGTGACAATAACGGTGATACTTTTGGGTATCGGAAGGGGGTAGTTGAGACGAGGGGTCAACATCAGGATTTGTCAGTCCGCATAGCCGGATAGATACTCTAGGGCCCACTCGGTGAGATTATGTCAAATGAGTTTGCAAACATGTGACTAGGTCACCAGCTGACATAATATCATAGACGAGTAGAGATAGCGATGTCGGTAACGAGATCATGCTAGGTATGGAGATATCTGAGAATGATGCTCGGACGCGCTAAGTATCGCCATGACAAAGGGTTTAAAACTAGACGTTCAGTTTTGATAGATGAAAGTCATTCGTTATATCACAGGGATTAATTCATGGGGTCCAGGCCTACGAGTTAGTCATTGATCATAGAGGAGTCTTGATCATACCTGTTATTATATCGAACCGCTAGGGTAACACACTTAAGGGGTTTCGACAAGACAACCGGAAAGGAAAGAGATCACCGGGAACGTCCCGGGAATGGTCCGATGGAGATCGGGCAGCGACGAAAGAGTTTTCGGAGCTAGAATAAATTCTATAAAATAAGTTTGATATTAATTAGTGTAATTAATGTGCAAATATGATTTTATATATTTATTTTCGAATTTATTTAGGCTGATTTCCCTAAATGGGCCTTCTGGTCGAAAGAAGGCCCATGGGGGGGAAAACCCTCAAGGGAATTTGGTGGGGGAGCTATGGCCAGCCTAGGTGGGCCAAATGGGGCCCACCTAGGGCCGGCGCACCATGCCTTGGCCGAACCAGGCTGTGGGATAGTCCCACATTGCTTGGCTGGCAAGGTTGGCTCCCCCCGGGAGCCTTTATATAGAGGGGCACCCCTGGCTTTTTAATTCACCAATTAATTCCCTAATTCTCTCTCGATCTCGTGATTCCCTTTTCGGAGTCGCGCCGAGTAGAGGAGGGGGATCTCTTCCACCATAGCCCGCTGCCGCGCTGCTGGTGTTCCGGTCCAAGTTTTCCGCTGCTCGTCCTGGACTGGAGCTTCGGAGGCCGTCGTCTCCACCATATGTGTGTGACGCCCTACGAGGTGCTGCGCTAGCGGTACTCGGAGGCCTACTTCCTCCACCCGATCACGAGGTTATCTTCGTCGTCTTCGTCGCGCCGAGTTCTTTGTGACCTAGAGGTCGGCTACGTCGTCTTCGTCGTCAACGCTTGTGCGGGAGCGTAATCCCCGCTATTCGGTCTACGAGGGTATGTGTTCCGATCTTCGCCGTACTACTATATCTGCATAGCGTAGATCTTGACTAGTTTAAGGATATCGTTGCTAAATTTTTTTTTGTTTTCTGCACACGATTCCCTTCAAATACCGCTGTGCAGAGACCCACGTCGTTGTTTTCTACAACATCGTTGTCGGAGGTCAATGCCACAGGCACACAAATCATCCTCTGGCCAAGAGTAGAGCACGATAGGCGATGGTGCCCGTCCTGATCAAGGACTCGGCTAGGTCCATCTGGTCGGTCACCCAGGGAGCCGCTCGGGTTTTCATCAGTGAGACCGTCTGACAGGGACATGAAGAGGAGGTGGCACGTCGAAGGGTTGTCGGCAGCTTGGCTGGTGACGACAGGTACTTATTGCATCAACACGAACCAGCTGGCGCAATCTCTCCTTGAGCACTCAACCAGTGAAAAACATTACATCGTCAAACCAGCCCACATACTTCATGAACGACCAAACTAACCGAAGTTAAAATTTCGGACACATATTGGTTTCAAGAACCTTGAGAGCACAACTCAAACCGGGAATGTAGAGGCTTACTCTGCATGCATTTTGGGACCCTCGACATAATCTATACCGATTATGGCTTCATTCGAGACGGTTATACTAGAACCGAAGAAGCATGGGCACATGGTACCTCCTGCTGGACTTTTGTATGTCATATCTGCCACGGTCGCAAATTTTGTGGGCGCATGGTGCCGGTGCATAGAATCCCAGCAGGCCATCACTGAACCTCCTGCTAAAACTGAACTTCCTATTTGAGTCATGCCAGACGCATGCCTTTGTGGACAGTGGAGGTTTGGTTGATTCCGTCACATTCTCATGTCTACTGAGTAGGTTGATGAGATAGGTATGTGATACGTCTCCAACTACTGAATAGGTTGATGAGATAGGTATGTGAGTCGTCTTCAATGTATCTATAATTTTTTATGTTCCATGCTATATTATACTAAGTTATTAAATGTTTTATATGCATTTTATATAGTTTTATGAATTTTCTGGAACTAACCTATTAACAAGATGCCATAGTGCTAGTTCCCTGTTTCCTGCTCTTTTTGGTTTCAGAAAAGTACTTACGAAAATATTCCCGGAATTGGACGATTTCTTTTCTGAAGTCCGTTTTTCATCGGGAACGTTCCAGAAAGCCGAACACGAGACGAAGTAGGCGACCGAGGCGCTGTAACCAGGTCCTCGCGCGGCAGGCTTCTGAGCCGCGCGAGGAGCTGATGTGGGCCCCTCGGGGTGCCACCGACCTCACCCTTTCGCCTACATATACCCCCCAGACTAAAAACCCTAGCACGGTGTTCATATTTTCCTCCTCAGGTCCCGAGTCGCCGCTGTCGTCAACACCAATTCAGGAGAGATCAGAACTTCTCGCCGACACCCAGCCGTGAGGGGGAATCATCACCGCAGGGCTCTATGCCACCATGCCCGCCTCCGGACTGATACTGAGTAGTCTACCCTTGGACTACGGGTCCATAGCAGTAGCTAGATGGTTGTCTTCTCCTCTTGTGCTATCATGTTTAGATCTTGTGAGCTGCGTATCATGATCAAGATCACTGTTATGTAATGCTTCATGTTGTGTTTGCTGGGATCCGATGAATATTGAGTACTAAAGTTATTTCTTCATAATATATCATGTGTGTGGTATTTAATAATCTTGCATGCTCATTGTTACTAGTAGATGCTCTGGCCAAGTAGATGCTTGTGACTCCAAGAGGGGGTATTTATGCTCGATAGTAGGTTCATGTATCTATTTAATCTGGGGCGGTGACATCTAGCTCTAAGGTTGTAGATGTATTGTTGCTACTATGGATAAAACAGTAGTATTTTGTCTAAGGATGATGTTGCTTACTTACTTTACACAAAGTGCTTAAGGCGATAATCTGTTGCATGCAACTTAATACTGAAAGGGGTGCGGACACTAACCAAAAGATGGATTATTAGTCATAGATGCGGTTGGAACGGTCTATGTATATTGTTATAATGCCCGAATGAATCTCACACTAGACATCATAACGTTGGTATATGCATTGGTTTGCTCATCATTATTCTTTCAATTGCCCAACTGTAATTTGTTATTATTATTTATGGAGACACACCACTAGTGAACTGTGGACCCCGGTCCTTCTCTTTAATCTAGATAAACCAATAACTGCAAACCTGTTACCTTCTGAAAACAAACATCTTTTTTCCATACATACGTTTAATCCTTATTACAGCAAGCTGGTGGGATTGACACCCTCACCGTTGAGTTGGGACAAAATACTTTGATTGCGTTGTGTGCAGGCCCCACATCAACTACACGCCACTAAGAATTTCTGGCGCCATTGACACCTCGACGGAATTCTCATTTCCTACTGGTTCGATAACCTAGGTTTCATAACTGAGGGAAATCTTACTGCTGCACAACTTTTTTTTGAAAGGAATGCGGTAGGGGAAGCCCCTACAGCGGGTTTTTTATTTTTAAATAATAAGAACCCAAATATGCATCCATGAGGACTTGAACCTAGGTGGCTGGGTTGTACATCCACTTTCCTAACCAAGTGAGCTAGGCTCACTTCTTACTGCTGCACTACTTCACACCTTGCTCTTGGGGTTTCCCAACCACACACCTGTGAGCATCAAGAATTTCTGGCGCCGTTGCCGGGGACTACGAGGGGAGTTTTCGCACTTCCAGTCTTTTTATTTTGTTATTGTCTTGCTTAGTTTATTTTTATTACTGTCTTGTTTGCTTAATATAAAAATACAAAAAAAATTAGTTACTTCCATTGTTATTTATATTTCGGTTTAGTATTTTATTTTCAGTTTTTCTTATTTTGTTTATTTCGGTTTGTTATTTTATTTTCAGTTTTGCTATTTTGTTTACTTCAGTTTCAGTTAGTTCACTTTAGTTTTTGCTTTATTCTTGTTATAATGTTGCTTCCTAAGTACACTTTGGAAGATCTTTCAGTAGGTAGTGGTTCTATAATTGGAAAGGAAAATATTGAAGAATTCTTTAATTATGTTAGTAAAAGCAGTGATCTTGAGGAGGAATCCATAGCAGAACTTGCCCCAAATTATGAAACTGCTGCAACATCTTTTTTTTCACATGCTAGAAGCTAGGTTTGTTAACCTTCATCCCATTCTACTACAAACGTTTCTTAATCTTCATAATATTAAAAATGCTGAAAAGAAAGATTTTATCATGGAAACCTTCCTTAAAGAATTTGATGATGTTGCCATAGAAGTTAGGAAAGTTTTTGATCGATTTGATATGCAAGGCTCATGTGTAGATGTTATTAATGCACTTGAAAAATTAGTGAAAACCGAACCTACTAAGGGGGAGAAAATGAAAGTGCCAATACCCGTTAAACTTGTAGCTATGCATGAAGCTTTGGAAGAAAATTTTGATTAGATTGCCCCTCTAAACCCATTTGATGAAAGTAGTAGACCTAAAAAAATGAAAGGGGCACCTCTGAATCTTATATAGATAAAATACAAACAATAGTTGAGAGGGTCTTTGTTCTTGATCTTGACAATACTTGAGTTTTGCTTTCTGTGCCAAGCTGAAAGGCGTTAAACAAAAGCGCTTATGGGATACAACCCACTTTTTATTCCTGTTATTTTATTTTATGGTGTCAAGGACTTGTCCTACCTCTATAGCAATTCCTTTGTATATTTATTTTATAACAATGTTGTGTCAAGTTAAGACTCTAGTTGAAAGTTGATGCTAAATTTGGATTCCTGCGCATAAATAGTTTTCTGTTGTTCACCGTTTATTTCGTAACTCTTCTCAGAAAAATCCAAATAATCTTCCCTTTTTGGTGCGTAATTCTCAGATATAAATGCAACTTTCATTAGTTTTGAGCTTTCTGATTTGAGCAAGTGAAGTGCCTCGAAAAAATTCATCTTTACGGACTGTTCTGTTTTTGACAAATTCTGCCATTTATTTTGCAATGCCTCTTTTGCTATTTTGATTGGATCTTTTTATCCTATGAAGTATCAGTGGCTGTAGCTAATGTCCAGTAGAATTGGCAGAAATTGTGTTCCTACAGAATATCATAATTTTTCGTGCACTAACCCTCTAATGAAGTTTACTCTAAGTTTGGTGTGGAGAAATTTTTCAAAGATCAAGAGAGAAGGATGATATAATGTGATCAAGAGGATAGTAAAGCCAAAGTTTGGGGATGCCCCGGTGGTTCACCCCCAACATATTTCAAATAGACTCAAGCGTAAAAACTTGGGGATGCCCAAGGCAGCCCCTTCTTCATCCACAAACTATCAGGTCCTTTCTAGTGAAACTATGTTTTAATTCCGCCACATCTTATGTGCTTTTCTTAAAGCGTATGTTTGTTTTTGTTTTTGTTATTTTCATTATCTGAATAAAATGGATCTAGCATTCTTTTGTGGGAGAGAGACACACTCCACTTTTTCTTATGAATACTCGTATTCTTCACTTATATTTGGTGAGTATTCTTTTCTAGCTATTGCTATGCTTTCTAGCTCTTGTTTTCAATGCATCTCTTGCTAGAGCTGTTAGCTTCATTATATCATACTCTCATATCTCATTGTTTAATTACTTGGAGAGTTTATCTTTTAAATAAGTTGATTGGTGCTTGGTTGAGAACAGAAAATGTTAAATGTGGTAGATGGTATAACTAAATGATACATAATCTTGTAGATCATTAAATTGTGTCATTTGAATCATTGATGTTGTTTTGAGATATTAATTTGCTTAATGGTAAACATGATGGTTTAGTAAACTGGAATGATTAATGGTTGGTCTAGAAAAACTTGAAGTTGTCCCACACTTAAATTTCCAGTTGACTGCATAATGATATATGACTTCTATTTGCCAAAGGCAACCGTAATGACTTTATGTTATGCGCTACGGTCGGGGAAGCCAACAGTGACTTTGTCATTTGCAACGATCCCTCTTGCACTGATTTTCATTATGCCTTGTAAAATCATATTTTTATTTGAAATCTTTTTACTTGTGAGTTCTAAAACTGCGGTTTTCATGGCACTTTCACGACCATATTGCTAGCCTCTTCCGTACTTTGCATTGAGAGTTGGTGCATTTTTCACGGGTACATCCAAACTTGTGGGAGATCTTCATCTTGTTCTCCTACACATAAGACAAATATCTTCCTAAAAACATCCATCATACCTACCTACTACAACATTTCCATAGTTGTTCCGAGATATATTGCCATGCAACATCCATCTTACATTACATGACGTATTGGCATTCATTACTTATATATTGCTTTGTGTGATTCTATAAAGCTGATGTGTGGTTTTACCCATGTTACGCTAGATCATTGCATAATCTGCTACACTGGCAGATGCACCGTTCTCATATACATATTATGTCTTATTCATATTAGTTAATTGTATCATCAGTATGTTGTCATATCATCATTAGTGTGTTGCCATATCATCATATTAGGATGCTTTCCCCTAAAAGTGAAAAGAGCCATGGAGGCCATCGAAAAGAGAAACAGAAAAAAATAGAAAAGACAAACAAAAAAAAGGAGAAAAAAAAGGGGGGCACCATTACTATTCTTTATCACACACTTGTGCTCATGTTATAGCACCATATCATTAGAGTCATCACTTATGCTCATGTTATAGCACCATATCATTTATGATCATCATTTGTGATCATGTTTAGCACCTTTAATCCATATGAGAGAGTATTCATGTCTTACTTGCATAACTATGTTGGGAACTTTACACTATAGAACTTGGCTTGTATATTCCAATGATGAGCCTCCTCAAAAATGCTCTAGGTCTTCGTGAGCAAGCAGGTTGAATGCACCCCCACTAGTTCCATTGGAGAGCTTTCATATACGTATAGCTCTATGTGCATCCGTTGTGTGGCAATCACTACTCCTTTCATAGCTTTGATTGTAAGACTTCCTCTTGTCTAATGATCACTTGCAGCTTTGTGAGACTTTTTCCGTTGGTTTTCCAAACCCCCGTTAACATTCTCTTAGCCAAAACATTCTGGTGCCAGGAACCAACGTTGAACGCTTACTTGTTTCTTTTGAACAAATAAAAAGTTGATCTTCTACGTGCATATTGATATTGCTTGACTTGATCTTTTCACAGAGTTGTCATGTTTGTTGGAAGCATTGGATGATAATATTGTTGTGCTTGAAGCTTAAATCATCTCTAATATCTACTTTCCAAGGTTCATCGCTATCTAGTACTATATCATTGAAATTTTTGCTTTGCTTTGCCAACTTGTTTATTTATGACTCATTTGATATCAATACAATCTATAGCCCTTATTCATTTGATCTCATTTTACATGTCTTACATTATTACGTGATCAAGATTGTGTTAAAACATGTCACTTCAGAAATTATTCGTTTTTATCGTTCTTGCCTACTCGGGATGAGTGGAACTAAGCTTGGGGATGTTGATACGTCTCCAATGTATATATAATTTCTTATGTTCCATGCTATATTATACCAAGTTATTACATGTTTTATAAACATTTTATATAGTTTTATGCATTTTCTGGGACTAACCTATTTCCAAGATGCCACAGTCCCAGTTCCCTGTTTTCTGCAGTTTTTGGTTTCAGAAAAGTACTTAAGGAAATATTCTCGGAATTGGACGGTTTCTTTTCTTAATTCCGTTTTTCATCGGGAAAGTTCCAGAAAGCCGAACACGACACAAAGTGGGCGACCGAGGCACCGCCACCAGGTCCTCGCGCGGCAGGCTTCTGAGCCGCGCGAGGAGGTGATGTGGGCCCCACGGGGCGCCACCGACCTCGCCCTTTTGCCTACATATACCCCCAGACTAAAAAACCCTAGAACGGTGTTCATATTTTCCTCCACGTGTCCCGAGCCGCTGCCGTCGTCAACACCAATTCGGGAGAGATCAGAACTTCTCCCCGGCACCCTGCCGGGAGGGGGAATCGTCACCGGAGGGCTCTACGCCACCATGCCCGCCTACGGACTGACGCGTGAGTAGTCTACCCTTGGACTACGGGTCCATAGAAGTATCTAGATGGTTGTCTTCTCCTCTTTTGCTATCATGTTTAGATCTTGTGAGCTGCGTATCATGATAAGATCACCGTTATGTAATGCTTCATGTTGTGTTTGTTGGGATCCGATGAATATTGAGTACTAAAGTTATTTCTGCATAATATATCATGTGTGTGTTATCTAATGATCTTGCATGCTCTCCGTTACTAGTAGATGCTTGTGACTCGAAGAGGGGTATTTATGCTCGATAGTAGGTGCATGGCTCTATTTAATCTGGGGTGGTGACAACTAGCTCTAAGGTTGTAGATGTACTGTTGCTACTAGGGATAAAACAGTAGTATTTTGTCTAAGGATGATGTTATTTACTTACTTTACACAAAGTTCTTAAGGCGATAATCTGTTGCATGCAACTTAATGCTGAAACGGGTGTGGAGGCTAACCGAAAGGTGGATTATTAGTCATAGATGCGGTTGAAACGGTCTATGTATATTGTTGTAATGACTGAATGAATCTCACACTAGACATCATAATGTTGGTATATGCATTGGTTTGCTCATCATTATTTTATCAATTGCCCAGCTGTAATTTGTTTACCCGCATGATGTTATTATTATTTATGGAGAGACACCACTAGTAAACTGTGAACCCCGGTACTTCTCTTTAATCTGATAAACCAACAACTGCAAACATGTTACTCTCTGCAAACAAACAACTTTCTTCCACAGATACGTTTAATCATTTGTTACAGCAAGCCGGTGGGACTGACACCCTCACCATTGAGTTGGGAAAAAAATACTTTGATTGTGTTGTGTGCAGGCCCCACGTCAACTATATGTCACCAAGAATTTCTGGCGGCATTGACACCTCGTGGAAATTCTCATTTCCTACTAGTTCGATAACCTTGGATTCATAACTGAGGGAAATCTTGCTGCTGCACTACTTCACACTTTCGTCTTGGGGTTTCCCAACCACACACATGTGAGCATCAGTATGTTACCGCCTAATTCCGAGGCTCTTTTTGATTAAAAAAAGGTTTGCGACTTGTTTATGGATTTGGAGGTGGTTTACCCTGATATGGTAAGGATATTGTTTGCATCTTGACGGGGATAGTCTCGGACCGTATATTCATGAAGGTGGAGAAGTTTCTCGGAAGGAGGGTCGGAAAGAAGCTCGACATCGTAAGCAAAGTTTTTGCTTTTACTTGATTGTTGGACCCTTTTAATCGTTCTAGTGTTATCGCCTCAGTTGTAAAAGGTTGGATGTTTTTGTTGTTGATCGGGTGATTGCTTGTTTGGGGTTGTTCACTTGTGCTTGTTGGTTTGTTGTATTGGGTTTATCAGGTGTTTTTTCGTGAATTAATTGAACAACTTTCTCCTTTTTAATTAATAGATTGGGATAAAACGGTTGTCCCCGCTTAAAAAAACATCCATGGTGCTTTTCGTCGGCCATGGTGTCGTGCTTGCTACTGTATGAGCAAAATTGAAGGTTTGATAACTTAGAGCATCTCTAGTGGAACCTCGAAACGGGCGCGGAAACGGATTTTCACGACCAGGAGAGAGAAAAAGGCTCCCATCGGCTCGTGTATATGGGCGTGCACCGTTTCCACGCACACCCACCTGGGTAGGAGGCGTGGATACATCCACATTGCATCCACGCTCTAGGAAACGAAGGTGCGAAGAAATCCTCAGTTCTACTGGTTCTCGTGCCCGTCCGGACCTGATCGAGAGCTCCGAGCTCGCCGCAACCACTGCATCAGAGGTCGCCTCTAAGCTCCCCGCCACCGCATCTGGTCTCGCTGTCGTTGCCCAATCCGGCCAGCATAGGTATGTTGCCTATTTTTTTCTGGATCGAAACAAGATGAGTGAGAGGCAGCGGCCTGATATCCCACAAGTATAGTGGATCGTGTGTAGCCTTTTCGATAAGTAAGAGTGTCGAACCCAACAAGGAGCTAAAGGTAGGATGAATATTCTCTCAAGTTCTATCAACCACTGATACAACTCTATGCACACCAAATGTTTGCATTATCTAGGAAATAAAACTAAACCAATAATACGGGTATGAGAGATAGTTTTGCAAGATAATAAATACAAGAAAGTAAATGTTAGTGCTGCAGAAATAAGATATACTAAGTAACCATAAACTAACAGTACCATGAGTTTGGAAAAGTGGTGGTAATTGTGGTGGCTTTGTGATAAGTCCAAAACATATCTATAATTTTTGATTGTTTCATGCCATTTTATGAGTTTAGCACTTGTTTTTATATTAAGTTTAATATTTATTTTGACTAACCTACTAACAGTTGCAAAAGTTCACAATGGTCTTGTTTTACTCTTTGATGTGTAGAAATTATCAAGAATATAAGAGGAAACCTTGTTGGACTCGAATTGGGACTTTATTGAAATCTGTCTGAGAACTTTTTATAGAGATCATCAGTTTGACCCCCGAAGATGACGTCAAATGGAAACCAAATGCGATACCAAGTTGTGGAAATTTTATTTCCATAATCCTGGACTAAACATTTGGCCCAATCCGAGTCCGGATGCTCCAGATATGCCCGTTTTCGTGAGGCCCAAGAGGGGTTGACGGAAATCCGAGAGTCTATATAAAGAAGGAAACCCTACGTCGTGAAGGACTCCTCCACCCAAAAATTTCTAGCCATCAAAGCCACGTTTTTGCCTCCCCCATGGATCCCATCTCCATGGGGGAGGGCTCCCAAGAAGCCATGAAGTAAGAGGGCTAAGGGGCGGCGCTCCCCCATGATGTCGGCGGCGGGGAAGCACCTCCCCACGCCTCCGCCGGCGCCGCCGCTGCCCTGCGCTCCTCGCTGCCCTATTCGATGTCTTCTCCGCCATCTCCATCACCAACTCCTCCTTGTATTCAGTGTTTCATGCTCCCACAAATCTCTGTACCGTCCTATGTAAACATGGTGTTTGATGCTATAATATTTATCCTATGATCTATGACATGTTTGCGTAGTTATTTGTCTTTTGATTACTTTGTTGAATGCATGAGGTTTATTAGAGTTGTATGTTGATATGGTACTGTTCATTGGTGTCCATTATATTTGTGCGCGCATGGATCAACACCTTAGAGTTAGTAGCATGTGCAAAGGAAGGGGGTAGTTCTGTCGGAGTGACAAAAACCTGAGGACTCGAACCGGTTAGTTGCACGTATGGGAGTAAGAGGACCATCGAACTTAAGGCTATGGTTGGGAAAACCTTAATGCATTGTTAGTATTTACAGATGTTTTCTAACAATCCAATCATATAGTACTTGTAATCCCAAGTAGTGGACTGCATGTATATTTAGCCTCTCCCACATAGAAAACTACATCGAAGACAATGAAACCAATATCTTCACTAATTAATCTTCGACAAAGCCACCACAATTATCACCACTTTTCCACACTCATGGAACTGTTACTTTATGGTTACTTAGTATATCTTATTGCTGCAGCACTAACATTTACTTTCTTATATTTATTATCTTGCAAACCTATCTCTCATACCCGTATTATTGCTCTAGTTTCATTTACTTGATAATGCAAACGTTTGGTGTGCGTAGAGTTGTATCCGTGGTTGATAGAACTTGAGAGAATATTCATCCTACCGTTAGCTCCTCGTTGGGTTCAACACTCTTACTTATCGAAAAGACTACACATGATCCCCTATACTTGTGAGATATCAAGACCTTTTCTGGCGCCGTCGTCGGGGAGGTATAGCGTGTGGGTGAATATTCTTGGGTGCACTTGTTTGTTTTATCTCTAAATAGTTTTTGCTTTCATTTTTAAGTTGTTCTCTACCTTAGTATGGAGAGGGAATGCGAATAACAAAAAATATTAGTTGTACTTGTTATCTAAAAACGTTTTCAAAAAGGAAAGTGATTAGAAAGATGAGTAATTGTTAAATGGGGGTCGACATTGAACACTTGTGTTCATGCCTATGAAATCAAAACAATTCTTTCCATGGAACCTTTTCAGTTAAAATCTTGTATATATTGTGTATATATTGTACATATTCCTCTATACCATAAAAATAAAATGTATAGATACCTTCTAGTTAGTTTATGATGCAAGTTTGTGAAGGAGATATGCCCGAGAGGCAATTAATAAAGTGTATTCTTTATCATATCTCGTTTGTTCATAATAGGTTTTTGTGTCATGCTAGAACTGTATTAAGCGGAAACATTAATACAGGTGTGATACGTAAACAACCAGGTCCCTAGTAGCCTCTACTAAGACTAGTTTTGTTGCACGATTGATGATCAAGGTTTCCCGGTCATGGGGCATGGCGCCGGTCGGCAATGGGAGTCATATCGTTGGAGAACGATGTGATGGACATACCCAGATTTGGAGGACGTAGTCGTTACGCCTTTGACCGTGAGATCAACTCTTATTGTTATTCCTGGAAGATACTTTGATCGCACCAAACGTCGTATCTTATATAGTATGACAATAACAGTGATACTTTTGGGTATCGGAAAGGAGTAGTTGAGACGAGGGGTCAAGAGCGGGATTTGCCAGTCCGCATAGCAGGATAGATACTCTCGGGCCCACTCGGTGAGATCATGTCTAATGAGCTTGCAAGCATGTGACTAGGTCACGGAGACATGAGATCATGGACGACTAGAAGATAGCGTTGTCGGTAACGAGGTCGGGATTAGGTATGGAGATATCTATGGAACGACGTTCGGACATGCTAAGTATCGCTATGGCAAAAGGTTTAAGACTTCGCGTTCAGGTTTGATAGATGAAAGTCATTCGTTATATCACAGGGATTAATTCATGGGGTCCAGGCCTACGAGTTAGTCGTTGATCATAGAGGAGTCTTGGTCATACATGTTATTATATCGAACCGCTAGGGTAACACACTTAAGGGGTTTCGACAAGACAACCGGAAAGGAAAGAGATCACCGGGAGCGTCCCGGTAGGGGTTCGATGGAGATCGGGCAGCGCCGAAAGAGTTTTCGGAGCTAGGAAAAATTATATATATTATGTTTGATATTAATTAGTGTAATTAATATGCAAATATGATTTTATATATTTATTTTTGAATTTATTTAGGCTGATTTCCCTAAATGGACCTTCTGGTCAAAAGAAGGCCCAAGAGGGGGGGAATCCCCTTGGGGATTCGATGGGGGCTTGGGTGGCCGACCCAGGTGGGCCAAGAGGCCCACCAGGGGGGCGGTGCACCATGGCTGGCCGCACCAGGCATGTGGGAATAGTCCCACATTGCCTGGTGAGGAGCTCGCTCCCCCCTGGGAGCCTATATAAGAAGGGGCACCCCTGGCCTTTTAATTCACCAATTAATTCTCAATTTCTCTCTTAATCTTATGATTCCCTTGTCGGAGTCGCGCCGAGCTGAGGAGGGGATCTCTTCCACCATAGCCCACTGCCGCGCTGCTGGTGTTCCGGTCCAAGTCTTCCGCTGCTCGTCCTGGACTGGAGCTTCGGAGGCCGTCATCTCCACCGTACGTGTGTGACGCCCTGCGAGGTGCTGCGCTAGCGGTACTCGGAGGTCTGCTTCCTCTACACGACCTTGAGGTTGGCTTCGTCGGTCTTCATCGACAACGTTTGTGCGGGAACGTAATCCCCTCTTTCGGTCTACAAGGGTACGTATTCCGATATCCGTTCGTACTACTATATCTGCATAGAATAGATCTTGGCATGCTTTTAGGATATCGTTGGTAGGAATTTTTTGTTTTCTGCACTTGATCCCCTTCAGTGGTATCAGAGCCGATCTATCGTAGATATAGTTGTACGCTGTTAGAACCCGTGTTCTGCTCGGGGGCACCGTTCCTGTTATTTGCTACCCTCTAGCGTGCACTTGTGTATTCCAGCGGCATTGAGTTGATGAAGCGGCCCGGACCGACTTTACGCGTACGCTTACGCGAGACTGGTTCCACTACTGACATACGGCTTGTACCGTATATGTGGCTGGCGGGTGTCAGTTTCTCTCTCTTTAGTTGGTCTTCGCATTTTCAATGGAGGGCACGAAAGGGATGCTTAAATATGCAATTATTGGATCGTTGTTGTGGTCATAAGGTTCGTAGGTATGAAGCGGTTCTATTTACGAAAGCCCCAAGCCACGTAAAATATGCAAAAGATAAAGTAGAAGCGTCTAACTTTATTTTGTAGGGGCTATGTGATATGGTCAAGGTAGGTTTATTAAATTGTGTATAAAGTGCGGGCGCCAAGAAGACCATGGCGCGATGGACTATATCACATTGCATTACATTTGATGTTTTGTGTGCATCTTATATTGTGTGATTGTGTGTATAGTATACATTAGTTACACGGCGGTAGCTATATAAGATGATCCCTTCAAAATACCACTAGTGTTCTCCCTCCAACGCGCACCACCAAGAAAGTTCTAGGTTATGAGGCATGCCGTGATGATCGGGTGTTAGACATCTCGTCGTTCGCATACAGTGGGTGTAAGCCATGTTGCACAAGCGTCAGCGTGGAGGCCTTTGGTGGCGAGCCTAGCATATTCAGAAATATGGCCTCGGAACAGGAACACCGAAAGGTCGAGCACGAGTCACAAAATTGGTGTGGCGGACTTTTGTCTACTCTTGAAGTACTGCCGCCGGCTCTGATGATGAGGGGTGGTGCAATGGATGGGGGTCGTGTAATCGCTTAAACGACCAGAAGGGATGTTCGTTTGAGTGGGAGTTATGTTAGTTATATTTTTTAAATACAATAACTCAAAATTATTATGAACAAAGTCTTATGTTGTTGCAAATTCCATTATAGATGTCTCACCCCTCCTTTAACCTAAACCTGTTCATTGAGAAAGAGAAATCCTTGATGCCCCCTTAGGTGATCTTCCAAACACCGCCCCGGAAATCGAAAGGATTGTCCATGAGGTAAAGGCGGAGATTTCTTCTTTTGTCCAGAGTGGCATGCTCTTTGCCATGGAGGCTGACCTGCAAAACCGCTTCATGAACAAGGGTGCTTATGATATAATCACTGAACTCATGATTGTTTTTGCACGACAAGTCAAGGCTGAGAGGTACGAAGCATCTGTGCTTTTCTTCTCAGCCCAGATGGAAGAGCACGGCAATATTAGTGAGCACTTGGCCAAGTTGTTTGGTTGCGCTCAGCTTCTGAGCGATTTGGGAAGTGTGATCCCAGAAGAGGTGGTTATTGATAGGGCGCTGCTTTTTCTGCCCCCTAGCTATAAGAACGCCATCGTGGACTACGGCATGAAAGGGACGTCAAAACCCCTGTCGGAAATCCTGAAGATGCTCGTAGTGGCCGAATTAGAAATCAAGCTGAAGAAGATGGTGGTGACCATCGGATCACCTGAGCGCAACTGCCCCAAGTACCTCGAGGATAGGAAGTCTGGCAAGACGGTCGACAAAGAGTAAGGTATATTTGATATACATGTTATAGATGTGTACCTTACATCCGCCCGGAGCAACACGTGGGTATTTGATACTGGTTCTGTTGCTCATATATGTAACTCTCAGGAGGAGTTACGGAATAGATGGCGGCTGGCGAAGGATGAGGTGACGATGCGCGGCGGCAACGGATCGAGAGTCGACGTGGTGGCTGTCGGCACGCTCCCTCTGCATCTACCATCGGGATTAGTGTTGGTTTTAAATAAGTGTTATTTTGTGCCATCTTTGAGTGTAAACATTATAAGTGGGTCTTACTTGTTACAAGACGGTTATTCATTTAAATCAGTGTCAAGCAATTGTGCTATTTATATGAATGATATCTTTTATGTTGATGCTCCCGAGAATAACGGTTTATTCTTGTTGAATCTCGATCGTAATACTCATATCCATAACATAGAAGCCAAACGGATTAAGTGTAGTGATGATACCGCCATGTATTTGTTGCATTGCCGTCTTGGTCATATTGGTGTAAAGCGCATGAAGCAACTCCACTCCGATGGACTTTTGGACTCGTTGGATTTCGGATCCCTCGATACATGCGAACCATGCCTTATAGGTAAAATGACCAATACACCGTTCAAAGGTTTCGTTGAACGGGCGTCGGATTTGTTGGGGATCATACATACAGATGTGTGTGGACCGATGAGCGTTTCGACACGCAATGGTTATCGTTACTTCATCACCTTCACTGAAGACTTGAGTAGATACGGTTATATCTATTTGATGAAACACAAATATGAAACTTTTGAAAAGTTCAAAGAATTCCAAAGTGAAGTTGAGAATCAGCTTAATAGGAAAATCAAGCACCTCCGATCCGATCGCGGTGGCGAGTACTTGAGTTTTGAGTTTGGCACACATCTGAAGAGTTGTGGCATAGTACCCCAACTTACGCCAGCCGGAACACCGCGGCGTAACGGCGTGTCCGAGCGACGTAATCGTACTCTACTGAATAGTGTTCGATCTATGATGTCTCTTACCGATTTGCCAGTGTCCTTCTGGGGTTATGCGTTATAAACAGCCGCATTCATTTTAAATAGGGCTCCGTCCAAATCCGTTGAAACGACGCCGTATGAATTATGGTATGGCCAAAAGCCTAAGTTATCGTTTCTGAAGGTTTGGGGTTGTGAGGCGTACGTTAAGAAACTACAGCCCGACAAACTCGAACCGAAGTCGGAGAAAGTCGTCTTTGTAGGATATCCGCGGGAAACCGTTGAGTACACCTTCTAAAACCAAGCTGAGGGCAAAACTTTTGTCGCGAAGACCGGTACCTTTCTAGAGAAGGAGTTTATCGCGAAAGGAGTAAGTGGGAGGAAGGTAGACCTCGATGAAATCGTTGATCCTGAACTCGAGATTCCGAGTGGCGCAACGGAAGCAATTCCGGAAACGTCCTCCGTGGAAGGAGTGGGAGAAACTGTCGAGGAAGTTATTCTACCTCGTAGGTCTGGTAGATCTCGGATCGCACCAGAATGGAATGGCAACATGGTTTGCACCGTCATGTTAGTTGAACAAGACGAACCTACGAACTACAAGGAGGCGATGGTGAGTCTAGAGTCCGAGAAATGGCTTGAAGCCATGAAATCCGAAATAGGATCCATGTAGGATAACAAAGTGTGGATTTTGATGGATATTCCCGAAGGGCGCAAGGCCGTCGAGAATAAATGGATCTTTAAGAAGAAGACTGATGCTGATGGTAATGTGACCGTCTATAAAGCTCGGCTTGTCGCAAAGGGTTTCCGACAAGTTCATGAAATTGACTACGATGAAACTTTTTCACCGGTAGCGATGCTTAAGTCTATTCGGATTTTGTTAGCAGTAGTTGCCTATTATGATTATGAAATCTGGCAGATGGACGTCAAAACAGCCTTCCTAAATGGAAACATTGAGGAAGAGTTGTACATGGTACAACCGGAAGGTTTTGTCGATCCAGGGAATGCTAACAAGGTATGCAAGCTTCAGCGATCCATCTATGGATTGAAGCAGGCATCTCGGAGCTGGAATCTTCGCTTTGATGAGGTAATCAAAGGTTTTGGATTTATCCAAAATGTGGAAGAGACCTGCATTTACAAGAAAATGAGTGGGAGCTCGGTTGTGTTCTTAGCACTATATGTAGACGACATATTACTGATTGGGAATGATGTGGAACTTCTGAATAGCGTGAAGGAATATTTAAACAGTAAATTTTCCATGAAGGACTTAGGAGAAGTTGCGTATGTTTTAGGCATAAAAATCTATCGTGATAGATCAAGGCGCCTATTAGCACTGAGTCAGAGTACTTATCTTGATAAAATATTGAAGCGTTTCGGTATGGAGAAGGCAAAGAAGGGTTCTCTGCCGGTTATCAAGAATGAGATATTGTGGAAGGCACAGTGTCCGGTAACGGAACTGTATAAGGCCGATATGACTAAACATCCTTATGCTTCAGCCATAGGATCGATCATGTATGCAATGTTGAGTACTAAACCGGATGTGGCATTAGCTCTAAGTTTGACAAGCCGGTTCCAGAGTAATCCTGGAATGCCGCATTGGATAGTTGTTAATAGCATTCTTAAGTATCTCAATAAGACAAAGGAAATGTTCCTTGTGTATGGTGGCTGCGATGAAGAACTTGGCGTAACGGGTTACGTAGATGCAAGTTTTTGCTCAGACCCCGATGACTCTAAGTCATAGACAGGTTATGTGTTCAAGGTGAATGGAGGCGCCGTGTGCTGGAGAAGTGGGAGCAACCCATAGTCGCACAATCTACAATGGAGTCGGAGTATATTGCTGCTTACGAAGCCGCGAATGAAGCTGTGTGGCTGAGGAAGTTCGTCATCAAACTTGGAGTGTTCCCGGGCGTGCAAGACCCCGTGGTCCTCTTCTGCGACAATACGGGTGCCATTGCTAACGCCAAGGAGCCAAGGTCTCACTCCACCGCCAAACACATTCTCCGACGATTCCATGTGATACGTCAGTACGTACAAGGAGGCGATGTGAAGATTTGCAAAGTGCATACGGATCTGAATGTGGCAGATCCGCTGACGAAGCCTCTCCCGCTTGATAAGCATGAAAAGCACCAATTAGCTATGGGTGTTAGGATTTTACCAAGTTGTAATCTAGATTAATTTGTACTCTAATGCAAGTGGGAGACTGAAGAAGATATGCCCTATAGACAATTAATAAAGTGTATTCTTTATCATATCTCGTTTGTTCATAATAGGTTTTTGTGTCATGCTAGAACCATATTAAGCGGAAACATTAATACGGGTGTGCTACGTTAACAACCAGGTCCCTAGTAGCCTCTACTAAGACTAGTTTCGTTGCGCGATTGATGATCGAGGTTTCCCGGTCATAGGGCATGGTGTCGGTCGGCAATGGGAGTCATATCGTTGGAGAACGATGTGATGGACATACCCAGATTTGGAGGACGTAGTCGTTACGCCTTTGACCGTGAGATCAACTCTTATTATTATTCCTGGAAGATACTTTGATCGCACCAAACGTCGTATCTTATATAGTATGAAAATAACGGTGATACTTTTGGGTATCGGAAAGGAGTAGTTGAGACGAGGGGTCAAGAGCGGGATTTGCCAGTCCGCATAGCAGGATAGATACTCTCGGGCCCACTCGGTGAGATCATGTCTAATGAGTTTGCAAGCATGTGACTAGGTCACGGAGACATGAGATCATGGACGAGTAGAAGATAGCGTTGTCGGTAACGAGGTCGGGATTAGGTATGGAGATATATATGGAACGACGCTCGGACATGCTAAGTATCGCTATGGCAAAAGGTTTAAAACTTTGCGTTCAGGTTTGATAGATGAAAGTCATTCGTTATATCACAGGGATTAATTCATGGGGTTCAGGCCTACGAGTTAGTCATTGATCATAGAGGAGTCTTGGTCATACCTGTTATTATATCGAACCGCTAGGGTAACACACTTAAGGGGTTTCGACAAGACAACCGGAAAGGAAAGAGATCACCGGGAGCGTCCCGGGAGGGGTCTGATGGAGATCGGGTAGCGCCGAAAGAGTTTCCGGAGCTAGAAAAAATTATATATATTATGTTTGATATTAATTAGTGTAATTAATATGCAAATATGATTTTATATATTTATTTTCGAATTTATTTAGGCTGATTTCCCTAAATGGGCCTTCTGGTCAAAAGAAGGCCCAAGAGGGGGGAATCCCCTTGGGGATTCGGTGGGGGCTTTGGTGGCCGACCCAGGTGGGCCAAGAGGCCCACCAGGGGGCCGGCGCACCATGGCTTGCCGCACCAGGCATGTGGGAATAGTCCCACATTGCCTGGTGAGGAGGTTGGCTCCCCCCTGGGAGTCTATATAAGAAGGGGCACCCCTGGCCTTTTAATTCACCAATTAATTCCCAATTTCTCTCTCGATCTCGTGATTCCCTTGTCGGAGTCGCGTCGAGCTGAGGAGGGGATCTCTTCCACCATAGCCCACTGCCGCGCTGCTGGTGTTCCGGTCCAAGTCTTCCGCTGCTCGTCCTGGACTGGAGCTTCGGAGGCCGTCGTCTCCACCGTACGTGTGTGACGCCCTGCGAGGTGATGCGCTAGCGGTACTCGGAGGTCTGCTTCCTCTACACGACCTTGAGGTCGGCTTCGTCGGTTTTCATCGACAACGTTTGTGCGGGAACGTAATCCCCGCTTTCGGTCTACAAGGGTACGTATTCCGATATCCGTTCGTACTACTATATCTGCATAGAATAGATCTTGGCATGCTTTTAGGATATCGTTGGTAGGAATTTTTTTGTTTTCTGCACACGATCCCCTTCAGTTTGTCACTTTGCTGCCGAGAAACAAATTTATGTGCTTCACCGTATAAAAAGTTTAAAATCACCAGAACGTGATATTGATCTGTAATTTCTTGAGTGCAAAGTAATGGTTATTACATTAGTTTCGTTAGTTTTGACTTTTTTTATTTGAGCTACGTAGATAGGTCTAATTATTCGATCTTTAGTGACTGTTTCAGTTTAGACAGATTCATGTTCTTCACTGTAAAAATTCGGGATAAATGTCAGAAAAGTATTTTGATCTGAAATTGTTTGTTCCTCAACCTGAGATCATGATATGTCTTTCATTATTTATAAGTTCTTTCATATGAGCTACATAACTATCTCGTTGAGTGTCATCTTTACAGATTGTTCAGTTTTAACAGATTTCTATTCTGTTTATTTAATATTATACTTAGGGTTCAAAAGTTTCCTTAGTTTTTCGACGGAAAACGGATATAATAAGAAACCTTAGTATTATAGTGGCTAATGTTGAATAAATATTATGAGATTTGACAAATCTTGAACATGAGTGGATTTTATTTAATGAGCACTAACCGTACTAGTAAGTTTTCTAAAGTTTTATGTGGATGTAGCTAATAAGTTCTAATCAATATGGTGATATGAGATGAACAAGAAGACGCAAGATATCAAGCTAGGGGATGTGTAGATGCATCCCAAGAACATATTCAATACGATACAATCATCTAAGCTTGGGGATGCCCGACTCATCCCCCTATTCATCAACTAACATGAGATTATCTCGTTCATACTCTATATTACCCGTCCACATGATATGTCTTAACTTGTATTATAGTTACTTTTATATGTCTTGGTTTTATATTTGTTAGTTTTATTATGCTCTTTATTTCGTTTTTACTTCTTTACTTTCACTTATAAATTGAAACAACAAAAAATAGTAGGATGATAATTTCCAGTAGCATTGGTAGCAACTGTATTCCTACAGAATATCATAATTTTTCGTGCACAAACCCTCTAATGAAGTTTCCTCTAAATTTAATGTGGAGGAAGTTTTCAAGAATCAAGAGAGAAGGATGATATAATGTGATCAAGAACATAGTAAAGCCAAAGCTTGGGGATGCCCCGGTGGTTCACCCACAACATATTTCAAGAAGACTCAAGCGTCAAAGCTTGGGGATGTCCAAGGCATCCCCTTCTTCATCAACAAACTATCAGGTCCTTTCTAGTGAAACTATATTTTAATTCCGCCACATCTTATGTGCTTTTCTTGAAGCGTCTGTTTGTTTTTGTTTTTTTTATTTTCATTCTCTGAATAAAATGGACCCTAGCATTCTTTTGTGGGAGAGAGACACGCTCCATTTTTTCTTATGAATACTCGTACTCTTTACTTATATTCGTTAAATATTCTTTTTTTCTTTTAGCTCCTATTTTTAATTCATCTCTTATTTAGAGTTGTTAATTCTTAAATGATATACTCTCTTGTTTCATTGTTAAATATTAGGAGGGATTATATTAAAATAAGTTGATCATCACATTTTTTTTATTTATCTTCTGTTTGAAGAGGTGGTTTAAGTTTGGTAAATTTAAAAATGATGTGTAAATGATATTATTTAGTACTCTATGGTTTCTTATGGTTTGTTTCAACTAGCTAATAGTGTATATTATGTCATTTTGATCTTAACATGCATTGTTATGTTCATAATAGAATATGACATTGTGGTATCTTCCTGTGAATAATTCATTTGAATTGACTTGGCACATGCTTACACATGTTATCACTGAAAACAAGAAGTCAATTAAGCCTTGATGCTTTATTTTGCCTCAGAGTTCTAGTGTCATTTTTATGCCCCTGTTAATTTTATTTTGTCGCAAGCATGAATATGACGGTTATTGCTCTCTTGAATTGTCGCTTTCCCATCTTTTGCTAGCCTCCACTTATACTATGCTGAAAATGCTTGTGCTTCCAAATCCCTGAAAACCAAGTTATTCTAAAGAGTCCACCATAAATACCTATGCATGACAATTTCAAACAATTCAAGTAAATTTGCATGTGCTACCTTTAAAATCTTCAAACACTTCTCAATTTGTGCCACTGTTTTGAACTCATGAGAAAGTAGTAGTTGGGCTTGTTATCTTCCATACTAATTAAGTACTGGACTTGCATGCTACATCTGCTCGTCATTAATTTTGCAAAGGGCTGGTTAGACCATTATAATATCAAAAAGATTTGAGAAAATAAAAATGGGCACTCCTCAATTGTTTGGTGGGCACCAGAGGATTCGGTTAGCCATGGTTATGTTAGCAAGGTTAAGAGGAGTGTCAAGCTATCAAAATGAATGAATATAAAGATGCATATTATAAGTGCTTTATTTTAAAAATAATTCGGAACCGCTCTCAACTTGCTTAGTATGGAAGATAACAAGAACTCTATTGCCATTCGTTGACCAAACAACCAACACTCAAAAACAATTTTACCTATGTTTTCAAAATGATAAGAAGCTCTAGCACATGTAAAATCCCTACTTCCCTCAATGAAGGGCATATCTTTTACTTTATTGTTGAGTCACCATCCTTCTTTGAGCACTTTCTTGAGAGCATAATTGTCATTCTTAGTGTAATATGTTTGTCACTTAATATGGTTAACCGCGGTGTAATCTTGATGCTTTTATCTTTGATATCTTTATCTCTAGTCTTGCCTTGAAACTCAGAGATGTTTGGGCATTTATGTTTTGCTGTTCCATTCGGGCAAGCGAGATACCACTGTACCATGCTTTATTATGGTCATTACAATCTTGTTGATGTTATAAATTTCATGTTATGAGCTCTTGGTTGGTTGATACTTTTCATTGGGTAACATGATTGCTAAGTTTTATTATCCATGCATCATGCAATTGTTAAAAGCCTGATCATAGCATCTACAATCAAAAATAAAATTGTATCATTTACCTACTCGAGGACGGGCAGGAATTAAGCTTGGAGATGTTGGTGCGTCCAAAACGCATCTATAATTTTTAATTGTTTCATGCCATTTTATGAGTTTAGCACTTATTTTTATATTAAGTTTTTATTTATTTGGACTAACCTACTAATAGTTGCAAAGTTCATAATGTTCTTGTTTTACTCTTTGATGTGTAGAAATTATCAAGAATATAAGAGGAAACCTTGTTGGACTCGAATTGTGACTTTACTGAAATCTGTCTGAGAACTTTATATAGAGATCGTCAGTTTGATCCCTGAAAATGACGTCAAATGGAAACCAAATGTGAGACAAAGTTGTGGGAAATTTTATTTCCATAATCCTGGACTAAACATTTGGCCCAATCCGAGTCCGGATGCTCCAGATATGCCCGTTTTCAGGAGGCCCAAGAGGGGTTGATGGAAATCCGAGAGTCTATATAAAGAAGGAAACCCTAGGTCGTGAAGGACTCCTCCACCCACGAATTTCCAGCCACCAAAGCCACGTTTTTGCCTCCCCCATGCATCCCATCTCCATGGGGGAGGGATCCCAATAAGCCTTGAATGAAGGGGGCTAAGGGGTGGCGCTTCCCCATGATGTCGGCGGCGGGGAAGCACCTCCACGCGCTGCCGCCCTGCGCTCCACGCTGACCTCTCCGCCGTCTTCACCGCCATCTCCATCACCAACTCCTCCTTGTATTCAGTGGTTCATCCTCCCACAAAACTTTGTACCGTCCTATGTAAACATGGTGTTTGATGCTTTAATATTTATCCTATGATCTATGACATGTTTGCGTAGTTATTTGTTTTTCGATTGCTTTGTTGAATGCATGAGGTTCATTAGAGTTGTATGTTGATATGTAATTGTCCTTTGGTGTCCATTTTTTTTACGCGCATGGATCAACACCCTAGGTTTAGTCGTATGTGCAAAGGAAGGGGTAGTTCTGCTGGAGTGACAGAAACCTGAGGACTCGAACCGGTTAGTTGCACGTATGGGAGTAAGAGGACCATCGAACTTAAGGCTATGATTGGGGAAACTGGATCGGAGCCATACCCTTAAGTTCAATGGTCCTCTTACTCTCATACGTGCAACTAACCGTTTCGAGTCCTCGGGTTTCTGTCGCTCCGGCAGAACTACCCCCTTCCTTTGCGCATACTATTAACACTAGGGTGTTGATCATTGCGCGCACAAATATAATGGATACCAAAGGATATTACCATATCATCATACAACTGTAATGAACCGCTAGCATTCAACAAAGCAACCAAAAGACAAATAACTACAGAAACATGTCATAGATCATAGGATAAATAGTATAGCATCAAACACCATGTTTACATAGGACGGTACAAAGATTTGTGGGAGGATGAATCACTGAATACAAGGAGGAGTTGGTGATGGAGATGGCGGTAAGGACGACGGAGAGGGCAGCGAGGAGCGCAGGGCGGCGCGGGGAGGTGCTTCCCCATCGCCAGCATCATGGGGGAGCGCCGCCCCATAGCCTCCTTCCTTCATGGCTTTTTGGGATCCCTCCTCCATGGAGATGGGATCCATGGGGGAGGCAAAAACGTGTCTTTTGGTGGCTGAAATTCGTGGGTGAAGGGGTCCTCCACGACCTAGGGTTTCCCTCTTTATATAGACTCGGATTTTCGTAAACCCCACTTGGGACTCACGAAAACGGTCATATCTGGAACATCCAGAATCGGATTGGACCAAATTTTAGGTCCAGGTCAATTAGAAGAAAATTTCCTACAACTTTGTATCACATTGGATTTCCATGTGACGTCGTCTTCAGAACCTAACGTGACAATCTTCGAAAATAGTTTCCAGACAGATTTCTGAAAAGTCCCAATTTGACTCCAACAAGGTGTCCTTTTGTATTATTGATAATTCCTACACATCAAAGTGTATGTTAGACAGATACGATCGGATACGATCGAGTTATGGTAGTTGACGATATGTAATCAACTTGGTCTCCAAGTTTACTTGTAACCCAATGTAACTCGTGTATATATATGAGAGGGCATGAGTCGTGGTTGGCCATCGAGCCGCCCGTACCACTTTCATGGTATCAGAGCACGTTCTATCCTAAAACCCTAACCCTAGCCCTCCCTCCACCTCCCTCCCTCCGCCGCCATGACTCCCGAAGAGATCGCAGCAAAGATGCGCGAGATTGCAGAGAAGGAGAAGGAGCTCCAACGTCGCACCGACGAGCTCAACGCGCGCTCCTCCAACCTCGACGCGCGCTCCAATGCCCTAGACAGCCAACTCTCCTCCATTGCCGACCAACACGGCAACACCACCCTTCCTGTCGCAAACACCAACCCTTCCCCACCCATCCAGTCCACATATGCAACCTCCATCAAGCTCCATGTTCCCATAACCCTCGATCTGAACGAGGGCAACTACACCAACTGGCGCGAACTCTTCCTTATCGCCCTCGGTCGCTATGGCCTGACTTCTCATGTGATAGGCACTGCTGACGCCACTCCCTCCGACACCTCGCCCTCCTCCTACTGGGGTGTGACGACTTCACGGTGCTCTCCTGGATCTACGGCTCGGTCTCCATCGACCTCCTCGGCATCGTCATGCGCCCCGGCTCCACGGCACGCACCATTTGGGACGCCATTGAGAACTTGTTCCGCGACAACAAGAAGCACCGTGCTATTCAGCTCGAGGCGGAATTCCGCAACACGCCACAAGGCGAACTCTCCATCAGCGACTACTGCGCCAAGGTCAAGACCCTTGCCGACTCCTTCACCGATGTCGGCCAGCCTATCAGCAACGAGACACTAGTTCTCACGCTGCTTCGTGGACTCAGCGATACTTACGCGCACTTGCGCTCGTTTCTGCCATTTCAGGTGCCCTTCCCATCCTTCTTGCAGACCCGGTCCGCCCTCATCCTCGAGGAGACGCAGAAGAAGACCGACGCCAAGAACGCCGCCTCCACCGCACTCTGGGCTTGCGGCAACAGCATCCTTCCCAACGGCGGGATCGGCCCTCAACCCACTCTAGGGGCGACCGCGCTGGTGGCGATCACCACGGGGGCGACCGCGCTGGCGGTCGTGGATACGCTCCTTTCCCAACTACCGTGGAGGCCGCGGACATGGCTGTGGCGGACGAGGCCGCGGCAGCGACAGCCCGTGGCAGTTCAACCCTTGGACCGGCGCTCCGACACGCGCCCAACTTCAGCAACAGCATGCGCCGTGGTCACCTCGTCCACCGGCACCGGCTCCATGGCGCGCCACCACCCCAGGACTCCTCGGCGCGCGCCCTTCTTACGCACCACCGCAAGCATATGTTGTATATGGTCACCTCTCCAACAACCACGACACCCCGCTGCCGCCACCACCGGCTACTCAACAGCTGGTCCTGGACCCTGCGCTCCTCACCGCCCTAAACAACATGCAGCTCCCCGGCACTGATTGGCAGATGGACTCCGGTGCCTCCTCGCACATGGCATCCGATTATAGTAACCTTCACTCTATCAAACCCTCCTCTTCTCAATTTGTCACGGTAGGTAATGGCGCCACCTTACCAATCACTCACATCGGATCTCAAACTCTTACATCTTCCACTATACCCCTACACCTCCGCAACATACTTGTCATTCCTAATATCATCAAAAACCTTATTTATGTTCGTCAATTCACAACTGACAATAATTGTTCTATCGAATTTGACCCCCTTGGTTTTTCTGTGAAGGCTCTTTCCACCGGGACCGTGATTCTTCGATGCAATAGTCCAGGCCCTCTCTACTCCATGTGTCAAGCTCCTCACATTGAAGCCCACACCACGCAACACTCCACCGACCTTTGGCATCGTCGTCTCGGCCATCCAGGAAACCACACCATCCACCGTCTTCATCAACAACACCACATCCCCACCAATAAAATAGGATCATCCATGTGTCATGTGTGTCAATTAGGGAAACATGTTAGGCTCCCGTTTTATGCCTCTACTTGTCCTTTCGAACGTTTGCATTGTGATTTATGGACATCTCCTGTACCCAACACCTCTAGCTTTTGTTACTATCTTATTATCGTTGATGATTACACCCAATATTTTTGGAGTTTCCCTCTTCGTAAAAACTCAGATGTTTTTGCGACATTTGTTGCTCTACACAACCTTGTCAAAACCCAATTCAACGTGTCTATTTGCTCCATACAATGTGACAACGGAAAATAATTTGAAAACACTAAACTAGACACCTTTTGCACCACTCATGGCATCCTATTTCGTTTCTCATGTCCCTATACATCTCAACAGAACGGCAAAGCTGAGAGAGCTATTCGCACCACAAATAATGTAATCCGCACCCTTCTTTTCCAAGCATCCATGCCTCCCTCCCAATGGGCTGAAGCATTACACACGGCCACATATCTCATAAACATTAGACCTACTACCTCCACTCCAACTAGCACACCCTATTTCTCTCTTCATGGCCTTCATCCTTGCTATGTCGACCTCCGTGTGTTCGGTTGCCTATGCTACGTCAACACTTCGTCCACAGCCAAACACAAACTTTCCACCCGAGCCACTCGTTGTGTTTTCCTCGGTTATCCCTCTCTTCATCGTGGTTATCGTTGTCTCTACCTCACAACCCGTTGCATTATCATCTCTAGACATGTAACCTTCAATGAACACACCTTTCCTTATGTGAACACTCAAACCTCATCTAACCCAACGCCTTATGTCGACCCTCTTGATCCTCAACACATCCTCATACCCATTCCCACCAACACAATACCTTCCTCTTCACCAGAACCCAATCAGACCACCACGCCTCCTCATACTCCCACGTCGTCTACCACGGCAGCTCATTCATCGTTTTCCCCTGCCACGACTGCCACACCAACGTCTGCAGCATCATCTCCCGCGTCTCCTTTTTCTGCCGAGCCTCTTTCTCCTGATGTTACCATGGCCCAGCCTACCTCCACCCAGACTCCTATACCACCACCTCAACCTCATCGTACTCGCAGCACAACAGGTCGTCTCCCCCCTCCTATGGATCGCCTCAACCTCTCGGCCATCATCTCATCTCCTTTACCTCACAACTATCTAACCGCACTTCGTCACCCTGCTTGGCGTCAAGCCATGCAAGATGAGTATGATGCACTCATTCAAAACTCCATGTGGACTCTTGTCCCTCCCCCTCCAGGCGCCAACATTGTCACCGGGAAGTGGATCTTTCGTCACAAATATAATTCCGATGGCTCTCTTGCACGACACAAGGCTTGTTGGGTAGTTCGTGGCTTCACTCAACACCCCGACATAGATTTTGACGAGACTTTCAGCCCAGTCGTAAAACCTGCTACCATTCGCATTGTTCTTTCCCTTGCGCTCTGCAACTCTTGGCCTATACACCAACTTGATGTTAAAAACGCATTCATTCATGGCACTCTGTCCGAAGAAGTCTACAGCCAACAACCCTCTGGGTTCGTTGACTCACAACATCCAACCCATGTCTGCCGCTTTCACAAATCTCTATATGGACTCAAACAGGCCCCTTGTGCCTGGTTTCAACGTTTTGCTTTCGAAGCCAAATCCATTGGATTTCTTGCGTCCCAATCCGATGCTTCTCTCTTTACTTATCATCATGGTTCTGATTGTGCCTACCTTCTCCTCTATGTTGATGACATCATACTCACAGCTTCCTCCACTCTTCTTCTTCAAAATATTAATAAAACTCTTATTTCTGCATTTGCAATGAAAGATCTAGGTCTGTTACATCATTTCCTTGGTATTTCGGTATCCCGTACATCCAACACTCTTCATCTCTCTCAACGCCAATACATACTTGATATTCTTTCTCGAGCAGGCATGAGTAATTGCCACCCCTCTCCTACCCCCATTGACACTAAAGCCAAGCTTAGAGCTTCGTCTGGTTCTCCTTATTCTAATCCGTTTAAGTATCGTAGCCTTGCAGGAGCTCTCCAATACATCACCTTAACCCGACCAGAAATTTCCTATGCCGTTCAGCAAGTGTGTCTCCACATGCATGACCCTCGTGTTCCACATTTCAATCTTATTACACGCATCTTGCGCTATCTATGTGGCACACTGGACTCTGGCCTCACATTGTATTCTTCATCCTCCCACCAATTGGTTGCCTACTCGGATGCGGATTGGGCTGGTTGCCCGGATACACGCCGATCAACTTCGGGGTTTTGTGTGTTTTTAGGTGACAACATCATATCATGGTCTGCTCGTCGCCAACCCACCGTGTCACGCTGAAGTGCCGAAGCTGAATATCGTGATGTTGCCACCGTTGTGGCTCAAACATGCTGGATCCGTCATCTTCTTATGGAGCTTCGTCGGCCTATTGATACAGCAACCGTGGTCTATTGTGACAATGTGAGCGCAGTGTATTTATCTGCAAATCCGGTTCAACACAGACGGACTACGCACATTGAACTCGACATACACTTCGTTCGCGAGAAGGTTGCTGTTGGCTCCGTCCGTGTTCTGGACGTTCCTTCTAGCTCACAGTTTGCAGACATTTTCACCAAAGGTTTGCACACAGCTTTGTTCCAGGAATTCAGGTCCAGTCTTCACGTCGGTGACCCTCCTAGTTCAGACTGCGGGGGCGTGTTAGACAGATACGATCGGATACGATCGAGTTATGGTAGTTGACGATATGTAATCAACTTGGTCTCCAAGTTAACTTGTAACCCAATGTAACTCGTGTATATATATGAGAGGGCATGAGCCGTGGCTGGCCATCGAGCCGCCCGTACCTATTCTACTTTCAGTGTAAAACAAGAACATTGTGCACTTTTGTAACTATTAGTAGGTTAGTCAAAATAAATAATAAACTTAATATAAAAACAAGTGCTACACTCATAAAATTGCATGAAACAATCAAAAATTATAGATACTCTTTGGACGTATCAACATCCCCAAGCTTAATTCCTGCTCGTCCTCGAGTAGGTAAATGATAACAAAATATCTTTTGATTGTAAATGCTATGATTAGATCTTTAACAATTGCATGATGTATGGATAATAAAACTTAGCAATCATGTTACCCAATAAAAAGTATCAACCAACCAAGAGCTCATAACATGAAATTTATAATATCAACAAGATTGTAATGATCATAATAAAGCATGGTAAAGTGGTATCTCGCTTGCCTGAATTTGTACAGCAAAACATAAATGTCCGGATACCTCTGAGTTTCAAGGGAAGACTAGAAATAAAGATATCAAAGATAAAAGCATCAAGATTAACCGCAGTTAACCATATTCTAGGACAAGCACATTACACTAGGAATGACAATTATGCTCTCAATAAGGTGCTCAAAGAAGGATGGTGACTCAACAGTAAAGTAAAATATATGCCTTTGACTGAGGGAAGTAGGGATTGAACATGTGCTAGAGCTTTTCATTTTGAAAACAAAGGTAAAATTGTTTTTGAGTGGTGGTTGTTTGGTCAACGAATGGCAATAGAGTTCTTGTTATCTTCCATATTAAGCAAGTTGAGAGCGGTTCCAAATTATTTTTAAAAATAAAGCATTTATAATATGCATCTTTATATTCGTTCATTTTGATAGCTTGACACTCCTCCCAACCTTGCTTACATAACCATGGCTAACTGAATCCTCGGGTGCCTACCAAACAATCTCAAACCATGGAGGAGTGCTCATTTTTATTTTATCAAATCTTTTTGATATTAGAATGGTCTAACCAGCCCTTTGCAAAACTAATGACGAGCAGATGTAGCATGCAAGTCAGTTACTTAATTAGTATGGAAAATAACAAGCCCAACTACTACTTCCTCATGAGCTCCAAACAGTGGCACAAAGTGAGAAGTGCTTGAAGGTTTAAATGATAGCACATGCAAATTTATTTGAATGGTTTGAAATGCCATGCATAGGTATTTATGGTGGACTCTTTGAAATAACTTGGTTTTCAGCGATTTGGAACCACAAGCATTTTCAGCTTAGTATAAGTGGAGGCTAGCAATAGACTGGGAAGCAACAATTCAAGAGAGCAATAACCGTCATAATCATAATTGTGACAAAATAAATTAACGGAGGCGTAAAAATGATAGTAAAACTGTGAGGCAAAATATATCATCAAGGCCTAATTGACCTTTTGTTTTCAGTCATAACATGTGTAAGCATGTGCCAAGTCGATTCAAATGAATTATTCAGAAGAGGATACCACAATGAATTCTATTATGAACAGAACAATGCATGTTAAGATCAAAATGACATAATATACACTATTAGCTAGTTGAAACCAACCATAATAAAACATAAAGTACTAAATAATATCATTTACACATCATTTTTAAGTTTACCAAACTTTAAACCACCTCTTCAAACAGGAGATAAATAAAAGATGTGAACTTATTTCAATATAAACTCTCCAAATATTTAACAGTGAAACAAGAGAGTATATCATAAAAGAATTAACAGCTCTAAACAAGAGATGCATGAAAACAGGAGCTAAAAGCAAAAAAGAATACTCAACGAATATGAGTGAAGAATACGAGTATTCATAAGAAAAAGCGAAGCGTGTGTTGTTGGGGATATATCAACTAGGGGTATAACCAACATGGATCAATCCGGCTAGTCCAGGGTGGCCCAAGAGTGGTAAGGCCGAGGCCTGCCGGGCGGCCCAGATAGCTGACGTACAAGGAAGTAGGCGGACGGTCCAAGGAAGGCGGAAGGCCGAAGCCCATCAAGCCACCGAGCCCAAGACGGAAGGCGACAACTAAGCCGGCTAGGTCTAGGACTCTGTTTAATTGCCGGACAAGTACTTACCTTGTACCCTGGGGTCTGGCCGTGTTGGGGATATATCAACTAGGGGTATAACCAGCATGGATCAATCCGGCTAGTCCAGGGTGGCCCAAGGGTGGTAAGGCCAAGGCCTGCCGGGCGGCCCAGATAGCTGACGTGCACGGAAGTAGGCGGACGGTCCAAGGAAGGCGGAAGGCCTAAACCCATCAAGCCACCGAGCCCAAGACGGAAGGCGGCAACTAAGCCGGCTAGGTCTAGGACTCTGTTTACTTGTCGGACAAGTACTTACCTTGTACCCTGTGGTCTGGCCGCCTATATAAGCCGGCCACCAGGGAGCCTTTAGGGGAGAGCTCAGAGACAATCTCCATAGGCATCATACCCATTGTAACCTGTTCACGGCTATTGCCTCATAGTGAATTATAGCAGCACGTAGGATTCCGCCACCGCTGTGGGATCCGAAGCTGGGTAAACTCGCCGTGTTCAATCCCGACCTCGACGACACCAACCTTCTTCCCCACAATCCATACGTAGGCTAGAGGACCCCCGTCTCCTATCAAATATGCCGATACCACGACAGTTGGCGCCCACCGTGGGGCATAAGGTTCCTGGCGTCACGTTCCAGGCGGGAACACTTGGCGGCGTGGGCAAACTGATCGCCGTCGGTCGCGTCACAAGATATGGCGGCCATAGCTACGCCAACTCAGATGAGTCCTGGCTCCCGGCGGACGACTACCTTATCAGATGCGCAGTCGTGCCGATCGGAGGGATCGACGTCTTCATCGGGTACACGCCAGAGGCGTACGGCCTACCGCGTTTCTACAACCCCACCCACCAACCCTTCGACCAAGCAGTCGACCGGCAAGATGGATCTGAATCCGCCTTCTCCCAGGAGTCGGCCTAATCTTATTTCCACTTTGTCGGAGTTGTCGGACTGGGATCCGACTCCCAGCCGGAAAACAACGATCCTGAGTCAATCCTCCCTGCTCTATAGGAGGATGCGATGTCAGATGCCGGATCCAGATCTACCGTTCAAGTCAACGTAGACTCTGATTCCGATGATGATGCTAGTCTCTTCGAAGAGAAGATCAAAACCCGCTTTTCCAGTGGAAATCCGGCTCCCTCAGAGGGTACAGCGGATACAGACATGCCTGACAAGCTGGCTATGATGGTTGTTGTCGGTCACGAGACAACCGCAGTTACTTCGGAAGCGCAAATCAAGCCGGCGGAAGAAGCCGGGGACACCACTGCCGGCCAGCTCATTGAAAGTTCCGACAAGGTGTGCGCAAAGAAGAAAACTGGCCTCGAGAAAGGCGGCAGCAGCAAACCCACGGATTTGCTCTCCGTCATCAAAGAAGTAGACGAGATCATGAATACTCCGGTGAACAAAAACACCCCACTCGACGAAGTGGAAGAGCTTAGGCTTAACATGCTTAAGCACTCTGACTTCCTGCGAAAAAGAGAGGAGCACGTTGAAAGCCTTGCGAAGAAGATCAAGAAAGAGCAGGAGAAGATGTCGGCCAAAACAAGCCGGCAACTCTTCGAGGAGAAAAGGTCATCAAAAAACCGCCGTGGAAAAGAGCCGCCTACGCAAGCAACGACAGCGGCTCAAGACCTAGGGTTCGATTGGCGTACGGCACCACAGCGAGTGGATAGAAGGGGGGATGTTGTCTTCTGCACCCCTATCCTCAACGCGGCTGCCGCGTTAGATACCCTGGACGACAACACTTACACGGCGGAAGAAAAGCTGGCCAACGCAAGACACTTCGTAAGCAAGGCCCTAGAACAACAAGCTCGCGCTGATTCCTACGGCCACATGGCGGATGCCCGCGGGGGAGACCTAGAGTCTAAGTCGGGCAAGTGCAAAGCTGCACCCGGCGCCGAGCCCGAAGGCCCGTCTGGCTCCAGTAGCCATGGCGACAAAAGGAAGGCAACGCCACCTCCAAAGAAGGCACCGCCGCCAAAGCCAAGGCGGGACGAGAATTCAAGGACGGGAAGCAGAGGAGACCTACCACCTCCACCTCAGCCAAGATGCGACAATGGCGGTAGCCGGAACAACAGGCAGCCGCCTAGAAAAGATGTCGGCAACGACCCTCCAAGGAGAGGCCGCAGCCGGTCTCCGCAGCGTAGCACTGGCAGCAAGAGGAGAGAGGAGGTAGAAGGGCCCAGGCGCAGCATAAGCCGGGCGGCGCAGGACGAGCCGGACGCAAATAGAGGCGCACGGCAGCTCGATCCAAAAGACGCACGACACCGCCTACAAGACATAGCAAGAGGAAAGGAGCCGCTATACTCTGGACCAAAGTGCTTCGGTGACGCCATCCGCAGAGAGCCGTTCCCCAAGGACATGACATCAGTGTCAAAAAACTGTTCTAGGTACAACGGCCTCGTTAAGCCGGACTCATGGCTATCCGACTACGCCATGGCCATAGAGATTGCCGGCGGGAGCAGCCATATTGCCGTCCGCTACCTACCTCTCATGTTGGAAGGCACGGCAAGAGCTTGGATCGACAACCTTCCTGAAAAGTCCATCCATAGCTGGTACGACATGGAAAAGGTTTTCTCCCAGCACTTCCAAGGAACATACAAGCGTCCAAATACCTACACGGATTTGCAGCGCTGTATCCAAAAGCCGGACGAAACCATGACAAATTTTGTCAGCCGTTGGATATCCGAAAAGGCCAACTGTCATGGTGTTTCGGACGCACAGGCTATCCATGCCTTCTACACGGGCCTACAGAAGAAGTCCTTGCTCCGTCATAGGCTCGTCCGCGAGCAAATCACGGACCTTGGTAAAATGCTCAACATGGCCGCCCAGTACGCGGCGGCGGATGACGACGCCCGGGACGATGACCCAGACGTCAACATCATACCAAAGCGGAACAACAAACGCAAGCAGGCGGCGGATGACAAAGCCGGGCCTTCCAATGAGGTAGCCGCGGCATTCCAAGGGAACGCCGGCAAAAAGAAGTGGAAGAATAAGAAAGATAGTCGTGAAGCCGGCTCAGGGCCTAAGGCGGCGCGAATCACTTATGAACAGGCAAAACTTTTGCCATGTCCCATCCACGCCTCATTAGGCAAGGTCAACCATATGCTTGGCGAGTGTCGTTTCATGGACGACTTCAAAAAGGATCCCACAGTCGGCTGGAAGTCAAAGAAGTCAAAGAAGAACGACAAGAAAGACAGCAAGGAGGACGAGGATGACGACGACATGTCTATCTCAAGCGAAGATGACGCAGCCGCCAAGAAAAAGAACCCGTATCCGAAGGTCAAAGAATCTCTTGTGTGCTTTGTCGGCACGCCTTCGGCTAAAGCGGATAAGGCGGAGATGCGCGAACTCAACGCGACAATGCCGGACGTCCCTCAGTACTTGAACTGGTCGGAGGCAACAATCACTTGGGACCGGTCCGACCACCCTGATCACGTCCCTCACCCAGGCAAGTACGCCCTTGTCGTCGACCCCATTGTCGACAACTTCAGACTCACAAGGGTACTTATGGATGGCGGCAGCAGCCTCAACATCCTGTACGTCAAGAAGACCTTCGAAGCGTCAGAAGACACCAAAAAGGCGGACCTCATCCCAGGTGACAAGTCTAAGCAAGTTGTCATCGGCTCCAACCTTGACAGCAAATAGGAAGGCGCGCTCGTCGAGTTCCTCCCTGAGAATCGTGACATCTTTGCATGGTCGCCTTCCGACATGCCTGGTGTACCGAGGGAACTTGCCGAGCACTCGCTCAACGTCATAAAAGGATCCAAGCCGGTGAAGCAAGCAACAAGACGTTTTGGAGATGAGAGACGCAAGGCTATAGGAAAGGAGATAAATAGGCTGAAGGCCGCCAATTTCATAAAAGAAGTTGTACACACCGATTGGGTGGCAAATCCTGTACTTGTCCCAAAGAAGAATAAAGAGCTGAGGATGTGTATTGACTATACCGGTGTTAACAAGTGCTGCCGAAAGGATCCCTTTGCGTTGCCTAGAATTGACCAAGTCGTAGACTCCACAGCAGGCTCCGAGCTGCTTTGTTTTCTGGACGCCTACTCAGGATACCACCAAATCAAGATGAGAGAGTCAGATCAGCTGAAAACATCTTTCACAACTCGATACGGAACTTTCTGCTACATTACAATGCCTTTCGGTTTGAAGAATGCAGGGGCAACATACCAGCGATGTATGCAAAACTGCCTGCACGAATAGATCGGCCGCAATGTTCACGTCTATGTAGACGACATCGCGGTAATGTCAAAAAAGAAGGCAGATCTCCTAGAGGACTTGGAAGAAACTTTTCAGAATCTCCGGAGGTATCAGATGAAACTCAATCCCGCCAAGTGCGTTTTCGGCGTCCCAGCCGGCAAACTCCTCGGATTCATAGTCTCAGAACGAGGGATTGAGGTTAACCCGGAGAAGATCAAGGCCATCCAAAACATATCCAGACCTACTTGTCTGAAGGACGTGCAGCGCCTAGCCGGATCGGCGGCAGCCGTCAGTCGTTTCATAAGCCGCCTAGGGGAAAAGGCAATGCCTCTCTACCGGCTACTGAAGAAATCCGACAACTTCGAGTGGACAGCAGAGGCAGACGCCGCCTTGCAACAACTTAAGGAGGCCCTCATATCCGCTCCGATATTGGCAGCACCTCGATCACAGGAACCAATGCTGCTGTACATCGCGGCAACATGAGCTGTTGTCAGCGTTGTCTTGGTTGTGGAAAGAAAGGAGAACGAAGCCGCGACGTGTGAGCAGCGACCGGTTTACTTCATCAGTGAAGTATTCTCCGCCTCCAAGCAGAGGTATCCGCATTACCAAAAGCTGGCTTATGGTGTATTCTTCGCCGCCAGAAAGCTTAGGCATTACTTCCAGGAACACACAGTAACAGTAGTCAGCAAGGCACCGTTGGGAGACATAATCAACAATGCAGAGGCAACAGGTCGAGTTGCCAAATGGGGCATCGAACTCGCGGCCTTTGATATAGTCTATAAACCACGGACCGCCATCAAATCTCAAGCACTTGCAGATTTTTTCGCCGACTGGACAGAGGCAATGGAGGAAACAACACTCCCCGAGTCAGAATATTGGGTCATGCACTTTGACAGATCAAAAATGCTCAAAGGCTCGGGGGCTGGAGTCGTTCTACGTACGCCTAAAGGTGACAAGCTTAGCTACGTGTTACAAATCCACTTCACAGCAACCAACAATGTTGCCGAGTACGAAGCCTTGCTTCACGGGTTACACGTGGCAAACGACCTAGGCGTCAAAAGAATCCTCTGTTATAGCGACTCAGATCTGGTCGCGCAGCAAGTAAGCGGAACATGGGATGCGAAAAGCGCAACAATGGCAGCTTACAGAGCCAAAGTTGACGAATTTGCAAAAAACTTCGTAGGCTACGAAGTCCGACATGTTCCAAGAGCTGAGAATGAGGCGGCAGACACACTTGCAAGACTGGGATCGGAACGCAAAAAGGTACCAAAAGATATCTTCCTGGAGCAATTGCACAAGCCATCCATTAAAGGCGCCGATTTGATGGACCCCGACTCAGAAGAACCGGTAGAAGCGGCAAGTCTCGCTGTCTACTTAACACAGCCGGATTGGACAGTCCCATACCTCGATTTTCTAATCGACCAAAAGTTGCCAGAAGACGATGAGGTGCTAAAGAGGCAGATCCTAAGGCGAGCCAAGGCATTCACGATAATAAAAGGCGAGCTATATAAGCGAAGCACTTGCGGCATCTATCAGCGGTGCATACAGCCGGAAGAAGGCCGGGAAATTCTGAAGGACATACATATTGGCGCCTGCGGGCATCATGCTTCCGCTAGGTCCATTGTATCCAAAGCTTTCCGCCAAGGTTTCTACTGGCTCACCGCCAAACAAGACGCCGTGAACATCGTAAAGACATGCAAAGGTTGCCAGTTGTACGCCCGTCAACCTCACTTGCCGGCACAGGAGCTAAGGACGATCCCAATCACCTGGCCGTTCGCGGTCTGGGGCTTAGACATGGTGGGTCCCTTCAAAAAGGCGCGCGGTGGGTACACTCACCTATTGGTCGCTGTCGACAAGTTCACCAAATGGGTCGAAGCTAAGCCGATCAGCAAACTTGACGCACGAACAGCCACCAATTTTCTCTGGGGAATTATCTCTCGGTTTGGAGTTCCACACAGCATTATCACCGATAATGGCAGCAATTTGTCTCAAGGCGACATAGAAGAATACTGCAGCGATCTAGGCATCCGGCTTGATTTGGCATCCGTGTCACACCCTCAATCCAATGGACAAGTAGAGCGTACAAACGGCCTAGTCTTATCAGGACTTAAGCCTCGTCTCGAAGCTCCATTACATAGGGCAGCCGGCGCTTGGGCAGATGAGTTACAGTCGGTATTATGGAGTTTGCGCACAACGCCAAACAGATCTACCGGCTACACTCCTTTCTTCTTAGTATATGGCGCAGAGGCAGTGCTACCTACCGACATGAAGTACGATTCCCCAAGAGTCCAAGCCGACATCGAGCAAGACGTAGAAGGTGCAAGACAGGATAGCCTAGACCTGCTAGACGAAGAAAGAGACGTCGCTCTCCATCGCTCCGCCTTGTACCAGCAACAACTTCGCCGCTATCATAGCCGGAGAGTGCGGAAGCGAAGCTTCAGAACAGGTGACCTGGTTCTCCGCCTAATTCAAGACAGAAAAGGCTTGCACAAGTTATCCCCGCCATGGGAAGGACCGTTTATAGTCACAAAGGCGCTGCTCAATGGTTCCTACTACCTAGCCGACATCCGCGACGAAGATGAAAAGAAAATGCGCAAGAAGGCGGCAGGAAAAAAGGGGACCAAGCGCAAGAGAGGCATTGACGATCCGTTCGAGCAAACAAGACGGCCTTGGAATATTGAGCAGCTACGTCCTTTCTACACTTAGCAATTTATAATTGTAATAAGTTAAATATGATTATGAAATAAAAGTCTATGGTTCCTCATCTGTGTTGAGATGCATGCCATCTTTTGTCTTTTCTTGCAATCATATTTCCCCTATGTATCTAAGTTACCAATTTTCTAGCTCCGTGCAAAGGTTCAAACTGGTAGATACTTGCAGCTTTCGAGCCAACCCAAAGCAAAAACAAACTTTTTGCGCCGCCTAATTCCTTTACCTCTGATTACTTATATGTAGTTCGCCTAGTAGTATGTCTTTGACACCAACATGTTGGCTTTGGTCTCTGATTCTAAACAAATAGTCTAACCCTGGTTGTTTCGTCAACATACAAAAGGTCAAGCATATAAGTCAGGGTAAAATTAAGGCGGGCCATATAAATAAAGACAAAGTAAAACTTGTCAGCCAGTTTCCGCCTAGTGAAGCAGCAACAAAAGTATGTACAAATATTACAAGTTAATGTTGCATTGTTTCAGGGGCCGACAAAATAAGGCTGGTGGGAGGCAAGGACAAGAAAAGATATGGCTCGGGGGAGCATCTACATCAGACTTGGCGGCTGACAACTTCAGCCCCAGAACTATCACTCCCCTCCGCCTCAGCCGCGCCGGCAGCTCCAGCTCCCTCTCCGCCAGGCACAGGATGGCGCCGGTAGAAGATTGAAGTGTCCACCATGTCGGCGACTCGCGTGGCGTAGCCGGCAACGCTGTCCAGAACAGCGGCCGGCTCAACCTCGCTACCGTCTTCATACGTTGACGGCATGCCTTCGGTGACGACTTCTATCTCCGCCTCGGGGTAGTGCGCCATGAACAACCCAAGGGCAGTCTTGGCTCCACCCCGCGCCGCCGACTTCAGCGAGCTTTTGTGCAATTTGGTCGCCTGCTCCAAGATGGCGGGCACGTCGCTGAACTCGGTCGGCTCCTGGCTGCCAGACGAAGTGAAGAACTTGGCGGCAAACCGCTTGGACGCCGCCAAAGTCTCGGCGATCAGCTCGCCCAGACGCGCAAGGCGATCCAGGTGGGGGCTGACAACCTTGTCATCGCCTAAACCGGCGGGAACTGCATCAAAAATAAAGCCATAAGTTTGGCTCAGGCTAAAGCAACATGGCAGTATCAAAAAAGGAGCAAGAAATTACCAAGGACCGAGTTATGGAAAGCCGACAACTCAATCATATGAGTTGCCAGCGCGTCCTCTGCAGTTTGGGCGCGAGAAGTCTGCTTGGATATCTCTTCCGCAGCCATCTTCTCCGCCTCCGCCAACTTGTTGCGCAGGCTTTCCAGCTCACCAGTGAGCTGGCTGGATTCCTGCGCAAACTTGAGTTGCTGGGCCTCCATCTCCTTTTGATGAGCCGCTTTCAACTCCAAGTTGGCGGCCGCCAAGTCTGAAGCTTCATTCATAAGAGCTTGCATATCAGTGGACGCCTTCAGGATATCCTGGGCGTGGTCTAGCAGTTCTACAAATATGGATTCGCTAAGCTAAATGATTGACGGAAACATAGGTCAAAAGCATAGTTGGAGAAAGGGATCAACCCTACCTTCATCTTTTTCGCGGGCCGCCTCCAGTTCGGCGATCCGCCTGTCCTTGGCCTCGCACTCCTTCTTCAGGTCGCGGTGGCACCGGTTTATCTCGACTCGGGAGGAGACGAGCTCGACGTTGGCGGACACAAGGCCCTGCAAGAAAAAAAAAAGGCATATAACATATTGTCGAATAACCACTAAGCCGGCAGTCAAAGTTTCTTTTGACTTGCCATCTAAGTGCTCGGGGGAAAGACTATGTATATGCCGGAGGGGTAGAAACTTACAGATAGGTCGCCCTCCAAGTCGGCGAAGGCCTGCGAGGCAAAGGCGGCAAAAGCCAAAGTTGACTCCTTGGCCTCCTTAAAGGTAGACCAAGGGTCCCTGACTTTGCCGCCTCCCGCAGTCGGGGCTGCCCTCCGAGACCCGCCGGCAGTCGACTCCAGCAACCCTTCGTTGGCGGCGCGCGATTGTGCGGCATCATCGGCCGTAGCCTCAGCCAGCAGAAGGGGAGTTTTGGGCGCGCGGTCGGCGGAAGGGGCCCTTGGCGGAGCACCTGAGGCCGGAGCTGGGGGCTGACGTCGAGCGTCGCCCATGAAGCTGCTGGCGTGGAGCTGAGGGGTTGGCGGCACGGTGGCCGGCGAGCCGCCTTGCGGCCGCTTACCTTTGCCAAGGAGCCGTCAACCGGGAGGTTGCGACCCTTTCCCTGTTAACAAAAAGCAAGCATAGTCAATTGGCCAGTATTGAAGAGTTTTGTCGTCTGATAAAGGCAAAGTTGAGTACCTTCGGGGGATGTTAATCCCCGCGTTCTCGCCAATGTTGGCGAGAGTCGGCTCGGTAGCCGACGCGATCCGTTTCCTCCTCTCGGCATTCGCCGTAGAGGAAGCAGCGCCGGACGCTTTGCGCTTCTTCGTCTTCCCGGCTTCCGACTCGTAGAAGTCGGGAGCCAGGTCATCCTCCCTCAACTCGGAGAGCTAAAAAAGAAGACATGTTAAAGGAACTCAATCCTAGCCGGCAAAGCTGTCAAACAAGGGGCAAAGGAAGAAAATATCCACCTCGAGGGGAGGGTTGTCGTGAGTGTGCATGGGCACGCCCTCGGCCGCCTTCAACGACCCCGCCTTGACGAGGCTGCGGAGCCGGAATGCCAGGTCGGCGACCGGCAATATCTCTTCGCTCACGCGAAGAGAGGCTGTGTCAGTAGGCGAATACTGACACATCTTGTGCGGGCTGTACCGCAGGGGGAGGATTTGCCGGCCGAGCCAGCAAATGACGGTGTCGACCCCATCCAGCTGGGGGGGAGCCATCGTCCTCGTGAGGAACTCGATCCGCCTTTGAATAAGGCGGAGTTCCTCCGTCAACTTGGGCACCGCCTCGTCCCGGCATGGGCGAGGCATGGGTGGCGCGTTGACGAATGCCGGGATGCCGACTTGACGGCCCGGCGCTGCCATGTCTTGGCAGTAGAAGAATGTGGAGGTCCAGCCCTTGACGGACTCAAGGTATGGTATCTTAGGATACCATTGGCGGACCTGGCGCCAGTTGAAGGTGATACTGCCGCAGGTCGCCAGCCCGCCGTCCGGCACCGTCTGTCGCCGGCAACGGAAGCAGTATATGAAGAAGTCTAAACTAGGCCTAATACCTAGGTAGCCTTCGAACAGAGCTGTGAAGCCGGCTAGGACTAATATACTATTGGGTGCAATGTTGTGGGGCTGGAGCCCATAGTGATCCAAAACCTCGCTAAAAAAGGCGGAAGGCGGAAGCGCCATTCCCCTAACTAGATGGGAGGTGAGGATTACCCGCTCCCCGGCTCTCGGGGCCGGGATAACGTCTCCGAAGGCGGCCCTCCACCGGCAATCCTCCCGAGTGGGGAGGTAGCCGACAGCCTCCAAATCTTGGAGGGCATCTTCGTCGACGATGGAAGGTAGCCAGTAGCGGGACCCAAGGTCCGCCGCTTCCTCTTCCTCGTCGGCGGGGGAGCCCGCCGTCGTTATCGCCGCGGTGGTTGGTGGAGGAGCCGAAGAACCCGCCGCTGGCGCGCGCGCGGTGGAAGTCCGAGGGGCGACGGTGGCGACATTGCCCGTCGCCGCCGCCGCGGGACGGGTTACCGCGCCGCCCATCCCCATCGCGGGCGCGACCTCGGTCGCCGGACCGCTCGACGCCGTGGAGAGGGTCTGACCGGTGGACATCGCCGCGAGGAGAGGTCGTCGGAGAAGAGGAGTTCGCCGGAGCTCGCTCGGAGACAAGAAGCAGGGAAGCGGAAGAGGCAAGAGCGCACGGAGAGCAAAGGCTGGGTAGTGAAAATGGACCGTTTGGCTACCTATTTATAGGGCCAGGCGTTGCTCCCTGTGCAACGGCGTTTTTAGTCGGACACGTGTCCAGCATCCGTTGCAGCACACGATTGCACGATCTCCACGCCTCCTCTTTTCCCGCAATTTGTGATCATGGCGAGATTCCCGCCTAGACAGTTTTCAAACTGTCGTGAGCTGGCTAGGTGGAGACCGCCAAGAAGGATGCTCGGCAAGATTGCCGAGCAGCCGTCTTTTCCCATGATGGATAAAGGCGGCCGCATGTCAACCTCAAGACACGCATGCCTCGTTGATTTTCAGAATGGTTCAAGTCCAGCAGCCGCCAAACTTTAGCAGATGAAGAATCAAGAAGAAGCCGGCGCCTGGAGAACTTCAACCTTTCTGGGGGCTAATGTTGGGGATATATCAACTAGGGGTATAACCAACATGGATCAATCCGGCTAGTCCAGGGTGGCCCAAGGGTGGTAAGGCCGAGGCCTGCCGGGCGGCCCAGATAGCTGACGTACAAGGAAGTAGGCGGACGGTCCAAGGAAGGCGGAAGGCCGAAGCCCATCAAGCCACCGAGCCCAAGACGGAAGGTGGCAACTAAGCCGGCTAGGTCTAGGACTCTGTTTACTTGCCGGACAAGTACTTACCTTGTACCCTGGGGTCTGGCCGCCTATATAAGCCGGCCACCAGGGAGCCTTTAGGGCAGAGACAACTTCAATAGGCATCATACCCATTGTAACCTGTTCACGGCTATTGCCTCATAGTGAATTATAGCAGCACGTAGGATCTCGCCACCGCCGTGGGATCCGAAGCTAGGTAAACTCGCCGTGTTCAATCCCGTCCTCGACGACACCAACCTTCTTCCCCACAATCCATACATAGGCTAGAGGACCCCCGTCTCCTATCAATTATGCCGATACCACGACATGTGTCTCTCCCATAAATGAATGCTAGGGTCCATTCTATTCAGAGAATGAAAATAACAAAAAAACAAACAAACATATGCTTCAAGAAAAGCACATAAGATGTGACGGAATTAAAATATAGTTTCACTAGAAAGGAGATGATAGTTTGTTGATGAAGAAGGGGATGCCTTGGGCATCCCCAATCTTTGACATTTGAGTCTTCTTGAAATATATTGGGGGTGAACCACCGGGACATTCCCAAGCTTTGGCTTTACTATCTTCATGATCACATCATATCATCCTTCTCTCTTGATCCTTGAGAACTTTCTCCGCACCAAACTTAGAGTAAACTTCATTAGAGGGTTAGTGCACAAATATTCTGTAGAAACACAATTGCTACCAATGCTACTAGACATTAGATATATCCACTGATACTTCATGGAATAAAAATATTCAATCAAAATAGCAAATGAAGCTTTGCAAAATAAATGGCAGAATCTGTCAAAACCAGAACAGTCCGTAAAGATGATTTTTTTCGAGGAACTTAACTTGCTCAGATCAGAAAACTCAAAACTAATAAAAGTTGCATATATATATATATCTGAGGATTACGCACAAAAAGGGCAGGTCATTTGGAGTTTTTTGTGAAGGATTATGAATTTAACGGCGAACAGCAGAAAACTGTTTTTACGCAGGAATCCAAATTTAGCATCAACTGTCAACTAGAGGCTTAACTTGACACAACCATGCAATAAAGTAGAGATACAAAGGAATTGCTACAGAGGTAGGACAAGTCCTTGACTCAACAAAATAAAATAACAGTAATAAAAAGTGGGTTGTCTCCCATAAGCGCTTTTCTTTAACGCCTTTCAGCGAGGCACCATATGTATTAACTAAGCTAAATGGGTAACTAAGCAATACTTAAACATGCTAGCTACAATAAGGAAAACTCTAAATAAAAATCAGAAGTAAAAGCCATATGAAATCAAAATAGAGAACCAAACAAAGAAACAAAACAAAAGAAACTATTTTTGTTTTGTTTCAATTTATAAGTAAAAGTAAAGCAATAAAATGAAACAAAGAGCATAATAACACTAACAAATATAAAACCAAGACATACAAATGTAACTATAATACAAGTTAAAGATTTTCATAAAAGATCGAATTATTAGACCTATCTACGTACCTCAAATCAGAAAAGTCAAAATTAATGAAAGTAAGGTAATAAGAATTACTTTGCACTCAAGAAATTTCAGATCAATATCACGTACTGGTGATTTTAAACATTTTATACGGTGAAGCACAAAAATCTGTTTCTAGGCAGCAAAGTGGCAAACTTGCATCATAACAAACTAGAAGTTATTTATACATTATATTTTCATGGTATAGAGGAATATGTTCAATATATACATAATATATACAAGATTTTAACTGAAAAGAATTCATGGAAAGAATTGTTTTGGTTTCATAGGCATGAACACAAGTGTTCAAGGTCGGCCCCCATTTAACCATTACTCATCTTACCAATCACTTTCCTTTTAGAAAATGTTTTTACATAACAAGTACAACTAATTTTTTTGTAATTCGCATTCCCTATCCATACTAATATGGAGAACAACTTAAAACTGAAAGTAAAAACTACTTAAAGATAAAACAAACAAGTGCACACAACAAACAAGTGCACACAAGAATATTCACCCACACGCTATTGCTCCCCGGCAACGGCGCCAGAAAAGGTCTTAATATCCCACAAGTATAGGGGATCATGTGTAGCTTTTCGTTAAGTAAGTGTGTCAAACCCAACGAGACGCTAAAGGTAGGATGAATGTTCTCTTAAGTTCTATCAACCACTGATACAACTCTACGCAGACCAAACGTTCGCATTATCTAGGAAATAAAACTAAAGCAATAATACGGGTATGAGAGATAATTTTGCAAGAGAATAAATATAAGAAAGTAAATGTTAGTGTTGTAGAAAGAAGATATAATAGGTAACCATAAACTAACGGTACCATGAGTGTGGAAAAGTGGTGGTAGTTGTGGTGGTTTTGTCCAAGATTAATTAGTGAAGTTATTGATTTCATTGTCTTCGATGCAGTTTTCTAAGTGAGAGAGGCTAAATATGCATGCAATCCACTACTTGGGATTACATGTACTACATTATTGGATTGTTAGCAAACATCTGTAAATACTAACAATGCATTAAGGTTTCCCCAACCATAGCCTTAAGTTCGATGGTCCTGTTACTCCCATACTTGCAACTAACCGGTTCGAGTACTCAGGTTTCTGTCACTCCGGCAGAACTACCCCCTTCATTTGCACATACTAATAACCTTAGGGTGTTGATCCATGCACTCACAAATATAATGGACACCAAAGGACAGTACCATATCAACATACAACTCTAATGAATCTCATGCATTCAACAAAGCAATCAAAAGACAAATAACTATGCAAACATGTCATAGATCATAGGATAAATATTATAGCATCAAACACCATGTTTACATAGGACGGTACAGAGATTTGTGGGAGGATGAACCACTGAATACAAGGAGGAGTTGGTGATGGGGATGGCGGTGAAGACGACGGAGAGGCAGCGAGGAGCACAGGGCGGCGGCGCGGGGAGGTGCTTCCCCGCCGCCGGCATCATGGGGGAGCGCCGTCTCTTAGCCTCCTTCCTTCATGGCTTCTTGGGAGCCCTCCCCCATGGAGATGGGATCCATGGGGGAGGCAAAAACGTGTCTTTTGGTGGTTGAAATTCGTGGGTGGAGGGGTCCTCCACGACCTAGGGTTTCCCTCTTTATATAGACTCTCGGATTTCCGTAAACCTCTTTTGGGTCTCACGAAAACAGGCATATCTGGAGCATCTGGACTCATATTGGGCCAAATTTTAGGTCCAGGTCAATTAGGAGAAAATTTTCTACAACTTTGTATCACATTCGATTTCCATGTGACGTTTTCTTCAGGCTCTAACGTGACAATCTTCAAAAATAGTTTGCAGACAGATTTCTGGAAAGTCCCAATTCGACTTCAACAAGGTTTTCTTTTGTATTCTTCATAATTCCTACACATCAAAGTGTTAAACAAGAACATTGTGCACTTTTATAACTATTAGTAGGTTAGTCCAAATAAATAATAAACTTAATATAAAAACAAGTGCTAAACACATAAAATGTCATGAAACAATCAAAAAATATAGATATGTTTTGGACGTATCACGGCCGCACGCCGTGCAGGCAGATGCGTCAGCGGTCGCGCGCGCCATGGTCAGATAGAGAGATGGGAGGGCTGGCAGGGGAGGACATGAGGGGCGAGCGCCGGGGCAGCGCTCCATGGAGGGCTGGGAGGAGAGGAGGTGAGGGACGGAGGTGGGGAGCAGGGGCGGAGGTCGGGGAGCAGGGACGGAGGTCGGGGAGGACGCATCGGAGGTCGGGGAGGGCGTGGCAGAGCAGGGGCGGAGGTCGGGAGTAGGGCAATCGAGATGGTGGCTTGCAATCGAGCGATGTAGGTAGGGGAATCGAGATGGGTGGCTCTGGCTCAACCTGGTCGATGGAATTTCTTTAGTCGATGTGATCGATGGGGCAGGAATTTCTCGCATGGATGGGGAGAGATGGCTGCTCTTTAGTATTTGTACTCGATAGGATCGATGGGTCTGTAATCCAGGGGATCTGATGTAGTACTAATTTTCATTTGTGTACGTACTTTGCAGATGGAGGAAAATCAGAGTTTTCTGAAGACCGTTAAAAACATAGCCTTTGAAAATATTTGGAAATATAGTCGTGTGAAATATGACCGTTGTAAATATACATTTTTAATACACATGTTTCTCTGAAAAAATAGGACGTGTAAAATTTGAGAAGGTGTATAAGTCCAAGTTTCTATGTTCCACCAGAGATGCTCCTACAACTTCCAAGGTCGATTGTCATCTTCGCTGTGGTATTGGCAGTTCTGTAATGCGTATACGGGCCCGCTGCACCAATTCTATGGGCTCGGAAGGAGGTGCCGTCCCATTGCTTGGTTCGAATAGGCCCAAGGGTCGTTCAACAGCAGCAGACACACACAAAAAAACCAACACTTTTGCTGGTGTTGTTTCCTAAGATTAAAATCGCTGGATGTCCCTGGTCATATGCTCAGATTATCATGCATAACTGACGGTGTTAGAAACAGAGGAAGCATTCATTTTGGGAATGTAACTTTCGGGAGGAAAAGCCAGGGCAGATGGGCGAATCAGAGAGTTATCTGAATTTCAAATTGTGTACAAGTCTCTGTTCCTTTTCCTTACAACTGAGCGTACTTATGAGGTTGTGTTGTACTGACTCCGTCCATAAAAAGATGTCTCAACTTTGACCAAATTTTGACAAAGTTGAGACATCTTTTATACATAAAGGGAGTACTATTTACCGTCTCTATGTGAAACAGTAAAAGTAAATCATACACTTCTATACCTATCTTTCCCCATGTCGTCTGAATGTTTGATAAACAGTGTGCTATATGTCATCTAAATTTCCTGTCATCCTCCGAATTAGTCTAACGAACAGAAGCAATATGAAACCACTAATAGATCCACGGGGTTAATCAGTACCAAAAGATTGGTAGACAGAGATTTCGTTAAACCGACAAGTTAATCATACTAAATGGTATATCCGAACTTGGGTCTTGCCACTACGCCCCCTAAGGACTGGGCCACTGCCCTGTCCTCCTGTCTTTTATGTACAAATTTTAATTTTCTTAAGCTGCGTGTAGAAAATGTTTGAATCTTGACCCGTGGGAGTTTACAGAGGAGTTACATCGGGAGCGCTAGACAGCTTCCAAGTGCAGGACTGTCGGAGAAGGTGCATTGCATGAAATTAACATTACTATTTCTAACATGTGTCTGTCGGGTAAGAAAATTACCTTGTGCATTAACATCATCTTTAGGTTAAATCTTCTGTGAGGAAAAATGTGGAGTTCTATCTTCATCAAATTATACTCAATTGGATACAACAGCCACTCCTCTATGCTTATACTCGGGTCACACAAACAACACACTTTGATGTGCAGGAAGGCTGGAATCAACCGGACATTCATCTGAAACCAAATAATACTCCGCTCCGCGAACGAAGACATATAAATTTAGTAAAAGTTAGACTGGTGTGAAGTTTGACCAAATCTCTAACAAAAAATGGTCACCATCTACAATGCCAATTGATTTTATCAGATTTTTTAGAAAAGGAGGGTGCGATTCCCCTCCTTTTATTAGATACACTATCAAATATACTTTCACAGTATACAAATAACATATGATATTTTCCTATTAACTTGGTCAACTTTATATTGTTGACACAGGTTGGAGAAGAAGCATACATCAAGCTGAATGTAAACACGTTCAAACGTAGGGTACAGTACAAGATCTACTGGTATATGACTGCCAAAACCAAAACATTATAACATGAAAGGTAATAACCTTGTCATCAAAAATAATTTGAACGGTCAATCTTGTGCGACCCATTGGACAAAATTAATCTAAAAATATATGAATATTGATTCAAAATTGAGAAGTTACGGTTGAAGAAACTTTATAGTACATGAATGGACCTATCCGTAGACGAGCATGATTTTCGTTTACATTTTCTTCAAAATTGAAATATATTTGTGTAGATTAGAAATGACCGATTTATCCTGCGGGTTAGAAATTGGCAACCCGGACTTGGTAAGTGGTAACCAACTCGCACCAAATCTGAAATGCTGCACTTTAGAGCCGAAAAAAAGAAATATGGGAAACATGCAGTCGAAGTGTCAAACGCACCACAAACAGTGGAACACAAGAAGAAGTATCAATGGAAACGGGTACCCATTACCGGCAAAAGATGTGCACCCGATAGGTATTACGGGTGCGGGCATGGTACACAAAAACCCATACGCGTAAACCCATCTCGGTCCATGGTAATACTAACAAACTCCCAAAATCTATATTACAGCACGGTCTACTCGTAGTCCATGCCACCCCCTCGTATTTTTCGCTCGCAATTATCCTTTGAGTGCTCCCTCGTTTCCTCATTCATGCCACCCTCTCAGATTGTAGATCGATGACGATGATGGCAATGTGATTCCCATTCTCCCTCCCCTCTCCTCCTCACCAGCATGTCGAGTGCCAACCACCGGCCTCCCTCCACCCTCTGTACACCCTCCCCTGGGTTGGACGGTAGCTGTCTTGGTCATGTCTGTTGTTGATCGCAATGTAGTTTATCAGAGGCGAGCTCCGCGTGGGTGAATTCCTACTGGAGCAGGAGGGGAAGGAACATGACGAGCATGACCGTGGTGGCATGGAGCAGGAGCAGGAGTAAGCCGACGAGTACAACGTGAATGGCATGAAGGGGAGCGGTTCTCAAGAGGGGTTTATAGTATGTTGTTGTTTTGATGTTATCGTTTGTGAGTTTACCCGTGGGTTTTTTAACTATGTAGGTGTGGATATGGTATTTTTTTGAATCTGCACATGGGCACAAGTGCGGATGTAGTTAACATACGAGTACATGAGAGCGGGTTTGGCTAAGTTAGACCCACACCTACTAGTGAGTGCGGGTGATATCGGTACGAAGAAGCAGTCAAACCAGGCAGCTCTCGTGCCCCCGGATGAAAATAAGTTGAGCCCAATGACCAGAGGTATGCGTACAGGGTCACTAGTAGACAACCGACCATTGGAGCCGGTTTCCTCATCCAGCTCAAGTGCAGAGTCTCCAATGATTGCGCAACCCGCAACCGGTTTTCGGAAGCGCCTCTAATGCACAGCGTGCAACCGGTCAAAAAACACAACCACCCCTAATATTCACATCATCTGAGACTGTTTCGAAAACAAGCCGCCTCTAGACTTGGAGATGGACATAAATCATGTCCGTCTATGTTGCCAATTTATCATAGACAGTTATCAATATATACCATATGTATAATTAATACTATCATAAACAATCAGGAATAACGGTCGTCTGTATAATTAACTAGATCATGTAGGCGCACGTTGCTGCGCCCGGCCATTATGAATATAGATTTATAAGAAATTATAAAAAAATTCAAAGAATTTGTAAAAGATAATGAATTTAGAGTTGTAACTTAAGTAGCAGTATTACATACGCCATTACAATCCTTCTGAACCATTACCAGAATGTAGGGAGAAAAGTATTTTTAACCAAACCTGCCCAAAGGCGACAAATGCAACCAAATCTGATGACAATAGGTAAAACTCTCTATGGCTTACTTTTTCCTTGAAGAACAAGGAAGTTCGGAAAGTGTGAAATATATTAAAATCGTGTTGTTGCTCAACATAGCAGGAAGTAAATGATGGAAAACTTCCTCATAATCAACTGGAAAACTTCCTCATAATCAACTGACACTAATCAAAGATGGCTTGGTTTACCTCAAGATTCAGTCGCTGATTCAGTCACCGAAATGTTCAGATGAGCAAATCATTGTAAGGGAGTTATCATGTGTCATGTGTCATTTATGTTCCTGAGAAAATCAAAACAGTATTGTAGTAATTAAAACCTCTTCTGTTTCTTTTATTCTTTTACTACTGATTCTTGATAGCCAGCTTTGCTACATATATTGCTTTTTAACATCCTATTGCACTAAAAATCTGGAGATGGTGCCAAGTTTCATGTCAGGATATGCAAGAGAACACATAATGTATTACCTTTCCACCCAGTTCAACTGCTTTGTGAATTTGTATTTGTTTCCGGTTGTTTCATCTAACGGAACCTGCAAAAACAACACCAAGTGGATGTTTATTCCCAGTCGTTCCATTGAATGGAACCTATAAAAACGGAACCTGCATGAAGGAGGGAGCAGTACAGTGAACTAAAGATGCTAGGAGGAGCAGATGGCAGGTCGTGGCCTTCTGCCCGGAAGGCATAGGGGAGGCACTACTTCCGCGCATCAATTCGGGCGCCCTGGCGCGTTGGCTTGGCCATGCCGCCGTCGCCGAGTTGCCCGAGTCCTCTCATACCCTGCCGCATCACATATCTCACGATCCTCTTCCAGCTTCTCTCTCGCAAGTAGCAATCGATTCGGGTTGGGCAATTAAGTACGCCTTGAAGAGGGAAGGGGATGAATGTTGGTTTTGAGTGGTGCAGCTCCACCGCCACTAGTAACGGTAGATTAATTTGGCGTGCTTCGGTGGAGAATGAATCGTATTTCTCACGCCGTCGCCGCTTGCCCACCCAATAAGATGGACTCACTTGTTCGGTGGGATTATCTGTGGATATGGGGGTCCTCTAGTACATGGGCTTCGGTGGATATTAGGAACCCAATTAACCACAGTGGTTCAATTTGATGTCCAGAGCAGCGTCCCTCAGTGACATTTGGCCCATTTAGCCTGCACAAAAAAATCGAATGGCCAGAATTGTGAGCTGAGATGAATCCAACGGTCAAAAATGAGGTGGCCTGAGAGAGCTCAAATTTGACTCAGTTATAATATCCCTAATTACATCGGCCGGTGATTACTGGTCGTCTATACAATTATGCCCATTTACAAAATTCTTTTTATCGGAGACGGTGGGTAGTATTAACTGTCGATAATAATATCTCTTTCTATGGTGGTTATTGTTTTTGTCCGTCTCAACTAGCTTTTCTTTCATAGAGGGCAATTAATATGAACCGGCTACGCGGATAATTAAGTTCTTAGAGACGGTCACTTTGTCCAGCAATCTCTAATACTCCATGATTGGAGACATTTTCGGACGGATTGTCCGGATAACAGCCCGGGTGGTCCGAAAAATATTGGTCATCACATGCATACATATATATATAGTCATGATTTGAATTAACATGGAAATCACAGAATAGTAATTATTTGTATTGCACCACACAATTCACTTATTACACAGTTTCAAACTATAGTATATACATGCACGGTAGAGTTTAAACAATCACAGAAATATAGTGTTTAAAAATCACATGATACATACACTGCTGAAATTTTAGTGTACTTGGGCTAAGGGCTAACTAAAATCCGAAATTCTCATGGCACATTCTGGTTGGCTGGTTGTGCATGTACGTGACTAATGTTTAGTCCCATACTGCTAGTGGAGAGTGAGCTGCACCACTTTATATAGTGGGGTGTTCTAGTACTAGTATGAGCTAATGAGAAAGAGTGCCACACGCGCGCTCCTCCTCCTCGCTCGTCACGACACGCCACGACGCGCCGCGGGTTGCGGGAATCTCGCCGAGCCGAGATCATATTTTTGCAGTCCGGGAAAATTAATGAGTCATTGATTAGTAATTAACGGACGCGTTAATTATCTTGCCGTTTCCGATTCCTATGGGATCGTGGGGCGTTACCGACTCGATCGTGGCTTACAGCCCACGTTCTACCCGACTCGCACTATATATACAGCCCGGGGCAAACCCTAGCCTCCACCACGAGATACATGGTCTCACACCGTTCCAGAGCATTGCGCCGCCGTCTACCAAGTCTTCTCCATCCCGTCTTCCGGCGTGCACCGGTTGAAGGGACAGTAGGCCTCCGGAACCCCGCCTCTTGTGATCTTGTATAGGAGAGGGGCGATCAGGTTTTTGGGGAGCGCACTCGCGCGACTACTGGCTTCGAGTTCTTCCCCAACGACGACTTCTTCCCCGACATCGCCAGCCTCTTCATCGACGACATGGGCGACGACACGGGAAACTCCAGTGGTGCGACTGCCGCTGCACCGTATGTGTTCTTGATCTTCCTATATGATATTTTGCTAGAGCTCTTACTTATAGTATGTGCTCTAGATTGCATCTGTTTATCTACTATTTACGTAGATCACATGATTAGTATAATTTTTATTATTCTAGTCATGAATTGTTCACTATTATTAGGAATTAAATCATATGCTAAATCGTCTAATTATTCAACAATCCAAAAACCTGATTATAGGCAATTAGCAACGGCTGGCTTTATCGCGTCAACGAGGCCGTTTCCCTTTAAAGGGGTTATGTACAAGCGGTGGCGCATGAGAGCAGTGTTATGGTTTCAGAACATGAACTGCTATGCTGCCACCAAAGGCAAGCCTGATGGCGAGCTTGACCCTGCACAGCAGGAGTCTTTCGAGTGGCTCTACAACATGTTTAAGAGTGCCCTTTTAGTATTCTTGACGATTCCATTGTGGACTCGTATATGTCGTTTTCTAACGGCAAGGACATGTGGGATGCGCTCGAGGCCAAGTTTGGGGTCTCGGACGCTGGCAGCGAGTTGTATGTCATGGAAATTTTCTATGACTACAAGATGACTGATGAGCGCCCTGTTGTTCAACAGGCTCATGAGATACAGTCACTCGCTAAGGAACTTGAGCACTTTAAGTGTATCTTACCGGACAAGTTTGTCGCCGGTGGCATAATCGCCAAGCTTCCACCTTCGTGGAGCAACTTTGCTACCTCTCTGAAACACAAGAGACAAGAGTTTTCCGTTTCGGATCTCATTGGGTCGCTTGATGTGGAAGAGAAGGCGAGAGCGAAGGATACACGTGCTCGAGTTACCGAGGCTGGTTCTAGTGCCCATGTGGTACAAAAGAAGAATTACCAGCCGCCCCACAAGACCAAGTTTAACAAGAACAACTCTGGGGGTAAGGGCAAGCCTGATGGAAAGTTCAAGCCATCACAGCCTACCAACTTCAAGAAGAAGAACAATAAACCGAGGAAGGGTTCATGCCATGTTTGCGGTGATCCAAATCACTGGGCACCCCGTTGTCCCAACCGCCATGAGCTGCGCGAACCTGAGAACACTGGCAAGAGTGCCAATGTTGTCATTGGTGATACTGAGATGAAGGATCCAGGGTACGGAATATTTCCCACCATCCTTTCAGTTTGTCATTCACCTGAATGGTTGATTGACACTGGTGCCAATGTACATGTTTGTGCTGATGCCTCGATGTTCTCTTCTTACCAGATCACAGGGACTTTCCCCGTGCTGATGGGTAATGGGTCACATGCTTTTGTTCGTGGAGTCGGTACAGTCGATCTGAAGTTTACTTCAGGGAAGACCGTGCGCCTGAAGAACGTTCATCATGTGCCCGCCATCAATAAAAATCTCGTCAGCGGATCGCTGCTGTGTCGAGATGGTTTTAAGTTGGTTTTCGAGTCCAATAAAGTTGTAATATCTAAGTATGGACAATTTGTTGGAAAAGGCTATGAGTGCGGAGGCTTGTTCCGCCTATCTTTGTCGGATATTTGCACCAAAGTTATTAACCATATTTGCCATAAAGTTGAATCTAATATTTGGCATTCTCGACTTTGTCATATTAACTTTGGTAGCATGACGCGGCTAGCTAATTTGGATTTAATTCCGAAATTCACTAATGTCAAAGGTTCCAAGTGTCAAGTGTGCGTTCAAGCTAAACAACCCCGCAAGTCCCATAAGGCTGCGAAGGCAAGAGACTTGGCACCACTGGAACTTATACATTCAGATCTCTGTGAGATGAATGGCGTGTTGACAAAAGGCGGAAAGAAATATTTCATGACGCTTATTGATGACTCCACTAGATATTGTTATGTGTATCTCCTGAAAACAAAAGATGAAGCTTTAAACTTCTTCAAAAACTATAAAGCTGAAGCAGAGAACCAACTTGATCTAAAAATAAAACGGCTAAGGTCTGATCGTGGTGGAGAGTACTTTTCCAATGAGTTTGATTCCTTTTGTGTGGAACATGGTATAATCCATGAGAGGACGCCTCCCTATTCACCTCAGTCAAATGGGGTAGCCGAAAGAAAGAACCGAACTCTAACTGATTTGGTTAACGCCATGTTAGACACTTCGGGTCTCTCCAAGGCATGGTGGGGGGAGGCGCTATTGACAGCTTTTCATGTCCTAAACCGAGTTCCCGCAAAGAACAAATCCGTTTCTCCATTTGAGGAATGGGAAAGAAAAAAGTTGAGACTCTCTTACTTACGTACTTGGGGTTGTTTGGCGAAAGTCAATATTCCAATTCCCAAGAAGCGCAAGCTAGGACCAAAAACCGTGGACTGTGTTCTTCTGGGCTATGCTTTTCATAGCATTGGCTATAGATTTTTGATAATCAAATCTGAGGTACCCGACATGCATGTTGGTACGATTATGGAGTCAAATGATGCGACTTTCTTTGAGGACATCTTTCCCATGAAGGGTATGTCTAGCTCATCAAATCAGGATATACCTAATACATCTAGTCAGGAATTAGTTGAGATTCCTGACCCTACCATTTTGATAGAACACACTGATAATCCCATGGAGGATGACAATGAAGCTCCTATTAGGAGCAAGAGACAGAGGACTGCTAAGTCCTTTGGTGATGATTTCATTGTGTATCTTGTGGATGACACCCCCAATACCATTTCAGAAGCTTATGCATCTCTTGATGCTGACTACTGGAAGGAGGCTGTCCGTAGTGAGATGGATTCCATCTTAGCTAACGGAACCTGGGAAGTTACTGATCGTCCTTATGGGTGCAAACCTGTAGGATGTAAGTGGGTGTTCAAGAAAAAGCTTAAGCCTGATGGTACTATTGAGAAGTACAAGGCGCGGCTTGTGGCCAAGGGTTATACCCAGAAAGAAGGAGAAGACTTCTTTGATACTTACTCACCTGTGGCTAGACTGACCACGATTCGGGTGCTACTTTCATTGGCTGCCTCGCATCGTCTTCGTGTTCCTCAAATGGACGTTAAGACAGCTTTCCTAAATGGAGAGTTAGACGAGTAAATTTATATGGATCAGCCTGATGGTTTTGTAGTACCGGGTTAGGAAGCAAAGGTGTGCAAGCTATTGAAGTCTTAATATGGCCTTAAGCAAGCTCCGAAGCAGTGGCATGAGAAGTTTGAAAGAACTTTAACTGCTGCAGGTTTCGTTGTTAACGAATCTGATAAGTGTGTATACTATCGCCATGGTGGGGGCGAGGGAGTTATTCTATGTCTGTATGTCGATGACATACTGATATTTGGAACCAATCTTGATTTAATCAAGGAGGTTAAGGATTTCTTATCTCAGTGTTTTGAGATGAAGGATCTTGGAGTAGCTGATGTAATCTTAAACATCAAGCTGCTGAGAGATGGTGATGGTGGGATTACACTGCTTCAATCCCACTATGTGGAAAAGATCTTGAGTCGCTTCGGGTATGACGACTGCAAGCCTTCTCCGACACCATATGATCCCAGTGTGTTGATTCGAAAGAATCAGGGCATTGCTAGAGATCAACTGAGATATTCTCAGATCATTGGCTCGCTTATGTATTTGGCTTGTGCCACGAGGCCTGACATCTCTTTTGCTGTAAGCAAGTTGAGCCGGTTTGTTTCCAACCCGGGAGATGATCATTGGCATGCGCTTGAGAGAGTTATGCGCTATTTAAAAGGCACTGCGAGCTATGGAATTCATTATTCCGGTTATCCTAGAGTACTGGAAGGTTATAGTGATTCCAATTGGATATCTGATGCTGATGAGATTAAGGCCACGAGTGGTTATGTGTTTACACTCGGTGGTGGAGCTGTTTCCTGGAAGTCTTGCAAGCAGACCATCTTAACGAGGTCAACTATGGAAGCAGAACTCACAGCATTAGACACAGCCACTGTTGAAGCAGAGTGGCTTCGAGAGCTTTTGATGGACTTACCTGTGGTTGAAAAACCCATACCCGCTATCCTTATGAACTGTGATAATCAAACTGTGATAGTTAAGATTAAAAGTTCTAAGGATAATTTGAAGTCATCAAGGCATGTGAAAAGGAGATTGAAATCTGTCAGAAAATTGAAGAACTCCGGAGTTATTGCGTTGGACTATATCCAAACGTCTACAAACTTGGCAGATCCTTTCACAAAGGGTTTATCACGTAACGTGATAGATAATGCATCGAGAGAGATGGGTTTGAGACCCACCGTATGAGTTGTCCACAGTGGTAACCTACTCTATGTGATCGGAGATCCCGTGAATTAGAAGTGGGAGACAAGCTGTTGGTCGGCTGGGAGGAGAGTATCCTTACATTTTACTATCCCACTCCGCAAAGATGCAATACTCTCCTGATCTGCATGGCAGGTTGATATTTATCTTAATGTGTTCCAAGCGGTTTACTTTTATAAGCGGAGATGTTATCCTGCAGAGCATCTCTTGAGGAACACACCTATATGAGTCTGACTGTTAAACGTCGCAGTCTATGAGAGTCGGGTTCTCTTTAATAAACTCATGAAAGGCCTTGGAGTATGACGTATAAGCTCCACACCGCGGGGAAGCCTTGCGGTAGCCTAGTATCGGTCAAGGGCTTGTGTGAAACTAGGTCGCAGCAAACTTGTAGTTCAAGGCATAGTCCACTATTCAAGTTGTGGTCTAACGTAGCATAAGTTTCTAAGTGGAGTTCAACTTAACAGTCCCCACTAAGCACCGATATATAAAACAATGTTTTGGAACAAAGTGGTACAATGTGCCAATGAGACTTTGTGGGGGATTGCTGGAATTTTAGTGTACTTGGGCTAAGGCCCAACTAAAATCCAAAATTCTCATGGCACATTCTGGTTGGCTGGTTGTGCATGTACGTGACTAATGTTTAGTCCCATACTGCTAGTGGAGAGTGAGCTGCACCACTTTATATAGTGGGGTGTTCTAGTACTAGTATGAGCTAGTGAGAACAAGAGAAGATGAAGAGTGCCGCACGCGCGCTCCTCCTCCTCGCTCGCCTCGCCACGCCACGCCTCGCCTCGTCACGACACGTCACGACGCGCCGCGGGTTGCGGGAATCTCGCCGAGCCGAGCTTATATTTTTGCAGTCCGGGAAAATTAATGAGTCATTGATTAGTAATTAACGGACGCGTTAATTATCTTGCCGTTTCCGATTCCTATGGGATCGTGGGGTGTTACCGACTCGATCGTGGCTTACAGCCCACGTTCTACCCGACTCGCACTATATATACAGCCCGGGGCAAACCCTAGCCTCCACCACGAGATACATGGTCTTACACCGTTCCAGAGCATTTGCGCCGCCGTCTACCAAGTCTTCTCCATCCCGTCTTCCGGCGTGCACCGGTTGAAGGGACAGTAGGCCTCCGGAACCCCGCCTCTTGTGATCCTGTACGGGAGAGGGGCGATCAGGTTTTTGGGGAGCGCACTCGCGCGACTACCGGCTTCGAGTTCTTCCCCAACGATGACTTCTTCCCCGACATCGCCAGCCTCTTCATCGACGACATGGGCGACGACACGGGAAACTCCAGTGGTGCGACTGCCGCTGCACCGTATGTGTTCTTGATCTTCCTATATGATATTTTGCTAGAGCTCTTACTTATAGTATGTGCTCTAGATTGCATCTGTTTATCTACTATTTACGTAGATCACATGATTAGTATAATTTTTATTATTCTAGTCATGAATTGTTCACTATTATTAGGAATTAAATCATATGCTAAATCGCCTAATTATTCAACATACACTCCACAGTTTACCACACAGAGTTTATACATTCTACTCTTCACGGTAGAACTCACCACCCTTTGTAGGCACATGTTGACAAATAAATCCAGCAATCTCTGATCTGACATGGGCTAACTTATCGTGTGGGAGTTCCTTGATGTTGATTTCTCGTTCTAGATAAATAAATCGAGATCAAAATAGGTACAAAATTAAAAAGAATATTTCAACAAAGAAAAGGATGTTTGCATATCAGTGAATTATGTTTAGGCTGTACAGTTGTGTAGTCCATCATAAGGCTCAGTAAACATAGAAGCCACACAAGACACAACGCTGTACCCTGAGGCTGCTGGTGCCACTGAGACGTATATAGGGCATAGAGATAACCATATATAGTAATATACAAAACTATATTTAACCTCATATTGTTTATTTTAATTTATGAAAACTATGTTCGTTTGCCACCACGGTAGCATTTGCAGAATTCGGAGATCATTGACCCCACCTTTTGGTTAATTGCTCCTATGCTCCGGTCATTTGGTTCGATGTCTCTAGGCTGGAACGTCGAACCTTGCTCCTTCTGTTGTTGCGTCTCTGCAGGAGTAATTGGTGGCTTCCTGCGTTGAAGATTGGCTCGGTAAAGAATGTGGTGGAGGTCAGGGCTCTGGTCTTCCTCTTTGTCCTTTGCTCCATAGTCCATTTGGCTCTAGAGGGACGAAAGAGTGTTCCGCCACACCTTCAAGCCTGTGGAGCGTGTCCTTCATAAAACCATGGCGGTGGCGGAGAGGTGGAAGCCTGTACATTTTTTGTGAGATTGTTCAATTGTTAGTCTAGGCTTGCCCTATTTGTGTTTTGTTGTGGACATGTGTGTTGTACTCCGTTTTGTTGAATCAATGAAAAAAGACGTGCAGTCTCGCAAGGTCCTGAAAACAAAAAAGGAAATTCATGATGGTTGTACCTGTTCTGAATTCATGACCTCATAACATAGTGCATTACAAAATTACAAGAGAAAGGGCTAATATGACTCTCTTAAATTAATAAAAAAGCTATCTATTAGACGACCCCTACCATACTATATAAGCAGACCGAGAGTTTTTTTGTAGTGTGGTCTGAGAGAGGCAGTGACCAGTCGAGTGCGGTTTTCCCACAACTTCGTTCGGGTACCCTTCCTATCTGAGACGTTCATCTGGTGCAGATCCGACCGAGAGTTTTTTTGTAGTGTGGTCTGAGAGAGGCAGTGACCAGTCGAGTGCGGTTTTCCCACAACTTCGTTCGGGTACCCTTCCTATCTGAGACGTTCATCTGGTGCAGATCCGGTTGAAACGGGAGCCTCGTGCGCGTCTGGTTTGACTCGGTTAATACGATGAAAAACTGTCTAAACTGTACCTCCCCACAGTTATCTCTCCTTCCTCTGTTCGCACGTCTCCGGCCCCCCACATCCTGTCGGCTCGCACGTCGCAGGGGCGCGGTTGTTCAGCATCGGCTCAGGCTCCACGACGGCGGCGCTCCTCTTCTGGACGTACTCGACATCAGCTCAGGCTCCACGACGGCGACGAGCTCGGAGGAGCAGACAGAGGGGTTGATGCCGCCGACGCCGAACTAGGCGGTGTCGTCGGGGCGGAGGCGGGAGCGGGAGGAGTCAGGATGGGCCGTGCTGGTGGGGCTGGGACCTTTAGGAGCGGGCGCGGGAGGATTAGAAGTCGTCGGCAGCGGGCTGGAAGCGAATGGAGCAGGGGATGTTGCCGGCGGCGGGATCGAAGAGGTCAGAGGCGGAGGGGCGGGAGACGTTGCCGCCGAGGTGCCACCGGATTCGTTGCCGTTACGGCCCGCGAGGACCATGAGTACGTGACGATGAGCTTCTCGTTGACGCGGTAGTTGGCGTCGACGCCGTAGATGAAAAAGAAGGCGCCGACGCGGTCCAGCGTGAAGACGGTGTTGCCGTCAGAGAACTTCTTGCTGTAGTCCGTTGGCTGCACCACCAGCACCGAGTCCGTGTCCTTGGGGTACACGTCACGAACACTCTACGAACCAAAGCAAACCGCCATTAACACATCAAGAAGAACTGAAGATCAGCAGAGTTTCACTGATCATGGCTGAAATCTTCATGGCCCAAGTGTTGTATGATCAAGAGGTGTGCTCTGAAGTTTTCGGCAAGATGAATTGGAATGGGATGAAGGATGAGAAGTACTGGCGAAGTTCTGGTTGTTACAATGTTACTCTTTTTTCCTGATGTTGTGCTGAGCATGTTGAGGAGGAGTGACATGGATGATCTGGTTGTAATAACTGACATTTTGGTTTCATTTTGAAATGAAATCGAGGCGGAAGCCCTTTAATTCGAAAAAAATGGCTGAAATCTTGACAAAGATGTTTCACATCAGAATTACATAGTGTCGCTGAGCTTGAACCTGCAGTTCTTCATGGCCCAAGTGTTGAACGAATGGGCTCTGGCGCCGGCCATGGACGCCACGAGAGCAAAGCACGTGAACCCAAGGAAATAACCAGCACCCTTCGCCATGGCTGGCAACCTGAGATTCCCGAGCTCGAGCTAGATAGCTACACAACCGAGTGCTTCTTCTTCTAGTGGATGGATGAGATGGAAGTGAAGGGGTTACGGTGCAGAAAATAATAATTTTCTAGCGAGCGAAACCCTAACTAGTCAGGATCTATCTATCTAGTACATGCGATAACGGTGGCGGAACGGGTTACATTACCTCCATGTAGACCGATAGCGGGGATTACGCTCCCGCACAAGCGTTGACGATGAAGTCGTACGTAGCCGACCTTGAGGTCGCGGAGAACTTGCCGCGATGTCGGTGTCGATGACGCCGGGGTGTCGACGATGATCTGCGTCGACGGGCGTCGGGCGGAAGAAGGCAGAGCGCCAGCACCGGGGCTGGTGCGCCGGCAGCAGAGGGGGAGGCGCGGCGGCTGCAGGGGGCGAGACGACGTCGCCCAAGCTCCTCAATAGAGTAGCCTCCGAGCACTCGCAAACATACGGAGCCTAGCGACAACTCCCGGTCATTCAGATCCAGCTGAAATCGCAGGAGTAGATCTTATCTGGAATCCCGCAGAGCAACGGCGCTCTGCGGTATGGCTTAGGTGGAGAGAGACCCCCTTCCTCAGCTCGGCGCGGCTCCAACTTGGGAACCACGAGATCGAGAGAGAAATTGGGAATTAATTGAATTTCCTGTGAATTAAATCAATTAATATGCCTTGCTATATAAAGGGGGAAGGGGGTGTGCCAACCCCCTTGGCTCCCCCATGTGGGACTAAAGGTTGGGGGGGGTGGTGCGCACCCACCATGGGCCAGCCGAACCCCCTTGGGGCCCACCCCCCTTTGTGGGGTGCGGCTCCCCCTCTTGGGCCCTCTTAGGGCCCATGTAGGTGGGAGACCCCTTTTTCCTTTATTTAATTAATATTAAATTAATATAAAAATCCCATTAATTCATAATTAATATATTTATATATAATTTAATATCCCATGACTCCGAAACTATTTCGGAACCACCCGAACAACTTTCGGACATTCTCGGAACCCTTCAATAGCTCCCCGGAACTCCTTCCGGACCACCGGAACTCTTTCCGGATCATTTCTCTCTCTCCAATAAAAACCTATAAAATTCCAGAACCTATCTCCTAGCGTCGCTAAGACCTTAAGTTTGTTACGCTACGGTTCGGGAACACTCCAGACATGGTCGAGACACTCCGCTCACCAATGATCGTCAGGGATACCTGGAAATATACGACGACCCCTGTGCATTCCACGAATATCGTCGTTGAACCATAAGTATGATATTCATTCCCTTTGTCTCTGCGATACTACCTTGTCCGAGATATGATCGTAGACACACCGATGCCTTTGCTGTATCTCGTTACCGACGAAGGTTATTAACTCGTCTGCGATATTACATCTCCATGACCTAGTCATAAGCTGCAGCTATATAGATGCAATATCACCGAGTGGGCCCAGAGTATCTTTCCATTACAAGAATGAACAAATCCCGCTCTTGATCCTTACGTCTCGATGCTCTTTCGGAATACCCAAGATGGACACCGTTATTGTCATGCTATATAAGACACAACGTTTGATGCTCTCAAAGCACTCCTACGAAGCAACAATAAGTACGGTCTCACGGTCTAAGGAATAAGCTATCATACTCTTATCTATTGAAAATGACAAACATCGTAATACGATCTTATTGCAATACTTTGCGTATGTCCACCACCTTATTCAACTAACAAGATGACCCCATTGTCAACCGACGTCATTGTCCTTGATCGGGAATCTCGATCAACTGTTGTCCAATGGACTAGCTCATATAGAGGCTTGCTAGGGACCTGGTTGTCTATGTATCACACGTGTATTAACAATTCCGATTAATACAGTTATAGCATAATACACAAACCTATTATAAACTTATGAGATAATGCAATAAATACTACTTATTTATTTGCCTCTAGGGCATATCTCCTTCAGTCTCCCACTTGCACTAGAGTACAAATAAACTAGCTGCATTTTACTTTATCAGAATCCCTTATCAAATAAGAATCATTTGATAATGCTTGCTCGTGGAAAAGTGTTACTGCACAATCCATGATTGTACATGCTTTTGCGATTCACTGGCATCAACTTGTTTGATATCACCATGTTGTCTAACAACATATATGCAAATACCGTAACTAAGTGAGACTTCTGCTTCCCAGCGCTTACTCTGATTATACTAACCAGATAACTGCCCTGAAAAACACACTCAGCCATGCAGAGCCCCTTGTAACAATTACAAACTCGCGATATCTACATACTTTCACACCAATGTAGAAAACTTGACATTCAAATGTCAATCCCTTAACTAACGCACTTCTACTTCCAGTAAATTCCAAATTTACTTTCATAACTGTTCTTTACTCCAAGAACATCGGTTATATTTTATCGAGCAGATAATATGGTTTCTGTATGATGTCTAATATATACATAATAGACCCACATGTCATAAAACCATTACCTTCATGCATCATTACTCTTAATGACCAATTGGATTTCAAAGGACCATCCTTTTGATTCTATTCTGACTCCTCAGATATAATCCAACACAACTCGACTAACTATTTAAAATTCCCGTTCTATTTCAAAATAGACACTAACTTTTAAATAGTTTTACAACTTCATCCTATTCTATTGGTACAGTTTCACAATGTGTTAACTACACAAGATGAATTCGACTCCCACTCAAATTATGTCTCCACATATTTGATAACACGAGCTCCCACTCAAAAACATGTTATCCACATATTTGAGTTCCCAAGCTCCCACTCAAAAATATGTTCTTCACATATTTCTCCTGAGTGAACTAACTATGACTCCCACTTAAATCGACATCTTGGTTAAACCAAAATCATTGATCTACTATCAATTTGAATTTAATACAAACCACAGTATTATATTAATACAAATCCCTCAGACTTCAAGCATGTCTACATAAATGTAGTCAACAAATTTGATCCTGTCCAAGACACATTTCTCGACAAGACATGCTACCGCGTCTTTCTTATAGTCACATTTCTCATATAACATCTTATATGACGATTAAACAATCTTATTCCTCTAATAAGAATTGCAGCAACAATTACTCTCTTAATCCTTTCAAATGCAACTTTGGATTTCCAGGCTCAAAAAGCCTTTGTTCGTATTCCGATATTTTCTCAACTTTCTTTGTATTCATAAAGTGCACCTTGATCTGTCAACAAGATCTGAAATACTTAATACAGAGATGTGACCTGACAGCAATATTAAATATGACAGCACTTTATTTAGAAGTTTCTTTCATGAAAATATTATGATCTTTATGAAGAGGATTGCAAGCAGAAAACGATTTTCTAGTCTCCCTCACTCTTAATCACCAAATTTTCATTAGCAGACAAATACTCCTTGGAACACCTTCCAACATAGGTCTGACACTTTATTCCAAACTTCTAATTCCAATCCATAAACCGTAATTCGAAAATTCATATTTTCCTTGGGATTACATAGACAACAAACTGAGTTTTGTTTCTATTTGGTTTTGGAATAGACTCTCATCCTATGTGAGTAATCTACAAAGAACTACTCATGTATACTCCGAATTATCGTATAATCATATACACGTCGACACTACTGTCGATCTCACGAATTCTCGTTGAGAAAAATATCTATTTTCTAAAGTGGACATTGACTATAATGTTTCGAACATATTAGGAGATTCTAAGACAGATTCTGAAAGACCACACTTTATTTAAAATAGAGCATGATTATAATTCCCCACATATCACCATATATGATATTATAATATTGTGAAACGAATTTCCACAAGTCTTTTGTGTTGAAACCATAATTCAAAAATTATTGTCCTTTGATCGAATTTTGTGAATACAACATTCACTAATCTTTCTTCTGAAAAACCCCATTTGATCTATTATCAAATTAATTTCAGACTCCATAATTTATCGGGCAAATACTCCTATTTACCAAAATCATAGAGGAATTCGGATCAAGCAAAACACCATTGATTAATCATTAAAAATGACTCTCAATCAATTTCCTCTAGTATTGCAACTTCAATACTGCATTTCAAACTTAATCAATTTTGGCACTCGAAATACTTAAATGGACCAAAAATTATCCATTACTTCTTTCACTGCCTTTATGACTAAATTCGATGGTGTTTGTTCTTTGGACACATAATTTTATCATTCCCGCTATTATAAATGTATATCATACGCATAATGTAATTGAGATGTGATGCAAATTACTCATAACATGAAACAACTGCTTTGTTCCATAACATAAAACAACTGATGTGTTCTATATGAATAATTATGTCTTGTAACATTCAAGACACCAAACTAGATCACATTCTCACTATTACAAAAATGCCTTATCAAAAACTATTGATGATAACTAATATGATACCTTGAGGGCGTGAGCACCACTGGCCATGAACATGCCATCACTCGTGCACTGTCACGTCACCCTTCGCCACATACTTGTGATAATCAGGGACTGTTTCACAAACAGAACAATTATCAAACACTTTTCATCAAGTATGAGAAGAATACATTTATATCTTCGTATATCAAATATACCCATAGCGTCGAAGAACTCTTCTTCGATGAATCAACTTTTAGAGATTTGAACTTGTTCACGAACGTGAAGAAGCCCACCGTGTCTCTATAGCATATTCACGTACATGCTATTCACAGCTAGGAGGTAAAGCGCAATCTCTATTGCACTAGAGTTCGCTATCTAGAAATCATAGATATTCGTAAGCCTGAAGTAGATGTCACACAACTTCTTCAACTGAGTCTCCAGACAGGTATGCTCCCCATGTGAATGGTCCGGAACTTTCTAAACTGTCTAAACTGCTCAAGACTAAATTCATCTTTGAAGTGAACTCTGATCGTATCAATCACGGCATATGGCTCCATGTGTTGAATACAACTTTCAACTCAGGTGCTAGGCATACCCTCATGACGATCGTTACTTCCATGAACATGTCATGATGCTTACGGAACTCATCATCTTGCTCCTTGCTATCAGAATCATCTGGTCTAACTCCTAACTAATGTTCTAGCACATATGGATGTTTGTTGTGTTTGGAGAATGTTTCTGAAAACAATGCACCAGCTGATGAAGTTGGACCCGTCGGCTTCCAAGGTAGAATCCGAGCTCTTGAAGAAGTAACCGAAGCGTAGTTCCGTAGTCTCCAGATGTGATCGCAAAAAAGGTAAGATAAGTTTATAATATATAGGTGAGTTTTAGTTCTATAATCTCATTATCAAAAACACACCACACCAAGATTATTATCCCTAAAATAATAATGGCGATTACACGACCCTCATCCACCACACTACCCCCGATCATCACGGCCGGCAGCACGGCTTCAAAGGTGGACATAAAATGTCGATCATAACAACTCTATGACTCGTGCTCGATCTTTCGATCTTCCCGTGTTCCGAGGCCATACCTCTGAGTATGCTAGGCTCGCCAATCAAACCTCGAAGACCTGCGCGTGCAACATGGCTTACATCCACTGTATGCGAACGACGAGATGTGTGACACCCGATCATCACGGCCTGCCTCATAACGTAGAACTTTCTTGGTGGTGCGCAACGAGGGAGAACACAATTTTGGTATTTGTTAGGGATCATCCTATTTATGATGCTACCGTTGTATATCTAGCATATAAGCAATCAATAGGATGCACACACAACAGCACACAATAATGATGCAATGAAGTGCGATGTGACATGGTCGATGCGCCTGGACCTTCATGGCGCCATGTGCCTGGCCCCCGGCGCCCCGGCATGGCTCTGAGTCTACAGAGCCCTCCATTGCCTCCGACAGTACGAGTAATATCAAAACTTACCGTAACCATGTCACATAAAATAACGCCTCTGCAAAACAAAGTTAGACGCCTCTAGCTTTATCTAGTTTTGCAAGTTTTACGTGGCATATAGGCTTATTCGTAAGAGAATCGCTTCCCTACCTACGAACTTTGTACCACAACGTCGATCGTATAATTGCATGTTTAAACATCCCTTTCGGGCCCTCCATTGAAAATGCTTTGCCGACTAGAGAGAGAGAAACAGACACCCGCCAGCCACAGATGCAGTGCAAGCCGTATGTCAGTAGTGGAACCAGTCTCGCGTAAGCGTACGCGTAAAGTCGGTCCGGGCCGCTTCATCAACTCAATACCGAAGGCATCGCAAGTGCACGCTAGAGGGTAGCAAATATAAGAAAGACGCCCTCATTCAACATGAGTTCTAACCGTACCAGCAGTACTACGCATAGATCGGCTCTGATACCACTGAAGGGGTTACGGTGCAGAAAACAATAATTTTCTAGCGAGCGAAACCCTAACTAGCCAGGATCTATCTATCTAGTACATGCGATAACGGTGGCGGAACGGGTTACATTACCTCCATGTAGACCGATAGCGGGGATTACGCTCCCGCACAAGCGTTGACGATGAAGTCGTACGTAGCCGACCTCGAGGTCGCGGAGAACTTGCCGCGATGTCGGTGTCGATGACGCCGGGGTGTCGACGATGATCTGCGTCGACGGGCGTCGGGCGGAAGAAGGCAGAGCGCCAGCACCGGGGCTGGTGCGCCGGCAGCAGAGGGGGGAGGCGCGGCGGCTGCAGGGGGCGAGACGACGTCGCCCAAGCTCCTCAATAGAGTAGCCTCCGAGCACTCGCAAACATACGGAGCCTAGCGACAACTCCCGGTCATTCAGATCCAGCTAAAATCGCAGGAGTAGATCTTATCTGGAATCCCGCAGAGCAACGGCGCTCTGCGGTATGGCTTAGGTGGAGAGAGACCCCCTTCCTCAGCTCGGCGTGGCTCCAACTTGGGAACCACGAGATCGAGAGAGAAATTGGGAATTAATTGAATTTCCTGTGAATTAAATCAATTAATATGCCTTGCTATATAAAGGGGGAAGGGGGTGTGCCAACCCCCTTGGCTCCCCCATGTGGGACTAAAGGTTGGGGGGGGGGGGTGCGCACCCACCATGGGCCAGCCGAACCCCCTTGGGGCCCACCCCCCTTTGTGGGGTGCGGCTCCCCCTCTTGGGCCCTCTTAGGGCCCATGTAGGTGGGAGACCCATTTTTCCTTTATTTAATTAATATTAAATTAATATAAAAATCCCATTAATTCATAATTAATATATTTATATATAATTCAATATCCCATGACTCCGAAACTATTTCGGAACCACCCGAACAACTTTCGGACATTCTCGGAACCCTTCCATAGCTCCCCGGAACTCCTTCCGGACCACCGGAACTCTTTCCGGATCATTTCTCTCTCTCCAATAAAAACCTATAAAATTCCAGAACCTATCTCCTAACGTCGCTAAGACCTTAAGTTTGTTACGCTACGGTTCGGGAACACTCCAGACATGGTCGAGACACTCCGCTCACCAATGATCGTCAGGGATACCTGGAAATATATGACGACCCCTGTGCATTCCACGAATATCGTCGTTGAACCATAAGTATGATATTCATTCCCTTTGTCTCTGCGATACTACCTTGTCCGAGATATGATCGTAGACATACCGATGCCTTTGCTGTATCTCGTTACCGACGAAGGTTATTAACTCGTCTGCGATATTACATCTCCATGACCTAGTCATAAGCTGCGGCTATATAGATGCAATATCACCGAGTGGGCCCAGAGTATCTTTCCATTACAAGAATGAACAAATCCCGCTCTTGATCCTTACGTCTCGATGCTCTTTCGGAATACCCAAGATGGACACCGTTATTGTCATGCTATATAAGACACAACGTTTGATGCTCTCAAAGCACTCCTACGAAGCAACAATAAGTACGGTCTCACGGTCTAAGGAATAAGCTATCATACTCTTATCTATTGCAAATGACAAACATCGTAATACGATCTTATTGCAATACTTTGTGTATGTCCACCACCTTATTCAACTAACAAGATGACCCCATTGTCAACCGACGTCATTGTCCTTGATCGGGAATCTCGATCAACTGTTGCCCAATGGACTAGCTCATATAGAGGCTTGCTAGGGACCTGGTTGTCTATGTATCACACGTGTATTAACAATTCCGATTAATACAGTTATAGCATAATACACAAACCTATTATAAACTTATGAGATAATGCAATAAATACTACTTATTTATTTGCCTCTAGGGCATATCTCCTTCAGGAAGAGCTTGAGGATGCCGTCCTGGGCGCGCGACATCTTATTGCACCGCGCCTGCTCCTGCAACTGCCGGGGCTTCAATCCATTGACAAGTCCACCGCCGCCGGCCGCCTGCTCTTGTCGCGGGTCTGCTGAAGCTTCTTGAGCCGTTTCAGCTTCATGCGGTCGCGCCACATGCGACGCTCCAGCTAGCTCCTCGATGTCAGCCACACCATCGTCGCTGTCGTCCTCCCCGACCACCATCTGACGGCCCAATCTGTTCGGCGTAGAGCTCGTCTCCGCTGCGGCAGGTGCTCCAATCGGCTGCAGATGGGCCTCAACTGCTGCTGCGGCATGAGGATTCGGCGGACATGGAGTCGCTAGCGGTGGCGGCGGCAGCGCTGGCTTTGGAGAGGATGGGGTATTGGGGTGGTGAAGCGAAGTGGTGGCGGCGGGGTGGGCTGTGGTGAGAAAATGGCGGGGCGGCGGCCGGAGCCGAGATGCGGGAGAAAGGCGGCTGGGCGAAGGTGAGAGGATGTCGGCGACGGGCGGGCGCGAGAGGATAAGACGATAGCGATGGTGATTTGTGGACGCTAACACCGAATGGCGCAGGGGTGTGAGGTCGTTGACTAACACGGATCTTACAGCGCATGGATGGTGTGGATAGGCCGGGTACCCGAACAAATGTGTGGGATTGCATTTTCGGTGACCAGTCAGCTTATAGAGGTTGTTTCTTTTTTTCCATGTCTTGAACTGTGAAACGCGAGCTTCACCGTCTAACATATTGCAACAAAATCTGATGGCTTCACATCCGATTTTATTGTGGTATATAAATTACAGAGCCCAAACGACAACGGCACTGAATCTTGGGGCCCAAGTGCCCAACTAAATCAGTCCAGTTCAAGCCATGTCACATTGTTTTCTACACATGTTCTGAGACGGGGAACACATGCTTCTGTGACGATTCCCCTTCGCCGGCGAGCACGCGGCCGTCAGTTCTAGGTGCCTGAATCTGTACATACTCCATGCAGTGGTCGCCCACCCTCAGGCACATATACGCCGTCACGACCCACACTGCGGCAAGCACCCAGCTGAACTGCAAGTTCGCCATCGCCATGGCCCTCCTCGCCGCCTCCTTGGTAGAACACGCGACCGCGCTGTGCATGGCCACGCTCCCCTCCGCGCCGCCGCACCCCGTCGGCACGAGGGACGGAACCCATAGCGCGAAGCCCATCACTATGAACCATAGACCCTGAAACAGCACGGACGCCGATCGCACCACCGCTACGGGGAAGTTCCTCGGCAGTACGACGGTGGCGGAAGTGAGAACAAACGAGGCCGTGACCACGAGCTGCATGAGCCAGTGGTAGTGACCCTCCAGGCCGATGTGATCCGCGGAGTGCAGCCGGAGCAGGAACAGCTCCTGCCCGAATACGGACGCCGCGAGCGCGGCTACCACGTCGCCCAGCGCGCCGTGGTGTGAGGAAGCGTAGGCGGCGATGTCGGCCGCGAGGGCCACCGACGCGTAGACCCCGAGATGGAGGTACATGGTGGCGTGCTCGAGGGTGTCCGGCTGGAGGGAGAGCGCGAGGAGGGGGAGGTCGACGAGCTGGTCGATGATGGCGAGCCCGGAGAAGGCGAGCAGGAGGTAGAGCTCGAGGTGCTTCAGGCCGGGCAGCGGCGAAGGGAAGGGGAACCAGGTGGCAGAGCGGAAACCGGAGGCGCCCTTGAGCTTGTAGGCCTTGATGGTGTTCAGCGTGTGCCACATGCCGAGGATGGCGAAGGCCAGACCGGGGACGAAATGGCCTATGAACGTTCCCATGGCTTGCTTTGCTATGCCTGGTGCGTGTGGATCTTAATGGTTGTGTATTCCTGAGTTCTTACTCATATGCGGTCTCCCCAAGAGATAGTGCGAGGTAGGCTTAAATAGGCCGTCAATGACGGTGACACAGTGTTGCAGCTGTTAGGATTTGCTAATTACTCGTGTGAAGTTAGAGCAAGTCCAGCAGTTCCCCTAAAATGTCTCCCCTATATGTCTATATAGGGGACTACCACTAAAATAATCTCTCCTAAAATATGTTCAACTCCAGCAGTTCCCCTAAAACATCTCCCCTATTTAATTTTTCTTTACCTATTTTTTTAATATTTTAAAAATATGGGCGTGCCTAGAGCTCAGTCGACTTAGAACTCGTGAGTTCTAAGTCGGGTGACGTAAGCATGACATACGCAAGAGTTTTGACTAAAAAATATTCAAATTCAAAAATTATTTCAAAAAAATTCAGTTGCAACCCACTTGCTAAAAAAAAATCAGTTTCGACCAACTTGCAACTGGAAAAAATTCAGTTGCAAACCACTTGTAACTAGAAAAAACGTGAAAAAGAAAAGAAAAAAGAAAAACGCACGTATCTTGACGCATGATCAAATGGTGGTGGACGCGACTTAGAACTCGTGAGTTCTCAGGCGACTTAAAACTAGCAAAACCGTAAAAATATTGTATAACTAAAATGTAAAATCCAACGGCTACCTCTGTAACTGCTAACTTGTAGTGTCAAAAACTTGTCCATCACCAAAATCTTAAAAATAAACAAAAAACTTACGGATATCGGCATATTGCAGTGTCAAAAAGCTTACTAATATCGGGATAGGGGAGTCTTCCACCTCCCCTACTTGTAGGGGAGACGAGCGAGCAGAATCGGGGGCGCCTATAAATCGGGTGAGCGTTGAGGGAACTATTGGGCGGTTGTTTTTGAGCTTTTTCCCTAAAAACGTATAGGGGAGGGGGAGGGTTTAAGGGAACTACTGAACTTGCTCTTAGGGCGGGGCTGTTTGGCCGAACTGCCGAGTAGGCATGCTTCTTTGGACTCCGTTTAGAAGTAGACGCAAAAGTTTTTTTTTTTATGTGAAACAGCGGGAGAGTTTCCCAGTGCAATTTTTATAAATTTAGGATTTACGTAGACGCAAAAGTTAGACTGAAAATATCAGCCCACAATGTATAAGTGATGTTCTAGAGATTGGTATGCTCCTTTGGCTTCCTCATATGTAATTTCCACCACTATTCAACTATAGTACATGAATGAAAACAAATAAAACGTCACCTAATAACAAAAAATAACAATATTTTTGGTAATACTATAGTCTGTTAATAGACGGGCATCTCCTAAGGGCATCTTAGGCTAAAATAGACGGGTTAATAGACGGCTAAAATTCTGTCAATTCGCCTAAGGGCATCTCCAGTCCTGAAGTGGTTGGAATTTGTACTATAGTCTGTTAATAGACGGGTTTGACGATGTTGTGTTTGTTTTGGGTGATCTTAGACTAAAATATCCGGTATTCAGTTTTTTCAGCAAATGATTTCTCTATCAAAAGGGAAGCAAATGCGATGAAGTCAAAGAAAAACAACTGAAAAATTGGAGCATTTTGTCCTGTAACTAACGAAGTATTCCCTCCTCCGTTCTATATTAGTTGTTGTACTAAATCATCGACAACTAATATGAAACCAAGGGAGTACCTACTAACTGGGTTGTGCCTCTTCCGTCGCCCCTGTTCTGATTTGCTACCGAAAAGAAGAGCGACATCCTGCATGAAAGTGCCTGGTCCAAGTGGACAACACGGACGACTGTCTCAAACAATAGATCAGTGCTTTGACCACTTCACATAATACAAATTATATATATCCTGTCTTTGCACATATAGTTCTCTCTTGTGTTGCGGTTTATTTGGCAAAAGACGAGAGATGAACAGTTGTAATTGTCGCTAGTGCTTGGACCTAATTTTGCAGTGTGGATCGAGAGTGACCATGACTGTAATAGCAGTGCAGTCTGCGTCCGATCCCATTTCAGAGAAAATAATGCATACCAGTAACCGAAGTAATTAATGTTTCCTGAAGTGTCGTTGATAGACAAGATAATTTCTGCTTTCTGAACTTTTCTTTTTGTTGGAATTTGTATACTTCCGTGGGATACATCGAAACTTTGCGTAGGACCCTAGATGACTCATTCACTTTAACAAAGATTAGGTATGTGTGTCGTGAATTTGAGCACTCATTTCATATTGAAATAGGCACACACATAGGAGGGAACTCACGCGGAAAATATAATCCATAAAGCAAGATCATATGAAACCAATGAACTGTCATCGAAAGGAGTAGGGAACATCCACTTGTCTGAAAAATTGAACTGCCATCGAAAGAGTACAACTATGATGCGTTTCTGCAATTTGAAGCAATTAAAACTCCATGTGGAAGTAGAAGTGTAGAACTACATTAAAACTAACACTCCCATACCAAGATGACTACAAAAGGCAAAGGGTTCCGGAAGAAACAAGCTAATATTTGCCCCAGTCTTCCCATGAAAGCCTCCATTCTCCTCGATCAAAAAACATCTGTCGCAGAATAAAAACAGAGAAAACCCTATCTCAGCGACTTTGTGGGTACTATCCATGCCATGGGATCTGATAAAAAAAAGAGAAAATAATTCAATTTGAATAGTCAGCAAGGGATGAACTAGCATAACAATTGCTCATTTTAAATGCATGTAGGGCAATTCAGCGGAACAAAAGATACTATATGTCAACCAGCGGCAAATGAGCATTTGAAGAAAAAAAAACTGGCTTTTTTATAGTTAAAATTGTCGCCAGAGAGCAATGTACCATGCACAACGTCTACGTATATCCTACGGCTGATTTTTCGGATCGGAGGTAGTATATGTATGCAGATATGCTGACCAACTTATTTCCACTTGAGCAGATACCCTAGCATGTGTAACCAGAGATAAAGAGAACTACCCCGGAATATGATTTTATTTGTTCAGAAAAATAGTTAGAAACACATAGCAAAGGACATTTGAATCTACCAAAAGTAACAAAGTTATTATTTAAAATATATATCATCTTGTCGGTGCGAGAATCAGGTTCACGGGAGAAGCCAAGCTCCATATTCTCACCTGCTGACCCCCACATACCATCAATATAAACTTTGATTACTGGCTTACCGCAACCAGTAGTGAGTAATGCCTATTTTAAAGGAGGAAGTGGTAACAACCTGCAGTCACTGCAAAGGTATTCTTTGGCAGGCTATCTGGCAGAACCATTTTATCAGCACTAGAAACAAAGGAAAAGTTTTGAAATCCTGTCACATATGGGGGTTACAAATACAATACTTGTGTTGTCGGTTCAGCCTAGAGCAAACATTTTGGTGTGAAGTCCTTGAGGAAAAACTGAATCAAGCTGAGCAAGTCAAGCGAATGATGACTTCCATGAACTTAATATGAGGACGCACTGTAGTCTGTTCTAACTAAGTAACTAACAAAGCAGAAGCACCACGGGCTACTAGACTAGTAATCGAAATGCTTGACCTACAATCTGGATAACTTATTGGATAAACCTTGCAGATAAAGAGTAGTAACTGGCCGTAGAATACCTACAGCACCTGCGAAAAAAATCCTAGTTGCAGGGCTTACATCAACCATGCCTGATCGCCTATGCTCAATGTCTGATGCAGAAGACTATGACCTCATATCTCCACTGCAAGCAGCGTCAAGGCACAACTTACCGCTGTGTTTGCACACGGTCTGATTCATATCTCATCTGTCATAACACATCACCGCCATTCTGAATTCCAAACAAGCAGAGCCATTTATAGAATGCGGGAAAGCTACAAGATGCTGGATTGCTGGTAACCAAGCTATAGAGGGGCAAGGTAGCGTACCATCAAGACGCGTTTCGTCTTCAGGGGAAGGGCGGCAGCCGCAGCACGGCCTGCTCCGTTTCCACGGGATCCGACCGCGAGATCTGCAAATTAAAGGAGCCAAGCCCAAATTCTGAATATGATGGACATCCCATCCCAAATCAAGGAAAAGCTATGGTGCGTGCTCGAGGAGGGAGGGAGGGGGGAAGAACGAACCGGGTCGCGGAGCACGGGCTTGGTGTCGTCCAGCGCAGGCCGGAAGGGCGGCTTCCTCGTCTTCGCCCCGCCTACCGCCGGGCTACTGCCGCTACCGGCGGCGCTGCTAGAGGCGGAGGCGGCGGATCCACGCGAGAGGTCGCCGAAGATCGCAGACGGTGTCGCGTAGGCGGAGCCGAAGCCGCGCTCGCTCCTTGCCGACATGGCAGACCACTTGCGCCGCCGCCGCCGCCGAGTGATGCTAGCTCGCCGCCCCTCCGGTTCGGCCGTGAGACGCAAAGGTTGTTTGTTGGGGGTCTGAGCCGGACGCGAACAGTAACACGCGGTCCGACCGAGCCGGACCAGATATTTGCCTTCCCCAATCTCCAGACTCCAGCTCCTCCCTCTTCTGGTCCTCGTAACGCCACACAGGTGAATCGAGAGAGGTTGCTGCGGAGACGGTGTGTGGGAGAGAGGCGATAATGGCCGGCATCAGCTGCCACTTCCTCCTTTCGCCGGCGACGCCGCTGTCGCTCTACACTCGCCCCCGTCCCGCTGCCGTTAGAGGTGGCCTCCGCCGGCCTGGCGAAGGTAAAGTTCTTCTCTACCAGGACCCTACTTGCCTCCTTGGAGTGCTGCTCCATTTGGGGCAGCGAATTCGCATGCTTCAGCGCTGTTATCGTGCCATGTTCTTCCTAGCGTCATAAAAGGAGAACCGGTTCCCTTGGAGAAGTCTATGTCTGCTGAATTTGGTGCTGGGACTAACTTGTGTGCTTCGACAATGTTCCAGTGCGGCACCGAATCAGTTGTTGCTCTAAACCAGATAATTCGGAAGAATGCGCGACAAGCAAGTCGGCTACTGGTGGCAAGGTTGTACGACGTGTTGCCTTCTCTTTCCAACTGCACTTACGCTCGGGACTTCACCAAACTTGCATCTTTTTTCTTTGCGGGTTCGCCAAAGTTGCATTGTTATTCAGTTGCGTTAGTCTAGCATTACTAGTGTTCGAATTGCTTAGTTCCAACTTCTAGCTCTATAATTTGATGAGTAACAAAACAGGTGGACCAGGCAAAACACTGTGCTATGATATTATGCTGATAGTAGTAGTCAGTTAGAGTCTTAAAGTTAGTGGCTATCAGTCACATATTTCAGAATCAAAGGTTCTTTTTTACGGAAGAGGTGATACATGTAAGATATAGGACTCCAGATTATACGGATTATGAAGACGTGATACATATAAGATATAGGACTGCAGATTATACAATCAAACATCAAGGATCATTCGTAAACGGGAACCTAGGTGTAGACCCACAATGCACACTAGCTTTCTCTTGAGTTGTGACTTAACCATGAGGGGTAGTTGCTTAGTGCTATGTTGTTCTTCTTCCTTTGTTATAGCTCTTGCTTTTCTTTCTTATTTCTATGTGTAACTCCCTGTAATCCAAACCGGCATTTGTTCCGGATTCCTCTTAATATAATGAAACCGCGCTCACGGGTTTTCGTCAAAAAAAAAACATGAGGATGAATTTTGAGTGAAATGTCTATTTTCCTCAGAATAGCTGTATATTAACCCAATACTTGGAACAATGTCTAAAGAGCCAAACATGTGTATGGCAATTTCGTGCTCGTGGGATTTGCTACTCCTTACACTTACCGGTAACCTTATACAGGCACCGTTTTGCTTCGATGTCTGATGCGCCTTTTTTTCTCTTATAGGATGAAGAAACTAGTCCTTCTAGAAGAAAATGTCTTGCTTGCCTATGTGCTGTAACATTGATCAGTGCCTCGGGCCCAACACTCTACACACCAAATGGACTTGCCGCAGATATGCAAAAGGCAGTATGCCGGAATTGTGGTGGGGGTGGCGCTATAATATGTAAGAGTTAGATCCCTTTCTGTGTCATTATGTCTTGTTGTGGTTACATGCTTTCATCATCATAGGAATAAAACGCCACGTTGAACTGAAGTTCTGAAGTATAATTTCTTTTGTTGATTGGAATAGGGCATGTACAATGCTAGGTGCTTAGAAAAATAAACCGATTTTTGGTTAAGCACTGGTGCTTATTTACATAAGAGAAATGCTTAACTAGGACCTCTCCTATAGGAATAAGCACCGGTGCTTACAAAAATGATTGGTTTATTTTTGTAAGCACCTCACTAAGCACCTTTCATTGTATTCCAGTTGCAACATATATTTTATAACTGCTATATTCAGTGGTAACTGCAACCAAATATATGTCAGAGAAAATATACATTTCTTGTAGTCATCATTTTTATCACATCTTTAACAGCCTTGACTGTTTGCCCGAAATCATAGATACTTGCTGTATTGCTAGTCCCATTTTCTTGGCATGAAAACTTGGAAACTGTTCCCTTCGGTATTTTATTTTCAAATGGATTCAGGTGATATGTGTGGCGGCACTGGAAAATGGAAGGCCCTCAATCGCAAGAGAGCTAAAGATATTTATGAGTTCACAGAATGCCCAAACTGTTATGGTATGACTTGCATTCTTAATAATGTTCTGGTATGATTTATATCCGTCGACTCTGGTACAGATAGTTGTTTTCTCGTACCAAGCAAGGTGTAAACCAGTATTTTATGGATAACTCTTAGGACATTTTTTCATTCTACGGTTTTATTTGTAAATCGCACATTTATGCGATTTTTTTCATGAAGGACGGGGCAAGCTGGTCTGCCCAATTTGTCTTGGAACTGGTGTGCCGAACAACAAGGGGCTTCTTCGTCGACCGGACGCAAAGAAATTGCTTGAGAAGATGTACAACGGCAAGCTATTGCCGAACTCTTAGAATTTTTACTTCAGAACAGGAAGTAAAAAGGATAACCAGGTGGCCAGTATGTATCAGACTATAGGACTATGTAACTCCAGTTTTTTAGGAGACTCTGGTTTTGAGTAGTTCTGACTCTGCATCACCACTTCACCATTTCTTCAGAGAGAAGCATCGAGTAATGTCACGCAGAGATACCTCGCCGGTACACCGGTTATTGGCAATATACAGAAATAACCGTTTGAATACATGTAATTCTGAGATATGTCATTAGATAATGTTTTGTGCAATCATCAAACCTTCTTTGAGCAGTATTTGAAGTTAAAGTGTTATGTCAGACCCCGAATTCAAGCTACACAAACGAAACGTATCGGTTGGGCCACACAACCAAGAACTTACTGGGGTTACCAATCACAGGAAACAATCAGGCCATGCTCGGAATGGATCATCGGCCGACAGTTTTTGGCGACCCCAACGTCACATACGTTTCCAGATTGTGCACGCAAGAACCCAAAAAGTCTTCCAACTCGTATACTTCAACCATACACACATGGTATACGAGTCGGATTTTTAACAAGTTGAAACCACAGAATAAACCTAAGACACAAAGAAAGGAAATAATATCCAAAAGCTCTCACTGAGCAAAATATATCGAACGGCACCAATCAGAGGACACATGTCCCAACATTACATCATGCAGCGGAAACAAACCGGTCTGAGTACAGACAAGAAGCAAAGGGCTCAAGGCCGAAACGGAAAAGAAGGCCCATCCACGCAGTCCACCAGGAAGTAGCCTAGGGGAACTCTAACTACTCGTCGTAGCTCTCGTCGTCGAACTCCACGTAGTATCCACCCAACTGGTCGAACGAAGAATCCTCAACTGCAGAAAAACCACAGCCCGCGAACGGGTCAATACACTGAAGCGTATCGAACAAGCTTAAGCTAACAGGTTACAAAACTGTAAGATTCCCAAAATATGGGGGTAAGTGTACTTGGCGGCAGCAGCACTAGCAACCTAAAGAGACACGCTAAAACTTCCGTCTAATTGGATAGAGATAAGAGAGCGTTTAAGTAGCCACCTATAACTGACAGCAGTCATAACCCATTCTCGAATTAACCCCCTCAACCAAGTATGAGGAAGCAATCCGGGAATACTCACACGTTAACAATTTTAGTTACCATTTAGGGTGTAAGTAATGCTATATTACTAGTCACATTAATTAACAATGATTAGATGTAAGTTGTCTAGATCTTGTTAGCCAGCATCATCACCAAAGTCGTCCATAACCGTGTACACGGCTCATCGATAAGATTATACCCTGCAGGGGTGCACTACAGTACCCATACTCGCATGATCAACCCAGTCAAAACCTTAGGGCCTCTCAACACGACTCATTCCTTCACTACAGCAAGTCCAAGTGCCACCCATATGAGTTGTTACCCGCGTCAGGAGTCCGGCCGAATCTCAATTGCGGACTCATTAGTTTGTGTCTGCGCACCATGCGGCTCAAACCACAGTAGGAACTGTCCGCTACGTGAGCACCACCCCTATATGACCCCCCGTATCAAGTAACCTCTCATCGATCATCATCATCATGCACATGCATATGAGCGAATGGAAAACCCGAACTACTTGCGGCACATGGACGAGCTGCGGATCCGTTCAAAGTCGAGTGGGGCTCCATTGGGCCACCCACAAGTGGTTAGTGCGCTCAAAATTGGATCCGAGGACAAAATCTCAGTTCCTAGGTCAACACTGAGCAGAACAAAGCACCTCGCAAGGCCTTCCGCCTGGTGCCTTATCTTTTAATTATAGAACCCCAAAATAAGACAGCAGTTTATTATAGTAGAACAATATATCATACTAAGCATATGAGATAAAGACAAAGGAACGACTCGCTCAACCAATTCTAAGCATGCACTACGACTCGCAAAGGCCAACAGATAAACATGCAAGGGGTTATGGGTTGTGGGGATATAGTTGTATAGGCTGCAGGATAAACATGTGATGGGATCTGAAAGAGCATTTTCCCTCATGTGTGGTTTTGGTAATTGAATGACAATCTCTATGGACTAATGTTTGCATTGAGATATCATTATAGATCATGTCCATGGAATTGTGGAGTTCATGTGTTGAACTCTTGAAGCTCATGTGTTGAGTGAAGCTTATTGCAAGTATGTCTTGAAGATTCAAGACATCATCTTAGTGAAGAAAAGATGAGTTGTGCAAGACCAAGAGAAGCTTTCTCGAAAAGATCCTATGCTTAGTGCTTGCAATGGATACATGAAGATGAAGCTAAGCGAGACTCTCCCATTGTGAGCATGGGGGAGTATTTGGAGAAGTCTTCATCAAGCAAGTGATTGGACGCGCAATCAAGAAAGATGACCCACTTGAAGAGATCAAGATAGTCATCATCTAACTCAAGTGGAATGCTCAAGGCAAAGGTATGATCTTGATAGGGCTATAGGATAGATAGGCGTACTATCAAGAGGAATTCTCAAGTTAGTAACTTGATCGCATCGTTGTGGAGATCTCAAACCTTTGCATACTTGGCATATCGTATTTCTTGGTTCTTATTTGGCTTTTATGTTGGTGAGGAGTTAGAGCTTGGTTCATCTCCATGGCAAGCTCTTGTTCATCGAAATCGGTTTTACTTTGGACAACTTGTTGCGTTTTCGGTGGCGTTTTCGGGTACTCATCGTCGCTATCTTTCCAACAAAATTGGTCTCACCTCTTTTGGAGTTCATTTGCAAAAGTTATAGCAGTTTTCGTTTCGGTGTTCTCCTGATTCGGATTATTGGGGCCGGATATTCCGCCCTACCGGAATTTCCGGTTCCCCAGCTCATCCAAGAAAACGGCTAAGGAAAGAAGAAAAAGGGTTCTGACTCCAGTCGGAAATTGTGCTCGGAAATTTCCGTCTACCGGAATTTCCGAGTGCCCCCATAAAAGTCCTCCAGAATTGGCTAAGGAAAAGTTTGGTTTTGCTTCTGACTCCAGCCGGAATTTTTGAGCTCTCTTAGACCGGAATTTCCGGGTGACCGGAATTTCCGGGTCTCCCTAGACCGGAATTTCCGGATGACCAGAATTTCCGAGTCTAACTAATACCGGAATTTCCGAGTGTCGAAACAGCCAACGGCTATATTTCCTGGAGGGGTATAAATACCTCTCCCCTTCTTCTTCCCCAGCAAATCCAAGGCGGCACGATTTCCCCTCTCTCCTACTCCATTGTTGACCTTGGAAAGCTCACTTCCCTCTCAATCCCTCCATTGAATCTTCCATATTCTTTAGGGAAAGTTGAGAGGAGATCTAGATCTACAATCCTACCAATCCATCTCTCCTCTAAGTGAGGGGAACTTAGTGGATCTAGTTCTTGGAGTTCCTTTGTGGTTCTTCTTCTTTGTTCTTCCTCTCTTCTCCCCCCATAAGCATTAGTTGCTTTTGGTGGGATTTGGGAGTGAAGGATTTGACTCCTTTGTGGTTTCCTTTGTTCTTCCTCTCTTATTCCCCCATAAACATTTATTGTTGTGTTGGAATTTGAGAGTGAAGGACTTGAGAACTTCGTGTGCTCTTGCCATTGCATTTGCATCGGTTTGAGCCCTCCACGAGGATTCGTGGTGGTATTACTTGTGAGCTTGTTACTCTTGGGTCTTTGGACCCTTGACGCCTTTTGTGGCTGGCCTTTTGTGGCCAAGACCTTTTGTGGTCAAGACCTTTTGTGGTCACTTGAGAGCCCCCAATTAAGTTGTGGGTGTGTGCCTCAAGACTTGGGAGCCCCCAATTAAGTTGTGGGTGTGTGCCTCAAGAGTTGTACGGGATTCGATCTCCGCCCCAAAGGAGATCAATAGTGGAAGGTGAACTCGAACCTTTTGTGGTTGAGTTCATCAGGAGAAGAAGGTGAGCCTTTGTGGCGTTGCGGCTAACCTGTTGTGGTTGCGCACACCTCTCCAAACGAGACGTACACCTTTGGGTGGAACTCGGGAATACATCCTCGTCTCCGCGTGTCTCGGTTATTTCTATACCCGAGCTCTTTACTTATGCACTTTACATTGTGATAGCCTTCGTGCTTGAAGTTATATATCTTGCTATCATCTTGTTACTAGTATTGCTTAGCTTAAGTTGTTGGTGCACATAGGTGAGCCTAGTTTATATATCTAGGTTGTATGCTTGTTAAAGTAAACCTCTAGTTTTATTCCGCCTTTATCAAGCATACTGGAATTTCCAGGTCATTCGTGTACTGGATATTCCGACTACTCGGAATTTCCGGTCACTCTTGGACCGGATATTCCGGCTCCTCGAAAAAGTTTTAAATCGCCTATTCACCCCCCCCCCCCCCCCCCCCTCTAGGCGACGTCTATCCGTTCAGGATCGCAATTCAAGAATCGATAACTAGGATAGCATAGATCAAAAGGCAAGAATGAAAACCCGACAATCGTGTAACCGGTTAGCTGAAGCTTTCCTGGCAGCTCGTGGCCTGGCACGACAGCTGGAACCTCAGTATCGTAGGCACTCGCAGCAGGCATGTCGTCGTCTACCCAAAGAGAGCCAAACACAGACAATAGAAAACAATAATCAATACAGAGAAATGCGCAAACAAATGATGGTGCAATATGGTATGAGATGATTAGGTCATATTAAAACGGGGATGGAATCCCGGCAAAAGATTAGGGTGCAAGTTATTTGTGTAGCCCACAATTTAAATGTTACTTATTATAGTAGAAGTGGTGATCAAATTAATTTATAAGGAAAAAGGCATTAATTAATTAATTGCTCAACGCATTCCATATTTAGTATTTGATTGCAGATTATTTAACTTCAACTCAAATTAAATATTTATTAGCATGGCAAGAATTGGTATAAAAGGATATGAGCATATTAAATGGAACTAGGGCATTATATAATTATTACCCCACATATTCCATATTTAATTAATTAAATGCATTTGTTAATTTAAACTAAGCATTTAAGATAAATGATGCAAAATGACATAAGAATATTATAATAATGTTTATTACATTTTTCTGATATGAAAACATATAAAGTTTATTTAATTTGGAGTTATATATTAAAAGTTATTGCAAAAAGGAAGTGTAGGGTTGTTTCTGTAAAACCCGGGGACTTAACCGTGATAGAAAACTAACAGGGGAGGTCTACTGTGCAAAACCAGGAATGCAGGGGGCTCAGTGTAAAAGCATAGCGCTTCTAGGATTTTTCTCACCGGGGGGAACTCACCCCGGGCCATTGACGCGTAGGGCCGGCGCCCGCGTGGCACTGACTGCGCACGCTGCGCGCGCTGCGGGCTCCACGGTCGCTGACCAGTGGGCTCGCGCTGTCAGCGCGACCAAAACAGGAAAAAGGGGGCATTTTTCACCGCGGCGGGGATTCGAACTCCGGCGCGCGTGGGTGCTAGGACACGGTGGTGCTAGCCAGTGGGACTCGGTGGGTTTGTGTTAGGCTTAGCTTCTAATTGGTTTTTAACAGGAAAACAAGGGGGTGCGAACTCTGACGAAACTGACCGAGTTTCAGACCAGAGGCGCACGGCGGGGAGAAGCTCGTCGCCGGTGACCAATACGGGCGGCGCGGGACGCGTGTGGGAGTCGCGGGGGTGCAGGATGGTGTGGGGGTTTCGTTTTTGCGCTCGGACGCGAGGAACGTGGAACAGACCGTCTTGTTCGTCCTCGACGCCGACGGCACGGCGGACGGTAACCGGCGGCCTGGACGGCTCGGCCTCTCCAGCGACTAAACCGAACGGAGGAGAGGGGGGAAAAGGAGCAGAGCTCACCGCGGGCTCGTAGGGGGAGTGCTCGGTGCGGGGAGGAGCGGAGACGGCGCGTCGGTGCTCGGACCAGCGTTGGGGAAGAAGAGGAGGCGCGGCGTTGTCCGGGACGGAGTGGTTGCGGGGGCTTCCGTGCAGCTGCTGGGCGTCTTTTGGCGCGGCGGGGAGGTCCGGGTCGCTCGTGGTCAGCGGGGCTCCGAGCTCCTCTTGGTCTCTGTCATGGCGTCGGCGAGAACGAGGAAGGAGCGAGCGGCGGCGGGGGCGGAAGAAACTAGGGTTAGGGTTTGCTCAGGTCCATGCGATTTAAAGAGAGAGGGAGGCAGAGGTGGTAGTGGGGGCTCCGGTGTGGGGCGAGCTTGCCAGCGGCAGAGGCGCCATAGCCACCTGGAAAGGTGCTCGACCTCCTCCTCTGGGTCGTACGGAGGAGGGAGACAGAGCCGGTGGCTGAGTTGGGTCGGGCTGGGCTGATTCAGCCCAGCTCGGCCAGGGGTTTTTTTTTGTACTGATTTTTTTTTTTCTTGTACAAAACTTTCTGATTTTTGTATTTGTAAAACAATTAAGAGAAAAGACATAAAAATAACTTTTGAACAATTTTACAGGTTTCAAATTAGTCATATTAATATCTTATTTGATTATTTATAAATAATTGGAAACTTCAAATGAATTTATTTTGAAAGCATTTGGATTCAAAATAAGAATTTAAATTTGTAATTTGAATTTGATGCACAAAATTAAATAAATGCAAGCACATATGGAATGATGACATGATATCCATTATTATTGCACACAAATATGGAAAGTTACAGTTGGGCTGTTACAACACTCCCCCCCTCAAAGGAATCACGCCCCGAGATTCTTCATGGAGCAACAAAGAGGTTGGGGTACTCGGCACGGAGATGGTCTTCACGTTCCCATGTAGCTTCTTTGTCAGAATGATGAGACCATTGAACCTTGTAGAACTTGACAGTGTTGTTACGGGTGCGACGTTCAGCTTCGTTAAGAATGTGAATCGGTTGTTCCACATAAGAGAGATCTTCTCGAAGTTCAATTGATCCATGATCAACTGCGCGACCTGGATCTTGGAAGCACTTCTTGAGTTGTGACACGTGGAAGACATCGTGCACTTTGGAGAGGTTTGGAGGAAGTTCCAGACGGTAAGCCAATTCACCACGCCTTGAAAGAACATTGAAAGGCCCAACATAACGCGGAGCGAGCTTCCCTTTGATGCCAAAGCGTTGCGTGCCTCTCAGAGGAGTGACACGAAGGTAAGCTTGATCACCAGGTGCATAGACCATGTCCCTGTGCTTGCTATCATAATAGCTTTTCTGCCGAGACTGGGCAATCTTCAGATTGTCACGAATGATGCGAACCTTTTCTTCAGCCTCCTGGATAATATCCGGCCCAAAGAATGGACGTTCACCAGCTTGAGACCAATTGAGAGGAGTTCTACATTTGCGGCCATAGAGAGCTTAAAATGGAGCCATGCCTAGACTTGCTTGGAAGTTGTTGTTGTAGGAGAACTCAGCATACGGAAGGCAATCCTCCCATTTCATGCCAAAGGAGATAACACAAGCTCTGAGCATATCCTCCAGAATTTGGTTCACTCTTTCAACCTGTCCACTTGTCTGCGGATGGTAAGCTGTGCTGAACAGAAGTTTGGTACCCAAGGCTTTCTGAAAGCTATCCCAAAATCGAGAAGTGAAGATACTTCCACGATCTGAGCTTATTGCCAAAGGAACACCATGTAAAGGAACCAGTCTTGTCATATAGAGTTCTGCCAACTGACTAGCTGATACTGTCTCTTTGACTGGAAAGAAGTGAGCCACTTTGGAGAGACGATCAATGACAACAAAGATTGCATCGTTGCCTTTCTTGGACTTTGGAAACCCAGTAACGAAGTCCATCTCGATCTCGTCCCATTTCCACTCAGGAATTTGCAGTGGTTGAAGAAGTCCAGGTGGTCTCTGATGAACTGCCTTGACACGACAGCAAACATCACAATGAGACACATAGCGAGCAATTTCACGCTTCATCCTGGTCCACCAATAGATTGACTTGAGGTCCTGGTACATCTTTGTGCTGCCAGGGTGAATAGAAAGCGGAGTATCATGAGCCTCCTTGAGAATGAGTTCTCTTAAGCTGTCAAGTTTGGGCACTACAATGCGTTCTTCAAACAGCAAGGTACCCTTGTCATCGAGAGAGAAACTCTTGTACTTATCCTTGCCAATGTTGTCTTTAATATTCTTGACACCAGAATCACGCAACTGTGCGGCACGGATCTTATCCTCAAGTGTAGGAGTGGCAATCAAGTTTGCAAGATAACCAGAAGGAACGACTTGAAGATTGAGTTTCTTGAATTCTTCATGAAGAGGAGGTTGGATGTCCTCAACCATGAGGTTGTTGCAATAGGACTTGCGACTGAGAGCATCAGCCATTACATTAGCTTTTCCTGGAGTGTAAGAGATGGTAAGATCATAATCTGAGAGTTTCTCAAGCCACCTTGTTTGCCTGAGGTTCAAATCTGGTTGAGTGAAGAGATATTTGAGACTCTTGTGATCAGTGAAGATCTCACAGCTGTGCCCCAACAAATAAGGTCTCCAAGCCTTGAGGGCATACATGATTGCTGCAAGTTCAAGATCATGTGTAGGATAGTTGAGCTCATGAGGCTGCAACTGGCGAGATGCATAAGCCACAACTTTGCGTTCTTGCATGAGGAATGCGCCTAGTCCTTGAAGAGATGCATCGCAGAATATTTGGAAAGGTTTGGAAGTGTCTGGGCCAACTAGAACAGGAGTAGAAGTGAGTTTAGCTTTCAAGAGATTGAAACTCTCATCACACTTTGGAGTCTAAAGAAACTTTCTATCCTTCCTAGTAAGATCGGTGAGAGGCTTAGCGATTTTGGAGAAGTTCTCAACAAATCGACGGCAATAGCTAGCCATGCCAAGGAAACTCCTGACTTGTTTCACCGATGTAGGAGGCAACCATTCAACAATGGCCTTCACTTTTTCTGGATCCACAGAAATGCCTTCAGAAGAGATGACATGACCAAGGTGGGATACTTTAGGAAGCCAGAATTCACACTTGGAGAACTTGGCGTAGAGACGATGATCTCGGAGTTTCAACAAGATAAGACGTAGATGTTCTCCGTGTTCTTCCTCGGTTTTTGAATAGATAAGAATGTCATCGAGATAGACTACCACGAACTTATCGAGGTATTCCATGAAAACGAAGTTCATGAGACGTGAGAAAGTCGCCGGAGCATTTGTGAGACCGAAAGACATGACAGTGTATTCGTAGAGACCATAACGAGTGGTGAAAGCTGTCTTTGGAATGTCTTCTTTGCGGATCTTGATCTGGTGATAACCTGACCTCAAGTCCAACTTGGAGAAAACCTTAGCACCAGCCAGTTGATCGAACAGATCGTTGATGCGAGGGAGAGGATACTTGTTCTTGATGGTTTTCTTGTTCAGAGGACGGTAGTCAACAACCAGTCGCTCAGTCGCGTCCCTCTTTTTGACAAACAGAGTAGGACAACCCCAAGGAGAAGTACTAGGTTGAATATGACCTTTCCTTTCCAACTCCTCTAGCTGTCTCTTAAGCTCAGCCAGTTCTTTGGGGCCCATCCTGTAAGGACGTTTGGAGATAGGAGCAGTGTCTGGTTCTAGTTCAATAACGAACTCGACGGCTCTGTCAGGTGGCATACCTGGTAATTCTTCAGGAAAGACGTCAGGAAAGTCTCGGACCACCGGAATAGCTTCTATTGAAGGAAGAGGATAACATTGAGAGCGAAAAGCTGAGCTGAAGAGGTTTGGTTTGGAGAATAGACTATCTGTCCAGAAGGATGAGAAAGCGTTACAGTCTTTGTGGAACAGTCTATCTTAGCTTGATTGGCCTTCAACCAATCCATGCCCAGAATGACATCAATATCAGAATTGCCGAGAATTATTAGAGATGCCAAGAAGATATGGCCTCCAATTTGGATTTCGTTGTTGGGGCTTATCTTGGAAGAAGTCATTTGCATGCCGGGAGAAATGACACTAAGACCATTGGACATAGACTCGAAAGAGAGATCATGCATTTGTGCAAAAGCTTGTGATGCAAATGAATGCGATGCGCCTGTGTCAAATAAGACCTTAGCAGGAATATGATTAACAGGGCGTATACCAAGGACAACTTCTGGAGCTTCCTCCGCTTCATCAGCCCTGATGTGGTTCACCCGCGCAGCCCGTGCCGGAGGCCTGGTGTTGGGGACGAAAGGCCTAGTCGGGGCAGGTGCGCGGACCATCGCCTGAGTTGGAGCAGGGCGAGGTGGTGGAGGAAGTGTACGGGTCTCCGGGCAGTTGTTGGAGTAGTGGCCCGGTTTCCCGCACTGGTAGCAGGTCACGTTGGGGCGAGCGCCCGTTGGCCTTGGCGGTCCTCCGAAACCCCTCATAGCAAGAGCCGGGTTCGGTGGGCGAGGCGCGAGTCCTGGAGGTCCTGGCACGTAGGTAGCTCGTGCGAAGGCGTTGTTAGGCACCCAGAGCCGACGCTTCTGAGCAGGAGCGGCGGCGATTGACTATGAAGAAGAGTTGCTCTCACGAGAGTGCTTGCACGACTCCTCGAAGACCTTGCGCCCATGCTCCTCATTGAGCGTGATGTTGACGAGGTCCTCGAAGTTGTCAGCCTTGACGAGGTTCAGCTTGTACTTGAGCGCGGGGTTGAAACCCTTGCGGAACTTGGCCATCTTCTTGACCTCAGTGTTCACCTCATCTCCAGCGTAACGAGCAAGGCGATTGAACTCGCCATTGTACTCCATCACGTCCATCTTGCCCTGCGTCAGCGAGTTAAACTGCTCGCGCATCATGTCCATGAGACCTTCTGGGATGTGGTGGCGCAGGAAGGCTGCCTTGAAATCCCCCCAAGTGGTAACCACCCCGGAAGCTCTCATAGCCTGGAAGTTTTCCCACCATGAGGCAGACTTGCCCCTAAGCAGGTAGGACACGTAAGGCACCTTGTCGTGCTCAGCCACGTGGGCGATAGCAAGGGTCCTTTCCATCTCGCGAAGCCAATCATCAGCTTCCAGCGGCTCAGTGGGGGAAGCGAAGTTCCTTGGGCCCAGACCGAGGAAGTCCTTGACGGTCACACGTGCATTGCCTTCATTGCGATGCCCGTGGTTGTTCTGGTAGGCTTGGTTCTCGGCCATTTGAGCCAGAACTTGGGTCATCTGACCAAGCAACTCAGTGATTGGAGGCGGTTGTGGTGCGTCTTCCGCATTGCGGTTGTTCCTGGTGTTCGTCATCCTGGAGACATTGGATATTAGAACATCGACAAGATACACAAAGCCAGGGAAAACTTGGAAAGTCGAATACTTGCTCAGAAAAACAGTTGCAAACTGTAGGATAACAAGGATAAGCTTCTCATAACAAAGGTTCATAACCATACACTTAGTTAGCCATCAGTACAACCACCAAGGTTTCAGTAATACAAGGACAGCTACTAGTACAAAGTTAACCATCCGTACAACCAACACGGTTTCGGTACAAAGGATAGCTACTACAACAAAGGAAAAGATACAACTCGAAGACTAGCTCTCGCTTCCCTCAGAAGACGAAACTAGGTGGCTGCGATGGGTGTAGCGACGATCGCAGTACACGTGGTACTCTCGCACAATGCGTCGAAACTGAACGGGGTAGGCATCTGGCGTCTGTTTCCCGTACAGTAGTGGTCCAACGTGGTCTGGATCAGTAGTGATCAGAGGACCACACTCTGGAGTGTATCCACCCACAGCAGACAGACGACTCGGAAAAGCGAGCTGGAACCTCGGGAAAACGTCTGGTGTGACGTTCCTCCTGTCGTACTGTCCCAGGTGAGAGAGTGCCCGGTGCAGCTGCTGACGGACTGCTGCTAGCTCCAAGCGTAGAGTCCCAGCAACTGAGTCTGAAGACTGGCCAAACTGATCGGTCTTGTCCAGAACCTCGAGCTCGTACTGAGAGTCGTGTAGGGGTAGTATGGAACGTAGCAGAACGGATGGTTGTTGAAGCAGTAGTAGTCCCTGCGCAGAGCCAGAGCTGCATCGTAAGCTGCTAAGTGTACTGCCATGTCCACAGTGGAAGCCTCAGCAACGTGCTTGTGCACAGTATCACCATCATCTCCCCTGATCCAAACAGCAGCTCTGTAGAAGGTCTGTCCATAATCTCTTGGGATCTCGGACACCTGGTACTCCGGGAGGAAGCTGAAACCGACATAGTCAACCATGCTTCTGAGAAGCTTCGGGTAGCCGGTAGTCTGCTCACAGTGGGTCTTACGCACCACCTGGGCGTGCGCCATCTACATAGCAGTTTGAAGTAGAAGTTAGCCTCCGGAAACAGAAAGGATTTATTGCACAAAATGAATTGTACAATGACAAGGAGCTGAAATCCAGTAACAGGTAGAACAACAACTGATTGATTCAAGATTGAAACTGAACATAGCCGAAGAAGTTGATAACTAGCAAAACGACCAAAGCAACCTTCAACACCTGCAACTATGGTACTACGGAAACCCCGAACACGTGATGTCCTAAATTTTAAAATTAAGGTGAGAAGGGAATTATCGTAACACTTCCTTACCAGAAGAACAGGGAGGGTGGGTGGGGAAAGAAGTAAAAGAACAGAATTCCTACTCTCACGTTTAAGATTTCCTGATAACTACAAAAATATTTTTCTAGACTCAAACAACAACCAGTAGAAGGGAACCTGAGGGCGTTTAAGCTCTGATACCAACTGTCAGACCCTGAATTCAAGCTACACAAACGAAACGTATCGGTTGGGCCACACAACCAAGAACATACTGGGGTTACCAATCCTAGGAAACAATCAGGCCATGCTCGGAATGGATCATCGGCCGACAGTTCTTGGCGACCCCAACGTCACATACGTTTCCAGATTGTGCACGCAAGAACCCAAAAAGTCTTCCAACTCGTATACTTCAACCATACACACATGGTATACGAGTCGGATTTTTAACAAGTTGAAACCACAGAATAAACCTAAGACACAAAGAAAGGAAATAATATCCAAAAGCTCTCACTGAGCAAAATATATCGAATGACACCAATCAGAGGACACACGTCCCAACATTACATCATGCAGCGGAAACAAACCGGTCTGAGTACAGACAAGAAGCAAAGGGCTCAAGGCCAAAACGGAAAAGAAGGCTCATCCACGCAGTCCACCAGGAAGTAGCCCAGGGGAACTCTAACTACTCGTCGTACCTCTCGTCGTCGAACTCCACGTAGTATCCACCCAACTGGTCGACCGAAGAATCCTCAACTGCAGAAAAACCACAGCCCGCGAACGGGTCAATACACCGAAGCGTATCGAACAAGATTAAGCTAACAGGTTACAAAACTGTAAGATTCCCAAAATATGGGGGTAAGTGTACTTGGCGGCAGCAGCACTAGCAACCTAAAGAGACACGCTAAAAATTCCGTCTAATTGGATAGAGATAAGAGAGCGTTTAAGTAGCCACCTATAACTGACACCAGTCATAACCCATTCTCGAATTAACCCCCTCAACCAAGTATGAGGAAGCAATCCGGGAATACTCACACGTTAACAATTTTAGTTACCATTTAGGGTGTAAGTAATGCTATATTACTAGTCACATTAATTAACAATGATTAGATGCAAGTTGTCTAGATCTTGTTAGCCAGCATCATCACCAAAGTCGTCCATAACCGTGGACACGGCTCATCGATAAGATTATACCCTGCAGGGGTGCACTACAGTACCCATACTCGCATGATCAACCCAGTCAAAACCTTAGGGCCTCTCGACACGACTCATTCCTTCACTACAGCAAGTCCAAGTGCCACCCATATGAATTGTTACCCGCGTCAGGAGTCCGGCCGAATCTCAATTGCGGACTCATTAGTTTGTGTCTGCGCACCATGCGGCTCAAACCACAGTAGGAACTGTCCGCTACGTGAGCACCACCCCTATATGACCCCCCGTATCAAGTAACCTCTCATCGATCATCATCATCATGCACATGCATATGAGCGAATGGAAAACCCGAACTACTTGCGGCACATGGACGAGCTGCGGATCCGTTCAAAGTCGAGGGGGGCTCCATTGGGCCACCCACAAGTGGTTAGTGAGCTCAAAATTGGATCCGAGGACAAAATCTCAGTTCCTAGGTCGACACTGAGCAGAACAAAGCACCTCGCAAGGCCTTCCGCCTGGAGCCTTATCTTTTAATTATAGAACCCCAAAATAAGACAGCAGTTTATTATAGTAGAACAATATATCATACTAAGCATATGAGATAAAGACAAAGGAACGACTCGCTCAACCAATTATAAGCATGCACTACGACTCGCAAAGGCCAACAGATAAACATGCAAGGGGTTATGGGTTGTGGGGATATAGCTGTATAGGCTGCAGGATAAACATGTGATCGGATCGCAATTCAAGAATCGATAACTAGGATAGCATAGATCAAAAGGCAAGAATGAAAACCCGACAATCGTGTAACCGGTTAGCAGAAGCTTGCCTGGCAGCTCGTGGCCTGGCACGACAGCTGGAACCTCAGTATCGTAGGCACTCGCAGCAGGCACGTTGTCGTCTACCCAAAGAGAGCCAAACACAGACAATAGGAAACAATAATCAATACAGAGAAATGCGCAAACAAATGATGGTGCAATATGGTATGAGATGATTAGGTCATATTAAAGCGGGGATGGAATCCCGACAAAAGATTAGGGTGCAAGTTATTTGTGTAGCCCACAATTTAAATGTTACTTATTATAGTAGAAGTGGTGATCAAATTAATTTATAAGGAAAAAGGCATTAATTAATTAATTGCTCAACGCATTCCATATTTAGTATTTGATTGAAGATTATTTAACTTCAACTCAAATTAAATATTTATTAGCATGGCAAGAATTGGTATAAAAGGATATGAGCATATTAAATGGAACTAGGGCATTATATAATTATTACCCCACATATTCCATATTTAATTAATTAAATGCATTTGTTAATTTAAACTTAGCATTTAAGATAAATGATGCAAAATGACATAAGAATATTATAATAATGTTTATTACATTTTTCTGATATGAAAACATATAAAGTTTATTTAATTTGGAGTTATATATTAAAAGTTATTGCAAAAAGGAAGTGTAGGGTTGTTTCTGTAAAACCCGAGGACTTAACCGTGATAGAAAACTAACAGGGGAGGTCTACTGTGCAAAACCAGGAATGCAGGGGGCTCAGTGTAAAAGCATAGCGCTTCTAGGATTTTTCTCACCGGGGGGAACTCACCCCGGGCCATTGACGCGCAGGGCCGGCGCCCGCGTGGCACTGACTGCGCGCGCTGCGTGCTCCACGGTCGCTGACTAGTGGGCCCGCGCTGTCAGCGCGACCAAAACAGGAAAAAGGGGGCATTTTTTACCGCGGCGGGGATTCGTACTCCGGCGCGCGTGGGTGCTAGGACACGGTGGTGCTAGCCAGTGGGACTCGGTGGTGTTTGTGTTAGGCTTAGCTTCTAATTGGTTTTTAACAGGAAAACAAGGGGGTGCGAACTCTGGCGAAACTGACCGAGTTTCAGACCAGAGGCGCACGGCGGGGAGAAGCTCGTCGCCGGTGACCAATACGGGCGGCGCGGGACGCGTGTGGGAGTCGCGGGGGTGCAGGATGGTGTGGGGGTTTCGTTTTTGCGCTCGGACGCGAGGAACGGGGAACAGATCGTCTTGTTCGTCCTCGACGCCGACGGCACGGCGGACGGTAACCGGCGGCGTGGACGGCTCGGCCTCTCCAGCGACTAAACCGAACGGAGGAGAGGGGGGAAAAGGAGCAGAGCTCACCGCGGGCTCGTAGGGGGAGTGCTCTGTGCGGGGAGGAGCGGAGACGGCGCGTCGGTGCTCGGACCAGCGTTGGGGAAGAAGAGGAGGCGCGGCGTTGTCCGGGACGGAGTGGTTGCGGGGGCTTCCGTGCAGCTGTTGGGCGTCTTTTGGCGCGGCGGGGAGGTCCGGGTCGCTCGTGGTCAGCGGGGCTCCGAGCTCCTCTTGGTCTCTGTCATGGCGTCGGCGAGAACGAGGAAGGAGCGAGCGGCGGAGGGGACGGAAGAAACTAGGGTTAGGGTTTGCTCCGGTCCACGCGATTTAAAGAGAGAGGGAGGCGGAGGTGGCAGTGGGGGCTCCGGTGTGGGGCGAGCTTGCTAGCGGCAGAGGCGCCATAGCCACCTGGAAAGGTGCTCGACCTCCTCCTCTGGGTCGTACGGAGGAGGGAGACAGAGCCGGTGGCTGAGTTGGGTCGGGCTGGGCTGATTCAGCCCAGCTCGGCCAGGGTTTTTTTTTGTACTGATTTCTTTTTTTTTCTTTTACAAAACTTTCTGATTTTTGTATTTGTAAAACAATTAAGAGAAGAGACATAAAAAATAACTTTTGAACAATTTTTACAGGTTTCAAATTAATCATATTAATATCTTATTTGATTATTTATAAATAATTGGAAACTTCAAATGAATTTATTTTAAAAGCATTTGGATTCAAAATAAGAATTTAAATTTGTTATTTGAATTTGATGCACAAAATTAAATAAATGCAAGCACCTATGGAATGATGACATGATATCCATTATTATTGCACACAAATATGGAAAGTTACAGTTGGGCTGTTACATGTTATTGCTTCATTTAGTTGACCGTAAAATGGTTGACTCCGCACAAAAAATGTTGGTTATCCGCATCAAAAATTTCCTCGTATCTACGTGGCCCAGCTCAGCTTGGTTTTAGAAAACATGACTTGTGTTATGTTGTGTAGCCCGTTTGGTTGCCCATAATTTTCTAGCCTGGAAAGTTCAGCTAGGACAAAAAACTGCAATATGCTCGTGTTTGGAAATCCAAATTGGTGTTTAATCGACAAACCACTATTTTGGTTACTCAGTTTGGGATTGTTCTGCTTACCTTACATGTTCAATTGTGAGCTTACTGGCCCACTAAGGTTTAAGGATAATACAGGGTTTAAGGATCATAAAAATTTACGAGAAGGTGATAATGAAGTCTTGTATGCCATTACATTCGATGTCAACGGCCTGCCCATATTATTTTAACTTTTTTGCTTAATTTCCAGCCACATTTTGCCCACTTATTTCTCAACTTTTAGAAAATTGATGGAGGCTCTTAGTATGTTTCAGGCCTAAACTTGCTGTCATTTGGCTACCAATTAATACCACTGGTTTGTATTGTGGCAAGTGATTTAATTTAGATCACTATGTAGTTGGCTTAGGCTAAGAGAATATTGCTACTCTAGTTGTGAGACTACAGTGCACCTTTTTAATATGCTCTGTTTTGTTACATTTTCTTCAATTTTCATATGCGTATATGCACGTTTTGTGCTCGCTGCAACATTTTTTTCCTTCTAATACAGCTAGTTAGGGAAATCTTCTTGCACTTGGATTAAAGATTACTTTAAATTTGTGTTAGTTAAGATAATCCATTTATTTTGTCCATTTTCCATCCAAATGTCCCCTTTGTCTATTTATGCTAATAATTCTTGTGATTGCTCAAGGTAAGGCAATGAGATGGTGCACAAGGAGCTGCACCAGACCATTCACGTTCCTTTGCAAGAGACGGCGCACAAGGACTAGACCATCCACGTTCCTTTACAACACGCTTCAGGTTCTCCTATAGGTACCTATGACTTAAACCTTGTCTGAGTTATATAGTAAACCAAAGCTGTGAAATCAATTTGGAAAACTGGAATCTACAAATGCTTCCTTAATTCTGAGTGTGTAAACTTTTTGCTGCAGGTAACAAGTTCTTTAGAAAAGAAGTACCACAAAGCAGCAGTTCACTATAGCAGATGATAGATCAGGAAGCTACTTAGATAAGAAAGGCGTCTGAGTGAAGATGCATACAAAGCTTATGCAAGAACAATCTCTATTCTTAGTTTTCTTTTCTGATAGGAAACACGGGTTGTACTTTACTTTTGAGTGTGAGCTTCTTTGTCGTGTTAATATGTTTGTATTACCACATCCATCATTTGTGATTTGGCATTGGTGAGACACTATAATGTGCATTCGATTTAATTAAATATATACAAAGGTCTCCAAGAAAATTTAATTTCTTTTATGAAAAAAAAAAGAAAATACAAAGTCTCAAATTTCTAATCATATATTTGTATAGTTGTCGGAATATAGCCTCCAAAGAAGATAAGAGAGAGTATCGAACACTGGGCCTTAGAGCATTGCCTCTGTCCTCACGAGTCTCGACGAAGGAGAAAGAAACATTGCAGAGATTGACACTTTGTTTACCCAGGTTCAGGCCACCGTGGAGGTGAACGCCCTACTCCAGCTTTGTTGTATTGGTTGGATGAACTCAAGGACCTACAATAACGCCTAGGGTTACTAAGGTTTCAGGGTACAATCTTCGAACACTTAGGCGGGCCGGCGGCAACCCCCATTCGTAGGCGGTTGAGGGTCTTGGTCTTCAAACACCATGGCGGGATGCTCCTGCAAGCTTCCAAGAGGTGCTCTATTATCTGCGTTCGATGTCAACGGTTTGCCCATATTATTTTGCCTGTTTTTTGCTTAATTTTCAACCACATTTTGCCCACTTTATTTCTCAACTTTTAGTAATTTTATTAAGCTCTTAAAACAGCCCAAAAATAGTGAGAAAATTAAAGGAGGCTATTAGTATTACTAAGAAGTACCTCACTTTTTTCAAATTTTGGAGTTTTTTTAGACTATATTTAAGGGTAGGGGAAATTTTGGCATTTTGGACAAATTCCTGCTTATTTAAAATGGGGAAATTTCTTAGTGCATCTAAACATGATACTCATGAGTACAAATTAAGTACATTGAAAAATAACATAAATGTTCAAACTAAATGGTACTATTTTACGAATCTCCACATATTGTTGGTTTGCAAATTGGAGAATTTTGAACTGCATTTACAAATAGAGAAAAGTTTTGCCAGCTTTATCTTGCCATAGTAAGGCCCAGTTCTTTTGAGCTGCAGCTTGTGCATAAACCCTTCTGAGCAGAGCTGTCCAAATAAGCCGTTGTGAATTTGAGCTAAGCAGAAATTGCAATCCAGTTCCTTTGGGCTTCCCCTGTCCTAGCTTGTTGTCCGAGTTGTATGATAAAAAATCTGGAACGCCCTTGTGATAAAATTGATGTTCTAACTGAACACATATTGAGTTCGTTTGTGTTGTTTTCTCATGTGTGATCACAAAGTAACATTTCGATCGTCGCATCCATCCGCCATAAATATGAAAATAAGAAAGGATTCATTGTTAGTTGATTACAACTTAAATAAAACAAAGGATATCTTTTCTAAAAAAATATAGAAATATAGTCTAATAGTTCTAGGGAAACACACTCATAGCAATATCATCACGGATCCCTTTATTGTTAGAACCATCATCTTCGGGTGGAGCACTAGAATATGAAGCACTCTCCTCCTGAACATATACTCCACCATCAAACATGTCAATATGTTGATCACGTAGATTGCTATCACGAATGTAGTTGTGTAGACACATGCACGAGGTAATTATCTGAAGGGAATATGCCCTAGAGGCACTTAATAAACATAGTTTATTGGCAATATCCCAATTATTCATTATATGTTTTATACCATGCTATAACTGTATTAAGCGAAAACATTAATACAGGTGTGGTAGATAAACAACCAGGTCCCTAGTAGCCTCTACTAAGACTAGTTTCGTTGCGCGATTGATGATCGAGGTTTTCCGATCATAGGGCATGGCGCCGGTCGGCAATGGAAGTCATATCGTTAGGTGTAACGATGTGATGGACATACCCAGTATTTATAGGACATAGTCATTACGCCTTAAGACCGTGAGATCAACTCTTATTGTTATCCCTGGAAGATACTTTGATCGCACCAAACGTCATATCTTATATAGTGTGACAATAACGGTGATACTTTTGGATATCGGAAGGGGGTAGTTGAGACGAGGGGTCAACAGCGGGATTTGTCAGTCCGCATAGCCGGATAGATACTCTAGGGCCCACTCGGTGAGATTATGTCAAATGAGTTTGCAAACATGTGACTTGGTCACCAGCTGACATAATATTATATGAGAGTAGAAGATAGTGATGTCGGTAACGAGATCATACTAGGTATGGAGATATCTGAGAATGATGTTCGGACACGCTAAGTATCGCCATGACAAAGGGTTTAAGACTATACGTCCAGGTTTGATAGATGAAAGTCATTCGTTATATCACAGGGATTAATTCATGGGGTCCAGGCCTACGAGTTAGTTGTTGATCATACAGGAGTGTTGATCGTACCTGTTATTATATCGAACCGCTAGGGTAACACACTTAAGGGGTTTCGACAAGACAACCGGAAAGGAAAGAGATCACCGGGAATGGTCCGATGGAGATCGGGCAGCGATGAAATAGTTTTCGGAGGTAGAATAAATTATATAAATTATGTTTTAGTGTAATTAATGTTTAAAAATGATTTTATATATTTATTTTCGAATTTTTAAAGGCTGGTTTACATAAATGGACCTTCTGGTGGAAAGAAGGCCCATGAGGGGGGGGGGAGTCCCCCCCAGCGCTTCGGATTGTAGGAGGGCCGGCCTAGGTGGGCCAAATGGGGCCCACCTAAGGCCGGCGCACTGCCATAGCCGCACCAGGCAATGGGGGATAGTCCCACATTGCTTGGCTGGCAAGGCCCCTGGGAGCCTATATAAGAAGGGGCACCCCTGGCCTTTTAATTCACCAATTAATTCCCTAATTCTCTCTCGATCTCGTGATTCCCTTTGTCGGAGTTGCGCCGAGTAGAGAAGTGGGATCTCTTCCACCATATCCCGCTGCCGCGCTGCTGGTGTTCCGGTCCAAGTCTTCCGCTGCTCGTCCTGGACTGGAGCTTCGGAGGCCGTCGTCTCCACCGTATGTATGTACCGCCCCGCGAGGTACTGCGCTAGCGGTACTCGGAGGCCTACTTCCTACACCCGACCTCGGGGTCATCTTCGTCGTCTTCGTCGCGCCGAGTTCTCCGCGACCTAGAGGTCGGCTATGTCGTCTTCGTCGTCAACGCTTGTGCGGGAGCGTAATCCCCGCTATTCGGTCTACGAGGGTATGTATTCCGATCTCCGCCGTACTTCTATATCTGCATAGTGTAGATCTTGGCTAGTTTAAGGATATCTTTGCTAGGAAAATTTTTGTTTTCTGCACACGATCCCCTTCATTATCATCTTTAGGCGCTCAGGTGGTCGACGAGGTATGCCTTGAAGTATTCAAAATTTCATTTTGAGACACCCAAAAGCTTGTTCGACAGAGTTTCGCCCTGATGAATGACGATAGTTGAACGTCTCTTCTCTTCTCTTCCCCTTGGAGGATTATGTTGGAAATCCGGTCCATGGTATCGAGTAGTTTTGTATGGCGCTAGATATCCTTGTCGGTTCTGGTATCCCGAATCGACAAGATAGTATTTTCCTGTGGTGATATGAAAAACAACTTATTAGCGAACATATAAGATTTATTAGCGAATATATACGATGCAAGGAAACAAAAAAAACATGTACACAAATGATTACCTTTCGGGGGGTGAGGATAATGGGTATATGACACTTGAGCATCCGCCCATACACGTGTGTCATGAACTGATCTGGGCCATCCAGCAACAACAAAAGTGAACCTCAAATCAAAATCACAAATCGCCATCACATTTTGACTTGTATCACCGTGCCTGTTTCTGTGTTGTACCTCTAGAGAACTTGGCACAATAACTTTAATGTGTGTTCCATCTATAGCACCAATGGCATCCTTAAAATGTGGCCAAAATCTACTAGTTTGCATTTTAGGATGCACTTCGGTGAGATTTCTATCTTTTGGCCTAATGTAATCACCAGCCATGCGGTCTACACAGTCTAGAACTTCATAAAACTTTTTGCTGACTGTGGACCGACTATGTTCAAATCGATCAACAACATTATCAGTTGTTTGACAAGTCCTTACCCTTAAAAAGAGTGTCAATGCTTCTTTTGTGGACTTGATGTAAGGCCATAGGTTCCAACCAACAGATCAAGCAATGGATAAAACACAGACCTCCTCATTCTAAACAAGGAATAGAAAACTTGTGCATTCGCTTCTTTGAGTTCCACCCATTGAATACCTGTTAGTTGTGGATTTCTTCGCGGTGCATACGGCAACTTCTCAGTACATAGGCTGGTATAAGCGGCAAGTGCAATCATAAACATATCATATTCTTCATCATCTTCATCACCTGGAATATCCATTTGCCACATAAACAACTCAATTAATTACCAACATATACGGCAAGACAATTCAAATTGATAGGTTCAAATCAAGGCAATACAAATTTATAGGTTCAAATCAATAAATAGATTCAAAGCAAATTACAAATTGATAGGTTAAGAGACAACACAAATTCCGAAGGTTCAAAGCAAATTAGAAATTACAAATTGATTGGTTCACTTAACAACGTCAACTAATTTATCCTCTCCTCCCATGACATCCGAATACACTCAAGTCTCACATCACTTGCAGCCTCCATGTAACAACTGAAGCCAGTAGGGTATTCAGCCTTCATAAACAATTGTGAAGCATAGAAATGTTCACGTGTACCAGGCCCACATCCATCATCAACAACCTTGGCCATCATATCTAAGAACTCCTACCTTGTTGGATCAACTATCTTCTGTGAAGGCTCCGAGTTCTGTGAGGTCATGGAGTTTCTACTTTCTTCCCTCTTCTCAAATATGTCACATATACGGCGCAAACAACTTTTTCAGCACTATCTCTAGCCATCTTTTCAACTAGTGCAGGACTAGGTGAATATGGACATGCTCTCTTTTTTCCATGCCCTATGACAGTTGGTGTAACTTGTGTGTCCAATTTTGTCCCTGAAAGTTCATCATCTCCGTCATCAACAAAAGAGGGAACACGTTGAGAGGGACCATCCATGGATGTTGGTAGTGGCACCCTCGCATGTTCATTGGTAACACAATTCACGTCAAATATCTGGCACGTTTTATCCTCATTAGCTAGTGGAGCTCGTCGAAACTTTGACGCATCTGGACATCTCTACAAAACATTTAGCTCAACTTCAATACACTAGTTGGATTAATAAATAATGCATGGAAATGATATACAAAACTGCCATATACCTTAATCTCAAGATCCCACCACTCATCACTAGCATCGATGGTCTTAGTGACAGGATCTCTTCCAAGACCTGATGCATTTTGATTGAGTGTCTTCCATGTGTTGTACTCTTTTTTGAGTGTCTCCCACCTACTCTTGAATTGCTTGCGGTTATAGTTTCTCTTAGTTCGATCAAAGAAATTCTTTATCAAATTGTCGTAACCACTTTTGTTCAAATGACCTTCATGACGGTTTCTCTTTAGTACTTCCTCTATACACTAATCCAGAAAAACTTCAGCTGCAAATGGATCCCATGCAGCCTTCTCACGGTTCCCAGAATTGTCTTTCTCCATCTAGTGATATGTGTATGACAACATTGTTCAATATAAGGTGATGGAGACATAAAATAGGTAGGAATTCATATGCACATGACATTTCAATGCTAATCATCTCAGAATTCTACATATAAGTGACACTACAATCTGTACATCTCACAAAATAAATAAAAAAGGGATTTGGGACAGGAGATGCAAGGTCGGGATGGGATGATTACATTGACCAGACAGCCAGCTTGTGGTGGGCGGCGCTGCAAGTATGGTGGAGAGCCGGTGGCTGGAGGATGCGGAGCAACGACGGCAACCTCAAGGCGACCTCGAGCGGGGAGCGGGAGCGGCGACGTCGAGCGGGGACGACGAGCGGCGGCGGCTCTAGGAGCGGGGACGGCGGGCTGCGGCGGCTCTGGGAGCGGGAACAGTGGGCGGTGGCGACTCAGGGGGACGGCGGCCAGAACCTAGGGCTCGGCTCTGTCTGCCATTTGCAGGACGAGAGAGAAAGGTCACCTTTTGCTCGAGAGAGGGGAAAGGAAGGGGAAAACGCGCTTCTACTCTTCGCGGTGGCAGTTCATAGTAATATTCATGTCAAACAGGATACGGAAAAAGGTTTGTTCCAACTTGTGGGAAGCCCCCGGCGGCGGGAAGCAGGGGTACCCCAGCTTATCTACACTGTGAAGAATTAGTAGAAGCTGACTGTCTGAATAAGCTACCTAAAATTGAGTTCTTTTGGGCTTAGGATAAATCCGACATGAGTTCCTCAACATTTTAAAAGTAATTTCCAACCGATGATCTTTAACCACATCATATGAGTTAATGTGCATAATTACAAGTTAACTACTCCCTCTATCACAGTTTATAGAGCACGCACGTAGTTTAAGAATAAACTTTGACCATTAATTTAAGCAATAAAATTCAAATTTTAAATTACAAAAATTATATCATTAAAAACTTATTTTCGATATAAATCAAATGGTATAATTTTTGTAACATATAACTCATAATTTATTCACTAAATTTGAAGGTCAAACTTTTTCTTAAACTGCGTGCGTGCTCTATAAACCGTGACGGAGGTAGTAGTACTACCTCTGTTTTTTAACATGTTGTCTAGGTACAAAAAAAAATGAAAGAATATGAACATATATATAGTAATTCACATATCTTTTATTCCAGTTGAAGAGATCCTAAACTAAGAAAAATCTGTTTATTACAGATTGTATTACCTGTCATTTGTACTCAGATGAAAAATCTGTTTCTTTCAAGTTCCATGTTGCCTACTATATGTACATTAGTTTAAGGTTCAATACCTGTCATTTGCATTCGGTGAAAATCTGTTTCTTTTTACGTTTCATGTTAACTGTTATATGTACATCAGATCAGTGTTCTTAAAGTTCTGTCTTGGGAGTAGATTACGAACGATAAAAAGGTCAGATAATGGTTGCACGACATTTTTAATTTAAGCATATTTTGTTCAGCTTACAAAGTTGTATTGCCATTGTCTACATTGAATTTATAAGGGCAGAAGAAACTGCTACCCCAACCATTCAAACTATTCTTTTATCAGTGCGAATTGGATGAACAGCTATAACGTAATAAAAGATGTGTAGCCAAAAAACAATAAGAATGTTTCTACATATTCAAAATTAAAGGTGCAAATAACAAGGACATAAAAATGTCGGACAAAGAGTCAGGCACGACGTTGGTGAGACGGCGCACAAATGAAACTTGTTCCGGACTTCTCTCTCGGCAACGTACAGCACCGAAGTAGCTACGGGATTTAGCGCATCAGAGACTCTAATTTTGTTGCCTAGTAGCAGATCAAAACTTATCGTGTGTGTTTACCTCAAAAAAAAAAAACTTATCGTGTGTACATATTACTGTAGATGATAACAAGGTGTAGGAGATAGGGATGCACAGGCCATATGTAAACAGAGAACAATGCATGATAACTATATCCAGCTCGATCTCGGCAACGTACAGCACTGAAGTCGCTACGGGGATGAGCGCATCAGAGACTCTAATTTGTTGCCTGGATTAATCGGTGCGCGACGTAAGGCAACTAGAAGAACAGTTTGCGAGAAAACCAGAACCAAATACGAAAAGAATATCACATCTAGGGGCCTCAGAGATACATTAGCAAATGTGAATCATCAGAGATATCAGATGGTACGGACAAATTGTTCACATCCCAGGCCACAACGAGATATAGAGAGATTGATATGCGAGAGGGGAAGATAAACTCGTAGAGGAAAACGCGATAAGACAATCGGCGACGCCACACCCACCTATTGGTGTGGCTGGCCACGGCGGCGGCTGCTGGAGTTGGAGAGGAGAGGGGTATCAGACGGTTTATATAAGGGTGGCCTCCAACCCTAGTTCCCTTGTGCACGCGGGCTGCGGACGAGGAGATGATATATCGTCGTGAGGCCAGAAATAAGGCATGCCGTACACAAAGCCCAACACACCGATCGAAATAGGCCCACGATATACTGTTAGGATAAAGGAATAGATTTTATTAGTTTTAAATGAGTTCGAGTATAAGTTTCACACAATAAACTAGTTTTTATTTCACATGAATTTTGGTCCAATCTAGATCAACATTAGAGTACATGTGTGACTTTCATTCACATATTTCCTTCTAGATAATATTTCTTTGATTCTTTTACAAAGTACAAAAGTTGTTTATATAATTGTACTACCTCCATTCCTCAAATTAAGGTGTATATTAATTTTCCAAATTCAAACAGAGTGAACTTTGACCAAGCTTTATGGAAAAATCAATCTCTCCTATCTAAAAAGAACGACTTGTTCTATCGTCTGCCTCCCAGCATTCCGCTCGTTTTCGTCTGACCCCATCGTACATCCTCCCCGCTCCGATCCCCCACCCCCGGGTTTTTCTCCCTACTACATAACAGACGACCTCCCGCTCCTCCGTGCCCACGACGTCGCCCTGCACCACATCTCGTCCTGGCGCCGCCCTCCACCGCCACCCGACGCTTCTCCGTCGTCACGGGGTCATCGCCTCCAGACCCAATTCCTCTCCCTATCTGAGCACCGCCACGGCCTGGTAACCATGTCCGTGCGGCCAGGCGAGCGAGCCCCCACCAGATCTCGTCCACGGTCGGCGCCTCAAGGTAGCCATCAAACCCTAATGTCACCCGCTTGGCCATCTCCTATGACGCCCTCACATATCAGCCAAGTGTTGTCTAGCTTCTTCTGTCGCCTAGAGGGGGGGTGAATAGGCGGTTTAAAACTTTTCCGGTTTAGGCTTATTAATTGCGGAATAAAACTAGGTGTTTAAATTAACAAGCCGACAACCTAAATAAACTAGGCTCACCTATGTGCACCAACAACTTATGCTAAGCAAGACAAACAACAAGGTGATAGCAATATAGAATACTTCAAGCACGAAGGCTATCACAATGTAAAGTGCATAAGTAAAATCTCGGGTATAGAAATAACCGAGGCACGCGGAGACGAGGATGTATTCCCGAGTTCCTCCTTGTTAAGGGAGTACGTCTTGTTGGAGAGGTGTGAACCGACACAACGGTTCAACAACCACAAAGGTTTCACCTTCTTCTCCGATGAACCGCACCACAAAGGCTTGGTTCACCTTCCACTATCGGAATTCCTTCGAGGCGGAATCCGGAGCCTTTCAACAACAATTCGGGGCACAACCCACAATGGGATTGGGGGCTCCCAAACGGCTTCCAACAACAATCCGGGGCACAACCCACAATGGGATTGGGGGCTCCCGAATGGCTTCAAGTGACCACACAAGGGTCCAACCACCACAAAGGCGTCTAGGGTCCAAGGACCCAAGAGTAACAAGCTCACAAACTTTCAACTTCCACGAATCCTCGTGGAGAGCAAACCGATGCACCAAATGCAAAAGGCAAGAGCACAAGTGCTCAAATCCTTCACTCTCGAATTCCAACAAAGCAACAAATGCTTATGGGGGAATAAGAGAGGAAGAACAAAGAGGAGATGCACCAAGAACTCCAAGATCAAGATCTACTAGGTTTCCCTCACTTAGAGGAGAGATGGATTGGTGGAAATGTAGATCTAGATCTCCTCTCTCAAATCCCTCAAAGATATGCAAGAATCATGGGAGGAATAGAGAGAGGGGCAAGCTTTCCAAGGTCAACAATGGAGGAGAGAGAGGGGGAAAATTCGTGCTTGGAAGAGCTGCTCTCTCTGTGGAAGAAGGGGCCTTTTTATAGGTCCCACGAAAAAGAGCCGTTGCAGGAAAACTTCACACCGGAGTTTCCGGTCACTAGGGCCGGAAACTCTGGCCAGGGGCGGAAACTCCGGCCTACTGGGACCGGAAACTCCGGCCCCCACCAGGGGCTGAACACTGTCAACACCGCCAAGGCTTGGGCAAACTTTCCGGTGCCCTGGGCCGGAAAGTTCGTCCAGGGGCGGAAACTCCGGCCTCTAGGGCCGGAAACTCCGCCCCCCACCAGGGGCTGAACAGCTTTAAAGCAGAAACGTTGAGTCCGGAGACTCCGGTCCTGCACAGACCGGAAACTCCGGTCTAGGGCCGGAAACTCCGGCCTAGAAAAAACTGCAGCAAAACCAATAACGAAAACGTCAATATCTTTTCCATCCGGACTCCGTTTTCGATGATTTTTGGCTCGTTGGAATCACAACGAAGAGCTTTACAAGATCATGCAGATAAACCTCATAGTCCAACAATGGAAGATAAAACCAAATGGAGGAGGTTAAAACCTCTCTAAAAAGGAATGATCGGCAAACCTCCAAAACCGAAAACGCAACAAGTTTTCCATATGAAATTCGTTTTCGGTGAACTTGGGATTGTTGTGAAGATCACAACAAGCACCAAAACCCAACAAGGAGAAAAACCAAGTAAGAACCAAGAAAGATGAAATGGCAAGTATGCAAAGGTTTGAGCTCTCCACAAAGATGTGATCAAGTTACTCACTCGAGAGCCCCTCTTGATAGTACGCCATCTATCCTAAAACCCGGTCTCCCACTAACACCATGAGACCGGTAAAATAGAAAACCTATAAAGATCATACCTTTACCTTGCGCATTCCACTTGAGCTTGATGATGACGATCTTGACTCTCTCAAGTTGAAACAACTTTCTTGATTGTGCTTGCTAGCACATGCTTGATGAAGACTTCTCCAAATGCTCCCCCATACTCCGTTATGGGAGGGACTCGCTAAGCTTTGTCTTCATGTTTCCTTTGCAAGCTTCAATCAAAGGATATCTTCCGATATGCATCATATTGAACTTGCACTTCATCTTCTTCTCTTGATATGTATGATGGCTTGGAGATAAACATGATTGTTCACTCAATCTTCTATTCCAATCCATACTTGCAATAAGCACAACTCTACACATGACCATTCATCATATAAATCCTTGAATAGAGCATTGGTCATTATGTCATCTTGAAGAGTCCACCAAAAGAACTCCTATATTTTCCCATGGACAAGATCTATAAGAATATCTCAATGTAAACATTAGTCCATAAGGATTGTCATTAATTACCAAAACCACGCATGGGGGCAACCATGCACTTTCAATCTCCCCCATTTTGGTAATTGATGACAATCCCTTTTACGAGGGTTTATATAATGAATTTAAGCAGCGATGCAACACAAAGAGCAAGGATGCAAGAGCAAGAAAGGAAAATGCTTGAGAACGAAACTAAAGCATAACACCAAAAACTCTTAAACCCAAAAACTCTTAAACCCTCTAAACTTCTCCCCCATTGGCATCGATTGACGAAATGGGAAGAAAAACTTAGAAGGCCAATATAGTGAGAGCTCCCCCATAATGTGTGCATTTCTCATAATATGAGTGAAATCAAATGCACATATCCTATGAAGAATAGTTGGGTGAAGATCAAACTATATTTAGGATCCAAAGATTGCAAACAAATATCAAATAGAAAGATACTTCAACGAAAGAAGCAAGCAATCAAAAGGATCCAAAAAGTGTTCTAAATATCAAGAGGGAACTCCCCAAGGTACGTGCACAAATAGGATTTTTATTTCAATATAGTGTGCACAACATGGAATCCTCACTCCCTCCTAGATAAAATCGAACACAATCCCATGCAAGAGAATATAAATGAGAAAATAAGGCAAAATAACTTGCAACAAATAAAATGTTTTGCAACATGAGTAAGGAGCGGAAAATAAAAGGATGGGTGTGGGATACAAAGACATTTTAGGAGACTAATACAAGGATGAGCCAAAGCATCAACATAGTCTTTCAAGAAGAGTTGCACATAGTGCATATCATGTCTTTCCCATACCCACACAACAAAAGAGATATAACAGAAGCTCCACAAGCTTAGTAAAATGCACCAAGCATAACACATGACAACTAAAGCTTGTGCTTTTTAGAGACCACCAAAGAGTCAAAAGCAATAAGAGGTGGTAACTAAAGAATTGGAATATCAATTAAAGATGTACTATTATCATGTGTATAAGTTTCTAAGTAGACACAAATCACTAAGATATGGGTCTATAAATAAACATGTACACACAAGATAGATACAAGGGTAAAGAACATGATATCCAAGAGGAAGTCATAAATATACAAAAAAGATCTTTGCTTAAAAGCATAGCACAAAGCTCAATTTTATCTTAAAGGATATAGATGAACTTCCAACACACACTCATCATAGCATCAAAATATCCACAAGGGATAAGGTGATAAAAGGGATGCTCCGAGAGAGATAACAAGTATCACAAAAGGAAAATGATTTGAAGAAAACAATCAATATTGCATATGCGAGATATAGAGTAGAAAGTGCTGGATTAACATATTTGGGATTGGTGAATCATGAAAATGATTATATATATGCCCCTTGATATGAAATCATCTCGGCTTGCCCACATTTGCAATAAAGATGTTTTGCAAGTACCAAATTAATTGCAACAAAAGATTCATGCCGAGATACAACCTACACAAGGTTGAAAGCTAGAAATGTATGCATGAGGTAGATACTTGTTACCGAGATAGCATTGGTGATGTAGAAGATAGGAGCTCATGATCATCCAAGCTTGGCTCCAATAAGCACATGGTGACAACACCTTCCTTGTAGATGAGACAAGCTTCCAATGCATTTCAAGTGTACCTAAAACAAATTTAAGTACAACATGGTACCCAAACTAATTGGGTCCAAAGTAGTTAGAGCAACTACAACACATAGGACAAACTCCACATAAATATGTGCATATTGATATGAAATTGACTTTCATGCACATCTTAGCCACATAGGATTTGATGGAGTTTATCCTATATATTGGATCAACGAAAGTAAGCATGCCATAAGATATACATATAATAAAAATGCATGCACATGACTTTCAAGAACCAAACGAGATATAATTGAGACAAAACACCAAGTAAACCAACAAGGCACACACAAGTGTGACAATAAAACAAATTGTCCACATTATATCAAATACCCAAATCAACACATGATTGAAGATACCACTTTGAAAAGATACCAATGAAAGCAAGAGACCAATTGATGAAAAATATCATCAAGGAATAAACCAAACCCTCTACACTTTTCATGATGGCACAAGGTACCAAGACGAAAAATGTTTGTCTTCCAAGGAGACACGTCATCGGGATCAAATATCAAACGAGGACAACTAATGTTCAAAAAAACATATAGGATTGCTCCCCCATGATGTGTGCATTATTTATGATTTTGCATTTGAATACAAAATGCACACAAATGAGATCATCACTCTCCATATATATTATGCAAACACTAGTCATGTTCAAGAAAGGCAAGAAATTGCAATACCAATTTAAAGAACGGTGTTTTACTCAAAGTAGGATAGCTTCCCAAAGAATAGTGCATTATCAAGAAGTATGACTTTTGAATGTCAATGCACAAGAATTGGTTCATTGCTTTTCCCAACTCAAGAAAGCACTAAACAAATTTCAAGTAGAGCAATAAAGGATCCAAAAGATACAAGGAAGACAAAAGAAAGTTAGATCAAACTAAATTCTTGGCAATCAAAAAAGGCAATTCAAAGCAAGAGTCAAAGTGATATGATCAATATATATACCACAAATTATGATTATCACTTGTCACGACAAGTAATGTATGGAGATATTTCTCGGGGGTGGATTGCAAAGATATATTCAAGACCATATTCACAAAACATAAGCATGTGGCAAAGTATAGGAATTAAAAGCCATGCTTAGATAGATATTCTTGATAGATTCACAAATCATGTGATAATGCAAAGCAACTCCAAGGAGTAGCTTGAATCAATTGGCTTTCCAAAAAGATATATGAGAACATATTTAAGGAAAGCCATATCAAGAACATCCTTCACAAACAAGATCCAAAAGAGTGAGAGACAAAGAGCATTTAAGTAAATGGGAACTTGTTTGAGCAACATGCCACATATGAACAAGATAATTAGCAATATCAATGCTAGGTGGCAAAACCTCACATTTTCACATTTTCTAGGCTTGTAATATGCACATAGCTTATTACTCCCCCATAATGTGATAATCCATTTATTTAAAGCAATAGGCAAACAAAACCAACTCGAGAAATTAATGGACATTATAGAAATTGAATTTCTCATGAGAATGACATACCACATAGATAGTAGATAATATAAATATATCAACACTAAGTTGTATTTCTCATGAATACACAATTTTCGGATTGTGAAGTGCACGAAGCATATCACTCCCCCAAAATATGATAGTCCATTAATCTCTCAAAGAGAGCCAACAAGATAAGATATCAAATAAAAGCAATAAGGCTCAAAACAAGTAAATGGTGTGCAAACCAACATACACATACTTGATTTCTCAAGATAAGTAAGTAGAGAGCACAACACATACAAACACTAGCAAGGTACAAAACCAAACACATGCAAGGGTGCAAGAAACTTTCAATGTATATATGATTTAAATAAAAGTTACCGCAAGGAGGAACATTGGATATGAGATATAACAATATGATCCATATGACTTGACTTGAGAGAATATAATTGATGAAGATCCCTTAATTCTTCATAATGTAGCCAAGTCTCCAATGCCTCCAACAACACCTATTGATCAAGTTTTAACTTGTTGGTCCCCAACCAAGTTGGGTCCTAAGAGGTTAGTCACAATAGGTTTGGCAACCCAAATGGTTCTTTTCTTGACACCACTTTGAGTACCAACAAATTTGGCAAACACATTGCCAACCTTATCCTTCCGAAGAGAATAAACATCATCAACTATAAAGGGGTTGGATAAGGTACCATTTGTGCATGAAGAAGCAAGGTGACCCTTCTCACGGCATAGGTAGCAACATCTACTTCCTCCTCTCTTCTTAGTTGGAGTCTTGACTTGAGGAGGGGTAGCTTGATTCTTCTTGGGAAGAGACCGTTCTTCAACTTGAGGAGCTTGAGTTTGAACTTGAGTCTTCTTCCCTTGTTGCTTCTCACTAAGAGCCTTCTCCTTCAAAGGGCAAGATCTAACATGGTGCCCTTCAACTTTGCACTTGAAGCAAACAATCTTGGCCGAATCCTTGACTTGTTCTTGGCCCTTGTTCTTCTTGTTAAGCTTGGACTTGTTCTTGATATTGTAGTTGAATCCAAGTCCACTCTTGTCATTGGGGCGTCTTTGAACACTCAACATATTGTCAAGTGTAGAACCCCCAACATGACGCTTTTCCAAGTCTTTCTTCAAAGAAGTGACTAGGGCCTTGATCTCATTTAATTCCTCTACATGGTTAGTATCAACACAAAAACTAGAGGAAGTAGAGGTTTCATTGTTAGAGCAACAAGGCATGGAAAGTAATTCATCACAGGATGTAGCAACATTATGAGTTGATGAATCACTAGGACTAGCATATGGCAATATAGCATTAAGAGTAGAAATTGTGCCATTGTCCACATGAGGCTCACAAGATGTTACCTTTGACATAATAGTCTCATGAGCTAACTTTAGCCTAGCATGGGATGCTAGAAGATCATCATTAGAGCTAGAAAGCTTTTCATGACTTTCTTCCAATTTCCCATACTTACTAGATAGCAACTCAAGTTGAGCCCTTAGCTCAACATTCTCCTTCAAAATAGATGCTTCACAAGAAGTGGAGTTAGTAGCACAAGCATCATTAATATTAGAGATGGAAGAAGACAATTTGACAAGCTTGTCATTCTTAGATAGTTGAGTTTGGAGTTGATCATGAGACTTGATAAGGGGAGAATGTTCACTTTCTAAAGCCTTGTGAGCTTTGTCAAGTCTCTCTATGTCCTCATTTAGTCTAGCATTGCCAACACCAAATTCAACTTTTTCAATTTTAAGCACTTTATACTTAGCAAGGGCATGATCTCTTTCCTTAATGATTTTAGCAATAATAAGATCATTAGACTCATCAAGGGATTCAAGTTTCTCTTCAAGAGAAACCCTAAGATCTTCTTCCTCTTCAAGAGAAGCTTTCAAAGAAGCTATGGTGATAGAGTCATCTCTCTCAATTTGACATTTCTCATCAAATTGACTTTCCAAATCCTCAATGAATTCCCTACTCTTAGTAACATAATCAATGATTTCACAAAGAGGAGGGATAGCTTTACTACCTTTGGGGAGAGCACCAAGTACCATCTCACCCATCTTGGTTAAGGATTCAAAGTCAAAACCTTCTTCATGAGAATCCTCATCCACATCATCACAATTTGAATTCGAGGTGGGAGATACCTCGGAATCCTTAGCCATAAGGCAAACATGATTAATGGTTGAAGAGGATGAAGAAAAACTTGAAGCACCGTTGAGGTTCATGTCTTGTTCCAACAAATGTTGGGATTCCTCTACATTGTTAGTCATGCAAGAAATAGAGGATACGGAAGTATTGTTTTCATGGCAACAAGACATATGAAGCATATCATCATGAGATTTAGTTAAACAACTATTACATGATATGCAAGGACTATCAACTCTAGCATGTATGGCGTTTGGAGTGCTAGAAGAGTTTAAGTCTAAAGATAGAACATTGCAACGAGATAGAGATGAAGTATAGTCAATAGAATATTCACCATCAACAATGCAATTTCTATCACCACTCACCATATTATTACCTTGTGACAAATCACATGTTGGTGAAGTGGACGAAGTTGTGAACTCATCACGGCCGGAAGTGGAAGGAGAACAATCATCCTCAATAATTTTGGACACTTCATATATATCTTGAAGCTTGGTCCAAAGCTCATGTGCATTTCGAAAAGGCATGATTGAAGCAAGAACTACATCGGTCAAAGCACACATAAGACCATTAGTAACTTGAGTCTCGAGATGAGAGTTTATCTCATCCTCTAAAGATAATTCATGAGAATCCTTTGGAGGAGATAAACACACATCTACAATCCTCTTAACATAATTTGGACCCATGGCCCTAAATAGATTAAGCATGCGAATTTTCCACACATCAAAATTTGTGCCATCGAATATAAAGGTGGGATCGTGCACTAATTCCCTAAACGACATCTTTTACTCTCTAGGCGGTAAAGCCCAAAAAGAGAGCCCAGGCTCTGATACCAATTGAAAGGACAATGATGTCGCCTAGAGGGGGGGGGTGAATAGGCGGTTTAAAACTTTTCCGGTTTAGGCTTAGTAATTGCGGAATAAAATAGGTGTTTAAATTAACAAGCCGACAACCTAAATAAACTAGGCTCACCTATGTGCACCAACAACTTATGCTAAGCAAGACAAACAACAAGGTGATAGCAATATAGAATACTTCAAGCACGAAGGCTATCACAATGTAAAGTGCATAAGTAAAAGCTCGGGTATAGAAATAACCGAGGCACGCGGAGACGAGGATGTATTCCCGAGTTCCTCCTTGTTAAGGGAGTACGTCTCGTTGGAGAGGTGTGAACCGACACAACGGTTCAACAACCACAAAGGTTTCACCTTCTTCTCCGATGAACCGCACCACAAAGGCTTGGTTCACCTTCCACTATCGGAATTCCTTCGAGGCGGAATCCGGAGCCTTTCAACAACAATTCGGGGCACAACCCACAATGGGATTGGGGGCTCCCAAACGGCTTCCAACAACAATCCGGGGCACAACCCACAATGGGATTGGGGGCTCCCGAATGGCTTCAAGTGACCACACAAGGGTCCAACCACCACAAAGGCGTCTAGGGTCCAAGGACCCAAGAGTAACAAGCTCACAAACTTTCAACTTCCACGAATCCTCGTGGAGAGCAAACCGATGCACCAAATGCAAAAGGCAAGAGCACAAGTGCTCAAATCCTTCACTCTCGAATTCCAACAAAGCAACAAATGCTTATGGGGGAATAAGAGAGGAAGAACAAAGAGGAGATGCACCAAGAACTCCAAGATCAAGATCTACTAGGTTTCCCTCACTTAGAGGAGAGATGGATTGGTGGAAATGTAGATCTAGATCTCCTCTCTCAAATCCCTCAAAGATATGCAAGAATCATGGGAGGAATAGAGAGAGGGGCAAGCTTTCCAAGGTCAACAATGGAGGAGAGAGAGGGGGAAAATTCGTGCTTGGAAGAGCTGCTCTCTCTGTGGAAGAAGGGGCCTTTTTATAGGTCCCACGAAAAAGAGCCGTTGCAGGAAAACTTCACACCGGAGTTTCCGGTCACTAGGGACGGAAACTCCGGCCAGGGGCGGAAACTCCGGCCTACTGGGACCGGAAACTCCGGCCCCCACCAGGGGCTGAACACTGTCAACACCGCCAAGGCTTGGGCAAACTTTCCGGTGCCCTGGGCCGGAAAGTTCGTCCAGGGGCGGAAACTCCGGCCTCTAGGGCCGGAAACTCCGCCCCCCACCAGGGGCTGAACAGCTTTAAAGCAGAAACGTTGAGTCCGGAGACTCCGGTCCTGCACAGACCGGAAACTCCGGTCTAGGGCCGGAAACTCCGGCCTAGAAAAAACTGCAGCAAAACCAATAACGAAAACGTCAATATCTTTTCCATCCGGACTCCGTTTTCGATGATTTTTAGCTCGTTGGAATCACAACAAAGAGCTTTACAAGATCATGCAGATAAACCTCATAGTCCAACAATGGAAGATAAAACCAAATGGAGGGGGTTAAAACCTCTCTAAAAAGGAATGATCGGCAAACCTCCAAAACCGAAAACGCAACAAGTTTTCCATATGAAATTCGTTTTCGGTGAACTTGGGCTTGTTGTGAAGATCACAACAAGCACCAAAACCCAAAAAGGAGAAAAACCAAGTAAGAACCAAGAAAGATGAAATGGCAAGTATGTAAAGGTTTGAGCTCTCCACAAAGATGCGATCAAGTTACTCACTCGAGAGCCCCTCTTGATAGTACGCCATCTATCCTAAAACCCGGTCTCCCACTAACACCATGAGACCGGTAAAATAGAAAACCTATAAAGATCATACCTTTACCTTGCGCATTCCACTTGAGCTCGATGATGACGATCTTGACTCTCTCAAGTTGAAACACCTTTCTTGATTGTGCTTGCTAGCACATGCTTGACGAAGACTTCTCCAAATGCTCCCCCATACTCCGTTATGGGAGGGACTCGCTAAGCTTTGTCTTCATGTTTCCTTTGCAAGCTTCAATCAAAGGATATCTTCCGATATGCATCATATTGAACTTGCACTTCATCTTCTTCTCTTGATATGTATGATGGCTTGGAGATAAACATGATTGTTCACTCAATCTTCTATTCCAATCCATACTTGCAATAAGCACAACTCTACACATGACCATTCATCATATAAATCCTTGAATAGAGCATTGGTCATTATGTCATCTTGAAGAGTCCACCACAAGAACTCCTATATTTTCCCATGGACAAGATCTATAAGAATATCTCAATGTAAACATTAGTCCATAAGGATTGTCATTAATTACCAAAACCACGCATGGGGGCAACCATGCACTTTCAACGCGCAATCAAGAAAGAGGACCCACTTGAAGAGATCAAGATAGTCATCATCTAACTCAAGTCGAATGCTCAAGGCAAAGGTATGATCTTGATAGGGCTATAGGATAGATAGGCGTACTATCAAGAGGGGTTCTCAAGTTAGTAACTTGATCGCATCGTTGTGGAGAGCTCAAACCTTTGCATACTTGGCATATCGTATTTCTTGGTTCTTATTTGGCTTTTATGTTGGTGAGGAGTTAGAGCTTGGTTCATCTCCATGTCAAGCTCTTGTTCATCGAAATCGGTTTTACTTTGGACAACTTGTTGCGTTTTCGGTGGCGGAAATATTGCTGGTTCTACCTTGAGGAAAGTCCCACACCTTGCCATGTGTGGAGATTTTACTCTATTTATGGGATGCAATATTTTCTTTTCGGTTGGGTGCTCATCGTCGCTATCTTTCCAACAAAATTGGTCTCACCTCATTTAGAGTTCATTTACAAAAGTTATAGCACTTTTATTTTCGGTGTTTTTGCTGATTCGGATTATTGGGGTCGGATATTCCGATCTACCGGAATTTCCGGTTCCCCAACTCATCCAAGAAAACGGCTAAGGAAAGGAGAAAAAGGGTTCTGACTCCAGTCGGAAATTGTGCTCGGAAATTTCCGTCTACCGGAATTTCCGAGTGCACCCAGAAAGCCCTCCAGTTTTGGCTAAGGAAAGAAGGATTTTTGGTTCTGACTCGAACCGGAAATTGTGCTCGGAAATTTCCATATACCGGAATTTCCGAGTGCACCCAGAATAGCCTTCCAGAAACGGCTAAGGAAAAGTTTGGTTTTGGTTCTGACTCCAGCCGGAATTTCAGCTCGGAAATTTCATGGACTCGGAATTTCCGGGTGACCGGAATTTCCGAGTCTCACTTATACCGGAATTTTCGAGTGTCGAAACAGCCAACGGCTATATTTTCTGGAGGGGTATAAATACCCCTCACCTTCTTCCTCCCCAGCTAATCCAAGGCAGTACGACTTTTCCCTCTCTCCTTCTCCATTGTTGACCTTGGAAAACTCACTTCCCTCTCAATCCCTCCATTGAATCTTCCATATTCTTTAGGGAAAGTTGAGAGGAGATCTAGATCTACAATCCTACCAATCCATCTCTCCTCTAAGTGAAGGGAACTTAGTGGATCTAGTTCTTGGAGTTCCTTTGTGGTTCTTCTTCTTTGTTCTTCCTCTCTTCTCCCCCCATAAGCATTAGTTGCTTTTGGTGGGATTTAGGAGTGAAGGATTTGACTCTTTTATGGTTTCCTTTGTTCTTCATCTCTTATTCCCTCATAAACATTTGTTGTTGTGTTGGAATTTGAGAGTGAAGGACTTGAGCACTTCGTGTGCTCTTGCCATTGCATTTGCATCGGTTTGATCCCTCCACGAGGATTCGTGGTGGTGATACTTGTGAGCTTGTTACTCTTGGGTCTTTGGACCCTAGACGCCTTTTGTGGCCGGCCTTTTGTGGCCAAGACCTTTTGTGGTCACTTGAGAGCCCCCAATTAAGTTGTGGGTGTGTGCCTCAAGACTTGGGAGCCCCCAATTAAGTTGTGGGTGTGTGCCTCAAGAGTTGTACGGGATTCGATCTCCGCCCCAAAGGAGATCAATAGTGGAAGGTGAACTCGAACCTTTTGTGGTTGAGTTCATCAGGAGAAGAAGGTGAGCCTTTGTGGCGTTGCGGCTAACCTGTTGTGGTTGCGCACACCTCTCCAAACGAGACGTACACCTTTGGGTGGAACTCGGGAATACATCCTCGTCTCCGCGTGCCTCGGTTATTTCTATACCCGAGCTCTTTACTTATGCACTTTACATTGTGATAGCCTTCGTGCTTGAAGTCATATATCTTGCTATCATCGTTACTTGTATTGCTTAGCTTAAGTTGTTGGTGCACATAGGTGAGCCTAGTTTATATATCTAGGTTGTATGCTTGTTAAAGTAACCTCTAGTTTTATTCCGCCTTTATCAAGCATACCGGAATTTCCGGGTCACTCTTGGACCGGATATTCCGGTTCCTCGGAATTTCCGGGTCATTCTTGGACCGGATATTCCGGCTCCTCGAAAAAAGTTTTAAATCGCCTATTCACCCCCCCCCCCTATAGGCGACGTCTATCCGTTCAAGTACAAATTCATCACTAGGTTTTCTAACAGGTCCCTTTTGAACCACCATGGATCCAACATTTAGGCAAAAATCTGTTTGGGCTCTTTAGACTTCATTATGAAGGAACCAAAAATATGTGCTTTCTCAAGCCTCACATGTCGTATGTCCAAATGGCCCGAACATGATAATCCCTCCGATCCATATTAATGGACTCGACTTTATCTAGATACGAATGAATGCATCTACTCTAAACACTTAACTAGATACATACGAATCTAGATAAAGTTGAGTCCATTAATATAGATCGGAGGGAGTACTAGGAAACTGCTAAATTAGTCTGACTCCTAATTGCAAAGAGGTCTGCAGATTCTGAGATTTTTGTTCACGAATGATAAACTACCGATCTTTCAATTTTGTTCTTTCAGGGCATGTTGGTACTCACAAATATGATAGCTGGTTGTTATTGTTCGTCAATCGTCACCGAGCATAACGCATGAAAAGGCATCTTTTGTAGTCAACTGCTCATCTTTCTGCACAACAAGGATAAACAATTGGGAGTTCCAACTTCGTATTCTTAAGGATATCTCCTACGGGCCTACTCATTTCTGGACCGATTTGGTCCGGATTTTGTCCGTTTGAGCAGCCCCGGACACTGCACGGACACGGGTCCAAACCGGTGCACCCTATGGGGGTGCTAATTTCAGGCCGGACACGAGGCAAGATTGCGTAGGGGCCACAGTGCCCATTGTTTTAACACTTAAAAAAAAGAAAAAATATATATAAACTAGCCACTGGATAAGCCAGTGGCGGCCGGTGGCCGGACTTTTACGCCGGACTACTCAATGATGACGTAGTCCGGGTCCTGGACGAGGTGCGCGGACAACCCCTGGCGACGCGGTGGAGTCTGGGGCTGCTCCGACGGCGGCGGCCCGTCTGCTGGCCCGGTCCAATGCCAGCGCATGCCAACAAGTGGCGCAAACCAGTCCGGGACCTCGCCGCGGTCCTCCTCCTCCACCTCCATCACCTGCCGCTCCATGTCCTGGTGCGCGGCGACGGCGGCCAGTGCGTCGGCGATGGCCCTCTCCTCCTCCGCGGCGGCTTCTTCCGCCTCCCGCTTGGACTCCTCGATGGCCTGGGCGAGGGCCCTCTCCTCCTCCTCCGCGGCGGCGGCGTCACCGTCTTCCTCCATCTTGACGCTCGGGGGAGGCGGCGGCGGCGCGTACCTGTTGTGGCCGCGAGGTGGGGAGGGCGGCGGGTACTGCGCTGGGCCGCTGGCGTGCCGCACCCCGAAGAAGCCCTTCCTCCGCTGGTCGTGCTCAGCATGGAACCAGGTGTCCCAGTTCCTGCTGTTGACGGCGTAGGCAGGGTCGTGGTCGACGGGTCACTGACCGGTGGGGCCGGGTAGTTTGACCGCCAAGAGGCTGGGGCGCGCGTCCAGGTTTGAGCAGCCGCGGACACGACGCGGACAGATTCGTGCAACTGAGCAGCCCCCCAGGGGCCTGATTTTGTCCGGGTCTGCTCAAATCCGGCCTGTCCGTGGCAATTAAGCAGCCCCGTAGGAGATGTCCTAACTTGTCTTAGCGTTAAAAGTGATCTCCATCTACTCGAGTGACTACAAAATTCTGGGCAATTTCACAAGTAAAAAGCATGATAAAAGACCCCTTCTTGGATTGCATGGTACGGAGTACTACTGCCTTCTCTTCTTAAATAAGTGATCTTGATGTAATGCTTGGATTGCAAGGTACTAATCTGAAGTTAACACAACAGTAGATGATGGTGGCTGCATTGCTTAAATCCCAAAACAGTTTTTACTAATTGTTAAGAGTAAACAATAATGTTACAATGACAGAGAAGCCGTTTGGCATGGACCAGAATAAAGGCACCAACATAATAGTGGTGACTTCTTGTTTTTCTTTTATCATAGAAGAAACTGAGACGTACAAGGAACTCTACTCATCCTGAAAGCAATGTGTAACATAAGTTGTGAGGTATGTGCACCATTTGCAGTGATACATGTGAATTTCGTAGTGGAATGTTATCATGTGGAATGAAAGACAAATTCAACAGTGTCGAGTTAGCATTCAATGTTATTGGCTATGCTAGAAATTATTTTAAATATTTTGTTTGATTTTTAAATACATCAGAGGTCCTAACAACATCATACCATTATGTGATGAATAATTTCGCCAACATCAACAGGAATAACGAATTCAAATCAAAAAATTACATGTAGCGCAGCAGAATTCAAAACACCACAAGCAGTTCAGCAGAATCCATCTTGATTACTACAGGGTAACAGATATTTTGAATTCTCACAATTCTCGAAGTTTGTGCGTCTTATCAGCATAAAATGAACTGAGGCAGCAAAACATGGAGAGCAATGACAAGGCGGGAATAATTTCCTAGAAGGCAAGACATCAGGAATCCAGACGTGAATTCTTTAGATCCCAAAACCGAACACTGCACGTATCCTCTGAAAGATGAGCTCTGTCCATCCTCTCTCAGTGTTCTCCACTACAGTTGAGTTCCCATACCTGCAGTACGGGAGGCAAACCCAAGGGCAATTTCATCAGATGCAAAAGATGCCTAGTAACTGGTAACCGATTTAAAATTCAATGATGAACTCAACATACCTGTCTTCCTCTGGCACATCAGTTTGCTTGAGCTTTATGATTGTAACTCCTGACTCAGGCTCATCAAATGCCAACCTGACCTGCATTCAAGTCCACACAGCACAATGAAGTGATTTTTTCAGGTTTAAAATGTGATCCAAGATAGTATGTGTCTACAGGTGAGCTCCACGTAGGCACATCTATGTTTCTTTTGTCTATAGAAGATCACTAACAAAATAAAAGATCAACTTGTAAAGTATATTAAGAACTGCGAGGGCACACAGGAAAAAAGCACGTCAACAAATAACCATAGGCACAATATGCATGGAGATGGCTGTCCACAAGAAATTTACGCCTCCTGAATAGAATCAAGTGACAACAAGGAACTCCCAGTTGGCACTAGGAGCTCACAATCCTTAGGTGCTTGCACATGTTAGTCCTTGATCACTGCATACCAGTAATGGTTATGCCGTCAAGCTGATATTAGACTTGTATGGCAGCAGCATGGTTTTAAGGCAGTAAGGCGTTCTACCGCCACTCTGACGCCTAAGCGGACACCTAAGCGCCTAAAGCGGGCATATTTCCAAGGCGGTGCCTGGGCGCCTATATTTCTAAGGTGGACGGCCTGACGCCATAAAAACCATGGGCAACAGGAAGTACACGCATTGTCTACACAGACTAGAATCTGGCCCTCTTCTTTCTTCTTTTGGAGAAAAGACAACCTGGCATTCAGGCTTGACCTACTGGCTCGAACTAAGAAGTAGTATAACATAGTACTGATCACCAGCTTAAAAAATGTTATTCAGATATTCACAATGGGAATACTAAATAACAGGTAAATATTCCATCACAAATAAGATTGTATTGGCAGGATGTATAAGAAGTGAGAATGGGAATTTACAGTGTGAAGTGTCCTGCAAGTTCAGAGACAAAGGAAGGCGGAGATGTCACTTTGGTAGAGAACCACTTTCTATGTTCATTTGCATTCCCTGATGGTTTTCTTAACACCGGGCCTAACTTTATCTAAGTAATGAATATCAAACATCCAAGCTTGTTCATTCTTAGTCAGGTAAGGCTAACTGTGGTTTCAGTGCGGATGAATTTCAGGCACAAGGGATGTGCAGTTTCCTACTCCTGTATTGTGGAGCGGTATATTTACAAAATGCAACCACGCACGGTATCAAAATGATGTCTCTGAGTATAGAGAACTTACTGTAGAATGCACGCCATCAGCCCAGCTCCCAAACCGCCACTTCTGCACGATCAGCTTCCCTTCCTGCAGCTCCTCATTGACGCCGGTGATGGATCCATCAAAGAGGCTAAACTGCCCTCCAACCTCCTTGCTTATCCTCGCATTGCTCTGCGTGAAACCCTTCCATCTGTTCTCATCCATCAAGATCTCATATATATCCTTCGAGCGACAGTTAAACTTCTCTGTCATCTCGATAGTTTTGAATCCTTCCTTCTCCTTCCCCTTTACCTTCTTCTCCTTCGAAGATACTGGCGCAGGAGCAAGCGCCGCTGCCTCCTTCACTGCCGGAGCAGGGGCGTTAGCTGTGCCAACAGTCGCTGCGGCAACCTTGGTGGGGATCTTCTTAGAATCTAGCTCGTCCTTGGCGGGACCACCCTTTGACATGGTGGCCACATACTCCCGGATCTTCTCAAGGACCAGAGGCTTGCCACGGGCGATGAAGGCATCCTTGGCACGCCGCGCGAGGGGGCTGTCGTCACCGCGGATAGTGATGCGGAGCTCCGGATCCTCGTCGGCGTTCTCGTCAGCAAGGTAGGGGACCTCGGCGGCGCCAGAGACCTTTGCGACCCCCGAGTCAGATGTGGCCTCGGCCTCCCAGGAGAGCGTGAGGGAGAGCTCGTACCCCGGGATGACCTTGCCCTTGCGGATGTTGACGTAGGCCTCACCGTCGAGCTTGTCGAGGGTGGTGGTGCGGAGGGTGAGGCCGCCCTCGCCGGATAGGACGGGGAGACCAGCGAGGAGGGCCGAGAGCTGCGCGCGAGACCACTCCAGGCAGTCGCGCTCCGCCCAGTGCCAGTTGTGGACGTTCGCGCCGTCGGCGCGCTCCTGAACGATCCAGCGGGCGTCGCCCTCGCCGAATTTCGCCATGGGGTTGGGGAACTAGGGTTTGGTAGGGCTTGATTTTCTATCCTCGGATCTGCGCGTGCTGTGGGGGTGGAGGCCGGAGATGGGAAGCTTTTAGAATTAGGACGGCGGCTGCTTCTGGATGGTTCGGTCTGGGACTAGAAGGCCAGGGTTTCTAGGAAGTTCTACCAGAAGGTATGTTTTCAGTTTTTCAACTTATAGTGGCGGTATTTGAAATTTGAGACCTCGGGTTGAACTTTTGAAAACGCATGTTGAAAAAGGAGAATCCCTTCGTTTTACAGTACAAAATGTTTTAGTCATTTTTCATACTCATATGTATATAGTACATGTATCTTAACATGTTTTCTTATACGTATTGACTTACTTTATTCGAATTTAGACAATGTGTGTTACACATACACCATCTTATGTTGTGAAACGGAGGGAACATATGCTCACTATGTTGCTAAATATAAGATGAGTTAACCTTTTCAGTTTCTTAGAAATCATAAACATGTAGTTGTGTTTTATTATGTATATTTACTTATTTTAAATTGTATAAATCCACCTTAAGATATGTACAATGGGGCGCTTGAGTCGAAACGGAGTTGGAGAAGAAGAGCAAGTGGAGGAAAGAAGGGGAAGAGGAAACGAAGAGGGAGGAGCACTGCCGCACGCTGGAGAGACGCAAGAAAGAGACGCGTCGTCGCATGACTCGAGGCCCTCTCCACCCCTGTAGTCACCGGCAACTGAACTGCTTGCTATTGTCGTCCACATTCGCATATGCCCATGCTTATTGAAGCTCTGGCTTCACCGGCCCGTCGATGTTGCTACCCTGACCTACCCTGGAAGGCCAACCCTCATCATGTTTGTCTCCGACGTGTAGCACCTCGAGAGTCAAGCTAGACAAGTCCCAAACCTTCATCTGACAAAAGCCTAACCCATACATTGAGAGACAACACTTGTATAATCAGTAACACTACACTGACCTTAAAACACAAGAAACAATATATCAAGCTTTTAAAGCAAAGAAGTAAATATCACCAAGTAAGGTCACTGTAGTGTCAATTATTAATTTAATATAAGGCAAATTATGCTATTACACATAGAAAAATAGCAAAAGGCCTAAGAGCCTAGAAGGGGGCCGCGCCAGCCATGCCCTTTCCCTCATCGGGCGTTGTATGTCGTCTATCTTTGGCTTTAAGAAATCAGGGTTAACCTAGAACCGACTATAAAAATAGCCCACCAACGAGTCTCGGATTTCTCCGACTGCTGCCTTGTTGCCAATGCAACATCTTTTCAACCCAATAGATATTCACGGTACCACACACTTATGAAACGCAGCCGCCGACAACGAAACGGTTTGCAATCTACCAATTCTCAGCGGAATAACAAATCACGCTCAAATTTGGTAACCATAAACTCTTGATCGCAACAAGTAGGAATTATGATAGATGAATGTGTGCGGTAATACACTCTAAATGCATATGATGCTCATGATACACAAACAAATCCTAATTATGAAGGGGATCCCCTCATCGTCCTCGGCGCAACTCCGATAAAGGGAATCACAAAATCGAGGAGAAATAAGAGAATTAATTGGTTGAATTAAAAAGCCAGGGGTGCCCCTTCTTATATAGGCTCCTGGGGGGAGCCAACTCGCCAGCCAGGCAATGTGGGACTATCCCACATGCCTTGGTGCGGCTCCAACAGGTGCGCCGGCCCTAGGTGGGCCCCATTTGGCCCACCTAGGCCGGCCTCCTTGCCCCACCGAATTGCCTTGAGGAATTTTCCCCTCTTTGGCCTTCTTTCGACCAGAAGGCCCATTTAGGGAAATCAGCCTAAATAAATTCGAAAATTAATATATAAAATCATATTTAAACATTAATTACACTAAATAATATCAAACATATTATATATAATTTATTCTAACTCCGAAAACTATTTCGTCGCTGCTCGATCTCCATCTGACCATTCCCGGGACGTACCCGGTGATCTCTTTCCTTTCCCATTGTCTTGTCGAAACCCCTTAAGTGTGTTACCCTAGCGGTTCGATATAATAACAGACATGATCGAGACCCCTCTCCGATCAATAATTAACTCGTAGGCCTGGACCCCATGAATTAACCTCTATGATATAACGAATGATTTTCATCTATCAAACCTGGACATCTAATCTTAAACCTTTTTCATGTCGATACTTAGCGTGTCCGAGCGTCGTTCTTAGATATCTCCATATCTAGCTGACCTCGTTACCGACATCGCTATCTTCTACATGTCTATGATATTATGTCAGCTGGTGACCTAGTCACATGTTTGGAAACTCATTTGACATAATCTCACCGAGTGGGCCCTAGAGTATCTATCCGGCTATACGGACTAACAAATATCGATGTTGACCCCTCGTCTCAACTACCCCCTTCCGATACCCAAAAGTATCACTTATCACTGTCACACTATATAAGATATGACGTTTGGTACGATCAAAGTATCTTCCAGGGATAACAATAAGAGTTGATCTCACGGTCTCAAGGCGTAATGACTACGTCCTATAAATATGGGTAAGTCCATCACATCGTTCCACCTAACGATATGACTCCATTGCCAACAGACGCCATGTCTCATGATCGGGAAACCTCGATCATCAATCGCGCAATGAAACCAGTAATAGCAGAGGCTACTACTAGGGACCTGGTTGTTTATCTACCACACATGTATTAATGTTTCCGTTTAATACAGTTATAGTATGGTATAAAACATATAATGAAGAATTGGAATATAACCAACAAACTATCTTTATTAAGTGCCTCTAGGGCATATTCCCTTCAGTCTCCCACTAGCACTAGAGTAACACTTAATCTAGTTTACAACTTGGGAAAAGCTCAACACCCATGGCATCTTGGTGCATGCTCGTCTCGTGGAAGAGGAATACAGTTAATAGATCTCACACATTGAGACCTATATGTGCTTTGCAACACTTCTATGTCACCTAGTTTGACATCATCCCGTATCTTACGATGACGGTGAAATATATCCTAGTGGATGTAGTGAGACTCGAACATTCGCGTAGCATGGGCCTTTAAAGTCTAAGAGATCTATTACGGGCACCACATACGCCCCGAAAACTGCTCAGGCCAATCACACTTGCTATTTCTGAAGTTGCCATATATTTCTATACCTACGTAGATTATGCAACAGTGCATTCATATGCGACTTCGCAAGCTAACCATGTCTTTCTTCAAAACAAAGGACATCTCCTATATGAGATTTCTAGTCGTATGGGTTAGTGTCACAACTTGCATCATCGTAACCGTTTTACAACAAGTTGTCTTTCCACTCTTACCCTTTACTAGAAAACATATCTTCAGTTCTCATAGACACTGAAAAATATACTTAACGTTTGTTCATTGATCCACACAAGGATCACTCTAGAACCTTTTATTCAACCAAGAACTCGGGTCACACCAAGTCGAGCTTTCAGTCTGATATAATCTATGTCTGATACATAGAGAATGCCGAACTGAAGGGGATCGTGTGCAGAAAACAAAAAATTCCTAGCAACGATATCCTTAAACTATCCAAGATCTACACTATGCAGATATAGAAGTACGACGGAGATCGGAATACATACCCCCGTAGACCGAATAGCGGGGATTACGCTCCCGCACAAGCGTTGACGACGAAGACGACGTAGCCTACCTCTAGGTCGCGAAGAACTCGGCGCGACGATGACGACGAAGATGACCTCGAGGTCAGGTGGAGGAAGTAGGCCTCCGAGTACCGCTAGCGCAGCACCTCGCAGGGCGTTACACACATACGGTGGAGACGACGGCCTCCGAAGCTCCACTCCAGGACGAGCAGCGGAAGACTTGGACCGGAACACCAGCAGTGCGGCAGCGGGCTATGCTGGAAGAGATCCCCCTCTCAACTCGGCGCAACTCCGACAAAGGGAATCACGAGTCGAGAGAGAATTGGGGAATTAATTGGTGAATTAAAATGCCAGGGGTGCCCCTTCTTATATAGGCTCCCAGGGGGAGCCAACCTTGCCAGCCAGGCAATGTGGGACTATCCCCCATTGCCTGATGCGGCCAAGGGGAGTATTTGGCCCACCTAGGCCGGCCCCCATCCAATCCGAAGCCCTGGGGGGACTCCCCCCCCCCCCCACCCTCATGGGCCTTCTTTCCACCAGAAGGCCCATTTAGGAAAACCAGCCTTTAAAAATTCGAAAATAAATATATAAAATCGTATTGAAATATTAATTACACTAATTAATATCAAACATATTATATATAATTTATTCTAGCTCCGAAAACTCTTTTGTCGCTGCCCGATCTCCATCTGACCATTCCCGGGACGTTCCCGGTGATCTCTTTCCTTTCCGGTTGTCTTGTCGAAACCCCTTAAGTGTGTTACCCTAGCGGTTCGATATAATAACAGGTATGATCAAGACTCCTCTATGATCAATGACTAACTCGTAGGCCTGGAACCCATGAATTAATCCCTGTGATATAACGAATGACTTTCATCTATCAAACCTGGACGTATAGTCTTAAACCCTTTGTCACAGCGATACTTAGCGTGTCCGAGCATCATTCTCAGATATCTCCATACCTAGTATGATCTCGTTACCGACATCGCTATCTTCTACTCGTCTATGATATTATGTCAGCTGGTGACCTAGTCACATGTTTGCAAACTCATTTGACATAATCTCACAGAGTGGGCCCTAGAGTATCTATCCGGCTATGCGGACTGACAAATCCCGATGTTGACCCCTCGTCTCAACTACCCCCTTCCGATGCCCAAAAGTATCACCGTTATTGTCACACTATATAAGATATGACGTTTGGTGCGATCAAAGTATCTTCCAGGGATAACAATAAGAGTTGATCTCACGGTTTTAAGGCGTAATGACTATTGAAAGGATCGGTATGACACCTAGAGGGGGGGTGAATAGGTGCTAATTCAAATTTTAGTTCTTTTTCAAATTAGGCTTGACAGAAAAGGTAAATTCACTAGATATGCAACTAAGGTGAATTTCCTATATGACAAGCTAGCAACTAAACAAGATATAATAAGGCAATAAATAAGGATAGAAGTAACCGAAGTGAAGACACGAGACGACAAGGATGTATTCCCGAGTTCCTCCCTTGAATGGGAGTACGTCTCATTGGAGAGGTGTGAACCAACACAATTGTTCAACGACCACAAAGGCCTCACCCTAATCTCCGGTGAACCACACCACAAAGGTTTGGTCCACTTCCACTATCGGAATCCTTCAAGGCGGAATCCGGAGCCTTTACAACAACGATTCGGGGCACGACCCACAAAGGGCTTGGGGGCTCCCGAACAGCTACAATCTGTCACAAAGACAATAGGTAAGTACAACAATGGGCTAGGTTTCCTAGTGGAAGCCCTAGCAAGTGTTCCCTCAAACGAATGAGGGGGAAATGAAGAACGGCTCGGTGAAGATGTAGATCGGGGCCTTCTCCTTCAATCCTCCAAAGATCAACGAGTTTGAATGGGGGGATTGGGAGATCTTGGGATTCTTGGCTTGCAACAATGGAGCTCCTCCTATTTTAGGTCAAGCACTTTTCTGAAGGAAGGAGGAGGGGTATTTATACCCCTCCAAAGATGTAGCCGTTGCAGCCAAATCCCAGGCCGGAAACTCCGGCCCTAGTGGCCGGAAACTCCGGCCTAGGGAGGCCGGAAACTCCGGGGGGCACCAGGGGCTGAACACCAGATCTTCAATCTGAACTTGGACATCTTCGAGATACACGAGGCCGGAAACTTTGGCCTGGGGCGGAAACTCCGGTCCATGGGACCGGAAACTCCGCCCCCCACCAGGGGCTGAGCACAACTTCGGCAACCGAGCAACGGAGAAGATTCCGGTCCTCAGGGACCGGAAACTTCAGGCAGGGGCGGAAACTCCGGCCCCCTGGACCGGAAACTCCGGCCCCCACCAGGGGCTGAGCACACTTTCAGTGCTGTCTCTTTTTCTCCTCTTTTGGTGCTGATGCATCTGAAGAGTTCCTAGATTATCCTGCATTACTTAACACCAACTTAATACATCCACATGTTGTTAACTAACACACAAAACACAGAGATCATAGAAATGTTCTTTCAATCTCCCCCTTTTTGGTGTTAGATGACAACATATGGATTTGCAATAACAGTAATTTCACTAACATGTAATGATAGCTGAAAAAGCTCCCCCTAGATGTGTGCATCAAGAATATTTGCTTTGGAATGCACGTGCACACATATAGAGGCAAATTCGAACAACAATTTGCAAGCATGATAAGTAGGCAATACATTTCACAAGTAAGACATAGTATAGTATGGGTTGAGTGTTAGGAGATAAACCATACCTTGTGCATAAAACTGAAGATATTAACCCCATATAATCAAGGCACAATAGTAGTCTCAACCACATAATATAAGAAATCCAAATGTCTTACACACACATAGTTCATGACAAAGAGAAGGCAAATGAGTTCGAAATTCAAATAACATAACAAGGACACAAGCGCAATAAAATGATAGAGGCACATGCTTGTGTCCCAACCCATGCAAATCCCGGAGAGAACCTAATAGAACTACTTCTCCCCCTTTGGCACCGAGACACCAAAAAGGGGAAAAGAGCATAACTAACGGGCCCATGAAGATCACTCGGTGTCTTCATCCATGTCGTCATCTCCTTCGTTGTCGTAGTCCTCATCGGAGAGGTTCATGGGAGCCTTGCCGTGGTTGTGAGACGAGGTAGGAAAGGAGGTCACATCCGAATAATCAGCCCAAGGAAAGACATCCTGATTCCATTGCTCAAGAGGGACCGTGTCAGACGAAGATGAGGAAATGATGGGAATGCCAACTTCATCTTCTTCCGGAGGAGGAGTAACATTTCCATTGTTCATTTTGCGCATCTCCTTGATCATCAAGTTTTGGTTGCTCAAAATGTGTTTCTCTCTCACATAAGACCCATGATTCTCCTTGTGAATAGCAACATCCATGCATAACAGTTTCCTCTTCCACCAAGAGAGCTTGCTAAATTCGGCGTTTACCTTGGCCTTCCCTTGAAGGCTAGTGGGGGGATCGGCATTCTTGCTTCTCCTCTTAGGTAAGGGAGCGTCCTCTTCATCACTAGTTTGGGGAGGAGGTGCATGAGAGGATGAAGCTTGCTTTGTGTGCTTGGAGAGAATATGGAGAGTACCCTTGGCATGCTTGATGAAGGTAGAGCGATCAAGTGTGGGCACTTTGGAGAGAATGAGCTTCATCACATAGGGAGCATAGAGTGGATTCTTGTGCTCGAAAATGGCCCAATGCATCTCGCACTTAATGAAATCCATCACATCCACCTCTTGTCCACAGCACTCCGGACCGGCTTGAAGGACCCTGTAAGCATGGTAGAGTAGGTTGACAAGGCCTCGTCGAATAGCATCCACATTCCCGGCTTGAGGAGCAAGGTTGAGCCGAACCATGCGGAGGAAGATGTTGAAGGTGGGAAGGAGGTCTTGATTAGAGCCCACAGAAGAAGCAACGGAGTAAAGAGGGCGCAAACGGCTCTTGTTATATGCAGTCCCTTCCACATGCATCCTCATCCCAACTGGAGTAGTGGCCCCCTTGAAGTCATAGCACAGAGCTGTCGCAAACTCCACAAAGTTGGAGGTGCACTTGTGAGGTCCAGTCATCCATGTAATAGTGACATCCTCATCATTGTCAAACACCACCGTGGCAAAGAACTGCTGCACAAGCTGAATATCATAATCCTGCTGAGTGTAAGAGATGAGCTTTTCCAGACCAAGCTTCCTAGCAATCCAAACAGCCTCCCGAAAGTATGCTTTCTTGTTCAGCGCCTCAAGATCCAGAATCTTTTGTTCACAGACTGCGTGCTTCTCAATCCGGGCATAAGACTCCTGCATAATCAGCTGCTGCTCCCTCCTTGGGAAATTGGGGTCGGTGGTGTTGGAAGGCAAGTCATAGAACTGTTGTGACCTCATACGACGGAACTCTAGCTTCCCCATACCCAGAACGGTGGTCAAAGAGTCAAAATGGGCTTGCTCGGCCTCTTCTTCATTATCAAAACCACCAAGTTCAGCTTGTCTAGTGGCCTCCTCATCAATAGTGCTCTGCTGTCTCATGCGGCCACTGCTGCTATCAAATATAAGCTTGTCCCTTGTTTGAGCTCTTTCTTTTCTTGAAGCAAGGAGCGGATTCCGAGTGACCACCTTTTTCCTCTGACCTGTGAAACAGAGAGTACAAGGATAGCATGGAGATAAGTTTGCATGTCCAAGAAAGCCAAAAGGAGAAAATTAAAAGTGTCAGAATTTCTCTCAGACATGAGCTAGACCGGAGTTTCCGGCCACAGGGGCGGATATTCCGGTCCACACCGGAGATTCCGGTGCATGAGGGACCGGAGTTTCTGCCCTGTGGCAGGAAAACTGAAATCCAGTTTAAATCTAAGGAAAAATCGAGCACAACTAATTTTCTAGAGATTGAAATGCCACCACTAGGGTTCTACACCATGCAGCACAGGCAGAACTTCTCTCAAAACAAGATCTAGAGTGAAAACCTAGAGAGAGAGAGAAGAAAAACCTTTACCCGACATGGTGGAGGTCAAATGCGAGGGAGAAGGATCCCTAGCACTTGTACGGAGGAGGGGCCGGTGGCACGGCGGATTCCGGCGGCGGGGAGCGGCCGGAGGGGTCCTTGGAGGCGGCGGCGGCTGGGAGAGGTGTGGGGGTCGGGGGTGTGTGGGGAGTTGTGGGACAACTCCTCACCCCGATCCCCTTTGAAGATCCCAGCGAAACTGCCCAGACCGGAGTTTCCGGCCCTAGACACCGGAGTCTCCGGCCTTGGCCAGAGATTCCGGTTCTAGGGGCGGAAACTTCAGTCAGACCGGAGTCTCCGGCCTGTAAGACCGGAGTTTCCGGTCCCACCGACTCCAAATTCCAGGTTTTTATGTGTTTTGGACATGCAAAAGGCAAGAGGAGCAGGTTTTAAGATGAGGTAGGCCTGGGATCAGACAAATGGTCACTGGAGATGGTACCATGCACTCAAGTTTGGTAAGAAACAACAAAAGCGACATTAAGAAGCAACGCTTGAGTGCATTTTCCATAAGAGCAAGAATGAAAACAAAGAAAACAAGATAACACCACAAGAGTATCAATTCTTCACAAAGAAGAAGTTGGTGGCCAAGGCCACCATGTATGAGATTATGTGGTGTGATACCGCGAAGATATATCTTGGGTTCACCGCCATTACTCAACATTTAGGCTCACAATTCATAAGAATGAACAAAATGAGACGAAAACAATTCTTACTATTTGCATAATGGGGGGAGGAGAAGTCCAATAGATTAGGACAACACTCCCCCTATGTCCATGCCTACACCTAGACCAAAATAGAAAGTTGAGATAGAGGTGTGCATGCAAGGTAGTCAACCAATGCTCCTAGAATCCACGATATTTAGCTCATGCCTCAAAAAGGTGAACCGTGCTTCGTCAAGTGGCTTGGTGAACATATCGGCAAGTTGAATCTTCGTTGGAATATAACCAAGCTCAATGTCACCCCGGTTGATGTGATCTCGAATAAAATGATAGCAAATCTCAATATGCTTCGTTCTTGAGTGCTCCACGGGGTTGTGACCAATCTTGATAGCACTTTCATTGTCACATAAAAGAGGCACTTTGTCACAAAGGACACCGTATTCCTTTAAAGTTTGCCTCATCCAAAGTAATTGAGTGCAAGCACTAGCGGCCGCCACATACTCGGCTTCGGTGGTAGATAAGGATATGCAATTTTGCTTCTTGGAGGACCAACTCACCAAAGATTTCCCAAGGAATTGAGCTCAACCACAGCTACAGCTTCTTCTCGAGCAGCTCTTATTCCACCTGTAGCACCGCTTACGAGAGCAAGCAAGGGCACATGCACCGGAAGTAGACTTCCTATCATCCTTGCAACCGGCCCAATCCGAATCCGTGTAACCGGCAAGAGAGAAGTTGGACCCCCTAGGATACCACAAGCCAAACCTTGGGGTATAAACCAAATATCGGAAGATTCGATTCACCGCTATCAAGTGACTTTCTTTAGGAGCCGCTTGATACCTTGCACACACTCCTACACTCAACACAATATCGGGTCTAGATGCACAAAGATAAAGCAAAGAACCAATCATAGAGCGATAGAGTTTTTGATCGACATCTTTACCCTTTGGACTAAGTTCAAGATGGCATTTGGTGTCCATAGGAAACCTCTTCTCTTTTGCATCTTGCATCTTGAACCTCTTGAGCATGTCTTGGATGTATTTGGCTTGAGAGATGAAAGTCCCTCCACTTAATTGCTTGATTTCAAAACCAAGAAAGAATTTCAACTCTCCCATCATGGACATCTCGAACCTATCCGTCATAAGCTTTGAAAATTCATCATTGAAAGCTTTGTTAGATGAGCCAAAGATAATATCATCAACATAAAGTTGACATATGAAAAGCTCCCCTTTTACCCTCTTTGTGAAGAGAGTGGGATCGATTTGCCCCACTTCAAAGCCACGGTCTAGCAATAGCTCTCTTAGGTGCTCATACCAAGCTCGAGTTGCTTGTTTGAGACCATAGAGGGCCTTATCAAGCTTGTAGACATGGTTTGGGAAGTGTGGATCCTCAAATCCCGGAGGTTGCTTCACATCCATTTGTTGCAACTTAAAATTAAAATGAGATGCATAGGCAAGTAGGATACGGATGGACTCAAGACGAGCCACGGGAGCATAGGTCTCTCCAAAATCAATGCCTTCAACTTGAGAGTACCCTTGAGCTACCAATCTCGCCTTGTTCCTTACAACCAATCCATGCTCATCTTGCTTGTTCTTGAATATCCACTTGGTGCCAATAACATTGCGGCAATCCTTTGGCTTTTCTACTAGATTCCATACTTTGTTGCGCTTGAAGTTGTTGAGTTCTTCATGCATGGCTTCCAACCAATCCGGATCTTCAAGTGCTTCAAACACCTTCTTTGGTTCAATCATAGAGATATGAGCTTGATGTTCACTAAAGCTTGCCAATTGACTTCTTGTGGAAACCTTGCGAGATACATCACCAATAATGGCTTCAAGCTTGCGACACTTGATTTCCAAATTTCTCTTGACTCTTTCTTGACGACGGGTTTCGATATCCCCATTGTTGCGTGGGATTTCGGCTTGATCACCTAGATCATTTGAGTCCCCGTCTTGACCGTCTTGATGAGCATTGCCATCTTGTTGCACATTTTCAATGATGGGAGAAGATGGATGCTCTTGCTCTTGACTAGGGTTGAGAATAGGAGTTCTTGAATCTTGTGAGACCTCTTGGTCAACTTGAGGAGGAACTTGATCTTGTTCTTGGATAGGTGTCTCATTTGCTTCCATAGAGGGTGCCACTTCAACTTGTGATGATGGAATCTCCACTTGAGTGGAGCTTGTACTTCCTTGAGGAGGCTCATGATGAATCTCGATGGGGCGATGAAATCCAACACCCATCCTTTGTATTGCATCTTGAGGTTCCTCGTTATCTACATCACAAACATGAAATTGCGCCACTTGGGAGCCGTCATTCTCATCAAACCTCACACTACAAGATTCTACAACTCTCCCTAAGGATTTGTCATAGACTCTATAAGTGTGAGAGTTTGCACCATACCCAACAAGAACACCTTCTAAGGCTTTAACTTCAAACTTAGAAAGATGTACACCTTTGATTTTGTAGAAACACTTACAACGAAAGACTCGATAGTAGGAGATGTTGGGCTTGTTGCCGGTAAGCATTTCATATGGAGTTTCCTTCTTCCCTTTGCGAAAGAATAACCGGTTGGAGGAGTGACACGCCGTGGAGATAGCTTCGGCCCACAAGAAGAGTGGAGACTTAAACTCCGCCAACATGGACCTAGCCATATCCATAAGAGTCCGGTTCTTCCTCTCGGCTACACCGTTTTGTTGAGGAGTATATGCGGCGGAGTATTGATGTCGAATTCCCTCGTCGCTAAGAAACTCATTTAGGGTGTAGTTCTTGAACTCGGAGCCATTGTCACTTCTAATGGCCAATATGGGAAGATTGTGTTGACGTTGAACTTCATTGGAGAATTCAATGATGGTTTGTTGAGTTTCATCCTTCGTCTTGAAGAAGAAAACCCAAGTGAATCTTGAATAGTCATCGACAATCACCAAACAATATTTCTTCCCACCAAGGCTAGGTTGAGGTACGGCACCAAAAAGATCAACATGAAGAAGTTCCAATACCCTTGATGATGAAATGATGGTCTTGCTTGGGTGGGGAGAATCATGCATCTTTCCTTCAACACAAGCCCTACAAAGACGATCTCTAGAAAAAGAAACATTCTCATTTAGTCCAAGAATGTGGCCACCCTTGTGGAGACTTTGCAAAGTTCTCATATTAACATGGGACAAGCGGCGATGCCACAACCACCCCACGTCGGACTTTCCGAATAGGCATATTGCTTGAGTGTTGGTTGACCCCGAAAAGTCTACCACAAACAACTCATTTTCAACATGCCCAACGAACATGACCTTTAGAGTCTTGCTCCTCAAGAGTACCACCATATCAAGAGTAAAATAGACATCAAAGTTCATCTTATTAAGAGCACGAACGGACATAAGATTGTAACCTAGAGACTCAACAAGCATGACATTTACAAGGCTGATATCCCTTGCAACTACCACCTTGCCAAGACTCTTTACCTCGGCTTTGGACTTGTCACCATAAGAGACGGTTGAGTGATTTAAATTTGGTCTCAACTCCGTCATGATCTCCTTGCTTCCGGTCATATGACTAGTGCATCCACTATCAATCACCCATTTAGATCCACCGGAAGCATAGTCCTACAAGAAATCATTTCTTGCATTTAGGTACCCATTTCTCAATGGGTCCCTTTCGGTTAGCAACAAGGGTCTTAGGAACCCAAATAGAATAGTCAATGTAACCATCATAAGGACCAACATATTTTGCATAAACATCACCATAATAATCAACATAAAGAATGTGGTTGGGATTGTTATGGCCCGCAAAGTCACTACGAGTGGTCTTGCCCCTAGTGGCATTACCACTCGCAATGTTAGTCTTAGCTTGTGCGGGCTTGGTCTTGTTCTCCTTGGTGTTGCTCACCTTCTTCTTTGCCTCGGCCACATACCCAAGACCTTCCTTTCCTTTGTGTGGTTTTAGCTCAAACAAATAGGCAAAACCCTTATCGTTACCTTTAGGAATAGAGGTCTTAGCATGATCCACCTTTAACCTAGCATTTTCTTCAATGACATTTTCATGAACACGAGGAAGAATGGTTATGCTAGTTGAGCAAGTTTTAGAGAGTTGAGTTTGGAGTTGCTCATGTGACTTAACAAGGATGGAGTGGGTCGTTTTCAAGACCTTGTGAGCTTTATCAAGCTTCTCCATATCCTCAAGAAGTATAGTATTTGCAACCCCAAGTTCAACTTTCTCCTTTTTAATCACTTTATATTTGGCAAAAACATGATATCTATCCTTAATGATTTTACTAATGATTTCATCATTTTTAGCATAAAGAGATTCAAGTCTTTCCTCTAGAGTGGTTCTATATTCACTTTCTTCATCAAGAGAGCTATTTAAGGATGCTATGGAAGCATTCAAGGAAGCAATGGTGAGAGAATCCTCTCTCTCAATCTTACTCTTTTCTTGAAGAAGTTCTTCGGCCGCACATAGTTGTCTCATGAGAGACTCAACATGTTCCTTGGCCTCACCTTGCAAGTTAGTCACAAAAGTATCGAAGGCAACTAATTCCTTCTTAATCTCAAGACTAGATTGATCATGCATAGTCTTAGGAGAAGGGGATGATACCTCGGTGACATGAGCCATGAGGCAACGAGCGGTGTTGATGGAGAGGTTCTCATTGGGGGATTCAAAGAGAGATGATGATGAAGTGGAGACAATAGCCAATGCGGCTACCTCTTTGTTAGGTGCATCTTCATCTTCGGAATCACTTGTGGCATATTCCTATTGTGCCACCAACACAATTCTCGGTGCCTTCTTGAAGAAGGGCTTTCTTGGTCTTGCGGGCTTCTTTTGAATCAACTTGGAGTGATCCTTTGGGATAAGCTTCCCACCATTTTGCTCACGGTTCTCATAAGGGCACTCTCTTATGTAGTGGTTCTTGTCATGACAATTGTAGCATGTCTTTGTCCCTGAGGCAAGCTCTTTCTTGCCACTTGAGTTGTTATCTCGATCAACACGAGCTTTAGCACTAGCCGGGTCATTCCAAAACACTCTTGTGGCAAGTGCAATGTGACCATTGAGGGCTTGCTCAAGATCATGTGGAGCAATGTTGCCAGGACAAGCTTCAACTTCATCATTGGCATCTAGGCAAGTCACCTTGGCCTTCAAAGCAAGAGAGGGACCTTGCCTCATTCCCATGGCCCTAGCACGGTTATCTTCGGCATTCTTGGTGGCAACCTTGGAGGCTTGGACTTCTTGCATAACTTCATGGGAAGACAATTGAAGGTAGTTGTATCTTCCTTGAATAGACTTCAACTCCATTGGCTCCGAGGGCAAGAGAGCATTCTCATACTTCCTCTTGACCCAAGCATCATCAACATATGTTGCTCCCACATCATAAAAGGCTTTGGTAAGAGTCTTGAGTCTACCATACATCTCTTCATGGGTCTCGTTGTCAAGCATGTAGAAACCTTCGGCGGCATTGCTCAAAGATTCATATCTATTTCTCTTCATGCTTTCATTTCCAAGGAAGGCACGCTCAAGACAATCCCAAGCTTCTTTGGCGGTGGTGGCATGTAGAACATGATGCTTGTCGTTGTCGCTCAAAGAGAGTTCAATCATATGGAGAGCGGAAGCGTTTAGTTGCTTTTCGGCGAACTCTCTCTTGGTCATGTTGCTTGGATCCTCCACTATGTATCCTTCTTCAATAATCCTCCAAAGCTCGATGGAGGCACTGTTGACATGAGATTTCATTGAGCGTTGCCAACTAGCAAAAGCTAATGCATTAAGCTTAGGTGGGGGACCTAAAGGGTTTATGCGGGTAGTGATAATTGGATCGGGAGAGTACCATCCCCGAACGGCATGATACTCTTCCTTTTCCTCATGCAAGTTGGGAGATGACTTAGGCTTATCATTTGCTTTCACCTCCTTCTCTTTTTGCTCTTTATCCTCCTTGGGTCCACCCTCATCGGAGTTAGAAGCTTTTTCAAGCGGGATGATATCCGAGGGCTTGTTGTTAATGAGTTTATTGAGCAAGTCACGAAACTCATTAAACCTAGCATCCATGGACGATGTCAAAGTTGTTTCCAAAGCTTTGATATCGGCCATGGATGCCGCGGTGGCTTGGTCCTTTTTAAGGGACTCATTAGCCTCGGCAAGCCTTGCGGTCTCATCCTCACTTTGTGTCATACTTCTCTTAGGCGGTTAAACCCGAAAAGAGAGCCTTAGCTCTGATACCAATTGAAAGGATCGGTATGACACCTAGAGGGGGGGGGGTGAATAGGTGCTAATTCAAATTTTAGTTCTTTTTCAAATTAGGCTTGACAGAAAAGGTAAATTCACTAGATATGCAACTAAGGTGAATTTCCTATATGACAAGCTAGCAACTAAACAAGATATAATAAGGCAATAAATAAGGATAGAAGTAACCGAAGTGAAGACACGAGACGACAAGGATGTATTCCCGAGTTCCTCCCTTGAATGGGAGTACGTCTCGTTGGAGAGGTGTGAACCAACACAATGGTTCAACGGCCACAAAGGCCTCACCCTAATCTCCGGTGAACCACACCACAAAGGTTTGGTCCACTTCCACTATCGGAATCCTTCGAGGCGGAATCCGGAGCCTTTACAACAACGATTCGGGGCACGACCCACAAAGGGCTTGGGGGCTCCCGAACAGCTACAATCTGTCACAAAGACAATAGGTAAGTACAACAATGGGCTAGGTTTCCTAGTGGAAGCCCTAGCAAGTGTTCCCTCAAACGAATGAGGGGGAAATGAAGAACGGCTCGGTGAAGATGTAGATCGGGGCCTTCTCCTTCAATCCTCCAAAGATCAACGAGTTTGAATGGGGGGATTGGGAGATCTTGGGATTCTTGGCTTGCAACAATGGAGCTCCTCCTATTTTAGGTCAAGCACTTTTCTGAAGGAAGGAGGAGGGGTATTTATACCCCTCCAAAGATGTAGCCGTTGCAGCCAAATCCCAGGCCGGAAACTCCGGCCAGGGGCGGAAACTCCGGCCTAGGGAGGCCGGAAACTCCGGGGGGCACCAGGGGCTGAACACCAGATCTTCAATCTGAACTTGGACATCTTCGAGATACACGAGGCCGGAAACTTTGGCCTGGGGCGGAAACTCCGGTCCATGGGACCGGAAACTCCGCCCCCCACCAGGGGCTGAGCACAACTTCGGCAACCGAGCAACGGAGAAGATTCCGGTCCTCTGGGACCGGAAACTTCAGGCAGGGGCGGAAACTCCGGCCCCCTGGACCGGAAACTCCGGCCCCCACCAGGGGCTGAGCACACTTTCAGTGCTGTCTCTTTTTGTCCTCTTTTGGTGCTGATGCATCTGAAGAGTTCCTAGATTATCCTGCATTACTTAACACCAACTTAATACATCCACATGTTGTTAACTAACACACAAAACACAGAGATCATAGAAATGTTCTTTCAACTATGTCCTATAAATACTGGGTATGTCCATCACATCGTTACACCTAACGATATGACTTCCATTGCCGACCGGCGCCATGCCCTATGATCGGAAAACCTCGATCATCAATCGTGCAATGAAACTAGTCTTAGTAGAGGCTACTAGGGACCTGGTTGTTTATCTACCACACCTGTATTAATGTTTTCGCTTAATACAGTTATAGCATGGTATAAAACATATAATGAACAATTGGGATATTGCCAATAAACTATGTTTATTAAGTGCCTCTAGGGCATATTCCCTTAAGTCTCCCACTTGCACTAGAGTAACACTTAATCCAGTTTACAACTTGGTAAAAGCTCAACACCCATAGCATCTTGGTGCCTGCTCGCCTCGTGGAAGAGGAATATAGTCAATAGATCTCACACATTGAGACCTATATGTGCTTTGCAACACTTCTATGTCACCTACTTTGACATCATCCCGTATCTTACGATGACGGTGAAATATATCCTAGTGGATGGAGTGAGACTCGAACATTCGCGTAGCATGGGCCTGAAAAGTCTAAGAGATCTATTAAGGTGACCACCTACGCTCGGAAAACTGCTCAGTCCAATCACACTTGCTACTTCTGAAGTCGCGATATATTTCTATACCTATGTAGATTATGCGACAGTGCATTCATATGCGACTTCGCAAACTAAACATGTCTATCTTCAAAATAAAGGACATCTCATATATTTGATTTCTAGTCGTATGTGTCAGTGTCATAACTTGCATCATCGTAACCGCTTTACGGCAAGTTGTCTTTCCACTCTTACCCTTTACTAGAAAACACATCTTCAGTTCTCACAGACACTGAAGAATAAACTTAACGTTTGTTCATTGATCCACACAAGGATCACTCTAGAACCTGTTCTTCAACCAAGAACTTGGGTCACACTAAGTCGAGCTTTCAGTCTGATAGCATCTATGTCTGATACATAGATAATGTCGAACATCATTTGCTATTACTGAAAATGCCAAGCTAAACTTAATATTTTACCTAGTCATACAAGTAAGAACCTCTTTCTTTGCTTGTCATATTCTGAAACACTTCAGAATCTTGACTTAGGAATTATTCCGACTTAATGTTATTAAGCCCCTTACGATCTATACATTATCCGGATGCCTAATACTCCTAACTTCATTTCATAGAAAATTTAATCACTTAAATAATCCTTTACACTCTACTAGAGGATCTGTGTCATTCAATATGTCGTTACATACAAAATCACGAATGACACCTAGCTCCCACTCAAATATGCCTTCCGCATATAAGATCAAGGAAAAGCTACTTAGCTCCCACTCAAATATGCCTTCCGCATATAAGATCGAGGAAAGCTACTTTGCTCCCACTCACTTCTTTGCAAATGTAGGTTTCTTCAACTATTTTGGACAACTCCAAAATCCTTTGATCACATTAACAAAGTGAAGATTCCAGCTCCGATATGCTTGCTTCAGCCCATAAATGGACCACTGAAGTTTGCATGCATGTTTAGCATCCTCAGGATCACCAACTCTTTCTTAATGACACTATTAAGAAACATGGTTTCCTTATCCATCTATCAATTTCTCATTCGAAATTATAGTGATTGCTAAACGATCCAGAATAGATTTAGGCTTCGCCACTTGAGACAAACTCTCATGTGGTCAACTTTTGAATCTGTCGGAACTGTTTCACGACAAATCGATCCTTCTCAATGTCTATTCTCTCATAAAATTCCATATACTATTAACATCCTAGATGCCATCAAGAAGATCTCCCAAGTCATTACCTGGTAATCGTATATGGATTATATTTCGGATCATAAATGACTCATAGCCATTTCTCGGACTTAGGTCCACCATCTCTTCTTCGTAGTTCGTAGGTCTATCATATTCCATTAATATGACCTTCATAACAAGATTGTCGTAACACACAGTGTGGAACACAACCTCGTATGCCTACGCTATTAGTATGAGCTCAGAACATCATGATCTTGAATCATCAGCTTTTTCAAGCTGTGGAGCCTGACACCGAAAACACTTTCGGTTGCGCCAATCTGACATGTGGAGAGGAAGTTCACCAACTTCGTCTCTCTCTACTTTCTTTCTCACTTATACACTTGGACAAGAAACTATTTCTTTCGCAAGGTATATCCCGGCAACAGTTTTGCCTATGTCGTGAGACATGTACCCAACTAACTCTTTAGGTAGTCTCCATGGATTCAAATGGTTTCCCTATTTGCTAACGTGAGTGTTTACGTTTCTACCATATGACTCTAATGATCACAAAAATTCGGTAAGAGATTTATTGTACCACACACTATCCGATAGAGTGCAATTACGACGTCCTAACACATCATAACAATATGGTGTTCCATGCGACGTAATTTGAGGAACTCTTCTCACAAGTCTTCCAATGATGTGCCAACATTATAACTCAAATCTTTATTTCCTCGATCTGCATCGCGGGAATTTGATTTTCTTGTTAAGTTTATTTCCTACTTCATTCTGAACTTGTTTGATCGAATCAAAATTTCCAGGCCAACATTCCCCGAGTGGATATCCATATATCTACTCGAATGTTCATGAAGTCTATGAAATAAATACTTCCACTACATTAAAGTACTTCATTGATTCACATACACCCATATGCATGATTCTCAACAAGCTATACTCAAAACAATCAGTGAAGTTCACAAAATAAAAGTCTCCACTACCCGTCAATTTCATACATCTCTATGTATGACTATCAATAAGTTATATGCCCGTTTTCCAAAAACGGTGTCACAGTTATTTTGCAAGTGTCAAAAGATCAAATCTTAGAACTTGTAGATCCATCCGGTATGGAGCTAATGCATTGACTATAACATTGACATGAATTAAACGGTAGTGCCACACATATGTGGTGTCTTTATTAAGTTTGTATCCTTTGGCATTAATATTATGAATGTGGGTGCTTCTACCATCTAAATTCAAATTGGCATATGATCATTACTTCATAAGTATAGGACAACAAATTTGTCACTAACATATATGAACAAGTGTCTCGCTAGAGGAGACACACTTATAACGATCATACTAACAGGCGATCATAAAGGATTTACCCAAATGGTAGATCTAGAGGGAGAGTGTCTATGGCCAGCACAACAACTTGTCTGCCATTATCAACACGCAGTGTCGCCTCATCCTTTCAAGCTACTCAAGCAGTAAACCTGGTTTTCATAAAACATGACTAGTTCAAAACTTAGTCACTACTGCGAGTACTTGCTTAGCTAAAACATTCATAACATGTATATCATATATACACCATCATCATCGATGACTTCCGGCGATTTGTTTCATCTTCTTGATACTTCCAACGTAATCAAGAACCATGAAGGTGAACGATTCCCCTTGCATGACATAGTCTACGACAGAGAATTTGCACTTGGCAACGATGTCTGTCATCCAGTGATCGAGCTGAGCGAGGCGTCTCAATGTTCATCAAGTATGAACATATGTCATTAAGTATGACCGCCACGTGCTCCCTCAATGTGTGTATTCTCTTCCATATTGGTTGAGAAGACAATCAGTCAACGTACTGATAAACTTCATCAACCCAACCTTAGGGGTACCCCGAGTTTAGCGACCATCTCATATGTTCGCGATGCAATAACTCGTACCCTCCATTGGTTCTCTATGGCAGAGATCATAGTATACACTGGACTATGATGATATCATCCACACAAAATCTGATAATCCAAATTATCTTTTGTTAGCAGAATCTCCGGGTTTATCTCCTAGCGGGTATTGTAACACAAAGAGCTAACAGTTTAAACAAGGAGTATCCCCAAGCTAAAGTATAAAACTATGAAGTTTGGACCCAACCTTTTAAGTTTCTGATTCGCATGAGTGCGCCTAATTTGAAAAGATGCTATCACAATGGTTAATATCTACAAAGGTTTTGCAAAACAGACTCTGTTTAAGCGATTACACGACCCCCATCCATTGCACCACCCCTCATCGTCAGAGCCGGCAACACAACTTCAAGGGTAGACAATTGTCAATCACGACAACTCTGTGACTCAAGCTCGACCTTTCGGCCTCCGTGTTCCGAGGCCAAATCTGCATATGCTAGGCTCGCCACTATAACCTCCACGCTGACGCTTGTGCAACATGGCTTACACCCACTGTATGCGAACGACGATATGTCTGACACCCGATCATCACGGCCTGCCTCATAACGTTGAACTTTCTTGGTGGTGCGCGTTGCAGGGAGAACACTAGTGGTATTTTGAAGGGATCATCTTATATAACTACCGCCGTGTAACTAATATATACTATATATATAATCACACAATATAAGATGCACACAAAACATCAAATGTAATGCGACATGATATGGTCCATGCGCCATGGTCTTCTTGGCGCCCGCAGTTCATAAACAATTTAATAAACCTACCTTGACCATATCACATAGCCCCTGCAAAATAAAGTTAGACGCTTCTACTTTATCTTTTGCATATTTTACGTGGCTTGGGGCTGTCGTAAATAGAACCGCTTCATACCTACGAACCTTATGACCACAACAACGATCCAATAATTACATGTTTAAGCATCCCTTTCGGGCCCTCCATTGAAAATGCAAGACCAACTAAAGAGAGAGAAACATGCACCCGCCAGCCACAGATACGGTACAAGCCGTATGTCAGTAGTGGAACCAGTCTTGCGTAAGCGTACGCGTAAAGTTGGCCCGGGCCGCTTTATCAACTCGATGCCGCTGGAATCACAAGTGCACGCTAGAGGGTAGCAAATAATAGGAACGGTGCCCCCGTGAAGAACACAGGTTCTTACAGCGTACAACTATATCTACGATAGATCGCAAACACAAAAAAATTCCTAGCAACGATATCCTTAAACTAGCCAAGATCTACACTATGCAGATATAGAAGTACGGCGGATATCGGAATACATACCCTTGTAGACCGAATAGTGGGGATAAACCTGGCTCTGATACCACTGAAGGGGATCGTGTGCAGAAAACAAAAAAATTCCTAGCAACGATATCCTTAAACTAGCCAAGATCTACACTATGCAGATATAGAAGTACGGCGGAGATCGGAATACATACCCTCGTAGACAGAATAGCGGGGATTACGCTCCTGCATAAGTGTTGACGACGAAGACGACATAGCCGACCTCTAGGTTGCGAAGAACTCGGCGCGACGATGACGACGAAGAGGACCTCGAGGTCGGGTGGAGGAAGTAGGCCTCCGAGTACCGCTAGCGCAGCACCTCGCAGGGCGTTACACACATACGGTGGAGACTTCGGCCTCCGAAGCTCCAGTCCAGGACGAGCAGCGGAAGACTTGGACCGGAACACCAGCAGCGCGACAGCGGGCTATGGTGGAAGAGATCCCCCTCTCAACTCGGCGCAACTCCGACAAAGGGAATCACGAGATCGAGAGAGAATTGGGGAATTAAATGGTGAATTAAAAGGCCAGGGGTGCCCCTTCTTATATAGACTCCCAGGGGGAGCCAACCTTGCCAGCCAGGCAATGTGGGACTATCCCCCATTGCCTGGTGCGGCCAAGGGGAGTGCGCCGTCCCTAGGTGGGCCCTATTTGGCTCACCTAGGTCGGCCCCCATCCAATCCGAAGCCCTGGGGGGACTCCCCCCCCCCCCACCCTCATGGGCTTTCTTTCCACCAGAAGGCCCATTTAGGGAAACCAGCCTTTAAAAATTCGAAAATAAATATATAAAATCTTATTTAAATATTAATTACACTAATTAATATCAAACATATTATACATAATTTATTCTAGCTCTGAAAACTCTTTTGTCGCTGCTTGATCTCCATCGGACCATTCCCGGGACGCTCCCGGTGATCTCTTTCCTTTCCGGTTGTGATAAGGGGTGGCCCGATCTTCTCAGTGAGCGATGGGTAGATGGATGATGGTGGAAGATAACTTGCGAGAATCCGACGAACTCTCCGGCTGTTCCCCCGTTGCCAATGCAACAGCTCTTCAACCCAATGGATATTCGCGACGCCTCACACCGATGCAACGTAGCCGCCGACCACGAAGCGGTTTTGCAATCTACTAATTCCCAGTGGAACAACAGATCACACTCAAACTTCGGATAATAATCTCCAGAGCGCAACACAGTGGAGAGGTTGAATTCCTGAGCGCAACACAGAGGAACTCGAATATAGATGAATGCTTAGCAATCCAATCTAGGGTTTATGTTTAAACGTGGTCTCTACCTAAAAGCCACGAAATTACAAGCCTTATAAAGGCTGCTGGACGTCCAACATAGAGTTGGAGTCGAAAACAACCATATCTCTAACTTTCCTAACTTAAAGGACTCTATTTGGAAACTGGCAAGAAACAGCCGTCGACTTGTTTTGGTCACCGAGGCTTGTCCGAGTCGAACCGGTGTTTGGGGTCGGATCCGTTGGAAAGGATTTGTAATTTCCTTTCCAACCTGTGCTTCGTTGCTTTATTTGGACTTCATATGAATACACCTTGACTGTTTCGAATTCGTGACTTCTGCTAGTCCGAATTGAATCTCTCTTCATTGATGGCTCCACTTCCTCCCTCACCTCCCTCGTGCTTGCCACCTTGATGGTTGTCAATGATTTCCATTCCTCGCGCGCATCTTCTTCTCCATGCGCCATGCCCTCTATTAACTCAAACCTAATGATACAAGAACACAATAACTTAGGTAGTATAACATTCTTATAAATCAAAGTATCATGTCCAACTAGGAATGAGTTCACCTTATAATAATCATCGATCATGTTTAGTATTTCCTTCCAGTTTAAGCATGGATAATCATCATAATCCACCGATATATCCTCATCATCCTCCCTTTCTTCAAGAAAAGCCGTCCGCGGCTTTGGATAAGCTGAAAGTGGAAGAAACAAAAAGAACAACGTGTACGCAGAGTATATGTATATATAGCAGGTTGTATCATGTTTGTAAATAGGATGATTATTCTCAAGTGACAAAATGCAACGAAAATTGCGAGCATAGCACATATAATTGTCATAATGGAACCAAGAAAATCTCAGCAATAAGCAATCAGAATTGCAAGTATAAGTGAAGTTCATAGAATCATGATCAAAATGATAGACACAAATATATAAAATCTTATGATTCAGTATTAAATCCAATGTCCTCACAGAAGATCGATGATCAAATTTCATGCTATCAAGGTCAAACCAATCCAAACGATGCAAATCATCATATGTGTCATACCATGCTTCAATTGCGCTACTCTGATATGTAGAACAAAGCAATGACGATGCAACACAAACAGGTAAATAGTCATGTCCATTATTTCCAGTACTTAAGATGCAACTCAGTTTGCAAATATAAGTGAAGCATAAATCAGTTTGGGACAAACAAGACAGATGTGCATAATCATATGCAAATCTAGCAAGATCAGAACAGTCCAACAAAGGTGATGCTACCTTTGTTCGCTGAGGTACATCAACTAGACTAGAAGACATCATATTATCATGATAATGAGGTATTGTCCCAAAGAAAAAAGATTTCGGCACAGAGCATATATGATTTCGGCTCTGATACCAAGATGATAAGGGGTGGCCCGATCTTCTCAGTGAGCGATGGGTAGATGGATGATGGTGGAAGATAACTTGCGAGAATCCGACGAACTCTCCGGCTGTTCCCCCGTTGCCAATGCAACAGCTCTTCAACCCAATGGATATTCGCGACGCCTCACACCGATGCAACGTAGCCGCCGACCACGAAGCGGTTTTGCAATCTACTAATTCCCAGTGGAACAACAGATCACACTCAAACTTCGGATAATAATCTCCAGAGCGCAACACAGTGGAGAGGTTGAATTCCTGAGCGCAACACAGAGGAACTCGAATATAGATGAATGCTTAGCAATCCAATCTAGGGTTTATGTTTAAACGTGGTCTCTACCTAAAAGCCACGAAATTACAAGCCTTATAAAGGCTGCTGGACGTCCAACATAGAGTTGGAGTCGAAAACAACCATATCTCTAACTTTCCTAACTTAAAGGACTCTATTTGGAAACTGGCAAGAAACAGCCGTCGACTTGTTTTGGTCACCGAGGCTTGTCCGAGTCGAACCGGTGTTTGGGGTCGGATCCGTTGGAAAGGATTTGTAATTTCCTTTCCAACCTGTGCTTCGTTGCTTTATTTGGACTTCATATGAATACACCTTGACTGTTTCGAATTCGTGACTTCTGCTAGTCCGAATTGAATCTCTCTTCATTGATGGCTCCACTTCCTCCCTCACCTCCCTCGTGCTTGCCACCTTGATGGTTGTCAATGATTTCCATTCCTCGCGCGCATCTTCTTCTCCATGCGCCATGCCCTCTATTAACTCAAACCTAATGATACAAGAACACAATAACTTAGGTAGTATAACATTCTTATAAATCAAAGTATCATGTCCAACTAGGAATGAGTTCACCTTATAATAATCATCGATCATGTTTAGTATTTCCTTCCAGTTTAAGCATGGATAATCATCATAATCCACCGATATATCCTCATCAGGTTGTCTTGTCGAAACCCCTTAAGTGTGTTACCCTAGCGGTTCGATATAATAACAGGTACGATCAAGACTCCTCTATGATCAACGACTAACTCGTAGGCCTAGACCCCATGAATTAATCCCTGTGATATAACGAATGACTTTCATCTATCAAACCTGGACGTATAGTCTTAAACCCTTTGTCATGGCGATACTTAGCGTGTCCGAGCATCATTCTCAGATATCTCCATACCTAGCATGATCTCGTTACCGACATCGCTATCTTCTACTCGTCTATGATATTATGTCAGCTGGTGACCTAGTCACATGTTTGCAAACTCATTTGACATAATCTCACCGAGTGGGCCCTAGAGTATCTATCCGGCTATGCGGACTGACAAATCCCGCTGTTGACCCCTCGTCTCAACTACTCCTTTCCGATACCCAAAAGTATCACCGTTATTGTCATACTAAATAAGATACGACGTTTGGTGCGATCAAAGTATCTTCCAGGAATAATAATAAGAGTTGGTCTCACGGTCTTAAGGCGTAATGACTATGTCCTATAAATACTGGGTACGTCCATCACATCGTTACTCCTAACGATATGACTTCCATTGCCGACCGGCGCCATGCCCTATGATCGGAAAACCTCGATCATCAATCGCGCAACGAAACTAGTCTTAGTAGAGGCTACTAGGGACCTGGTTGTTTATCTACCACACCTGTATTAATGTTTCCGCTTAATACAGTTATAGCATGGTATAAAACATATAATGAATGATTGGGATATTGCCAATAAACTATGTTTATTAAGTGCCTCTAGGGCATATTCCCTTCACGAACATCAATTTCTATCACTGAAAATGCCAAGATAAACTTAATAATTTACCTAGTCATACAAGCAAGAACCATTTTCTTTGCTTGTTCTATTCTGAAACACTTCAGAATATTAACTTAGGAAATATTCCGATCTAATGTTATTAAGCCCCTTATGATCTATACAATTATAGATTGGATGCCTTATACTCATGACTTTATTCATAGAAAATTTAATCACTTAAATAATCATTTACACTCTACTAGAGGATCTTGTGTCATTCAATACAAAATCACGAATGACACTTAGCTCCCACTCAAATATGCCTTCCGCATATAAGATCAAGGAAAGCTACTTAGCTCCCACTCAAATATGCCTTCCGCATATAAGATCAAGAAAAGCCACTTTGCTCCCACTCACTCTTTGCAAATGCAAATTTCTTCAACTATTTTGGACAACTCCAAAATCCTTTGATCACATCATCAAAGTGAAGATTCCAGCTCCGATATGCTTAATTCAGCCCATGAATGGACAACTGAAGTTTGCATGCATGTTTAGCATCCTTAGGATCACCAAACCATTGTTGTACTGATTACAACTCTTTCTTACTGACACTATTAATAAACATGGCTTTCTTATCCATCTAACAATTTCTCATTCGAAATTATAGTAATTGCTAAACGACCCATAATAGATTTAGGCTTCGCCACTTGAGACAAATTCTCGTTGTGGTCAACTTTTGAATCTGTCGGAACTGTTTCAAGACAAATCGATCCTTATTATGGTCTACTCTCTCATAAAATTCCATATTTTGTTAACATCGTAGATGTCATCAAGAAGATCTCCTAAGTCATTACCTGATAATCGTGCATGGATTTTATCTCAGATCATATATGGCTAATAGTCATTTCTCGGACTTAGATCTACCATCTCTTCTTTGTAGTTCGTAGGTATGCCATATTCCATTAACATGACCTTCATAACAAGATTGTTGTAACACACAGTGTGGAACACAGCCTCGTATGCCTACGTTCTTAGTATGAGCTCAGAGCAACATGATCTTGTATCATCAGCTTCTTTTCAGCTGTGGAGCATGACACCGAAAACACTTTCGGTTGTGCCACTCTGATGTCTGGAGAGAAAGTTCATCAACTTCGTCTTGCTCTACTTTCTTTCTCACTTATACCCTTGGACAAGAAACTATTTCTTTCGCGAGGTATATCCCGGCAACGATTTTGCCTATGTAGTGAGACATATACCCAACTAACTCTTTAGGTACGGTACACTACAAAGATTAATCCATTTTAGGTTTGATCACATCGAAACACTAAATTGCTGAAACGACAATCTAGGATAAAAGCCATGCCACCACTTATATGGTATTGTCTCCATGGATTCAAATGGCTTCCCTATTATCTAACGTGAATATTACGTTTCTACCATACAACTCTAATGATCACAATAATTTGATAAGAGATTTATTTACCACACACTATCTGATAGGGTGCGATTATGACGTTCTAACATACCATAACACTATGGTGTTCCATGAGACGTAATTTGTGGAACTCTTCTCACAAGTCTTCCAATGATATGCCAACATTATAACTCAAATCTTTATTTCCTCGATCTGTATCGTAGGAATTTGATTTTCTTGTTAATTTATTTCCTACTTCATTCTGAACTTGTTTGATCGAATCAAAGTTTCCAGGCTAACATTCCCTGAGTGGATATCCATATATCTACTCGGAATATTCATGAAGTCTATGAAATAAAGACTTCCACTACACGTTAAAATACTTCATTGATTCACATACACCCATATGCACGATTTCTCAACAAGTTATACTCAAAACGTTCAGTGAAGTTCACGAAATAAAGGTCTCCACTACCCGTCAATTACTTCATTAATCCACATACATTTATATGGATGACTATCAATAAGTTATATGCCCGTTTTCCGAAAACGGTGTCTTAGTTATTTTGCAAGTGTCAAAAGATCAAATCTAAGAACTTGTAGATCCATCCGGTATGGAGCTAATTCATTGACTATAACATTGCCATGAATGAAACGGTAGTGCCACACATGTGTGGGGTCTTTATTCAGTTTGTATCCTTTGTCATTAATATTATGAATGTGGGAGCTTCTACCATCTAAATTCAAATCGGCATATGATAATTACTTCATAAATATAGGACAACGAATTTTTCACTAACATATATGAACAATTGTCTCGCTAGAGGAGACACACTTATAACGATCATACTAACGGGCGATCATAAAAGAATTTATTCAAATGGTAGATCTAGAGGGAGAGTGCCTATGGCCATCACAAGAATTTGTCTGCCATTATCAACACGCAATGTCGCCTCATCGTTCCAAGCTACTCAAGTAGTAAATCTGGTTTTCATAAAACATGACTAGTATAAAAAACTTAGTCACTACTACGAGTACTTGCTTAGGTAAAACATTCATAACATGTATATCATATATACACCATCATCATTGATGACTTCCCGACGATCTGTTTCATCTTCTTGATACTTCCAACGTAATTAAGGACCATAAAGGTGAACGATTCCCCTTTACATGACATAGTCTATGACAAAGCATTTGCACATAGCAACGTAGTCTATCATCTAGTGATCGAGCTGCGCGAGGCATCTCAATGTTCATCAAGTATGACCATATGTCATCAAGTATGACCAATGTCATCAAGTATGACTAGTGTCATCAAGTATGACTGCCACGTGCTCCTTCAATGTGTGTATTCTCTTCCATCTTGGTTGAGAAGACAATCGGTCAACGTACTGATAAATTTCATCAACGCAACTTTAGGTGTACCCCGAGTTTAGTGATCATCTCATATGTTCGCGATCTAACAACTCGTACACATCGTTGGTTCTCTATGGAGGAGATCATAGCATACACCGGACTATGATGATATGATTTGCACAAAACCTAACAATCCAAATTATCCTTTTGTTAGCGGAATCTCCGGGTTTATCTCCTAGCGTGTATTGTATCACAAAGATCTAACGGTTTAAACAAGCAGTATCCTCAAGCTAAAGTATAAAACTATGAAGTTTGGACCCAACCTTATAAGTTTCTCAATCGCAGGAATGCGCCTATTTTTTTTTTTAAATGCTATTACAATGGTTAATATCTACAAAGGTTTGCAAAACAGACTTTGTTCATTATATTTTGAGCTCTAGTATTTTAGAAAATAACTATCAGAACTTCCACTCAAACGAACATCCCTCCTGGTCGTTTAAGCGATTGCACGACCCCCCTCCATTGCACAACCCCTCATCGTCAGAGCCGGCAACACAACTTCAAGGGTAGACAATTGTCAATCACAACAACTCTATGATTCATGCTCGACCTTTTGGCCTCCATGTTTTGAGGCCATATCTTCATATGCTAGGCTCGCCACAATAACCCCCACGTAACATTTGTGCAACATGGCTTACACCCACTGTATGCGAACGACGATATGTTTGACACCCGATCGTCACGTCCTGCCTCATAACTTAGAACTTTCTTGGTGGTGCTCGTTGGAGGAAGAATACTAGTGGTATTTTGAAGGGATCATCTTATATTTCTACCGCCACGTAACTAATATATACTAATATATAATCACACAATTTAAGATGCACACAATAACATCAAATGTAATGCGATGTGATATAGTCCATTGCGTCATGGTCTTCTTGGCGCCCGCAGTTCATAAACCATTTAATAAACCTACCTTGACCATATCACATTGCCCCTGCAAAATAAAGTTAGACGCTTCTATTTTATCTTTTGCATATTTACGTGGCTTGGGGCTGTCGTAAATAGAACCGCTTCATACCTGCGAACCTTATGACCACAACAACGATCTAATAATTGCATGTTTAAGCATCCCTTTCGGGCCGTCCATTGAAAATGCAAAGCCAGCTAAAGAGAGAGAGAAAAACACCCGCCAGCCACAGATACGGTGCAAGCCGTATGTCAGTAGTGGAACCAGTCTCGCGTAAGCGTACGCGCAAAGTCGGTCTGTGCCGCTTTCATCAACTCGATGCCGCTGGAATCACAAGTGCACGCTAGAGGGTAGCAAATAATAGGAACGGTGCCCCCGTGAAGAACACATGTTCTAACAGCGTACAACTATATCTACGATAGATCGCAAACAGAAAACAAAAAATTTCCTAGCAACGATATCCTTAAACTAGCCAAGATCTACACTATGCAGAGATAGAAGTACGGCGGATATCGGAATACATACCCTTGTAGACCGAATAGTGGGGATTACGCTCCCGCACAAGCGTTGACGACGAAGACGACGTAGCCGACCTCTAGGTCGCGAAGAACTCGGCGCGACGAAGACGACGAAGATGACCTCGAGGTCGGGTGGAGGAAGCCGACCTCCTAGCACCACTAGCGTGGCTCCTCGTAGGGCGTCATACACATACGATGGAGACGACGACCTTCGAAGCTCCAGTCCAGGACGAGCAGCAGAAGACTTGGACCGAAACACCAGCTGCGCGACAGCGGGCTATGGTGGAGAGAGATCCCCTCATCCTCCTCGGCGCAACTCCGACAAAGAGAATCACGAAATCGAGGAGAAATAAGAGAATTAGTTGGTTGAATTAAAAGGCTAGGGGTGCCCCTCTTATATAGGCTCCCGGGGGGGAGCCTGAAGGGAATATGCCCTAGAGGCACTTAATAAACATAGTTTATTGGCAATATCCCAATTGTTCATTATATGTTTTATACCATGCTATAACTGTATTAAGCAAAAACATTAATACAGGTGTGGTAGATAAATAACCAGGTCCCTAGTAGCCTCTACTAAGACTAGTTTCGTTGCGCGATTGATGATCGAGGTTTTCCGATCATAGGGCATGGCGCCGGTCGGCAATGGGAGTCATATCGTTGGGTGTAACGATGTGATGGACATACCCAGTATTTATAGGACATAGTCATTACGCCTTAAGACCGTGAGATCAACTCTTATTGTTATCCCTGGAAGATACTTTGATCGCACCAAACGTCATATCTTATATAGTGTGACAATGATAGGTGATACTTTTGGGTATCGGAAGGGGGTAGTTGAGACGAGGGGTCAACAACGGGATTTGTCAGTCCGCATAGCCGGATAGATACTCTAGGGCCCACTCGGTGAGATTATGTCAAATGAGTTTGCAAACATGTGACTAGGTCACCAGCTGACATAATATCATAGACGAGTAGAAGATAGCGATGTCGGTAACGAGATCATGCTAGGTATGAAGATATCTGAGAATGATGCTCGGACACGCTAAGTATCGCCATGACAAAGGGTTTAACACTATACGTCCAGGTTTGATAGATGAAAGTCATTCGTTATATCACAGGGATTAATTCATGGGGTCCAGGCCTACGAGTTAGTCGTCGATCATAGAGGAGTCTTGATCGTACCTGTTATTATATCGAACCGCTAGGGTAACACACTTAAGGGGTTTCGACAAGACAACCGGAAAGGAAAGAGATCACCGGGATCGTCCCGGGAGGGGTCCGATGGAGATCGGGCAGCACCGAAAGAGTTTTCGGAGCTAGGAAAAATTATATATAATATGTTTGATATTAATTAGTGTAATTAATATGCAAATATGATTTTATATATTTATTTTCGAATTTATTTAGGCTGATTTCCCTAAATGGGCCTTCTGGTCGAAAGAAGGCCCATGGGGGGGGGGGGGAACCCTCAAGGGAATTTTGTGGGGGAGGCTTGGCCGGCCTAGATGGGCCAAATGGGGCCCACCTAGGGCCGGCGCACCATGCCTTGGTCGAACCAGGCTGTGGGATAGTCCCACATTGCATGGCTGGCTGGCATGGTTGGCTCCCCCGGGGAGCCTATATAAGAAGGGGCACCCCTGGCCTTTTAATTCACCAATTAATTCCCTAATTCTCTCTCGATCTCGTGATTACCTTTGTCGGAGTCGCGCCGAGTAGAGGAGGGGGATCTCTTCCACCATAGCCCGCTGCCGCTGCTGGTGTTCCGGTCCAAGTCTTTCGCTGCTCGTCCTGGACTGGAGCTTCGGAGGCCGTCGTCTCCACCGTATGTGTGTAACGCCCTGCGAGGTGCTGCGCTAGCGGTACTCAGAGGCCTACTTCCTCCACCCAAACTCGGGGTCACCTTCGTCGTCTTCGTCGCGCCGAGTTCTCCGCGACCTAGAGGTCGGCTACGACGTCTTCATCGTCAACGCTTGTGCGGGAGCGAAATCCCCGCTATTCGGTCTTCGAGGGTATGTATTCCGATCTCCTCCGTACTACTATATCTGCATAGTGTAGATCTTGGCTAGTTTAAGGATATCGTTGCTAGGAATTTTTTTGTTTTCTGCACACGATCCCCTTCAGTGGTATCAGAGCCGATCTATCGTAGATATAGCTGTACGCTGTTCGAACCCGTGTTCTGCACGGGGGCACCGTTCCTGTTATTTCCTACCCTCTCGCGTGCACTTGTGATTCCAGCGGCATCGAGTTGATGAAGCGGCCCGAACCGACTTTACGCGTACGCTTACGCGAGACTGGTTCCACTACTGACATACGGCTTGTACCGTATCTGTGGCTGGCGGGTGCCTGTTTCTCTCTCTTTAGTTGGCTTTGCATTTTCAATGGAGGGCCTGAGAGGGATGCTTAAACATGCAATTATTGGATCGTTGTTGTGGTCATAAGGTTCGTAGGTATGAAGTTGTTCTATTTACGAAAGCCCCGAGCCACGTAAAATATGCAAAAGATAAAGTAGAAGCGTCTAACTTTATTTTGCAGGGGCTATGTGATATGGTCAAGGTTGGTTTATTAAATTGTTTATAAACTGCGGGCGCCAAGAAGACCATGGCGCAATGGACTATATCACATTGCATTACATTTGATGTTTTGTGTGCATCTTATATTGTGTGATTGTATATATCGTATATATTAGTTACACGGCGGTAGCTATATAAGATGATCCCTTCAAAATCCCACTAGTGTTCTCCCTCCAACGCGCACCACCAAGAAAGTTCTACGTTATGAGGCAGGCCGTGATGATCGGGTGTCATACATCTCGTCGTTCGCATACAGTGGGTGTAAGCCATGTTGCACAAGCGTCAGCGTGGAGGTTTTTTGTGGCGAGCCTAGCATATTCAGAAATATGGCCTCGGAACAGGGAGACCGAAAGGTCGAGCACGAGTCACAAAATTGGTGTGGCGGACATTTTTCTACTCTTGAAGTTGTGCCGCCGGCTCTGATGATGAGGGGTGGTGCAATAGATGGGGGTCGTGTAATCGCTTAAAACGACCAGGAGGGATGTTCGTTTGAGTGGGAGTTCGGATAGTTATTTTCTAAAATACTAGAACTCAGAATATAATGAACATATTCTATTTTGCAAACCTTTGTAGATATTAACCATTGTGATAGCATCTTTTCAAATTAGGCGCATTCCTACGAGTGAGAAACTTACAAGGTTGGGTCCAAACTTCATAGTTTTATACTTTAGCTTGAGGATACTCCTTGTTTAACCGTTAGCTCTTTGTGTTACAATACCCGCTAGGAGATTAACCCGGAGATTCCGCTAACAAAAGATAATTTTGATTATCGGATTTTGTGCGGATGATATCATCATAGTCCAGTGTATGCTATGATCTCTGCCATTAAGAACCAACGGTAGGTATGAGTTTTTAGATCGCGAACATATGATATGGTCGCTAAACTCGGGGTACACCAAACGTTGGGTTGATGAAGTTTATCAGTACGTTGACTGATTGTCTTCTCAACCAAGATGGAAGAGAATACACACATTGAGGGAGCACGTGGCGGTCATACTTAATGACATATGTTCATGATTAATGAACATTGAGACGCCTCCCTCAGCTCAATTACTGGATGACAGACATCGTTGCCAAGTGCAAATCCTCTGTCATAGACTATGTCATGCAAGGGGAATCGTTCACCTTCATGGTTCTTGATTACGGTAGAAGTATCAAGAAAATGAAACAGATCGCCGGAAGTCATCAATGATGATGGTGTATATATGATATACATGTTATGAATGTTTTAGCTAAGCAAGTACTCGCAGTAGTGACTAAGTTTTGAACTAGTCATGTTTTGTGAAAAACCAGGTTTACTGCTTGAGTAGCTTGAAAGGATGATGCGACATTGCGTGTTGATAATGGCAATCAAGTTGTTGTGATGGCCATAGACACTCTCCCTCTAGATCTACCATTTGGGTAAATTCTTTATGATCGCCTGTTAGTATGATCGTTACAAGTGTATCTCCTCTAGCGAGACACTTGTTCATACATGATAGTGACAAATTGGTGTCCTATATTTATGAAGTAATGATCATATGCCGATTTGAATTTAGATGGTAGAAGCTCCCACATTCATAATATTAATACCAAAGGATACAAACTTGATAAAGACACCACATATGTGTGGCACTACCGTTTAGTCATGTCAATGTTATAGTCAATGCATTAGCTCCATACCGGATGGACCTACAAGTCCTAAGATTTGATCTTTTGACACTTGCAAAATAACTGTGACACCGTTTTGAAAGCGGACATATAACTTATTGATAGTCATACATAGAGATGTATGTGGTTCAATGAAGTAATTGACCGGTAGTGGAGACCTATATTTCGTGAACTTCACTGAACGTTTTGAGTATAGCTTGTTGAGAATCGTGCATTTCGGTGTATGTGAATCAATGAAGTACTTTAACGTATAGTGGAAGTCTTTATTTCATAAACTTCATGAACATTCGAATAGATATATGGATATCCACTCGGGGAATGTTGGCCTGGAAATTTTGATTCAATCAAACAAGTCCAGAATGAAGTAGGAAATAAACTTAACAAGAAAATCAAATTCCCGCGATGCATATCGAGGAATGAAGATTTGAGTTATAATGTTGGCACATCATTGGAAGACTTGTGAGAAGAGTTCCACAAATTACGTCGCATGGAACACCATAGTGTCATGGTGTGTGAGGACGTCGTAATTACACCCTATTGGATAGTGTGTGGTAAATAAATCTCTTACCGAATTATTGTGATCATTAGAGTCATATGGTAGAAACGTAAACACTCACGTTAGCAAATAGGGAAACCATTTGAATCCATGGAGACAATACCATACGAGTGATGGCATGGCTTTTAGCCTGGATTGTCGTTTCAGCAATTTAGTGTTTCGATGTAATCGAACCTAAAATGGATTAATCTTGGTAGTATACCCTACCTAAAGAGTTAGTTGGGTACATGTCTCACGACATAGGCAAAATCTTTGCCGGGATATACCTTACGAAAGAAATAGTTTCTTGTCCAAGGGTATAAGTGAGAAAGAAAGTAGAGCAAGACGAAGTTGGTGAACTTCCTCTCCAGACATCAGAGTGGCGCAATCGAAAGTGTTTTCGGTGTCAGGCTCCACAGCTTGAAAAAGCTGATGATTCAAGATCATGATGTTCTGAGCTCATACTAAGAGCGTAGGCATACGAGGTTGTGTTCCACACTGTGTGTTACAACAATCTTGTTGTGAAGGTCATATTAATGGAATATGATAGACCTACGAACTACGAAGAAGAGATGGTGGACCTAAGTCCGAGAAATGGCTATGAGTCATTTATGATCCGAAATAAAATCCATATACGATTACCAGGTAATGACTTGGGAGATCTTCTTGATGGCATCTAGGATGTTAATAGTATTTGGAATTTTATGAGAGAATAGACATTGATAAGGATCGATTTGTCGTGAAATAGTTCCGACAGATTCAAAAGTTGACCACATGAGAGTTTGTCTCAAGTGGCGAAGCCTAAATCTATTCTGGGTCGTTTAGCAATTACTATAATTTCGAATGAGAAATTGATAGATGGATGAGAAAACCATGGTTCTTAATAGTGTCATTAAGAATGGTTTGTAATCCTGAGGATGCTAAACATGTATGCAAACTTCGGTTGTCCATTCATGGGCAGAAGCAAGCATATCGGAGTTGGAATCTTCACTTTGATAATGTGATCAAAGGATTTTGGAGTTGTCCAAAATAGTTGAAAAAACCTACATTTGCAAAGAAGTGAGTGGGAGCAAAGTAGCTTTCCTTGATCTTATATGCGGAAGGCATATTTGAATGGGAGCTAAGTAGCTTTTCCTTGATCTTATATGCGGAAGGCATATTTGAGTGGGAGCTAGGTGTCATTTGTGATTTTGTATGTAACGACATCTTGAATGACACATATCCTCTAGTAGAGTGTAAAGGATTATTTAAGTGATTAAATTTTCTATGAAATGAAGTTAGGAGTATTAGGCATCCGATTTATAATTGTATAGATTGTAAGGGGCTTAATAACATTAAGTCGGAATATTTCCTTAGTCAAGATTCTGAAGTGTTTCAGATTAGGACAAGCAAAGAAAGAGGTTCTTGCTTGTAGGACTAGGTAAAATATTAAGTTTATATTGGCTTTTTCAGTGATAGAAAATGATGTTCGACATTCTCTATGTATCACATAGAGTCTATCAGGCTGAAAGCTCGACTTGGTGTGACCCGAGTTCTTGGTTGAAGAACAGTTTCTAGAGTGATCCTTGTATGGATCAATGAACAAACGTTAAGTTTATTCTTCAGTGTCTATGAGAACTGAAGATAGGTTTTCTAGTAACGGGTAAGAGTGGAATGGCAACTTGCCGTAAAGCGGTTACGATGATGCAAGTTATTACACTGACCCATGATGAGGTGTTAACTCGACAAGTCCCAGGGTTGTGCACCCCGGGTTGATTGATGGGGAGAGAGAGAGGTGTTGGTGATCACTACGGCTGACAAGCAAGGATTTACCCAGGTTCAGGCTCCCGGGGGATAACACCCTACTCCTGCTTGTCTGATTATTGATGCGAGTAGCGATTACAATGGCGAGATTGCGATCTCGCTAGGGTTTGTGGCGGTGACTATGAGCGTGTCCCTTCGTTCTCCTTCGGGACGAGCCACCCTCCTGGCTTTATAGGTAGCCAGGTCTCGGATGGTTGATGCCAATGGCGTTTACAGATATGGCAGGTTATGCGACCTAACCGACTTGGACTAGGTTACATGGTTCCCCGCGTGGGCCTTCTATGGGCCTCCAAATCCTTGGCGCGGCCCAGGTAGCCTTATCGTGGGCTACCCGAAAGGTAGCCCCACGTCAGTAGCCCCCGAGTGCTTGGTCGAAGCGTAGAGTCGGGCAAAGGACTTCTTCCTCCTGGACGCGCCATTGGATTGCTTGATCTTGAGCTTGAACTCGATTTCTTCAGTCGAACCGGGGTCTCCCGATGGGAGTGACACCTGCAGTCGAATTACTTTGCTTTGGTCTTCTTGTGAAGCGTCAGTTCAGCCTGCTGGCTTACTTGTAGATGGATTCAGCTGATTGAGCTTACTCGATTTTCTTCGCCACCCGAATGATTCCTTCGGGTGCTCGGATCAACTGTCGATCCTACTTTGTTTGTTTCAGCTGAGGACCTTACTACTCGAATCATTCTGTCGAGTTGTCGAGCTGATTCAGTTGATTTTAGAGTCATTGGCCTGATGATGTCACTGATGACGATCCGCTGCACGCCTCTGCGCCTGATGGGACATGACGCGGCGGGGCCCACTGTCAGAGTTGACCGCGGTCAGCAGTTGTCACGTTTCCGAACTGGGCGCGAAATTTGCGCGCCATGATGATGACGCCTCGATTTTCGTGCGTAGTGGACGAAGTGGGCGGCGTCGTTTGGTTTCTCCGCGCGACACGTGGACGGTGGATGTGGCAGCTCGGAACCGTTTCTCTTTGGACGGCTGAGATGAGATATTTCGAGGCATAAGTACCGCGTTTGGACGCGAGGGCATCATCTTCTCCAATCGTCTGCGCCTCCTATTCCTCTGCTCTACCATTTTCGCCACCATCCGAGCTCCAAACCTCTTGTCCTCCCATTTTGCCACTGCTCCTTGCGATCATGGGCAAGCCGAAGGCCACCACTGGGTCCTCCACCGCCGCGGCCGGAGCTATTTTGAAGAAACTCGAGGGTGATTGGCAGAAATCCATCGTGAAGAGAGCCGACCTCGACGGGCTTCGCGCCCAGGGCCTCCTGCCTCCCTCCGGCACGGCTCAGGTACGCGCTCCTAGCAAGGAGACCTCCCCGACACCTCGTGAGGGGGAGCGCGTTTGTTTCGTGAATTTTCTTCCACGAGGCTTCGGGTTCCCTCTCCACGATTTTGTTCGTGGTCTCTTGTACGCAAATGGGGTGCAGATCCACGATCTGACCCCCAATGGCGTCTTGAGCATCGCTAGCTTTATCGTGCTATGCGAGTGCTTCCTGGGGATCGCACCCCACTGGGCGCTGTGGAAGTCGCTCTTCCTTGTTCGCAAGAACAATGGGAAGGGCGGGTTGCCCTACCCAGTGGGCGGCTTCGGCATCCAGGTGCGTGGCGACACCACGTACTTCGAGATGAAGAAGTCTGACTCCGTCCAGGGGTGGCGGAAGAAATGGTTCTACATTCAGTGGAACCAGGAGGGCATGGAGCGGTTCGACAGCGCTCGCGGGTTGCGGAAGACCCACGCCTGGGCGCACCCGCTCACCGCGGAGGAGAGGGAGGCGACGATGCCTCTGCTGGGCCTGCTGCGCGACGTCCTCAAGACCCTCCGGCGAGATGCGGGTGGCGTTTTCTTGATGGCCAATTTCTTCCGTCTTCGGGTTCAGCCGCTCGCTGCTCGGCCCCACCCGATGTGGGCCGCTGAGGGTGCCAGCATCGAGCCACTCGACGACGAGGGGGTGGAAACCAAGGTGAGGAGCATCACCAATCTCCGAGCCACGGACTATTGCAACGTCAAGTGTCCCGTCGCAGCGTACGGAGCCGCGAACCCTATTCCAGAGGTAAGTTTTTGATTCTTCCTGATTCTTCTTGATTCTGTTTTCGACTTGCGTCTACTTGCTTATTTATTCGACTTGCGTCTACTTGCTTCAGGGTCGTTCTCTTCTGGTTAGCCTTCCTCCTCTCCCTGAAGACGGACCCGCCGGCGAGGCGAAGGTGGTGGAGGAGGAGGATGACGACGATGAGATTCCTTCCGCTCATTCTCCCCACGAAGAGGTGGAGGACGAAGATGAAGAGGAGGAACCCGTACGGAAGAAGCGGAAGCTCCCAAGTGGTGGCGATTCTGCTACCGCGTCGTCACCCGCTAGGGATGCCGGCGTTGTTCTGGAGGAAGCCGTCGCGACGTCGTCGGGTGCGTGGTCTTCGGGCGACTGGAATGAGCCCTTGGCTGTTCCTCCGGTCAGCTCCACGGCTCCTCGTTCGTTTGCGCGGATGGCGTCGCCCTCCCTGGGGAGTTACGATGACCTTGAAACCGCCAGGTGAACTTCTTGGTGCTTTATTTTCTTCGAGTTGTGTTTTGTAGCTGCAATCTTTGAGTTGACCCGTGTGCTTGTCTTTGCTGCAGCCGTCGTTCTGGCGATGTTAGCTCCCCTCTTCGGGACGTGGAGCATACATCCGCCCCTTCGACTGAATTGGTGACTCAAGTAGTGGTGGAGGAGGTGCGCGCACAGCCTGCTGGCATTGCATCGTCGAGTCGCGCTCCTCCTTCGGCTTCAGAGGACCCTGACCTACTGGACCACGTAAGTCCTTTACGCTTGTACTTGTATTCTTGAGTTTTCATCGGGTGCGCGATCAGCGCTCCCGATGGGAGTAGCCCCCGAAGGTGTGGGTGACTAGTATAGTCGCCCGCAACTTTATTAATATCTTGCTTTTGTTTCAGCCGTACTACCGCCAGCAGCTTGACGCAGCCGCGGCCTATGTTCGCCTGGAGAAGGAGAGGGACCAGCTGCGTGCTTCTCTGGACTAGGCTACTGGGCGGGTTGCTGAGCTTGAGAAGGCTCTGCATGAGTCTCAAGAGCGGGAGCTAGCGCGGGTCGCCCAGGAGAAGACTCAAGTCGACCGTCTTCTCTCACTCGCCGTTGTTCTTGGGGGTCAGTTTCGGCTTAATGCCTACTGTGTCTTGATCTTTCCTTTGTTTGACCTTGAATCCCTTGTACAGAGACTTGCAGTGGAGCTCCCCCGGAAGACACGTCGAGTGACGCGGTTGACTTGGCGACTGTTGTCGGCTTCCTCGACCGGGTCTGCGCATATGCGTCCGACGCGCTGAAGAAGTCCACAGCCGCGCTGAAGAAGTCGACGGGAGCCCTTACCGTGGTGCACCGGAGCATCTTCCTGAGCGACCAGCCACCGGCAGCCGTGGACGCCCTTGCTGCGCCGTTTGAGGACGCGACCACCATCGCTGACTTCACGCGGTCGCAGACGGTACGCGGCTCCGAGCTCACCTTCCAGCTCCTCTTAGGACATCAGGTTCTGGGTGACTTTGAGAAGGTCGTCAGCGGCTTTCCTCGAAGACCCGATGGACGAATCGCGTCGCTGGGTGGTGTGAAGGAGCGTGCTTCACAGCTGGCCGTGCAGCTTGTGGCACTCTTTGAGAGGGCCCTTGCTAAGGCGATTGAGGCGGCTGCTACTCGGAAGAGTCGCTCCCGGTCGCACTCTGCGGCCTTAGAGTAGATGTAGTATAGGAATTCGGCAGTCGCCGTGGTCTGTACCTTAAACTTTTGGTCCTGTAATGAATATTGTCCTGCCAGGTCTTTTGGCCTTTTAACATTACTTTTGCTAGAATTGAGTTTCCTTCTATCAAGTGTGTCTTTGCTGAACAGTCGTATGATTGTATTGACTATGCATATTCGTGGCAGACTGTCGTTCGCGGTGGTGCTTCTTCTTCTCCTGCGGCTGAGCCGAGTGGCAAGGTTTCTTCTTTGGGTGCTCGCCGTCGTCGAGCCGCGCCGGCTCCTCCACGTAGTACAAATGATCAACGGATAATCACGTACCTGAAGAACAAGGTGGTTGAGCTTGAGGCGACCCTGAAGAATACTGAGCTGACGTTGCACCGCTCCAGGTCGCATCCTACTGCAGGATTCTCACGGCGTGAGGAATTTTTGCTTGGGGAGATCGATCTGATCAGTCGACAACTACAAGGTTGGTATCCTTTTTGCGGCTGCTTTCTTTGTTGAAACTTGCTTGTTCTGACTTGTAGTTTGTGCGTGCAGATGTGAACCCAGATTGGCAGGCTGAGCGGGATCGCGTTGAAGAGCGAGTTACCCGAGAGGCATCCGGCGACTCCTATGAAGCTCGTCAATTCTGGGTGAACAAGTCGAGAGGGCGCACCCTTGCCACTATGCTTGATCGTACATGGCGTGCGGCTTTTCTTCTAGAGAATTGCCGGAAGACACTCTGGCATATCAATCGTGTGTATTTCCCGCATAACGCGTAGCCAAACGGGCTGTCCGCCTTGCTGGAGAGGTTTCGCGACGGTGATGGGCTGAAGGAGGTCGTCCACACCCAACTTGTGGCTGGGGCGAATGCGGCGTTGGCATACATCCGGATGCACCGGCCACATCTTCCGCTCGATAAGGTCCTGGATGGTCTGCCCGGCGATGACGACTTCGCCGAGACCTTGGCGGCTGCACGCCAGATTATCGGGCAGGTTCAGAAGCTGAGTGAGCGCCTTGTAGGCCCACTCGATGCGCCGAAGGTCGAGCCTGCAGGTTAGGGTAGCTGTCGTCTGCTGTACAGGGTTAGCTATAGATGGCGAATATGCCTGTGCAAATCGCAATGTATTAGATTAAAAATACTTGCGAGTAATGTGAGTTTAAACTGCTTGCTCTGCTGTGTAAATGCCTGTTTTAATTTTCGACCTGTGTGGCGCAGTCCCCTAGTATGTTAGGCGACGGCCTAGGTTTTTACAAGTGTGACCTGTATGCCGCAGTCTCTGACTTTATCAGGTGGCGACTTAGGATTTTTGTAACTTGACCTGTATGGCGCAGCCCCCGAGTTGTTCGAGTGGCGGCCTAGGATTTTTTGCTAAGGCCTGTATGGCGTAGCCCCCGAGTAGGTCGAGTGGCATCCTAGGTTTACAAGTGTCACCTGTGTGGCGCAGCCCCCGCGTGTGTTGGGTGGCGGCCTAGGATTTTGAACTTGACCTGTACAACGCATCCCCCGAGTGAGTTCGAGTGGCGGCTGAGGATTTTCTAATAAGGTCTGTATGGCGTAGCCCCCGAGTGAGTCGAGTGGCAGCCTAGGATTACAAGTGTTACCTGTTTGGCGCAGCCCCCGAGTATGTCAGGTGGCGACCTAGGATTTTGAACTTGACCTGTATAGCGTAGCCCCCGAGTGGTTCAGGTGGCAGCCTAGGATTTTTTGATTTATGCTTGTATGGCACAGCCCCCGAGTAGTTCGGGTAGCGGCCTAAGCTTTTCTTTCAACCTGTATGGCGCAGCCCCCGAGTGGTTCGAGTGGCGGCCTAGGATTTTAGCTTCCCCTGTGTGAAAGGTAAAGGAGACAGATTTTCTTCAAATCACTTTATTGAATCTTGCGAACAGGCCGCCTCATTAAAACCCTTCCAGTCCCCTTAGGTACCCTGGTGAGGGAAAGAGTGCGTCTGAAACCTGTCGCGCTGATTTTTCTTGTACAATGATTGGGTCGAACTAGGCGTAGAACCGGCGAAGTTGTGCCACGTTCCACGGGTTGCTGCAGTCTGCTCCCGTCTTCGAGTCCTTCAGGCGGTAAGCTTTGTTGTCGATTGCTTCTGTCACGATGTATGGGCCCTCCCATGGGGAAGCGAGCTTGTGCACCTTCTTCTGCTTGAGTCGAAGAACCAGGTCGCCTGCGGCGAATGCTCTTGGTCGCAGCCTCCGAGTGTGATAATTGCGCAGGTCTTGTTGATACACGGCTGATCGCGCCAGGGCGATGTCGCGTGCTTCATCCAGGGTATCCATGCTGTCCTCGAGTGCCTCTTCTGCATCTGACTCGTCGTAGGCGACTACTCTCAGTGCGTCGAATTTGATGTCGCATGGGAGGACCGCCTCTGCGCCATACACCATAAAGAATGGAGTGTATTGGATGGATCTGTTAGGCGTTGTTCGTAGACTCCAAAGGACTGACGGTAGTTCTTCCACCCATGCGCCCGCTGCGCGTTTTAGTGGCACGCGCAGTCGCTTCTTGATGCCGCTGCAGACGAGGCCATTGGCTTTCTCCACTTGCCCATTGGATAGCGGGTGCGAGACGGATGCATAGCTAAGTTTGATACCTTGCTCTGAGCAGAAGTCTTTGAATTCTTCGGCTGTGAAGTTCGAGCCGTTGTCGGTGATGATCCCGTTCGGTACTCTGAATCTGAAGATGATTGATCTGATGAAGTTGACTGCTGTGGATGCAGTCGAACTTGTGATGGGCACGGCTTCGATCCATTTTGTGAACTTATCGACTGCAACCAGGAGGTGAGTGTGACCTCCGGGTGAGGATTTCTTCAGCGGCCCCACCATGTCCAGACCCCATTGGGCGAAGTGCTAGGCTAGTGGTATTGTCTTAAGTTTTGACGCTGGCGCGTGTGGCTTGTTGCCAAACTCCTGGCACCCTGTGCATTTCCTTACTAGTTCCTCGGCGTCCTGCATGGCTGTCAACCAGTAGAACCCGACCCGTAGTGCTTTGGCCACCAATGCTCGACTGCTGGCATGATGCCCGCAGATACCCGCATGGATGTCAAGTAAGATGGCTTGGCCGTCGGCTGGATCTACGCACCTTTCCAGGATTCCCGAGATGCTTCTTTTGTAGAGTTCTCCGTTGATGACGGTGAAACTTTTGGAGCGCCTGATGATGCGCTTTGCTTCGACTGCGTCCGCTGGCAGCTTCTGGTGCAGTATGTACGCCAGGTACGGTCCTGTCCATGTAGCTTCGACTAGCATGACCTCCATGGGGACCTTATCTTGGCTTGGCGGGTTAGCATCGCCTTTTTTGTTGTTGCAGTGCTTGCTGTATTTTGAGTCTTGATGGATCTCTGCGTGATGCGCTCGAGGAAGACGCCGGGTGGAACTGGAACCCTGTCTGATCCCATGTTAGCGAGGACGTCGGCTTCTTCGTTGCTTTCGCGGCCGATGTGCCGCAATTCGCAGCCGTCGAAGTTGCTTCCATCTGGTTGTAAAGGTCTCTGTAGGCGATCATGTTGTCGGCGATGGCGTCACAGGACTTCATGGTTTGCTGTACCACCAGGTAGGAGTCGCCGTATATCATGAGGTGCGTGGCGCCGCAGTTTTTGGCCATCCGCATGCCGTGGATCAGGGCCTCGTACTCGGCTTCGTTGTTAGACGGTGTCGGAAAGTCCATCTGTAGGACGTACTTGAGCTTGTCGCCCTTGGGGGAGATGAGCACGACTCCTGCCCCGGCTGACATGAATTTCTTGGAGCCATCGAAGTACATCGTCCATGCGTTGGACAGGTCGGGGACGTTTGGTAGCTGGGCTTCTATCCACTCGGTGGTGAATTCTTGGAGGACTTGGGCCTTGATGGACTTCGGGTGAGCATATTTCAGCCCCCATGGTCCTAGTTCGACAACCCACTTGGCGACTCGTCCTCTTGCGCGTTGGTTTGTGAGAATGTCAGCTAGTCCAGAGGAGCTTACCACCATGATCGGGTGCTCGGAGAAGTAGTGGACGACCTTCCTGGAGGTCATAAAGACTCCATACGCCAGCTTCTGGTAATGCGGGTAGTTCTGCTTGGACAGGGTGAGGACCTCGCTGAGGTAGTAGATGGGCCTTTGCACCGGGTGACTGTGCCCTTCTTCTTCCCGCTCGACTACGAGTACCGTGCTCACCACCCTGTTTGTTGCTGAGACGTATAAGTATAGCGGCTCGTTTTCCAGCGGTGCCACGAGGACTGGAGAGGTTGTCAGGGTTTTCTTGAGATGGTCGAACGCATCCTGCGCCTCCTGTGTCCACTCGAACTTGTCCGTCTTCTTCATCAGTTGGTAGAAAGGTAAGGCTTTCTCTCCCAACTTACTAATGAACCGGCTGATAGCTGCGACTCGGCCGGCTAATCGCTGCACCTCGCGGAGTTTGGTTGGTGCTGGCATTGTGAGAATGTTCTGCACCTTCTCGGGGTTCGCTTCGATTCCTCTTGCAGATACGAGGTACCCTAGTAGCTCTCCGGCTTGCACGCCGAACACGCACTTCTCTGGGTTGAGCTTGATCTGGTATACATCGAGTGCAGCGAAGACCTTGCGGAGGTCGTCGACTAAGGTATCCTCCTTTCGGGTCGTAACGACGATGTCATCGATGTAGACTTGGACGATCTGCCCGATGAGCCCTTTGAGGCACGCTTGCATTGTCCGCTGGTACGTGGCACCTGCGTTCTTTAACCCGAACAGCATCGTATGGTAGCAAAAGACGTCGTCGGGTGTGATGAATGTCGTTTTCTCTTCGTCTTCGACTTTCAGCCTGATCTGCTGGTAGCCTGAGTAGGCGTCCAAGAAGGACAGGCGCTCGCAGCCTGCTGTCGAGTCGATGATCTGGTCTATCCGCGGGAGCGGGAAATGATCCTTGGGGCAGCACTTGTTGACTGCAGTGAAGTCAACGCACATGCGTAGTTTTTTCGTCTTCTTTTTCTCCACTAGGACCGGGTTGGCGACCCAGTCCGAGTCCTTGATTTCTCGGATGAACTTGGCGTGCAGTAATCTGTCGACTTCCATGGTGATCGCGTCTCGCTTGGGTCCTGAGAAGCGTCGCACGGATTGTTTGACCGGCCTAGCGTCCATATGGACTTTTAGAGAGTGCTCGGCAAGTTCCATGGGTATCCCTGGCATGTCAGAAGGTTGCCATGCAAAGATCTTCCAGTTCTCACGTAGGAACTCGACGAGCGCGCTTTCCTATGCGGGGGTCAGACTTAACGAAACCTTGACCGTCTTTCTGCTATCAGTCGGATGGACTTGGTGGGTGACGGTGTCGTCGTTCGTGTTGAATGCTGCGTCCTTAGCTGGCTTCTTGCGAGATGGAAAGAGGGTCTTGTCGTTGTCGGCTGATATGGTGTAACAGCCCCAGGTTTAAAGCCTGAAAACCTCTGTAATTTTTCCACGTTTGTGTAATTGCATCATGGCATTCCATATCCTTTTGCTACTATTCTGAACATTACCACTCACATCTTTAATCTTGCATATTTGTCAAGGAAGTTCCAAGAGTTCAAAAGAGGATAATGGCACTTGCTAAAACCAAACTACTTTGAATCTTGCATATTTGTCAAGGAAGTTCTAAGAGCTCAAATTATTATATTTACATTGTCTCCAATTCATTAAAGTGGCAACTTATGGAAATATTAACAAAATGCCCTTTTAACACCTATGAACAAAAGTGCACAAAAACATTTTATTTTGAGGAGCCAATTTTTGTGGTGCCTCTACATGGTATGGGGAGGCTCCATGAATTTTCTCAAATTTTTATAAAATGTTTAACTGCCTCAATAAAATCAAAACAGTGCTCTGGTTTTGAAAAGAAATAGAAAAGGACCTCTCTGTAAGGGGGGAGGACCTGTCTGTGAGGAAAGAGGAAAGTTGCCCAGGGGGTTTTCTGCAAAAACTGCGTCTTCTTCCCTGTAGCGACCGAGCGCGCCGTCCCCGTCGAACCCCGTCGCGGTGTCGAGCTGCGCTGCGCCGCGCCCGGACCCCCCCTCCTCCTCTGCTGCCCTGGAGAGGATAAGGCCACCACGAGCCGTGCTCTGCTCCCTCCCCCCCCCCCCCCCCCGATCTTTCCTCTGTTTTTCCCCAGCCATGGCCGAACCCTAGGAGTAGCTCCGCCGCCGCATCGCCGTCGTTTGGGTACGCCCCGAGACCATCCAGCACCACCACGAGCACCGCCGCCTCGCCTTCTCCCTCTCCGCTGCAGGAATCGTGGCGGGGAGCTCGGGATCGACGCCGCCGTCCTCTTCTTCCCCGACTCCGGCCGCCGCGCCTCGAGCAAGTTCTCCTCCGCCTCAGCCCTCCTCCGTCCGCTCCGAGCAGCCGCACGCATCGAGGGTGAGCTCGCGGTCCTAATGGACCCTCCCGCTCGTCCCCTCTCCCCCTAGAACGCACGGTAGTTGAAGCTCGCCGCCGGCCGCCGCTCGCCGTCGCTGCGCACCGCGCTCCGGCGACCTTTAAGGAGCGGCGCCGCCCGCGTTTCGTTCCCCGTTCGAGTGCGCGTCGAACGCGCCCCACCGCGAGGTCCCTGGCACCATAGAGCGCCGTAGCCGTGCCCCTCGCCGCCGGCGACCACCGCGGCCGTGCGCTCCGGCGTGCGCTGCCGCCTGGGCCCACGCGTCAGTGACCTGGAGCCAGCCCCGCGCCGCGTCAGCGCCGCATCAGCGCCACCCTGGCCCCTGGCCCGCGCGTCAGTGGCTCGGGGTAGCCTCGCGTTCGGTGAAAAACGCCCGAGCGATTTATCTGCGAATTAATAAAAAGACAGAAAATGATTCAAACTTCAAAAATTCATAACTTTCAAAATACTTATCCAAATTTAGCAAATAATATACCAAAATGCTCAGAAAAATAAATGCTATCTAATAGGATGAGTCACATTTCCATTGCTGTTAATATATTTTTCTGTTTTGCTAAAATGAAGAAAGGGGTAGAAATAAAAAGGTGTAGTTTAAATTCATAATAAATTCCTCAAATTGCGAGAATTGTACCCTCTAAGTAAAAATGCTAATAAGCACTGGTTCTACACATTCAAAATCATTTCAAGCATGTTACCTAAATTAAAATTGTAGGGGAACATAAAAACACAAAGGAAAATAAATTTCCTATATCGTTGAATAATTATTCCTAACATCTCATTTAAATGTAATATAATTGTTATAATAATGCAGTGCATTAAAATGTCATACCATCATGTGCTTGCGCATTGCATATGAATTGCTTGTATTGATTGTGTTCTTTCCGGTGTTTTTAAACATCGATAGATCAAGGAACCGGGGTCTCGCCACATTACCCCGACGATCAGTATTACCCGCCTGTTGAGCAAGGCAAGCGTGATCCCCACCCTCTTGCATATCTTATCCTATTTTCCGCAAATTATTTTCTCCACTATAATATTGCATGCGGTTCCAAATGTCAATTTGATTGGATTAGAGTATCCTATATTTGCATTCAGTTACCGAAGCCACTACCAGTTTCCCCTCCTATTATCCATAGGATTGTGTGATGGCCTGAATTAATTACTTTGCTAGGTTGTTGCTTAGCCATGCTTAGTTAACTGCTTAGTGGTCCGATGGATATTCGTGTTGGGATCCGATGTGGAATTTCCGCGGAGGATGGTGGAGAATTGTGGTAATAATTAATAAAATGCTAAAAGGTGGGGATGAGAGGCCACATGGTATGTGGTGGGTTGTCTCGTTCTCGCCGCCTCGGTGCGAGTTCTCGCCTTCGAGCCAAGTTTGAGCGTGCTACCATGCGTGGGTATATGGAACCTCATCGACCGACTAACTTGTGTCGGACTAGCCGAGGGTCCTCTAGTTTGGCTTTCCATTTGCGCGTGTGTTGAGATGGTGGCCAAGACTGAGATGAGGATTATGGTGGTAGGAAAATGAGTGGCCGCGGGGCAGGGTGTTGGAGGCACTGAACTTGTCCCCCAGTCACTGATGATCCTGGGTTAGTCCAAAGCGAGGTAAAGGTCGTAGCCGCTCCCACCCAGCCGGCTTTCCCCGGAAGAGAGCTAGTTGTACAGGCAATGGGCCGGACGGTACGCATGGATAAGGAGTTGGGAGGTCCCTCGGGAACCTGGCGACTTTCACATTGTACACCCCCTGCAGGGATAAATCTTTTCGAAAAGCCGTGTCCACGGTTAAGGACGACTTGGTGACGAATTCAGGGATCATAGAATAACTTTAACGGAATGATTAAAAAACTGGGTACTAAAGGTACCACTCACGATTGTAAGGTTGACTTCCTCGAGGGTGATCCGGGGAGGTGCCTTTGTTAACCAGGTACAGTGGTGGAAGAGGATGAGAAAGTGAATCAAAAGAGAAAGAGTTACTTCTTACCCCTCTTCGAAAATATTCTGATAGTCGATGCCTTGGAGTCATATTTTAAGAATAAAATCAGCTTTACGCAAAACAGCCATAAAACCTTGAGAGCCAATCATAGAGCAAATAGCTCAAAATCTTGTTGAGTTCGTCGAACTCACCCTTGTTTATTTTTGTTTCAGAGGAGGACTTTACCTACCCCCAAGGTGGGTTCTATGTTGACATCGACGAGTAGTCTGGGGTTCCCGGGTGGCAGCCTGGGGCAACTAGGAACCAGCTGGCACGGGATTGTTTATCTGTAGGCCTCTTAGGCCATATTTGGATCTTGTTGTTTAGAACAACTTAATTTGCTTCCGCTTGATGTACTGATGGGTCTGTGACCTTGGATTGTAATATTTGCTATCTTTCTCTACTAAGAGTTGAACTATATTATCTTGAGTCGTAGGGTCTGTCATGTGCCAGGTGTTCCGGTGTCTTAGTCTCTTTATTATACTTGAGGGCTATGCTTTGGATATGGCATGATCGAAGGGTTGTGTTGCCGATGATCCATGCCGAGCACGCCTGCCGATGTTTACTCGGCCTGGGAGTGGTAACCCCAGTAACCTTCGATTATGTAGCATGACCACCGACACATAGCATCATTGTATAATTTATGGACTGGGGCATTACATATGGCCTTGAAGTGCTCTTCGACCCCGAAGAACTCAGAAATCTTGGCGAACTCGCGGTCGCAGCTGTTGGAGAGCCCGAAGTCGCCGCGTACGGTGATTACTCCTTTCGGCCCGGGCAGCTTGACCATCAGGTAGGCGTAGTGGGGTACTGCCATGAACCTGGCAAAGGTTGGGCGCCCGAGGATGGCGTGGTATTGTGACTTCCAGTCGACGACCTCAAAGTCTATCGGCTCCTTTCTGAAGTGCTCGGGTGTACCGAGGATGACGTCGAGTGTGATTGTTCCCATGGGCGTGATTGCTTGCCCTGGTACTATGCCGTGGAAAGTGGTTTCCGATTCCGGCAATTTCTCTGTCGACCTGTTCATTCTTCTCAGGGTGTCGGCGAATATGATGTTGATGCCGCTGCCTCCGTCCATGAACACCTTCTTCAAGTTGTAGTCGCCGATCAGGGCCTCAATCACGAGTGCGGCGTGTCCGGGTCGGGTTACCTCGGATGGGTGATCTGCCCTGGAAAACGTGATGGGTGTCTCAGACCCGCGCAGGTAGTCTGGTACCGCGCGCGGGCTGTTGATGGCCTGAAGTACTTGGCGGGTGATGAGCTTTTGGCGCCTGTTTGACGGGGTTGTGCGGGTGGATACGTGTCGGTTGCTGCCGACTGACCTTGCTGCTATTGCTGCTGCTGCGGCTGGGGGAATGCTCCTGCCGCCTGCACCTGGTTGTTGTTTGCGGGTGTCGCCTGGATGGCTAGCTGCGGGGCTGCATGTATTGCCTGTACTGGAGCGATGATTTGCTGCATGGCTTGGTATATCTTTCTTGCTTTGCGACAATCTTTCAGCAGGTGGCTGGAACCCCATTTGCCTGTCTCCGGGTTGCCGAACGAGTGATGCTTACATGGTTGCATCAGCTCCTCTGTCGGGGTCAACGGGCGCTTCCACTCGCGTTTCTGGCCTCCGTCATTGTGGCCAATGCTGCTGCTGCCACGGTTATACTGACTCGAGCTGGACTGTCGACCTTGATCGTACTGTCGACTGTTGTCGCGTTTGTCATCACGGGGGGTTTCATATCCCGCCGCTACTAGCTCGATTGAATCGTGGGTGTAACGTGGCTTCTTCTTTTGGCGTGCCTCACGCCAGTTGCTTGTTTCGACCTCTTTCTTGGGGGAAGTATCGCGGACGTAGTCCTCTCCTTCGGCCCACTGGTTGGCTGTCTTCATGAGCTCTATTGTAGTCTTCGGCTGGAGCCTACCGAATTCCTCGCGGAGGTCGCGGCGAGCAACACCGTGCATGAAGGCGTCCATCACCCGGTCTTCTGAGACGGGTTCCATGGTGTTGCGGAGGAGTGTCCACCGCTGGATGTAGGAGCGGAGCGACTCATCCTTTCCTTGCTTGCAGGCTTGCAACTCGATGTAGGTCGTTGGCCTTGCGAAGGTTCCCGAGAAACTTTTTATGAAATTATCCTGGAATTCTTCCCATGTTCGGAAAGAGTCCTTGGGTTGGCTTGTGAGCCACCCGCGCGCCGAATCCGTCAACATAAGCTGGACGTACTGCATTGCCGTAGTTGACGTCCCGCCTTGGCAGGTGCAGGCGATGAGGTAGTCCTCGAGCCACAGTCGTGGATCTTGCTTCCCGTCATACTTTGGGGTACCTGCTGTCAGCTTGAAGCCCTTTGGCATGCGAGTGTCGCGGATATTGAAGCTGAAGCATGTCGCGCCGCACGGCTCGAAGTCGCGGTCGGCGTGGTCGTCTGGGTTTGCCGCACCAGCCGAACGCTCCTTGCGGTTGCGATCCACCGTCTTCTGCGTGAGGACGTCGAGAAGGTCCTTGACTGGTTGTTGCTGTGCCGCTGGGATGCCCGAGGTTGTTGGTTCGTGCGCCCGGCTGCTTGGCCCCTTGGCCGCCAGCGCTTCTTCGATTGCCCTTATGGAGGCGATTTGCTGCTTGTGGAGAAGGGAGCGCGCGTCCCCCTCCGGTGGCTGCTTGAGCCAGAGGTATGTCTCGACTGAGATCAGGGCGGCGTTCGCCGTCTTTGGGACGGGTATCGCGTGCTCATCTTCGGTGACGAAGGACGAGTCGAGGTTGCGGGTGAGCCTGGTTCGATCGGCTTCTGCCATGAGGGGAACACGAGGTCTGTTTCGTCTTGCTCCTTGGTTAACTTCCGTAGAGGAGGTAAACGAGATGGCGGCTCGCCTGACACTTGACGCGTCCGCGTCCCCCTTTCACCGAAGTAACTCGGCTTTTCAGCGCGAAGTCGCTCGCCTTCTTTGCGCAGCAAGTACTGGACCGCCAGGTGGTCGTCTCGAGGTGCGTTGGGTGGGGGGAACGTGCCCTCGTCCACATGCTTCATGGCTTGGATTGCCATGTCCCGTGTGATGACAAGTTTAGTCTGGTCCGGCATGTCCACTTCTAGCGGATATGTGGGTTCTTCGTCGTCGCCATGTGGTGTTGTGCCGGCCATGAAGACTTGCTTGGGGTAGACTTGAGTCGGGGAGTTGGTGCTGCCGCTGCTGCTTTTGTCGTCCGAGTCTTGCTCGGGATCGAAAATTGCTGCAACGTGGCGCGCGGCGCAGTCGTTGTCGCGTCTTCTCGCGATTGTCCCTGTGTTTGCACTCGCCGGGGCGAGTGCGATTGGCTTGGGGTAGACTTGGGATTTCCACGAAGATGAAGGCGCGCGTGACGTGGCTGTCGGGCGCGAGCTCCTAGTTGCCCGTGCGGGTGCGACAGTTGAGGTAGATCTTGACTTAGTCGACCGCGTGACCGAGGTTGGGGTAGTAGACTCGATCCGCGCGGCCGTTGCTGAAATTGTCGATGTGGTCGACGCAGATGCGATCTTCGCGGGTGCGGCGGGCGCGGTCTCCGCGGGTGCGACAGATGTGATCTTCGCGGGTTCGACGGGTGCGGCCTCCGCGGGTGTGACATATGTGATCTTCGCGGGTGGTGACGACGGCGCGAGGGTTGCCGATTCGGGTGACGTCGCCGCGCGTGGCGCGGTAGTCGTAGACCTTTGTCCAGATCGGCGTACACCAAGCGGTGGGCCGGCGGGTGGAGGACGTACTCGAAGGAGCCGAAGCGGATCGACTCCCTGGCGGCGCGGACGCCGATCTTCATTGCGGATGGAGCCGGAGCGACCATGATTCCAACACTTGTTTGCCTTCCCACAGACGGCGCCAATTGACGAGGTGTTAACTCGACAAGTCCCAGGGTTGTGCACCCCGGGTTGATTGATGGGGAGAGAGAGAGAGGTGTTGGTGATCACTACGGCTGACAAGCAAGGATTTACCCAGGTTCAGGCTCCCGGAGGATAACACCCTACTCCTGCTTGTCTGATTATTGATGCGAGTAGCGATTACAATGGCGAGATTGCGATCTCGCTAGGGTTTGTGGCGGTGACTATGAGCGTGTCCCTTCGTTCTCCTTCGGGACGAGCCACCCACCTGGCTTTATAGGTAGCCAGGTCTTGGGTGGTTGATGCCGATGGCGTTTACAGATATGGCAGGTTATGCGACCTAACCGACTTGGACTAGGTTACATGGTTCCCCGCGTGGGCCTTTTGTGGGCCTCCAAATCCTTCGCGCGGCCCAGGTAGCCTTATCGTGGGCTACCCGAAAGGTAGCCCCACGTCAACCCATACGACTAGAAATATCATATAGGAGATGTCCTTTATTTTGAAAAATAGACATGGTTAGTTTGCGAAGTCGCATATGAATGCGCTGTCGCATAATCTACACAGGTATAGAAATATATCACGACTTCAGAAGTAGCATGTGTGATTGGACTGAGCAGTTTTCCGAGCGTAGGTGGTCCCCTTAATAGATCTCTTAGACTTTTAAGGCGCATGCTACGCGAATGCTCGAGTCTCACTCCATCCACTGGGATATATTTCACCGTCATCGTAAGATACGGGTTGATGTCAAACCAGATGACATAGAAGTGTTGCAAAGCACATATAGATCTCAATGTGTGAGTTCTATCGACTGTATTCCTCTTCCACAAGGCAAGCAGGCACCAAGATGCTATGGGCGTTGAGCTTTTACCAGGTTGTAAACTAGATTAAGTGTTACTCTAGTGCAAGTGGGAGACTGAAGGGAATATGCCCTAGAGGCACTTAATAAACATAGTTTATTGGCAATATCCCAATTGTTCATTATATGTTTTATACCATGCTATAACTGTATTAAGCGAAAACATTAATACAGGTGTGGTAGATAAACAACCAGGTCCCTAGTAGCCTCTACTAAGACTAGTTTGGTTGCGCGATTGATGATCGAGGTTTTCCGATCATAGGGCATGGCGCCGGTCGGTAATGGGAGTCATATCGTTAGGTGTAACGATGTGATGGACATACCCAGTATCTATAGGACATAATCATTACGCCTTAAGACCGTGAGATCAACTCTTATTGTTATCCCTGAAAGATACTTTGATCGCACCAAACGTCATATCTTATATAGTGTGACAATGATAGGTGATACTTTTGGGTATCGGAAGGGGGTAGTTGAGACGAGGGGTCAACAGCGGGATTTGTCAGTCCGCATAGCCGGATAGATACTCTAGGGCCCACTCGGTGAGATTATGTCAAATGAGTTTGCAAACATGTGACTAGGTCACCAGCTGACATAATATCATAGACGAGTAGAAGATAGCGATGTCGGTAACGAGATCATGCTAGGTATGGAGATATCTGAGAATGATGCTCGGACACGTTAAGTATCGCCATGACAAAGGGTTTAAGACTATACGTCCAGGTTTGATAGATGAAAGTCATTCGTTATATCACAGGGATTAATTCATGGGGTCCAGGCCTACGAGTTAGTCGTCGATCATAGAGGAGTCTTGATCGTACCTTTTATTATATCGAACCGCTAGGGTAACACACTTAAGGGGTTTCGACAAGACAACCGGAAAGGAAAGAGATCACCTGGATCGTCCCAGGAGGGGTCCGATGGAGATCGGGCAGCGCCGAAAGAGTTTTCGTAGTTAGGAAAAATTATATATATTATGTTGATATTAATTAGTGTAATTAATATGCAAATATGATTTTATATATTTATTTTCGAATTTATTTAGGCTGATTTCCCTAAATGGGCCTTCTAGTCGAAAGAAGGCCCATGGGGGGGAAAACCCTCAAGGGAATTTTGTGTGGGAGGCTTGGCCGGCCTAGGTGGGCCAAATGGGGCCCACCTAGGGCCGGCGCACCATGCCTTGGTCGAACCAGGCTGTGGGATAGTCCCACATTGCCTGGCTGGCAAGGTTGGCTCCCCCCGGGAGCCTATATAAGAAGGGGCACCCCTGGCCTTTTAATTCACCAATTAGTTCCCTAATTCTCTCTCGATCTCTTGATTCCCTTTGTCGGAGTCGCGCCGAGTAGAGGAGGGGGATCTCTTCCACCATAGCCCGCTGCCGCGCTGCTGGTGTTCCGGTCCAAGTCTTCCGCTGCTCGTCCTGGACTGGAGCTTCGGAGGCCGTCGTCTCCACCGTATGTGTGTAACGCCCTGCAAGGTGCTGCGCTAGCGGTACTCGGAGGCCTACTTCCTCCACCCGACCTCGGGGTCACCTTCGTCGTCTTCGTCGCGCCGCGTTCTCCGCGACCTAGAGGCCGGCTACGGCGTCTTCATCGTCAACGCTTGTGTGGGAGCGTAATCCCCGCTATTCGGTCTACGAGGGTATGTATTCCGATCTCCGCCGTACTTCTATATCTGCATAGTGTAGATCTTGGCTAGTTTAAGGATATCGTTGCTAGGAATTTTTTTGTTTTCTGCACACGATCCCCTTTAGAGCCAACTCGCCAGCCAGGCAATGTGGAACTATCCCACATGCCTTGGTGCAGCTCCAACAGGTGCCCACCTAGGCCGACCTCCTTGCCCCCACCGAATTCCCTTAAGGAATTTTCCCCTCTTGGGCCTTCTTTCGACCAGAAGGCCCATTTAGGGAAATCAGACTAAATAAATTCGAAAATAAATATATAAAATTATATTTAAACATAACTTTCACTAATTAATATCAAACATATTATATATAATTTTTTCTAGCTCTGAAAACTATTTCGTCGCTGCCCGATCTCCATCAGACCATTCCCGGGACGTTCCCGGTGATCTCTTTCCTTTCCGGTTGTCTTGTCGAAACCCCTTAAGTGTGTTACCCTAGCGGTTCGATATAATAACAGACATGATCGAGACCCCTCTCTGATCAATGATTAACTCGTAGGCCTGTACCCCATGAATTAACCCCTATGATATAACGAATGATTTTCATCTATCAAATCTAGACGTCTAGTCTTAAACTTTTTTCATGTCGATACTTAGCGTGTACGAGCGTCGTTCTTAGATATCTCCATATCTAGCTGACCTCGTTACAGACATCGCTATCTTCTACTCGTCTATGATATTATGTCAGCTGGTGACCTAGTCACATGTTTGCAAACTCATTTGACATTATCTCACCGAGTGGGCCCTAGAGTATCTATCCGGCTATACGGACTGACAAATCCCGCTATTGACCCCTCGTCTCAACTACCCCCTTCCGATATCCAAAAATATCACCTATCATTGTCACTCTATATAAGATATGACATTTGGTGCGATCAAAATATCTTTCAGGGATAACAACAAGAGTTGATCTCACGGTCTTAAGGCGTAATGACTACGTCCTATAAATATGGGTAAGTACATCACATCGTTTCACCTAACGATATGACTCCATTGCCAACAGACGTCATGTCTCATGATCGGGAAACCTCGGTCATCAATCGCGCAATGAAACCAGTAATTGCAGAGGCTACTACTAGGGACCTGGTTGTTTACACATGTATTAATGTTTCCGCTTAATACAGTTATAACATGGTATAAAACATATAATGAACAATTAGAATATAACCAATAAACTATCTTTATTAAGTGCCTCTAGGGCATATTCCCTTCAAATTACCACTAAGATAATTTGGGGATGTTACACGACGCTAGCTCCACTCCGGATGGCACCCGCCGAGTTCGGGGTCGGGTTTAGCCCCCTCCTCCCCCATACCGCACACGGCAACCATCCCCGCCCCCGCCACACGTACCCGTCGTCGGGTCAAGATCGCCACCATACCAGCCACCCGCCGGGTATGTGCGACCCGACGGGTACCCGCCAAGTCCTCAACGCCGGAGGAATGGGGAGGACCGAGGACGTGTGTAGGTGGAGGCCGAGCGCCCTGTTGCTGGCCTTGCGCTAAGTGATTCCCAAGAGGAGGAGGCAACGAGGTCGAAGTTGTCTTCATGCACGACACGACGGAAGGTGGCGAGGTTGTCGTCGCCGGCCAGCTCGAGGAGAGCTCGGCTGCACATGCCACGGTGACGAGCTCGAGGAGGTAGGATGAACTCAAGGAGGGCAGGATGCAAGCCGCGAATGCGAGCTCGAGGTAGGAAGTCTAGGGCGCAGGCTGCGGCGGCGAGCTCGATGAAGGTAGTGCAGAGCGCAGGTCGCGCCTGCGAGCTCAAGGAGGGCAGTCCAGGGCGCAGGAATTTTGTGGTTTACCCGTCGGGTTTGCGGGTAACGGATATCCATTGGCATCCGTAAGCTCCACCCTCAAACCCTAAGTTCTTCTTTTTGTGTAGACCAAAGTAGACCGTACGCTTTAAAGAAATTTGTGGTGTGAGTAATCTATATGTAAATGTGCTTGTATATATATTTTTAGTATTTTTAGCTATATAGAAATACAATTTTAAAATTTGGAAGAAATGAGAACACCTACTATGTACAAAACACTTTGCATTGTACAAAATGAAGCCTTGTTTTTTTTGACAGGGTTCTTGCTTTTAAAAAAAATAAATAAGGGTTCTTGCTGTTTTGATGTAGTGACACTGTGGCAAGCAGCGGCTCTGCGCGGCCGTTCAAAGTTAGAGCATTACTAGCAGTGCACTCAAACTGGTAACCCTCAAAACCAGTTTAAGGGTCGAGAAAACGTGAATTTGAAGACCCAAAATGGCTGGGCAGATGAGTGCCCTCAAATTAATCCTCGCCCCGGCCTTCAAACTCTCAAAAACAGGATTTCAAGCTCGTCGCGGGCGGGGTTGGAGGCCGGGGTGAGCTCGTCGCGGGCGGGGTTGGAGGCCGGGGCGAGCTTGTCGCGGGTGGGCTCGTCAGCGCGCGGAGGGGTTGGAAGAGAACGAGCTCGAGGCGGGAGAGGCAGAGGCGGACGGGAGGCTGGGCGAGCTCAGGGCGGGAGAGGCGGAGGCGGACAGGGTCGGAGGCGGCGGGGTCGAAGGAGGACGGTCTCGACGCTGTCGGGCGAGCTCGTGGCGGGAGAGGTGGAGGAGTACGGGAGGGGTAGCGAGCTCGGGGCAGGAGAGGCGGGGCGGGCTCGTCGGCGGAGGAGGGAGACGAATCGGGACGGAGGCGTCCGAATCCGGGCGGAGGGCGAGGCAGCGGGGCCGGTAACAAGTCGGTGCGGCGAGCGAGCTTGGCGGAGGACGAATCCGGGCGATGGCGACAAGCTCGTTGACCAGAGGAGGAGGACGCGAGGAGGAGGAAGGGGAGGTTGGGGGAAATTTCATTTCCGTGAGCGTGCGATGACCAGAGGTCCATTCATTTTTGCCTCTAGACCTGCACTAATACAGGTTGAATGGAGAAATGAGGATTTAGACTTTAATTTTTTTAATTTTTTTTAAGGGTTAAAAGGTCTGAGGTTATGTTCTGCGCCCCGGGCGCACCCACCGAATTCGCCCACGAGGGGAGAAGGAAAGAAAAACGGAAACCGAAGCGACGACCCGGGCCGGAGGCGAAGCCCAAGTGGCCCGAGACAGAGAGCCATGTCCGCGTCCTCCCCTCCTCCGGCCGACGCGGCCCCCGCGACGGCAGCTGGGGCGGAGCCGGAGGCCGCGCCCGACGTGCTCTACTGCTACGAGTGCGACGCCACCGTTTCGCTCCCCGCTCCGCCCGCCACGCCCTCGCGGCTCCTGCTCTGCCCCCGCTGCCGCAGCGACTTCCTCGAGGAGAACCCTAACCCATCGACCTCGTCCCCTCCACCGCCGCCTCCACCGCCACCAGGGTTCCTCTCCGACTCATCCTCCGAGGAGTCCGATGAGCTTGACCTCGGGATTGATCACACCGCCGCGCGGGCCTACCTCAGCCGCCTCGTCCGCCGCCTGTACGACGATCCCACCTCCGTGGCCACCGCCGCGGCCGCTGCCGTATCCGTGCTCCGGCAGCAGGGACATAGCGGTGGACAGGGCCAACCCCCGGCGCCGGCTTCGTCAATCGCCGCCGTGCCGACGGTGGAGGTGTCCGAGCCTGCCGCGGTCTGTGCCATCTGCAAGGACGACCTCCCCGTTGCTGCTGCCGCGCGGAGGCTCCCTTGTGGTCACCTCTACCACTCCGTCTGTATCGTGCAGTGGCTGGAGATGCACAATTCCTGCCCTGTCTGCCGCTCCTGCCTCCCGCCCACCAATCTCGAGGAGGTGGAACCGCCGGAGCCGGATCAAACGCCTACCCAAATCACGATCCGGTTCACTACTAACCGCCGCCGCACCCGTAGAGATAATGATCCAGCGCCTCCGGTTGCAACGTCGCCTACTCAGCTCGCGCAGGCGATGACCGGGGAAGGAGGTGCTGGACCCGCGAATAGTGCAGAAACCGTATCGTCTGAATGGCCACCGCCCCCTGAGTCTGATGCTGTCATATCAGAGGCCCGCCCGGGTGAGGGCTTCTTTGATTGAGCCAGACGTTGGAGTTTGCAGGTACGGATGTTTTGACGACTAATGTTTATCTTTTCATACATCATGCATTTTGCTGCTCAGTAGAGTAATCAGTTGTAGTGATGCCTCCGTAGTTAGTTTTGTGATATGGACTAGTCGAATTACATTTGGTTATGTGTTCTCTCTTCTGTGCTAGTTGATGGTGGATAAGCCGGAATATCTAATGATCTTATATAAGCATGTTTATAGTCAGCCACATGTAGCTGAGCTTGGGCTTAGCTTATGATTTTTTTTATCACAGGCTAGCTTATCTGTTTAGTGATACGTGTGTTTGTGGTCTTAATTTTGTAAATCCTTTACCTTATACTGTGTCTCTTTTCGCTACAACTGTAAGCATTTGTCTAGAGTCGTTGTTTTTTCTCAACATGTTCGTGTTTTCAATTGGATTAGTGATATACTCTTTTACATTATGCTGTTGGTTATATGAATTAGGTGTACTTTATGCAATGGCGTAGTAGGATTGATTAGGTATTGAATATTGATTCTTGCCAAATGTTGCTGCCTTTTTGCTTTTGTCCTAGATCATGGAACTGTGAAATACATTATATATATTTGCATCTTTTGTGTACCTTTCATATTTCACAGTTGAAGTACTGTTGGGGTTATTGATGGTTTGAAGTAGTCAGCTAAACTTGTTTTTGGTTAATCTTATACTATCAGTTGAATCACTCTATCAACTTACTCTTATTTCATGACATACTTTCACGGGTAAAAGATGATCTGTCTTATCCTAATACTCGAGTCACAGTTGTCTTCATAGTGTTCTAAAATGCTTTACCTGAAACTTCTGAACATGTTATCTGTTCGTAGATTTTAAGTCTTGTTGTGTTTTTTATACGTGTCGAGGGCTAGAATTTGTATTCATGACGTAGCATTGCAATCAATCTAGAAGAGTTAAAGAGTAACAGTTCTTTTTATGAAGTTTAATTCATGTAAAGCAACTTACCGGGAAAGTTGTTTGTCTGACTGTTTGATTTATGACCTGTACGAAATTCACTCATTTTAACTGCTCAGATGTATCTAGACATGGAGTATTACAATTTTAGTTATTTGTCCAAGCTATATTCAATGTTGATAGGCAAATGAACACTAGATGGCTTATACTCCGAAAATTCGAAAACAACAAATGAGTAAGTTTGAACTAAACACGTGATGCACGTAAATAGCTGCTGGCCCTTTATGGATTTCTTGCCGCAGTTAGCACTTATATTGTAAAGGTATACCACGACTAGCACTTAATTTGTTAAGCTACAGTACTATTTGTATATGTCAATTAGTTCCACAAGTAGATTTACCATTACTCTCTTAACACACAGGAGCTAACTTGCTATTTGTTGTTTGATAATTCTTGTAACCTGAATCTTCTGATTCCTAGTTCTTCTTTCAATATTAAATGAACATATCTTTGTAATACTACTGTGTCTTAGTTGTTCCCACCACCATCCTTTCATTGACATGCTTTTGTGTCATAGCTGTTTTAAGCAACATTCCCACTCACACATCCAGCATTTTTCACATTAATACAGTGAAGTTTGTGTTATTTGCTCCGTGCTATGGTGACAAATTGGGAGTTTTGAATCCTACAGTTACTCGATTCATGGAAGCCATGTGCCGGTTACACACACAAGCTTAGAAATTACTCAATTCATGGAAGTTATGTGCATGTCAGTATGTCACACATATACACACTCAACCACATTGTCAAAATTGCCCCAGCTTAGAGAATTTTTTGAGTTCTGTGTCTATCACACCTAAGGTGACACTGATCAAATAACACTCAAGCATCATCTAGACCTTGGACATTGTCCAATAAGACATTGATCCAATATCAGCCTGTCCTCCTTCTATTTTGTTTTCTATCCTTCAAGTTATCATTCTGACTCATCACATCTAACTTGATATGAAGTTTCTGAACTGTTTTGAAAGGCCCACAGTATGATTGCAACAACCAGTGAGCAATCTATAATAGTGTATTTTGAGTTTCAAGCTATCATTCTGACTCATCACATCTAACTTGATATGAAGTTTCTGAACTGTTTTGAAAGGCCCACAGTATGATTTCAACAACCAGTGAGCAATCTATAATAGTGTATTTGAGTTTCAGTTGAGCTTGTGATTGCAAATCTCTTGAAAAAAGCTTGTTATTATGAAGCTTAAATCACCTCTACTAATGTTCACTTTGCGAACCTTTAATGCACGGAGCATGCAACTATGTAGCAATGATATTATCTCTCGAGTTAATGACAAGTGGTGGGAAGCTCTTCCCCGTCATGTTCATGAAAAGAACTTTGCACCACATTTAGAGGCACTTAATGAAGCCAAAATTAAAGCTAACAAACAGGCAGCGTTTTGTACTGGCAAACTTGCATGGTGCGAACCTTAATAAAGCGGTGGATTAGCTCGATAGTAGGTAGTACTCCCTCTGTCCCGAAATAAGTGTCTCAACTTTGCCCAAAAGTGAATGTATCTAGACATGTTTCATATATAGATACATCTACTTTTAGACAAACTTGTGACACTTATTTTGGGACGGAGGGAGTAGCAGTAATTAATTAAGTTGTGAAATGAATATATATAAATATATCCAAAGAAGGTATTGTTGGTAGTTTCTTGAAGTGCTGTTTAGCAGCATCTGTTTGAGATTTTCTATCAAAGAGCAACTCTTGTTGGCAACATATATTATTCTTTAAAGCTTTCAAAGTGTTCATGTTGTTGGCCATTTTATGTCCTTTTCAGGTGATAAGGCTAGGCCGCAGGTAGCTGTTAACCATCATCCAGGAAGAGCAGAAAGAAGGTCGCCATGTGCCTGCTTCTTCTGGTTTGTGCTTTTACTCAAATGAGTTGCCTCTGCCAAGTGTCTTTCCTTCTTCATGTAACATGCTGTTTAGGGCTGTAGTGCTGTTATAGGTGAATGAAGTGTCTAATGCATAGACCGGGAGCATTCGTTGGATTTCCTGTCAATACATTGTATACTGGTAGTCTCGTTCCATGCGCAATAATATGTAAAATTGGTGTATGTTTTACTTTACCTGGTACAGTTCAACTTGACCTGTAATGGCAGTACAAAAACAACCACGCGTTAGTTAGCGCGAGTGTAACTGCTAACTAACCCTGCACTACCTCAGTGGCATAGGATATAGTCTGCTTGAACGTGTGATCTTTCTTCTTCTGAACAATCCACATGATCCAACAGGCGTCAAGAGAAAATAAGCCTATTGGAGGCAAGATTGCTAGAGAAGTTAGGTCTACTTTAGATTGTAGGAATTTCATCCTTAGTAATTCTGTGGATTGCCTTTGATTTAAAAGAATGGTGCTACCAAAATCCTATGGATTGGATACTATGCCTCAGTTTCTTAGGAATTTGAAATCCACTCCATACTCTATTTTAGATCAAATGTGTGGGATCGAGACATTTTCCTATATTTTATCCAAACGAACAATTCCTATAGTTTTTATGTGTTCTATAATTCTTTATTTTGCACTTGCGAATCTATACAACTTCTGTGTTTTGTATGTTTGTGTGTTTTTCAACCCTCTTGAGACCCTAAAAGCAACTCCAATAGATCATGTATAATATTTTACATGTTTTCATTTTACAACACCTGTTTTGCGTACTACATCACCAAATGGATTTCTTCCATTCAGGATGATGTATAATAGGTCACCACTTGAATTTCAGATGATGTAAATAGGTCACCATACCTTATGACTTATTTTGACAATTGTATATATATGTGACACAAATATCATGAAAATGATTATACACACAAATATCATGAAAATGATTCTAAACACAAATAAAATATAAATTGTATATATATGTGACACAAATATCATGAAAATGATTATACACACAAATATCATGAAAATGATTCTAAACACAGATAAAATATAAATTGTACTCAAATATTACATCAGACAGTTCATCAATTATTACACTAATAGTTAATGATCAATTTCCACACATAGCAACTAAAAATAGGGATTTTTATTTCTGTGTCCTTGTTCGTTAGTTGTACTCACTTTTCCCCAACTCGTAACGTTGTCCTCACTTTTATCCTCGCTCCAGTTTGAAACCTTTTTAATTTTTTTTTAGTTTGAAACCTTCTTAGACGCTCAGATGGAGGTATGCGGTCAAAGGCCTTGACCGTTACATCCTGACAGGTGGGGCCGTGTTGGGACGGGTCGTGCATTGACTGTTACATTTTGAAGGGTGGGGCTGGATCAGAGCATTCCCCTCTCCCGAGCCTCGAGCAGCTCGCAGACCGCCCCTCCGCCGCCATTGTGCCCTCCTACCTTATGTCGTCCTCCGCCCCCGAGCCACTCTCCGCCATGCCATGGTGCTCACTCCACGTCCGCCTCCCGCTCCATTATATCTACCCCTGTCGCAACATAGTATGCAACGCTGGCTGGTTTACTGGCTTTGTCCATCCACCACGGAGAAGATTGGGTGGAATCGGAGGAATCTAATGCATGGATTCCATCTGGGTAAGCATCTTTTCCCTTTGTGGATTAATGGCAGGCGTAATGAGCGCGAATTGCTTGTGCTCAACTAACTGTGTTGCTTTTCGAATATGATCGATTCAGCGCTGGCATTTCGGCCGACGGTTAGAGTGGAAACCATAGTAATTCATGGTTGTGAACAAAGTATCACTGGATTTTCCATCCCAGCGGTGGTTGCAACCTCCATTACTCTTAAGAGAGTTGAAAGAAAATATCCATTCTAAATACCCCTGGAGGTCTGGCGATTCAGTTGATTTCCAATACTTCAACATTAGCGAGTAAAGATTGCTCTCACTAACTTGTGAAGATCATCTTTGAGTGCTTTTCTTGGAATGCTTCTGGCCGTTTCAGTCAAATCCCCCCCCCCCCCCCCCCCCCACCCCATCGATGATTATCATATATCAAGATAACAAGTTTGGTGTGTTTACAAAGCTTGCCGCCCGCTCAGTAGCCGTTTCGGTCAAATTCGTAACCTGTGCATAAGGGTAAGAGGGTTAAAACATCATTTGGTGGCCAGGCATCATCAGGTGGTCGGGCATCATGTCTCTATGTTGTCTCTGCTAATAGTGTGCGTCCCCGCGCTCCTTGTAGGTCCACAATAGTACTCGTACCAAGTGCGAGTGTAAGCCAGATCGCTCATGCAGCCGATGTGGACGACGATGCAGAGCCTACGAAGCAACGAGCCTGCTCTAGATGATGAGGATTAGTTTCTATTTCCTGAATTGGTAAATAGATATAGTAACATGTAATTGAGGATCAATACACTGAGGAAATGGTCCACGGTGCCAGGTTTGATGACACTGAAGAGAACGAGGAGAACAATGACAACCTCGTTAGCCGACTACGATTGGTGATGACTTGCCCATGATTGAGTGCAACAGGGAGGAAACTGAGCTTTCAGAAGGCACCATATTTGAAACGATGCGGGACTGTCATAACACACTTACTACATATTACATTCTTAGTAAGAATGATTATGTTGTCTCCCTCACTCCTCCTAACCCTAACCCTAGCCGCCGCCCAGCCTGCGCCGCCGGCCAGCCGCGCCCTCCCTCCCCTCCCCTTCCTCCCTCCCGCGTCCGCGCCGCCCCGCGGCGGCCGGGCGCGGCTTCAAATCCTCAAGCTCGGGGACCTCCTCCCGCACTTCCGCTCCTCGCCGCCGCTGGAGGGCGTCTCCGGGCAAAGCCTGGCGGCGTCGGCGGCGGCGGGGCTTCTCTTCCCCTACGCGCGGTGGTGGCGGCGCGGGCCGACGCGGCCGGCGGAGGTGCGACGCTGAGCGGGGGGCGTTGCAGCGCGGCTGCTTGCCGGCGACGCGGCGGCTCCGCGGGCGCGCTCGCGACAGTGGTGGCTGCGGTGGGCGGCGGCGCTACTCGGTAGGCTGGGGCGCGGGTTGGGCGGCGCTCGGCCGGGCAGTCCATGGCGCGGGGCACTGCGACGAGGAGACGTGCAGGGCGGCGCAAGCTTGGTAGATGGATGGCAGCTTCGTCCTCTTTGCTGCAGCGTGGCAGCGGGACCTCTCGGGCCCGAGATGGGCCCAGATCTGGACCAGGTGGGTCTGATCCGGGCCTGATCTTGGGCCTGACGGGACCTTCTACTCCGTCCGGTCGGTGGCCGTCGTTGGCGGCGGAGGGTTGTTCCCTTCCGGTTGGCAGGTTGCGATCCTTCTACTACCTGGGTAACCAGGCGGATGTGGACTTGGCGTCGTCCCTCCGTCTTTGACTCGTCGTTCTCGCGGTGGTGCAGCCGGGTCGGCGCCCTCTTCAGCTTGGGCCCCGTGTTGGCCGAGGGCACGGCGGTGGGGCGGGTCAGGGTCGTCGGTGTCAGGTGGTGGCGGCGGCGGTTCGGATGACGCGGGTTGCGGCTTCTCGAAGCCGGAGTTCTCGGTCGGGGGCGGTAGGAGGCTCGATGGCGGCTCTCCTCTAGAGCAGGTGACGGGAAGGTGCTGAGGTAGCTGGGCCCGAGACGGTGGCTGGCGGAGCTGGCCAGTGGTTTCAGAGGTTCCCGACGTTGTCGGGAACCCTTCCCCCGTCCATGAGTGGATGGGGTGCTGGATTTGAGCCAGGTTGGCTTGGATCCGATGACCGCCTAGCAGACTCGTTGCCTCGAGGTTGCGGATATGATCGGCGGGTGCGTCCTGCTAGTTGTACCCCCACCGCCCTAGGGCTGGCGACATCGGTCCTTCTACTGTCCGTTCCTTTGGATTTGTTGTTTAGACACCTGCCACTCCCCGAGGGCGAGATCTTGGATGCCGGGGCGGCGGCCTCGAAAGGTGGTCTGCGCGTGCGACTCTGCGGCGAGTGACGTGGCAGCGGTGTTGGTCGTCTTCTCGAACCATGTGGGTGGCGTGAAGTTGGCGGGAGGAGTGCCTGTGCTTCGGCTCTTGCGGCTCCCAGATCGCGTCCTGGTGAACTGGCTCGAGACTTTTAGCGCTTCGTGAGTTCGAGTGTGGTAGCAAGGTACTTCCGAGCGAAAGCTTTGCGTCTCGACGCCAACAGCGACGACGCCTGCGGGTGTCGCTACCCTCTTGGGGGCGTTGTTGAGGGTGCCTTCTCTGCACTTAGCGTGGTAGTAAGGTGCTTCCGAGCGAAAGCTCTGCGCTTCGGCGCCAGCAGCGACGACGCCCGCGGGTGTCGTAACCCTCTTGGGGGCGTTGTGGTGGGTGCCTTCTCTGCACTAGGGCTTCGGTGAAAACCTGGACCTTTTGGTCTGGACGGCGGCGGCGCTATGCGTCGTCACCCTGTTGGGGGCGCCGTCATGGAGACTCGTTCCCTCTCGATCCGGCGTCGGAGGTCTCGGTGGCAAGCTCGGTTTACCTTTTCTTTTGGGTTTTTTCTATCTTTGATCTGTCTTTGGAGGGTTCTTCCTCACCTTGTATCGGTTCGGCCGTGGTCTTTTGGGCGTTGTGCTGTCTGGCCCAGCAGCGGTTTCAAACGGTGTGGCTTTATTTATAAAGCGGGGCGAAAGCCCGATTCGAGAGAATGATTATGTTGTTATAAAGAGCGAGGCAAAAAGGTTCACAGTTAAGTGCCCATACTAGAGGTGTAGCTGGAGGATGCATGCATCCACTGTGATCAGGAGCAGATACGTTCAGGTATTACAACAGATTGCGTATTTTAGATCATGTTGTTAAGTTTGTCAACTATAATTTACATTTTTATTACGTCTGAGATAAAAAAGAACTCATATGAACATTCATGTCTATCTGAAGCGGGACAGACAAAGGACAAACCAAAGTTAGCAAAAACTAAACTAGGTGGGTGGCAGATGTAGTCATGGATTGGATGAGAGAAACACAATCACCTGGTGCAACAACACTCATAAAAAAAGTTACTGAGAAGTTTAATATTACAATACCTTACATGAGGATGTTCTATGTAAAGTTAATGACTCTTGACAGGATCAATGGTCCATGGAATGAAAACTTTCATTTGCTTTACACCTTCAAAGCTGAAGTGGAGATGGCTAGTACAGGCAGTGTTGTGCAGATAGACATGCATACAGTTCAGTATAAAATAAGAGGGAAGACAAATGATAAGGAATGCTTTAGAAAGTATTTTGTTTGTTTCAAACATTGCTGGCAAGGGTTTCTGGATGGTTGCAGGACTTCCGTGGATGCAACAACTCTTCATGGCAGATTTAAAGACAACTGGTAGCTGCTACTGCAGTTGATGGACACGATTGGATGTACCCTGTTACGTATGAAGTTTTGAAGATTGAGTCAAAAGAAAGTTGGACTTGGTTTCTCCAGAATTTACGTGACCTTATAGGTCATCCACCAGGACTTCCACACTGACGCTAGCAAAGGTTTGAAGAGTGCAGTAGAAGCAGTATTCCCTAGAGTGGAGCATAAAGAATATATACGACACTTAGTGCAGAATTTTACAAAGAAATTAAATGGTAAAGTTTACACTGACAACCTACGACCAGCTTCATACACATGCAGCTTGAGAAAGCGTAAGTATCATTTGGATGTGTTGTATAAACACCAAGGGGTGAAGGAGTACTTGGATGCACATCATGAAAGGGTGTGGTCAAGAAGCCAATATAATAAAATTTGGAAGGTAGACTATGTGACAAGTAATCTTGCAGAGAGTTTGAATGCAAAGGTCAATCATTGAAAGGGCTAATGTTGTGGCAAATATTTGATAAGATTAGGCAGATGATCATGATAAAGATCGTTTGACATTAAAAAAATGCAGCTGAAAAATTGTTGGACATCTCTTCCTCCCATCTTTGATTAAAGCTTTGCATGCCAGGGTAAAACAATTGAAAATGAAATGCATTAGAAGATGAATGGATGTTGAGGTATCATACATCGATAGTAAAAACAAGGAATGGAGATATCCGTTGAGTTTGGTTCCAAGGGAATGCCACTTTAGACAATGATAGCTTCATGGGAAACCCTGCATACATGCATTGTTTTTCATGAGTGTTCTATGGGTGCAGAGGGTAACCTTGATCATTACGTGTCAGAATATTTCTTTGCTTGCCAAATTTAGGACATCATATGTCAGAATGTTTCTACCTTGTTGGGAAAAGACCAATCCATCCTTGTCCATCCAGGCTTCAACCTACATGCTCATGTTTTGACTAAACCAACTGAAAGTGCATTTGCTTTAAATCTTGATTTAAACCTGTAAGCTGAGAAATTACTTAATACCACTGTTACTCTTGTTGGTGTGTTGACAACAAGCTCCAAAATAAGGGAGAGATGGCCTGAAATTGAACCAGTGAACTTTTGTTTTTGGTTCAGCGGTAGTTTCGCTGTTGCAGCGGTGATGACTGCGAGGTAACACGCCTTCTCGTTGGGACTCAAAGAAGAGAGTGTTGTAGCACATGAGGTATTCCCCACGAGGTGATTCGAGGGTTATATCGAACACTTGGAGAGTTGTGTGTAGAGAAGTTATCATCTTGTCCCTTTTTAAGCAACCTACAAAAGAGTGGTAAATTTTTGTGTGCCCCCAACTCCACTATGGTTGTCAAGTACAATCGTGTGTATTAGTAAAACTGAAATAAAAAAATAAAAAAATAAAATGCAGTGCAATAACAAAAGTACGCAATGTAATAAAAACAACAATTGATTGTGTTTTTGGGTTTTTGGTTGATAAATGCAATTATTAAATATGGTTTTATATTTTCGAATTTTTAATGGCTGATAATAAAAAAAGTGGTGTAAATGCGTTGGAAATTGTTTTCTTATAATAAAAAATGGACCGGGTTCATGATTTCACTTAGACACTCTCTAAAAGTTCTCGTGGCCACGGGACTACTCTAAATGAAATAAATATTGGTGCAACATATTTATGTAGGAGATAGCATTTATATGAGCATCACGTTCTAACATAGAGATGACGGGTCATTAATATATCTTATACTCCATTAGAAAGAGATCTTCAAGCAATCTAGTACTAAGAAATAAATTAGAGTATAGCCTCTAGCTCTATGACATGAAGTTAGAATTAGACCCACAAGATCTAGTCATGGGTATCTTGCAAAGGTCGTTCAAAATACCCCAATGTGGTATTCTCTTTATCTTTAGTGAGGTATAAATGGTAGGGTAAAAACCCGAATGGATCTCAAGCTATTTGAATCATATTGTTGTATTGTGTATTTAAATATAAGATTTAAAATGGCTAAAACTCTAATCCGATAAAATGATAACAATGGCAAAAACTTGTTCGGCCATGACTGCTATCTGTTTGACGATTCAAACGGATATAAAACATACTTGGACCGTTTCGTTGAAATCATCCTAAGGCATCCCAGCGGGCTGACGCAAATTAACGGACGGCCGTGGTCCGTTTCTGTCCGCAAATGTCTGGGGCCGGGAAAAACCCAGCCCAACGGCCCGACGCAAAATGCCCGATTCGTCCGCGGCGACGCAAACGCGACCCAAAATTGGGCGCGGTTTGCGTCGCCACGTACTGGCCGCGCTGTCAACGACCGCGACACCGCCACATTTACCGAGGACGCGACGAGTCGAGGCGAAAGGTTGTGCCGCCGCTTCCTCTTCTGTGTCGCCATCAATGACAACGCGCCACTGCCCACTTCGTATCTATGCTGCCATCAATGGCTTGGGAGACCGCGTCTCCAGCTGCCACCTTAAAAGGGGTGCCACGACCACCTTCACGGCCACAAGGTGCTCTTCCCGTCCCTCTCTCGTTCCCGACCACCACCACCGCCACAAACCATGAGAGGACGGCGACCCTTCAAAAATACGAATAAAGAGTCTGGCGGCTCGTCCTCCTTGTCGACGAGGCGCTCGCCGTCTCCCAAGAAGCCGAGGGACCGCCCGTACAAGGTGGTCCCTTTCGCACATGCCGAACTGCCGGTTTCGATCGAAGACGTCCATCTTCCCGGGCTTTGGCACCTCAACGCCAGGAGGGTGCCCCTCCGCGGGGACGAGCGCTACATCGAGATCTAGCGCCGCCGCCGCCTCCTACTGCCTGACCTCCGCGACAACCCTAGTTCCACCTTGACTTCCAGTGGCGGTGGAACCGGCCGGCGTACGAGTAAGACCCGAGGAGGCGCTCCGGCCTCCTCGACGACGCCTAATACGACTGCGGCTCTGTTGGCGACTGGGTGCCACCACCGCCAGAGGAGCAGCCGAAGGAGGTGGAGCCGGAGGAGCATGTCGCCGCCGTCGCCATGGAGGACGACGACCCTCCGGTGGCGGAGTTCCAGCCGCTGGAGCTCACGGAGGAGGAGACCCTCTAACAAGCGATCTTAGAGAGCGAGCGGGAGGAGCTTGAACGTTGGGAGGGCCTCCGCGTTTTCAACCGGCGGCACGTCCAGCGGTTAGGGAGGGCCTCCGCGTTTTCGACCGGCGGCGCGTCCGCGGACCGCCACTGCCACCGCCGAAGCAAGAGGCCAGGGTGTCGCCGCCACGCACTCCCATGCACCAGGATGTGCACTGGGCGCCATGGCCCGAGGCGGCGTACTCCTCCCAGGCACTACCACCTCCTCTACCACTGTAAGGCCTGATGCTGCAGGTGGTGTGGCCAATGCCCTGGTCGTCACAACACAGTGAGGACGAGGACTAATGTATTTTTATTTATTTCTGTATTTATTTTCAGTCCTAATATAATATATCTATTAATAAAAAAATATTTAAAAAAATTATGCGTCGAAATACGGTGGAATGGATTATGTGCTACGGAAGGCTCTCAACAAGAGAGGAAAACTGTTGGTTTTCACTCGACGTGTTGCTGTCAATTCGCTGTCTGCTTTTGTCATTGTTCTCGAAGTTTCAACCTTCACGTTTTTTTTTTGAATTTTGGGTTTTCAATTAGATAGTAACAGGTAACACAGTTTTACAATCAGACTGGATCAGCTTCTCTACGCAGGGAGGTGCATGACCCAGCAAAAACCCCTCACCCAACGCACTATACCTAATTTAGCTAAACCATCAGCAACTCCATTGGCTGCCCCGTTTGTCTTCAAAACTGAGTACAAGGGGAGAGACATCATGGAGATCTTGATATCTTGAATGATGTCCGCAATCTGGGACTTGCTATAAGCATTTGTGTTCAGCTCATTCACCACGAAAGCATTATCACTTTCAATTTGAAGAGGACCAGAGAATATAGATATAGTTGATCTAATCCCGAACAACACACTAAGAGCTTCAGCTGTAACAACATTGGGGCAGTGGGGAATTTGGCCCCAGGTTGTTAAGAGAGTTTCACCAAGCTCATTCCTGAGGATAGCACCCCAAGCAGCTGAAAAACCAGATTCAGAAAAGGAGGCATCCACATTTAGCTTTGCCCATCCCTGATTTGGTCTCTTCCAGGTTTCAGCATGTTTTTGAATCACCTTCGGTATAACTAGTTCCTGGGCAGGTTGTTTTCCTTTTGAGTTTTCAACCTCTGTCTGAAGCTTCAGACCCTTAAAGGACTCAAAATAAGATAGCAAAAATTGAGCAGACTGCTCAATTCCGCATTTTCCATCCCCGAAAATAATATTGTTTCTAATGTGCCAAGCTCTCCACCATATGAAAAGCATCCTAGCAGTAGTTTCTTCATCAAGTTGATTGAGTAGAATCAGGACCCAGTCCTTACCTGTGTCTCTCAGTTTGTCATCCGTTGGCAGCTTCCATTCCTCACTTAAATCTCAACCGTAGTCCTCGAGCCCTTGTACACTTAATCATCGCATGATGACTAGTCTCATCTTCATTTCCACAAATAGAGCATATAGCTATCATGTCCATATTTCTATCCCTTCTGGTCGTTTGAACGCCTAGCGAGTTAGACGCCAATTTCCATCCAAACACACGAATCTTGGGTGGCACCTTTGCTTTCCAGATAATATCCCAGAGGTTTCTATCACGGAGAGGTCTGTTATTCATGCCAGCCCCCATTCCATTATGAAAGGACAATGATGTCGCCTAGAGGGGGGGGGGGGTGAATAGGCGGTTTAAAACTTTTCCGGTTTAGGCTTATTAATTGCAGAATAAAACTAGGTGTTTAAATTAACAAGCCGACAACCTAAATAAACTAGGCTCACCTATGTGCACCAACAACTTATGCTAAGCAAGACAAACAACAAGGTGATAGCAATATAGAATACTTCAAGCACGAAGGCTATCACAATGTAAAGTGCATAAGTAAAAGCTCGGGTATAGAAATAACCGAGGCACGCGGAGACGAGGATGTATTCTCGAGTTCCTCCTTGTTAAGGGAGTACGTCTCGTTGGAGAGGTGTGAACCGACACAACGGTTCAACAACCACAAATGTTTCACCTTCTTCTCCGATGAACCGCACCACAAAGGCTTGGTTCACCTTCCACTATCGGAATTCCTTCGAGGCGGAATCCGGAGCCTTTCAACAACAATCCGGGGCACAACCCACAATGGGATTGGGGGCTCCCGAACGGCCTCCAACAACAATCCGGGGCACAACCCACAATGGGATTGGGGGCTCCCGAACGGCTTCAAGTGACCACACAAGGGTCCAACCACCACAAAGGCGTCTAGGGTCCAAGGACCCAAGAGTAACAAGCTCACAAACTTTCAACTTCCACGAATCCTCGTGGAGAGCACACCGATGCACCAAATGCAAAAGGCAAGAGCACACGTGCTCAAATCCTTCACTCTCGAATTCCAACAAAGCAACAAATGCTTATGGGGGAATAAGAGAGGAAGAACAAAGAGGAGATGCACCAAGAACTCCAAGATCAAGATCTACTAGGTTCCCCTCACTTAGAGGAGAGATGGATTGGTGGAAATGTAGATCTAGATCTCCTCTCTCAAATCCCTCAAAGATATGCAAGAATCATGGGAGGAAATGAGAGAGGGGCAAGCTTTCCAAGGTCAACAATGGAGGAGAGAGAGGGGGAAAATTCGTGCTTGGAAGAGCTGCTCTCTCTAGGGAAGAAGGGGCCTTTTTATAGGTCCCACGAAAAAGAGCCGTTGCAGGAAAACTTCACACCGGAGTTTCCGGTCACTAGGGCCGGAAACTCCGGCCAGGGGCGGAAACTCCGGCCTACTGGGACCGGAAACTCCGGCCCCACCAGGGGCTGAACACTGTCAACACCGCCGAGGCTTGGGCAAACTCTCCGGTGCCCTAGGCCGGAAAGTTCATCCAGGGGCGGAAACTCCGGCCTCTAGGGCCGGAAACTCCGCCCCCCACCAGGGGCTGAACAACGTTTGGAGAAAAACGTTGAGTCCGGAGACTCCGGTCATGCACAGACCGGAAACTCCGGTCTAGGACCGGAGACTCCGGCCTAGGAAAAACTGCAGCAAAACCGATTCCATCCGGACTCCGTTTTCGATGATTTTTGGCTCGTTGGAATCACAACGAAGAGATTTACAAGATCATGCAGATAAACCTCATAGTCCAACAATGGAAGATGAAACCAAATGGAGGAGGTTAAAATCTCTCTAAAAAGGAATGATCGGCAAACCTCCAAAACCGAAAACGCAACCATTTTTCCATATGAAATTCGTTTTCGGTGAACTTGGGCTTGTCGTGAAGATCACAACAAGCACCAAAACTCAACAAGGAGAAAAACCAAGTAAGAACCAAGAAAGATGAAATGGCAAGTATGCAAAGGTTTGAGCTCTCCACAAAGATGCGATCAAGTTACTCACTCGAGAGCCCCTCTTGATAGTACGCCATCTATCCTAAAACCCGGTCTCCCACTAACACCATGAGACCGGTAAAATAGAAAACCTATCAAGATCATACCTTTGCCTTGCGCATTCCACTTGAGCTCGATGATGACGATCTTGACTCTCTCAAGTTGAAACACCTTTCTTGATTGTGCTTGCTAGCACATGCTTAATGAGGACTTCTCCAAATGCTCCCCCATACTCCATTATGGGAGGGCCTAGCTAAGCTTCGTCTTCATGTCTCCTTTGCAAGCTTCAATCAAAAGATATCTTCCGAGATGCATCATATTGAACTTGCACTTCATCTTCTTCTCTTGATATGTAAGATGGCTTGGGGGTAAACATGATTGTTCACTCAATCTTCTATTCCAAGCCATACTTGCGATGAGCTCAACTCTATACATGACCATTCTTCATATTAACCCTTGAATAGAGCATTGGTCATTATGTCATCTTGAAGAGTCCAACACATGAACTCCTATATTTTCCCATGGACAAGATCTATAAGAATATCTCAATGTAAACATTAGTCCATAAGGATTGTCATTCATTACCAAAACCACGTATGGGGGCAACCATGCACTTTCACATTATCCTTTAGATTTAGGGCTAAATTGTAAGCACTTTTGACAGAAAATGATCCAGACTGATCAAAGTACCAGGCCAACCAGTCCTCTCCTTCAAAAGCGGGAAGTTTTATTCCAAGCACTGTGTCTGCATCAGCTGGGTAGAAAGCCTGCTTGACGAGGTTCTCCTTCCAAGTCTTGGTGGATGGATTTATTAAGTCAGAGACCCATTTGATCCTCAGATTACTCGCTTTGCCAATGGGTTTTAGGTTGCCTCTTGGAAGCCAATTGTCTCTCCACACTTTAATTTTTGAACCTGAGTTAACTCTCCAAATCATACCTTGCTTAAGGAGATCAAGGCCGTGGTTAATACCTTGCCAACAGGAAGAAACATTCTTCGGGAACACCGTGTCTAATAACTCGCCATTGGGGTAGTACCTCGATTTTAACAATCTTGCACAAAGACTATCTGGGAATTCCAGTAATCTCCAAGCCTGCTTCGCTAGGAGGGCCTGGTTAAATAGCCTCAAATCTTTAAAGCCCATGCCCCCTTGGATTTTTGGTCTTATCAACTTGTCCCAACCCATCCAATGCACTTTCCTCTTACCGTCTTCATCACCCCACCAAAAATTCCTAATGATTTGGGATAATTCATCACACAAGCTAGCTGAAAATTTAAAGACACTCATGGCGTAGGTAGAAATAGCTTGAGCAATTGATTTTATTAGAGTCTCCTTGGCAGCTCCGGACATGTACTTTTCATCCCAAGCAGAACATTTCTTCTGTAATCTTTCTCTTGTAGGCTGAAACTTGTCGCTCTTCATTCGCCCCTCCGGGACAGGAAGCCCCAAATATTTCTCATCAAAAGCTGTGCTCTCCACTTTCAAAAACTGAGCCACCTCCTCCCCATCAGCTACAGAGCATTTATGACCCACCATAAGGGAACATTTTGCCGGACTAAGCAACTGACCAGTGCTGCGCTCATACCCACGTAAAACCGAATTTATTATGCTCACTTGCTCTTTGTTTGCCTTGAAGAAGAGTAGGCTATCGTCTGCAAAAAGGAGATGGGATATCCCAAGGCTCCTTCTGCAGATTTGAAACTCCTGCAGACAACTAGTGTTAATTTGGTTATGTATCAGCACCGACAAACCTTCAGCCACAAAAAGAAAAAGATAAGGCGAAAGAGGGTCGCCTTGTCTTAGTCCACGGGTAGGGGTAAAACTTTCCAAGAGCTTTCCATTAAACCGGACTGAAAAACGCACTGTTCGGACACAAGTCATGATCCATGCAATCCATTGCTCAGCAAACCCAATTTTTCTCATAGCTTTCTCCAAGTAATTCCAGTCCACACGATCATAGGCCTTCATAAGGTCAAGTTTATAGGCACAAAATTTATCAGCATTTGTCGATCCATTTTGTAGGGCATGAATACATTTAAATGCAATGACCGCATTATCAGTGATCATACGCCCTGGAATAAAGGCACTTTGTGTCTCAGAAATAAGATCCTGAAGAAGAGGGCGTAATCTGTTAACTAGGCACTTCGAGATGACTTTGTAGATCACATTACAAAGACTGATCGGTCTAAAATCCTTAAGAGATGCAGGATCTTTGATCTTTGGAATTAGCACAATTGCTGTGTCATTGATCCCTTCGGGCATGACACCATCTAGGAAGAATTTTTTGACCGCAGAGATAATATCCTCTTTTAAGGTGCTCCAGTTCCTTTGATAAAAACAGGCTGGAAAACCATCAGGGCCCGGCGCTTTTGTCGGACCAATTTGAAACAGGGAAAAACTAATTTCTTCATCAGTAAAGCCAGCACATAAGTCCTTATTCACCTCAGCTGTTATTCTTTCATGTAGCAGTTCAGATATAAGTTCCGGCTGGACTGAAGGATCAGCAGCAAAGAGGTCCTTAAAATACTCCGTAGCTAGACCATGCATTTGGTTCTCATCCGTAATAACCTCACCATTTGAAGCTGCTAGTTTCTGGATTCTGTTCTTTTTTGCTCGCCAGGTGGCCTTTCGATGGAAATATAGTGTATTTCTATTACCAGAACGGAGCCGGTCAACCCTTGATCTTTGTCGCCACCGAACCTCTTCTTTCTCTAGCAGTTCATCCAATTCCAAGCTTAGCCTCTTAGCAATTTTCCTGCCCACACTATCAGAACGCAAGCTGACAGTTTTTAACTTCTTTCTTTTCCTCTCAATTTGCTTTGGAATGGATCCAATTGATTTTCTGCTCCACGAATGTAAGGAGTCGATAACCCCTTTTAAGTTGTTTGCGACATCACCCAGGTCTAAAGGTTTTTTGTGCAAATTCCATGCACTCGACCGCGTCTAATCTATCCAATGATAGAAGAATGGGGCAGTGGTCAGATCTTGAAAAAGTCAAATGCGACAACTGGTTCTTTGGGAAAATACTTGTCCAGCTTTGACTTGCCACCGCACAATCCAGTCGAACTCTAACATTATTTTGTCCCTCCTGATTATTGTCATAAGTCCAAGGACGCCCTTTGTAACCCAAATCAAACAGATTACAATTGGACAACACCTCCCTAAATTCAAGCATCTGTTTCTCACCCCTCTTCCTCTTCGACCAATGTTCATCTTGTCATAAGCATTCATTGAAATCCCCCATAACTAGCCAAGGACCTGGGAGGAGAGGTTGTATCCTACGTCTTGGGGCTGGGGAGCATCATAATATCGCAAATCTGCTCTGCAGTAAACGAGACCAACTGCGCATCATAAATACAGTGAAATAAGTGCTACTCCTACCGGTTTTCCCGTATTCGCCCGCAAAATTATTAAAGAAAATGCACCCAGCTTTGATAACCGTACTTAGCAGCAATCCGTCTGGTCTTAATAAAAAACAAAGAAATCGCTGAACAAATTCAAGTCAATTCAACCCAAGCAACGTCGTCTCTCCGCATCCCAGCCGTCCAAGTAAGTAACGGCGACGGGCGGCCTCGGAACGCCAAAAATACTCTCCCGAGAACCAACAAACGAAGCAAATTAACCGGAGGCAGCAAACAGCAGGCATTTACAAACAGTTGCTCGCCGGCGGCGGCTGCCGCGGCTGGGCGGCCAGCGGGGAGCCACGGGGCGAGGCGAACAACGCGGCGAAGGACGAGGGCCGTTGCTCAGGCGCGGCGACATCAGCTTTGGTAGCCTTGGCCACGGGGCCGGAGGTGGAGGCGACGCGCTCGCACGAAGGGCACATCGAGAGTGTGGTGGCCGGGAGGTGCATATAGAATGGCTGCGCCGTCTTGAGTGCGCGCAGCTCCGAGAGCTCCTTGTGCAGCCGCCGGTTCTCCTCCGTAAGCGTCTCGCAGCAGCGCTTGAGGTACTCGCAGTCCACCTCCGTTTGCTTCAGCTTCGTCCTGCGCGCGTCGTCGCCGGCCGGACAAGAAATGTTACTAACTAGCTAGCTATAGTGGATTTTAATGAAAGATGGTGACATGGAGATTTCTTTCTTCTTATGCGTGTACCTGGCTCTGCGGTTCTGGAACCAGACCTCGACTTGGCGTGGCCGGAGGTTGAGCTGCTTCGCCAGCGCCACCTTCTGCTTCTGCCAAGCGACAACGCCAATTACCCAAATAGGCGTCAGTAACACTGACTGGAGCAAGAGAGAAAAGTTTCGATTTTTCATGGACCGATGAATGCTTACGGGGTTAAGCGTGCTGTGCTCCTTGAAGCTCTCCTCGAGAAAAGCGGACTGGTCCTTGGAGAGGCGAAGCTTCTTGCGGGCGGAAGCGCCCTCGTCGTCGTCGCTCGCGCGGGAGGACGAGCGCTCGCCTCCGGCCTGCGCCGCCGCCTCGGCGTGGCCCAGACAGCCGTGCCCGCAGAGATCCAGCGGAAAAGAGCCGCCGCTATCGTTGGGCGAAGAAGACAAGGCCGCCGCAGCCCCTTCCTCGTCCTCCTCCATCCCCGCGCCGCCTGCCGCCGGCGCCACCGACGGCATCCGGTTGACGTCGAACCCACGTGCCGATGCTTCCGAACGGACTGCCAATTAAACAAGGACCACAGAGTCACGACATTTTCGGGCGCACGCTGATCAATGCTTAGAGCTAGTAGGAGTAAACACAGAAGAACCCACTCACTCACCACTCTCGGAAGGCCACCGGAGTCCAAGGCTCGACACGAGGCTGAGCCGCACGGACGGCTCCGGCGAGACCGCAGGAACCAACCATCCCGCTCCGGCTACCACCCCCCTCGTTCGCTTCTGACTGTCCTCACCCCTCTCCGCACCAACCCCAACCCCAAGCCCAAGCACCAGCTCCGGCGCCCTCCCCGCATCCGCCATGACGGCCTCCCCAAGGCTCAGCCCCAGCTCCATCAGAGCCACACCACCAGCTCGCGGGATCTGGAAGCAGCAATGGAGCTCAGCTTGGCCTAAGCTGGGTGTGCGGCAACGGAGACGGGGCAGCTAGATAGGAAGGGCAGGAGCGAGGGGGGGCTGGGCCTAAGCTTTGACCGCGACTCCGGCACGAGACAGCGGTTTGACGAGCGCACGTGAGTGACCCCGGCAAAAGGGAGCAGGCAGGGGAGATCGAATCATAAGGACAGGATTAAAAACACGCAGACCCGGTGAGGTATGGTGGACCGCTTGGATTTTCATGGAACGAGAGGAGGAAGAGAGAGAGAGGACATGCAGCAGCAGCAGCTCTAGCTAGCGGAGCAGTGCAGCAGCATGGGCCGGGCCGAGCTAATAATTATGTTAATCATCACCCGGGGGCTACGTTATCTATCCCCTTTCGTGAGTAGCACCCACGATCTTTATCGGAAAGCTGGTGCCGCAGGCAGCTGCTGCAGTGCTGCTCGCCGCTGTACCACCGTGCGTGCTCATGGTTGAAGATTTGTGCTTATTTTCTCGGGGTACGTACATGTTTTCGTCTCAGGTGTTGGGAAGAAGATGGAAATATGGACAAGCTCAATTAACCGGAAGCATCGGAAATCTACTTTAGTAGCAACTGCTGGTGTTTTTAGAAATGGGTACCCATTGAAATGATGCACACATCCCTTTTTATAAATTTAAATAGTATCGTTACGGTGTATACCCTGTATTATAATACAAGGATCACACACTAGCAGCAAAAAATCAACCAACTGAAGATCAGAGTATTATGCATCTACTCTCCTATGATCCAACCAGCCTCCCGGGCAGAAGATAGGCCGCACGACCACCAGCATGTTGAGTACATCCGATATACATGATCGCCCACTGCTGCACGTGTAGAAGTAAGGACCAGGAGTGGATCCAATAGATGGCTCTGTTGATGACCTCAAATAGTAAACAATATTTGATTTGTTAAACACTACGTCATTCTGACAGTTCCACATTGACCATAATAAAGCTGATGCGCCAAGTACCAAACATGTGTGAAATGCTAGCAGGAGGCGTAATGCTAAAGGTAAAATGAATAAGTCGTCAAATATCTCGAGCAAAAGAACATGAAATAAATAGATGTTGCCCACAATTTTTTTCTCATTGCAAAAAACACACTTAGTGTATCCAATCCAATTTCTTTTAATCAAGTTATCTTTTGTGAGAAGCACCTTTTCAGTGAAGGAACCACAAAAAAATCTTAATCTTTAGAGATATTTTTAGTTTCCACAAATACTTACTCAGTGCTGACTTGTGTCCATTCAACAGTTTTGACGACACTTTGAGAGCATGGTCACCGGCTCTTCACTCTACTAGTTTTTTCCTCTCAAGAATGTGACGCTAGCCGGAAGCATCTTTGATTTTTTTTACGGGATTGGAAGAATCGTTGTTTTGATTAGCATTTGATGTATTTTTCCTTTCACATAAGCCTACTTAAAATGGGAGAAACAGAGGTGGTAACATAAGTGTCATATAGATAAAAATAATGATGCGTCATGTAATTAAATATGAAAGACAAATGGAGATAGCTATGTTATCATAACATCACATATTACAAGACAATATGACCTACGACCTAATTAATAAGGTCTTACATGACACACATATGTTATTGCTCAGTATGAAGACGGTAACATAGAATCTTAAAATATCTATGTTACTAGTTCATGTTACTGCACATTATAACTAGTCTAAGAAATAATCTAATAATAACTTTTGTCTCCGTGATTTAAGGAATATAAATGGAGCCTTATATCGGCATTAAATTGAAGGTGTACATAGAATGAACGTAATCAACCAAAATTGTTTTATTTTCCCATGTTGTGTTGCTATTTCATTCATAACGGTTCTTTTCCATAAATTCACATATTTTAAGAGGGCCTCTCAACCATTGTTTCTTGAGTTGAAGAGAAAATGTCTCCACTGAAAGAGATATGCCCTAGAGGCAAATAAATAAGTAGTATTTATTGCATTATCTTATAAGTTTATAACAAATTTTTGTATTACGCTATAACTGTATTAATCAGAATTTTTAATACACGTGCGATACACAGACAACCAGAGTCCCTAGTGAGACTCTATATAAACTAGTCCGCTTGGCAACAAATGATCGAGATTCCCGATCATGGACAATGGCGTCGGTTTACAGTGGGGTCATCTTATTGGTTAAATAAGGTGATGGACATACGTAAAGTATTGCAATAAGATCGTATTATGATGTTTGTCATTTGCAATAGATAAGTAATATGATACCTTATTCCTTAGACTGTGAGACCGTACTTATTGCTACTCCGTAGGGGTGTTTTGAGAGCATCACACGTTGTGTCTTATATATCATGACAATAACGGTGTCCATCTTGGGTATCCCTAAAGAGTATGTTGAGACGTAAGTATGAAGAGCGGAATTTTTTCATTCTTCTAATGAAAAGATACTCTGGGCCCACTCGGTGAGATTGCATCTATATAGCTGCGCAGCTTATGACTAGGTCATGGAGATGTAATATCACAGACGAGTTAATAACCTTTGTTGGTAACGAGATACAACAGGGCATCGGATGTCTGCGGTCATATCTCGGACAAGGTAGTATCGCAGAAACAAAGGGAATGAAGATCATGTTTATGGTTCAACGACGATATTCATAGAATGCACAAGGACCGTCATATGCGTCTAGGTATCCTGGCGGTCATTGGCGAGCGAAGGGTCTCGACCATGTCTGGAGTATTCTCGAACCGTAGCGTAACAAGCTTAAGGTCTTAACGACACCTGTAGAAGGTTCTGGAATTTTATAGGATTTTATTGGAGAGAGAGAAATGATCCGGAAAGAGTTCCGGTGGTCCGGAAGGAGTTCCGGGAAGGTCTGGAATGGTTCCGGAAGTGTCCAAAAGATGTTCGGGTGGTTCGGAAAATGTTTCGGAGTCACAGGATATTAAATAGTATTTAAATATATTAATTAAGAATTAATTATATTTTATATTAATTTAATTATTAATTAAATAAAGGAAAAAGGGGCATCCCACCTAAATGGGCCCTATGAGGGCCCAAGAGGGGAGCCGCACCAACAAGGAAGGAAGGGGGCTTGGGCCCCTAGTCCAATTCGGACTAGGGGGTTCGGCCGAACCCCCATCCCCCTCCTTTTCCTTTAGTCCCACATGGGGGAGGCAAGGTGTTTGCACACCCCCTCCCCCCTTTATATAGTAAGGCATATTAATTGGATTAATTACATAGAAAATACAATTAATACTGTAGCAGGCCGGCCGAGTTGTTTCTCCGCCCATTTTGCCTCCTCTCTCCACCAAAACTATACCACCGGGCGCCGTTGCCCTGCGGGATTCTAGAAAAGTTCTACCCCTGCGATCTCAGCTGGATCTGAGTGACCGGGGGTTGTTGTTAAGCTCCATATGCATGCGAGTGCTCGGAGGCGCCACATTTGAGGAGCCTGGGCGATGTCGTCTCGCCCACCCAGCAGCCCTGCCGCTGCTCAGCTGTCGGCGCACCCCCAGCCGTCGGCGCCACGCCACCTTCCGCCTGACGCCCGTCGACGCAGGTCATCGTTGACATCCTGGCGTCATCGTCGACATCGTCGCGGCAAATTCTCCACGACCTCGAGGTCGGCTACGTACGACTTCATCGTCAACGCTTGTGTGGGAGCGTAATCCCCGTTATCGGTTTACATGGAGGTATGTGACCTGTTACGCCACCGTTATCGCATGTACTAGATTGTCGGGTATTGACTCCCACGAAACAAGGATGGTCACTCCCTGAAGATTACTTCGTGAAGGGGATTGAACGCGGAGGTCAAGACCCTCGAGAGGCACGAAGACGGTGCTCGCCGAGCCTAGAGAGGAACACCCACGACAGAGATGGACACCGGCTCGTACCCAGGTTCACGGCCCTCAGGAGGAGGTAAAACCGCTAGTCCTGCTTGTCTGTATTGCACTGTGGAGGTTACAGTACAACTGAGCTTGCCGGAGGCTCTCTTGAGGCAGTTCGTGCCTAGGGAGGGAAGCTATGGCCTTCTTCCTCCTCCAGCCGAAGGCTATTCTACTAGTTGAGCTAGGGTTTACAAGTGTTCTCCAAGCAATTGGCCGACCATTTCTACGGTGGAGGCCTCGTTCCTTTTATAGGCGCCGCATGCGTCTTCCTCGCGCTTAGCGTGCAAGGTGGGCTCCTACGCGGCAGCGGCGTGGAGGAGTTGGAATCCACCGCAGCGGAATCCTTCATGGACGCGTTCAATCGGCGATAAAGTTAGGCGCGGTGGCCGACAGGCTGCAGACCGCGCAGAACGGCTCGCAGGGGTTGCAGTCTTCGGGGTGGAGCCCACGATGACGATCTTCTTGAAGTGTTGCGCCGTCCAGCTGCTTTATCATCAGAGAGGAAGGTCCTTGCTGTCCTGGTGCGGGCGGCGCAACTTTATTGACTCCTTTATCACCAAAATGACAAAGGGAGCGCCTGCGTCACTCTGCGGATACGGCAGAGGCCGTGTGCGCCCTGCTGTACTTCCTTGGCCGCAAAGCTTCCCCGCAGGGCCGAGGGGGCCTGTGGAGGGATTTCTGTTGACTTCCCGCTAGGCGCATATCGCCTCGGGAGGGTCTCTTGAAGCGTAGGTCCTCTTCGGGCCTTCGCTTCCTCTTCAGGCCCTCAAGAGGATTTGCCTCTCGAGGGTCTCTCCAAGTGGTGGCTTGGTCCTTAGTCGTTCCGTCTGATCAGCCCACGAGCGAGGCCTGGGAAGAGTGGGATCTTCATACCCCAGTCTCCACTGGGCCGACAGTAGCCCCGGGCCCGCGATGGGCGCGATTGAGCCCATGGGCGCAGGCGGATCATCGTGGGCCCAAAGTGCCCGGCCGGCCCGAGCCACGCGGCACTCAGACGAGTAACGGTTGCGCGCGATCTGGGGCGTGCCTCGTTGGGGGTCCCACCATGCCCTGGTAACTGCCTCTTGAAGGGAAATAAAGCCCGAGCGCCGGAGCAGGGAGCCGTTACTGTTTCCCATCCTTCCCGTAGAAGCCTCCGCCATTCTCGAGCTCTTCGCCTTCGCTCTCTAGCGCTCTCTGCTCCTTTCGCCTCCAGCGACACCCTGAACTCCGGCGATGAGTCCCGCCGAGAACAAGGGCAAGGCCGCCGCGGGGTCCTCTTCCCAGGCGGAGGCTGCTGAGGTCGCGCATGGCGTGGCACTGCTTGGTGTGCGCGTCAACGACAAAGCACTCGCCAAGGTCCGCTTCCTGGTAGCGGTCCGGACGAACGAGCATGGCGCCACCGCGCTCAAGCCCGTGGCGCACGGGAAACGCCCGCGAGGGTATTTCCCGATATTCTAGCACTGCCTTGCCGCCGGGCTTGTGCCGCCATTCTCGCCGTACTTGGAGGCGGTTTTGGCGTTCTCCCAGGTCCAGTTGCTGCATCTCCACCCCAACTCCATCCTCATCCTCGCCGTCTTCGCGTACCTCTACGAGGCGTACCTGGGCTTGGAGCCCACGGTGGGGCTCTTCCGGTGCTTCTACGTGCTCCGGAACACGACGAAGAACAAGCGCTCGGGGTGCGTCTCGTTCCGCATCGTGGACGGCATGGGGAGCGTCTACATCCCCATGTCGTGGAGCGACGGCAAGGCCGTCACCTCTGTGACGAAGAAGGTGGATGACTTCCGCCAGAAGTGGTTCTTCGTCGGGGTGGAGCAGCCCTGCGCCTTCCTCAAGGTCCCCGATGCGCCGCCCTTGAAGAACTCCCACTGGGGCAAGGCGCCCTTTGACGGCGCGAAGAACGCGAGCCTGATGGGACGCCTGAGCTTCCTCCGCGAGGAGGGCCTCACGGGGCAGACCATTGTGGCGGACTTCGTGACGCGCCGCATAGCTCCCCTCGAGGCACACTCCGTGCCCATGTGGATGTACTCCGGGCTGAACGACAAGATGCGGCTCCACCGCAAGGACAACGACAAGGACGCCGTCGAAAACGTCCTGTCTGCGCTCTTCATCAACCCGGTGGTGCCTGCCGCGGACCAGCTCCCTTTCACGCTCCAGCCCCTCCACCAATACAACATGACTGAGCGCATGGCCTTATTGAAGGGGATGCCTCTGTTCACCCTGGCAGGCCAGGCGGGGATGGAGGTGCCCATGCCAACGGCGCGGGAAGCGGAGGAAGCGGATTCTCCCTCGGCCTCGGGAGCTGGGCTAGGCGAGGAGGAGGCCGCGGCAGGGGAGGTGCCCTCCCTGAGGGCAGGGCCATTCACTGATGAGATTTGCGACATCTCGTCAGGCGATGATGACGCCTTCGTGGTGGCGCCCTCACGCCTCGTGGAGGAGGAGGACGAGGAGAGGGAGGCCTCCGACGCGGAGGCCACTCCAGGGCGGAGCGAGCCACGTACCAAGGCGACAGTGGACCGTTCTAGGGCGAGACCGTCCGACGTCCCTTCCAAGAGGAAAGCAGTGGCGCCTTCGGAGGGGTCAGGCGCCAGAACCACACCCTCCCGGCGCTCGCCAGGCCTGGCGTGGGTCGACACCGGCGCTCAACCATCCGGGTAAGTGTTTCTGGCACTAGGTCGTTTGACCCTTGACCTTTTTCCCTTTATCCTCTCTTGAAGATGCTTCTTTGGTTCTTGTCAGTGATCTTGTGCATGCGAAGCGCCGTAAGCTTCATAAGGCAGCAGATGTGAAGAGAGCAACTGCTGAGGCCGTGGCTGAAGAGGCCACGAGCTCTGTGGAGACGACTTCCACAGGCGCTACTGAGGAGATGCGTCAAGGGGAGGCGGCTGCGCCTCGGGCGGAGGCTGCAACGCCTCAGGCGGAGGAGGATGCGCCTCGCCCAGAGGCCTCCGCGTCGCCTCCCGAGTCAATGGTGGTGGAGGCTCCGGAGGAGAGAATTGCCACTCCTCCTCGCGCTCCAACTCCACCTCGCGCGGTCACGCCTCCGCGCGAGCCAACTCCGCCATGCGAGCCAACTCCGCCGCGCGGGCCGACTCCGCCGCGGTGGCCACGCCTCCCGCGCAGCCAGAGGCCGAAGCGAGTCGGACGTCGCAAGGCGCGGGTGAGCCCGCAGGAGGAGCTCCTTCTTCTCCGACCCGCTCCGCTGTAGGGGGTGCGCACGAGGATGGTGCAGGCGCCAAGGAAGCTTCCGGCGCGGTGGAGGATGGGATGCGGCCTAGCCCCCAAGCGCACTCTGGGGCCAGGCTCTCGGGCCCTGACACCGGGGCTGGGCCCTCGACAAGACGGGAGCTGGTCCTTCGCGTCTGGGACTCGAGCGCTGGGCACCGCGAGGTCGCCTTTCGTCTCGTGTGGGAGTCCCTAAAGGGCTGGGAGGTGCACCTCGCCCTCGAGGACATACAGCTCGCCCAGCAGCGCGAGGAGCTGGCAAGGGCGTGTGCGTCCTTCAATGCGGCCGTTGAAGCCCGTCGCCAAGAGGACTTGGCGTTGCAGGCCGCGCGTGAGGAGTCCATCCGCTTCGCCAAGGAAGTCCGCGAGGGGGCCATCCGCGATGCCTCTGAGCTTCTCGCGCCCCTCCAGGAGGAGCGTGACGCCGCCGCCGAGCTCCTGTCCGCGGCGACGGCCGAGCGCGAAGCCTTGGAGGGCTCGTTGGCACAAAAACGCCGCGAGCTGGGCCATCTGGAGACCCAGCTCCTCTCCGCCCACCGGGCCGCGCAGGAGACCCTGAAGGAGGACCGCAAGGGCCTCGCCGAGCGCGAACGGCAGCTGGCCCTCAAGGAGAAGGAGGTGCGGCTGCACGACGAGCAGCGGCTTCAGGCGGAGAGCGCGCTCGCCATCCAGCGCGAAGAGCTCGAGGCGCGCGAAGGGGACCTGGCCCAGGCGCTCCAACATTACGACGAGAATGTCGCCGCCCAGAAGTGCGCCCTGGAGCGATTCGAGCAGCGGTACACTAAGAAGAAGAAAGAGGCGGATGACGCCCTCCTGGAGCGCGAGAAGCAGTACAGGCTGACAAAATCCCAGGAGTACCGCGACTTGGCTAAGAAGCAGGAAAACCGCTTCAGGGCCAGACACGCCGTAGATGCCCAACGGATTGCAGAGCTCGAGAAGGCCAACTCCAAGCTTGAGACTCGACTCCGACGCGCCAAGTCGGTCGACGCCGGGCGGAGGAGGCTCGCAGCGAGGCCATCCATGAACTCAACACCCCCGCCAAGGACGTGGAGGAGCAGGTGGCTCCCGCGATGGAGCAGGTGACGGAGGCTGCGGACACTGCCAAGGCGGCCCGTGCGCTCACGAGGCAGCGGGAGCGCATGTTCGAGGCGCTGGTCGCCCGGGGTAACGAGCTTGCCGCCCAGCTTGGCACGGACGTGCCGCACGCCGAGGTCCAGGGTCGTGGCGACGCTGCCATGTACCTGGTCTACTTCAACCAGCTCTTCACGGCGCTCGAGGTCCCTGTCGCTGACCTCCGCGAGGTGACAGAGGACAAGAGCCGGCAGCTCCTGGGGGTGGTTGTCGACCGCATCTTCACCAACCTCAGGATCCTCACGCCAGGCTTCGAACTCTCCACAGTGACGGAGGCTCGTCAAGGCGAGGACGTGCGGCGGGTCTCCAACTCCCTCCGTGAGCAATTAGACGTCTTCTGCAACCGCTTCAAGCGTGCGGAGGTCGCTGCGGAGGACAGCGAGGAGGCCGCCTCTGCCGAGACCGAGGAGGGCGCAGTGGAGGAGGTGCAGGATGATGTTGATTCCGCCTAAGCTGCTGCCATTGCGCCTGTGTGCGCTTGTATCATAAACAGTTCTATGTTTAGACATTTGCGACTTTTAGGGCATGTAATATACTTTCGTTTGCAATTTGTTTCTAGCTTGCTTACCCCTCGAGAGGTCCCTTTGCACTTATCTTCATGTCTATTTGTTCTCTGCGTCGTTAGGACCCATCTCTTCGCGCCATGACTCCGCCACTTCGGTATGCTAGAGCAATAACTCTGCAAGGCCGGGGGGAGTTTAGGCCAAGGAGAGGTAGGAACCCTGAGTCGCGATGCTCAAGTGCCCCCCTTAGACGTACGAGTAGTCCATGAAGTATAAGGGAAAGCGAAGTCGCTTGAGGGGCAAAAGTGCGCTTGAAGGGGATCTTGTGCAGAAAACAAAAAATTTCCTATCAACGATATCCTAAAAGCATGCCAAGATCTATTCTATGCAGATATAGTAATACGAACGGAGATCGGAATACATACCCTTGTAGACCGAAAGCGGGATTACGTTCCACACAAACGTTGTCGATGAAGACCGACGAAGCCGACCTCAAGGTCGTGTAGAGGAAGCAGACCTCCGAGTACCGCTAGCGCAGCACCTCGCAGGGCGTCACACACGTACGGTGGAGACGACGGCCTCCGAAGCTCCAGTCTAGGACGAGCAGCGGAAGACTTGGACCGGAACACCAGCAGCGGCAGCGGGCTATGGTAGAAGAGATCCCCCTCTCAACTCGGCGCAACTCCAACAAAGGGAATCACGAAATCGAGAGAGAATTAGGGAATTAATTGGTGAATTAAAAGGCCAGGGGTGCCCCTTCTTATATAGGCTCCCAGGGGGGAGCCAACTTGCTAATCAGGCAATGTGGGACTAACCCCCACATGCCTGGTGCGGAATGGCTGGGTGTGCCGGCCCCTTAGTGGGCCCCTTGGCCCACTTGGGTCGCCCCCCAAGCCCCCCACCGAATTCCCCTGGGGAATTTCCCCTCTTGGGCCTTCTTTCGACCAGAAGGCCCATTTAGGGAAATCAGCCTAAATAAAGTCGAAAATAAATTTATAAAATCATATTTGCATATTAATTACACTAATTAATATCAAACATATTATATATAATTTATCCTAGCTCCGAAAACTCTTTCGGCGCTGCCCGATCTCCATCGGACCCGTCCCGGGACGTTCCCGGTGATCTCTTTCCTTTCCGGTTGTCTTGTCGAAACCCCTTAAGTGTGTTACCCTAGCGGTTTGATATAATAACAGGTGTTGGGGATATATCAACTAGGGGTATAACCAACATGGATCAATCCGGCTAGTCCAGGGTGGCCCAAGGGTGGTAAGGCTGAAGCCTGCCGGGCGGCCCAGATAGCTGACGTACAAGGAAGTAGGCGGACGGTCCAAGGAAGGCGGAAGGCCGAAGCCCATCAAGCCACCAAGCCCAAGACGGAAGGCGGCAACTAAGCCGGCTAGGTCTAGGACTCTGTTTACTTGCCGGACAAGTACTTTCCTTGTACCCTGGGGTCTGGCCGCCTATATAAGCTGGCCACCAGGGAGCCTTTAGGGCAGACGCTTCAATAGGCATCATACACATTGTAACCTGTTCACGGCTATTGCCACATAGTGAATTATAGCAGCACGTAGGATCTCGCCACCGCTGTGGGATCCGAAGCTGGGTAAACTCGCCGTGTTCAATCCCGTCCTCGACGACACCAACCTTCTTCCCCACAATCCACACGTCGGCTAGAGGACCCCCGTCTCCTATCAAATATGCCGATACCACGACAGTTGGCGCCCACCGTGGGGCATAAGGTTCCTGGCGTCACGTTCCAGGCGGGAACACTTGGCGGCATGGGCAAGCAGATCGCCGTCGGTCGCGTCACAAGATATGGCGGCCACACCTACATCAACTCGGATGAGTCCTGGCTCCCGGCGGACGACTACCTTATCGGATGCGCAATCGTACCGATCGGAGGGATCGACGTCTTCATAGGGTATACGCCAGAGGCGTACGTCCTACCGCGTTTCTACAACCCCACCCACCAACCCTTCGACCAAGCAGTCGACCGACAAGATGGATCTGAATCCGCCCTCTCCCAGGAGTCGGCCGAATCTGATTTCCACTTCGTCGGAGTTGTCGGACTGGGATCAGACTCCCAGCCGGAAAACAACGATCCTGAGTCAATCCTCCCTGCTCTACAGGAGGATGCGATGTCGGATGCCGGATCCAGATCTACCGTTCAAGTCAACGTAGACTCTGACTCTGATGATGATGCTAGTCTCTTCGAAGAGAAGATCAAAACCCGCTTTTCCAGTGGTAATCCGGCCCCTTCAGAGGGCACAGCGGATACTGACATGCCTGACAAGCTGGCTATGATGGTTGTTGTCGGTCACGAGACAACCCCAGTTACTTCGGAAGCGCAAAACAAGCCGGCGGAAGATGCCGGCGACACCACTGCCGGTCAACTCATTGAAAGTTCCGACAAGGTGCGCGCAAAGAAGAAAACTGGCCTCGAAAAAGGCGGCAGTAGCAAACCCACAGATTTGCTCTCCGTCATCAAAGAAGTAGACGAGATCATGAATACTCCGGTAAATAAAGACACCCCACTTGACGAAGTGGAAGAGCTTAGGCTTAACATGCTTAAGCACTCTGACTTCCTGCGAAAAAGAGAGGAGCACGTTGAGAGCCTTGCGAAGAAGATCGAGAAAGAACAAGAGAAGATGTCGGCCAAAACAAGCCGACATCACTTACACGACGGAAGAAAAGCTGGCCAATGCAAGACACTTTGTGAGCAAGGCCCTAGAACAACAAGCTCGCGCTGATTCCTACGGCCACATGGCGGATGCTCGCGAGGGAGACCTAGAGTCTAAGTCAGGAAAGTGCAAAGCTGCACCTGGCGCCGACCCCGAAGGCCCGTCTGGCTCCAGTAGCCATGGCGACAAAAGGAAGACAACACAAGCTCCAAAAAAAACGCCACCGCCAAAGTCAAGACGGGACGAGAATTCAAGGACAGGAAGCAGAGGAGACCTGCCACCTCCATCCCAGCCAAGATGCCGGCAACGACCCTCCCAAGAGAGGTCGAAGCCGGTCTCCGCAGCGTAGCACCGGCAGCAAGAAGAGAGAGGAGGCAGAAGACCCAAGCGCAGCATAAGCCGGGTAGCGCAGGACGAGCCGGACGCAACACAGAGGCGCACGGCAGCTCGATCCAAAAGACGCACGACACCGCCTACAAGACATAGCAAGAGGAAAGGAGCCTCTATACTCTGGACCAAAGTGCTTCGGTGACGCCATCCGCAGAGAGCCGTTCCCTAAGGACATGACATCAGTGTCAAAAAATTGTTCTAGGTACAACGGCCTCGTTAAGCCGGACTCATGGCTATCCGATTACGCCATGGCCATAGAAATTGCCGGCGGGAGCAGCTATATTGCCGTCCGCTACCTACCTCTCATGTTGGAAGGCACAGCAAGAGCTTGGATCGACAACCTTCCTGAAAAGTCCATCCATAGCTGGTACGACATGGAAAAGGTTTTCTCCCAGCACTTCCAAGGAACATACAAGCGTCCAAATACCTACACGGATTTGCAACGCTGTATCCAAAAGCCGGACGAAACCATGACAGATTTTGTCAGCCGTTGGATATCCGAAAAAGCCAACTGTCATGGTGTTTCGGACGCACAGGCTATCCATGCCTTCTACACGGGCCTATAGAAGAAGTCCTTGCTCCGTCATAGGCTCGTCCGCGAGCAAATCACTGACCTTGGTGAGTTGCTCAACCTAGCCGCCCAATACGCGGCGGCGGATGACGACGCCCGGGACGATGACCCAGACGTCAACATCATACCAAAGCGGATCAACAAGCGCAAGCAGGCGGCAGATGACAAAGCCGGACCTTCCAATGAGGTAGCCGCAGCATTCCAAGGGAATGCCGACAAAAAGAAGTGGAAAAATAAGAAAGATGGTCGCGACGCCGGCTCAGGGCCTAAGGCGGCGCGAATCACTTATGAACAGGCAAAAATTTTGCCATGTCCCATCCACGCCTCACTGGGCAAGGTCAACCATATGCTTGGCGAGTGCCGTTTCATGGACGACTTCAAAAAGGACCCCACAGTCGGCTGGAAGTCAAAGAAGTCAAAGAAGAACGACAAGAAAGACAACAAGGAGGATGAGGATGACGACGACATGTCTATCTCTAGCGAAGATGACGCAGCCGCCAAGAAAAAGAAGCCATATCCGAAGGTCACAGAATCTCTTGTGTGCTTTGTCGGCACGCCTTCGGCTAAGGCGGATAAGGCGGAAATGCGCGAACTCAACGCGACAATGCCGGACGTCCCTCAGTATTTGAACTGGTCGGAAGCGACGATCACTTGGGACCGGTCCGACCACCCTGATCACGTTCCTCACCCAGGCAAGTACACCCTTGTCGTCGACCCCATTGTCGACAACTTCAGACTCACAAAGGTACTTATGGATGGCGGCAGCAGCCTCAACATCCTGTACTATGACACACTAAGCCGCATGAACCTATCAGAGGATCAGCTGGACCACAACAACCTCACTTTTCATGGCATAGTGCCCGGCAGGCAAGCAAAGTCAATGGAGAGCATTAGGCTGAAGGTAACTTTCGGACCAAAAGAGAACTACTGCTCAGAGTTCCTCCGGTTCGAAGTTGTCCCCTTCAAAAGCGCCTATCATGCAATCTTCGGACGACCGACTTTCGCCAAGTTCATGGCAAGGCCGTGCTACATATACAGCAAGCTTAAAATGTCGGGGGAGAACGGAACCATCACGATTTCCGGCAACTTCAGGAAAACCAAGGAGTGCGAGCGTGGCATGGCCGCCTTCGCAGAAGCCGTCATCCACAAGGAAGAACTCGCGCTGCTCGGGACGGATTCAGACAACTCCATACCAAGGCCAAAGATTGATGTCAAGAAGACCTTCGAAGCTTCAGAAGACACCAAAAAGGCGGACCTCATCCCAGGTGACAAGTCTAAGCAAGTTGTCATCGGCTCCAACCTTGACAGCAAATAGGAAGGCGCGCTCGTCGAGTTCCTCCGTGAGAATCGTGACATCTTTGCATGGTCACCTTCCGACATGCCTGGTGTACCGAGGGAACTTGCCGAGCACTCACTCAACGTCATAAAAGGATCCAAGCCGGTGAAGCAAGCAACAAGACGCTTTGGAGATGAGAGACGCAAGGCTATAGGAAAGGAGATAAATAGGCTGAAGGCCGCCAATTTCATAAAAGAAGTTGTACACACCGATTGGGTGGAAAATCCTGTACTTGTTCCAAAGAAGAATAAAGAGCTGAGGATGTGTATTGACTATACCGGTGTTAACAAGCGCTGCCCAAAGGATCCCTTTGCGCTGCCTAGAATTGACCAAGTCGTAGACTCCACAGCAGGCTCCGAGCTGCTTTGTTTTCTGGACGCCTACTCAGGATACCACCAAATCAAGATGAGAGAGTCAGATCAGCTGAAAACATCTTTCACCACTCCATACGGGACTTTCTGCTAGATTACAATGCCTTTTGGCCTGAAGAATGCAGGGGCAACATACCAGCGCTGTATGCAAAATTGCATGCGCGAACAGATCGGCCGCAATGTACACGTCTATGTAGACGACATCGCGGTAATGTCAAAAAAGAAGGCAGATCTCCTAGAGGATTTGGAAGAAACGTTTCAGAATCTCCGGAGGTATCAGATGAAAGTCAATCCCGCCAAGTGCGTTTTCGGCATTCCAGCCGGCAAACTGCTCGGGTTTATCGTCTCAGAACGAGGGATTGAGGTTAATCCGGAGAAGATCAAGGCCATCCAAAACATATCCAGACCTACTAGTCTGAAGGACGTGCAACGTCTAGCCGGATCGGCGGCAGCCGTCAGTTGTTTCATAAGCCGCCTAGGGGAAAAGGCAATGCCTCTCTACCGGCTATTGAAGAAATCCGACAACTTTGAGTGGACAACAGAGGCAGATGCCGCCTTACAACAACTTAAGGAGGCCCTCATATCCGCTCCGACATTGGCAGCACCTCGATCACAGGAACCAATGCTGCTGTACATCGCGGCAACATGAGCTGTTGTCAGCGTTGTCTTGGCTGTGGAAAGAAAGGAGAACGAAGCCGCGACGTGTGAGCAACGACCGGTCTACTTCATCAGTGAAGTATTCTCCGCCTCCAAGCAGAGGTATCCGCATTACCAAAAGTTGGCTTATGGTGCATTCTGCGCCGCCAGAAAGCTTAGGCATTACTTCCAGGAACACACAGTAACAGTGGTCAGCAAGGCACCGTTGGGAGACATAATCAACAATGCAGATGCAACGGGTCGAGTTGCCAAATGGGGCATCGAGCTTGCCGCCTTTGATATAGTCTATAAACCACGGACCGCCATTAAGTCTCAAGCTCTTGCAGATTTTGTCGCCGACTGGACAGAAGCCATGGAGGAAACGACACTCCCCGAATCAGAATATTGGGTCATGCACTTTGACGGATCAAAGATGCTCAAAGGCTCGGGGGCTGGAGTCGTTCTACGCACGCCTAAAGGTGACAAGCTTAACTTCGTATTGCAAATCCACTTCACAACAACCAACAACGTTGCCGAGTACGAAGCTTTGCTTCATGGGTTACACGTGGCAAACGACCTAGGCGTCAAAAGAATGCTCTGTTATGGCGACTCAGATTTGGTCGCGCAGCAAGTAAGCGGAACATGGGATGCAAAAAGCGCAACAATGGCGGCTTACAGAGCCAAAGTTGACGAATTCGCAAAAAACTTCGCGGGTTACGAAGTCCGGCATGTTCCAATAGCTGAGAACGAGGCGGCATACACACTTGCAAGACTAGGGTCGGAACGCAAAAAGGTACCAAATGATATTTTCCTGGAACATTTGCACAAGCCATCCATTAAAGGCGCCGATTTGATGGACCCCGATGCAGAAGAACCGGTAGAAGCAGCAAGTCTCGCTGTCTACTTGACACAGCCGGATTGGACAGTCCCATATCTCGATTTTCTAATCGACAGAAAGTTGCCGGAGGACGATGAGGTGCTAAAAAGGCAGATCATAAGGCGAGCCAAGGCATTCACGATAATAAAAGGCGAGCTATATAAGCGAAGCACGTGCGGCATCTATCAGCGGTGCATACAGCCGGAAGAAGGCCGGGAAATTCTGAAGGACATACATATTGGCACCTGCGGGCATCATGCTTCCGCTAGGTCCATTGTATCCAAAGCTTTCCGCCAAGGTTTCTACTGGCTTACCGCCAAAGAAGACGCCGAGAACATCGTAAAGACATGCAAAGGCTTCCAGTTGTACGCTCGTCAACCTCACTTGCCGGCACAGGATCTGAGGACGATTCCAATAACCTGGCCGTTCGCGGTCTGGGGCTTAGACATGGTGGGTCCCTTCAAGAAGGCTCGTGGTGGGTACACCCACCTATTGGTTGCTGTCGACAACTTCACCAAATGGGTCGAGGCTAAACCGATCAGCAAACTTGACGCACGAACAGCCACCAATTTCCTCTGGGGAATTATCTCTCGGTTTGGAGTTCCACACAACATTATCACTGATAATGGCAGCAACCTGTCTCAAGGCGACATGGAAGAATACTGCAGCGATCTGGATATCCGGCTTGATTTGGCATCCGTGTCACACCCTCAATCCAATGGACAAGTAGAGCGTACAAACGGCCTAGTCTTATCAGGACTTAAGCCCCGTCTCGAAGCTCCATTACACAGGGCAGCCGGCGCTTGGGCAGATGAGTTACAGTCGGTACTATGGAGTTTGCGCACAACGCCAAACAGGTCAACCGGCTACACTCCTTTCTTCTTAGTATATGGCGCCGAGGCGGTGCTACCTACCGACATGAAATACGACTCCCCAAGAGTTCAAGCCTACATCGAGAAAGACGTAGAAGGTGCAAGACAGGATAGCCTAGACTTGTTAGACGAAGAAAGAGACGTTGCTCTACATCGCTCCGCCTTGTACCAGCAACAACTTCGCCGCTATCATAGCCAGAGAGTGCGGAAGCGAAGCTTCAGAACATGTGACCTGGTTCTCCGCCTAATTCAAGACAGAAAAGGCTTGCACAAGTTATCCCCACCATGGGAAGGACCGTTTATAGTCACAAAGGCGCTGCTCAATGGTTCCTACTACCTAGCCGACATCCGCGACGAAGACGAAAAGAAAATGCGCAAGAAGGCGGCAGGAAAAAGGGGAACCAAGCGCAAAAGAGGCATTGATGATCCGTTCGAACAAACAAGACGGCCCTGGAATATTGAGCAGCTACGTCCTTTCTACACTTAGCAATTTATAATTGTAATAAGTTAAATATGATTATGAAATAAAAGTCTATGGTTCCTCATCTGTGTTGAGAAGCATGCCATCTTTTGTCTTTTCTTGCAATCATATTTCCCCTATGTATCTAAGTTACCTATTTTTCTAGCTCCGTGCAAAGGTTCAAACTGGTAGATACTTCAACTTTCGAGCCAACCCAAAGCAAAAATAAACGGTTTTGCGCCGCCTAATTCCTTTACCTCTGATTACTTATATGTGGTTCGCCTAGTAGTATGTCTTTGACACCAACATGGTGGCTTTGGTCTCTGATTCTAAACGCATGGTTTAGCCCTAGTTGTTTCAGCTAAAGTTACCGGCTGAGGTTTCGTCAACATACAAAAAGTCAAACATATAAGTCAGGGCCATACAAATAAAGACAAAGTAAAACTTGTCAGCTAGTTTCCGCCTAGCAAAGCAGCAACAAAAGTATATACAAATATTACAAGTCAAAGTTGCATTGTTTCAGGGGCCGACAAATAAGGCTAAAAGGAGGCAAGGACAGAAAGCTATGGCTCGGGGGAGCGTCTACATCAGGCTTGGGGGCTGACAACTTCAGCCCCGCAACTATCACTCCCCTACGCCTCGGCCGCGCCGGCAGCTCCAACTTCCTCTCCGCCAGGCACATGATGGCGCCGGTAGAAGATTGAAGTGTCCACCATATCGGCAACACGCGTGGCGTAGCCGGCAACGCTGTCCAGAACAGCGGCCGACTCAACCTCGCTGTCGTCTTAATATGTAGACGGCATGCCTTCGGTGACGGCTTCTATCTCCGCCTCGGGGTAGTGCGCCATGAATAACCCAAGTGCAGTCTTGGCGCCACCCCGCGCCGCCGACTTCAGCGAGCTCTTGTGCAGTTTGGTCGCCTGCTCCAAGATAGCGGGCACGTCGCTGAACTCGGTCGGTTCCTGGCTGCCGGAGGAGGTGAAGAACTTGGCGGCAAACCGCTTGGACGCCGCCAAAGTCTCGATCATCAGTTCGCCTAGACGCGCAAGGCGATCCAGGCGGGGGCTGACAACCTTGTCGTCGCCTAAACCGGCGGGAACTGCATAAAAAATGAAGCCATCAGTTTGGTTCAGGCTAAGCAAAATGGCAACGTCAAATAAGGAGAGAGAAATTACCAAGGGCCGAGTTATGGAAAGCGGACAGCTCAATCATATGAGTTGCCAGCGCATCCTCAGCAGTTTGGGCGCGAGAAGTCTGCTTGGAGATTTCCTCGGCAGCCGTCTTCTCCGCCTCCGCCAACTTCTTGCGCAGGCTTTCTAGCTCACCAGTGAGCTGGCTAGATTCCTGCGCAAATTTGAGCTGCTGGGCCTCCATCTCCTTCTGGTGAGCCTCCTTCAACTCCAAGTTGGCGGCCGCCAAATCAGAAGCTTCATTCATAAGAGCTTGCATATCAGTGGACGCCTTCAGTATATCCTGGGCGTGGTCTAGTAGTTCTACAAATATGGATTCGCTAACTAAATGATTGGCGGCAAAATAAGTCGAAAATATAGCTGAAGGCAAAGAGGATCAACCCTACCTTCATCTTTTTTGCGGGCCGCCTCCAACTCGGCAATCCGCAGGTCCTTGGCCTCGCACTCCTTCTTCAGGTCGTGGCAGCGCCGGTTTATCTCGACTCGGGAGGAGACAAGCTCAACGTTGGCGGACACAAGGCCTTGCAGGACAAAACAAAGGCATAAAACATATTGTCGAATAACCACTAAGCCGGCAGTCAAATTTCTTTTATTTTTGACCTGCCATCTAAGTGCTCGGGGGAAAGACTATGTATAGGCCGGAGTAGTAAAAACTTACAGACAGGTCGCCCTCCAAGTCGGCGAAGGCCTGGGAGGCGAAGTTGGCAAAAGCCAAAGTTGACTCCTTGGCCTCCTTAAAGGTGGACCAAGGGTCCCTGACTTTGCCGCCTCCCGCAGTCGGGGCTGCCCTCTGGGACCCGCCGGCAGTCGCCTCCAGCAACCCTTCCTTGGCGGCGCGCGATTGAGCGGCTTCATCGGCCGTAGCCTCAGCCAAAAGTAGGGGAGTCTTGGGCGCGCGGTCGGTGGAGGAGGCCATTGGCGGAGCGCCAGAAGCCGGAGCCGGGGGCTGACGACGAGCGTCGCCCATAAAGTTGCCGGCTTGGAGCTGAGGAGTTGGCGGCACGGTAGCCGGCGAGCTGCCTTGAGGCCGCTTACCCTTGCCAAGAAGCCTGGTCGTCAACCGGGAAGTTGAGACCCTTTCCCTGTCAATAAAAAGCAAGCACAGTCAAGTAGATGCCAGTATTGAAGAAGTTTGTCGTCTATTAAAGGCAGAATTGAGTACCTTCGGGGGATGTTAATCCCCGCGTTCTCGCCAAGGTTGGCGAGAGCCGGCTCGGTACCCGATGCGATCCGTTTTCTTCCTTTCGGCAATTGCCGTAGAGGAAGCGGCGCCGGATGCTTTGCGCTTCTTCGTCTTCCCGGCTTCCGACTCGTAGAAGTCGGGAGCCAGGTCATCCTCCCCCAAGTCGGAGAGCTGAAAAAGAAGACAAGTTTAATGGAGCTCAAGTTTAGCCGGCGAAGCTATCAACAAGGGGCAAGGAACAAGATATCTACCTCGAGGGGAGGGTTGTCGTGGGTGTGCATGGGCACGCCCTCCACCGCCTTCATCAGCCCCGCCTTGACGAGGCTGCGGAGCCGGAACGCCAGGTCGGCAACCGGCAACCTCTCTTCGCTTACGCGGCGAGAGGCCGTGGCAGTAGGCGAATACTGACACATTTTGTGCGGGCTGTACCGCAGGGGGAGGATCTGTCGGCCGAGCCAGCAGATGACGGTGTCGACCCCATCCAGCTGAGGGGGAGCCATCGTCCGTGTGAGGAATTCAATCCGCCTTTGAAAAAGGCGGAGTTCCTCCGTCAGCTTGGGCACCGCCTCGTCCCAGCATGGCCGGGGCATAGGTGGCGCGTTGACGAATTCTGGGATGCCAAATTGGCGGCTCGGAGCTGCCATATCTTGGCAGTAGAAGAATGTGGAGGTCCAGCCCTTGACGGATTCAAGGTATGGTATCTTGGGATACCATTGGCGGCCCTGGCGGCAGTTGAAGGTGACGCTGCCGCAGGTTGCCAGCCCGCCGTCCGGCACAGTCTGTCGCCGGCAACGGAAGCAATATCTGAAGAAGTCTAAACTAGGCCTAATACCTAGGTAGCCTTCGAACAGAGCTGTGAAGCCGGCTAGGACTAAGATGCTATTGGGTGCTATGTTGTGGGGCTGGAGCCCATAGTGATCTAGAACCTCGCTAAAGAAGGCGGAAGGCGGAAGCGCCATTCCCCTAACTAAATGGGAGGTGAGGATTATCCGCTCCCCGGCTCTCGGAGCCGGGATGACGTCTCCGAGGCGGCCCTCCATCGGCAATCTTCCCGAGTGGGGAGGTAGCCGACGGCCTCCAAGTCTTGGAGGGCGTCTTCGTCGACGATGGAGGGAAGCCAGTAGCGGGACCCGAGGTCCGCCGCTTCCTCTTCCTCGTCGATGGGAGCGCCTCCCGCCGTCGTCGCTGCGGTGGTCGGCGGAGGAGCCGATGAGACCGCCGCTGGCGCGCGCGCGGAAGTAATCCGAGGAGCGGCGGTGGCGACATTGCCCGCCGCCGCCGTCGCGGGACGAGTACCGCGCCGCCCATCACTGTCGCGGGCGCGGTCGCCGGACCGCTCGATGGCGTGGAAAGGTTTTGGCCGGTGGACATCGCCGCGCGCAGAGGTCGTCGGAGGAGATGAGCTCGCCAGAGTTCGCTCGGAAGCAAGAAGTGGAGAAGTGGAAGGGCAAGAGGGCAGGGAGAGCAAAGGCAGGGTGGCGAAAATGGACCGTTCGATTACCTATTTATAGGGCCAGGCGTTGCTCCCTGTTCAACAACGCTTTTAGTCGGTCACGTGTCCAGCATCCGTTGCAACGCATGATTGCACGATCTCCACGCCTCCTCTTTTCCCGCAATTTGTGATCATGGTGAGATTCCCGCCTAGGCCGTTTTCAAACTGTCGTGAGCCGGCTAAGTTGAATCCGCCAAAAAGAATGCTCGGCAAGATTGCAGAGTAGCCTTCTTTTCCCATGTTGGATAAAGGCGGCCGCATGTCAATATCAAGACACGCATGGCTCGTTGATTTTCAGAATGGTTCAAGTCCTGCAGCCGCCAACTTTGGCAGATGAAGAATCAAGAAGAAGCCGGCGCCTGGAGAACTTCAACCTTTCTGGGGGCTAATGTTGGGGATATATCTACTAGGGGTATAACCAATATGGATCAATCCGGCTAGTCCAGGGTGGCCCAAGGGTGGTAAGGCCGAAGCCTGCCGGGCGGCCCATATAGCCGACGCCTCCGAGACCGCGGGAGACTTGCACGCTGCAGGCCCAAGCCGCAACGCCCAAGCTCTGCACGCTCTCCAGGTGTCCGCGCTGGATGTTACTCGGGTGACCGAGGTAAGCTTGTTCTATTTCTTTCACCAAAAAAGATTTGTTCCTTCCACCACCACTAGTCTCCGAGATTGGTGCTTAGTGTTCTAGATTCCACCGAATAGTAGATCACTAGGTTCCAATCTTAGAGAAAATTTCAGGACTCGTACACCGAGTCCCCGAGATCCTCCCAACCGGGTAGCTTGCTTCAAAATTTGCTGCATCACCACTAGTCCCCGAGATTGGTGCTTAGTGCTCTAGATTCCACCGAATAGCAGATCACTAGGCTCCAATCTTAGAGAAAACTTCAGGACTCGGACACCGAGTCCCCGAGATCCTCCCAACCGGGTAGCTTGTTATGTGTTAGAGATCCCGGACTTTCCCGCTTTCCTTACATTTTTCCCCGGCTGATTCCTCCTTCTTTGTCTTGATTTCAGGAGTGCAGCAAGAAACGCTGCAGCATCTTCAACCGAGTTCTTGCTGACCTCGGTCAGTCCAAGAAATCCGAGGGGCGCCTCAGGAAGGAGCGAGATGCCGCGCGCAAGGTCTCGGTAGACCAGAAGGCCGCACTCGCCACCACGCAAGCCGAGATCGCGCGGCTCAACGGCGAGCTCGAAAAGGTCAAGGCTGCTGCGACCGAGATGAAGACGCGCTTCATCGAGGCGACCAAGAAGCAGAAAGAAACCTTGGACCAGTCCGAGGAGCGCGCGCATATTGCCGAGACCGAGCTGGCTCTCCTCCGGTCACGGTCTGATACTTGGCTCTCCGAGCTCACTGTATTGAACCGGGATCTTAACAGTAAGTGGACCGACATCCCTTTTCTCTTGTTGCTTCCTTTATTTGCTGTTGCTTTTCTTATGACCTAGCCGTTTGACAGTTCTTCTTTTTAAAGGGGAATTTGAGCATTCCCGGGAGGCTGCCGTTCTTGCCGTTGCTGCCGCCCGAGAGAAGCGCGCCGGGAAGGGCCCTGTCTCAGAAGCCTGGGACATCGAGGATCACCTCACCGCCCTGAAGGCCCGGATAGTGCCTCTTCGGTCTATCGGGACGGAGCTGCTTAGCGCTGCGGTCCACGTTCACGGCGCACTGTGGCCGAGTATCCGTGCGACGCTCTCGGTTACCGAGCTCGCGAGCGCACTCTGGTGTGCCGGGAGGCGCATCCACGCCTGGAAGCGTTCCGGTGCGCGGGCTGGTGCCGACCAGGTCTTGACCCAAGTACTTAGCTGGTACGAGGGTCTTGATCTGGAGGCGATCCAGCGCCTGCGGACCATCTCGCCGTGGCTGAGTGATCCGGCTAAGGTCCAGCGGCGACAGGAGGTGGCGCACCGCATCGCCTCGTGGTCGAGCATCCGTGCCTTCACCGCCAGCGTCCTTCCTTCTGACTCGGAATCTGATTACGAGGATGACGAAAAAACCGTTGCAACCGGCGACGCGGAAGATGATGCCTCGGAAGAAGATGATGCTGCCTCCGGTGCCGCGCCCGAGAGCGTGGTTCCCCGGGACGCAACCACTTCGCCGAGACCCGAGGCCACCGAGACCGAGGTGCGCCCCGACGCCCCGAGTAGCGCTGCCGGAACTGAAGCCGAAGCTGCTCCTGCTGCTTCTTCCGATATCGCTGCTACTGCCGATGCCACCGGGACTGCTGCTCCTGCTGATGCCGCTCCCGACGTTGCTGCTCCTGCTGGTGTCTCGGTCGAGAAGCCGACATGTCCTATCGCTTGAAACACTTAAGAGTAGATTCGTCAAATTCCCGGGATGCCGGGTGCAATATGTAATATACACTTATATTATTTTCGTTTCGTACTGAACTATTTATCCGAGTAACTTATGTCAATTAATTCTGCTTTGAGTTCCCGAATTGCCTTTCATGTTTACCGTACTTAGGTAATTTCTGCTCTTGTCTACCATTTCGGCGTTCGACAGTCGAGTCACAAAACTCCACATACGGCATACATTACTTAAAACAATCCGAGTTCCTACTAACCGAATTCCCGACATAAAAAATAACAGAGTTAGTAAAAAACAGGTATGCCGGATAAGTTCCTGCTCCGAGTCCCCGAGACCATTTTCGTGTTCCCCACCTTCCCTCTCTTTGCTCTTGACTACCATTTCGGCGTGCGTCAGTCGAGTCACAAGATGATTTCACATGACATACATTACTTTGACTTTGAGAATCGAACTCGGAACTTTCCCGGCATACAAATAAAACAGAGGACAGTTATCCGGCAGTCCCCGGGTTCCTTCCCGAGATGCCGGTATAAAACAACAAATGAACTTGACAAAAATAAAAACAAGACATGCACACAACCAGGCAGTCCCCGGGTTCCTCCCGGGGTGCCTTACTTTCATTAATATGAAAAAACTGAGACACAACATACACTGAGCCCTTTACGTGTAAAAGGGGCGAAGTAGAGCTACATTCCATGGACGCTTGGTTTCCTCACCGGATTTGTCCATTACACCTTTCCTAGCCACCTGTGCATCTACAAGGTAATAAGAATCATTGTGCAATGCTCTGCTTATCACAAAAGGTCCCTCCCATGGAGGTGATAATTTATGCATTCCGGCCGTGCGTTGGATGAGCCTCAGCACCAGATCCCCCTCTCGGAACACCCTCGGGTGTACTTTCCGGCTATGATAGCGACGGAGATTCTGTTGATAAATTGCAGACCGAGATAGTGCCAATTCTCTTGCCTCTTCGAGTAAATCTACATCATCTTCACGGGCCTCCTTTGCCTCGGTCTCGGTGAACATTGTCACTCTCGGGGAGTCATACTGTATGTCGGTCGGGAGTACTGCCTCAGCACCGTATACCATGAAGAATGGCGTGTAGCCGGTAGATCTATTCGGTGTAGTCCGGAGACCCCATAACACCGCCGGTAACTCCTCTATCCAGCATCCCGGAGTTCTGAACAATGGTTCGATCAAACGAGCTTTGATACCGGCTAAGACTAAGGCATTTACTCTCTCGACTTGCCCATTTGCTTCTGGGTGTGCGACTGATGCTACATCCAGCCGAATTCCCTTCTCAGCACAAAACCGAGCGAATTCCCCCACAGCAAAATTGGTGCCATTATCCGTGATAATCCTGTGCGGGTATCCGTATCTGAAGATGATGTCTTTCAGGAATTGCACAGCGGTGTGTCCATCACACTTCCGGATTAGCTTAACTTATATCCACTTGGTGAACTTGTCCACCATCACCATTATATGTGTCATATTGCCTCTCGCCGGCTTGAACTGACCGACCATATCCAAACACCACACTGCGAATGGCCAAGTGATGGGGATTGTTTTCAGTGCTGACGCCGGCATGTGTATCCGGTGAGCAAATCTCTGGCATCCTCCACACTTTCGGACAATATCTTCTGCTTGCTGCAGCGCAGTGGGCCAGTAGAACCCATGCCGGAACACTTTCGCCACCAGGGCCCGGGAGGATGCATGATGTCCACACTCCCCTTGATGTATTTCCAGGAGTATCTCCTGTCCTTCTGCCGGTTCTACACACCTCTGGAGTACCTCAGTGACACTCTTTTTGTACAGTTATTGATTGATGACAGTGTATGCTTTTGACCTTCGCATTATCTGCCGGGCTTCCACTTCATTTTCCGGGAGGGTTCCTTCCAAGATATAAGCCATAATGGGCTGTGCCCATCCCGGGACAGGTCTACCCGGGAACATGGGAGCGTCTATGTCCATTGGCTCTGCCGACATCACCTCTATCATCATCTTTCTTTACCTCTCTGAGCACTGCGATGCAGTCCCCGGGTTCGATGTTATGCTCCCGACATCTATTTCCATGGGCACGGCATCTGAACCGGGCTCCTTGGGGATGAAGACAGAATCCGACTCGGGTGAGGGCTGAATAGATGGCTTCCTCAAATGCTCCAGGGCTATCCCGGGTGGGATGGCATCCCGAGACGATCCTAGCTTGGACAAGACATCTGCTGCCTCGTTTTCTCCTCTGGGTATATGCTTGAACTCGCATCCTTCAAAAAATCCGGATATCTTCTGCACATGAAACCTGTATAAGGCCATGTTTGCATCGAGGGCATCCCAATTCCCCGACACCTGTTGCACCACGAGGTCGGAGTCACCGAAACACTCTATCCGGCGGATGCCGATCTCCTTGGCGACGTTCAGTCCATGAACCAAGGCCTCATATTCTGCGACATTGTTGGATGCCCGAAAATGAATTTGCAGCACATACTTCAGTACATCTTGTTTTGGGGAAGTGAGGACCCCTCCGGCACACAATCCGATCTTAGCCTTTGAGCCATCGAAATGCATCCTCCAGAAATTGTAATCCGGCATCGGAGGTTCATACTGCATCTCAGCCCAGTCCACCAAAAAGTCCGGCAGCACCTGCGACTTGATGGCATCTCGTCTCTCATACGTCGGAGCGTATGGAGACAACTGGATGGCCCATTTGGCTACCCGGCCGCTAGCGTCCTTGCAACCGATGATCTCGGCGAGAGGAGCTTCGCATACCACTGTGATCGGGTGTTCCTGAAAGTAGTGCTTGAGCTTGGTCACTGCCATGTAGACCCCATACGCCATTTTCTGGTAGTGCGGGTAGTTCTGCTTAGATTCCGAGATCACCTCACTGAGGTAATACACCGGCCTCTGTATCAGCTTGCCCCCTTCTTCCCTTTCTACTACCATTGCCACACTGACTACTCGGTTGGTTGCGGCAATATACAGCAGCATAGGTTCCTTGGGTAATGGGGATGCCAATACTGGTGCTGTTGAGAGCATTCTCTTCAAATCGTTGAACGCCGCATCAGCCTGCGGGGTCCAAACAAATGTTTTGCTCTTCTTCATCAGTTGGTACAGGGGCAAGGCTTTCTCCCCAAGTCGACTCACAAACCGACTTAGGGATGCAAGACACCCGGTAAACTTCTGCACATCCTTGAGACGCACGGGCAATTTCATGCTCTCGATAGCACGAATTTTACCCGGGTTGACCTCGATTCCTGTGACGCCCGAAAATCGGTACTATGTAGATTTAAGCGCTTCCGCCGAAATCCGCATAATAACGATTTTAGGTCGCCCACCAGACATAATGTGCACGCCGAAACATGCGCATCATGTGGGTGGATTGGTGATATCATTAGAACAGTTCCGATACATCCACAAATACAACCGAAGATATATAAATACAACAACGACTCGAACGAGTCAAGATACAAATGATACAATACAAAGAGTCAAATGACAGCGGAAGCAAAATAGTATCCGACTACGGATAAGATGCAAATTGGACTAAGAGTCCTGAAGATAATCAATGGCGCCATATCCCTGCCCAGCCAAGCCGGAGGGATTCCCAAGCTAACGGCGTCTCACTTCAAACCTGTTAACTGCACATAAAGCATAACCCAAAAGAGGGTCAGGGCACTCCCTGGCAAGCAAAACCGACTTGCCTACTTTCTACACCATCTCCCAAAATATAGGGGAGGTGGACTTAGCGGCAGCAGCACTAGCAACCTAGAGAGACACGCTATAACTTCCCTCTTATCAGAGAGGGATAAGAGAGCGCATAAGATAACCAACTACTACTAACACCAAACATAACCCATTCTCGAATTAACCCACTCAACCAAATATGAGGAAGCAGTTCGGGAAACTCACACGTTGAACAATTTTAGTTACCATTTATTGTGAAAGTAATTCTATATTACTAGTCAGGTTAATTAACAATGATTAGGTGTAAGTTGTCTAGCTCTTGTTAGCCAGCATCATCACCAAGTCGTCCATAACCGTGGACACGGCTCATCGATAAGATTATACCCTGCAGGGGTGCATGTAACGTACCTGCACTTAAAATAAGGCAGATACCTGTGTATAGTGCAAACCCCTGGATCGATTCGTTTGCACACACAGTTTACGATGTAATATCACAACAAAGTATCAATTTTATTACATCGATGATCCAGACTTACAAAAATAAATAGTTCGATACATCTTTGCATAGCTTAAAGCTAGCTCAAAACAATAAAGCAACGGAAATAAATCTTCTATGAGCCTCCAACTTCATGATACGCCACAGGCGAAAACATGTTGGTGCAGACTCGAAATCCCTTAACGAAAACCTCACTCGTCATCTGAACAACCTGTATCAAATAAAATTTTGCAACAGAGTGGGTCAGATTCCATTAAAAATGGAGTCTGGCAAGTGACACTATGGTGGACACTTAATGGAATAACTCTATAGCCTACATGCATATTTGGCTGGTGGAGTTCAAGGCTAATTTGCATAAAGCCAATTTTTCCTACTCTTTTGAAAACACTTTTCTTGAAATCAGGACAAGTATGGCATGAAAACCATAATCTCATCTTCCCTTGTTCACCCATCAACTTTTAACTTAGAAATTGGAATGTTGGGAGCCTCCGTTGAATCCTTGATCAGCTGCTCAAAATTGTCCGTAACCGAGGACACGGCTAAGTACTTAGTTTTAACTCTGCAGAGGTTGTGCACTTTCACCACGAGACTCAAACAACCCTTCTGTCCTTGACCCTCATGTAGTGAAAAGGAAAGGAGAAGCCTGAGACGAGACCTTTGGGGAAAAGTCAAGGCAGAGCCATTATACCACGTGGTTGCACTGGAAGCATCTTCACTTGGAGAAAACGTTGGTCCCTTTGTTCCTGGGTGGCCATCCTCAAGTGTACGTACTCAGGTTCACTCATCTAAATGAGCCTGGGTCTTAGCCAGGTGCACCCACCTAAATGAGCCTAAGCAGCCACTCAACTCTAACCTCCATCCTCTTGCCACATCCACCCAGAAGTATCTTTAACTTAGTAGAAAATAACTTTTCACAAAACAACTTTTGCATAGCATCAATATTTCTACCAAGTTACCCATAGGATTCTAGACACAACTAGTGTAAGGGATATAGTAGTTTCAGCATAGCAATACTATCCAACACATGCATATAATAAACATACTCAGTAATGCATAGAAAATACTTAGGAAGTTTATGAGGGTGTGCCACTTTCCTTTGAATGTTGTCGTTGTTCACAACTCTTTTCAACGATACTCGGGACTCTCCGTTCAATCTTTCTGGTCCGAAATTTCAAACGTGAATATCTCTCAGCTCGCTGAACCAAAAGAGGTGAGGCTTGGGCAAAAGAAAGGTCTTGATCAGAGGAACAACTTTCGTATTGTCGTCCTAAACTTTTGAGATGGTTTGGTTACTCGAATAACATCAAACACGATCTTTTCACCGAAGGAATTTCGATTTGACGCAACGAGCGCGAAGAGATCTGAGAAATACGACTTCAGATCTGATGGATGACGATTCGAAATTCTTCCTCCACGCTTGATGAAAAGAGTTGAGACTTATTGGGATGGAAAGATATCGACGAGATCTACAATAATGATCAAGGCCCCGTCGCGATTGGAGATGGTTTTGTTCGTCGAACGAACAAAATACTATTTCGCTGATTAGGGTTTCGGTGGAACGAAAAGAGTAGAATATATGCCGGCGGCTACAGGGGTTTATATAGGCGGAGGGATGGTGGAATAGATAGGGCTCGAAGTTGTGAACGCGTAGGATCAAGCGGATCCGAATTTGGAGTTATATTTCTTGAGATATACGTGTTTGAATGAAAGGTGGTTGGAAAAACGAATTTTCAGAGTTTGAGTTTGAGTTTGATACGGTTGGTACGGTCGGTTCGTTCGTTCCTGGGCCGGCCCGATTCGTTTTTTTTTTTTTTCTTAATTTATTCATAACTTTTGTTTTAGAACTCCGAATTAAGTGAAATTAATTTCTAAAAATTTCTAAAAATCATATCTTTATTTTAAAACATTTATGGACATGTTTTGACCACTTTTTAAAAATATTAATTTTGAATATTTGATTTAATGCAAATTTGACACTTTTGTCAAATTTGGAAATAGAAATTTAATTAATTTATTTATGGCTAAATAAAATTTGGTACCACATTTGTGAACATATGAAAATAATTATTTCTAATAATTACAATCAAAATATTACAGTAAAATAAGATAAATAGCATAATCCTTATTTCATTTTTAATATTTTCCCAAATAGGTTTTCAAGTGGAATTAATATTTCAACCATTGTAATTTCAAATATAACTAATGCAAGAAAATGATGAATGCATGCATGAATTTTGTTTTCAAATCGACATACAAATAGTTTTCAAAAAGTTTTTAATTTTTTTGATTTTTCAAAATTTGAAAAATCCTAGGATGTTACAGACTACCACCCTTAAAAGGAATCTCGTCCTCGAGATTCGAGAAGGCTAGCAAAAGGTTGTGACTGGATATCTGGGTGGGCTACCACCCTTAAAAGGAATCTTTGTTGGTAGTGAAACTTCAATATAACAACTTGATTTAGAAAGTAATGTTCACTTCTTCCACAGTGATATGGTTCCCATATCCTTTATCAAAAGGATTTGACTTGGCAGCTTCTTCGGCCTTCTTCTTTGCTCGGCACTCGTTGGCGTAGTGGCCATTGCTCTTGCAATTGTAGCAAATGATCTCGTTTAAGCTCCGCTTCTTCTTTGGTGCTTCCAAGGCTAAAAATCGTTCTAAATCTTATTCATCATATTTTATCCCAATGGACGAAGTCCTGTCTCGCTTGATGGGGCAATTTCGAGCTAAGTGATGTCCCTCACATTTATAGCAGCACTTGGAGTTACGTTTGGATGTCTTCGGGAGTGACCTTACTCTTATTCCATTTTTCACCTTAGTTTGATCCACAATCTCATTTTGATAATGATTTTGTTCAGCATCATCTGCACAATGTGGGTCTGGTTATCCAACAGTTGTTGCATTCCCTGAGGTAACTCTCTGTTGTGATTGTGGACTTGATTATGTACCATGAGTTGCATCAACTGACCCTGAGCTTCTAATAGTTGAATTGCAACTGTCATCTCATCGTTGGTGCTTGGGCGAGACATCTGTTTGGGTTTAGCATAGATGAGTAAAAGATATAAGGATACTAGGGAAAAATTTCTACCCCAAACTCAACAAACCGAGGCAAATCATCTTACAAACAATATCTAACAAATATCGAGCAACAAGTTTCAACACAAACAAGCAATCTAGTATTGTCATACCACACTGAGTTGGCATGATCAATACACTATCACGGTGTCGTTGTTCTAATTAAATGGTGGTCTCTTGTCTATCTCCTTGTTGAGTGCTCAAGTTCTTCTTTCTTCAAAATCTTCTAAGTGTTTGAGCTATGAATCTGGGTTCTTCAGCGTCCTTCCATGCAGGTAGTTCTTCATGTTGACTTGTGGAATTGCATATGAAGTATCGAACTTAGTCATTACGAACATGGTCAACTAGAAAAAGATAAGATATTTTCAGAATTTTGATATTAGACGAGAGTATAAGAGAGGCTAAAGTGAAAAGTTTTGTTTTTAGATAACTGAATAAAAATAGATTCAATCCTATGGCCAAATCCTATTTCTATCCAAACTTAGGGGTTTCGAACCTACAGGCAACACAGTGCTCTGATACCATCTGTAACGTACCTGCACTTAAAATAAGGCAGATACCTGTGTATAGTGCAAACCCCTGGATCGATTCATTTGCACACACAGTTTACGATGTAATATCACAACAAAGTATCAATTTTATTACATCGATGATCCAGACTTACAAAAATAAATAGTTCGATACATCTTTGCATAGCTTAAAGCTAGCTCAAAACAATAAAGCAACGGAAATAAATCTTCTATGAGCCTCCAACTTCATGATACGCCACAGGCGAAAACATGTTGGTGCAGACTCGAAATCCCTTAACGAAAACCTCACTCGTCATCTGAACAACCTGTATCAAATAAAATTTTGCAACAGAGTGGGTCAGATTCCATTAAAAATGGAGTCTGGCAAGTGACACTATGGTGGACACTTAATGGAATAACTCTATAGCCTACATGCATATTTGGCTGGTGGAGTTCAAGGCTAATTTGCATAAAGCCAATTTTTCCTACTCTTTTGAAAACACTTTTCTTGAAATCAGGACAAGTATGGCATGAAAACCATAATCTCATCTTCCCTTGTTCACCCATCAACTTTTAACTTAGAAATTGGAATGTTGGGAGCCTCCGTTGAATCCTTGATCAGCTGCTCAAAATTGTCCGTAACCGAGGACACGGCTAAGTACTTAGTTTTAACTCTGCAGAGGTTGTGCACTTTCACCACGAGACTCAAACAACCCTTCTGTCCTTGACCCTCATGTAGTGAAAAGGAAAGGAGAAGCCTGAGACGAGACCTTTGGGGAAAAGTCAAGGCAGAGCCTTATACCACGTGGTTGCACTGGAAGCATCTTCACTTGGAGAAAACGTTGGTCCCTTTGTTCCTGGGTGGCCATCCTCAAGTGTACGTACTCAGGTTCACTCATCTAAATGAGCCTGGGTCTTAGCCAGGTGCACCCACCTAAATGAGCCTAAGCAGCCACTCAACTCTAACCTCCATCCTCTTGCCACATCCACCCAGAAGTATCTTTAACTTAGTAGAAAATAACTTTTCACAAAACAACTTTTGCATAGCATCAATATTTCTACCAAGTTACCCATAGGATTCTAGACACAACTAGTGTAAGGGATATAGTAGTTTCAGCATAGCAATACTATCCAACACATGCATATAATAAACATACTCAGTAATGCATAGAAAATACTTAGGAAGTTTATGAGGGTGTGCCACTTGCCTTTGAATGTTGTCGTTGTTCACAACTCTTTTCAACGATACTCGGGACTCTCCGTTCAATCTTTCTGGTCCGAAATTTCAAACGTGAATATCTCTCAGCTCGCTGAACCAAAAGAGGTGAGGCTTGGGCAAAAGAAAGGTCTTGATCAGAGGAACAACTTTCGTATTGTCGTCCTAAACTTTTGAGATGGTTTGGTTACTCGAATAACATCAAACACGATCTTTTCACCGAAGGAATTTCGATTTGACGCAACGAGCGCGAAGAGATCTGAGAAATACGACTTCAGATCTGATGGATGACGATTCGAAATTATTCCTCCACGCTTGATGAAAAGAGTTGAGACTTATTGGGATGGAAAGATATCGACGAGATCTACAATAATGATCAAGGCCCCGTCGCGATTGGAGATGGTTTTGTTCGTCGAACGAACAAAATACTATTTCGCTGATTAGGGTTTCGGTGGAACGAAAAGAGTAGAATATATGCCGGCGGCTACAGGGGTTTATATAGGCGGAGGGATGGTGGAATAGATAGGGCTCGAAGTTGTGAACGCGTAGGATCAAGCGGATCCGAATTTGGAGTTATATTTCTTGAGATATACGTGTTTGAATGAAAGGTGGTTGGAAAAACGAATTTTCAGAGTTTGAGTTTGAGTTTGATACGGTTGGTACGGTCGGTTCGTTCGTTCCTGGGCCGGCCCGATTCGTTTTTTTTTTTTTTTTTCTTAATTTATTCATAACTTTTGTTTTAGAACTCCGAATTAAGTGAAATTAATTTCTAAAAATTTCTAAAAATCATATCTTTATTTTAAAACATTTATGGACATGTTTTGACCACTTTTTAAAAATATTAATTTTGAATATTTGATTTAATGCAAATTTGACACTTTTGTCAAATTTGGAAATAGAAATTTAATTAATTTATTTATGGCTAAATAAAATTTGGTACCACATTTGTGAACATATGAAAATAATTATTTCTAATAATTACAATCAAAATATTACAGTAAAATAAGATAAATAGCATAATCCTTATTTCATTTATAATATTTTCCCAAATAGGTTTTCAAGTGGAATTAATATTTCAACCATTGTAATTTCAAATATAACTAATGCAAGAAAATGATGAATGCATGCATGAATTTTGTTTTCAAATCGACATACAAATAGTTTTCAAAAAGTTTTTAATTTTTTTGATTTTTCAAAATTTGAAAAATCCTAGGATGTTACAGTGCACTACTGGACCCATACTCGCATGATCAACCCAGTCAAAAACAATAGGGCCTTTCAACCCAACTCTTTTCCTTCACCGCAACAAGTCCAGGTGTAACAGCCCCAGGTTTAAAACCTGAAAACCTCTGTAATTTTTCCACTTTTGTGTAATCGCATCATGGCATCCATATCATTTTGCTACTTTATGAACATTGCAACCAAGACACTTTGAATCTTGCATATTTGTCAAGGAAGTTCCAAGAGTTCAAAAGAAGATAATTGCACTTGCTAAAACCAAACTACTTTGAATCTTGCATATTTGTCAAGGAAGTTCTAAGAGCTCAAATTATTATATTTACATTGTCTCCAATTTATAAAAGGGGCAACATATGGAAATTTGAGGGAAATGCCTAATTAACACCTCTGAACAAAAATGCATCAAAACATTTTATTTTGGGATGCCAATTTTTGTGGTGCCTCTACATGGTATGGGGAAGCTACCATATTTTTCTCAAATATTTCTAAAATGTCCAACTGCCTCAATAAAATCAAAACAGTGCACTGGTTTTAGAAAGAATTAGAAAAGGACCTCTTTGTAGTGGGGAAGGACCTGTTTGTGATAGAAGAGAAAAGCGCCAGGGGGGTTTCCAGAAAACCTCGGTCATCTTCTCCGCTGTAGCGACCGAGCGCGCCCGTCCCCGACGAACCCCGTCGCCGTGTCGCCCTCTCCTACGCCGCGCCCGGACCCCCCCCCCTCCTCCTCTGCTGCCCTGGAGTGGATAAGACCACCACGAGCCGTGCTCTGCTCACTCCCCCCGATCTTTTCCTCTGTTTTCCACCCCGAGCCCGAACCCTAGCCGCCATGGCCTCCGAGCTCGCCGCCGGTGATTGAGAGCACCCTGCACGGATCGAAGGCCATCGACGGGACCGCCGCGACGTCTGCTGCCTCCCCGCCGAAGGAATCTCGCCGTGGTCGCCCGCATTGCCGTGCACGTGCCCGTTCCTCTCCGACACCGCCGCAGCTCCGCAGCTCGATTCCGACGCCGTCGAGCCACCTCCGTCCTCGCCGTCCTCTTCTACGTGCTCAGGGTGAGCTTGCGGTCCCGGTGGACATCCCCGCTCGTCCCCTCTCCCCCTAAATCGTCCGGTCGTTGTAGCTCCCGTCAGGCGCCGCCGCGGGTCGCCGTGGAGCTCGCTCCGGCGACCAAAAGCCAGCGTCGCCGCCTCCGTTAGGTAGGGAATCGCCCGTAGGCTAGTTTGCACGCTCCCGTTCGTCCCCGCGTGCCCCCAACCGCCGGAGCCGTGCTCGCCGGCGCCGCGCCACCGCGCCGGTCTGCGCATCCCGCTCCGGTCAAACGCGCGGCGGACGTGGCGCTGACGTGGACGCCAGCGTGTCCCCTGGCCCGCGCGTCAGTGGCTCGGGCTAGCTGAGCGCGCGGTGAAAAACACCCGGACATTTTTCCTGCGAATTAATAAAAAGGCAGAAAATGAATAAAACTTGGAAAATTCATAACTTTAAAAATAATTATCCAAATTTAGCAAATAATATACCAAAATGCTCAGAAAAATAAATGCTATCTACTGGACTGATTCACATTTCCATTGCTGTTAATATATTTTTCTGTTTTGTTAAATTAAGGAAGGGGTAGAATTAAAAAGGTGTAACTCAAATTCATAACAAATTTTCCAATTGTTAAAAATGGTGCCCTTTAAATAAAAAGGCTCATACACACCCGTGCTACATAGTAGAAATCATTTCAAGCATGTTACCTAAATTAAAATGGTAGGGGAACATAAAAAAAACACATAGGAAAATAACTTTCCTATATCGTTGAATAATTATTCCTAGCATCTCATTTAAATGTCATATAATTGTTATAATAATGCAGTGCATTAAAATGTCATACCATCATGTGTTTGCGCATTGCATATGAATTTCTTGTATTGATTGTGTTCTTTCCGGTGTTTTTAAACATCGATAGATCAAGGAACCGGGGTCTCGCCACATTACCCCGACGATCAGTATTACCCGCCTGCTGAGCAAGGCAAGCGTGATCCCCACCCTCTTGCATATCTTATCCTACTTTCTGCAAATTATTTTCTCCACTATAATATTGCATACGGTTCCAAATGTCAATTTGATTGGATTAGAGTATCCTATAGTTGCATTCAGTTACCGAAGCCATTACCTGTTTCCCCTCCTATTATCCATAGGATTGTGTTGATGGCCTGAATTAATTACTTTGCTAGGTTGTTGCTTAGCCATGCTTAGTTAACTTCTTAGTGGTCCGATGGATATTCATGTTGGGATCAGATGTGGAAATTCCGCGGATGATGGTGGAGAAATGGTGGTAATATTTATTAAAATGCTAAAAGGTGGGGATGAGAGGCCACATGGATGTGGTGGGTTGTCTCGTTCTCGCCGCCTAAGTGCGAGTTCTCCCCTTCGAGCCAAGTAGAGCGTGCTACCATGCGTGGGCATATGGTACCTCATCGACCGACTAACTTGTGTCGGACTAGCCGAGGGTCCTCTAGTTTGGCTTTCCATTTGCGCGTGTGTTGAGATGGAGGCCAAGACTGAGATGAGGATTATGGTGGTAGGAAAATGAGTGGCCGCGGGGCAGGGTGTTGGAGGCACTGAACTTGTCCCCCAGTCACTGATGATCCTGGGTTAGTACAAAGCGAGGTAAAGGTCGTAGCCGCTCCCACCCAGCCGGCTTTCCCCGGAAGAGAGCTAGTTGTACAGGCAATGGGCCGGACGGTACGCATGGATAAGGAGCTGGGAGGTCCCTCGGGAACCTGGCGCCTTTCACATTGTACACCCCCTGCAGGGATAAATCTTTTCGAAAAGCCGTGTCCACGGTTAAGGACGACTTGGTGACGAATTCAGGGATCATAGAATAACTTTAACGGAATGATTAAAAACTGGGTACTAAAGGTACCACTCACGATTGTAAGGTTGACTTCCTCGAGGGTGATTCAGGGAGGTGCCTTTGAAGAACAGGTACAGTGGTGGATGATGAGAAAGTGAATCAAAAGAGAAAGAGTTCCTTCTTACCCCTCTTCGAAAATATTCTGATAGTCGATGCCTTGGAGTCATATTTTAAGAATAGAATCAGCTTTACGCAAAATAGCCATAAAACCTTGAGAGCCAATCATGGAGCAAATAGCTCAAAATCTTGTTGAGTTCGTCGAACTCACCCTTGTTTATTTTTGTTTCAGAGGAGGACTTTACCTACCCCGAAGGTGGGTTCTATATTGACATCGACGAGTAGTCTGGGGTTCCCGGGTGGCAGCCTGGGGGCAACGAGGAACCAGCTGGCACGGGACTGTTTATCTGTAGGCCTCTTAGGCCATATTTGGATCTTGTTGTTTAGAACAACTTAATTTGCTTCCACTTGATGCACTGATGGGTCTGTGACCTTGGATTGTAATATTTGCTATCTTTCTCTACTAAGAGTTGAACTATATTATCTTGAGTCGTAGGGTCTGTCATGTGCCAGGTGTTCCGGTGTCTTAGTCTCTTTATTATACTTTGAGGGCTATGCTTTGGATATGGCATGATCGAAGGGTTGTGTTGCCGATGATCCATGCCGAGCACGCCTGCCGATGTTTACTCGGCCGTGGAGTGGTAACCCCAGTAACCTTCGATTATGTAGCATGACCACCGACACATAGCATCACTGTATAATTTATGGATTGGGGCATTACAACTTGGTATCAGAGCAGTACGGCCTGTAGGAAACCCTTACTACTGGTCGACGTTGAGTCTAGTGTTGGTAAAAATATTTTTAACCTAAAAATGAGTTGTGAAAACCATCTTAGGATTTTTTTTACTCCTTATCTGGTTACCCTCTAATCTCGGAGCAATCTTACCTCTATTTGTTTTGGAGCCTTATCACGTGTCGCTTCCGCCGCGCATGACGTGTCGTACACTTACTCACTTTGGGTTTCAGGGCGTGGGGCGACCAGTTTTTGGGGCTCCCGTCCCTATGTTTACTTTCAGGATCTTTCTCCTTGCTGTGCCTAGTCTCTACCCGAGTTCTACTTTCATTCCTGAATCTAGAGTCTCCGTACCTGACATTTGAATTATCCTTGCTACAGATGACTAGTTCGGGCTTGGTTGTTCGCCTCACTCGATGTGAGGGCGTTTGAGGGTTCCCCGCCTTGTGTGCCGCAGCTTTGGCCAGCCAGGGTTGTAGGTGGTACCCGGAGTACACGGTGTATGAGGAGTATGCACCGTACAGCCAGGCGCAGTTCTTCTGTAAGGTGCGTGTGCTCAACGACGAGGGTCGCGTTGAGAACGTAGCTGGAGGCGTGGGTATGACCGTGGAGCAGGCGGTTCAGGAGGCCGCGTATAACGGCCTCTCTATTTACCGCAGCTACTGTCCGTACCTCGCTAACCAGGCGTCGGATTTCTGCCACTTCCCCGCTGCCGACGACAGCACGTCGGGTGTTTACCGAGCTGTGTACAGCAGCGGCGAGATGGAGTCGGACAGCAGGCACCGGGCACTGATTGAGCTAGTCCGAGCGTTGGACCGTCGAGCCCGGCAGTGGTACCTCTACGCTGTTTCGGCGCGCGCTAGTCACCGTCATACTCTGATGAGTGTGCGCCCGTATGTCATGGATGGGACGCTTCCTCTCACACTACTTTGCCCACCCCCGTTGGAGGAGTTGCCTACCGACGTTTGCAGTCCGGGAGTTGGTGGCGTAACCCCGCCTACCGGTCCTCACCGAGACCCGAGGCTTACTGCACTCGAGTCGCCGTATGGCAACCAGCCTGCCAGTGCGCGCCGCTTCCACACTCCCCCGGCGCCACTTGATGAGGATGTCATGGCGTACTACTAGCCATGTGTGCTACCAGGAGATGCTCGAGTAATTGTGCCTTCCTGCGAGTTGTGCCAAATACTCCTTTGTTTGTATCTCTGGAGCCTGGAGCAGTAGAGCTCGTTATGTAATAGACTTGTCACTGTTATCTTCCTAGTACCCATTCAGTGTAATATGTATGAGGCTTGTACCTCTCTCTCAGCAAACTGTGGCTTGTACTAGAACCTATATTTTGTGAACTCAGATCCATCTATGCGTGCGTCTAGTGATGTGCATGTCGTTCTATCTGTTGCTACTACCAGTTTTGTTGTCCCTATTTTTGTGTACAAGGATGACACGGTGGGATTCTAACTGTGTCCTTGTCAATATCCAGAATGACGGGCCGTCGCCGCGGCGAAGATTTACCGCCACCTCCCACCATGGCGGAGGTCCTCCTGCTTATGGAGGAGGGCCGTGTGCGCAGCGACCGACTCCTCGAGCAGTTGGTGCACCAAGGGAACCGGAGGAATAACGATTGTCATACTCTCACTGAGTTCCTGCGGTCCCAGCCACCGTCCTTCTCCGATGCTAAGGAGCCCTTGGACGCAGATGACTGGCTGCGTGCACTGGAGCGCAAGTTCGCTGCCCTGCATGTTCCAGCTGTGGAACAAGCCAACTTCGCCACTTACCTGTTGGCGGGTGCAGCGGGCGCGTGGTGGGAAAGCCACCAGGCGATGTTCGCTGCTGGGCATGTTTTCACCTAGGAGGAGTTTCGCACTGCCTTCCGCGCTGCCTACATTCCCAAGCCCCTCATGGACTTGAAGAGGAGGGAGTTCCTGGACTTGCATCAGGGACGGATGGACGTTCCAGTCTATGGTCATGAGTTCAGCCGTCTCTCCCGTTACGCCCCTCGGGATGTGACCAATGATGCGGACAAGCAGGAGTTGTTCCGCAAGGGGCTCAATCCAAGGCTTCGTTACGAGTTGCTGCCCTTCAAGTTCACGAGCTACCAGGAACTGTACAACCAGGCTCTCACCCTGGAACAGGGAAGGAAGGAACTAGAGGCCACTAAGAGGCCACTTCAGGGGGATCATCAGAGCTCCTCGGCTGCTGACGGCAAGAAGCGTAGGGTCTTCGTTCCCTATAGCTCCGTGCCCCGTCCTCCGTTCGTGCCAAAGACCTCGGAGTACAGGCCACCTCTGTCGCGCCCTCCTACTCCAAAAATGGGCCCGGGCGGAAGTGGTTATCGTCCTCAACTCCCTGCACCACCGACAAGCACGTGCTACAGCTGTGGCCAGCCCGGCCACTACTCCAGAGAATGCCCTAGGAAGGCGCCACCACCAGCCCCTGCCACGCCCGTAGCCAAGACGGGTACGGCTAGTCGTGGTCGCCTGAACCACGTCACTGTTGAAGACGTGGAGGACGACCCCAGTGTTCTCATGGGTACGCTTCGAATTGCTAAAGCTCTAGCTACAGTACTGTTTGATTCTGGAGCATCACATTCATTCATTTCGGTAGCATTTGCACAACGAAACAATATACCGTTTGAAGAGTTGGAAGCACCGTTATATGTCACCAGCCCTGGTACTCGTTGGCAAACCAAAAGGGTGACCCCTAAAGTTTCAATTAATATAGGCTCATTCCCCTTCCCGTTTCCGCTGATAGCCTTCAATTCAACCGGCTTTGATGCCATACTGGGCATGAACTGGCTAGGGAAATACAAGGCTAAACTCGACTGTGCTGCCAGAACCATCACCGTGACCACATCTTCCGGCGAAATTGTGGAGTATTGGTCTGCACAGTCCAGACCTCCATCTCCATCCATGCCCCACTCACCTGAGCTTCTCCTTTGCCTTATGGAAGGCTTATCCCCTCCTGAAATCCAAGACATCCACGTTGTGTGTGACTTCCCGGATGTGTTCCCGGAGGAATTGCCTGGCATGCCACCTGATCGAAGTGTGGAGTTCGTCATAGAGTTGCTTCCCGGTACCGCGCCGGTTGCCAAGAAGCCCTACCGAATGCCGGTGGAGGAGCTGGCGCTGTTAAAGGAGCAAATTGATGAACTGTTAGCGAAAGAGTTCATTCGACCTAGCAGTTCACCTTGGGGTTGTCCCGTACTCTTCGTCAAGAAGAGGGATTCTACCGTGCCTCGTCTAGTCTCTGACTACAGGCCGTTAAATGCGGTGACAATCAAAAACAAGTACCCTATTCCTCGCATCAATGATCTGTTGGATCAACTAGCTGGTGCAACGGTATTTTCCAAGATGGACCTGAGGTCAGGGTACCATCAGATCAAGATCCGAAAGCAGGATATTCCAAATACGGCATTTGTTACTCGCTATGGCTCATATGAGTATACCGTTATGTCCTTTGGTCTCACCAATGCTCCGGCGACGTTCATGAGGCTCATGAACTCCGTCTTCATGGATTATCTCGACAAGTTCGTTGTCATTTACATCGATGACATTCTCGTCTACTCCAAAACCGATGAAGAGCATGCCGAACATCTTCGTTTGATCCTGACACGCCTTCGAGAACACCGCCTCTATGCCAAGTTCTCCAAGTGTGAGTTTTGGTTGGACAATCTCGTCTTCCTCGGCCATGTGATTTCCGCAAGTGGAGTGGCTGTCGTTCCCGACAAGGTTCAAACTATTATGGATTGGGTAACTCCCATGTCTGTCAAGGACATCCGAAGCTTTCTGGAATTGGCAGGTTACTACCGCCGATTCATCGAAGGGTTCTCCAAAATAGCCAAGCCTCTGACCAACCTTCTCAAGAAGGATACAAGGTTCGTCTGGACGGACCAAGCTGAAGAGAGCTTCAAAACCCTGAAGGCCAAACTCACTTCGGCTCCTGTGCTTGCCCTGCCAGACGCAAGCAAGGATTTCGTGGTCTTCTGTGACGCCTCTCTACAAGGCTTGGGCTGTGTGTTAATGCAAGATGGCCATGCAGTGGCATATGCCTCTCGCCAATTGAAGCCACATGAGCAAAACTACCCAACTCATGATTTGGAGCTTGCCGCAATGGTTTATGCTCTGAAGCAATGGAGACCATACCTGTTTGGTAACCGTTGCGAGATTTACTCGGATCACAAGAGTTTGAAATACCTTTTCACCCAGCCGGATCTAAATCTCAGGCAAAGGCGTTGGTTGGAGTTAATCAAAGACTATGATGTGAGTTTGAATTACCAACCCGGCAAGGCGAACGTCGTGGCTGACGCGCTAAGTCGAAAAGCTTATAGCAACAACCTGATGATTGAGAAGGCTCAACCTGCTCTCCATGAAGAGTTCGCCCATTTGAACCTAGAAATTGTCCCTTCTGGCTACCTCGCAAATCTGGAAATCAAATCTACTCTGGTAGACCAGATAAAGGAGGCGCAGAGACTGGATAAGGGCATTCTCAATATAAAAAAGAACATTGCTAGTGGAAAGGCCAAATGCTTCTCTGAGAATGAAGCGGGAATCGTGTACTTTGGTGACCGTCTGGTGGTGCCAAAGGAGCAGAATCTGAAGGAGTTGATCCTCAAAGAAGCTTATGATTCCCCTCTCTCTATTCATCCCGGTAGTACCAAAATGTACCAAGACCTCCGACCACTATTCTGGTGGACTCGGATGAAAAGAGAAATCGCCAAGTATGTTTCTGAATGCGACACCTGTCGACGTGTAAAGGCGGAACATCAAAGGCCTGCTGGCACTCTTCGCCCTATTGCAATTCCAGAATGGAAATGGGACGAGATTGGTATGGACTTTATTATGGGTCTGCTGAAGTCTCCCAGGGGCAACGATGCTATCTGGGTAATCATCGATCGACTATCCAAAGTGGCTCACTTCCTCCCAGTGCGAGTCGACATCACAGCTGCAAAGCTGGCTGACCTTTATGCTTCCCGGATCATCGTACTTCACGGTGTTCCTAAGAAGATAATTTCTGATCGTGGCAGCCTGTTCACCTCCAGATTCTGGACGAGTTTCCAACAAGCCATGGGAACCCGCCTCAACTTCAGCACAGCTTTCCATCCCCAAACTGATGGTCAGACCGAAAGGGTGAACCAAGTTCTGGAGGACATGCTTCGAGCCTGTGTAATCTCTTTTGGCACGGGTTGGGAGAAATACCTTCCCTTCGCTGAATTCTCCTACAACAATAGCTATCAAGCGAGTCTGGGTATGGCCCCCTTCGAGGTTCTGTATGGAAGAAAATGCCGAACTCCGCTAAATTGGTCCGAGACCGGAGAGAGGCAACTCTTAGGTCCTGATGTGATCAATGAAGCTGAGCAGACGGTGAAAATCATACGAGAGAATCTGAAGATTGCCCAATCTAGGCAGAAGAGCTACTATGACAAGCACCATCAGGAGGTCCATTATGAAATTGGTGACAAGGCCTATCTCCGCGTCTCTCCACTTCGTGGTGTTCGTCGCTTTGGAATCAAGGGAAAATTGGCCCCTCGTTATGTTGGCCCTTTCACCATTCTGGCCAAACGAGGAGATCTATCCTACCAGCTAGAACTCCCAACCAACTTCCCGGATGTGCATGATGTGTTCCATGTATCCCAACTCCGCCGTTGCTTCAAGGATCCTATCCGTGGAGTCAGTCATGAGGAGCTGGATATCCAGCCGGATCTCACCTATCACGAGCATCCCATACGTATCCTAGATGAAGCAGAAAGGAAGATTCGGAATAAGACTACCAAGTTCTTCAAAGTTCAGTGGTCTCACCATTCCGAAGAAGAAGCTACCTGGGAAAGAGAGTCTAGTCTTCGTGAGGAGTACCCCGACTTTCTTCCGCAACTTTAGAATCTCGGGACGAGATTCCTGTAAGGGGGGTAGATTTGTAACAGCCCCAGGTTTAAAACCTGAAAACCTCTGTAATTTTTCCACTTTTGTGTAATCGCATCATGGCATCCATATCATTTTGCTACTTTATGAACATTGCAACCAAGACACTTTGAATCTTGCATATTTGTCAAGGAAGTTCCAAGAGTTCAAAAGAAGATAATTGCACTTGCTAAAACCAAACTACTTTGAATCTTGCATATTTGTCAAGGAAGTTCTAAGAGCTCAAATTATTATATTTACATTGTCTCCAATTTATAAAAGGGGCAACATATGGAAATTTGAGGGAAATGCCTAATTAACACCTCTGAACAAAAATGCATCAAACATTTTATTTTGGGATGCCAATTTTTGTGGTGCCTCTACATGGTATGGGGAAGCTACCATATTTTTCTCAAATTTTTCTAAAATGTCCAACTGCCTCAATAAAATCAAAACAGTGCACTGGTTTTAGAAAGAATTAGAAAAGGACCTCTTTGTAGTGGGGAAAGACCTGTTTGTGATAGAAGAGAAAAGCGCCAGGGGGGTTTCCAGAAAACCTCGGTCATCTTCTCCGCTGTAGCGACCGAGCGCGCCCGTCCCCGACGAACCCCGTCGCCGTGTCGCCCTCTCCTACGCCGCGCCCGGACCCCCCCCCCCCCCCCTCCTCCTGTGCTGCCCTGGAGTGGATAAGACCACCACGAGCCGTGCTCTGCTCACTCCCCCCCGATCTTTTCCTCTGTTTTCCACCCCGAGCCCGAACCCTAGCCGCCATGGCCTCTGAGCTCGCCGCCGGCGATTGAGAGCACCCCGCACGGATCGAAGGCCATCGACGGGACCGCCGCGACGTCTGCTGCCTCCCCGCCGAAGGAATCTCGCCGTGGTCGCCTACATTGCCGTGCACGTGCCCGTTCCTCTCCGACACCGCCGCAGCTCCGCCGCTCGATTCCGACGCCGTCGAGCCACCTCCGTCCTCGCCGTCCTCTTCTACCTGCTCAGGGTGAGCTTGCGGTCCCGGTGGACATCCCCGCTCGTCCCCTCTCCCCCTAGATCGTCCGGTCGTTGTAGCTCGCCGTCGGGCGCCGCCGCGGGTCGCCGTGGAGCTCGCTCTGGCGACCAAAAGCCAGCGTCGCCGCCTCCGTTAGGTAGGGAATCGCCCGTAGGCTAGTTTGCGCGCTCCCGTTCGTCCCCGCGTGCCCCCAACCGCCGGAGCCGTGCTCGTCGGCGCCGCGCCACCGCGCCGGTCTGCGCATCCCGCTCCAGTCAAACGCGCGGCGGACGTGGCGCTGACGTGGACGCCAGCGTGGCCCCTGGCCCGCGCGTCAGTGGCTCGGGCTAGCTGCGCGCGCGGTGAAAAACACCTGGACATTTTTCCTGCGAATTAATAAAAAGGCAGAAAATGAATAAAACTTGGAAAATTCATAACTTTCAAAATAATTATTCAAATTTAGCAAATAATATACCAAAATGCTCAGAAAAATAAATGCTATCTACTGGACTGATTCACATTTCCATTGCTGTTAATATATTTTTCTGTTTTGTTAAATTAAGAAAGGGGTAGAATTTAAAAGGTGTAACTCAAATTCATAACAAATTTCTCCAATTGTTAAAAATGGTGCCCTTTAAATAAAAAGGCTCATACACACCCGTGCTACATATTAGAAATCATTTCAAGCATGTTACCTAAATTAAAATGTCATACCATCATGTGTTTGCGCATTGCATATGAATTGCTTGTATTGATTGTGTTATTTCCGGTGTTTTTAAACATCGATAGATCAAGGAACCGGGGTCTCGCCACATTACCCCGACGATCAGTATTACCCGCCTGCTGAGCAAGGCAAGCGTGATCCCCACCCTCTTGCATATCTTATCCTACTTTATGCAAATTATTTTCTCCACTATAATATTGCATGCGGTTCCAAATGTCAATTTGATTGGATTAGAGTATCCTATAGTTGCATTCAGTTACCGAAGTCATTACCTGTTTCCCCTCCTATTATCCATAGGATTGTGTTGATGGCCTGAATTAATTACTTTGCTTGGTTGTTGCTTAGCCATGCTTAGTTAACTGCTTAGTGGTCCGATGGATATTCATGTTGGGATCAGATGTGAAAATTCCGCGGATGATGGTGGAGAAATGGTGGTAATATTGATTAAAATGCTAAAAGGTGGGGATGAGAGGCCACATGGATGTGGTGGGTTGTCTCGTTCTCGCCGCCTAAGTGCGAGTTCTCCCCTTCGAGCCAAGTAGAGCGTGCTACCATGCGTGGGCATATGGAACCTCATCGACCGACTAACTTGTGTCGGACTAGCCGAGGGTCCTCTAGTTTGGCTTTCCATTTGCGCGTGTGTTGAGATGGTGGCCAAGACTGAGATGAGGATTATGGTGGTAGGAAAATGAGTGGCCGCGGGGCAGGGTGTTGGAGGCACTGAACTTGTCCCCCAGTCACTGATGATCCTGGGTTAGTCCAAAGCGAGGTAAAGGTCGTAGCCGCTCCCACCCAGCCGGCTTTCCCGGGAAGAGAGCTAGTTGTACAGGCAATGGGCCGGACGGTACGCATGGATAAGGAGCTGGGAGGTCCCTCGGGAACCTGGCGCCTTTCACATTGTGCACCCCCTGCAGGGATAAATCTTTTCGAAAAGCCGTGTCCACGGTTTAGGACGACTTGGTGACGAATTCAGGGATCATAGAATAACTTTAACGGAATGATTAAAAACTGGGTACTAAAGGTACCACTCACGATTGTAAGGTTGACTTCCTCGAGGGTGATTCGGGGAGGTGCCTTTGAAGAACAGGTACAGTGGTGGATGATGAGAAAGTGAATCAAAAGAGAAAGAGTTCCTTCTTACCCCTCTTCGAAAATATTCTGATAGTCGATGCCTTGGAGTCATATTTTAAGAATAAAATCAGCTTTACGCAAAACAGCCATAAAACCTTGAGAGCCAATCATGGAGCAAATAGCTCAAAATCTTGTTGAGTTCGTCGAACTCACCCTTGTTTATTTTTGTTTCAGAGGAGGACTTTACCTACCCCGAAGGTGGGTTCTATATTGACATCGACGAGTAGTCTGGGGTTCCCGGGTGGCAGCCTAGGGCAACTAGGAACCAGCTGGCACGGGACTGTTTATCTGTAGGCCTCTTAGGCCATATTTGGATCTTGTTGTTTAGAACAACTTAATTTGCTTCCGCTTGATGCACTGATGGGTCTGTGACCTTGGATTGTAATATTTGCTATCTTTCTCTACTAAGAGTTGAACTATATTATCTTGAGTCGTAGGGTCTGTCATGTGCCAGGTGTTCCGGTGTCTTAGTATCTTTATTATACTTTGAGGGCTATGCTTTGGATATGGCATGATCAAAGGGTTGTGTTGCCGATGATCCATGCCGAGCACGCCTGCCGATGTTTACTCGGCCTGGGAGTGGTAACCCCAGTAACCTTCGATTATGTAGCATGACCACCGACACATAGCATCACTGTATAATTTATGGATTGGTGTATTACACCAGGAGCCACGGGAGCTATGCTGGTCCCGGCCAAAAGGGTGCGGACTCCCGCAGGACACACCCCTCCGCACCAACAGGCCGCGCCCTATATGCATGTAACAAGGCACACCGCCAAAGTAAAAATACTACACTAGTATTGATGCATATGAGACAAATGGAAAACCCGAACTAGGTGTAGCTCCCGGACAAGTCGAAGTTCCAGTCAAAGTCGAGGGGGGCTCCATTGGGCCTCCCACAAGTGGTTAGTGCGCTCAAAATTGGATCCGAGGACAAAATCTCAGTTCCTAGGTCGACACTTAGCAGAACAAAGCACCTCGCAAGGCCTTCCGCCTGGTGCCTTATCTTTTAGTTATAATACCCCAATATAATACAACATTTTATTAAGGTAGAATAATCTATCATACTAAGCATATGAAATAAACGACCAACAGAGGACTCGCACAACCAACTCTAAGCATGCGCTACGACTCGCAAGGCTAACAGATAAACATTCAACAGGTGATGGGATGTGGGGATAAAGCTGTATAGGCTGCAGGATAAACATGTGATGGGATCGCAATAAAGAATCGAGTACTAGGGTAGCAGAGATCAACGGCAGGAATGAAAGACAATGTATAGGTAAACAAGCAAACTTTGCTTGCCTGGAATCCCGCATGGAAGCAGATCTTGTCGTTGCTCACACATCTCAACGTCTTATCCGCGAAGAAGCAACAAACAATGGAAAGCGTAAAAGATGCATTTTACAACTACGACAAAAGATCCAGCATGATCATATGAGAAATGATGCATGGCATGGCAAGATGCAATAAAATGCAGGTGATCCAAATTAAGCGGGAAAACAACCCCAGCAAATAATATTTAGTTGCAAGTTGTTTATCTACTCAACAATATTAAATGTTGGTTAACATGATGACACATGGCATGGGTGATCTAATTAAATTAAATGGAATAGGGCATTATATATTTATTACCCCACACATTCCATAATTTATTATTTAGGTGAATTGGTACACCCACAAACCCAAGAGATGCAACACATGTAATTATGATGCGAAATGCACAAGATAGATGACATTTAATAAAAAAAGGTTTTAGGGTTAGGGTTTGGGTCCGTACGTCGGATCGGGTGAACCAGGGTTCAAAACCGACGTCTTCGGTCCATAGAGGAAGTAGTCGTCGTCGTGCAAGTAGCCGTCGCGGAACAGGGGCATCGTCGTTTGTCGGTGTCGTGGAAGTGGTCGGGGAAGCGCGTGCACGTAAAACACGGCAAACGGACACCGGAAGGAAAAGCGCGCACGGGCGGCACCGCGACATGGACACGGACAGTGATAGCGACGCGACACCGGAGGGAGCACACGCACGCGCACGGGCAGCACCTCGAAGGGTGGACAAAACGGGCAACAAAAAGGGACGACAGGGTTCTTTCGAGCATTACGTCGAACACCTAGCGTGCGGCGGACGCGGAGACGCTACCGGGCGGGGAAGCCGGCGGAGCGGAGGCCGGAGCGGACTGCGAGCACGCGCACGGCGGAGGGCGCGCACGCGGGCGGCGTGGAGCGAGGGCGACGGCGGGAGGAGCACGGCGGCGGCCGAGGCGGGCGGCGAGCACGACTCGGGAGCGCGGCTGCACACACGGGCGGCACACGGGCGCGGCAGGGCGGAGAGCGGCGGCGTGGCGCGCAGCGCGCGACGGCGGCGACGGAGACGCGCGCGGCAGCCGGGGAGCACACGGGCGGTAGAGCGCAGCGGCGCGGAGCGGCCGAGTACGGCGCGTGGACGAGCAGCGCGGGGCGCGCGCGGCAGCGGCGGCGGCGCTGCAGCGGCGCACGGCGAGGCGACGGCGGGGCGACGGCCAGCGTCGGCGCGGTGCGCACGGCGGCAGGAGCTGCGCTGGCGGCTGCAGCGGGGCGGCGCGAGGAGGTGGGCAGCAGCGGCAGCGCGCAGGGTGGGGCGAGGGCTCCGGAGCGGCGGGGACATGAGGAGCGTGGCGACGGCGGCGCAGAGCACGGACGCGGCGGGGGCGGCACGTCGCGTGGGGAGGCGGCGGCGTCCGCGGCTGGATGGAGGCGCGCGGCGTGCGGCCGGAGGCAGAGGAGCGGCGGGGCGCGCGCGGTGACGGCCAGAGGCGGGCGGCGGGGGCCGGAGGACGGCGCGGCGGCGAGCTTGAGGAGCGGCCGGCGGCCGGGCGCGGGAGAGGCAGGACGCAGAGGACGCGCAGGAGGCGAGGCGGCGCGGCGAGGACGCTGGGGCGAGGCTGTGCACGGGAGGAAGCTCGGCTCGGGATTTTCTCCCGTGCGGTGCGGGGAGGAAAGAAGAGAAAGGAAAGAGAAGAAAGGAAGGAAAAGAAGAAAAATAAAAGAAAAAAGGGAAAAGAAAAAGAAAGGAGGGGGGGAAAAGAGAAAAAGAGAGGTGGGAGGATGTCTTGCAAAATTACAGAAAAAGGAGGAGGGTGGCTGCAAAAAGTCAGGGGGTGGGAAAGAATTTTCCAGGGGGAAACCCTAGGGTTTGCTTAGGTGGGCTTGGGCTTTTATTTTTCTCCCGTTTAAACTTTTCTGTTTTATATTTTTAAAACAAAAACGAGAAGGAATTTGAATACGAATACTTTACAAAATATTTTTAGTTTTCCATAGACAATTTAATAAACTAATTTTTAACATTTGCCAAAGATTTGAAATTAAAACATTTTTAATTAATTTGAAATGCATTTGAATTTAATTGTGGAAATTTAATTTAAATGCAACAAATTAAATTAATGAGATGCAATGCGATGCTATGACGATGCAAAAAGAAAACACACAAAATCAAAAGGGGATAAATCCCGGGGCGTTACAATTCCCCGGCTTAAGATGAGGAAACCGAGTAACTTCCCTGCCGGAACACCAAATGTGCACTTACCCGGGTTCAACTTCATCCGGAATCTTCTTAAGTTCTTAAATGTTTCCCTCAGATCATCTATTAGTGAGGCTTTTTCTTTTGTTTTTATGACTATGTCGTCGACATAGACCTCGGCATTTCGGCCTATCTGGTCATGCAAGCATTTCTGCATGCATCTCTGGTATGTAGCACCAGCATTCCTCAAACCGAAAGTCATGACACGATAGCAATAAGCCCCATAAGGGGTAATAAAAGCAGTTTTCAATTGATCATCCGGATTCAAAGGTATCTGGTGAAAACCAGAATAAGCATCTAAAAAAGTCAAAAGTTCACTCCCGGCAGTGGAGTCTATCACTTGATCTATCGGAGGTAGTGGAAAGGGGTCCTTCGGGCATGCTTTGTTGAGATTGGTGAAGTCGATGCACATGCGCCACACCTTAAGCAGGAGGGGATCATCCTTCTTCTTCTCTACCAGGACCGGATTTGATATCCAATCCGGGTGCAGCACTTCCATTATGAATCCAGCGGCGAGCAGTATAGCCAGATGCTCCATGACCGCGGCTCTTCTTTCATCCGAGAGGCGCCTAGTTGGTTGCTTGACCGGCTTCGCATCCGGTCTAACAAACAGAGAGTGCTCAGCCAACTCCCTCGGGACGCCTTGCAGATCGTCACTCGACCACGCGAAAGCATCCCGATTCTCACAGAGGAAGTCGACGAGCTCGCCTTCCTATTTGCTGTCCAGGTTGCTGCCAATGATAACTTGGCGCTCCGGGTTGCTGGGGTCCACGCACACCTTCTTGGTCTCCTTGGGGGGCTGAAATGACGCACCCTGCTCCGGGTTCACCATCCCGGGCATTCCGAGTTGGGAGGTCTTGGCCATGGCCACCACCTGCTAGATTCTCTTCTTCTCCTCTGCGATCACCAGAGACTCAGCCAAGCATGTCCCCGCCGAGGCACACTCCATGGAGCGCTTTTGGTCTCCCGAGATGGTAATTACGCCGTTAGGTCCCGGCATCTTCATCTTGAGGTAGCCCATGTGAGTCGAGATCATGAACTTGGCGAGGGCCGGTCTGCCGATCAGCGCGTGATACGGGCTTTCGAGGTCCACGACCTCGAACTCCAAGCTCTCGGTTCGGCAGTTCTCCCGAGTTCCGAATAGCACCTCAACCCAGATCTTTCCCATGGGCGAGCAAGAGACTCCGGGCACGATGCCGTGGAAGGTTGTCTCGGTAGGCAGCAGGGTGTTCATGGATACTCCCAGCTTCAGCATCGTGTCCTTGTACATGATGTTAATGGCACTGCCATTGTCGATCAGAACCCGGCTGAAGCGGACGTTGAGGTTGGGTCCGACAAAAGTTGGGTCCACCACCAGGGCATACGCCCCCGCCTTAGGCATAACCCGGGGGTGATCCTTCCGGCTCCACGTGATCTCCATCTCGGACCAGTGCAAGAACTTGGACACCGCCGGGATCACAGCATTCACCTCTAGGGTACGTTGCCGCACACTCTTTCGGTCAGTGGGTTCGGTCACAAAGACCACATAGCTCTGATGTGCCTCCCGGTAGTTACTATGCTGCTGTCCGCCTTGGTTACCGTTGTCGTTCCGGGTGTGCACCACATTCACCGGGCGAGGTGGGGGTCCTCACGGAGGAGGGGGAAGTCGGACAGCGTTGGCCCCCGATGTCGGAGGAGGGGGTCTCGGGATGTTGGGCCGAGATGCCGGAGCATTCTGCCGAACAGCTCCCGAGCTGCCTTCCTGCAACGTGCAACGATACCAACTGCACTGCCGAGTAGAGTGGTTTGCGGGCTTGTTGGCCTCCAGAGTATGGTAGCAGCATGGCTTGTTCAGCATTTCCTCGTATGTCAGGGGCTTCTTTTGCTCCACCCAGGTCTTTTGCACCTCCTGACTCTGACCCCAAGCCGGGCCACTTGTCTTTTGACGCTGGCTGTTGCCGGCATCCTCCTGCTCTCGGGTCACTGCTGCGACGTGTTGTGCGGCATGGTGATACTCGGGATGATTCCTCTTGTGGCCGAACTCCTGGCGATCATGGCTCCTGCTCGGTCCTGAACGCTGAGGTCCCGCATTCCTCCTGTTGGAGTCACCGACATCCACCAGGGGTTGCATGGGATCTCCAAGCGTGTAGGTATCGGCGATGCGCATGGTCTCTGCCAAGGTCGTTGGCATCTTTCTTTGCAACTTCTGCCACAGCATAGAGCCATGCCGGCATCCTTGTGCAAACCAGGAGATGGCCTGTGCCTCCACGACTCCTTCGCAAGAGTTGCGAATATTGCTCCACCGGGTAAGATATTCCCGGTCAGTCTCATTACTCCTTTGCCTACAGATGGCGAGCTGCTGAGGTCTGTTCGGCCTTTTGTACATGCTGGTGAAGTTGCTGATGAATGCTTCCTCGAAATCTAACCAGCAATCTATGCTGCCAGCTCTCAAGTTGTTCAACCATATCCGGGCTGGTCCTTCCAACATCTGCGGTACATAACGTACCGCCCATCGTCTGTTTCCACCGGCTATGCTTACTGCAGATACATAGTCGGTTAGCCAGTCCTCAGGCTTCTTGCTGCCGTCATAGGTCTTGGCACCCCTGTTGAGCTGAAAGTTCCGAACAGGTGGTTCCCGCATGATCCGAGGTCCGAAGCAGGCAGGTCCCGGAGGTCCTTGCTCTTCCACCAACTCGGATTGGTGAATCCGGTCAAGTCGGAATCTGGCATCTGCCGGGTTCAGCTGCCTGGTTCCTATCCGAGATCCTAAAGGGTTCTCGTCTGGCTGATACCCGAGCTGCTGCAGCCTCGAGTTGCCATCATTGAGCCTGTCCTGCGCAGGGATCACGGCCTACTGGGGAACAGAGGCGACCTCCCTCTGCAGGTTTCCCTGAACATGAGGAGGGTTCCGGGGTGGATTACCACGGCCAACCGGGTTATTGTTTCCTACACCCAGGTTACCATCCCCACGGGTACTTCCCGCCTGCCCCGAGTTACGCTGTCCGGCTTGCCCGGCTTGCTGGATACCGGTGAAGGCCGGGTCATAGGTATGTAGTTGCTTGTTCTTCCCGGAACCTCGACTCCGGCTCCGGCTCTTGCTCTTGCTCTTGCTTCTGCTCGGATGCGGGGAAGAGGCCTCCCCGTCCGACTTCTGGCTATTGGGTCTGGCTGAGTGCACTTGGGACCCTGCCCCGGGGTTCTTCTTCTTGAAGGCCTGATTCTGACGGTTGGCCTCAATCACCAACTCGTTTACCCGCTCCTGCTGCTTGCGCATGGCCTCACCGAATAACCCCACCAATTCGGCAATGGCGGCTTCGGCGGCCCTAAGGGTTTTCGCCGGTGAGCTGTACACCGGCTTCTCCGCTGAAATCCGACTTCCCGTGTGACTGGTGGTTGCTCCACCGGCCAGCTCCTCATTCACCATTCTTCCTTTCTTGCGCAGATCCGCGATGCGCTTGTCTCGGGAGTCTATCTTAAGGAATCCGTGAGCTGCATTGTACTCCCGGAGGCTAGCATTGAGTTCTCGACGGATCTCAGCGATCTCCTGCGCTTCGGCGAGTAGCAACCTCCGCTGCTCCTCCAACTCAGCCGAAGTGGCCTGGGTATCCGCCTCAGCGGCCACAGGTACGGCCAACTTGGCCACCAGGCCCGAGAGGGGATCCGGGCGACGTCGCGGCTGGGATGGTTGTGGATCACCATCTCGGGCCGCACCCCTTTCCTGAGGAGGTTTGGCCAACCGAATGTGACCACTCCCGGTATCGCCGTCTGCGTCCTGGTACTCCTCCTCAGTTGCCCCGACCATCATCACCGCGATGGAGCTCGGGGGGCGATCGGCACGCAGACCCCGAGCAGCGCAGAGCATGGGAGGGTCCTCAGCTTCCAACACTATGTCCGGGTAGCTACAGATAACCTCGGTGGCGACGTAGGTGGTGAAACCACCAAAGTCAATGAGACATCCGTTCACCGGAAAAGGTCTGTTCCGGAAGCATCCTGCGTTGTCGCAGACGAAGTCCATCTCCCCTAGCCTTATGACCAGGCCAGAGAGAACTCGAACCTCGAAGTGAACAGGAGAGCCCGTCCGGATGTGTACACCAGCCAACGCCTCCGTCGGCCCCACGGTGGGCGCCAACTGTCGTGGTGGTGTCACGGCAGATGCCATAGGATGGCTAGTGTGTGGGGCCGATGGACGTTGGTGGATCCGGGGAGGGATAGCGAGCTGAAGAGCTCACACGGGGAGGATCCCGGTAAAATCGAGATCTCCCAGGAACAAGAAATAAGAACAAAGCGCGAGGAGGAAGATCTAACAAACACGAACAAATGCACGAAGGCACACAACACACACACGATATACCCAGGTTCAGGGCCCTCGTGAGGAGGTAACACCCCTACTCCTGCCTTTCCTCTCTATATATTTGTGTTACAAGAGCTACAACTTGCTGCTAGATCTCTCAAAGGGAGGAGTACAAAGAACTAGATGAACTCAAGGTGAGAAGGAGTGAATGCTCTAAGAGTAAATGTGACTATAGATTTGGCTCTGAAGTTGGTCCCTCTCCCTCCAGAGCAGTTATGGCGCCTTTTATAGAGTTCCGGCCAGGAGGGCCGGAAACCCTAAATCGGCTTGGCCCCACCGGGCAGGCCTAACCGGCATGTCGTCACTGGCTAGCGTGAGCTAGTCGCCGCGCTACCCGGCATAGCCCCTGCGTCATCATCTCGGTAAGGACGGCAGGCGCCGTCCTGCACCATCATTGTCCCCCTGTTAGAGACAAGACATGTCTTTGCCCATCCCGGATAGCCTTTTCCGGATTGCCGGGCTAGGCATGTCAGGTCTTGTCGTACCACGATCGTACCGGCTGACGCGCTCCCGTGTCAGGCGGGAGGTGATCATGCTTCCGTGTCAGGCGGGAGGTGACCATGCTTCCGTGTCAGGCGGAATGGTACTTCCCCCTGCAACAGACGGGAAAGCCTGCTACAGACCGTTGACGGCCTACCGGAAGCCATCACGCCGGCTACCTCCTCGCTTGCCACTGTGAGCCTCTTCTGCATAAGATCAAGACCGAGACATATACTCCGGTTAGTACCCACCCGGACAACCTATCCGGTAAAGCCGAGTACACCTCCTTCCGGGAGTCTCCTCGGACTCCGAGATCCGGGACCCTTTCCGGATGCGTCCGAGCTCGTCTCAGGATGAGTATCTCTAGGCCTAGCCTCCCGAAGATGTCTTAGTCTATCAGCAAAGACATCTTCGAGAAGCTAGTTCTTAGAGGAACCACCCGCTTATGCCTGTGTTGCGATTGTGAAGGCCGGGTGCGTCTATTTATAGCTGCCAGAGCTGACCCTTATGGCTGCTAGGAGGCACTTTGCCCTCTACCAGTGCTCAAGGGTCAAGTTTCCCTTTCAGCACACCAGGAGGTGTCCCTTGCTCTCGCCAAAGGTCAAGTACTGTTGGCACCTTACTGAATTATACCGGGATCTGCCCCTACCCGGGGGGCAGCCCCCCGACACCCATCAAGCCACCAAGCCCAAGACGGAAGGCGGCAACTAAGCCGGCTAGGTCTAGGACTCTGTTTACTTGCCGGACAAGTACTTTCCTTGTACCCTGGGGTCTGGCCGCCTATATAAGCTGGCCACCAGGGAGCCTTTAGGGCAGACGCTTCAATAGGCATCATACACATTGTAACCTGTTCACGGCTATTGCCACATAGTGAATAAAAGCAGCACGTAGGATCTCGCCACCGCTGTGGGATCCGAAGCTGGGTAAACTCGTCGTGTTCAATCCCTTCCTCGACGACACCAACCTTCTTCCCCACAATCCACACGCCGGCTAGAGGACCCCCGTCTCCTATCAAATATGCCGATACCACGACAACAGGTATGATCAAGACTCCTCTATGATCAATGACTAACTCGTAGGCCTGGACCCCATGAATTAATCCCTGTGATATAACGAATGACTTTCATCTATCAAACCTGAACGCAAAGTCTTAAACATTTTACCATGACGATACTTAGCGTGTCCGAGCGTCGTTCCATAGATATCTCCATACCTAATCTCGACCTCGTTACCGACAACGCTATCTTCTACTCGTCCATGATGTCATGACTCCGTGACCTAGTCACATGCTTGCAAGCTCATTAGACATGATCTCACCGAGTGGGCCCGAGAGTATCTATCCTGCTATGCGGACTGGCAAATCCCGCTCTTGACCCCTCGTCTCAACTACTCCTTTCCGATACCCAAAAGTATCACCGTTATTGTCATACTATATAAGATTATATAAGATACGACGTTTGGTGTGATCAAAGTATCTTCCAAGAATGACAATAAGAGTTGATCTCACGGTCAAAGGTGTAACGACTACGTCCTCCAAATCTGGGTATGTCCATCACATCGTTCTCCAACGATATGACTCCCATTGCCGACCGGCGCCATGCCCCATGATCAGAAACCTCGATCATCAATCGCGCAACGAAACTAGTCTTAGTAGAGGCTACTAGGGACCTGGTTGTTTACGCATCACACCCGTATTAATGTTTCCGCTTAATACGGTTATAGCATGACGCAAAAACCTATTATGAACAAACGAGATATGATAAAGAATACGCTTTATTAATTGCCTCTAGGGCATATCTCCTTCAGTCTCCCACTTGCACTAGAGTACAAATTAATCTAGATTACAACTTGGTAAAAGCTTAACTCCCATAGCTAAGTAGTGTTTTTCATGCTTATCAAGCGGGAGAGGCTTCGCCAGCGGATCTGCCACATTCAGATCCGTATGCACTTTGCAAATCTTCACATCGCCTACTTGTACGTACTGACGTATCACATGGAAGCGTCGGAGAATGTGTTTGGCGGTGGAGTGAGACCTTGGCTCCTTGGCGTTAGCAATGGCACCCGTACTGTCGCAGAAGACGATCACTGGGTCTTGCACGCTCGGGAACACTCCAAGTTCGATGACAAACTTCCTCAGCCACACAGCTTCATTCGTGGCTTCGCAAGCAGCAATGTACTCCGACCCCATTTTAGATTATGCGACAATGGGTTGCGTCCCACTTCTCCAGCACACGGCGCCTCCATTCACCTTGAACACATAACCTGTCTGTGACTTAGAGTCATCGGGGTCTGAGCAGAAACTTGCATCCACGTAACCAGTCACGCCAAGTTCTTCATCGCAGCCACCATACACAAGGAACATTTCCTTTGTCTTATTGAGATACTTAAGAATGTTCTTAACAACTATCCAATGCGCCATTCCAGGATTACTCTGGAACTGGCTTGTCAAACTTAGAGCTAATGCCACATCTGGTCTAGTACTCAACATTGCATACATGATCGATCCTATGGCTGAAGCATAAGGATGTTTAGTCATATCGGTCTTATCCAGTTCCATTACCGGACACTGTGCCTTCCGCATATCTTATTCTTGATAACTGGCAGAGAACCCTTCTTTGCCTTCTCCATACCGAAACGCTTCAGTCTTTTATCAAGATAAGTACTCTGACTCAACGCTAATAGGCGCCTTGATCTATCACGATAGATTTTTATGCCTAAGACGTATGCAGCTTCTCCTAAGTCCTTCATGGAAAATTTACTGTTTAAATATTCCTTCACGCTATTCAGAAGTTCCACATCATTCCCAATCAGCAATATGTCATCTACATATAGTGCTAAGAACACAACCAAGCTCCCATTCATTTTCTTGTAAATGCAGGTCTCTTCCAAATTTTAGATAAATCCAAAACCTTTGATTACCTCATCAAAGCGAAGATTCCAGCTCCGAGATGCTTGCTTCAATCCATAGATGTATCGCTGAAGCTTGCATACCTTGTTAGCATTCCCTGGATCAACAAAACCATCCGGTTGTACCATGTACAACTCTTCCTCAATGTTTCCATTTAGGAAGGTTGTTTTGACGTCCATCTGCCAGATTTCATAATCGTAATAGGCAGCTACTGCTAACAAAATCCAATAGACTTAAGCATCGCTACCGGTGAAAAAGTTTCATCGTAGTCAATCCCATGAACTTGTTGGAAACCTTTTGCGACAAGCCGAGCTTTATAGACGGTCACATTACCATCAGCATCAGTCTTCTTCTTAACGATCCATTTATTCTCGACGACCTTGCGCCCTTCGGGAATATCCATCAAAGTCCACACTTTGTTGTCATACATGGATCCTATTTCGGATTTCATGGCTTCAAGCCATTTCTCGGTCTCTAGACTCGCCATCGCCTCCTTGTAGTTCGTAGGTTCGTCTTGTTCAACTAACATGACGGTGCAAACCATGTTGCCATACCATTCTGGTGCGATCCGAGATCTACCAGACCTACGAGGTAGAATACTTTCCTCGACGGTTTCTCCCACTCCTCCCACGGAGGACGTTTCCGGAATTGCTTCCGTTGCGCCACTCGGAATCTCGAGTTCAAGATTAACAATCTCATCGAGGTCTTCCTTCCTCCCACTTACTCCTTTCGGGAGAAACTCCTTCTCTAGAAAGGTACCGGTCTTCGCGACAAAAGTTTTGCCCTCAGCTTGGTTGTAGAAGGTGTACCCTATGGTTTCCCGCGGATACCCTACAAAGACGGCTTTCTCTGACTTCGGTTCGAGTTTGTCGGGCTGTAGTTTCTTAACATACGCCTCACAACCCCAACCCTTCAGAAACGATAACTTAGGCTTTTGGCCACACCATAATTCATACGGTGTCGTTTGAACGGATTTGGACGGAGCCCTATTTAAAATGAATGCGGCTGTTTCTAATGCATAACCCCAGAAGGACACGGGCAAATCGGTAAGAGACATTATAGATCGAACACTATCCAGTAGAGTTTGATTACGTCGCTCGGACACGCCGTTACGCTGCGGTGTTCCGGCTGGCGTAAGTTGGGGTACTATGCTACAACTCTTCAGATGTGTGCCAAACTCAAAACTCAAATACTCGCCACCACGATCGGATCGGAGGTGTTTGATTTTCTTATTAAGCTGATTCTCAACTTCACTCTGGAATTCTTTGAACTTTTCAAAAGTTTCAGACTTGTGTTTCATCAAGTAGATATAACCGTATCTACTCAAGCCATCAGTGAAGGTGACGAAGTAACGATAACCATTGCGTGTCGAAACGCTCATCGGTCCACACACATCTGTATGTATGATCCCCATTAAATCCGACGCCCGTTCAACGAAACCTTTGAACGGTGTCTTGGTCATTTTGCCCATAAGACATGGTTCGCATGTATCGAGGGATCTGAAATCCAACGAGTCCAAAAGTCCATCGGAGTGGAGTTGCTTCATGCGCTTTACACCAATATGACCAAGACGGCAATGCCACATATACATGGCGGTATCATCACTACACTTAATCCGTTTGGCTTCTATGTTAAGGATGTGAGTACTACGATCGAGATTCAACAAGTATAAACCATTATTCTCGGGAGCATCAACATAAAAGATATCATTCATATAAATAGCACAACTACTTGATACTGATTTAAATGAATAATCGTCTTGTAACGGGCAAGACCCACTTATAATGTTTATGAAGGAGATATGCCCTAGAGCCAAATAAATAAGTAGTATTTATTGCATTATCTCATAAGTTTATAATAGGTTTGTGTATTATGCTATAACTGTATTAATCGGAATTATTAATACAGGTGTGATACATAGACAACCAGGTCCCTAGTAAGCCTCTATATGAACTAGTCCATTGGGCAACATTTGATCGAGATTCCTGATCAAGGACAATGACGTCGGTTGACAGTGGGGTCATATTGTTAGTTGAATAAGATGATGGACATACGCAAATTATTGCAATAAGATCGTATTACGATGTTTGTCATTTGCAATAGATAAGAATATGATAGCCTATTCCATAGACCGTGAGACCGTACTTACTGATGCTTCGTAGGGGTGCTTTGAGAGCATCAAACGTTGTGTCTTATATAGCATGACAATAATGGTGTCCATCTTGGGTATTCCGAAAGAGCATCGAGACGTAAGGATTAAGAGCGGGATTTGTTCATTCTTGTAATGGAAAGATACTCTGAGCCCACTCGGTGAGATTAGATCTATATAGCTGCGCAGCTTATGACTGGGTCATGGAGATGTAATATCACAGACGAGTTAATAACCTTTGTCGGTAACGAGATACAACAAAGACATCGGTGTGTCTACGATCATATCTCGGACAAGGTAGTATCGCAGAAACAAAGGGAATGAATATCATATTTATGGTTCAAAGACGATATTCGTAGAATGCACAGAGGCCGTCATATACATCCAGGTATCCCTGACGGTCATTGGTGAGCGGAGTGTCTCGACCATGTCTGGAGTGTTCTCGAACTGTAGCGTAACAAACTTAAGGTCTTAACGACACCAGGAGATAGGTTCTGGAATAATATAGGTTTTTGTTGGAGAGAGAGAAATGATCCGGAAAGAGTTCCGGTGGTCCGGAAGGAGTTCCGGGAAGGTCTGGAATGGTTCCAGGGATGTCCGAAAGTTGTTCGCGTGGTTCGGAAATTGTTTCAGAGTCACGGGATATTAAATAGTATTTAAATATATTAATTATGAATTAATTATATTTAATATTAATTAAATAAAGGAAAAAAGGGGGGCTCCCACCTACATGGGCCCTAAGAGGGCCCAAGAGGGGGAGCCGCACCAAGCAAGGAAGGGGGGCTTGGGACCCTACTTCGAGTTGGACTAGGAGGATGCACCGGCCTCCCCCCTCTCCTCCTTTAGTCCCACATGGGGGAGGCAAGGTGTTTGCACACCCCCTCCCCCCTTTATATAGCAAGGCATATTAATTGGATTAATTCATTGGAAAATACAATTAATTGTACTGCAGGCCGGCCGAGCTGCTTCTCCGCCCGTTTTGCCCCCTCTCTCCACCTAAGCTATACCGCCGGGTGTTGTTGCCCTGTGGGATTCCAGATAAGTTCCACCCCTGCGATTTCAGCTGGATCTGAATGACCGGGGGTTGTCGCTAAGCTCCGTATGTTTGCGAGTGCTCGAAGGTAACTCTTCTCGAGGAGCCTAGGCGACGTCTCGCCCCCCTGCAGCCGCCACGCCACTTCCTCCTCTGCCGACGGAGCCTCCCCTCCTTGTCGCCGGTGCCTCGCCACCTTCTGCCCGACGCACGATGCTCGTCGACGCAGGTCATCGTCGACACCCCGGCGTCATCGTCTTCGTCATCGCGGCAAGTTCTCCGCGACCTCAAGGTCGGCTACGCACGATTTCATTGTCAACGCTTGTGCGGGACCGTAATCTCTGCTATCGGTCTACATGGAGGTAATGTAACCCGTTCCGCCACCGTTATCACATGTACTAGATAGATAGATCCTGGCTAGTTAGGGTTTCGTTTGCTAGAGAAATTATTGTTTTCTGCACCGTAACCCCTTCAGTTTACACTCAAGGATGGCACAAAATAACACTTATTTAAAACCAAAACTAATCCCGATGGTAGTTGTAGAGGGAACGTGCCGACAGCCAGCACGTCGACTCTCGATCTGTTGCCGACGCGCATCGTCACCTCATCCTTCACCAGCCGCCCTCTATTCCGTAACTCCTCCTGAGAGTTACATATATGAGCAACAGAACCAGTATCAAATACCCACGTGTTGCTCCGTGCGGATGTAAGGTACACATCTATAACATGTATATCAAATATACTTTTCTCTTTGTCGATCGTCTTGCGAGACTTCTTATCCTCCAGGTACTTGGGGCTGTTGCGCTCAGGTGACCCGATGGTCACCACCATCTTCTCCAGCTTGATTTCTAATTCGGCCACTTCGAGCATCTTTAGGATTTCCGACAGGGGTTTTGACGTCCCTTTCATGCCGTAGTTCACGATGGCGTTCTTATAGCTAGGGGGCAGAGAAATCAGCACCCTATCAATAACCACCTCTTCTGGGATCACACTTCCCAGATCACTCAGAAGGCGAACGCAGCCAAAAAACTTGGCTAAGTGCTCGCTTATATTGTCGTTCTCTTCCATCTGGGCTGAGAAGAAAAGCACAGATGCTTCGAACCTCTCAGCCTTGACTTGTCGTGCAAAAACAATCATGAGTTCAGTGATTATATCATAAGCACCCTTGTTCACGAATTTGTTTTGCAGGTCAGCCTCCATGGCAAAGAGCATGCCACTCTGGACATAAGAAGAAATCTCCGCCTTAACCTCATGGACATTCCTTTCGATTTCCGAGGCGGTGTTTGGAAGATCACCTAAGGGGGCATCAAGGATGTAGGCCACCTTGTGGGTTTCAAGAATGGACTTCAGGTCGCGGAACCAGGACATGAAGTTAGACCCATCGGTCTTAAGCTTCTCTTTCTCAATGAACAGGTTTAGGTTAAAGGAGGAGTGAGACATCTACAAAGGCATTTGCAACAACATAAGACTTTGGTCATAATAATTTTGAGTTATAGTATTTTTAGAAAATAACTAACATAACTCCCACTCAAACGAACATCACTCCTTGTCGTTTAAGCGATCACACGACCCCCATCCATTGCACCACCCCTCATCATCAGAGTCGGCGGCACAACTTCAAGAGTAGACAAAAGTCCGCCACACCAATTTTTGTGACTCGTGCTCGACCTTTCGGTCTTCCTATTCCGAGGCCATATCAGCATATGCTAGGCTCGCCACCAAAAACCTCCACGCTGACGCTTGTGCAACATGGCTTACACCCACTGTATGCGAACGACGAGATGTCTGACACCCGATCATCACGGCCTGCCTCATAACGTAGAACTTTCTTGGTGGTGCGCGTTGGAGGGAGAACACTAGTGGTATTTTGAAGGGATTATATTAAATAGCTACCGCCGTGTAACTAATACATACTATATATACAATCACACAATATAAGATGCACACAAAACATCAAATGTAATGCAATGTGATATAGTCCATTGCGCCATGGTCTTCTTGGCGTCCGCAGTTTATAAACAATTTAATAAACCTACATTGACCATATCACATAGCCCCTGCAAAATAAAGTTAGACGCTTCTACTTTATCTTTTGCATATTTTACGTGGCTTGGGGCTTTCGTAAATAGAACCGCTTCATACGTACGAACCTTATGACCACAACAATGATCCAATAATTGCATGTTTAAGCATCCTTTTCGGGCCCTCCATTGAAAATGCGAAGACCAACTAAAGAGAGAGAAACTGACACCCGCCAGCCACAGATACAGTACAAGCCGTATGTCAGTAGTGGAACCAGTCTCGCGTAAGCGTACGCGTAAAGTTGGTCCGGGGCGCTTCATCAACTCTATGCCGCTGGAATCACAAGTGCATGCTAGAGGGTAGCAAATAGCAGGAACGGTGCCCCCGTGCAGAACACGGGTTCTAACAGCGTACATCTATATCTACGATAGATCGGCTCTGATACCACTGAAGGGGATCGTGTGCAGAATTTTCCTACCAACGATATCCTAAAAGCATGCCAAGATCTATTCTATGCAGATATAGTAATACGAACGGAGATCGGAATACATACCCTTGTAGACCGAAAGCGGGATTACGTTCCCGCACAAACGTTGTCGATGAAGACCGACGAAGCCGACCTCAAGGTCGTGTAGAGGAAGCAGACCTCCGAGTACCGCTAGCACAGCACCTCGCAAGGCGTCACACACGTACGGTGGAGACGACGGCCTCCGAAGCTTCAGTCCAGGACGAGCAGTGGAAGACTTGGATCGGAACACCAGCAGCGGCAGCGGGCTATGGTAGAAGAGATCCCCCTCTCAACTCGGCGCAACTCCAACAAAGCGAATCACGAAATCGAGAGAGAATTAGGGAATTAATTGGTGAATTAAAAGGCCAGGGGTGCCCCTTCTTATATAGGCTCCCAGGGGGAGCCAACTTGCTAACCAGGCAGTGTGGTACTAACCCCCACATGCCTGGTGCGGCATGGCTGGGTGTGTCGGCCCCTTAGTGGGCCCCTTGGCCCACTTGGGTCGGCCCCCAAGCCCCCCACCGAATTCCCCTTGAGAATTTTCCCCTCTTGGGCCTTCTCTCGACCAGAAGGCCCATTTAGGGAAATCAGACTAAATAAATTCGAAAATAAATATATAAAATCTTATTTGCATATTAATTACACTAATTAATATCAAACATATTATATATAATTTATCCTAGCTCTGAAAACTCTTTCGGCGCTGCCCGATCTCCATCGGACCCCTCCCGGGACATTCCCGGTGATCTCTTTCCTTTCCGGTTGTCTTGTCGAAACCCCTTAAATGTGTTGCCCTAGAGGTTCGATATAATAACAGGTATGATCAAGACTCCTCTATGATCAATGACTAACTCTTAGGCCTGGACCCCATGAATTAATCTCTGTGATATAACGAATGACTTTCATCTATCAAACCTGAACGCAAAGTCTTAAACCTTTTGCCATGGCGATACTTAGCGTGTTTGAGCGTCGTCCCATAGATATCTCCATACCTAATCTCGACCTCGTTATCGGCAACGCTATCTTCTACTCGTCCATGATCTCATGTCTCCGTGACCTAGTCACATGCTTGCAAGCTCATTAGACATGATCTCACCGAGTGGGCCCGAGAGTTTCTATCCTGCTATGCGGACTGGCAAATCCCGCTCTTGACCCCTCGTCTCAACTACTCCTTTCCGATACCCAAAAGTATCACCGTTATTGTCATACTATATAAGATACGACGTTTGGTGCGATCAAAGTATCTTCCAGGAATGACAATAAGAGTTGATCTCACGGTCAAAGGTGTAACGACTACGTCCTCCAAATCTGGGTATGTCCATCACATCGTTCTCCAACGATATGACTCCCATTGCCGACCGGCGCCATGCCCCATGATCGGGAAACCTCGATCATCAATCGCGCAACGAAACTAGTCTTAGTAGAGGCTACTAGGGACTTGGTTGTTTACGCATCACACCCGTATTAATGTTTCCGCTTAATACGGTTATAGCATGACACAAAAACCTATTATGAACAAACGAGATATGATAAAGAATACACTTTATTAATTGCCTCTAGGGCATATCTCCTTCAGCGCTTGCGGGGAAAAATCTCTCAAGGCACGGGTGCGAGACTTAGCTTCTCGAGGCTTTTGCCCTGTAGAGGTTTTTTGCCTGGCGAGGAGGTCCTCTTGAGGGATTATTCCCGAATGCCTCCTCAGGCTTGCGGGGGCATTTCTTCCCTGTAGATGTTAGAGGGGCGAACCCAAACGTTGGTGTACGGTACGGAGGACTCGTGCGCGCTTACAGGTCCCCTCAGGCGTTCCTCGCAAGGAGAGTAAGTACCAAGGTCCTTTGTAGAGATGTCGTGTTTGTGGGAGCTTGCCTTCCAGCCAGAGCTCGGATCCTTGGATTTTGCAGTGCTGCTGGTGTGTCATTTGAGGCACTGGCACCGTACTCAGCCCCCACTCGTGAGGTGCGCATGTGGCGAGATATAAGCGCACATTTCAATGAAGTAATGCATAAATAAAACTCACCACCAAATATTACATAACGGCGCCGTAGCGCTAAGTTCACTGAACGAAATTGTCTCATTATGCTTGGAGTTGCCAAGTTAATGTTTTGACCATGTCGAGGCATGGGGAACACCCATTAGTGGCAGAGAATCTCAACAGCCTGAGGTGGCTCGTTACATGGAGAGCTCGGAGGGTTGACCCTCGAGAGAAGCCTTTGGAGCTTGGAGGTTTAAGCCGTGAGCTTTTAACCTCTAGAGACAAAAAATGCTTGGAGGTTGAGCCGTCAGCTGCCTCTTTCGCTAGATGTCTTGACGTGACAATGATCACGGGCGTGACAATGATCACGTTTTTTCCTTTTTATCCTTCTGGAGACAAAAAATGCTTGGAGGTTGAGCCGTAAGCTGCCTCTTCCGCCAGATGTCTTGACGTGACAATGATCACGGGCGTGACAATGATCACGGGTAGAACTTGCATAGGTGCATGATGTTCCATGGATTCTTGATGGGGATGCCGTCTTGAGTTTCGAGGCGAGCTGCGCCAGGCCTGGCGATGTGGGTGATCCTGTAGGGGTCTTCCCACATCGGTGACAGCTTGTGGAGGCCATCCCTGGAGAGGATTTGCCTGAGGACGAGATCGCCTGTCTCCAGTGTACGTGAGCATACGTTGTGGCTGTGGTAGCGTCGCAGGTTCTGCTGGTATTTTGCTGCCCGTAGGGCGGCGCGGCGGCGTTGTCCCTCGAGCAGCAACAGGTCATCGTTGTGGAGATCCTCTTGCTGGTCCTCGTTAAAGGAAAGGACCCGTGGGGATCCATGCTTTATCTTTGTGGGGAGGACAGCTTCGTCTCCTTAGACGAGGGTGAACGGTATTTCCCCTGTAGGCTTTGGTGGCGTTGTGCGGATGGACCAGAGCACCGAGGGGAGATCACTGGTCCAGCCCTTGCCGTGGCCTTTGAGGATGTCGAAGGTCCTGGTCTTTAGGCCCTTCAGGACATCTGCGTTTGCTCGCTCGCCCTGTCCATTGCTCTGTGGATGAGGGACTGAGGCGAAGTAGAGCTTGATGCCCATTTTATCGTCGTAAGCACTGAAGATGCCGCTGGTGAATTGTGAGCCATTGTCGATGATGATGCGGTTAGGCACTCTGAAGCGGCAGACCAGGCCTCTGATGAATTTCACCGCCGCGCCTGCTAGAATTGCGCGTGTCGCCTCCACTTCGGGCCACTTGGTGAACTTGTCGTTGGCCACGAAGAGGTAGCGATATACTCCTTGGGCTATTGGGAATGGTCCTAGGATGTCCAGCCCCGAGACCGCGAACGGCCAGGAGAGCAGAATTGTCTGTAGCCCCAGCGCAGGTTGGTGGATTTGCTTGGCGTGGAATTGGCAAGCTTCACATGTTTGAACGATGTCAACTGCATCCTGAAGTGCTTGAGGCCAATAGAAACCGCTCCTGAAGACTTTGCCTGCGAGGGTGCGGGCGCACGAGTGGTGGCCGCACTCCCCACTGTGTATGTCTTTAATCAGCATTTTGCCTTCTTCAGGAGGGACGCATTTGAGCGCGATGCCGTTTGGGCGCTTGCGGTAGAGATTTCCTTCGAGGATGTGGTAGGATTTTGCCTGGCGGGCGACTCGCTCCGCTTTAACATCTTCCTCGGGGAGGATCCCTTTGGCTAGGTAGTCTTTGATCTCGTCAATCCATCATGTTTCTTGATGCGCCGCTGTGAGCAACAGACGTTCCCCTGTCGGGGGCCCGCAATCTGGAGCCCCAACTGTAGGTGGTGGTGGGAGCACTTCGTCTGTGCTTGCGGGCATTGCCTCTTGAGGCTGTTTTATGGATGCCTTGACAAGTCTTTCTTCAAAGACGAATGGCAGCTGAGCTTGCCTCTTTGACGCGCGTTTGGCGATGTCATTAGCCTCTTGATTTTCTTTTCTTGGGATGTGCATGAGCTCCATTCCCCTGAAGTGCTTCTCAAGCCTACGGACCTCTTAAAGATATGAGGCCATGTGGTCGTCCTTAGGCTTGTAGCTTTTGTTGGAGAAGTTAACCAGCGGCTGGGAGTCGTCCTTGATGAGCAGGTGCTTGATGCCCAAAGCTATTGCGGCACGTAGGCCCGCGAGCAAGCCTTCGTACTCGGCAATATTGTTGGAAATCTTGTCGATTCCGAAGCACACCTGGACCGTGTAATAGAGCTTGTCGCCCTTTGGTGAGATCAGGACCACGCCAGCCCCACCGTGGCGACAAGCGAAAGCTCCATCGAAATTCATGGTCCAATGGTTGTGCATTTTGTCTCCAGAGGGCTCTTGTTCTTCTCCTAGAGGTTCTTCAGGTGTTGGGTCAGTCCATTCGGCGACGAAGTCCGCCAGCGCTCTTCCTTTGATTACCCTTGTGGTATCGAAGCGCAAGTTGAATGGATGTAGCTCTATATTCCATCCTGCGACACGATCTGTGGCGTTTGGGTTGCGCAAGATATGCTCCAGGGGAAAAGAGGTGACCACCGTGATGGGGTGCCCCTGGAAGTAGTGTCGCAGTTTTCTTGAGGCGATGAGGAGCGCGACCATGAGCTTTTGCTGCATGGTGTACCGCTCGCGAGCATCGCAGTACTGTACTGACGAAGTAGACTGGATGCTTGACAAGGATTGTCGGTTTAGTCTTGGCGCACTCTGCCTGAGGAGGTTCTGCAGGGCCCTCAAGGGGTTGGCCTGCGGAGGTTCTTTCGGGCCCTCGAGGGGGTTGGCCTGTGAAGGCTCTTCAGGCTCCCTGGCGAGATCGTCCTATAGCAGTGGACTCGAGGCAGGCTCCGCTTGTGGCTTTGGGCCTGGCGGTGGGTTTGTGGGGCCTGTTCCTTTGCTAAGCTATTTGTCAGGCGGTTTTGGCTTTGGAGTGGTTGCACTCTTCTTGTGGAGGACTGGCTCTTGCCTTTCTACCACAAGGACGACACTGGCGGTCAATGGAGTGGCTGATAGATACAGCTTCAGGTGCTCGCCTGTCCTTGGGGCGACCATGACTGGTGGGCTGGCCAGGTACCTCTTCAAATCCTCAAATTCTTTTTCCGCTTCAGGAGTCCACTTGAAAGTGCCAGTTCTCTTTATGATCTTGAAGAATGGCAGAGCTCTTTCACCGAACTTCGTGATGAATCTACCCAAGCTGGCCATGCAGCCTGCTAGGTGTTGCATGCCCTTGAGCCGGCGTGGAGGTTGCATTTCCTCTATGGACTTGATTTTGTCAGGGTTTGCCTCTATGCCTCGGTGGGACACGAGGAAATCAAGAAATTTGCATGAAGGCACTCCGAAGACGGACTTGGCGGGGTTGAGCTTGATGTTCACCTTGCGGAGGCTGGCGAAAGTCTCTTCAAGGTCCCTAAGGAGAGTATCTCCGTCTCGAGATTTGACGACGATGTCATCGACATAAGCCTCGGCATTTCTGCCCATTTGCTCGCCAAGCGCTATCCTCATGAGCCTCTGGAAAGTGTCTCAAGCATTCTTCAGGCCGAATGGCATGCAGACATAGCAATACACACCACAAGGGGTGAGGAAAGCCGTCTTCTCCTCGTCTTCCTTAGCCATTTTTATCTGGTGATAACCAGAGAAGTCGTCGAGGAAGCCGAGGAGGTCGCATCCTACCGTGGATTCCACAATCTGGTCGATTCTTGGCATGGGATAAGGGTCTTTGGGGCAAGCCTTGTTGACATCAGTGTAGTCGATGCAGAGGCGGCCTCCTCCGGCGGGCTTTGGGACGACCACGCCGTTGGAGAGCCAAGTGGGGTGCGCGACTTCACGGACGACATTTGCCGCTTTTAGCTTCTCGACCTCTTTGATGATGAATGCTTGCCTCTCGGGGGCTTGTTTCCTTGCTTTTGCTTGACGGGTCGTGCGTTTGGACACACGGCTAAGTGGTGCTCGATCATCTCCCTCGGTACACCGGACATATCTGACGGAGTCCATGCGAACATGTCAGAGTTTTCCCGGAGGAAGGCGACAAGCGCGCTTTCCTATTTGGGAGATAGCGCAGCGCCAATGGTGACGCTAGCCCCCGAGTCTTCAGCCCCCGAGCTGCTGGAGCTTAGAGAGACTTTCTTTAGAGCAGCTGGCTCCTGGGAGAACATCTACTTCTTCTTCTTGGGTCTCTCGAGAGGCTCCATGTCCTCGTCTGCAGGGAACTCCATGGCGGATGCCTTGTAGGCTGTCTCGACAGCGCGCGTAGCATCCAAGACATGTCCACGGATGGTGATTGTGCCAGCGCTGCCGGGGATCTTGACCATGTTGTAGGCATGATGCCTGACGGTCATGAATTTCGCGAGGGCGGGGTAGCCGAGGATGGCGTTGTACGGCAAGACGATGTGCGCAACATCGAAGTCGATGTGCTCGGTGCGGTATTTTCCCTCGCTGTCGAAGGTGACGACAAGCCTTACCTGCCCCAGAGGCTCGATCGAGCCGCTGGTGACTCCCGTGAAGGGCCTAGAGGGCATGAGCCGCTCGTAGGGCACTTCAAGCGCTTCGAACGTCTCAATGGAGATGACATTCAGGCCTGCTCCGCCATCAATGAGTGTCTTGGAGACAGCGATGTTGTCGATGGTGGGGGTGCAGACCAGCGGGAGGGTTCCAACAGTCTTGGTGGACTTGGGGTGGTCCTGAGCGTCGAAGGCGATGGTGTACTACGACCACTTGAGGGGCCTGGAGGTCTCGAGGCTGGGGAGGGCGGCATTGAGCTCGCGAGCGAACTGCTTGAACTAATTGTTCGATCTGGGCGCATGTGCCCCTCCGAGGATGCATGCCATGGCGCCTCTTGGAGCTTGATGGCCTCCATCTTCCTCGTCAGGGAGGTTGCCATTCCACTCGTAGCGTTGGCCTGATTGTCAGATGGCTTCTATTAGCCGCCCTTGCACCCGCTTCCACGGTAGCCACGGCCTCGACCGCGGCTGCCGCTGCTCTCTGCTTGTTCCCGCTCTTTGCTCAGCCTCTTGAGATCGAAGCAGGTCTCTGTAGAGTGACCGCGCCTGTTGTGGTAGATGCAGAATGGGCGGTGGTCATATTTTCTCTCCCCAAGCTCGGGAGAGTCCCTACGGGTGCCCTTCGCGTCAGGCTCTGCCGCGAGGAACACGGTGGCCTTACGCTTGGGTTCCTCCTTCTTCTTCTGGCTCCTGGACCCCTCGGCGTGCTCGTCCCCTCTCGAGGACATCTTGACGAAGAGGAGTCCCTCTTCAGCCTTTGCACACTTGTCTGCCAGGTCGAACAGCTTCACCATAGAGGTGAGCTTGTCGTGGATACCCAGCTTCTCGAGCATCCTGCTGTTCGTGACTCCCTCGCGGAAAGCGGCGATGACTTGAGTGTCAGGGATGTTTGGGATCTTGTTGCGCACTTGGCTGAAGTGATGGATGTACTTGCGGAGGGTTTCATCCTTCTTCTGCACCACGGCGCGCAGGTCGTTGTGGGTGAGCGCGCGCTCGTACGTCCCCTTAAAGTTGGAGACGAACTGCTTGCAGAGGTCTTCCCAAGAGTTCACAGAGTCCTCAGGAAGGTTCAGGTGCCACGACAGCGCAGAGTCAGGAAGCGCGTGGGAGAACCAGTTGGCCATGACCTTGTTGTCTCTGCCTGCCTCCTGGATGGAGGTGGTGTAGAGCTGCAGGAACTCGATGGGGTTGCTGGAGCCGTCGTAGCCCTTGGGGAGAGCCGGCCTGAACTTCGGGGGCCAAACCACACGGTGCAGGGCGCGGGTGAACGCCATGCATCCCGTGGCATACGTGGCGACCCCGTCCTGCAGCGCGCTGCGGTTCTGCTGGCCCGCCAGGCCGATTTCTTCCACGAGCTGGTTTTGGCGGTTGCGCTGGAGCTCCATTCCTACGCGCGCGTCTGGCGCGGTGCGCTGCACGATAAAGCAGTCGTGAGGCGAGGACGCGTGGGAGGCGGCCCTCTGCGTCGTAGCCGGTGCAGGCCCTGGTGGAGGCGGAGGCGCACCAGGCGCAGCCGTGCCCACGAGGGAGGGATGCAGGATGGACTGCGACGGAGCGGGGCAAGTCGTAGCGATGCCGACGAGGTGGTTGAGGCGCTCCAGCCACTGCTGGTGGGCCTCAGCGGTAGGCTGATAACGGAGAAGTTCTTGCGCCATGAGCAGAGCGGTGTGTGGCGCAGGGTCCGTCCTGCCTGGACCGGAGCCGCTGGGGCGCTGCGTTGGGTGCGACGACTACGCGTCTCCCTAGTGCCCTGAGTCGTGCTCGGGCTCCTCCACATGAGGGCCAGAGTTGGCGCGCTCTTCACGGCGGGGTCGTCCCCGTCGTCCGTGCGCGGCCGTAGCGCCGGGCGTGGCGCGTGCTCCTTCAGGCGCGCGCCTGTTGGCGCGGGCGTCGTGGGTAGCGTGGGTGTTCGCCATGGCGCGGAGGCGGCTCGAAGGTCGTTGACGCTCCTCAGTCCCCTACCTGGCGCGCCAAATGTCGGGTATTGACTCCCACGAAACAGGGATGGTCACTCCCTAAAGAGTAGTTCGTGAAGGGGGTTGAACGCGGAGGTCAAGACCCTCGAGAGGCACGACGTTGGTGCTCGCCGAGCCTGGAGAGGAACACCCATGACAGAGATGGACACCGGCCCGTACCCAGGTTTAGGACCCTCTGGAGGAGGTAAAACCGCTACTCCTGCTTGTCTGTATTGCACTGTTGAGGTTACAGTACAACTGAGCTTGCCGGGGCCTCTCTTGAGGCAGTTCGTGCCTGGGGAGGGAAGCTATGGTCTTCTTCCTCCTCCATCCGAAGGCTATTCTACTAGTTGAGCTAGGTTTTACAAGTGTTCTCCAAGCAATTGGCCGACCTTTTCTACGGTGGAGGCCTCGTTCCTTTTATAGGCGCCGCAGGCGTCTTCCTCGCGCTTAGCGTGCAAGCTGGGCTCCCACGCGGCAGCGGTGTGGAGGAGTTGGAGTCCACCGCGGGGAATCCTTCATGGATGCGGTCCATCGGCGATAAAGTTAGGCACGGTGGCCGATAGGCTGCAGACCGCGCAGAACGGCTCGCAGGGGTTGCAGTCTTCGGGGTGGAGCCCACGATGACGATCTTCTTGGAGTGTTGCGCCGTCCAGCTACTTTATCATCAGAGAAGAAGGTCCTTGCTGTCCTGGTGCGGGCGGCGTAACTTTATTGACTCCTTTATCACCAAAACGACAAAGGGAGCGCCTACGTCACTCTGCGGATACGGCAGAGGCCATGTGCGCCCTGCCGTACTTCCTTGGCCGCGAAGCTTCCCCGCAGAACCGAGGGGGCCTCTGGAGGGATTTTTGTTGACTTCCCGCCAGGCGCATATCGCCTCGGGAGGGTCTCTTGAAGCGCAGGTCCTCTTCAAGCCTTCGCTTCCTCTTCAGGCCCTCAAGAGGATTTGCCTCTCGAGGGTCTCTCCAAGCGGTGGCTTGGTCCTTAGTCGTTTCGTCTGATCAACCCGCGAGCGAGGCCTGGGGAGAGTGGGCTCTTCATATCCCAGTCTCCACTGGGCCGACATAGATAGATAGATCCTGGCTAGTTAGGGCGTTCTTACGCTAGAAAAATTATTGTTTTCTGCACCGGAACCCCTTCACCTACATCCTTGACCGAAGACATTAAGTGAACTGGAACTACAAATTTAGATCAACAAGATATACAATGTCAAGATAGAACCATACAATATAATCTATCAACTCGACCAACTCTAACAACACTAGTGTCGGGGGGCTGCCCCCCGGGTAGGGGCAGATCCTGGAATAATTCAATAAGGTGCCAACAGTACTTGACCTTTGGCGAGAGCAAGGGACACCTCCTGGTGTGCTGAAGGGGCAACTTGACCCTTGAGCGCTGGTAGAGTGCAAAGTGCCTCCTGGCAGGCGCAAGGGTCAGCTCTAGCAACTATAAATAGACACCCCCAGCCTTCACAATAGCAGCACAAGCATCAGCGGGTGGTTCCTCTAAGAACTAGCTTCTCGAAGATGTCTTTGCGGATAGGCTAAGACATCTTCGGGAGGCTAGGCCTAGAGATAATCATCCTGAGACGAACTCGGATGCCTCCGGAAAGGATCTCGGATCTTGGGCTCCGAGGAGACTCCCGGAAGGAGGACTATTCGATTTTGCCGGATAGACAATCCGGGTAAGTGCTAACCGGAACATCTATCTCGGTCCTGAACTTGTGCAGGAAGGACTCACGGGGGCGAGCAAGAAGATAACCGGCACGAGGGACCCCGGTAGGCCGTCAACGGTCTATAGCAGGCTTTCCCGTCTGTTGCGGGGGGAAGTACCATTCCGCCTGACACGGAAGCATGGTCACCTCCCGCCTGACACGGAAGCATGGTCACCTCCCGCCTGACACGGGAGCGCTTCAGCCGGTACGACAACGGTACGACAAGACCTGACATGCCTAGCCCGGCAATCCGAAAAAGGCTATCCGGGATGGGCAAAGACATGTCCCGTCTCTGACAGGGAGACAATGATGGTTCAGGACGGCGCCTGCTGTCCTTATCGAGATGATGACGAAGGGGCTATGCCGGATAGCGCGGCGACTAGGTCGCACTAGCCGGTGACGACATGCCGGTTAGGCCTGTCCGGTGGGGCCAAGCCGGTTTAGGGTTTCCGGCCCTCCTGGCCGGAACTCTATAAAAGGCGCCATAACTGCTTCTGTGGAAGAAGGACCAACTTGGGAGCCAAAGCTATAGTTGCATTTACTCCTAGAGCATTTACTTCCTCATACCTTGAGTTCATCTAGTTCTTCTTGTTCTTCACTTGGAGAGATCTACGAGCAAGTTTTAGTCCTTTGTACCACAGTTATATAGAGAGAAAAGGCAGGAGTAGGGGTGTTACCTCCTCACGAGGGCCCTGAACCTGGGTATATCGCGCGTGTGTTGTGGGCCTTCGTGCCTTTGTTCTCGTTTGTTAGATCTCCCCTGTATCGTAATCACAATTGTTTCTAGTTCTTAGGAGATCTCGGTTATACCGGGATCCTCCTCGCGTGGGCTATTCAGCTCGCTATCCCTCCCCGGATCCACCAACGTCCATCGGCCCCACACATTAGCCATCCTATGGCATCTTCCGTGACACCACCACGACAGTTGGCGCCCACCGTGGGGCGGACAGAGGCGTTGGCTGGTGTACACATCCGGACGGGCTCCCCCGTTCATTTCGACATTCGGGTTCTCTCTGGCCTGGTCGTAAGGCTAGGGGAGATGGACTTCGTCAGCGACAACGCAGGATGCTTCCGGAACAGACCTTTTCCGGTGAACGGATGTCTCATTGACTTTGGTGGTTTCACCACCTACGTCGCCACCGACGTTATCTGTAGCTACCCGGACGTGGTCCTGGAAGCTGAGGACCCTCCCATGCTCTGCGCTGCTCGGGGTCTGCGTGCCGGTCGCCCCCCGAGTTCCGTCGCGGTGATGATGGTCGGGGCAACCGAGGAGGAGTACCAGGACGCTGACGGCGATACCGGGAGCGGCCACATCCGTTTGGCCAAACCTCCTCAGGAAAGAGGTGCGGCCCGGGATGGCGATCCGCAACCGTCCCAGCCACGACATCGCCCGGATCCCCTCTCCGGTCTGGTGGCCAAGTTGGCTGTACATGTGGCCGCTGAAGCGGATACCCAGGCCACTTCGGCTGAGTTGGAGGAGCCGCGGAGGTTGCTACTCGCTGAAGCACAGGAGATCGCCAAGATCCGACACGAACTCAATGCCAGTCTCCGGGAGTACAATGCAGCTCACGGATTCCTTAAGATAGACTCCCGAGACAAGCGCATCGCGGAGCTGCGCAAGAAAGGAAGAATGGTGAATGACCAGCTGGTAGGTGGAGCCACCACCAGTCACACGGGAAGCCGGATTTCAGCGGGGAAGCCGGTGTACAGCTCACCGGCGAAAACTCATAGGGTTGCCGAGGCCGCCATGGCAGAGTTGGTAGGGTTATCCGGTGAGGCCCTACGCAAACAGCAGGAGCGAGTAAACGAGTTGGTAATCGAGGCCAACCGGCAGAATCAGGCATTCAAGAAGAAGAACCCCGGGGCAGGATCCCAAGTGCACTCAGCTAGACCCAATAGCCAGAAATCGGACGGGGAGGCCTCTTCCCCGCATCCGAGCAAAAGCAAGAGCAAAAGCAAGAGCAAGAGCCGGAGCCAGAGTCGAGGTTCCGGGAAGAATAAGCAGCTACAGACCTACGATCCAGCCTTCGCAGGTATCCAGCAAGCCGGGCAGCGTAACTCGGGGCAGGCGGGAAGTACCCGTGAGGATGGTAACCTGGGTGTAGGAAACAATAACCCAGTCGGCCGTGGTAATCCACCCCGGAACCCTCCTCATGTTCAGGGAAACCCGCAAAGGGAGGTCGCCTCTGTTCCACAGCAGGCCGTGATCCCGGCGCAGAACAGGCTCAACGATGGCAACTCGAGACTGCAGCAGCTCGGATATCAGCCAGACGAGAACCCTTTGGGATCTCGAATAGGAACCAGACAGCTGAATCCGGCAGATGCCAGATTCCGGCTCGACCGGATTCACCAATCGGAGCTAGTGGAAGAGCAAGGGCTTTCGGGACCTGCCTGCTTTGGACCCCGGATCATGCGGGAACCACCTGTTCGAAATTTTCAGCTCAACAGGGGTGCCAAGACCTATGACGGCAGCATGAAGCCGGAGGACTGGCTAACCGACTATGTAACTGCAGTAAGCATAGCCGGTGGAAACAGACGATGGGCGGTACGGTACGTACCGCAGATGTTGGAAGGACCTGCCCAGATCTGGTTGAACAACCTGAGAACTGGCAGCATAGACTGCTGGTTAGACTTTGAGGAGGCATTCATCAGCAACTTCACCAGCACGTACAAAAGACCAAACAGGCCTCAGCAACTCGCCATCTGTAGGCAAAGGAGTAACGAGACTGACCGGGAGTATCTCACCCGGTGGAGCAATATTCGCAATTCTTGCGAAGGAGTGGTAGAGGCACAGGCCATCTCCTGGTTTGCACAAGGATGCCGGCATGGCTCAATGCTGTGGCAGAAATTGCAGAGAAAGATGCCGACGACCTTGGCAGAGACCATGCGCATCGCCGATACCTACACGCTTGGAGATCCCATGCAACCCCTAGTGGATGTCGGTGACTCCAACAGGAGGAATGCGGGACCTCAGCGTTCGGGACCGAGCAGGAGCCATGATCGCCAGGATTTTGGCCAGAAAAGGAATCACCCCGAGTACCACCATGCCGCACAGCACGTCGCAGCAGTGACCCGGGAGCAAGAGGATGCCGGCAACAGCCAGCGTCAAAAGACAGGTGGCCCGGCTTGGGGTCAAAGTCAGGAGTTGCAAAAGACCTGGGTGGAACAAAAGAAGCCCCTGACATATGAGGAGATGCTAAACAAGCCATGCTGCTACCATACTCTGGAGGCCAACAAGCCCGCAAACCACTCTACTCGGCAGTGCAGCTGGTATCAGCGCACATTGCAGGAAGGCAGCTCGGGAGCTATTCGACCGAGTGCTCCGGCATCTCGGCCCAACATTCCGAGACCCCCTCCTCCGACATCGGGGGCCAACGCAATCCGGATCAATCAACCTCAGCGAGGACCCCCACCTTGGCCAGTGAATATGGTGCACACCCGGAACGACAGCGGTACAGGCCCCAGTAACCAAGCCGGACAGCAGCAGGGCAATTACCGGGAGGCACATCAAAGCTATGTGGTCTTCGTGACCGAACCCACTGACCGGAGAAGTGTGCGGCAACGTGCCCTGGAGGTGAATGCCGTGATCCCAGCGGTGCCCAAATTCTTGCACTGGTCCGAGATGGAGATCACGTGGAACCGGAAGGATCACCCCAGGGTTATGCCCAAGCCGGGAGCGTATGCCTTGGTGGTGGACCCAACCTTTGTCGGACCCAACCTCAATGTCCGCTTCAGCCGAGTTCTGATCGACAATGGCAGTGCCATTAACATCATGTACAAGGACACGATGCTGAAGCTGGGGGTGTCCATGAACACCTTGCTGCCTACCGAGACGACCTTCCACGGCATTGTGCCCGGAGTCTCTTGCTCACCCATGGGAAAAATCTGGGTTGAAGTGCTGTTCGGAACTCGGGAGAACTGCCGAACCGAGAGCTTGGAGTTCGAAGTCGTGGACCTCGAGAGCTCGTATCACGCACTGATCGGCAGGCCGGCCCTGGCCAAGTTCATGATCTCAACTCACATGGGCTACCTGAAGATGAAGATGCCGGGACCTAACGGCGTGATCACCATCTCGGGAGACCACAAGCGCTCCATGGAGTGTGCCTCGGCGGGGTCATGCTTAGCTGAATCCCTGGTGATCGCAGAAGAAAAGAAGAGGATCCAGCAGGTGGTGGCAATGACCAAGACCTCCCAACTCGGAATGCCCGGGATGGTGAACCCGGAGCAGGGTGCGTCATTTCAGCCCCCCAAAGAGACCAAGAAGGTGGGTGTGGACCCCAGCAACCCGGAGCGCCAAGTTATCATTGGCAGCAACCTGGACAGCAAATAGGAAGGCGAGCTCGTCGACTTCCTCCGTGAGAATCGGGATGCTTTTGCGTGGTCGAGTGACGATCTGCAAGGTGTCCCGAGGGAGTTGGCTGAGCACTCTCTGTTTGTTCGACCGGATGCGAAGCCGGTGAAGCAACCAACTAGGCGTCTCTCGGATGAAAGAAGAGCCGTCGTCATGGAGCATCTGGCTATACTACTGGCTGCGGGATTCATAATGGAAGTGCTGCACCTGGATTGGATATCGAATCCGGTCTTGGTAGAGAAGAAGAAGGATGATCCCCTCCTGCTTAAGGTGTGGCGCATGTGCATCGACTTCACCAACCTCAATAAGGCATGCCCGAAGGACCCCTTTCCACTGCCCCGGATAGATCAAGTGATAGATTCCACTGCCGGGAGTGAGCTTTTGACATTTTTAGATGCATGTTCTGGTTTTCACCAGATACCTTTGAATCCGGATGATCAATTGAAAACTGCTTTTATTACCCCTTATGGGGCTTATTGCTATCGTGTCATGACTTTCAGTTTGAGGAATGCTGGTGCTACATACCAGAGGTGCATGCAGAAATGTTTGCATGACCAGATAGGCCGGAATGCCGAGGTCTATGTCGATGACATAGTCATAAAGACAAAAGAAAAAGCCTCACTAATAGATGATCTGAGGGAAACATTCAAGAACTTAAGAAGATTCCGGATGAAATTGAACCCGGATAAATGCACATTTGGTGTTCCGGCGGGGAAATTACTCGGTTTCCTCATCTCAAGCCGGGGAATCGAGGTCAACCCGGGTAAAATTCGTGCTATCGAGAGCATGAAATTGCCCGTACGTCTCAAAGATGTGCAGAAGTTCACTGGTTGTCTTGCATCCCTAAGTCGGTTTGTCAGTCGACTTGGGGAGAAGGCCTTGCCCTTGTACCAATTGATGAAGAAAAACAAAACATTTGTTTGGACCCCGCAGGCTGACGCGGCGTTCAACGATTTGAAGAGGATGCTCTCAACAGCACCCGTGTTGGCATCCCCATTACCCAAGGAACCTATGCTGCTATATATTGCTGCAACCAAACGAGTAGTCAGTGTGGCAATGGTGGTAGAAAGGGAAGAAGGGGGCAAGCTGATACAAAGGCCGGTGTATTACCTCAGTGAGGTGATCTCGGAATCCAAACAGAACTACCCACACTACCAGAAAATGGCGTATGGGGTGTACATGGCAGTAACCAAGCTCAAGCACTACTTTCAGGAACACCCGATCACAGTGGTATGCGAAGCTCCTCTGGGCGAGATCATCGGTTGCAAGGACGCTAGCGGCCGGGTAGCCAAATGGGCCATCCAGTTGTCTCCATACGCTCCGGCGTATGAGAGACGAGATGCCATCAAGTCGCAGGCGCTGCCGGACTTTTTGGTAGACTGGGCCGAGATGCAGTATGAACCTCCGATGCCGGATTACAATTTCTGGAGGATGCATTTCGATGGCTCAAAGGCTAAGATCGGATTGGGTGCCGGAGTGGTCCTTACTTCCCCGAAACAGGATGTACTGAAGTATGTTCTGCAAATCCATTTTTCGGCATCTAACAATGTCGCGGAATATGAGGCCTTGGTTCATGGACTGAACGTTGCCGAGGAGATCGGCATCCGCCGGATAGAGTGTTTCGGTGACTCCGACCTCGTAGTACAGCAGGTGTCGGGGAATTGGGATGCCCTTGATGCAAACATGGCCTTATACAGGTTTCATGTGCAGAAAATATCCGGTTTTTTCGAAGGATGCGAGTTCAACCACATACCCAGAGGAGAAAACGAGGCAGCGGACGTCTTGTCCAAGCTAGGGTCATCTCGGGACGCCATCCCACCCGGGATAGCTCTGGAGCATTTGAGGAAGCCATCTATTCAACCCTCACCCGAGTCGGATTCTATCTTCATCCCCAAGGAGCCTGGTGCAGATGCCGTACCCATGGAAGTAGATGTCGGAAGATTCACATCAAACCCGGGGACTGCATCACAGTGCTCAGAGAGGCAAAGAAAGATGATGATGGAGGTGATGTCGGCAGAGCCAATGGACATTGACGCTCCCGTCTTCCCGGTTCGACCTGTCCCGGGATGGGCACAGCCCATTATGGCTTACATCTTGGGAGGAACTCTACCGGAGAATGAAGTGGAAGCCCGACAGATAATGCGAAGGTCAAAAGCATACACCGTCATCAATCAAGAGTTGTACAAGAGGAGTGTCACTGAGGTACTCCAGAGGTGTGTAGAACCGGCAGAAGGACAAGAGATGCTCCTGGAAATACATCAGGGGGAGTGTGGACATCATGCATCATCCCGGGCCCTGGTGGCGAAAGTGTTCTGGCATGGGTTCTACTGGCCCACTGCATTACAGCAAGCAGAAGATATTGTCCGGAAGTGTGGAGGATGCCAGAGGTTTGCTCACCAGATACATATGCCGGCGTCAGCACTGAAGACAATCCCTATCACTTGGCCATTCGCAGTATGGTGTTTGGATATGGTCGGGCAGTTCAAGCCGGCAAGAGGCAATATGACACATATACTGGTTATGGTGGACAAATTCACCAAATGGATAGAGGTCAAGCCAATCCGGAAGTGTGATGGACACACCGCTGTGCAATTCCTGAAAGACATCATCTTGAGATACGGATACCCGCACAATATTATCACGGATAATGGCACCAATTTTGTTGTGGGGGAATTCGCTCGATTTTGGGCGGAGAAGGGAATCCGGCTGGATGTAGCATCAGTTGCACACCCGAAAGCGAACGGGCAAGTCGAAAGAGCAAATGCATTGGTCTTGGCTGGCATCAAAGCTCGGTTGATCGAGCCACTGTTGAGAACTCCAGGATGCTGGATAGAGGAGTTACCAGCGGTTTTATGGGGTCTCCGGACTACACCGAATAGATCTACCGGGTACACGCCATTTTTCATGGTATACGGTGCCGAGGCAGTACTCCCGACCGACATACAGTATGATTCCCCGAGAGTGACAATGTTCACCGAGACCGAGGCAAAGGAGGCCCGAGAAGATGATGTTGATTTACTCGAAGAGGCAAGGGAATTGGCACTGTCTCGGTCTGCAATTTATCAACAAAATCTCCGCCGCTATCATAGCCGGAAAGTGCACCCGAGGGTGTTACGAGAAGAGGATCTTGTGCTGAGGCTCATCCAACGCACGGCCGGAATGCATAAATTGTCACCTCCATGGGACGGACCTTTTGTGATAAGCAGGGCATTGCACAATGACTCTTATTATCTTGCAGATGCACAGGAGGCTAGGAAAGGTGTAATGGACAAATCCGGTGAGGAAACCAAGCGTCCATGGAATGTAGCACTACTTCGACCCTTTTACACATAAAGGGCTCAGTGTATGATGTATCTCAGTTTTCAGTATTAATGAAAGTAAGGCACCCCGGGAGGAACCCGGGGACTGCCTGGTTATGTACCTATTGTGTTTTTATTTTGTCAAGTTCATTTGTTGTTTTATACCGGCATCTCGGGAAGGAACCCGGGGACTGCCGGGTAGCTGTCTTCTGTATTATTTGTATGCCGGGAAAGTTCCGAGTTCGATTCTCAAAGTCAGAGTAATGTATGTCATGTGAAATCATCTTGTGACTCGACTGACGCACGCCGAAATGGTAGTCAAGAGCAAAGAGAGTCAAATGTGGGGAACACGAAAATGGTCTCGGTGACTCGGAGCAGGAACTTATCCGGCATACCTATTTTTTGCTAACCCAATTATTTTTTATGTCGGGAATTCGGTTAGCCAGAACTTGGATTGTCTTAAGTAATGTATACCGTATATGGAGTTTTGTGACTCGACTGTCGAACGCCGAAATGGTAGACAAGAGCAGAAATTACCTAAGTACGGTAAACATGAAAAGCAACTCGGGAACTCATAACAAAATAAATTGACATAACTTGTTCGGATAGATAGCTAGGAACGGAGCTTAAATATTAAATAGTGTATGTTACATCTTGCACCCGGCATCCCGGGGATTTAACAATTCTACTCTTAAGATTTTTTCTAAGCGGTAGGGGAAGCCGGCTTCTCGGCGGAGGCATCAGCAGGAGCAGCAATCCCGATGGCAGCAGCAGGAGCAGAGATCTCGGGAGCAGAAGCAGGAGCAGCAGCGGCTTCAGTTCCGGCGGCGGTACTCGGGGCATCAGGGCGCACCTCGGCCTGGGAGGCCTCGGGTCTCGGCGAAATTGTAGCATCCCAGGGAACCACGAGCTCGGGCGCAGCACCAGAGGCAGCATCATCTTCTTCAGGAATCTCATCATCCGCGTCGCCGGTCGCACCGGTTTCTTCGTCATCCTCATAGTCGGATTCGGAGTCAGAAGCAATGACGCTGGCGGTAAAGGCGCGGATGCTGGACCACGAGGCGATGCGGTGCGCCACCTCTTGTCACCGCTGGACCTTAGCCGGATCGCTGCACCATGGCGAGATCGTCCGCAGGCGCTGGATCGCGTCCAGGTCGAGACCTTTGTACCAGCTAAGTACTTGGGTCAAGACCTGGTCGGCACCAGCTCGCGCACCGGAGCGCTTCCAAGCGTGGATGCGCCTCCCGGCACACCGGAGTGCGCTCGCGAGTTCGGCGACCGAGAGCGTCGCGCGGATACTCGGCCACAGCGCGCCGTGGACGTGGATCGCAGCACTGAGCAGCTCCGTCTCGATCGACCGGAGAGGCACTATCCGGGCCTTCAGGGCGGTGAGGTGGTCCTCAATATCCCAGGCATCCGAGACAGCACCCTTCCCGGCACGCTTCTCCCGAGCAGCAGCAACGGCAAGAACAGCAGCCTCCCGGGAGTGCTCGAATTCCCCTTTAAAAAGAAGAGCTGTCAAGTGACTAGGGCATAAGAAGAACAACAACAAAAAAAAAGAGAGCAAGGAAGGCATGGGGGATGTCGGTCCACTTACTGTTAAGGTCCCGGTTCAGTACAGTTAGCTCGGAGAGCCAACTATCGGACCGTGACCGGAGAAGAGCCAACCCGGTCTCCGCGAGATGCGCGCGCTCCTCGGACTGATCCAAGGTTTCCCTTTGTTTCTTCGTCGCCTCAACAAAGCGCGTCTTCATCTCGGTTGCAGCAGCCTTGGCCTTTTCAAGCTCGCCGTTAAGTCGCGCGATCTCGGCTTGCGTGGTGAGTGCGGCCTTCTGATCTATCGAGATCTTGCGCGCGGCATCTCGCTCCTCCCGGAGGCGCCCCTCGCACTTCTTGGACTGACCGAGGTCAGCAAGAACTCGGTTGAAGATGCTGCAGTGTTTCTTGCTGCACTCCTGAAATCAAAACAAAGAAGGATTAGGTCAATCCGGGAGAAGATGTAAGGGAATCGGGAGATTCCGAGGTCAATAGCAAGTAAAGGCTAACCGGTTGGGAGGATCTCGGGGACTCGGTGTCCGAGTCCTGAAGTTTTCTCTAAGATTGGAGCCTAGTGGTCTGCTATTCGGTGGAATCTAGAGCACTACGCACCAATCTCGGGGACTAGGGGTGATGGAGCAAATTTTCAAACAAGCTAACCGGTTGGGAGGATCTCGGGGACTCGGTGTCCGAGTGCTGAAGTTTTCTCTAAGATTGGAGCCTAGTGGTCTGCTATTCGGTGGAATCTAGAGCAGTAAGCACCAATCTCGGGGACTAGTGGTGATGGAGCAAATTTTGAAACAAGCTAACCGGTTGGGAGGATCTCGGGGACTCGGTGTCCGAGTCCTAAAGTTTTCTCTAAGATTGGAGCCTAGTGATCTGCTATTCGGTGGAATCTAGAGCATTAAGCACCAATCAAGGGGACTAGTGGGGAAGGAACAAATGTTTATTGGAAAAAGAAAGGAAACAAACTTACCTCGGGCACCCGAGTAACATCCAGCGCGGCCACCCGGAGAGCGTGCAGAGCTTGAGCGTTGCGGCTTGGGCCTGCAGCGTGCAAGTCTCCCACGGTCTCGGAGGCGTCGGCGGCAATCCAGGCATGGTTGTATTCATCAACAACGTGTATGCCGGAGCCGCCGGGCGCGCGAGTAGCAGCAACGTCCCGAGATCCTGAAGGCACAAAGGAGCTTACGGTTGCTCGCAACATCCGCAGGGCGGCAGTAGGGATCTCGGCGGGAGGCGGTGGTAACGGTGAAAACTTACCCGTGCGCAGCGCCAAGTCTTGGGCCGAGGGTGTCGGAGCAGCAGTAGTTTTGGCAGAAGTTGTTTTCTGCCCGGCAACCTTGCCGCGCGACTTCGCGGCAGGTTGATCAGCTGGCCGGGAGGAGGCTGCGGGCCGTTTCTCCGGGGCATTCTTGTTGGCGGCTTGCCGGGAGGGACCGCTGGGCACGAGCTGCCGGGGAGGGCTCAGGATCTCTGCCTCAAGCCCGGGCACCCGGCGCGGACTCTCCGGAAGAAGAATGTCTCCCGAGGTGGTCGTGGCTTATACCGGGGTCTCATCGATCACCGGGCATGCATCCGGATTCACAACGGTAGCCGATGCGGTACCGGAAGCAGCAGGCTCGCTTCCTCGAGTAGAAGGGCGAGGTGGAGAAGAGGCAGCCCTAGCCGGGCTGGGAGTCCGAGCTCCGGGAGGAGGAGGAACAGCGGGTGACGGGAGGTCGAGTGCGTCCCTGAAAGAAAATATCTCAGTAATAATTTATGGAGAAGGCAAAGTCATGTAGCATAAGGCAAAGAAAATGTACCCGGAATCCACAGTGGGAGGACCCTTCTGCCGGCGCCGAGGAGGCTTCTCGGCCGTTTGTTTGTTCGGCTTGCTCCTCTTGGGGGGGTTGCCGGAGTTATCGGCAGCGTCGGTGTCGGAAGCCGCACGCTTCCGGCTCTCGGCGCGTTTGGTCACGGCCGTCGGCTTTGGAACCACTGCTGAGTCCCAGTTGAGAGGGAGATCGTCAATCACATCAAGAATTTGGCAGTCAATCTCATCCTCATCATCCGAAGAAATGGAAACTGCCTCTGAGGTTGAAGGGTTACCTTGGGCGGCAGCTTTCACCAGAGGAACGGCAAGGTGCTCCTCACCATCGGGATCCTCCCTCGGCATCTCTTCCGGTACTGGGAAGTTCGGCGCGAAATTCCCGTTGGCGTGGATAGCGTCTTCCTCGGTTTGCCGCTCGAATAACTGCGCAAATAAATCACCACATGATACCCATGTCGGTTTCCAGCAGAACCCGGGTGCGAATGCAAGTTTACGAAAGGCAGACAGGAGCACCTGTTTCAGGGGCTTTTTCCGGGATCCCCCGAGGGCACCCCAAGAATAGTCATCCGTCATCTTCGTCCGAGCAATGGCTCGAACGCGTCGGACGACCGCAGCATGGTCTAACCCAAAAATACTGGTCCGGGTAGGGTCTAAGTTCCCGGCCATGTGGCACATCTTGTGTACTCGGGTTTAGAGGGGGCAGACGCGGCGAATGATGAAGCAACGCAGGAGATCATCGCCGGTCATCGTGTCGGTCAGCACGTTCAGGACGTCGTGCATGCACCTGAGCTCTTCGGTGTCGGGGAACCGTTTCCAGAGGTTGAATTTGCGCGGAGGACCAATGACAAACTCCGGCAGGTTGATGAAGTCCGGATTCGAGGATCCCGGAGCATCGCCCGAGCTCGCCCGGTTCTTCACATAGAAGAAGCTGCGCTGCCACTTCCGGCAGGACTCTAGTCCCTTGACTATTGGGAATCCGGAGTCAGCACGGGGGATGACGGTGGCAGCTCCGCAGTCGACCAAATCTTTTATTTTCTGGTCCGAATTGGGGATGACTTGGCGACGAAGGATGAAGTACCTGGCCCAGAGGTCCAGGAATGGCCCTACACCGAGATATGCTTCCGAATAGGTGGTGAAGACCGAAAGCATCATGATGGCGTTGGCTGTGAGATGATGGGGTTGGAGGCTGTAGGTGTCGAGGAAGTCACGGAAGAAGGGGCTCGCCGGAAGCCCAAACCCGCGCTCGAAGTGCGTAAGGAATACAACGTATTCCCCGGGTTGGGGTTCCGGTTGAACCTCGTCCTCCGGAAGACGGCTCTCAACTTCTTGCGGTATCCGGTGAGTCCGGTACAGCCAGTCCAGGTCCGACTGTTTGGTCTCGGATCCATCCCAGCACCCCCGGATACTTTCTTCACCCATGTCGGAGGAGTCCACAGAAGTATCCGGGCTACTCTGCAGGCGCGGTGGCAGTTAGTCGGGGTTAGTCTATCGGGAGCTAAGATGTCGGATCGCAAACTCCTAAACACAACCGAGTTCAGCGCGAGTAAGATCTACCGTGTGCTGATAAATCGAAACTAAAGTGAGGAAAATAAGCTCAGACACCAACTCGAACAGGACACAATGCGAGCGAAAGATCTAAGTCCTACTGCAACGGTGCATCCCCGCCGCGCACCCCGTGCGCGCCGCTCGAGTTGTGCTTGCCGGCGGCGGCGCAACCGCGCGTGTGTTAGGGCACGGCCGAAGGCGAACTATCATTCTACTAAAGAAGATCATCGGGGCGGAGAGAACAACTCACCGGAGAAGAGGAGGTCGATGACGCGCAAGAGGAACGGCGGCGTTCGGGCTCCGGCGAACAGCGAGGGCGGTGACGTCGGGCTACGGACACAACTGCGGCGGTGCGCTCGAGACGACGGTGGCGGAGAAGTGAAGGAGAGGAAGAAGAAGAGGAGACCGTTACGGTCCCCTATTTATGGGGGGTTCCGGAGCGGTTTCCAGTTTTCCCGCCCACGATCTCCACGATCGTGGGTGGGATCTGTTTTGTGCGGCGCGGCATGTGGCGCTAGCCGGAGCGCCCGATCCGGCCACCCCAAGGGCCACACGGCCCCAACGGTTGGGCTTCGGATCGGCTGCGGCTCCCGGCGCGCGAACCCAAGCGACGGCGTGCTCGGGCAGAGGCACTCGAGTGCTTTTCTGGTCAGACGGGACGTCGGATGGGACCCAGCTCGAGATCTCGAGTTCAATACGGAGCCAACGGTCAAGATTCACTGAGACTGCACTATCCGGTTATAGGCTTCGTCTCCAGGTTAAAACGGTCTCGGTAAGAGGATCTCGGGAAGAACCGGTCTCGGCAAGTAATCGAAGGATGATGTCATGTGTTCTCAGAAAATAGTTGTTATTAAAGTTGATCCCGCACATCATCCGAGGTCGCTGTGCAGCACCAGCATCGGGGACTAGTGTCGGGGGGCTGCCCCCCGGGTAGGGGCAGATCCCGGAATAATTCAATAAGGTGCCAACAGTACTTGACCTTTGGCGAGAGCAAGGGACACCTCCTGGTGTGCTGAAGGGGCAACTTGACCCTTGAGCGCTGGTAGAGTGCAAAGTGCCTCCTGGCAGGCGCAAGGGTCAGCTCTAGCAACTATAAATAGACACCCCCAGCCTTCACAATAGCAGCACAAGCATCAGCGGGTGGTTCCTCTAAGAACTAGCTTCTCGAAGATGTCTCTGCGGATAGGCTAAGACATCTTCGGAAGGCTAGGCCTAGAGATACTCATCCTGAGACGAACTCGGATGCCTCCGGAAAGGATCTCGGATCTTGGGCTCCGAGGAGACTCCCGGAAGGAGGACTATTCGGTTTTGCCGGATAGACAATCCGGGTAAGTGCTAACCGGAACATCTATCTCGGTCCTGAACTTGTGCAGGAAGGACTCACGGGGGCGAGCAAGAAGATAACCGGCACGAGGGACCCCGGTAGGCCGTCAACGGTCTATAGCAGGCTTTCCCGTCTGTTGCGGGGGGAAGTACCATTCCGCCTGACACGGAAGCATGGTCACCTCCCGCCTGACACGGAAGAATGGTCACCTCCCGCCTGACACGGGAGCGTGTCAGCCGGTACGACAACGGTACGACAAGACCTGACATGCCTAGCCCGGCAATCCGGAAAAGGCTATCCGGAATGGGCAAAGACATGTCCCGTCTCTGATAGGGAGACAATGATGGTTCAGGACGGCGCCTGCTGTCCTTATCGAGATGATGACGAAGGGGCTATGCCGGATAGCGCGGCGACTAGGTCACACTAGCCGGTGACGACATGCCGGTTAGGCCTGTCCGGTGGGGCCAAGCCGGTTTAGGGTTTCCGGCCCTCCTGGCCGGAACTCTATAAAAGGCGCCATAACTGCTTCTGTGGAAGAAGGACCAACTTGGGAGCCAAAGCTATAGTTGCATTTACTCCTAGAGCATTTACTTCCTCATACCTTGAGTTCATCTAGTTCTTCTTGTTCTTCACTTGGAGAGATCTACGAGCAAGTTGTAGTCCTTTGTACCACAGTTATATAGAGAGAAAAGGCAGGAGTAGGGGTGTTACCTCCTCACGAGGGCCCTGAACCTGGGTATATCGCGCGTGTGTTGTGGGCCTTCGTGCCTTTGTTCTCGTTTGTTAGATCTCCCCTGTATCGTAATCACGATTGTTTCTAGTTCTTAGGAGATCTCGGTTATACCGGGTTCCTCCTCGCGTAGGCTATTCAGCTCGCTATCCCTCCCCGGATCCACCAACGTCCATCGGCCCCACACATTAGCCATCCTATGGCATCTGCCGTGACACCACCACGACAACTAGCTTCCTCCCGGTCATCGAGGACGGTCTTCTCGGACTCCGTGAAGACTACCGCGTAATCCCCGCTATCGGTCTACATGGAGGTATGTGACCCGTTCCGCCACCGTTATCGCATGTACTAGATAGATAGATCCTGCCTAGTTAGGGCGTTCTTACGCTAGAAAAATTATTGTTTTCTGCACCGGAACCCCTTCAGTGGTATCAGAGCCGATCTATGTGTAGTACTGCTGGTACGGTTAGAAATCATGTTGAATGAGGACGTATTTCTTATATTTCTACCCTCTAGCGTGCACTTGCGATGCCTTCGGTATTGAGTTGATGAAGCGGCCCGGACCGACTTTACGCGTACGCTTACGCGAGACTGGTTCCACTACTGACATACGGCTTGCACCGTATCTGTGGCTCGCAGATGTCTGTTTCTCTCTCTTTAGTCGGCAAAGCATTTTCAATGGAGGGCCAAAAGGGATGCTTAAATATGCAATTATATGATCGACGTTGTGGTACAAAGTTCATAGGTAGGGAAACGGTTCTCTTGCGAATAGGCCTATATGCCACGTAAAAATTGCAAAACTATATAAAGGTAGAGGCGTCTAACTTTGTTTTGCAGAGGCGTTATTTTATGTGACATGGTTACGCTAAGTTTGATATTACTCGTACTGTCGGAGGCAATGGAGGGCACTGTAGACTCGGAGCCAGGCACATGGCGCCATAGAGGTCCAGGCGCATCGACCATGTCACATCGCACTTCATTACTTTATGTTGATATTGTGTTGTTGTGTGTGCACCCTGTTGATTGCTTATATGTTATATATACAACGGTAGCATCTTAAATAGGATGATCCTAACAAATACCAAAAGTGTGTTCTCCCTCGTTGCGCACCGCCAAGAAAGTTCTACGTTATGAGGCAGGCCGTGACGATCGGGTGTCAGACATATCGTCATTCGCATACAGTGGTTGTAAGCCATGTTGCACGCGCAGGGTCTTCGAGGTTTGATTGGCGAGCCTAGCATATGCAGATATGGCCTCGAAACACGGGAAGATCGAAAGATCGAGCATTAGTCACAGAGTTGTTGTGATCGACATTTTAGTTCCACCTTTGAAGCTGTGCCGCCGGCCGTGACGATCGGGGGTGGTATGGTGGATGGGGGCCGTGTAATCGCTATTATTATTTTAGGGATAATAATTTTAGTGCAGTGTGTTTGATAATATGATAATAAACTTAAACTCACATATGTTATAAACTTTGCCTTCCCTCTTTTGCGATCACATCTGTAGACGACGGAACTATACCTCGGTTACTTCCTTAAGAGTCCGAATTCTACCTTAGAAGCCGACGGGTCCAACTTCATCAGCTGGTACATTGGTTTTGAAAATATTCTCCAACACAACAACATCCTATATGTCCTCGATGAAGCATTAGGAGAAAGACCAGATGATTCTGCTAGCGAGGAGGAGGAAGATGAATTCCGTAGGCGTCGAGACATATTCATAGAAGTGGAGATAACCATGACCGTATGCCTAGCACCTGAGTTGAAAGAGTTGTTTCGACACAAGGAGCCATATGTCATGATTGATGCGATCAAAACGCACTTCAAAGACGAATTGAGGCGTGAGCAATTCAGACGGCTTAGAAAGTTCCATACCATTCACATGGAGGAGCATACCTGTCTGAAGACTCATTTGAAGAGGTTGTATGACATCTACTTCAAGCTGAAAAATGTCTTCGATTACTGGATGGCGGATTCATGTGCCATTCAGACTGTGCTGATATCTCTGCCTCCAAGCTATGAGAAGCATGTGCGCGAATATGTTTTGAAGGCAGACAATATGAAGTTCTACAAGTTCGTGTCCGGTTCAAATCATTGGAAGTTGATTCCATCGAAAGAGAAATCTTCGACGCTACAGGTATATATTTGATATACAGAATTATGAGTGTATTCACCTCTTGATATGTGATAAAGTATTTGATACTTGTTATGTTTATGAAACATGTCCTGATTATTACTTATCTGTGGTGAATAATGATGTGACCCGGCGCTGAAGATGGCGATCAAGGAAGTTGACGGCCATTGGTGTTCACGTCCTCAAGTTATCATAGTTATCATTAATAGTTTTTGATAAGACCTTTTTGTAATAGTGAGAAAGTGTGTTTAGTGTCTTGATTGTTACAAGACAAAGTTATGCATATATGTAATAAGACAAGTTCTGTTGTTTTATGTTATGAAACAAGCCAGTTGTTTTATATTATGAATAAAGTTTTCACATCTCAATTACATTACTTGTATGATAACATTCATAAGAGTAGGAATGATAAAATAGTGTGTCCAAAGATTAAATGTTTTTCTTACTAGAACAAACACCATCGAATTTGATCATAAAGGCAATGTAAGAAGTAATGGATACTTTGATCTATTTATTACATGTGCCGAATTGATTGAGTTTAAAATTAGTATTGAAGTGTCAGTACGAAAGTAAATTATTTAAGAGTCATATTGGATGATTGTTAAATTAATCATATGGTGAAATTTATTTGATCCGAATTCTTCTATGATTATTGGTAAATAAGTGTATTTGCATAATAAATCATGAGTCTAAAATTAATTTGATAAAAAAATCAAATGGGGTTTTTCAGAAGAAAGATTAGAGAATATTGTATTCGCAAGATTCGATCAAAGAACAATATTTTTGAATTATGGTTTCAACACAAAAGACTTGTGAAAATTCGTTTCACAAAATTATAATATCAGATATAGTGATATGTGAAATATTATAATCATACTCTATTTTAGATAAAGTATGGTCTTTCAGAATCTGTTTTAGAATCTCTTAATATGTTCGAAACTTTATAGTCAATGTCCACTTTAGAAAATAAATGTTTTTCCAATGGTAATTCGTGATCGACAATAGTGTCGTTCTATAGATGATTATACGATAATTCAGAATATACACGAATAGTTCTTTGTAGATTACTCACATTGGATGAGAGTGTATTCCAAAACCCAATAGGAAACAAAACTTGTGTTGTTGTCTATTTAATTCCGAGGAAAATATAATTTTTCGAATTATGGTTAATGGAATAAAATTATAAGCTTGAAACAAGGTGTCAGACCTATATTCATAAAAGTAGAATATTGGAAAGTGTTCCAAAAAGGTATATGTGTACAAATGAAAATTTGATGATTAAGAGTGAAGGAGACTTGAAAATTGTTTTCTGCTTGCAATCCTCTTCGAAAATATCATAATATTTTCATGAAAGAAACTTCAAAATAAAATGTTGTTATATTAATATTGCTGTCAGGTCACATCTTAATATTAATTATTTCAGATCTTGTTGACAGATCAAGGTGCACCTTATGAATACAAAGAAAGTTGAGAAAATATCAGAATACGAACAAAGCCTTTTGAGCCTGAAAATCCAAGTTGCATTTAGAAGAATTTAAAACAGTAAATGTTACTATAATTCTTTTTGAAAGAATAAGATTTCTTAATCATCATATAAAGTGTTATGTGAGAAATGTAACTTTAAGAAAGACGTGAAAGCTTATTTTGTCAAGAAATATATCTTGGACAAAATCAAATTTGTTGACTATATAAATGTAGATATGCTTGAAGTTTGTGGGATTTGTATTAATAGAATACTGCAGTTTGTGTTAAGTTCGAATTGATGAGAGATCAATGATTTTGGTTTGACCAAAATGTCGAAATAAATTATGAATTTAAGTGGGAGTCAAAGTTAGTTTACTCGGGTAGAATATGTAAAGGACATATTTTTGAGTGGGAGCTTAGACCCTCATATGTGTAGATGACATATTTTTGAGTGGAAGCTCATGTTCTCAAATATGCGGAGACATAATTTGAGTGGGAGCCGAATTCATCTTGTGTAAATGACACGTTGTGAATTGTACCAGTAGAATTAATTAGAAAGATGAAGTTGTGAAACTATTTAAAAGTTAGTGTCTATTTGGAATAGAACAGGAATTTTTAATAGTTAGTCGAGTTGTATTGGATTATATCTGAGAAGTCAGAATAGATTAAAACCAAAGATGGTTCATGGAAATCCAAATAATCATTAAGAGTAATAATACACGGTAATAGTGGTTGTATGACATGTTGGTCTATTATGTGATATTAAACATCATACAGAAACCATATTATCTGCTCGATGAAATATGACCGATGTTGTTAGAAGAAGAATAATTGTGAAAATAAATTTAGAATTTACTGGAACTTGAAGTGTATTAGTTATTGGATTGACATTTGAGTGTCAAGTCTTCTACATAGGTGTGAACGTATATAGATATCGCGAGATTGTAAATGTTACAAGGAGTTCCCTATGACTGGGTATGTTTTCTCGGCAATTATCTAGTTAACAAAATCAGAGTAAGCGCTGGGAAACAGAAGTCTCACTTAGTTACGGTATTTGTAAATATGTTATTAGATAACATGATGATATCAAACAGGTTGATATCAATAAATCACAAATGAACGCACAATTATGTATTGTACAGATTGTCAGAGTAACACTCTTCCATAAGCAGGCATTATCATATTACACTTATTTGATAAGGGTTTTTTTATGAAGTAAAATGCAGCTAGTTTATTTGTACTCTACTTCAAGTGGGAGACTGAATGAGATATGCCCTGGTGGCAAATAAATAAGTAGTATTTATCACATAATCTCATAAGTTTATAATAGGTTTTTGTATTATGCTATAACTGTATTAATCGGAATTATTAATACCCGTGTGATATACAGACAACCAGAGTCCCTAGTGAGCCTCTATATAAACTAGTCCGTTGTGCAACAGATGATCGAGATTCCCAATCATGGACAATGGCGTCGGTTGACAGTGGGGTCATCTTATTGGTTAAATAAGGTGATGGACATACGCAAAGTATTGTAATAAGATTGTAATACGATGTTTGTCATTTGCAATAGATAAGTAATATGATATCTTATTCCTTAGGCCGTGAGACCGTAGTTATTGCTACTCCGTAGGGGTGCTTTGAGAGCATCAAATGTTGTGTCTTATATAGCATGACAATAACGGTGTCCATCTTGGGTATCCCGAAAGAGTATGTTGAGACGTAAGGATGAAGAGCGGGATTTGTTCATTCTTGTAATGAAAAGATACTCTGGGCCCACTCGGTGAGATTGCATCTATATAGCTACGCAGCTTATGACTAGGTCATGGAGATGTAATATCACAGACGAGTTAATAACCTTTGTCGGTAACAAAATACAACATGGCATCGGATGTCTACGGTCATATCTCGGACAAGGTAGTATCACAAAAACAAAGGGAATGAATATCATGTTTATGATTCAACGACGATATTCATAGAATGCACAGGGACCATCATATGCGTCCAGGTATCTCTGGCGGTCATTGGCGAGCGAAGGGTCTCGACCATGTCTGGAGTATTCTCGAACCGTAGCGTAACAAGCTTAAGGTCTTAACGACACCTGGAGAAGGTTCTGTAATTTTATAGGATTTTATTGGAGAGAGAGAAATGATCCGGAAAGAGTTCCGGTGGTCCGGAAGGAGTTCCGGGAAGGTCTGGAATGGTTTCGGAAGTGTCCGAAAGATGTTCGGGTGGTTCGGAATATGTTTCGGAGTCACAAGATATTAAATAGTATTTCAATATATTAATTATGAATTAATTATATTTTATATTAATTAAATTATTAATTAAATAAAGGGAAAATGGGCAGCCCAACTAAATGGGCCCTAAGAGGGCCCAAGAGGGGAGCCGCACCACCAAGGGAGGAAGGGGGCTTGGGCCCCTAGTCCAATTCGGACTAGGGGGTTTGGCCGAACCCCCTCCCCCTCCTTTTCCTTTAGTCCCACATGGGGGAGGCAAGGTGTTTGCACACCCCCTCCCCCCTTTATATAGCAAGGCATATTAATTGGATTAATTACACAGAAAATACAATTAATATTGTAGCAGGCCCGCCGAGCTGTTTCTCCGCCCGTTTTGCCTCCTCTCTCCACCAAAGCTATACCGCCGGGCGATGTTGCCCTGCGGGATTCCAGAAAAGTTCTACCCCTGCGATCTCAGCTGGATCTGAGTGACCGGGGGTTGTTGTTAAGCTCTGTATGCTTGCGAGTGCGCGGAGGCGCCACATTTGAGGAGTCTGGGTGACGTCGTTTCGCCCACCCAGCATCCCTACCGCTGCTCTGCCGCCAGCGCACCCCCCAGCCGCCGGCGCCACGCCACCTTCCGCCCGACGCCCGTCGACGCAGGTCATCGTCGACATCCCGACGTCATCGTCTACATCGTCGCTGCAAGTTCTCCGCGACCTCGAGGTCGGCTACGTACGACTTCATCGTCAACGCTTGTGCGGGAGCGTAATCCCCGTTATCGGTCTTCATGGAGGTATGTGACCCGTTACGCCACCGTTATCGCATGTACTAGATAGATAGATCCTGTTTAGTTAGGGCGTTCTTACGCTAGGAAAATTATTGTTTTTTGCACCGGAACCCCTTCACCTACATCCTTGTCGGAAGACATTAAGTGAACTGGAACTACAAATTCAGATTAACAAGATATACAATGTCAAGATAGAACCATATAATATAATCTATCAACTCGACCAACTCGAACAACACTAGCTTGCACCCGGTCATCGAGGACGGTCTTCTCGTACTCCGTGAAGACTCCCGCGAGTTCACGATCGTCCTCTTCGTCCACGGCCATCTTCTGCTTCGCCGGTGGTGAGGGAGGAAGTGGTGAGACATGGCCTAGTCGGAAATGGGGCGTTCGTGACGAATACTCCTAGGCGGCGTGAGAGTCCGCTTGAAGAGCACCTGCTATCGTCGGTTGTGCTCATCGTATAACCATGTGGTACAGTATGGGGACGACGTTGCAAAAGCGGGGTCGTTCCGATACTCCGGCGGGAGGTGCTCGTAGCGAAGGTGGACCTTCTGGTTCCGTGCACGGTCGTTTGTTGGGATCGGCAACACTGGGATTCGTTGCGGGGTCAGATGCCAGTGGTCGGGCAACTTGGCATCTGAGCAAGGCACCAGCACCAGGTGCTCCCAACATCACAAGCAGTCGTCCACGGCGACGCTCTGGCGACCACGACGCCGACGGCGTGATCGAGAACGACGTGGGGGTGTCGGTGTCGGATAGGCGGATATGGAATGTGCTGGTTGGGGCCCAAGGACGACCCCGCCTCGTGGTCGTTCTTCGCTGTAACATCCCAACATTTTATAATATTCAAAAATCGCTAAAATTTAAAACTTTTGTTTTTATTAAAATAAAATATTAAATGCATAAGGAAATCAACTATGAAAGACTTCAAACTTATTGAAAGAGTTTAATATTTCAAATGAAACAGTTTAAACATTTTATTATCCACTGTATTTCAAAAACCTTGAAATGCAATTTGACAAATATTTTACAAACTACAATTCATTTTATTTTAAGTAAATAGTTCACTTATAAGTAATTGATTTCAACCACTTAGCCATATCTATTCTTAAATTCATAAATTATTTAAAAATGGTGTTAGTTGCCAAAGGTTTTACATTCTCTCAACTAAGTTCAAAACATGGTGTTAAAATTTCAATTCTGTAAATTATAACTATAAACTTCATAGATTTAAATTAATGAATTAGCCAAATAAACATTTCATTTGCTTAAATGAATTTCATTTATTTCCAAAGCATGAAATGATTAATATATTCTATATAAGGAAATGAATTAAATCTAAAATCTTTTCCAAAGTTGATATGAAGTTTTTCAAATGATTAAGCATAATATACAACATAATGGTGTACAAAACATTTAGAATTAAAAATGGAATTCATTATATTTCCCATTTCCTTCAAATTAGTTATATTTTGTTCTTTAATATCATGCCAAAATAAAGAAGAATGATTTCAGCAAAACAAGTTTAAATAACTTAAATCCAAACATAATTGAATATGGGTATTTCATATAAGTTATTTAGCCAAAATTAAAATCAATTAAACCCTAGTTTTAAATCAAACATAAAGTGTCAATTTTACATTTAATCAATATTTCAAAATTATTATTTTTGAAAAGTGTTCAAAACACTCCCACAATTGGTTTAACAGAAAGATAATAATTTTACAAATTTTTAGAAATTTGTTTGACCTCATTTGGACATTCAAATCAAAAGTTATGAATTAAATAAAAGAAATCAGAAAAATGAAAAAGAAAATTCTGGATGACGTCATCGCTGACGTCACCCCGTCTTCAACCTCCGGCCGGAAATCACGCCGGCGATCTCTTTCCAAAATCGAGCGAGATTGTCGCGGATTTGTTTTCCCCCTTCGGCCTATATAAACCCCGCGCTCTCCTCTTCCTTTTGCCCCAAACCCTAGCCCCTAAGACGCCGCCAGGCCGCCGGAAAAGCTCGTCGGAGCTCCATTGCTACCGCCGCCATTTTTCTTTGTTCCCCGGCGAGGTGAGCCTTCCCCGATGCCCCTGACCCTCTCCTCTTCCATGCCGTCCTCGTGCGCATCTCCTAAGTCACGCGTCCGGTTGTTTCCTGCAGTGATTCGAGTACATCGTGCACGACCGGACCTCACCGGAGCCGCCGCCGCACTCGTCCTCGCCTCTCCGCTGTCCGAGGACACCCGAGACAACCTCACCATCACCATCCACCTCGCCAGGCCGCGCCGCGTCCGCCCATCGCCTCCCCGAGCCCGGGAACCAACGAGAGCGTGGACCCCTTCCTCGACCGACGCCGGGGCTGCCACCATCGCCACCTCCGGCGAGTTCCCCGCCGCCACTTTCTGGTCAACCACTGTAAGCCCTTGGATCTAAATCGTGTGGCCGAGATTAGATCTTTTTAAATCGAATCGGTATTTGTTCTGATCTGTTGGATCTGGATCTGACGATCCAGATCGCTCCACTTATCCACGTCATCGTTGACGTGGCAACACAGTCAGCAGCCTAGTCAGCGCACACGTGGAAATGAATTTCTTTTAATTAGTTTAAATGGCACTTTTGCAGAAACACCCCTGTCACTTGGAATTGTTATAACTATTTACTCACATATCCAAATTTAAATATTTTTATATATTTGGAAAGCCCTTGACATGTAGAATATTATGGATCTGCCAAAATTCAAATTTGACTTAGTCTAAAATATTCAAATTTCAAATGGTGAATTTGAGTATTTTTGTCATAACCTTTAATCTGTAAATTCAAAAATTACAAATAAAATTTTTTTAGAAACTTTAGAATATTTGTAAATTAATGCCACTGCTATAAAATAATTTTGAGTAATATTTGAATGAAATCATAGTTATATATTTAATTTGAATAGTTTGAGTATTTTCAGTATAACTATTAATAAAAATATTAATTTTGATTAAAGTAAATTGCTATAAATTTAATTAAAATGCCTCCTGTCTATTAAAATTATTTATTAAATTATATTATAAAAATTTAATCATAGAAAACTTTAATCTTATAATTATTCCTTTTATTATATTTTCCAAAAATACAAATTAATTAAATTTCATTTATAAATTCATGCATATTTATAAAGAAATCACAAAAGTCATTTTGATGCTTTCTTGTGAATAAAAAATTGCATTTCATGCATAACCTATTTGATTATATAATTATATTTCCCATAGGAAAACCTCTTCATTAGTTTTCTCTAAGTTAGAAATAATTTCAACTTAGCATTTTTGTGAAGTGCTACACTTAGACACTTAGTAATTTTCAAGATGGAGCTAGAAGGCCATTGAAGGACTTAGCCAAAACAAGACTTCAGAAGTATCTTCAAGGAGAAGAAGCACTTAGAAGAAAATCTAGAAGAAGTTCATGAAGGACTTAGAAGAAAACGGACTCTGGAAGCATCCCAAAGATGTCAAGCACTTGGAAGAAAAGTGAGAAGAAGTTCAAGAAGGCCAACCCCCTTTATTCTCTAAGTCTTCTCTCTGTCTTTTCTTCTCCTCTGAGACTTCATGAAGACTAAGTAAATCAAAGACCAGCCTCGAGGATACAAGAATCATCAAGTCTGAAGATTCATTAAGACTACAAAGAGCTCAATCAAGATATCATCCAGAAGAAAGTTACAAGTCTGGAGATGAAGCCTGGAGGACAACTACTTCTTTCTTTCTATCGTGCATAAACATATTTTCCTTAGAAAGTTTTATAAAACTTATTTATTCATCTAGTATGTGTTTGTATGCATTGTGGAGTTGTGCTTGTTGTTGATTGTTGTATTGTTGCCTGTCTATACTGTTAGATTGAACGGAGAGTCCCGAGTATCGTTGAAAATAGTTGTGAACAACGACAACATTCAAAGGCAAGTGGCACACCTCATAAACTTCCTATTATTTCTATATGCATTACTTAGTGTATTTTTATATGCATGTGTAGGATAGTATTACTATGCTAAACCTGTGTAGAATTCCTTATTCCTGTGTCTAGGTTCCTATGCAATACTTAGTAGAATTATTGATGCTATGCAAATGTTGTTTTGTGAAAATCTAAATTCTACTAAGTTAAGAATGAAACACCTGGGTGGTAAGTGGTTGTATGGTTTATGTTGAGTGGCTACTCAGGTCCATGTCTATGGTTCCTGGAGTATGTACACTTGTGAATGGCCACCCAGGAACCGAGGAATCTGAAGAAATCCGAGTGACGATTGCTTCCAGTGCAGCCATTGCCATATGGGCTCTGGCTTGATCAAATACGTTGCGTGGACTCTCTCCGGCTTGACAAGCAAATGTAGGGGGATGTTAGGTGGAACGGGTCAAGCCAGAGTGGGAGGGAAAATGCTTCTGAAAGATCTCGTCTCATTCTTCTCCTTTCCTATTCACAAATGGTGTGTAAAGGATAGTTTGGGTTGAATGGGTACAATGGTGAACGTGCACAACCTCTGCAGAGTGTAAAACTAAGTACTTAGCCGTGTCCCTGGTACGGACAATTTGAGCAGCTGATCGCGGACGTCAACGGAGGATTCCATCATTCCAACTTCAGAAATAAAACTTATTGGGTGAACAAGGGAAGATGAGATTTATGGTCTTCATGCCATACTTGTCTTGATTTGAAGAAAGTGTTTTCCAAAGAGATAGGAAAAATTAGCTTTATGCAAAATAGCCTTGAACTCCACCAGCCAAATATGCATATAGGCTTTAGAGTTATTCCATTAAGTGTCCACCATAGTGTCACTTGCCAGACTCCATTTTTAATGGAATCTGACCCACTCTGTTGCAAAATTTTATTTGTTACAGGTTATTCAAATGACGAGTGAGGTTTCGTTAAGGGATTTTGAGTCTACAACCAACATGTTTTCGCCTGTGGCAACATGAAGTTGTTCGAGACCCACTTCTATTGTATTTCCGCTGTGTACTTTTTCAATGCTAGCTTTATGCTATGCAACTTGTATCGAATATTTTGTAAGTCTGGATCATCGATGTAATAAAATTGATACTTTGTTGTGATATTACATCGTAAACTGTGTGTGCAAACGAATCGATCCAGGGATTTGCACTATACACAGGTATGTGCCTTATTTAAAGTGCAGGTACGCTACAGATGGTATCAGAGCACTGTGTTGCCTGTAGGTTCGAAACCCTATGTTTGGATAGAAATAGGATTGGACCATAGGATTGAAAATCTATTTATTCACTTTTCTAAAAACAAAACTTTTCATTTTATCTTCCTCATACTCTCATCTACTATCAACCTTCTGAAAACCTCTTATCTTTTTCTAGATGACCATGTTCTTATAGTCTAAGTCTGATTCTGCTGGCTCATATGGAAAAGCTACGATTAATCATGAAGTTCTGCATGCATGGAAGACCACTGAAGAACCAGGATTCGACCAACACTTCAAAGATATCCAAGAAAGTTGAACAAGAACTTGAAGCACTTGCGAAGGAGGTAGATTTGACCACCACCAAAAATAGAATGACGATATCGTGTTAGTGTATTGATCATATCAACTTGGCTATATGACAATACTGGATTGTTTGTTTGTTGTGAACCTTGTTGCTTGATGTTTGTTAGATGTTGATTGATTATGTTATAGATTGGTTGCCTTGTTTTGTTTTATTGAACTAGGATTCCCCCATAAGTACAAATAATTCAACTCATTGCTTTCTAAACCAAACAGATGTCTCACCCCAATACCAACACCAATGATTTGCATACAACTATGCGACTACTATTAGAGAACCAGAGTCAGCTGTTGAAGATGATCAATGACCAACTGCCTAAGATTGATCAAAACCATAGTGATTTTGAAGAGAACCTTATGACCAAACTAAAGGCATGCAAAACTTGTGGAGAGATAGGACATACGTCCAAAGAATGTCCTGATGAGTGGCCCCATGGTCATACCGGACACCCAGTTAGGGAATGCCCCACAAGTCAGATTTCTTGCTGTTTGTGTGAAGCAACAAATCACGTTCCAACGCAATATCAACTCTACCCCGTGGTACAAGAAGTCAGTCAGCAAGCCAAAAAGGGGGTGCAACAAAATCTCATGAAGTTTGTGGAAGTACAAGAAAACAAGGAGGAACACAAAAGAGATACTAGCCATATAACATGTTTTACCTGTGGAGAACTAGGACATTACTCATGGGACTGCAAAGAGAAAAGGACTGGTCAGGATACTGAACCAAAGCTTCATCAAAATGAGACTGTGGGTCATACTAAGGTGAAGAATGAAATAAGAGTAAGGTCACTTCCGAAGATATCCAAAAGTACCTCCAAGTGTTGCTATAAGTGTGAAGGAGATCACCTAGCTCGAAATTGTCACATCAAACGAGACTGGACTTCTTTAATTGAGATAGAATATAGCAAACAAGATTTGGAAGAACTGTTAGCCGTGGAAACACCAAAGAAGAAGAAGAACTTAAGTCACGTAATTTGCTACAAATGTAAAGGCAAAGGACATTATGCTGATAAGTGCCCAGTAAAGATGAAGGAGAAATGCCTTACCCGCTCACACAAGAAAATCATCAGTCCCGTGACATGTCGCAGATGCGGAGCAACAGGACACTATGTCAGTGGCTGCCCAGAGTGGAAGAAGGATAAATCTCTCCAAGGACCGAGTGGAAAACGTGAGTGCTAAAAACTTTCTGTATCCACCACATGCCATTGTATTTTGAATACTTGTACGCTCTACATCAGAGAAATAAACAAGATTAAACAAAGTTTCTAGACTGACCACAAAAATTTCTTTAAGCGTGGTAGCCACCTAGATAATTCAAACCCAGTCGCTTAAACCCAGAGATCTCAAACCATCTTTCTTTCTATCCTCCTAATCATAAAAATCATCCCCTGCCAGTTTTCAAGTTTCCATGTCAGAAATTTCATTTCCCAAAACATCCCGAGTTATCATAATCATTCAAGCATTTGCTTTGTCTTTCTAGCCTCTCCGAATCTCGGGGACGAGATTCCTTTTAAGGGTGGTAGTCTGTAACATCCCAACATTTTATAATATTCAAAAATCGCTAAAAATTAAAACTTTTGTTTTTATTAAAATAAAATATTAAATGCATAAGGAAACCAACTATGAAAGACTTCAAACTTATTGAAAGAGTTTAATATTTCAAATGACACAGTTTAAACATTTTATTATCCACTGTATTTCAAAAACCTTGAAATGCAATTTGACAAATATTTTACAAACTACAATTCATTTTATTTTAAGTAAATAGTTCACTTATAAGTAACTGATTTCAACCACTTAGCCATATTTATTCTTAAATTCATAAATTATTTAAAAATGGTGTTAGTTGCCAAAGGGTTTACATTCTCTCAACTAAGTTCAAAACATGGTGTTAAAATTTCAATTCTGTAAATTATAACTATAAACTTCATAGATTTAAATTAATGAATTAGCCAAATAAACATTTCATTTGCTTAAATGAATTTCATTTATTTCCAAAGCATGAAATGATTAATATATTCTATATAAGGAAATGAATTAAATCTAAAATCTTTTCCAAAGTTGATATGAAGTTTTTCAAATGATTAAGCATAATATAAAACATAATGGTGTACAAAACATTTAGAATTAAAAATGGAATTCATTATATTTCCCATTTCCTTCAAATTAGTTATATTTTGTTCTTTAATATCATGCCAAAATAAAGAAGAATGATTTTAGCAAAACAAGTTTAAATAACTTAAATCCAAACATAATTGAATATGGGTATTTCATATAAGTTATTTAGCCAAAATTAAAATCAATTAAACCCTAGTTTTAAATCAAACATAAAGTGTCAATTTTACATTTAATCAATATTTCGAAATTATTATTTTTGAAAAGTGTTCAAAACACTCCCACAATTGGTTTAACAGAAAGATAATAATTTTACAAATTTTTAGAAATTTGTTTGACCTCATTTGGACATTCAAATCAAAAGTTATGAATTAAATAAAAGAAATCAGAAAAATGAAAAAGAAAATTCCGGATGACGTCATCGCTGACGTCACCCCGTCTTCAACCTCCGGCCGGAAATCACGCCGGCGATCTCTTTCCAAAATCGAGCGAGATTGTCGCGGATTTGTTTTCCCCCTTCGGCCTATATAAACCCCGCGCTCTCCTCTTCCTTTTGCCCCAAACCCTAGCCCCTAAGACGCCGCCAGGCCGCCGGAAAAGCTCGCCGGAGCTCCATTGCTACCGCCGCCATTTTTCTTTGTTCCCCGGCGAGGTGAGCCTTCCCCGATGCCCCTGACCCTCTCCTCTTCCATGCCGTCCTCGTGCGCATCTCCTAAGTCACGCGTTCGGTTGTTTCCTGCAGTGATTCGAGTACATCGTGCACGACCGGACCTCACCGGAGCCGCCGCCGCACTCGTCCTCGCCTCTCCGCTGTCCGAGGACGCCCGAGACAACCTCACCGTCACCATCCACCTCGCCAAGCCGCGCCGCGTCCGCCCATCGCCTCCCCGAGCCCGGGAACCAACGGGAGCGTGGACCCCTTCCTCGACCGACGCCGGCGCCGCCACCATCGCCACCTCCGGCGAGTTCCCCGCCGCCACTTTCTGGTCAACCACTGTAAGCCCTTGGATCTAAATCGTGTGGCCGAGATTAGATCTTTTTAAATCGAATCGGTATCTGTTCTGATCCGTTGGATCTGGATCTGACGATCCAGATCGCTCCACTTATCCACGTCAGCGTTGACGTGGCAACACAGTCAGCAGCCTAGTCAGCGCACACGTGGAAATGAATTTCTTTTAATTAGTTTAAATGGCACTTTTGCAGAAACACCCATGTCACTTGGAATTGTTATAACTTTTTACTCACATATCCAAATTTAAATATTTTTATATATTTGGAAAGCCCTTGACATGTAGAATATTATGGATCTGCCAAAATTCAAATTTGACTTAGTCTAAAATATTCAAATTTCAAATGGTGAATTTGAGTATTTTTGTCATAACCTTTAATCTGTAAATTCAAAAATTACAAATAAAATTGTTTTAGAAACTTTAGAATATTTGTAAATTAATGCCACTGGTATAAAATAATTTTGAGTAATATTTGAATGAAATCATAGTTATATATTTAATTTGAATAGTTTGAGTATTTTCAATATAACTATTAATAAAAATATTAATTTTGATTAAAGTAAATTGCTATAAATTTAATTAAAATGCCTCATGTCTATTAAAATTATTTATTAAATTATATTATAAAAATTTAATCATAGAAAACTTTAATCTTATAATTATTCCTTTTATTATATTTTCCAAAAATACAAATTAATTAAATTTCATTCTTTAAATTCATGCATATTTATAAAGAAATCACAAAAGTCATTTTGATGCTTTCTTGTGAATAAAAAATTGCATTTCATGCATAACCTATTTGATTATATAATTATATTTCCCATAGGAAAACCTCTTCATTAGTTTTCTCTAAGTTAGAAATAATTTCAACTTAGCATTTTTGTGAAGTGCTACACTTAGACACTTAGTAATTTTCAAGATGGAGCTAGAAGGCCATTGAAGGACTTAGCCAAAACAAGAATTCAGAAGTATCTTCAAGGAGAAGAAGCACTTAGAAGAAAATCTAGAAGAAGTTCATGAAGGACTTAGAAGAAAACGGACTCTGGAAGCATCCCAAAGATGTCAAGCACTTGGAAGAAAAGTGAGAAGAAGTTCAAGAAGGCCAACCCCCTTTATTCTCTAAGTCTTCTCTCTGTCTTTTCTTCTCCTCTGAGACTTCATGAAGACTAAGTAAATCCAAGACCAGCCTCGAGGATACAAGAATCATCAAGTCTGAAGATTCATCAAGACTACCAAGAGCTCAATCAATACATCATCCAGAAGAAAGTTACAAGTCTGGAGATGAATCCTGGAGGACAACTACATCTTTCTTTCTATCTTTTCCCTCTTTCCTAATCTTGTCTTTTAGACTTAAACAAAGTTTAATCATGATGCTATCATCTTTGAAGTTTGTTGGATCCTAACGGCATAGTGAGATGAAGCGGCCTGGAGACAAACCTTACATGTCCACGTACATGAGACCTGTCCCACAACTTAAGTGGCTGGCTAGGTGTCTGTCTCTCTCACTATAGTGAATATCCAATTTACAAAGAGTTGGTAATAATTGTTGATCATCTTGAACAAATGACTTAGTATTTACTCTAAATATTCTACACATCAAGACTAAGCCATTAGAGGGCTTATTCAAGATGATATAAAACAAAATAATTTATTCAACTTATGACCTTGGCCCTTAGTCCTTTTGGACCAACCTATTTGCCTTGCATTAACTTAAAAGATTTTCATGGCATGAAAAAGCATTTCTAGCCCTTAGAAATATTTTGCACATCGTGCATAAACATATTTTCCTTAAAAAGTTTTATAAAACTTATTTATTCATCTAGTATGTGTTTGTATGCATTGTGGAGTTGTGCTTGTTGTTTATTGTTGTATTGTTGCATGTCTATACTGTTAGATTGAACGGAGAGTCCCGAGTATCGTTGAAAAGAGTTGTGAACAACGACAACATTCAAAGGCAAGTTGGACACCTCATAAACTTCCTATTATTTCTATATGCATTACTTAGTGTATTTTTATATGCATGTGTAGGATAGTATTGCTATGATAAACCTGTGTAGAATTCCTTATTCATGTGTCTAGGTTCCTATGCAATACTTAGTAGAATTATTGATGCTATGCAAATGTTGTTTTGTGAAAATCTAAATTCTACTAAGTTAAGAATGAAACACCTGGGTGGTAAGTGGTTGTATGGTTTATGTTGAGTGGCTACTCAGGTCCATGTCTATGGTTCCTGGAGTATGTACACTTGTGAATGGCCACCCAGAAACCGAGGAATCTGAAGAACTCCGAGTGACGATTGCTTCCAGTGCAGCCATTGCCATATGGGCTCTGGCTTGATCAAATACGTTGCGTGGACTCTCTCCGGCTTGACAAGCAGATGTAGGGTGATGTTAGGTGGAACGGGTCAAGCCAGAGTGGGAGGGAAAATGCTTCTGAAAGATCTCGTCTCATTCTTCTCCTTTCCTATTCACAAATGGTGTGTAAAGGATAGTTTGGGTTGAATGGGTACAATGGTGAACGTGCACAACCTCTGCAGAGTGTAAAACTAAGTATTTTGCCGTGTCCCCGGTACGGACAATTTGAGCAGCTGATCGCGGACGTCAACGGAGGATTCCATCATTCCAACTTCAGAAATAAAACTTGATGGGTGAACAAGGGAAGATGAGATTTATGATTTTCATGCCATACTTGTCTTGATTTGAAGAAAGTGTTTTCCAAAGAGATAAGAAAAATTGGCTTTATGCAAAATAGCCTTAAACTCCACCAGCCAAATATGCATATAGCATTTAGAGTTATTCCTTTAAGTGTCCACCATAGTGTCACTTGTCAGACTCCATTTTTAATGGAATCTGACCCACTCTGTTGCAAAATTTTATTTGTTACAGGTTATTCAAATGACGAGTGAGGTTTCGTTCAGGGATTTTGAGTCTACAACCAACATGTTTTCGCCTGTGGCAACATGAAGTTGTTGGAGACCCACTGCTATTGTATTTCCGCTGTCTACTTTTTCTATGCTACCTTTATGCTATGCAACTTGTATCAAATATTTTGTAAGTCTGGATCATCGATGTAATAAAATTGATACTTTGTTGTGATATTACATTGTAAACTGTATGTGCAAACGAATCGATACAGTGATTTGCACTATACACAGGTATCTGCCTTATTTAAAGTACAGGTACGCTACATTCGCCTTGCCAAAACCTGACCATTGGAGCGACATTGTCGGGATGGTTAGGATGCACGGTGGATAGTGTTTTGGCCGTCAGTGAGGGAGCAAGGTTGGGCAAAGAACTAGCGAGGGGAGCTAGACGTCCCTATCCTTAGAGGCCCTGGCATTAAAAAGACTGCGAGTGGAGGGCGACCGGTACCCTATGACTGCTAGGTGGGTCCAGGGCGGACACCATGCAGACATGTGGACGCTCCGACATTGTCCAAACCTAGCCAAATTTGGTGCAAAGTCGAGTTAGACGCGTGACAGACTAAAATTGGACTTAGATCATTTCTTCGTCGCCCTGTTGGGTCCTATTTTTCCTCCAGTTTAACGCAAATGGACGCGTGTAGAGTGGATGCATCGCACCGTTGAAGTTGTCGCTTGAACAAAGGCAATCCTCTTGCTTGCAACCGCACAAATATGACCATCAAATCATTATTTTTGAACTTTTTTTTTTTTGATAAAGCTCGGTCGAAAACGACACCGGAATGATTGCAGCCATCCGACGACATCACCATCGCGCACGGCTTGTTGTCTGCCTGCGTGATATGAAGCAATCCTGGTGATGTGCACATCGGGGACAAGGCGACGGGTTTTGTTTGGTCTGTTCAATCATGCATCACCATGGTGTTGTTGCATATGCATATGCCCGTGGCTAGCAGCACGCACGTCACGCGGGCACACCACGGTTCGGTTCCCACGCCTGTTGCTACCACCGTCCGCCGCTGCGTCACGAGGTCACGCGCCCTGCCGTGCCGCGGCCGCGCGCAGCAGTGTCTGAACGGGGCAAATTTATTGTGCGTACGGGGGCGCCGGGACACGACGGGCGGGCGCGGCAACACACGGCGTGTCCGGGGTCACTGCTCTTGTCGTTTGCCTCTACTTCAAGCATGGCTCCATGATCTGGGATGAGCGAACGCATCCGGCTTGTAGCCAGATGATGCCATGCGTTCATCTGTTTTGCCGCCGGCCCGTTCGTGCTGTGCCCACGGGCCACGGCCTGGAGAGACAATAATTGAAGCCATGCAGAGAAATCAAAGTGGAGATGGAACACTCCGGCCCCTCCATTGTAACGCGAGGAGGGACAGGCGCAGGGAGCACAGGTGACGCGCCCGGTCCTATCGTAGCATCGTGGTGGGGCCAGAATCTCAGGCGTGATCCCTCCCGTTGATCCAGTCCAGCCACTGTCGGTGTGAGGCTACGGGAGGCTTGTGTGCACCGCAAACAATTACTAGCAGTAGATGCACGTACACGTTGCTTCAAATGACACCGAAGGAAGCTGCATTCATCTCGTCAATGCCTATTGCTGACATTTTAGTATACGTATAAATCAAAGGCCACACCTAAAATATGAGTTTCTCATGATCCATTCATGACAAATTATAATTGGTTGTGTGTACGTAACTAATGTTTAGTCCTATACTGATAATTGAGAGAGACATGCATGTCGAGTGTTTTACCACTAGTTAGTAATAGCATGAAAAGAATAGGTTACACTCTTCTCATACCCACCGCTTTGTTTCCCGAGGCCACGACGACTCGAGACGGAAGGCCGCACCGCCATCAATGGCGAAGCACCACTGGCCACCGCCTTCCGCGAAGACCACCATTAATAGCTTGGAGGACCGTCCCCGGTCACCGACAAAAGTGATCTCGCGTCCAACCCCACGGTCACAATGCATTCTCTCCTCGCCGTCTCCATCTCCCACAAAAACCATGGCGCCATGGCCATTCATGAAGACAAAGAAGGAGTCCGGCGCTGGCTCCTCGTCGTGCCGCCGATCTCCGCTGTCAAAGAACACCAGGGACCACCCCTACATGTTTGTTCCTTTGGCGCGGGCGTTGTTCGAGCGGAATGCGCATGTGTCGGTCGAGGACGTGCATCTGCCGGGAGACTGGCAGCTCAATGCGAGGAGGGTGCCGGTACCACCTGTGCCCGCCGGCGGACAAGACAGCTTCCTCGAGATCCGCCGCCGCCTACTACCCATCGATCTCCGCAAGGATTATCAGTTCCACCCGACCTCGCCGTGGTGGGATCGTCCGGGGAAGGAGCAGGACGTGAGGAGGCGCTCCGGCCTCCTCGAAGATCGCGACTACGGCCGCGGCGGCCACAGGGTGCCATCCTGAAGGGTTTGAACACCTTGCGAGCGACATGAAATTTAAGTGATTCAAAGTTAAACGATTCAAAGTTTAAACGATTGAAATTTAAACCAAATCTAAACTCCGCCTCCATGGCATGTCTCGTCATCGTAGCGAGGCGCATGTCCTGCCATGGAGGCCTTCTTGGCTCTCCTGGGCTAGGCAAGAGCGGACATGTCTCTACTACCGGAGCGCGTACGTCGCGCGCTCGGTGGCCATGAAGGCGCGGCAACGAACGTCTCGCTCCATGATACGTCTCCAACATATCTATAATTTCTTATGTTCCATGCTATATTAATCCAACTTATTACATGTTTTATATGCATTCTATATAGTTTTATGCATTTTCTGAGACTAACCTATTAACAAGATGTCAAAGTGTCAGTTCCCTAATTTTTGTTGTTTTTGGTTTCAGAAAAGTACTTAAAGAAATATTCTCGGAATTGGGCAATTTTATTCTGAAATTATTTTTGAATTATGAACGTTCCAGAAAAACGAAGACGACACGAAGTGGGGCACCGAGGCGCCACCACCACATGCTCGCACGGCAGCTCCTAGACTCGCGCGAGCATCAGGTGTGGGGCCCTCGGTCCTTCACCGACCTCGCCCTTTCGCCTACAAATACCCCCCCCCCCCCCCCCAAACCTAAAAATCAAACGGTGTTCATATTTTCCTCCACGGGTCCCGAGCGCCGTCGCCATCGCCGACAAGTTTCGGGGGTCAGAATTTTTTATTCCGGCACCCTACCGGGACGAGGATTGAACCCCGGAGCCATCTCCATCGACTCCACCACCTCCACTTCGACTCCATGATGGTTTGTGAGTAGTTCCTCCATGGACTACGGGTTCTAGCTGTAGCTAGTTGGTACTCTCTCTCCCATGTACTTCAATACAATGTTCTCATGAGCTGCCTTACACGATTGAGATCCATATGATGTAATATGTGTTGTGTTGGTTGGGATCCGATGAATTGTTACATTATGATCAATCTATCTATATAAGTTTATGAAGTTATTGTTACTGCAATCTTGTTATGTTTAATGCTTGTCACTGATACGTCTCCACCGTATCCATAATTTCTTATGTTCCATGTTATGTTATATCATGTTAGTACATGTTTTATATGCATTTTATAAAGTTTTATGCATTTTCTGGGACTAACCTATTAACAAGATGCCACAGTGTCAGTTCTGTGTTTTCTGTTCTTTTTGGTTTCAGAAAAGTACTTAAAGAAATATCCACCAAATTGGAAATAAATCAACCAGGAATTATTTTTGGAATATTTGCGTCGTGAAGAACCGAAGACGAGACGAAGAAGAGCCGCGAGGGACCCACATCGCCTGGTGGCGCGGCAGCACCAGGAGCCTCGCCGGGAGGTGATGTGGCGCCCTCGGACGCCCACCGACCTAGGTCTTTCGCCTACAAATAGCCCCTTGACCTAAAAACAGAGCACGGTTAATCACTTTTTGCTCAACGGGTCCCGAGCCGTTGCCGTCGTCAACACCACTTAGGGAGAGATCAGAACTTCTCCCTGGCACCCTGCCGGGAGGGGTAATCGTCACCGGAGGCCTCTACGTCGCCATGACCGCCTCCGGACTGATGCATGAGTAGTCTACCTTGGACTACAGGTTCATAGCAGTAGCTAGATAGTTGTCTTCTCCTCTTGTGCTATCATGTTTAGATCTTGTGAGCTGCCTATCATGATCAAGATAATCATTATGTAATTATCCATGTTGTGTTTGCTGGGATCCGATGAATATTGAGTACTAAAGTTATTGCTTCATAATATATCATGTGTGTGCTATTTACTGATCTTGCATGCTCTCCGTTACTTGTGTGTGTTTTGGCCAAGTAGATGCTCGTAACTCCAAGAGGGGGTATTTATGCTCGATAGTGGGTTCATGTCTCTATTAAATCTAGGGCAGTGACAGAAAGATCTAAGGTTGTAGATGTACTGTTGCTACTAGGGATAAAACAGTAGTACTTTGTCTAAGGATGATGTTACTTACTTGCTTTACACACAGTGCTTAAGGCGATAATCTGTTGCATGCAACTCAATACTGAAAGGGGTGCGGACGCTAACCGGAAGGTGGATTATTAGTCATAGTTGCGGTTGGAACGGTCTATTATATTGTTGTAATACCCGAATGAATCTCACACTAGACACCATATCATTAGTATATGCATTGGGTTGCTCATCATTATTATGTCAATTCCCTAGCTGTAATTTGTTTACCACGCATGGATGAATGTTATTATTATTTATGGAGAGACACCACTAGTGAACTGTGGACCCCGGTCCTTCTCATTAATCTTATGAAACCACAACTGGAAACCTGTTACTTTCTGCAAACATCACTCTTTCTTCCACACATACGTTTAATCCTTTGTTACAGCAAGCCGATGAGATTGACAACCACACTGTTAAATTGGGGCAAAGTATGTTGATTGTTTGTGTGCAGGCTCCACGTCAACAACTCTTTTCTGGCGCGGTTGATACCTCGAGGGAATTCTTCATCTTCTACTGGTTCGATAACCTTGGTTTCATAACTGAGGGAAATTTGTTGATGCACTACTTCATACCTTCCTTTTGGGGTCTCCCAATAACACACCCACCGTGTGCATCAGTCACTAGTGCATGACTGGCATGATCTTAGATTTGAGCTCTATATTTATTGCTTAGATTGTATCTACAAGTTGCATGCACATGTCATTGTCCGGAACCGATGGCCCCAAAGTGACAGCAATTGGGATAACCGGAGGGAATGGTTGTGATGTGAGAATCACAAGTTTTCACCAAGTGTTAATGCTTTGCTCCGGTGCTCTATTAAAAGGAGTACCATAATTGCCAGTAGTTTCTCTAGAGTCCCCGCTGCAAACGGGCTGGCAGGACAAAAGATGTTATGCAAGTTTCTCCGAGCACGCACAACTATATATGGAAAACATGCCTATATAATTAATAATATGGATATTCTTACTTAATATTATTTCAATACTTTCAATTGTCCAACTGTAATTTTTTCACCCGACACTTGTTCTTTGAGAGTTACCACTAGTGTAGATAGTTGGGAACCCCGGTCCTTCTGTCATCATCATTGCTCTAAAGTCAATGATGACCATAACTATATGATCGCAACAGTCTTCGAGGGAAGTAAAAGTCAAATTTATTGATTCGACACAAGGGTAGCCAAGGAATATTTATAAGCTTTAACAGATGATTTGTCAGATCAGATGCACCTGTGAATAGACTTGCTCGAGATGGAATATCAGTAGCAACAGTTTTATAGCAGAGAAAGTAGTGAAATAACAGTAGCAGGAGAATTGAGACAACGATTGTGATTGATGTAGACAACAGGATTAAAATATTGTAGGCATAGGGACGGATGTACGGGCGTTGCATGGATAAGATAATTCATGTAATAACATAGCATAGGCATTTGCAGATAAATAATATAAAGCATCCAGGTATTAACTAATCATAAGCATGCATTCCAATTTAGTTATGCGTGCTCGCAATGATAAACTTGCACATCATCTTTTGTCCTGCCAGCCCGTTTGCAGCGGGGCCTCTAGGGAATCTACTGGAAATTAAGGTACTCCTTTTAATAAAGTACCGGATCAAAGCAATCACACTTTGTGAATACATGTGATCCTCACATCATAGCCATTCCCTCCGGTTATCCCAATTGCTGTCATTTTGGAGCCATCGGTTCCGGACAATAATATGTGTATACAACTCATAGATATGATCCAAAACAATGATTATTATCATGATACAATAACAAGTTCAGATCTGAAATCATGGCACTCGGGGCCTAGTGTCAAGGATTAAGCATAACAAGTTGCAACAATGACGTAAAACACCGATAACGGATACTAGGCACCATGCCTTAACAATATTACAACTATTACATGAGTGATCTCATCCCATCCCTACTATCCCCTCAAGCCTACAATGGTGAATTACGAACTCATGGATTGGGGAAACATGGATGGTTGATGGAGAGTCATTGGCGATGACGATGGCGACAATCCCCTTTGATTCCCCGTCCCGGCAGGGTGCCGGAACAAAGACTTCTGGTCCCCGAACTAGGGTTCGCGATGGCGGCGGCGTACGGTGGTGTTCTCTGGAAAGATGGATATCCCCCGGTCGTTTTTAGGTCAGGAGGGTTAAGTACCCGCGAGGGGGTCGCGAGGAGGCGGCCGAGGCGGCCACACCACCTGCTGGTGCGGCCAGATGGGCCCCGCGCCACGGGGTGGTGTGGGCCTCTCGAGCCTCTTCTCCGTTTGGTCTTCGTGCTTCTGGGTTCCCCACAGATGAAAATATTTCCTGGATGTCTTTTGGGCTTTTTCTCCGAAGTTGATATTTTTGCACAAAAAGGAGACACCAGGGTAATTCTGCTGAAAACAGCGTTAGTCCGCGTTAGTTGCATCCAAAACACACAAATTAGAGGTGATATAATGATGGATAACAATCTGAACATAAACCCTAGTTCAACGGTTTCACTCAATAGTATCAATAACAATAGCAATCAATAGCGGGAGAGTTTTCCCCATCAAATACACAGAGTTTAGCCCTAGATGTTACATCTGGAACGGAGTGGATGGATGGAGATGACGGCGTCGGTGGTGGAGATGGTGGTGTTGGCGATGGTGATGGAGTGCAGCTCGATGACGGTGACGATGGCGACGATTTCCCCCCTCTGGGAGGGAATTTCCCCAACGGCAACGCAGCCTACCAGAGAGCTTTTCACTCTGTGTCTTCTCCGCCTCGTGGTGGCGGCGGAGATGTTTTCTGGAGAACGTGTGATTTTTAGGTCTTCGGAGGGAAGAAGTACGCGAAGGGGTGCGCCAAGTGGTGGGCCAGGGCGGCCACACCACCTGCTCACGCGGCCAGGAGGTCTACCGCGCCACGCGGTGGTGTGGGACCCCTGGGCCCCACCCCAGGCTCTCATTTTGGCCTCCTTCATGAAATAAATCAAAAATAATTCCCAGATGTCCACTTTGTTCTTCTGGTCTTCGCAAATATTGTATCTTGACGATGCTTTTTCCAGCAGAATTTAGACTCCGGAGTTTCATCCCCGAATGATCATCAATCATGCAAAATAGATGAAATAACATAAGTATCATCTCCAAATACGATATACATCAATGAATAGCAGTAAATTATGATATAAAACAGTGATGCAAATGGACGTATCAGCCGGTTATTTCCATTTCCATCCGAGCGCAACAAGGAGCAGGCTGCAGTTTTTGCTATGGTCGTCGGATGCGCATTGATGGTTGCTACGCGTGTGGTTGGTGAATCCCCAAGAGGAGGGTGTGAAGTAGCAGAGCAGCAAGATTTCCCTCAGTTATGAAACCAAGGTTATCGAACCTGTAGGAGATGAATGTTCCCCTCGAGGTGTCAACGGCGCCATAAACTCTTGGTGTGGCGTCGGAGACGTGGAATCTGCTGATGACCCACAAGTATAGGGGATCGCAACAGTCTTAGAGGGAAGTAAAACCCAAATTTATTGATTCGACACAAGGGGAGCCAAAGAATATTTGTAAGCTTCAATAGATGATTTGTCAGATCAGCTGCACCTGTGAATAAACTTTTTCGAGGAAGATTATCAGTAGTAACAGTTTTATAGCAGAGACAGTAGTAAAATAACAGTAGCAGGAGAATTAAGACAATGATTATGATTGAAGTAGACAGCAGGATTAAAATACTGGCCACAGATGTACGGGCGTTGCATGGACAAGATAATTCATGTAATAACATAGCATAGGCATTTGCAGATAAATAATATAAAGCATCCAAGTATTAACTAATCATAAGCATGTATTTCAATTTACTTGTGCGTGCTCGCAATGAGAAACTTGCACATCATCTTTTGTCCTGCCAGCCCGTTTGCAGCGGGGCCTCAAGGGAAACTACTGGAAATTAAGGTACTCATTTTAATAAAGTACCGGAGCAAAGCATTAACACTCCCTGAATACATGTGATCCTCATATCATAGCCATTCCCTCCGTTATCCCAATTGCTGTCACTTTTGGGTCATCGATTCCGGACAACTACGTGTGTATACAACTCATAGATATGATCCAAAACAATAATTATCATCATAATTCAATAACATGTTCAGATCTGAAATCATGACACTCGGACCCTAGTGTCAAGCATTAAGCATAACAAGTTGTAACAATGACGTAAAACACCGATAACGGATACTAGGCACTATGCCCTAACAATCTTACAACTATTACACGAGTGATCTCATCCAATCCCTACCATCCCCTCAAGCCTACAGCGGTGAATTACTCACTCATGGATGGCGGATCCATGGATGGTTGATGGAGAGGTGGTGGAGATGACGATGGCGATGATCCCCTTCGATTCCCCGTCCCGGCAGGGTGCCGGAAAAGAGACTTCTTGTCCCCGAAATAGGGTTCGCGATGGCGGCGGCGCACGGTGGAGTTCTCTGGAAAAGTGTCTATCCCCCAAGCGCTTTTAGGTCAGAGGGGTCTTGTAGCCGCGAGAGGGTCGCGAGGAGGTGGCCGAGGTGGCCACACCACCTCCTGGCGCGGCCAGATGGGCCCCACACCACGGGGTGGTGTGGGCCCCTCAGGCCTCTTCTCCGTTTGGTCTTCGTGGTTTTGAGTTCCCCTCGGATGAAAAATAACTTCTGTTTTGATTTTGGGGTTTTCTCCGAAGTTGATATTTCTGCACCAAAACAAGACACCAGGGTAATTCTGTTGAAAACTGCGTTAGTCCGCGTTAGTTGCATCCAAAACACACAAGTTAGAGGTAAAACAATAGCAAAAGTGTTCAGGAAAGAATATACGTTTTGGACGTATCAACTCCCCCCAAGCTTAGCTTATTGCTTGTCCTCAAGCAATTCAGTTAACAACTGAGTGCGATGAAAGAACTTTCACGAACTCATTTGCTCATGTGGTGTAAATATTCTCATTATGAGGACAAATGCGTAGACTATTCATAATAAGACAATATATAAACGGTGTCACCCAATAGTTATGTAAACCATGAAAAGATGCCAATTATAGCGATGATAAATAACATGAAATATATCAATTCACAGGATTGCAAAAAATATAAGAAAGTATGATAAAGTGGTATCCCGCTTGCCCGAATGTAACAACAAAACATAAATGACCAGGCACCTCTGAGTTTTAAGGGAAGACTAGAGATAAAGATATCAAAGATAAAAGACTCTAGATTACACCGCGGTTAACATATCAAGTGACAAGCACATTACACTAAGAATGACAATTATGCTCTTGAGAAGGTGCTCAAAGAAGGATGGTGACTCAACAGTAAAGTAAAAGATATGCCCTTCATTGAAGGAAGTAGGGATTCAACATGTGCTAGAGCTTTTTATCATTTTGACAATAGAGGTAAAATTGTTTTTGAGTGGTGGTTGTTAGGTCAACGAATGGCAATAGAGTTCTTGTTATCTTTCATACTAAGCAAGTTGAGAGCGGTTCCGATTATTTTTAAAACAAAGCACTTATAATATGCATATTTATATTCATTTTGATAGCTTGCCAATCCTCTCCACCTTGCTAACAAACCATGGCTAACCGAATCCTCGGGTTCCCATCTAACAATCTCAAACCATGGAGGAGTGCCTATTTTTATTTTCTCAAATCCTTTTTTGATATTATAATGGTCCGACCAGCCCTTTGCAAAATTAGTGACGAGCAGATGTAGCATGCAAGTCAAATACTTAATTAGTATGGAAGATAACAAGACCAACTACCACTTCCTCATGAGCTCAAAACAGTGGCACAAATTAAGAAGTGTTTGAAGGTTTTAAAGGTAGCACATGCGAATTTACATGAATGGTTTCATATTACCATGCATAGGTATTTATGGTGGACTCTTTGAAATAACTTGATTTTCAGAGATTTGGAAGCACAAGCATTATCTCAACTTAGTACAAGTGAAACCTAGCAAAAGATAGGAAAGCGACAATTCAAGAGAGCAATAGTCGTCATAATCATGCTTGTGACGAAATAAAATTAACGGAGGCATAATAAAGATACAAGAACTCTGAGGCAAAATATGTCATCAAGGCTTAATTGACTTTTTTTTAGTCATAACATGTGTAAGCATGTGCCAAGTCAATTCAAATGAATTGTTCAGAGGAGGATACCACAATGTCATATTCTATTATGAGCAAAACAATGCAATCAAATATCCAAAGAGACATTACATACATCATAAATAAATTGGAAACGATCATAAGAGAACACAAACTACTAAACATCCACCAATCAACATATACCTTATGCGAACCATCTAAGCATGCTCAAATGAATGAGTATATGTACAAAAATGAGAAACAAATAGAGTTCATTACCAGCCTCTTACCCAACTCGAAATTGTCATAGATCATCATAATTGTCTTATAACTTGTGTGCTTGAAAGATATGAAATAATAACCAAACTCCATGGAGTAACTAAAGGTAATGACCTCTGAAACAAACTATACAAAATCAAAGAGAAACAGCAAATATTTTTGGGTTTTCGGATTTGTAAACTAAAAACAGAACAGCCAGCAAAGATGAATTTTTTCGAGGACCTTAACATGCCCAGATCAGAAAACTCAAAAACTAATGAAAGTTGCGTACACATCCCAGGAATATGCACACCAAATTTCAGGTTATTCCAACGTTCCTGTGAAAAGTTATGAATTTAACGGTGGACAGCAGAAATATGTCCCTGCGCGAAACTGCACACAACAAAGTAATTTTTTTTTGTGTTTTTGCATATTGAACTGAAATAAATACTAAGCATATTAATACTATATACTAGAACAAACCAACAAGAGAAATAACAAAAAACTTTTTGGTTTTTTTTTAGTTTATGGAAAGCAAACATAGCATGAACAAATGAATGAAAGAAAGAAAACTAAAACAAAACATGGATATACAAAGTACCGAATGATAATGATATGTAAATAAGTGTGCTATAGGTATACCTCCCCCCAAGGTTAGGCTTTTGGCCTAAGTGGAGATCAAGTCCAATGTGCCCATCCGTCGGTGCCGCGGGGGTATGTCGAAGAGCTTTCCCCGTTATATGAGCTCGAGGATGCTCCGGCGTGGTATCCGGTGTAATCCTCCGGCGATGACTCCTGCCTGCGATGCGACTGGTGAAACCAAGTGCGCTCAACTGTTCCGCAACTCTACCAGCGAGTACGACCACGGTCTCCTATCAAGACTGAACAAAGAAGGTTGTGGCAAGGAGACTTCCTTTTCACGATCGTCAGCAAAAATGACCCTAAACACAATGTTCTCCAAAGTGGAGCTAGTAGTGACAAATTTATGGCCTTTCATTGCAGCAAGGCCAAGATAACATGGATCAAGTTGTACATCATTAGGATCAATGGACAGTCCCAAATATTCAGCAATACGTAAGGCAATAATGCCTTCAAAGATGGGGCCTCTAGCAGCTAAACGGCGAGCAATCAAAGAACCAAGCTTATACGGGAATTCACCCTTAAGGGCACCCGCAAGAAATGCAAGCTGCAAATTAAAAACATTGCTAGTGTATTCCCTACCAAGTACACTAGTGGTAAGATAGTAGATAAAGTATTTGATAGCAGGGAATTGGATGTTCCTTATCTTGGCGTGTTGTGTGTAGCGGGTGTCATTGTCGGTCACCTCTAAGTAGGTTTGTGCCAACTCCGGGGGATTCGCAACAATTCTCACAGTTGTGCCAACGTTGGCTATACCTATTATCCCACAAAACTCCTGCAAGGTTAAGCTACAAGGCCAATCATATATCTTGAAAGAAATAGCCTTCCCATAAGACTTGGTGTTAAAAAGTGAAGGTCTCCGAAAAAGTCTTGGTAAGACAATAGTATTGTGGCCTCTCATCCATCATGTAGGAGGTCAAGCCTACACTCCCAACAAGATTTTGGAAATCCTCGAGTAAACCTGCAGCACGAAGGAAATTATAACAAGGGTGAGATGCGGCGTGTGGAACTCCCGCATCTCCCTCATCTCCAAACGTCGATGCTGGGATCTCCTCGTTGTGGGACTGCCTAACACAAGTGGAAGGCCTTGGAGGCCTTGTCCTCCTATGATAATCTCCCTCAAACACCTCATCAAAGTCACGGTTATGCATCTTGCTTTTCTGAAATTTTCAACAAACATCATATAAATTGATATTTAGCCAACTAAATGAAGGGAAACCACTATAGTGACTTGCTAGAGGCTTAAGCATGCATCAAAACTAGTTATTTCAACTTAGAACAGGCATTCAAACTCACTAAACAAGATATCTACAACGGCAAAATACTTCATATATACACCAGTAAACAAAATTCTACTTGGATATTCGGAGGAGTCACATACCGGAGAGGAGATGCACCAAATTTCAGCAACACAAATTGGCTGAATGTGGAGATCGAAATCCCAGGAGATGAGCAGCAAGAACACGAGTTTGATATATCCAGGAGTGATTTTTCGGGCAAGAGGAAGGCGGGGGAAGGAGAGAGAGAAGTGGGGGGCCTATGGGCCCCACACAATGTGATGGCGCGGCCAAAGGCCAACCGCGCCACCAAGTGGTGAGGTGGCCCAGGGGTTCCCCCTGGTGGCTCTCTGGCACTTCCAGGAACCTCCTTGAAAAATATGATTTTTCATATAAATTTTTAAATTTTCTGAGAAACTTTATTTTTTCATTTTCTGGTATTTTGCATTATTAAATTCAATATTGAAAAATTATTTTCTAACAACAAAATCAACAAAACATAGCAAACTAAATGACATTACAGTAGGTATAACAAGGATGAGAAAAAGAAAATTGTTTAGCCTCTTTATGCATTTAAAATGCACTTGTTAACAAGGTTGATCAAGTCTTGCCACCAAATGAATTTTATATGACATGAAAGATTTTAAACCATATGAAACACTCATGTTACCTTATAATGAATTGGTATGGATCCAATCATGCGAGTTTTGTATTCTTCTTTATATGGGCAATCAATACTTCCCACTCTAATAGACCTCAAATTGGTAATTGTATTAACTCCAGGCATTCTATCAACTTTCTTCGGAAAATAAACAGTATGCTCCTTGTCATGAACATTAAAAGTAATGTTTCCCTTATTGCAATCAATAACAGCCCCTACAGTATTTAGAAAATGTCTTTCAAGAATAATAGACATATTATCATTTTCAGGCATTTCAAGAACAACAAAGTCAGTCATAATTAAGCAATTGGTAGTTATTTGGACAGGAACATCCTCACAAATTCCAATATGAACAGAAGTAGATTTATCAACCATTTGCAAAGATATATCAGTAGGTATCAATTTATTAAGGTAAAGTTTCTTGTAAAGAGAGAAAGACATAACACTAACTCCAGCTCCCAAATCACATAGAGCAGTCTTAACATAATTATTTTTGATAGAGCAAGGAATAGTTGGTATACCTGAATCACCAAGCTTCTTTGGAACCTTGCCATTAAAAGAGTAATAAGCAAGCATAGTAGATATTTCCTCATTAGGAATTTTCCTTTTGTTAGTCACAATATATTTCATATATTTAGAATAAGGAGGCAACTTAATAGCATCAGTCAAAGGAATTTGCAAGAACAATGGTTTCATCCAATCACAAAATTTATTATAATGTTCTTCCTCTTTTGTTTTAAGTTGCTTAGCAGGAAAAGACATTGGTTTTTGGACCCAAGGTTCTCTTTCATTGCCATGTTTCTTAGCAATAAAATCTTCTTTAGTGTACTTTTTCAGATTCCTCTTCTATTTCTTCTTGATTCTAATTGGCATTTTTATCTTTATCATTGTTATTAGCATTATCATTGTTGTGTTCATTATCACTTTCAGTTTCATCATCAGAAATAGATATACTATTAGGATTATTAACAGGTTCAGAGGATTCTACAACAGTTTTATGTTTCTTTTTCCAAGAAGGAGTAATAGGTTCATTAACTCGTTGAGCATCTTGTTCAATTCTTTTATAATGTCCTTCAGGATACAAAGGATCTTGAGTTGATTTACCACCTCTAGTTGTTACTTCATAAACAAGTTTTTCTTTACCAATTGAGTTGTTTACTAACAATTCTTTTTGCACTTTAGTGAGTTGATCTATTTGAGTTTGAACCATATGAAAGTGTTTAATGAGCACTTTAAAATCATTAGCAGTTCTATCAACAATATCATGTAAATCACTATTAGCATGAGAATTTTTCATTAAATTATTCTCTATTCTCGTATTAAAATTGCATTGCTTAACAATAAAGTCATCAAGTTCATCTAAGCATTGAGGAGGAGGTTTAGACTAAGGGATATCTCTATCATCAAACCTTTGGAGAGAGTGTACATCAATAACGGTTGGAGGAAGAATAGGCTTACATAATTCTTCAATAGGAGGTAAGTACTTCACATCTTCAGATTTAATACCACTTTCTTGAAGAGATCTTTTAGCTTCCCTCATCGTTTCTTCATTTAATTCAATTATACCTCTCTTCTTTGGTGTTGGTGGAGGTGTTGGAGTAGGTTCAGGAATATCCCAATCATAATTATTCTTGCATATCGTAGCCAATAATTCTTCAGCTTCTTCGGGAGTCCTTTTCCTGAAAACACAACTAGCAAAACTACCCAGGTATGTCCTAGATTCAGCAGTTAGTCCACTATAAAACATATCAAGTAGATCATTTTTCTCCAAATCGTGGTTCGGCTGGCCTCTTAATATGCAACAAAAGCGTGTCCAGGCCTTAGGCAATTTCTCACCTTCCTCTTGATTAAAATTATAGATTTTTAACAAAGCATCATGTTGAGCACTAGCAGGGAAATATTTTTGAAAGAAAGCATCAATTAAACCCTTAGGACTAGTGATGGAACCAGGAGACAAATTATTATACCAAGTTTTAGCTTCTCCTTTTAATGAGAAAGTAAATATTTAAGCAACAAAGTAAGTGCATCTTTTAATGCCCTCAACAAATATTCCACTCGAATCAGACAATACATTCATGTGTTCAACAACACTTTCATTTTCAGTTCCACAGAAAGGTTCCCTTTCAACAATGGGTTAATTGGTTCCGTGCCATACCTAGCTGAGTTCTATCGGTATGTTCCATACCCGCGTTGTTTCTCTGTTATGTGCACTGGTTTGCTCGCATATCGCCCAAACGCTCGTTTCCCTCTGGTCAACCTCCTTGGACCCGCACTTGGCCTGACTGGTGGGGTAGGCCTGGCGCGGCTCGGCTCGTTTGTCAGCTCGGTTGGGATTTCGAGGGCTCGGCTTGGGGCCAGGGACTTGTTTAATCAAGGGAAAACGCCGATGGGGCCCACGTGGTCTTTCTTTCCTGCCTCACTGTTGTCGCCCATAGAACCTCCGATCAACCCCCAAGAACAGAGCAAAACAGAGCAATAGGAGTTGGACTGAGGGCGGAGAGCAGGGTGATTGAAGGCGCAAAGGAGCTCCATCCCCATCGCCATTTCCGTAGCCGGCCAATCTCCCATCGCCCGTCAAGAAGGAGGGACAAGCAAGGAGCTCCATTGCCCACGCCATTGTACGGCCGCCTTCGCCGTTTGGGGTTTTTTGGTCGCCGACGGTTTCAGATGCAGTCCATCAACCCCATTTTGTCGCTGATGGTCAGTGTTATCTTCTCTACATGTTTCATTTTCCTGTTTGGTGCATTATTTGTGAGTAGATTTGATTTTGTATTTGGATTGCGGAATGGGGAAAAACCATAGGTTCCGCCTGTTTATCTGGTTCTAAATTTCATTTGTTAAAATAGGATTCCGATAGCGATAGCGATGGCGTCGATCGCTGTGCTCTGTGCAATTACGAAGCAACTCTCTACCGCACACTAACTCGTGGTTCCACTTTCAAAGTCCCGATGGAACGCAGTTTCAAAACGGCCGTTGTAAGTATTGCCTTTCAAATTCAATGGAATGTCATTTGTTTTTCCTTCAATGAATGTCTTCATAGTTTCTCCGGTTTGGTATTACATGTAGATTCTGCCATGCCCTTTAAGATATCTTCTAGATCAGAGTCGAGGACTTGGCCCTCGTAAGAACTGGATGGAGGCTAGGTGTCCGAACGGAGACCAGTACTTGTTCTACCTGGATAAGTGGGTAGAAGATGACGCAAAACAACCATATCTTGTTAAGCAGCTAAGTGGTAGCCCGAACATCCATATATACACGGAGATCTGTGGAACGCAGTGGACAACACTATGTGAAGGCTACGGCATCGAGGAGGGCGATGTTGTCAAATTCGCTTGGAATGAAGATCTGCATTTGTTCAATGTTGAAGTGACTAACAAGCACAATGTTGCAAAACCTCTTGTGCAACACACGGGTATGCTCGTTTGTGTTCGTTTTCTTACACGTTGAGTAGTTTACAAGTTTTCTGAATGTCTTCCTCTCTATGATCAGAGTTTCAACATATTGACGGACACTGCAAGCCTGCCCTCGTGTCGAGCATATTTCACGAACCGAGAGATGTCTCCTATTCAGAAATGAATGCGATATCTCTCGTTTTATTGCAAGATGACACGATGGAGTAGGAAGATATCCCTCAATACTACGTGCGCAGGATTGAGAATGATTTTTTAGATGTAGAATCGCTGGTATTCTGATACGATGCTCATGTTCTGTCATTTGAATGATCTCTCAGTTCTGTCATTTGAACTATTCTGATACGATGCTCATGTTGTTTTGATAGCATCTCAAGATTGAGTTACTAGATGGCTACCCCGAGGTTTTTCCACCACGTGAGCTCATATTACGGCAAGATCACGGAGTTTCTCGTCTTTTGGGGAATGATGTCGAGATCTTTGGATCATATCATGTGGTCAACGGCTACAAATACCTCGAGTTCAAGAGAAACTGGGATCTATTCTGGGAGCAACTGCCGATTCGATTTGGTGATCTCTACGTTATCAAGGTGATCATCAAGGTGGAGTACATCCAGCTGACATTTGTGAAGATCAGTGAAGAGATCGAGCAGTCGGACGAAGAAATCGAGCAGTCGGGCGAAGAAATCGAGCAGTCGGACGAAGAGATTAGCGACCCCAGCGAAGAGATCGACAAGTGGGTTGACGAGATTTTGTCCGGCTTTGACAACGACAAAGAAGACACTAATTAATATTACTAATCCCTTGTATTTTGGTCGGATATAATTTGGTCAAACAACTTATGGGCTCTTGGCATGAACTGTGCGCGCTCTGGTCATGAATATTCAAATGATCATAAATGATTCAAAAAAATCGAAAAAATGTGAAACCAGCGCACATTGTCTTATTATGTGACATAGTGATGATAAAAAAATATAAACCTGGGTTTGGTTAATTTCATGAAAAATGGTACGCACAAATGAGCAATCACTTACAAAGAGTTATAGACTTACAAAGAGGTATAGAGTTTGAAGAAGAGTGAGAGGGTTTAGGTTTTGATAAAATCAAAAAAAATCACAAAAGCTTCATTTCACTGTAACTAATAAGCATCTGCACTTCGTTTTTCATTTTCATATTTTAAACTTCTTTTGGAGACGTTCAAAGTGTGTTTGACCAGATTTAACCAGACATTCAAATGATCATAAATGATTCAACAAAAATCAAAAAATGTGAAACCAGCGCACATTGTCTTATTATGTGACATAGTTATGATAAAAAAATAAACCTGGGTTCGGTTAATTTCATGAAAAATGGTACGCACAAATGAGTTATCACGTACAAAGATGTAGCGTACCTGCACTTTAAATAAGGCAGACACCTGTGTATAGTGCAAATCCCTGGATCGATTCGTTTGCACACACAGTTTACGATGTAATATCACAACAAAGCGTCAATTTTATTACATCGATGATCCAGAATTACAAAATATGTGATACAAGTTGCATAGCATAAAGCTATCATTGAAAAAGTACACAACAGAAATACAATAGCAGTGAGTCTCTATATAACTTTCATGCTGCCACAGGCGAAAACATGTTGGTTGTAGACTCGAAACCTTTAAACGAAACCTCACTCGTCATCTGATCAAATCTGCAATAAGAAAAATATTGCAACAACGTGGGTCAGATTCCATTAAAAATGGAGTCTGGCAAGTGACACTATGGTGGACACTTAATGGAATAACTCTAAAGCCTATATGCATATTTGGCTGGTGGAGTTCAAGGCTAATTTGCATAAAGCCAATTTTTCCTATTCTTTTGAAAACACTTTTCTTGAAATCAAGACGAGTATGGCATGAAAACCATAAATCTCATCTTCCCTTGTTCACCCATCAAGTTTTATTTCTGAAGTTGGAATGATGGAATCCTCCGTTGACGTCCGTAATCAGCTGCTCAAATTGTCCGTACCGGGGACACGGCTAAGTACTTAGTTTTACACTCTGCAGAGGTTGTGCACTTTCACCATTGTACCCATTCAACCCAAGGTATCCTTTACACACCATTTGTGATAAGGAAAGGAGAGAATGAGACGAGATCTTTCAGAAGCATTTTCCCTCCCACTCTGGCTTGACCCGTTCCACCTAACATCCCCCTACATCTGCTTGTCAAGCCGGAGAGAGTCCACGCAACATAATTGATCAAGCCAGAGCCCATATGGCAATGGCTGCACTGGAAGCAATCGTCACTCGGAGTTCTTCAGATTCCTCTGTTCCTGGGTGGCCATTCACAAGTGTACATACTCCAGGAACCATAGACATGGACCTGAGTAGCCACTCAACATAAACCATGCAACCACTTACCACCCAGGTGTTTCATTCTTAACTTAGTAGAATTTAGATTTTCACAAAACAACATTTGCATAGCATCAATAATTCTACTAAGTATTGCATAGGAACCTAGACACAGGAATAAGGAATTCTATACAGGTTTAGCATAGCGATACTATCCTACACATGCATATAAAAATACACTAAGTAATGCATATAGAAATAGGAAGTTTATGAGGTGTGCCACTTGCCTTTGAATGTTGTCGTTGTTCACAACTCTTTTCAACGATACTCGGGACTCTCCGTTCAATCTAACAGTATAGACAAGCAACAATACAACAATCAACAGCAAGCACAACTCCACAATGCACACAAACACATACTAGATGAATAAATGAGTTTTATAAAACTTTCTAAGGAAAATATGTTTATGCATGATGTGCAAAATATTCCTAAGGGCTAGAAATGCTTTTTCATGCCATGGAAATCTTTTAAGTTTATGCAAGGCAAATGTGTTGGTCCAAAAGGACTAAGGACTAAAGTCATAAGTTGAATAAAATATTTTGTTTTATATCATCTTGAATAAGCCCTCTAATGGCTTAGTCTTGATGTGTAGAAATATTTAGAGAAAATACTAAGTCATTTCTTCAAGACGATCAACAATTATTATCAACTCTTTGTAAATTGGACATTCACTATAGTGAGAGAGACAGACACCCGGCCAGCCACTTAAATTGTGGAACAGGTCTCATGTACGTGGACATGTAAGGTTTGTCTCCAGGCCGCTTCATCTCACTATGCCGTTAGGATCCAACAAACTTCAAGTGGGTAATAACATGATCAAAAATTGTTTTAAGTCTTAAGTGAAAGACAAGATTAGGAAAGAGGGAAAAGATAGAAATATGTAGTTGTCCTCCAGGCTTCATCTCCAGAGTTGTAATATTCTCCTTGGTGATGTCTTTGAATTCTTGGTAGACTTGATGGTTCTTCAGACTTGATGATTCTTGTATCCTCGAGGCTGGTCTTGGATTTTGAGTTCTTAGAGAAGAAGAAAAGGCAGAGAGAAAGACTTAGAGAATAAAAGGGAGGTTGTCCTTCTTGAACTTCTTCTCACTTTTCTTCTAAGTGCTTGACATCTTGAGGATGCTTCCAGAGTCTGTTTTCTTCTAAGTCCTTCATGAAGTCTCAGAGAAAAGAAAGAGAGAGAGAGCAAGACTTGGAAAATATTTCTGGTTGGTCTTCATGAACTTTGCCTTGATTTTTCTTCTAAGTGCTTCTACTTCTTGGAGATACTTCTGAAGTCTTGTTTTGGCTAAGTCCTTCAATGGCCTTCTAGCTCCATCTTGGAAATCCTAAGTGTCTAAGTGCATAGCACTTTACCAAAACACTAGGTTGAAAATAATCCTAACTTAGGGAAAATAAGGAAGGAGTTTTCCTATAAGGAGTATAACTATACAATAGATATGTCATGCATGCAATGCAATTTATTTCTAAGGACAACACTTAACAAAATAAAACAACTAAGTTTTCTAGATGCTAAAATTTTCTAAGGAAAAGATTTAGCATCTTTAAGATGTTGAAATTTTTCTAAGGAAGAGTGTTGTCGAAAAATATTTATCAATATTTTCTAACAAAGAATTTATTTTGTTTAAAGAGGCAAAATATTTCTAAGTACATTTTAATACCAAAGTGGTTATAATATGACTAAGTACTTTATAATTCGAATAGATGATGAAAATAAATTTTAATAAATTTTTAATCAATTTTAATCATTAAAACAACACTTAAAAGTATTTAATCAATATATATTATAAAATCATAGAAAATTATTCTACAAAAATTAGTAGAAAAATACTACTGCCAATACTTAGACATTGAAATTTATAGCAAAAGAGTTTGACAAGTTTTAAATTTCAAATTTGAAGTTATGTTCAATTTACCATTAATACCACTTTTGAATTTCAACAAATTTTAATTTGACAAAACATAAAAGTAATGATGCCAAAAGTTGCTACGTGTCATAAGCTTTCCAAAAATATTTTATTTGTAAAATTTTACCAAACCAATAAAAAGTAGTGATAGATTTAAAATTTAGGATTTTTCTGCAAAACTGCCGGTTTTCGGTAGACTGTTGACTTTGACTGCTGACGTAGCAATTGACTTGCTGACGTGGCAGGCTGACTGGGATTTGACTACGAATTTGACCAAAAATAAAGTTGCTCGGATGGAAAAACACTCTTAACGAAAGTTGTAGAGAATTACGTGCTCTTTCTAATTATCAGAATTATAACATAAGTGGATGAATAGATTGGTCACAAATCGCAAAATACCTGTCTGATCCGAAACTTCAAACGTGAATATCTCTCCGCTCGCTGAACCAAAAGAGGTGAGGCTTGGGGCAAAAGAAAGGTCTTGATCAGGGGAACAACTTTTGTATTCTCGTCCCAAACTTTTAAGATGGTTTGGTTACTCGAACAACATCAAACACGATCTGTATTATGCAGAAAATTACGTACGTTAAAATAAAAAGTTGTCAACAGGAAAGTTGTAGATGCAGAGTAGATCTACCTTTTCACCGAAGGAATTTCGATTTGACGCAACGAGCGCGAGGATATCTGAGAAATACGACTTCAGATCTGATGGATGACGATTCGAAATTCTTCCTCCACGCTTGATGAAAAGAGTTGAGGCTTATTGGGATGGAAAGGTATCGACGAGATCTATAACAATGATTAAGGCTCCGTCGCGATTGGAGATGGTTTTGTTCGTCGAACGAACGAAATACTATTTCGCTGATTAGGGTTTCGGTGGAACGAAACGAGTAAAAGAGATGCCGGCGGCTACAGGGGTTTATATAGGCGGAGGGATGGTGGAATAGATAGGGCTCGGAGTTGTGAACGCGTAGGATCAAGCGGATCCGGATTTGGAGTTATATTTCTTGAGATATTCGTGTTTGAATGAAAGGTGGTTGGAAAAACGAATTTCAGGGTTTGAGTTGGATACGATAGCTCGGCTCGGTTCGTTCGTGGGCCGGCCGGCTGGCCCGATTCTTTTTTTTTTCCTTAATTCATTCATAACTTTTGTTTTAGAACTCCGAATTAAGTGAAATTAATTTCTAAAAAATTTCAAAAATCATATCTTTATTTTAAAACATTTATGGACATGTTTTGACCACTTTTTAAAATATTAATTTTGAATATTTGATTTAATGCAAATTTGACACTTTTGTCAAATTTGGAAATAGAAATTTAATTAACTTATTTATGGCTAAATAAAATTTGGTCTCACAATTGTGAACATATGAAAATAATTATTTCTAATAATTACAATCAAAATATTAAAGTAAAATAAGATAAATAGCATAATCGTTATTTTATTTTTAATATTTTCTCAAATAGGTTTTCAAGTGGAAATAATATTTCAACCATTGTAATTTCAAATATAAATAATGCAAGAAAATGATGAATGCATGCATGAATTTTGTTTTCAAATCGACATACAAATAGTTTTCAAAAAAAAAATTAATTTTTCTGATTTTTCAGAATTTGAAAAATTCTAGGATGTTACAAAAGAGTTATATAGTTCGAAGAAAAGTGAGAGGGTTTAGGTTTTGATAAAATCAAAAAAATCACAAAAATCTTCATTTCACTATTACTAAGAAGTATCTGCACTTCGTTTTTCATTTTCATATTTTAAACTTCTTTTGGAGACGTTCAAAGTGTGTTTGACCAGGTTTGACCAGACATTCAAATGATCATAAATGATTTTAAAAAATCAAAAAAATGTGAAACCAACGCACATTGTCTTATTATGTGACATAGTTATGATAAAAAATATATAAACCTGAGTTTGGTTAATTTCATGAAAAATGGTACGCACAAATGAGTTATCACGTACAAAGAGTTATAGAGTTCGTAGACGAGTGAGAGAGGGTTTAAGTTTCGATAAAATGCCTTCTTAGCCACTTCAAAATGAAAATTGGACACTTTATCAAGCTTTTCAAAACCCCATTGAGTGCCTCCAAACCCCATTTGAATAATGGCCGTCGATCTAACCCTACCGCTGAACTGCAGCCGTTTGATCATCCTCTAGAAGGAATCTGGCAGACTCGGGGCTCATTCTGCGATCTGATTGGCGGTGCTCATTCTGCACAACCCGTTCGATGTGTTTCAAATGAGCTCCAAAGGTAGGGTAAACGGTCACATTTCTAAACAAAAAGGGTTGGTGGACTTGCAACAGCCGCACCGCCGCATGTGACCGTTGCACGCTCACCGCGGACCCACCATTTGCCTCCTCTTCATAGACAGAGCACCCAACCTCCTCCTTCCTCATGTTCCTCTTCTTCTTCCTCGCATTCACTGAGCATCCATTCTTGCTCGCATAGACAGAGCATCCATTCTCCTTTTTGTACCATCTCCTTCCTCGCATAGACAGAGCACCCATCCTTTCTCGCATAGACAGAGCATCCATCCTCCTCTTTGGACCATCTTCTTCTTCCTATTCCTTCCTCGTCTTCCTCTCCGGTAACGAAGGCCAGCAGCAATGTCGAGCTCCTCCACTTCATCCGTTCGCCACAAATGGCTAAAGCAGCCTGAGGTGACATTGCCGCCATGTCCTAAATGCTCACGCAAGAAACCACTGCTCTGTAAGACTACTAAGAAAGGAAACAACATGTGGGGCGAGTATTTGACATGCGAGAGCCTACCACTAGATGTAAAGATCTTTCTCTCGCATCCTTTTGCTTTGATTTCTTCAGTGTTTTCAATTTCTTGCTCAGATCTGGGATTTAGGGTTCAGGTTGACTTTTTCAGGGTTCAGATCCATGCAACTATTTCAAGTGGGTGGATGAATACGTTGCACAGCTTAGACAGGAGAGGCGCGCGCACAGCAACCTTCCTCTGCTGTCTGATGTGGAGATTGCACCCTCTGCTCCGTCGATGGGGCTTGCGGAAGCGGAAATGAGAGGCGAACTGAAGAAGTTGAACAAGCACTTAAGGCAGATGAATGATCTGAAGAAGCAGGCTAATTTGATAGCTGCAGGATTTTATCTCTGTATAGTTTCTCTAGGATTTGTTTATCTGATGATTGTCAGTCGTAGTTAATTAATGCGATGTAAGCATAATTAATGCAATGTCGTCTCATTTGGACCAACCGCTTCCCTATTACTAATCATCCGTACCGAAACTATCTACTCTAGAAATTAGAGGCAGATCTATACACCAACACGTTCAATGCTAACGACTGCTTTGGAATATTGTGATATACTCCCTCTTCTGTTTTTTTTAATTTACCCCCTCTTCTGATTTAATTGACTCAGATCTACTACAATTTGCACTAAATCTGAGTCAATTTAGAACGGAGGGAGTATAATATAAAGAGGTCGCGCACACACTCAACTAGCGGTGGGGATTCTCTGTGGGTTCCACATCCAGTGGGTCCGGCCCCACCAAGTCGATACCCCACCAGGTCAGACTTGTGCCCCGACCCCACCAGTCAGACTAGTGCCACAGCCCCACCAGTCAGACTAGTGCCAAAGCCCCACCAGTCAGACTAGTGCCCCGGTCCCACGCGCCGACCCCAGAAAATCTCAACCGAGCCGACAAACGAGCCGAGCCGCGCCAAGCCTACCCCACCAGTCAGGCCAAGTGCGGGTCAAAGGAGGTTGACCAGAGGGAGACGAGCGTTTGGGCGATATGCGAGCAAACCAGGGCACAGACCAGAGAAACAGCGCGGGTATGGCACAGACCGATAGAACTCAGCTAGGTATGGCACAGAACCAATTAACCCATTGTTGAAAGAGAACAGTCTTCGAGGGAAGTAAAACCCAAATTTATTGATTTGACACAAGGGGAGCCAAAGAATATTTACAAGTTTTAACAGATGATTTGTCACATCAGCTGCACCTATGAATAGACTTGCTCAACAAGGAATATCAGTAGCAACAGTTTTATAGCAGAGACAATAGTGAAATAACAGTAGCAGGAGAATTGAGACAGCGATTGTGATTGATGTAGACAGCAGGATTAAAATATTGTAGGCATAGAGACGGATATACGGGCGTTGCATGGATAAGATAACTCATGTAATAACATAGCATAGGCATTTGCAGATAAATAATATAAAGCATCCAGTATTAACAATCATAAGCTTGTATTCCAATTTAGTTGTGCGTGCTCGCAATGAGAAACTTAGACATCATCTTTTGTCCTGCCGGCCCGTTTGCACCGGGGCCTCTAGGAAATCTACTGGCAATTAAGGTACTCCTTTTAATAAAGTACCGGAGCAAAGTATTAACACTCCGTGAATACATGTGATCCTCACATCATAGCCATTCCTTCCGGTTATCCCAATTGTTGTCACTTTGGGGCCATCGGTTTCGGACAATAATATGTGTATACAACTGATAGATATGATCCAAAACAATGATTATTATCATGATATAATACCAAGTTCAGATATGAAATTATGGCACTCGGTGCCTAGTGTCAAGCATTAAACGTAACAAGTTGCAACAATGACGTAAAACACCAATAATGGATACTAGGCACCATAGCCCAACAATCTTACAACTATTACATGAGTGATCTCATCCAATCCCTACCATCCCCTCAAGCCTACAATGGTGAACTAATCACTCATGGATGGGGGAAACATGGATGGTTGATTGAGAGGCGTTGACGATGACGATGACGATGACGATGGCGACGATCCCCTTGGATTCCCCGTCCTGGCAGGGTGCCGAACCAAAGACTTCTGGTCCCCAAACTAGGTTTCGCGATGGCGGCGGCGTACGGTGGTGTTCTCTGGAAAGATGGATATCCCCCGATCGTTTTTAGGTCAGGAGGGTTAAGTAGCCGCGAGGGGGTCACGAGGAGGCGGCCACACCACCTGCTGGCGCGGCCAGATGGGCCCCGTGCCACGGGGTGGTGTGGGCCACTCGAGCCTCTTCTCCGTTTGGTCTTTGTGGTTCTAGGTTTCCCACGGATGGAAAATATTTTCTGGATGTCTTTTGGGCTTTTTCTCAGAAGTTGACATTTCTGCACAAAAATGAGACACCAGGGTAATTCTGCTGAAAATCGCGTTAGTTGCATCCAAAACACATAAATTAGAGTTAAAACAATAGCAAAAGTGTTCGGGAAAATAGATACGTTTTGGGCGTATCAGTCAACTCCATGCTAACAACTATTCTCTGGTGCCATTGTCTCTGTGTTACTGTTACTGTTGCTCTCATATTACTGCTGCTTTCACATCACACCTGTTACTAGTGCTTTTTCATGTGCAGCTGAATTGACAACTCCGATGTTAAGACTTATAAGTATTCTTCGTCTCCCCTTGTGTCGAATCAATAAATTTGGGTTTTACTTCTCTCGAAGGCTGTTGTGATCCACTATACTTGTGGGTTATCACTCCACGGTCTCGAGGGAGACCTTCAGGATGGCTGCCTCGATGTCGTCGTCAACCGCCTTGTAGCAGAGCCTGAACTGGTTGGCCGCCTGCTCAGCGCGCCAGGTGTCGAAGGAGTTGACGGCGACCAACTAGTCGGGCCACACCGGCGGCAGCTCCTGATCCTACGCCGGCTCCTCCTCTGGAGGTGGCTCCTGCCCAGGGTAAGGATCCTGGACCGACTCCTGTTCCAGTTGCTCCTCCATGTCGATGTCGTTGATGTTCGCCCAATCAAAGGGCTCCTCGTCGCCGACAGGCTGGAGCGCCTGCTCCTGCTCTGGCCCAAGAGGGTGAGCGCGGCGCTCTGCCTGGGTGAGGGTGGACTAGGTGGTTTGGAGGCGGCGAGGCATGGTGCTTGGCTCGGGGCGACGCAGCGAGTATTGGTGTGGTGAGGCTACACGGTGGAGGAGTGTGTGTCGAGGTTGCACGGTGGAGGAGTGTTATATAGGCGAGGGGGCGGGAAACGGAGGGGTGGGAAGGGGTGGCGCTGCGCAGGAAGCGACGGGTGGGTGAGCATGCGTCGCGTCAGAATTATGTGGGGGCGACGCAATTCATCCATGCCGACGCTTGGCAATCGGGGAAAGTCTGGGCGCTGGTAATTGCACGCCTCACCGCCCCGTCGCTTCGTTGCCTGCAGAAACGCGTCATCATTAACGCAGACGGAACAGCCTCCTGCACGACGCAATTTACAACACCTTCTTGCGCCCTATGTCTATGACGGGTGAGGCGCACCTGTCGGAGGCCATGTCCGGTGGAGATGCTCTTAGCTCCTAGACTGAGAGCTTGCAATAGGACATAATATTTCTTGTCACTCTTGAGGATAATCCTTGCAATCGCTCACACTTATATTGTTGTACCGCATGCACATTTCAGGCATTTACATTCTGATAGTGCCAGTGTATTTCAGGTTAAACCAAAACCAACGACTCTGCTTTTCGGAAATGTCTAATCAGAGTTCAATATGAGTTCTTTAGCGGAGACGATTTTGAGGTATGAAATGGTTTTAATTTGTTGGTCTCAGCATGACCCGTCATTGTATAACAGTATTCAACGAAAAGAAGTTCAAGTGTAATGACATTGGTTTTGTGTGACAAGACCTGAACATATAGATACATATCTATAGTGAGAACGCTGACATGGTAACGAGAAATCCTTTGAAAAACAAGATCAATTATCAGTGGAAGGCTTTTGCAGTCGGTCAATCCACAGAAAGTGAATCGGCTTCTAATGAACCCGAAAGGGTTGCCGTCTGATGCAAAGGCGAGCCCAGCAGGCAGGCTTTAACATGCCTCAGCCTGCCCTGCGAATATGTAAGTTATTTTTTTACTAGTACTAATCTTTCAAAGGAGGCCCATTAGGAGCTGAGTATTTTCAGCCCATCGCATGTTTTGCTGAAAAACTAATCGATCGAATCATCCAAACATCCCGAGCATTCGGTCCCTCCAGCGACCATTGACCCCGACCCCTCGTTCTCCTGTCGCCATACGCCAGTCGCCACTCGCCAGCCACGCCGACGACGGCAATCCGGCAAGCGGCCAAGCGGATTGGGAGGAGGGGACGAGCGGCAAGCGATCAAGAAGGATTAGGATTCTGCTAGCTGCTGTTTTCTGGCTTCTGCTGCTTAACCTGGATGGAGTACTAGTACTGCTGGTGGATCCGTGGAGTGGATTCAACAAGCCAAGAGCCAACCAGTGAATCAGATCGAAAGTCTCCATTCTCCATATATTTTTGTTCCAACAAGCTGGAGTGGAGATTTCGACCACTGGAACTGCTAGATCGATGCAGGTTGATCAGCTGGACCACTAGAGGTTGGATGGACTGATTTATTTGCTTTCTGTAGGCAAGTTGGATGGATGCATGCTGCTGCTAGCTGTTCCTGTTAGGCTGCTGGCTGTTAATTGGTAATATTGCATTTGATACGGGGCAGGGAGATGCACAAATGATTTGTTCGGACATCCAAAAAGACCTTGTTGCATGTTGTGAAGGAGGTATTTTATCTTAAAATTTTTATATCTTATATATTGACTTAATTTTTACGTTTAGTAGTCATTTAGTTACTCGTCGTCAACTTTCAGCCTCCCCTGCAAATAGTTCCTGGACTCGCCGTTGGTCTGATGGGAACACAGAAGCCTTGACCAGAAATAAATGGACAAAATCGTGACATTTAGTTCGATGCTTGATGAATGAACAATTGTGTGTTCAACCAACGCTTTTGTGGGTTTTTACAGCACCAATGTATTTAAGCCTTCATGAACAATCATATCCATTTCACAAATATATTTGAAGAATGAAGGAATTAGAATAGTCATGTAGTTTCTCCAAAGTGTTGTTTACAAAAGAGAATTTGGCAAGAAAGTTAAACGTGTTGTTTAGTGACAAAATGAAAAAAATACATCACCTATTATTTTATCTCTTTCTCTTGTGCTAAATTTATATGGAGTATTTGCCCGTAAATTTTTTATGGAGTATGGTGTATTGTTAATTACAAGTTTTAGAGTGATTGGCATTTCTAACTACCGTTAATCCGTCCTGATCTAATGGTGTAAAAACCACGGTACCAGATTGACGGTACCGAGCGGTACCGTGGTACCAAAATTATGTGGGGTCGATATCGAAAATATGTAGGACCGGTAGCAGATTTTTTTTCTGTAATTATTTCTAATGGCAAATTGGCAAATTTATCGATGGTCACTCTCACCAAATAATTGCAGGGAATATCGTTTGTGCTCACACCGGCCGCTGGAGTCGTGGAAAGCAATCCCTCATCCACATCAATCCCTTCTGTACTGCTGGAGCCGTAGTCGGCCGTGTGCGGGGGTCCCGTGTTCGGTGGCTGGCGTGGGTGGTCGCCGGTCACAGGCGCGGGTGCCGTCGCCGATGATGCCGCGGGTTCCGTCGCCAGCTTCCTCCACCAGTATGGAAGCAGCGATGGAGTGGCTGGTGTGGGTGGTCGCCTGTCACGGGCGCGGGTGCCGTCGGCGGCGATGTCCGCGGGTTCCGTCGCCGATGTCCTCCACCAGTACGGAAGCAGCGATGGATAGCACCGGCGCCGGAAATCGAAGGACTTAGAGTGATGCTCATGAGCAGACGAGCAGGGATTTTAGGGTCGCGTTCATCAAGATCTTGTCCAGGAAGTTCGCCGACCTCGTCATAGGATTTCGGGCTCTTGTTGTATTTACCTCCTGCTTGTAAAATTGGACACTAATCACTCTGCTGGTCTGCCTCAGGGGAGTCATTCTGATGAGGCTGGAGCACGCCGGGAAGATCCAGTCAGCTTGCATCTTTGGGGACATCTGTCAACCAGTGTGCATGGTCGCCGTGGAGCATCTGCACAGCCTAGTCGAAATTGCTTGTGGTAACTGTTGAGTTGCAGCGTATGTCATTGGCAAAGATGGCAGCGTTGTGTCTTCCACAGTGCGTGCGGCGTTGTGTTGCAATCGTGGATGCCATCACCACAAGCTGTCGCAGTAACCACGTTCGAGCTTCTGAATAAGCGTGGAGCCCATTGCTTGTTTTGCACAGCGGCGCTGCTATACGTCCGATGAAACGCGTTCGATCTGCGTCCGACGTTATGGGCTAGCAAGCTTCTCACGCGGACTGTTCGTTTTCTGCATGCAAAGCTAGCTTGGCTAGATCGACTCCAGCTCCCGTACGTGTTAGTTCAAAAAAAATCCTAAACTGAACCAGGTTAGTCAGCTAACATATTTTCTCTTCTTTCTCATAAAACTAGCTCTAGTGGTAGTCTCTCCCGTATGTTTTTTTTATTTTTTTCACATGTACATGTTCAAACTTATATCTAGATATATTTTATGTATGTGTAAATTTATTTTGTTATGAATGTAGACAACATAAATCGGCCATATGCCATTTTAATCTTATCCTCTTGCTCCCGCGGCGACGTTGGGGTGCCCCCATCTCTTGCCGCCAACCACCCTCCCCCTCGCCTGCTCTCACCGCCACCTCCGTTGTCGCAGGCGTCTGCCGCAGTGGAGGTGGGCCGTTCGTTCTCCAGCAAGGGCGGTTCGGGAGGGACCAAGATGGCTGGTGGCGCGGTTGTGCGGGCTGGGCCGACCGTTCTCCGGGGAGGGCGGTTCGGGAGAGGCTCGGATGGATGGTGGTGCGGCTGTGCGGGCCGGACCAGAGCAGGCGGCGGCGATGCCCCGGGGCTACGAAATCGTCACTATGAAATCCACGTCAGACCCGAGGCTGCTCGCCCACACGAGTCGGCTACCAAATTATCATAGCAACTAAAGCTTACAATAAAAGATGTCGGGCCCAAATCATCATAGCGATAAAATGCAACATGGCAGAGATGATAGACCGGTGCAACCGCTTCGACATTCATGTATTTATTTCCTGCTAATTTGGCTCTGGCCAAAAAAAAATGACAACATTTTTCCGTTAATATATTCACATGAAAAATAGACCGGGAGCGAAAAAAAACACGAGAAATAATATTTTTTTAAAAAATAGCAGATAAGTTAAAAAGAAAATAACGTTTTGATTTTTGAACTAGCACGTACGTGAGCTCGAGTACAATCGATCGAGCCAAGCTAGGTTTGCATGAAAAATGAGCAGTCCGCACGTGACAAGCTCGCTAGCCCATAACGTCGCACCAAGAACAGACGCGTTTGGTCGGATGTGAAGCAATTCCGTTTGCACAAAACTGTTCTTTGGAGCAGGCACATAAAACTGATCCCATTTAGCAGTGTTTTTCCTTCTCCAGTTCCAGTGTTGTTGGTTCTTGATTGTCTTGCTGGTATTTTATTGAGCAATGTGATAAACGGGGTTGTGTGTGTACTGGAGCAATGTTACAGAAACATGTACTGCACATGCATATAATAGACTGAAAGCTTGTTACGAAGACTGATCTAAATTGAACATGACTCCTTTTAGTTGTTTACTTCGGGCTCAAAATATAATTAAACAATATAACAGTGAAACCACAGCCAGAGCTCAATAACTGTTGATATCAGGAAACACACATCACATACGGGGATAACATCCCTTTCCAACTCATCCCTAGGTACCCGGTGAATGATCCATCCAATGCTCCTTGCTCTCCATCCAAAATCTTAACGAAAATTTAGGCCTGCAAGGACATCAAAATGCACAAAATTATACAAATTTCACAGATTGAGAATGCACACATCTTCAGAGAATCAAAAAGGAAGTTGATGCATACCTTGCTAGCGATGTTGCTGGACAGCCAGTCGAGGCCTTCGTACAATCCCTCACCTGAGGTAGCACAAGTGCTCTGGATGTACCTGCAAGTAAGAACACAAATTCATATTCAGTACCAACAAAAGGACCCACGCATGTTCCATTTTCTTCCCTGAACAATAAATAAATAAGAAAACACATGGTTAGATTGGGGAAATGAACCAATCAAAGAGTCAAATACGAAATACTATGGTCATATCTTGATTTGGAGGAAAAAGGCAAGCAAGGGTAATAGTCTACCAGTGTCGCTGGCGAAGGGAGTGCAGTCCAAGCTTATCAGTAATCTCAGCAGCATTCATAACATTTGAAAGATCTTGCTTGTTAGCAAATGCAAGCAACACAGCATCACGCAACTCATCCTGCAATCAGTGGATGGGTGAATAATAGCGCTCAGGATAACCAGGGGAAAGTCAAACAAGTATTTCATATGAGACCCTTCACAGTGCCTTTCCATAAATGCGGAAGTGATATATTTCTAGATATATTGAGATAGAGGTCGCCCAGTGTAAGCAATTACCTCATTCAGCATCCTGTGAAGCCCATCCCTGGCTTCAACAACACGATCCCTAATTCCCTATCGTTGTTGTCAACAACAAAGATGAGACCCTGCGTGTTCTGGAAGTAATGCCTCCAAAAAGGCTTGATCTGTTGTTACAAACATAAGAACTCAGTTTTGGAAGCAGCTCACCTTGCTTTGATGAGACAGAGAGTCCAAAATCTATGGTGTTCAGAGACAGCTCGTCCTCCTTTCACCACATGATGCAGATAGTCGCACGCCGGCACCGCGCGACCATGCCGCTGTCGACTGACCATGCAGCCGTAGTTCCACCCGACGACCACGATCCGAGCCACCACGCGACCACGCCGCCGTCGCTCCAACCCACTACCACGACCGGACCCACCAGCCGCCTTTAAATCCCTCGCCTGCGGTGGCCCTCTCCTCACGACAGAAGTTGGGGAGGAAAATGGACGTCTCCTGCCGCCATGAAGGGAAGTACCCGTCGGCGCCGGCGGCTGCGCTAGTAGCTGGAGGAAACGGCGACGGCAACACTATCACGACCTCGTAAAAAGCGGCGGCTGGCTATAACAGCAGGCCACAGGGATACCGGTGTAATAGTTTGGAATAAGAAGACTTCATCATATTTAATCAATGGCTATAATAAATCATATGGTAATCAACTTTTTAAAAAATTACTAGTCAACGGTACCGATCCGTGCCAATCACCGTAAAAGAGCTCTTAATTACAAGTATGACTTTCACCCAAGCGGTACCAGAAATAATTATTTGTTGAATATTGGTTGAATGCGATTGATGAGAAAATAAAGTTCAAACCCGAGAAGTTTCTGCTTTATTTTGGGTAATGTTGAATGTTTTGTTTCCTCTAAATTCCGTACATACTGGATGCAACCGTTTCCACGACTAGTGCAGCTTCACGGGATTTGTGGAACTAGTGCAGTATTTTTGTGTTAGCAGAGTCAAATGACGCTTCAGTTTTTTCTAGAAGGTTCTGCGTCCTTCAACCCTAGCATCGCAGGACAGAACACAGGATACAGCAAACAGAGAACATCTCCAGACAGGTTAAACATAGTACAATAAATACATAACCTCGATTACAGGTATCCTGTCCAGGACAACAGGCCCCGTGCTAACCTCAAGCAAGCGGTAAATGAGTGGAATCAGCGTACAGCAAATTATGGAGGCATGTCTTCACGGTTCAAATACGCTCCACGAATAATAATAGATACATAGACGCAATAAACACGTCAGGGGTACGTCTCAGGCTCTCAGCATGCCCTTCAGCAGACTCCTGTCTTCTTATTCTTCAGCAGGTCCTGACAGGCTGTGGCGAACTCCTTCTCGATGTCCAGTACGCTCTTCTTTGTCACCACACCGTCTTCGGCACCCTCACCTGCTTGGGTCGCGGTAGCAGTGGTGACTTTAATGGCATGGACTGCGTGGGCGTCCAGCTCCTGGATGATCTTGTTGATGTCGGTGAGGAGCCGCTGGGCGAGGCTCCGGTTGAAGTCCTCCCTGATGACGATACGGAGGACGGCCACATGCTCCGCGTCTGCAGGCATGGTGTAGGCCGGAACTATCCAGCCAAACCTCCTCAGGTTCTCAGAGATATCGAACACGCTGAATTTGGTGCTGTCCTTCAGCCTGATAGCCACTAGGGGCACGCCGTCCTCCTTGGACAGGACGTCAAATCGGCCAGTTGCCTCGATGCCCTCTCTCAGTGTGGCTGCATTCAACTGGCAATTCTCCATAATGTGCTTATATCCCTGTGAAGTAACACCAATACAGCACTTATGAACAAACGTTCTCCATCAATCATCCATGCATATATGTATGTAGTAGCACGCAGCAAATTTCATCTTGGACCAAAATTTAATGTAGCTTGCAAATGAGGGGAATGATGAAGGCTGACGTGTACCTCGAAGCCTAGGCGTATCAGTTGATAGTATTGTGCAATTATCTGGCTAGCACCTGCACAATATAACCATACACTTAGCGGTTGAACATAACAAAGAAATCATGCTGAATTACAGAACGATGCTAACCTTTGGAGAAGTTCAGTGTGAACGTTGGCTGATCTGTTCCTAGGTAGTTTATATGGAAAATGAGTTCTTCAGGTAAATCGTCTTTGCTCCGCCAAATGACCCATCCAACACCAGGGTAGACAAGGCCATACTTGTGCCCACTCACATTGATGCTCTTCACCAATGGTAGCCTAAAGTCCCATTCAAGCTCAGGGTGAAGAAAAGGGGCAATAAATCCTCCACTTGCAGCATCAACATGGATCGGCACATTCCACCTGAGTCATGGCGATAAAATAAAAAAAATTGTGTTCATTGCTATACTTCACCAAAACAAATGGTCATAATCTTAAGATGTTTTGAGTATCTTTTTGTTTTTGCCGGGAGTTGACTAGACTATAATCTGGCAAGTAAGGTTGGAAAAACAAAGTTGTCAAAACATATTAAGATATTATTTAGTTTTAAGATCCCATCACGAACCAGATCTCATCTTAAGATGCTTTGAGAAACTTTTGTTTTTGCCAGGAGTTGACTAGACTATAATCTGGCAAGTAGGGTTGGAAAAACGAAGTTGTCAAAACATATTATAACGTGATCTAGTTTTAAGATCTCATCACGAAAAAAGTAAACCAACCGTGAAAACGAATCCAAATTTTGATTTATTGTTAAGAGATAGAACATTTTAAAGTTTGAAAACCAAAACGAATCCAATTGGCATGCATTGCTCAGTTACCATTTTATTTTCATGCACATGCCCTTATTAGGTCCCTCTTTTCTTCTATTATTAATAATAAAAAATATGTGTGCATCATTTGATGTGGAGGCGAGGGGTTTATCCTCCATTTCAAAAAAACCATATTATTTTTATATTCCCTTCATCCCTTGAAGCCGTTCTGAAATAGTAGTAGCATTGGCTTGTGTATCCAGTTGACATACAAAGAAAAAACCAAATCATATAAAACCAGGGGAAACAAATTTGTGATCGTTCCAGTCAAATAGGATATAATGGAACAACCTAATTAGGATATAATTGTCAACAGATAAAATGCGTACCCAGTTTCCTTGTTCTTTTCCACAAGAAGGTCATTCAATAGTTTAACATCCTCATACTCTCCAGTGAGAGTAGATCCCAAGATAGCTGCAACACAGATAGTGTTCTCATCCACCATTTCAACAGCCTTCTTAGGATCCATGACATAGTATCCCTCAGTTAACTTGACCTCCTTCAATTCCACTTCAAAATATCTTGCAAATTTTTCCCAGCAAACCTACAAACATAAAGATGTTACAAGAGGCATCTTTCTGGTATATACAGTGATAAAAATCAAAATACGTCAATCCACAGAACAACAAAAAATACCTGAACATTTGCACCAGTAACAATGTTTGGTCTGTCACATGGCTTCCCCTCTTCCTTCCTTTTATTTGCCCACTTCCTCTTGAACGCCAGGCCTGCAAGCATTATTGCTTCTGACGATCCCACTGTTGAAACTCCAATAGCTGTTTCCTCCTCCTTGATTGGTGCATTGAACAGGTGAGCTATCATGTTCACACAACGGTTCTGCAAATTTCAAACACGCAATAAGCAAATGCATGTGATGCTTGAAATCAACAAACTTGCCCGTGTGTTCCAATATAGATGTATGTCAATGCAGCAAGCATATATAGGAATATTAGTATCAGGAACTAACAACAACAACAAAATAATATCACTACATTATAATACGCCTATTGGGCTGCTTTACAGAACATTTTGGATCAACAAGCTTTCCCTCCAAGGCTTTTTCATAGGTTTGGCAAAGTTTTTCTTCCAATTAACCGACATTTTGCCAATTAGATATCATATAGAAAGTTCATTGCACTTGTTGTTGCAAACAGTGTCAATATAGTTGCATCTCAGAGATGGTTCCATGAGCAAACTCCCACCAGGAAGATTGTAAGTGCGCTACTTCTAGATTCACCCAGATCATTTGCGGCGAAAACCATCCAAAATAAAGTGGCCAGACTAGTCCAAAAACTCTTGTCAGAAGTATCCCACGGGTCAATCACATGGAATGAACAACAATCAGTTTACCGCCGCTGAAGCATTGTGTTTGGCGGTTACGAATGTCATATATAATCAAGAAATATGTATCAAGAAGATTGGTAGGTCAGTGGATCACACACAGTTCCAAAATAGACCATATACTAGACAATATACTGGTGGATCAAACCAGTTCATAAATAGCAGTTATGTTATTCTATCAGGTAACATACATGCACACTGCGATATTGTCTTGCTGAAATCTCCACAACCACAACATGACAAAGCAAGAAGTTCTCCACAGTTCTGAAGCCTGATGAGTATGTTTTTTCTTATCCGGTTTATGGATTACCCTAAAAAACCGACTATAATGCAAAGCTAATTAATCTGTCGGCCAATGTTATACCACCAAGGCATCCATGGAGTAGTTTGCAGTGGACGGGAAGATTTATGGGAAAAAATATAAATTGCACGGAGAGCCCTCAGGCCCTGGCAGGGGATGCCTTCACCCACCCGCCTCACTCCGGCCACTCGCCACCTCGGCTGCACTCCTCCTCTGACGCGGGCCACAGGGTTGGCGACCTCAAGTCTAGCGGGAATTTTGCCGCCATCGCATGTAGTATGTCACTTAAACGAAGCAAAAGAAAGGAGGTAGTAGAACGGAGGAGCAGAACAGAACAGAGTCAGAGCTGATTAGCGCACATTCGGATCGATGTGGCGTGAATTAGTATTGCCTGTACAAATTAGAATCGCCCATATACTGGGACCACGGATCCTTCTATTCTTGGGAGGTTTGGCGCTGAAAATCGTACTCCCTCCGATCCATATTAGTGGGCACAACTTTGTCTAGATACACATGTATCTAGTCTAAATACTTAACTAGATACATATGAATTTAGACAAAGCTATGCCCACTAATATGGATCGGAGGGAGTACTTGTAAACATATAGTACGTACTAAAAATGTTGGGTATTGTCGTCTTTCCCCCAAATGGTAAGAACGTCGCGGACACGTGCAAAAGAAAACCAAGAAAGAGACGAGAATCATTCCCGGACCTGGAGCTCGGTGGTGACTGGGTACTCGTCCATGTCGACGTAGTTCTTGTTGACGGAGTCCATCATGAGCTTGCCGCACTCTGGCTCCATCCATGTGGTGACGAAGGAGGCGAGGTTCAGGCGCGGGTTGCCGTCCAGCATCAGCTCGTCGCTGATGATCTGGTACGCCGCCTCCTTGGGGATCGAGTTCTCCGGCATCCGGAACCTGCGCCCACAAACACACCGAAGCGAATCAGCAACAACATTTTAAGTGTCAGATCGGCCTGCCAGCTGGTTTATCCGGTCGTCGGACTCGGATGGATCATCACCGCGGGAGCTCCTCGCGGACATAGCGCGAGGAGAAGGTGGCGTAGGAGGACTCGGGGTTGCTGGAGCTGGAGCTCGCGTGGGAGATCACCATGGCCGGTGCCGGCGATTACTCTCTGCGCTCGCTGCTGTGTAGTGTGTACGCGACAGACGGGCGGAAAGAGAGAAAGATCGGGGCTTGGAGTCACACCGACGGTGTGTGTGGTGGTGGTAGAGTGGTGGTGGTGGTGGTGGTGGTGGTACTAAATAATGCAGCAGCGGAGTGCTTAGCGGTAGCGGTTAGCTGGCCGGTTACCCACTAGCACTAGCACTAGGAATGATTAGCGGCAAGCGTGAAGCGTGGAGGGGAGGAGGGAACTGACCGGGGGAGTTGGTCGCGGACGTAGCGGGTGGCGAAGAAGGTGGAGTTCAGCGGCTCGGCCGTGTCCGAGCCGGTCGCTGCCACCGTGAGAACCATGGTTTCCTTCCTTCTCCTCGCTGGCGCGGTCGCGGTCGCAGACGGGGCCGGCTTGCACGGCGACAGTGACGGCAGGTCGGCCGCGGCGCAGGGAATCGATTCGCGAGAAGGGAGGTGCAGATCTCTCGGTTCAGGGCGGAAGGGGGAAGTGGCCGGTGGCCAAGGAACCTTCCTTTTGTTTAGTGTGGCGAGACACACACGTAGGCGCACTCGGTGGCACGCGTCGGCAGCGGCGACGTGGTTGTAAGCCGTGAGTTGGCCAGGTGATGGCGTGGCCATTGATTAGAGAATGCTACGCGCGCCCTCGGTTGCCTCGTGTCAGTCTTGTGCACACTCACTTGCTTATAAACGAAAAAAGGGGATTCGCCACTGCAGCGTTTAAGTTCTCAGCAGACTGGGCTTCCAGATCGAACAAAATCTTCTCGAGCGATCTTTCTGCGTCTCGTCTCCGAGATGGTATTATTGAGCGTGTCATGTCAATGTACCACGTCGGCGAACGTCGCCCTTTCACAGTTCAATTTTGGTGCGAGTTACGAAGTGAGTCTGGTTGCAGACTTGATATGGGTGATCGTATTTTTCTGAATTTTCTAAGATTTAACCGATGCTAGCGAGACGTTCGTGGTGACTTCGTCAACCTCAAGATATGCTGGACCAGTCTCTCGGAGGTGCTCATAGGGGTAGTGTTTGTGTGTGTGCAGTCATAGGGGTGTCTATACGTGCGTGTTTGTAAACGTCTGCATCTATACTGTGTATCTCAAAAAAAATTGGTGTGAGCTTGTGCCGCTGGCTGGTGGCCCCCAAGCTACCTTCCGCGCAACAATTAAACACTAGCATCTTAGGTGGCCGAAACGATAGATATGAAAAAAGGTGAACTGTAATGGTGTGTGGAACGAGGTTGAATGGTTTGGAACCATTCCATTTCATCAGAATAAAACTGTTTCATTCTTGTGTTCAGTTCGAACAAATGTCATGGAACGGTTCTATTCACTGTTTAGTTTTGGAATTAGATAAGGATGAAATGGAACCGGGTGAGAATGGAATCATGGCTAAACTTGAATAATTATTTTTAAACTTGATTAATTATTCCTAATCTTGATTAATTATTGCTAAACTTAATCCTAAACTAGATGATTAGCCGTCGTTCCACCTCGTCCGCAAATCGGAGGAATCACTTTATTCCAAATCTAGAGGGGAATATTCCATTATAAGGAACCACTTCATTCCATTCCCTTCCATTCTATAACCGAACACAAGAATGGGATCTAAGTGCCATTCCATTCTACTTGGTTCTAAAACTGAACACACTCTAAGTGTTGGATCTCGGTGTCACAACTGTGGTGGATGACTTGGAAAGAGAGGAACGTTCGGATTTTCCAGCGTCCGGCTTGCAATCTAGGTGATCAATCCTACAGGAGGCTAGGCCCTCTGGCGCACTGTTGGGCGTCCCAGGGTTGCTTCCATGCTGTTGCGGCCAAGAGAGTCCGACTGAGACACAAATGTTTCTGACTTAAGAGAACTCGCTTGATCTTTTAGACAGTTCTTCCTTTTATCTCTTTATTAGTTTGAGTCCTTATACTCCTTTTCTCCTACTACTATTAATGAAATAGCAACCTTGACAATATTTTCGTCAAAAAAAATAGGGACATATAGTTGGCAAAACAATGAGTGTTGGACCCAATTGTTTTATATGTTACAAGATCTAATCATCGCAAACTTCATTAGTTACTAGATGTTCATGTGGTTTAAATAATGGTTTGTACAATTAAAAAATTAATCGTGTGGTTCAAAAATTTGTTTAGTAATTTCAACAAAATATTTGTTTAATTTTTTAGAGAGGTTTAAGAAATGTTTGTATGATTACAAATAATTGTATTCTTAGAAGAATATTCATATGAGAGGAAACATGTTACAAAAATTCAAAAAAATGTTCGCTAGTTTAGAATCAGTGAGAGGTGGGAAAATGTTCGCATAATCTAAGAAAGATGTTCACAAGTTCAAGAAAATACTCATACAAGAAAAAAATATTGGAAGGTTCAAAATAATTGTTCACAAATTTGAAAATAAAGAATTGTAACAAATAGCATATTGTTTTATAATGATAAAAGCAGGAAAAATAAAAATAAATGAAAACAAATAATAAAAATTGAAGGAGAAAGTGAAATAGGAAAACAAATACTTAAAACAGAAACATGAAAGAGAATAATGATAAAAATTAAAAAATAAAACATTAAAAAATCCATGACTGGACTGGGCCGCCATCCTTCCAGACGTAGCCCCAACTACTGCAGAGGGACGTTGATCTATGTTGTTCCTTCGATGCGCATCCGACGACCATAGCGAAAACTGTAGCATGCTCCTTGTTGCGCTCGGATGGAAATGGAAATAACCGGCCAATGCGGCCCAGTCTGAATCTCGCCTCCCCTCTCGCGGTCTCGTGTGGGAAAAAGGGGGCGAGGAAGGCCGCAGAAACAAGATCGTCGGAGACAGTCACACGAGAGATGATATGATGCTCTGATCGTCGATTTCAACTAAATCTCAACCATGTGTATCTCTTCTGCCATCTCTTAGGAATCATCTAATTTTCAACACCACATTGATTTGGAATTTGATCAAGTTTTTTCCTCTATCTCTCTTGTAAGAAGCAGCTGGTTGAACTTGATCAAGTGTCCCTTTTCTAATCGAAGAAGCCGCTGAGATGGAAGAAGAAGCAACCAGAATGCAAGCCACTGAGATGGCAGAAGAAGCAACCACAACGCAGCTGGTTGAACTTGATCAAGTGTCCCTTTTCTAACCGAAGAAGCCGCTGAGATGGAAGAAGAAGCAACCAGAACGCAAGCCACTAAGATGGAAGAAGAAGCAACCACAACGCAGCCCGATTCTGATTCAAATAGTATACTTTAGAAAAATCTCACTTCACAGTGTTTCCTGTTGATGTGTTCTGAAAATATATAGACCATAACTGTCAGACCCTGAATTCAGGCTACACAAAGAAAACGTATCGGTTGGGCCACACAACCAAGAGCATACTGGGGAATACCAATCACAGGAACATGCAGGACTGGCTCGGAATGGATCATCGGCCGACAGCTCTTGGTGATCCCAACGTCACATACGTTTCCAGATTGTGCACGCAAGAACTCAAAAGTCTTCCAACTCGTATACTTCAACCATACACACACGGTATACGAGTCGGATTTTTAACAAGTTGAAACCACAGAATAAACCTAAGACACAAACAAAGGAAATAATACCCAAAAGCTCTCACTGAGCAAAATATAGCGAATGGCACCAATCAGAGGGCACATGTCCCAACATTACATCATGCAGCGGAAACAAACCAGTTTGAGTACAGACAAGAAGCAAAGGGCTCAAAGCCGAAACGGAAAAGAAGGCCCATCCACGCAGTCCACCAGGAAGAAGCCTAGGGGAACTCTAACAACTCGTCGAAGATCTCGTCGTCGAACTCCACGTAGTATCCACCCACCTGGTCGTACGGAGAATCCTTAACTGCAGAAAAACCACAGCCCGCGAACAGGTCAATACACCGAAGCGTATCGAACAAGCTTAAACTAACATGTTACAAAACTGTAAGATTCCCAAAGTATGGGGGTAAGTGTACTTAGCGGCAGCAGCACTAGCAACCTAAAGAGACGCGCTAAAACTTCCGTCTAATTAGAGAGAGATAAGAGAGCGTTTGAGTAGCCATCTACAACTAACACCAGAAATAACCCATTCTCGAATTAACCCCCTCAACCATGTATGAGGAAGCAATCCGGGAAAACTCACACATTAACAATTTTAGTTACCATTTAGGGTGTAAGTAATTATATATTTACTAGTAAAATTAATTAACAATGATTAGGTGTAAGTTGTCTAGATCTTGTTAGCCAGCATCATCACCAAAATCGTCAATAACCGTGGACTCGGCTCATCGATAAGATTCTACCCTGCAGAGGTGCACTAATGTACCCATACTCGCATGATCAACCCAGTCAAAAACATTAGGGCCTCTCAACACGACTTATTCCTTCACTACAGCAAGTCCAAGTGCCACCCATATGAGTTGTTACCCGCGTTAGGAATCCGGCCGAATCTCAATTGCGGACTCATTAGTTTGTGACTACGCCACCCTGCGGCTCAAACCACAGTAGGAATTGTCCGCTTCGCGACGTACCACCCCTATATGACCCCCCATATCAAGTAACCTCTCATCGAACATCATAATCACGCACATGCATATGAGCGAATGGAAAACCCGAACTACTTGCGGCACATGGACGAGCTGAGGATCCGTTCAAAGTCGAGGGGGGCTCCATTGGGCCACCCACAAGTGGTTAGTGCGTTCAAAATTGGATCCGAGGACAAAATCTCAGTTCCTAGGTTGACACTGAGCAGAACAAAGCACCTCGCAAGGCCTTCCGCCTGGTGCCTTATCTTTTAATTATAGAACGCTAAAGTAAGACAGCAGTTTATTATAGTAGAACAATATATCATACTAAGCATATGAGATAAAAGACAAAGGAACGACTCGCTCAACAAATTCTAAGCATGCACTACGACTCGCAAAGGTCAACATATAAACATGCAAGGGGTTATAGGTTGTGGGGATAAAGTTGTATTGGCTGCAGGATAAACATGTGATGGGATCGCAGTTCAAGAATCGATAACTAGGATAGCATAGATCAAAAGGCAAGAATGAAAACCAAACAATCGTGTAGCCGGTAAGCAGAAGCTTGCCTGGCAGCTCGTGGCCTGGCACAAAAGCTGGAACCTCAGTATCGTAGGTACTCGCAGCAGACACGTCGTCGTCTACCCAAAGAGAGCCAAACACAGACAATAGGAAACAATAATCAATACAGAGAAATGCGCAATCAAATGATGGTGCAATATGGTATGAGGTGATTAGGTCATTTTAAAGCGGGGATGAAATCCCGGCAAAAGATTAGGGTGCAAGTTATTTGTGTAGCCAACAATTTAAATGTTACTTAATATATATAGCAGGTATGGTGATTTGATTAATTTAAATGGAAAAGCCATTAATTAATTATTTGCCCAACACATAACATATTTAGTAATTAATTAAAAATTATTTATCTTTAACTCAAATTAAATATTTATTAGCATGGCAAGACATGTTATAAAATATATGAGCATATTAAATGGAATTAGGGCATTATAAATTTATTACCCCACACACTCCATATTTAATTAATTAATTGCATTTGTTAAATTGAACTAAGCATTTAAAATAAATGATGCAAAATGACATAAGAATGTTATAATAATGTTCATTGCATTTTTCTGATATAAGAACATATAAAGTTTATTTCATTTGGATTTATAAATTAAAAGTTATTGCATTTTTAAGTGTAGGGGTGTTTTCTGAAATTCCAGGGACTTATCCGTGATAGAAACATTAGCAGAGGAGGTCCTCTGTGCAAAAACTTAGGGGCAGGGGCTCCGGTGTAAATTGCAGGAGCATCGGGCTTTTCTCACCGTGAGGGTGTCTAGCCCGGATGGCTGACGCGCGGGCCCCGGTCGCGCTGGCGCTACGCTGGCTCCATGGTCACTGACCGGTGGGGCCAGGCTGTCAGCGAGTGTGAAAAAAAATCAAAAAGGGGCAATTTTATCCACTGCCCGGGGTTCGAACTCGCGACGCGCTGGGCATCACACGGATCGGTGCTGATAGCCAGTAGGTTTAGTGCCTAGTAGTGATAGGATTAGCAAGCGTTTTGTTTTAAGCAGTTCAAGTGTTACGCCACTGTTTCTGATGAAACTGACGGAACGGAGGAGACAGTGAGTACGGCGGCGGAAGGACTCGCCGGCGGCGACCAAACCAGAGTGGCGCGAGTGTGTTTGGGTGTGTGATGTGTTCATGCATGCCCGAGGTTCCGTTTTTCCTGCTCTCGGTTCGAAGAAAAGGACCTGCTTTTGTCGATTTGGTGCTCGGCTAGGTCGTGTCCGCTCCGGCCGTGGCGGAACTCGTCCGGCGCCGGCCAAATACACGGCGCACAAGAGGTACTCGGAGGGGGAGACGAGGGGTATCGACGGCGCAGCTCACCGGGAGGCTTATGGCGAGCGGAGGAGGTGCGGGGAGGCCGGTGTCGAGGAGACGGTGATGGAGAAGACGGCGGTGTCCGCGGCGGCGTCGGGGAAGTACGGCTGGCTGCGGCTCGTCCGTGGCTCCCGTTCCCGTGCGCGTCGGTGACGAAGAAGGAGAGGTGGAGGCGGGTTCCCTGGCGTGCGGTCGACGGAGATCAGCGCGGCGGCGAGCTTGTCCGTGCGGCCATGTCGACGGCGAGGCGTGGGGAGCGAGCTGCGTCGGCGGGGGAGAGAGAAGAGGATAGGCTTAGGGTTTGCTCCGGGGTCGATTAAGTAGGGGAGAGGAGAGGAGGTGGCAGTGGGGGCTCCGGTGGGGCGCACTCGGCAGTGGGGCGAGCTCCATAGCCGAGCTGGAAAGCGAGGTCGCCCTCTGCCCGTACGAGGAAGGAGGAGAGGTGAGTGGGCCGGGCTAGGAGGCCGCTGGGCTGAGGTGGGCTAGCTTTGGCCCATCTCGGCCTGGCGCCTTTTTTTTCTCTTTTCTTATTTTGTTTTATTTTTCTTTTAAAACCCTTTTCTGATTTTTGTATTTTTAAATCAAATAAGAGAAGAGACATAATAAAACTTTTGAACAATTTTTAATAGTTTCAAATTAGTCATATTAATATCTGGTTTGAAAATTTATACATAATTTGAAACTTCATTTGAAATTATTTGAAAAGCATTTAAATTTAAAATAAGAATTTAAATTTGGAATTTGAATTTGAAGCAACATAATTAATTAAATGCAACCACATATTGAATGATGACATGATTCAACATTTTATTGCACAACAATTTGGAAAGCTACAAACGGGTTGTTACAACACTCCCCCCCCCCCTCAAAGGAATCACGCCCCGAGATTCTTCATGGAGCAACGAAGAGGTCTGGATACTCGGCACGGAGGTGGTCTTCACGTTCCCATGTAGCTTCCTTGTCAGAATGATGAGACCATTGAACCTTGTAGAACTTGACACTGTTGTTACGGGTGCGATGTTCAGCTTCGTCAAGAATGTGAATCGGTTGTTCCACATAAGAGAGATCTTCTCGAAGTTCAATTGATCCATGATCAACTGCACGACCTGGATCTTGGAAGCACTTCTTGAGTTGTGACACGTGGAAGACATCGTGCACTTTGGAGAGGTTTGGAGGAAGTTCCAGGCGGTAAGCCAATTCACCACGCCTTGAAAGAACGTTGAAAGACCCAACATAACGCGGAGCGAGCTTGCCTTTGATGCCAAAGCGTTGTGTGCCTCTCAGAGGAGTGACACGAAGGTAAGCTTGATCACTAGGTGCATAGACCATGTCCTTGTGCTTGCTATCATAATGGCTTTTCTGCCGAGACTGGGCAATCTTCAGATTGTCACGAATGATGCGAACCTTTTCTTCAGCCTCCTGGATAATATCAAGGCCAAAGAATTGACGTTCACCCGCTTGAGACCAATTGAGAGGAGTTCTGCATTTGCGGCCATAGAGAGCTTCAAAGAGAGCCATGCCTAGACTTGCTTGGAAGCTGTTGTTGTAGGAGAACTCAGCATACGGAAGGCAATCCTCCCATTTCATGCCAAATGAGATAACACAAGCTCTGAGCATATCCTCCAGAATTTGGTTCACTCTTTCAACCTGTCCACTTGTCTGCGGATGGTAAGCTGTGCTGAACAGAAGTTTGGTATCCAAGGCTTTCTGAAAGCTATCCCAAAATCGAGAAGTGAAGTTACTTCCACGATCCGAGCTTATTGCTAAAGGAACACCATGCAACGGAACCAGTCTTGTCATATAAAGTTCTGCCAACTGACTAGCTGATACTGTCTCTTTGACTGGGAAGAAGTGAGCCACTTTGGAGAGACGATCAATGACAACAAAGATTGCATCGTTGCCTTTCTTGGACTTTGGAAACCCAGTAACGAAGTCCATCTCGATCTTGTCCCATTTCCACTCAGGAATTTGCAGTGGTTGAAGAAGTCCAGGTGGTCTCTGATGAACTGCCTTGAGACGACAGCAAACATCACAATGAGACACATAGCGAGCAATTTCACGCTTCATCCTGGTCCACCAATAGATTATCTTGAGATCCTGGTACATCTTTGTGCTGCCAGGGTGGATAGAAAGCGGAGTATCATGAGACTCCTTGAGAATGAGCTCTCTTAAGCTGTCAAGCTTGGGCACTACAATGCGTTCTTCAAACAGCAAGGTACCCTTGTCATCGAGAGAGAAACTCTTGTACTTATCCTTGCCAATGTTGTATTTGATATTCTTGACACCAGAATCACGCAACTGTGCGGCACGGATCTTATCCTCAAGTGTAGGAGTGGCAATCAAGTTTGCAAGATAACTAGAGGGAACCACTTTAAGATTGAGCTTCTTGAATTCTTCGTGAAGAGGAGGTTGGATGTCCTCAACCATGAGGTTGTTGTAATAGGATTTGCGACTGAGAGCATCATCCATTACATTAGCTTTGCCTGGAGTGTAAGAGATGGTAAGATCGTAATCTGAGAGCTTCTCAAGCCACCTTGTTTGCCTGAGGTTCAAGTCTGGTTGAGTGAAGAGATATTTGAGACTCTTGTGATCAGTGAAGATCTCACAGCTGTGCCCCAACAAATAAGGTCTCCAAGCCTTTAGGGCATACATGATTGCTGCAAGTTCAAGATCATGTGTAGGATAGTTGAGCTCATGAGGCTGCAACTGACGAGATGCATAAGCCACACATTTGCGTTCCTGCATGAGGACTGCGCCTAGTCCTTGAAGAGATGCATCGCAGAATATTTGGAAAGGTTTGGAAGTATCTGGGCCAACTAGAATAGGAGTAGAAGTGAGTTTAGCTTTCAAGAGATTGAAGCTCTCATCACACTTTGGAGTCCAAAGAAACTTTCTATCCTTCCTAGTAAGATCGGTGAGAGGCTTAGCGATTTTGGAGAAGTTCTCAACAAATCGACGGCAATAGCTAGCCATGCCAAGGAAACTCCTGACTTGTTTCACCGATGTAGGAGGCAACCATTCAACAATGGCCTTCACTTTTTCTGGATCAACAGAAATGCCTTCATAATAGATAACATGACCAAGGTAGGATACTTTAGGAAGCCAGAATTCACACTTGGAGAACTTGGCGTAGAGACGGTGTTCTCGGAGCTTCAACAAGATAAGGCGCAGATGTTCTCCGTGTTCTTCCTCGGTTTTGGAATAGATAAGAATGTCATCGAGATAGACTACCACAAACTTATCGAGGTATTCCATGAAAACGAAGTTCATCAGACGTGAGAAAGTTGCCGGAGCATTTGTGAGACCGAAAGACATGACAATGTATTCGTAGAGACCATAGCGAGTGGTGAAAGCTGTCTTTGGAATGTCTTCTTTGCGGATCTTGATCTGGTGATAACCTGACCTCAAGTCCAACTTGGAGAAAACCTTAGCACCAGCGAGTTGATCAAACAGGTCATTGATGTGAGGAAAGGGATACTTGTTCTTGATGGTTTTCTTGTTCAGAGGCCGGTAGTCAACAACCAGTCGCTCAGTCGTGTCCCTCTTTTTCACAAACAGAGTAGGACAACCCCAAGGATAAGTACTAGGTTGAATATGACCTTTACTTTCCAACTCCTCTAGTTGTCTCTTAAGCTCAGCCAGTTCTTTGGGGCCCATCTTGTAAGGACGTTTGGAGATAGGAGCAGTGCCTGGTTCTAGTTCAATAACGAACTCCACGGCTCTGTCAGGTGGCATACCTGGTAATTCCTCAGGAAAGACGTCAGGAAAGTCTCGGACCACCGGAATAGCTTCTATGGAAGAAAGAGGATCAACATTGGGAGCGAAAAGCTGAGTTGAAGAGGTTTGGTTTGGAGAATAGACTATCTGTCCAGAAGGATGGGAAAGAGTTACAGTCTTTGTGGAACAGTCTATCTTAGCTTTATTGGCCTTCAACCAATCCATGCCTAGAATGCCATCAATATCTGAATTGCCGAGAATTATTAGAGATGCCAAGAAGATGTGGCCTCCAATTTGGATTTCATTATCGTGGCTTATCTTGGAAGAAGTCATCTGAATGCCGGGGGAAGTGACAGTGAGATTGCTCGAGAGGGGTTCGTGAGGTAAACTATGAGTTACAGCAAACTTAGTTGAAGCGAAAGAATGAGATGCTCCTGTATCGAACAACACCCTAGAAGAGATAGAGTTAATGGGTAGTGTACCAAGAACAACTTCTGGAGCTTCTTCTGCTTCCTCGGCCCTGATGTGGTTCACCCGCGCAGCACGTGCCGGAGGCCTGATGTTGGGGACGAAAGGCCTAGTCGGGAAGGTGCGCGGACCATGGCCTGAGGTGGAGCAGGGCGAGGTGGTGGTGGAGGAGTACGGGTCTCTGGGCAGTTGTTGGAGTAGTGGTCCGGTTTCCCGCACTCGTAGCAGGTCACGTTGGGGCGAGCGCCCGTTGGCCTTGGCGGTCCTCCGGAACCCCTCATAGCGAGAGCCGGGTTCGGTGGGCGAGGCGCGAGTCCTGGAGGTCCTGGCACGTAGGTAGCTCGTTCGAAGGCGCTGTTAGGCACCCAGATCCGACACTTCTGAGTAGGAGCGGCGGCGATTGACGATGAAGAAGAGTTGCTCTCACGAGAGTGCTTGTGCGACTACTCGAAGATCTTGCGCCCATGCTCCTCATTGAGCGCGCTGTTGACGAGGTCCTCGAAGTTATCAGCCTTGACGAGGTTCAGCTTGTACTTGAGCGCGGGGTTGAAACCCTTGCGGAACTTGGCCATCTTCTTGACCCCAGCGTTCACCTCATCTCCAGCGTAACGAGCAAGGCGATTGAACTCACCATTGTACTCCATCACGTCCATCTTGCCTTGCGTCAGCGAGTTAAACTGCTCGCGCATCCTGTCCATGAGACCTTCTGGGATGTGGTGGCGCAGGAAGGCTGTCTTGAAATCCCCCCAAGTGGTGACCACCCCGGGAGCTCTCATAGCCTGGAAGTTTTCCCACCATGGGGCAGACTTGCCCCTAAGCAGGTAGGACACGTAAGGCACCCTGTCGTGCTCAGCCACGTGGGCGATGGCAAGGGTCCTTTCCATCTCACGAAGCCAATCATCAGCTTCCAGCGGCTCAGTGGGGGAAGCAAAGTTCCTTGGGCCCAGACTGAGGAAGTCCTCGACGGTCACACATGCATTGCCTTCATTGCGCTGCTCGTGGTTGTTCTGGTAGGCTTGCTGTTCAGCCATTTGAGCCAGAACTTGGGTCATCTGCCCAAGCAACGCAGTGATCGGTGGCGGCTCAAAGCCTTCCGCATTGCGGTTGTTCCTGGTGTTCGGCATCCTGGAGACATTGGATATTAGAATAGCAACAAGATACATAAAGCCAGGGAAAACTTGGAAAGTAGAATTCTTGCTCAGAAAACAGTTGCAAACTGTAGGATAACAAGGATAAGCTTCTCATAGCAAAGGTTCATAACCATACACTTAGTTAGCCATCAGTACAACCACCAAGGTTTCGGTACTACAAGGACAGCTACTAGTACAAAGTTAAACATCCGTACAACCAACACGGTTTCGGTACAAAGGATAGCTACTACAACAAAGGAAGAGATACAACTCGAAGTCTAGCTCACGCTTCCATCTGAAGACGAAACTGTGCACCCCTCTCCGGTGATGCGATGGGTGTAACGACGATCGCAGTACACGTGGTACTCTCGCACAATGCGTCGAAACTCAGGGTGTCGTGGTATCGGCATAATTGATAGAAGACGGGGGTCCTCTAGCCTACGTATGGATTGTGGGGAAGAAGGTTGGAGTCGTCGAGGTCGAGATTGAACACGGCGAGTTTACCCAGCTTCGGATCCCACTGCGGTGGCGGGATCCTACGTGCTGCTATAATTCACTATGAGGCAATAGCCGTGAACAGGTTACAATGAGTATGATGCCTATGAGATTGTCTCTGCCCTAAAGGCTCCCTGGTGGCCGGCTTATATAGGCGGCCAGACCCCAGGGTACAAGGTAAGTACTTGTCCGGCAAGTAAACAGAGTCCTAGACCTAGCCGGCTTAGTTACCGCCTTCCGTCTTGGGCTCGGTGGCTTGGTGGGCTTAGGCCTTCCGCCTTCCTTGGACCGTCCGCCTACTTCCTTGCACGTCAACTATCTGGGCCGCCCGGCAGGCCTTGGCCTTACCACCCTTGGGCCACCCTGGACTAGCCGGATTGATCCATGCTGGTTATACCCCTAGTTGATATATCCCCAACATTAGCCCCCAGAAAGGTTGAAGTTCTCCAGGCGCCGGCTTCTTCTTGATTCTTCATCTGCCAAAGTTGGCGGCTGCAGGACTTGAACCATTCTGAAAATCAACGAGGCACGCGTGCCTTGATGTTGACACGCGGCCGCCTTTATCCATCATGGGAAAAGACGGCTACTCGGCAATCTTTGCCGAGCATTCTTCTTGACGGTTACCGCCTAGCCGGCTTCACGACAGTTTGAAAACAGACTAAGCGGGAATCTCGCCACGATCACAAATTGCGGGAAAAGAGGAGGCGTGGAGATCGTGCAATCATGGGCTGCAACGGATGTTGGACACGTGTCCGACTAAAAACGCCGTTGCACAGGGAGCAACGCCTGGCCCTATAAATAGGTAGCCAAATGGTCCATTTCTTTACCCTGCCTTTTGCTCTCCTCGCGCCCTTGCCTCTTCCGCTTCTTCGCTCCCAGCCTCCGAACGAGCTCCGGCGAACTTCTCTCCTCCGGCGACCTTTTCTGACGGCGATGTCCACCGGTCCAGCTCACTCGACGGCGTCGAGCGGTCCGGCGACCGAAGCCGCGCTCGCAGCGTCGATGGGCGGCGCCATTACTCGCCCCGCTCCGGCGGCGACGGCGGGCAATGTCTCCGTCGTCCCCCCTCGGGCTTCTGCCACGCGCGACCCGGCGGCGGGCCCTTTCTCTCCTCCACCAAACACCGCGGCGACGGCGGCGACGAGCGCCCCCGGCGACGAGGAAGAAGAAGCGCCGGACCTCGGGTCCCGCTATTGGCTGCCTTCCATTGTCGACGAGGACGCCCTCCAAGATTTGGAGGCAGTCGGCTACCTCCCCACTCGGGAGGATTGCCGGTGGAGGGCCGCCTTGGGAGACATCATTCCGGCCCCGGAAGCCGGAGAACGGGTAATCCTTACCTCCCATCTGGTCAGGGGAATGGCTCTTCCGCCTTCCGCCTTCTTTAGTGAGGTCTTAGATCACTACGGGCTCCAGCCCCATAATATCGCACCCAATAGTATATTAGTCTTAGCCGGCTTCACAGCTCTTTTCGAAGGCTATCTAGGTATTAGGCCTAGTTTAGACTTCTTTAGATACTGTTTCCGTTGCCGGCGACAGACGGTGCCGGACGGTGGGCTGGCAACCTGCGGCAGTGTCACCTTCAACTGCCGCCAGGGCCGCCAATGGTATCCTAAGATACCATACCTCGAGTCCGTCAAGGGCTGGACCTCCACCTTCTTCTACTGCCAAGACATGGCAGCGCCGGGCCGTCAAGTCGGCATCCCGGCATTCGTCAACGCGCCACCCATGCCTCGCCCATGCTAGGACGAGGCGGTGCCCAAGTTGACGGAGGAACTCCGCCTTATTCAAAGGCGGATCGAGTTCCTCACGAGGACGATGGCTCCCCCCCAGCTGGATGGGGTCGACACCGTCATATGCTGGCTCGGCCGGCAAATCCTCCCCCTGCGGTACAGCCCGCACAAGATGTGTCAGTATTCGCCTACTGACACAGCCTCTCTTCGCGTGAGCGAAGAGATATTGCTGGTCGCCGACCTGGCATTCCGGCTCCGCAGCCTCGTCAAGGCGGGGTCGGTGAAGGCGGCCGAGGGCGTGCCCATGCACACCCACGACAATCCTCCCCTCGAGGTAAATATTTTCTTGCCTTGCCCCTTGTTTGACAGCTTTGCCGGCTAAGGTTGAGTTCCTTTAACATATCTTCTTTTTCAGCTCTCCGAGTTGAAGGAGGATGACCTGGCTCCCGACTTCTACGAGTCGGAAGCCGGGAAGACGAAGAAGCGCAAGGCATCCGGCGCTGCTTCCTCCACGGCGAACGCCGAGAGGAAGAAACAGATTGCATCGGCTACCGAGCCGACTCTCGCCAACATTGGCGAGAATGCGGGGATTAACATCCCCCGAAGGTACTCAACTTTGCCTTTTCCAGATGGCGAACTTCTTGAATATTGGCTGACTTATTGTGCTTGCTTTGTATTTTGACAGGGAAAGGGTCGCAACCTCCCGGTTGCCAACCAGGCTCCTTGGCAAAGGAAAGCGGCCGCAAGGCGGCTCGCCGGCCACCGTGCCGCCAACTCCCCCGCCCCACGCCGGCAGCTTCATGGCTGACGCTCGGCGCCAACCTCCAGCCCCGGCTTCGGGTGCTCCGCCAAAGATCCCCTCCACCGATCGCGCGCTGACAACTCCTCTATTACTGGCTGAGGCTACGGCCGATGATGCCGCTCAATCGCGCGCCGCCAATGAAGGGTTGCTGGAGACGACTGCCGGCGGGTCTCGGAGGGCAGCTCCGACTGCGGGAGGCGGCAAAGTCAGAGACCCTTGGTCTACCTTTAAGGAGGCCAAGGAGTCAACCTTGGCTTTTGCCGCCTTTGCCTCGCAGGCCTTCGACGACTTGGAGGGCGACCTATCTGTAAGTTTCTCCGGCATATACATAGTCTTTCCCCCCGAGCACTTAGATGGCTTAGTCAAAAGAAACTTTGACTGCCGGCTTAGTGGTTTTTCGACAATATGTCATATGCTTTTGGTTTTTGTTACAGGGACTTGTGTCCGCCAACGTCGAGCTTGTCTCCTCGCGAGTCGAGATAAACCGGCGCCATCGCGACCTGAAGAAAGAATGCGAGGCCAAGGACAAGCGGATCGCCGAGCTGGAGGCGGCCCGCAAAAAAGATGAAGGTAGAGTTGATCCCTTTCTCCAACTATGCTTTTGACTTATGTTTCCGTCAATCATTTAGCTTAGCGAATCCATATTTGTAGAACTGCTAGACCACGCCTAGGATATCCTGAAGGCGTCCACTGATATGCAAGTTCTTATGAATGAAGCTTCAGACTTGGCGGCCGCCAACTTGGAGTTGAAGGCGGCTCATCAGAAGGAGATGGAGGCCCAGCAACTCAAGTTTGCGCAGGAATCCAGCCAGCTCACTGGTGAGCTGGAAAGCCTGCGCAACAAGTTGGCGGAGGCGGAGAAGATGGCTGCGGAAGAGATATCCAAGCAGACTTCTCGCGCCCAAACTGCAGAGGACGCGCTGGCAACTCATATGATTGAGTTGTCGGCTTTCCATAACTCGGTCCTTGGTAACTTCTCGCTTCTTTTTTGATACTGCCATGTTGTTTTTAGCCTGAGCCAAACTTATGACTTTATTTTTGATGCAATTCCCGCCGGTTTAGGCGATGACAAGGTTGTCAGCCCCCGCCAGGATCGCCTTGCGCGTCTGGGTGAGCTGATCGCCGAGACTTTGGCGGCGTCCAAGCGGTTTGCCGCCAGGTTCTTCACTTCCTCTGGCAGCCAGGAGCCGACCGAGTTCAGCGACGTGCCCGCCATCCTGGAGCAGGCGACCAAACTTCATAAGAGCTCGCTCAAGTCGGCGGCGCGGGGTGGAGCCAAGACTGCCCTTGGGTTGTTCATGGCGCACTACCCCGAGGCGGAGATTGAAGCCGTCACCGAAGGCATGCCGTCAACGTATGAAGACGGTAGCGAGGTCGAGCCGGCCGCTATTCTGGACAGCGTTGCCGGCTACGCCACGCGAGTCGTCGACATGGTGGACACTTCCATCTTCTACCGGCGTCATCCTGTGCCTGGCGGAGAGGGAGCTGGAGCTGCCGGCGCGGCTGAGGCGGAGGGGAGCGATAGTTCTGGGGCTGAAGTTGTCAGCCCCCAAGTCTGATGTAGACGCTCCCCCGAGCCATATCTTTTTCATGTCCTTGCCTTCCACCAGCCTCATTTTGTCGGCCCCTGAAACAATGCAACATTTGTAATATTTTGTATATACTTTTGCCGTTGCCTTGTTAGGCGGAAACTAGCTGACAAGTTTTACTTTGTCTTTATTTATATGGCCCGCGATAATTTTACCCTGACTTATATGCTTGACTTTTTGTATGTTGACGAAACCTCAGCCGGTAACTTTGGCTGGAACAACCAGGGCTAGACCATTTGTTTAGAATCAGAGACCAAAGCCAACATGTTGGTGTCAAAGACATACTACTAGGCGAACCACATATAAGTAATCAGAGGTAAAGGAATTAGGCGGCGCAAAAAGTTTGTTTTTGCTTTGGGTTGGCTCGAAAGCTGCAAGTATCTACCAGTTTGAACCTTTGCACGGGGCTAAAAAATAGGTAACTTAGATACATAGGGAAATATGATTGCAAGAAAAGGCAAAAGATGGCATGCATCTCAACACAGATGAGGAACCATAGACTTTTATTTCATAACCATATTTAACTTATTACAATTATAAATTGCTAAGTGTAGAAAGGACGTAGCTGCTCAATACTCCAAGGCCGTTTTGTTTGCTCGAACGGGTCGTCAATGCCTCTCTTGCGCTTGGTTCCCCTTTTTCCTGCCGCCTTCTTGCGCATTTTCTTTTCGTCTTCGTCGCGGATGTCGGCTAGGTAGTAGGAACCATTGAGCAGCGCCTTTGTGACTATAAACGGTCCTTTCCATGGCGGGGATAACTTGTGCAAGCCTTTTCTGTCTTGAATTAGGCGGAGAACCAGGTCACCTGTTCTGAAGCTTCGCTTCCGCACTCTCCGGCTATGATAGCGGCGGAGTTGTTGCTGGTACAAGGCGGAGCGATGGAGAGCTACGTCTCTTTCTTCGTCTAGCAGGTCTAGGCTATCCTGTCTTGCACCTTCTACGTCTTGCTCGATGTAGGCTTGAACTCTTGGGGAATCGTACTTCATGTCGGTAGGTAGCACTGCCTCTGCGCCATATATTAAGAAGAAAGGAGTGTAGCCGGTAGATCTGTTTGGCGTTGTGCGCAAACTCCACAATACCGACTGCAACTCATCTGCCCAGGCGCCGGCTGCCCTGTGTAATGGAGCTTCGAGACGAGGCTTAAGTCCTGATAAGACTAGGCCGTTTGTACGCTCTACTTGTCCATTGGATTGAGGGTGTGACACGGATGCCAAATCAAGCCGGATGCCCAGATCGCTGCAGTATTCTTCTATGTCGCCTTGGGACAGATTGCTGCCATTATCGGTGATAATGCTGTGTGGAACTCCAAACCGAGAGATAATTCCCCAGAGAAAATTGGTGGTTGTTCGTGCGTCAAGTTTGCTGATCGGTTTGGCCTCGACCCATTTGGTGAACTTGTCGACAGCGACCAATAGGTGAGTGTACCCACCGCGCGCCTTTTTGAAGGGACCCACCATATCCAAGCCCCAGACCGTGAACGGCCAGGTGATTGGGATCGTCCTTAGCTCCTGTGCCGGCAAGTGAGGTTGACGGGCGTACAACTGGCAACCTTTGCATGTTTTGACGATGTTCTCGGCATCTTCTTTGGCGGTGAGCCAGTAGAAACCTTTGCGGAAAGCTTTGGATACAATGGACCTAGCGGAAGCATGATGCCCGCAGGTGCCAATATGTATGTCTTTTAGAATTTCCCGGCCTTCTTCCGGCTGTATACACCGCTGATAGATGCCGCAAGTGCTTCGCTTGTACAGCTCGCCTTTTATTATCGTGAATGCCTTGGCTCGCCTTATGATCTGCCTTTTTAGTACCTCATCGTCTTCCGGCAACTTTTGGTCGATTAGAAAATCGAGGTACGGGACTGTCCAATCCGGCTGTGTTAAGTAGACAGCGAGACTTGCCGCTTCTACCGGTTCTTCTGAGTCGGGGTCCATCAAATCGGCGCCTTTAATGGATGGCTTGTGCAATTGCTCCAGGAAGATAACTTTTGGTACCTTTTTGCGTTCCGATCCCAGTCTTGCAAGTGTGTCTGCCGCCTCATTCTCAGCTCTTGGAACATGTCGGACTTCGTATCCTACGAAGTTTTTTGCAAATTCGTCAACTTTGGCTCTGTAAGCCGCCATTGTTGCGCTTTTTGCATCCCATGTTCCGCTTACTTGCTGTGCGACCAAATCTGAGTCGCCGTAACAGAGGATTCTTTTGACGCCTAGGTCGTTTGCCACGTGCAACCCATGAAGCAAAGCTTCGTACTCGGCAACATTGTTGGTTGCTGTGAAGTGGATTTGTAACACGTAGCTTAGCTTGTCACCTTTAGGCGTACGCAGAATGACTCCAGCCCCCGAGCCTTTGAGCATCTTTGATCCGTCAAAGTGCATGACCCAATATTCTGACTCGGGGAGTGCTGTTTCCTCCATAGCCTCTGTCCAGTCGGCGACAAAGTCTGCAAGTGCTTGAGATTTGATGGCGGTCCGTGGTTTATAGACTATATCAAAAGCGGCAAGTTCGATGCCCCATTTGGCGACTCGACCTGTTGCCTCTGCATTATTGATTATGTCTCCCAACGGAGCCTTGCTGACTACTGTCACTGTATGTTCCTGGAAGTAATGCCTAAGCTTTCTGGCGGCGAAGAATACACCATAAGCCAGCTTTTGGTAATGCGGATACCTCTTCTTGGAGGCGGAGAACACTTCACTGATGAAGTAGACCGGTCGCTGCTCACACGCCGCGGCTTCGCTCTCCTTTCTTTCCACAGCCAAGACAACGCTGACACCAGCCCCTGTTGCCGCGATGTACAACAGCATTGGTTCCTGTGATCGAGGTGCTGCCAATATCGGAGCGGATGAGAGGGCCTCCTTAAGTTGCTGTAAGGCGGCAGCTGCCTCTGCTGTCCACTCGAAGTTGTCGGATTTCTTCAGTAACCGGTAGAGGTGCATTGCCTTTTCCCCTAGGCGGCTTATGAAACGACTGACGGCCGCCGCCGATCCGGCTAGGCGCTGCACGTCCTTCAGACAAGTAGGTCTGGATATATTTTGGATGGCCTTGATCTTCTCGGGGTTAACCTCAATCCCTCGTTCTGAGACGATGAATCCGAGGAGTTTGCCGGCTGGGACGCCGAAAACGCACTTGGCGGGATTGAGCTTCATTTGGTACCTCCGGAGATTCTGAAAAGTTTCTTCCAAGTCCTCTAGGAGATCTGCCTTCTTTTTTGACATTACCGCGATGTCGTCTACATAGACGTGAACATTGCGGCCGATCTGTTCGTGCAGGCAATTTTGCATACAGCGCTGGTATGTTGCCCCTGCGTTCTTTAGACCGAAAGGCATTGTAATGTAGCAGAAAGTCCCGTACGGAGTTGTGAAAGATGTTTTCAGCTGATCTGACTCTCTCATCTTGATTTGGTGGTATCCTGAGTAGGCGTCCAGAAAACAAAGCAGCTCGGAGCCTGCTGTGGAGTCTACGACTTGGTCAATTCTAGGCAGCGCAAAGGGATCCTTTGGGCAACACTTGTTAACACCGGTATAGTCAATACACATCCTCAGCTCTTTATTCTTCTTTGGGACAAGTACATGATTTGCCACCCAATCGGTGTGTACAACTTCTTTTATGAAATTGGCGGCCTTCAGCCTATTTATCTCCTTCCCTATAGCCTTGCGTCTCTCATCTCCAAAGCGTCTTGTTGCTTGTTTCACCGGCTTGGATCCTTTTATGACGTTGAGCGAGTGCTCGGCCAGTTCCCTCGGTACACCAGGCATGTCGGAAGGCGACCATGCAAAGATGTCACGATTCTCACGGAGGAACTCGACGAGCGCGCCTTCCTATTTGCTGTCAAGGTTGGAGCCGATGACGACTTGCTTAGACTTGTCACCTGGGATGAGGTCCGCCTTTTTGGTGTCTTCTGAAGCTTCGAAAGTCTTCTTGACATCCATCTTTGGCTTTGGCATGGAGTTGTCTGAATCCGCCCCGAGCAGCGCGAGTTCTTCCTTGTGCATGACGGCTTCTGCGAAGGCGGCCATGCCACGCTCGCACTCCTTGGCTTTCTTGAAGTTGCCGGAAATCGTGATAGTTCCGTTTTCTCCCGGCATTTTAAGCTTGTTGTATATGTAGCACGGCCTTGCCATGAACTTGGCGAAAGCCGGTCGTCCGAAGATTGCATGATAGGCGCTTTTGAAGGGGACAACCTCAAACCTAAGGAACTCTGAGCGGTAGTTCTCTTTTGGTCCGAAAGTTACCTTCAGCCTGATGCTCCCCATTGACTTTGCTTGCCTGCCGGGCACTATGCCATGAAATGTGAGGTTGCTGTGATCCAGCTGATCCTCTGACAGGTTCATGCGGCTTAGCGTGTCGTAGTACAGGATGTTGAGGCTGCTGCCGCCATCCATGAGTACCTTTGTGAGTCTGAAGTTGTCGACAATGGGGTCGACGACAAGGGCGTACTTGCCTGGGTGAGGGACGTGATCAGGGTGGTCGGACCGGTCCCAAGTGATTGTTGCCTCCGACCAGTTCAAGTACTGAGGGACGTCCGGCATTGTCGCGTTGAGTTCGCGCATCTCCGCCTTATCCGCCTTAGCCGAAGGCGTGCCGACAAAGCACACCAGAGATTCTTTGACCTTCGGATATGGCTTCTTTTTCTTGGCGGCTGCGTCATCTTCGCTTGAGATAGACATGTCGTCGTCGTCCTCATCCTCCTTGCCGTCTTTCTTGTCGTTCTTCTTTGACTTCTTTGACTTCCAGCCGACTGTGGGATCCTTTTTGAAGTCGTCCATGAAACGACATTCGCCAAGCATATGGTTGACCTTGCCCAATGAGGCGTGGATGGGACATGGCAAAAGTTTTGCCTGTTCATAAGTGATTCGCGCCGCCTTAGGCCCTGAGCCGGCTTCGCGACTATCTTTCTTATTCTTCCACTTCTTTTTGCCGGCGTTCCCTTGGAACGCTGCGGCAACCTCATTGGAAGGCCCGGCTTTGTCATCCGCCGCCTGCTTGCGCTTGTTGTTCCGCTTTGGTATGATGTTGACGTCTGGGTCATCGTCCCGGGCGTCGTCATCCGCCGCCGCGTATTGGGCGGCTAGGTTGAGCATCTCACCAAGGTCCGTAATTTGCTCGCGGACGAGCCTATGACGGAGCAAAGACTTCTTCTGCAGGCCCGTGTAGAAGGCATGGATAGCCCGCGCGTCCGAAACACCATGACAGTTGGCCTTTTCGGATATCCAACGGCTGACAAAATCTGTCATGGTTTCGTCCGGCTTTTGGACGCAGCGCTGCAAATCCGTGTAGGTATTTGGACGCTTGTACGTTCCTTGGAAGTGCTGGGAGAAAACCTTTTCCATGTCGTACCAGCTATGGATGGACTTTTCAGGAAGGTTGTCGATCCAAGCTCTTGCCGTGCCTTCCAACATGAGAGGTAAGTAGCGGACGGCAATGTGGTTGCTCCCGCCGGCAATCTCTATGGCCATGGCGTAGTCGGATAGCCACGAGTCCGGCTTTACGCGGCCGTTGTACCTAGAACCGTTTTTTGACACTGATGTCATGTCCTTGGGGACCGGCTCTCTGCGGATGGCGTCACCGAAGCACTTTGGTCCAGAGTATAGCGGCTCCTTTCCTCTTGCTATGTCTTGTAGGCGGTGTCGTGCGTCTTTTGGATCGAGCTGCCGTGCGCCTCTGTTTGCGTCCGGCTCGTCCTGCGCTGCCCGGCTTATGCTGCGCCTGGGCCCTTCTACCTCCTCTCTCCTCTTGCTGCCAGTGCTATGCTGCGGAGACCGGCTACGGCCTCTCCTTGGAGGGTCGTTGCCGGCATCTTTTCTAGGCGGCTGCCTGTTGTTCCAGGCTACCGCCATTGTCGCGTCTTGGCTGAGGCGGAGGTGGTAGGTCTCCTCTGCTTCCCGACCTTGAATTCTCGTCCCGCCTTTGTTTTGGCGGTGGTGCCTTCTTTGGAGGTGGCGTTGCCTTCCTTTTGTCGCCATGGCTACTTGAGCCAGACGGGCCTTCGGGGTCGACATCTGGTGCAGCTTTGCACTTGCCTGACTTAGACTCTAGGTCTCCCCCGCGGGCATCCGCCCTGTGGCCGTAGGAATCAGCGCGAGCTTGTTGTTCTAGGGCCTTGCTTACGAAGTGTCTTGCGTTGGCCAACTTCTCTTCCGCCGTGTAAGTGTTGTCATCCAGGATATCTAGCGCGGCAGCCGCATTGAGGATAGGGGTGCAGAAGACAACATCCCCCCTTCTATCCACTCGCTGTGGTGCCGTACGCCAATCGAACCCTAGGTCTTGAGCCGCTGTCGTCGCTTGCGTAGGCGGCTCTTTTCCACGGCGGTTTTTTGATGACCTTTTTTCCTCGAAGAGTTGCCGGTTTGTTTTGGCTGACATCCTCTCCTGTTCTTTCTTGATCTTCTTCGCAAGGCTCTCAACGTGCTCCTCTCTTTTTCGTAGGAAGTCAGAGTGCTTAAGCATGTTTAGCCTAAGTTCTTCCACTTCGTCGAGCGGGGTATCTTTGCTCACCGGAGTGTTCATGATCTCGTCTACTTCTTTGATGACGGAGAGCAAATCCGTGGGTTTGCTGCTGCCGCCTTTCTCGAGACCAGCTTTCTTCTTCGCGCGCACCTTGTCGGAACTTTCGATGAGTTGGCCGGCAGTGGTGTCGCCGGCTTCTTCCGCCGGCTTGTTTTGCGCCTCCGAAGTAACTGGGGTTGTTTCGTGACCGACAACAACCATCATAGCCAGCTTGTCAGGCATGTCTGTATCCGCTGTACCCTCTGAGGGAGTCGGATTACCACTGGAAAAGCGGGTTTTGATCTTCTCTTCGAAGAGACTAGCATCATCATCAGAGTCAGAGTCTACGTTGACTTGAACGGTAGATCTGGATCCGGCATCTGACATCGCATCCTCCTGTAGAGCAGGGAGGATTGATTCAGGATCGTTGTTTTCCGGCTGGGAGTCGGATCCCAGTCCGACAACTCCGACAAAGTGGAAGTCAGATTCCGCCGACTCCTGGGAGAAGGCGGATTCAGATCCATCTTGCCGGTCGACTGCTTGGTCGAAGGGTTGGTGGGTGGGGTTGTAGAAACGCGGTAGGCCGTACGCCTCTGGCGTGTACCCGATGAAGACGTCAATCCCTCCGATCGGCACGATTTCGCATCCGATAAGGTAGTCGTTCGCCGGGAGCCAGGATTCATCTGAGTTGATGTAGCTATGGCCGCCATACCTTGTGACGCGACCGACGGCGATCTGCTTGCCCACGCCGCCAAGTGTTCCCGCCTGGAACGTGACGCCAGGAACCTTATGCCCCACGGTGGGCGCCAACTGTCGTGGTATCGGCATAATTGATAGAAGACGGGGGTCCTCTAGCCTACGTATGGATTGTGGGGAAGAAGGTTGGAGTCGTCGAGGTCGAGATTGAACACGGCGAGTTTACCCAGCTTCGGATCCCACTGCGGTGGCGGGATCCTACGTGCTGCTATAATTCACTATGAGGCAATAGCCGTGAACAGGTTACAATGAGTATGATGCCTATGAGATTGTCTCTGCCCTAAAGGCTCCCTGGTGGCCGGCTTATATAGGCGGCCAGACCCCAGGGTACAAGGTAAGTACTTGTCCGGCAAGTAAACAGAGTCCTAGACCTAGCCGGCTTAGTTACCGCCTTCCGTCTTGGGCTCGGTGGCTTGGTGGGCTTAGGCCTTCCGCCTTCCTTGGACCGTCCGCCTACTTCCTTGCACGTCAGCTATCTGGGCCGCCCGGCAGGCCTTGGCCTTACCACCCTTGGGCCACCCTGGACTAGCCGGATTGATCCATGTTGGTTATACCCCTAGTTGATATATCCCCAACACAGGGGAGTAAGCATCTGGCGTATGTTTCCCGTACAGCAGTGGTCCAACGTGGTCTAGAGAAGTAGTGATCAGAGGACCACGCTCTGGAGTGTATCCACCTACAACTGACAGACGACTCGGAAAAGCGAGCTGGAACCTCGGGAAAGCGTCTGGTGTGACGTTCCCCCTGTCGTACTGACCCAGGTGAGAGAGTGCCCGCTGCAGCTGCTGACGGACTGCTGCTAGCTCCAAGCGTAGAGTCCCAGCCACTGAGTCTGAAGACAGGCCAAACTGAGTGGTCTTGTCAAGAACCTCGACCTCGTACTGAGAGTCCGTGTACGGGTAGTATGGAACGTAGCAGAATGGAGGGTAGTTGAAACAGTAGTAGTCCCTGCGCAAAGCCAGAGCTGCATCATAAGCTGCCAAGTGTACTGCCATGTCCACAGTGGAAGCCTCAGCCACGTGCTTGTGCACAGTATCACCATCATCTCCCCTGATCCAAACAGCAGCTCTGTAGAAGGTCTGTCCGTAATCTCTGGGGATCTCGGACACCTGGTACTCCGGAAGAAAGCTGAAAATGACATAGTCAACCATGCTTTTGAGAGCTTCGGGTAACCGGTAGTCTGCTCGCAGTGGGTCTTACGCACCACCTGAGAGTGCGCCATCTACATAGCAGTTTGAAGTAGAAGTTAGCCTCCGGAAACAAAAGGATTGATTGCACAGAAGAATTGCACAACGACAAAGAGATGAATCCAGTGAAAGGTAGAACAACAACTGATTGAATCAAGATTGAAACTGAACATAGCCGAAGAGGTTGATAACTACTAAAACAAAAAAACAACCACTATGGTACTACGGAAAACCCAGAACACGTGATGTCCTATATTTAAATTAGAGATGAGAAGGGAAAAACACCGTTACACTTTCTTACCAGAAGAACAGAGAGGGTGGGTGGGGAAAGAAGTAAAAGAACAGAATTCCTACTCTCACGTTTAACATTTTCCTGATAACTACAAAATATTTTTCTAGACTCAAACAACGACCAGTAGAAGGGAACCTGAGGGCGTTTAAGCTCTGATACCAACTGCCAGACCTTGAATTCAGGCTACACAAACAAAGCGTATCGGTTGGGCCACACAACCAAGAGCATACTGGGGAATACCAATCCCAGGAACATGCATGCCTGGCTCGGAATGGATCATCGGCCGAAAGCTCTTGCCGATCCCAACGTCACATACGTTTCCAGATTGTGCAGGCAAGAACCCAAAAAGTCTTCCAACTCATATACTTCAACCATACACACACGGTATACGAGTCGGATTTTTAACAAGTTGAAACCACAGAATAAACCTAACACACAAAGAAAGGAAATAATACCCAAAAGCTCTCACTGAGCAAAATATAGAGAATGGCACCAATCAGAAGACACATGTCCCAACATTACATCATGCAGCGGAAACAAACCGGTCTGAGTACAAACAAGAAGCAAAGGGCTCAAAGCCAAAACGGAAAAGAAGGCCCATCCACGCAGTCCACCAGGAAGAAGCCCAGGGGAACTCTAACTACTCGTCGAAGATCTCGTCGTCGAACTCCACGTAGTATCCACCCACCTGGTCGTACGGAGAATCCTCAACTGCATAAAAATCACAACCCGCGAACGGGTCAATACACCGAAGCGTATGGAACAAGCTTAAACTAACATGTTACAAAACTGTAAGATTCCCAAAGTATGGGGGTAAGTGTACTTAGCGGCAGCAGCACTAGCAACCTAAAGAGACGCGCTAAAACTTCCGTCTAATTAGAGAGAGATAAGAGAACGTTTGAGTAGCCATCTACAACTAACACCATACAACCAAGTATGAGGAAGCAATCCGGAAAAACTCACACATTAACAATTTTAGTTACCATTTAGGGTGTAAGTAATTCTATATTTACTAGTCAAATTAATTAACAATGATTAGGTGTAAGTTGTCTAGATCTTGTTAGCCATCATCATCACCAAAATCGTCCATAACCGTGGACACGGCTCATCGATAAGATTATACCCTGTAGGGGTGCACTACTGTACCCATACTCGCATGATCAACCCAGTCAAAAACATTAGGGCCTCTCAACACGACTTATTCCTTCACTACAGCAAGTCCAAGTGCCACACATATGAGTTGTTACCCGCGTTAGGAGTCCGGCCGAATCTCAATTGCGGACTCATTAGTTTGTGACTACGCCACCCTACGGCTCAAACCACAATAGGAATTGTCCGCTTCGCGACGTACCACCCCTATATGACCCCCCGTATCAAGTAACCTCTCATCGAACATCATCATCATGCACATGCATATGAGCCAATGGAAAACCCGAACTACTTGCGGCACATGGACGAGCTGAGGATCCGTTCAAAGTCGAGGGGGGCTCCATTAGGCCACCCACAAGTGGTTAGTGCGCTCAAAATTGGATCCGAGGACAAAATCTCAGTTCCTAGGTCGACACTGAGCAGAACAAAGCACCTCGCAAGGCCTTCCGCCTGGTGCCTTATCTTTTAATTATAGAACCCCAAAATAAGACAACAGTTTATTATAATAAAACAATATATCATACTAATCATATGAGATAAAAGACAAAAGAACGACTCGCTCAACCAATTCTAAGCATGCACTACGACTCGCAAAGGCCAACAGATAAACATGCAAGGGGTTATAGGTTGTGGGGATATAGCTGTATTGGCTGCAGGATAAACATCTGATGGGATCGCAGTTCAAGAATCGATAACTAGGATAGCATAGATCAAAAGACAAGAATGAAAACCAAACAATCGTGTAACCGGTTAGCAGAAGCTTGCCTGACAGCTCGTGGCCTGGCACAAAAGCTGGAACCTCAGTATCGTAGGTACTCGCAGCAAACACGTCGTCGTCTACCCAAAGAGAGCCAAACACAGACATTAGGAAACAATAATCAATACAGAGAAATGCGCAATCAAATGATGGTGCAATATGGTGTGAGGTGATTAGGTCATTTTAAAGCGGGGATGAAATCCCGGCAAAAGATTAGGGTGCAAGTTATTTGTGTAGCCAACAATTTAAATGTTACTTAACATATATATATATATATATATATATATATATATATATATATATATATATATATATAGAATGTATGGTGATTTGATTAATTTAAATGGAAAAGCCATTAATTAATTATTTGCACAACACATAACATATTTAGTAATTAATTGCAAATTATTTATCTTCAACTCAAATTAAATATTTATTAGCATGGCAAGACATGGTATAAAAGATATGAGCATATTAAATGGAATTAGGGCATTATATATTTATTACCCCACACACTCCATATTTAATTAATTAATTGCATTTGTTAAATTGAACTAAGCATTTAAAATAAATGATGCAAAATGACATAAGCATGTTATAATAATGTTCATTGCATTTTTCTGATATAAAAACATATAAAGTTTATTTGGATTTATAAATTAAAAGTTATTGCATTTTTAAGTGTAGGGGTGTTTTCTGAAATTTCAGGGACTTATCCGTGATAGAAACATAAGCAGAGGAGGTCCTCTGTGCAAAAACTTAGGGGCAGGGGCTCCGGTGTAAATTGCAGGCGCGTCGGGCTTTTCTCACCGTGAGGGTGTCTAGCCACGGTGGCTGACGCGCGGGCCCCGGCTGCCCTGGCGCTGCGCTGGCTCCACGGTCACTGACCGGTGGGGCCAGGCTGTCAGCGAGTGCAATTTTTTTTTAAAAGGGGCGATTTTTATCCACTCCCCGGGGTTCGAACTCGCGACGCGTTGGGCATCACACGGATTGGTGCTGATAGCCAGTAGGTTTAGTGCTTAGTAGTGATAGGATTAGCGAGCGTTTTGTTTTAAGCAGTTCAAGTGTTACGCCACTGTTTCTGACGAAACTGACGGAACGGAGGAGACAGTGAGTACGGCGGCGGAAGGACTCGCCGACGGCGACCAAACTAGAGTGGCGCGAGTGCGTTTGGGTGTGTGATGTGTTCATGCGTGTCCGAGGTTCCGTTTTAGCTGCTCTCGGTTCGAAGAAAAGGACCTGCTTTCGTCGATTTGGTGCTCGGCTAGGTCGTGTCCGCTCCGGCCGTGGCGGAACTCGTCCGGCGCCGGCCAAATACACGACGCACAAGAGGTACTCGGAGGGGGAGACGAGGGGTATCGACGGCGCAGCTCACCGGGAGGCTTATGGCGAGCGGAGGAGGTGCGGGGAGGCCGGTGTCGAGGAGACGGTGATGGAGAAGACGGCAGTGTCCGCGGCGGCGTCGGGGAAGTACGGCTGGCTGCGGCTCGTCCGTGGCTCCCGTTCCCGTGCGCGTCGGCGATGAAGACGGAGAGGTGGAGGCGGGCTCCCTGGCGTGCGGTCGACGGAGATCAGCGGGGCAGCGAGCTTGTCAGTGCGGCCATGTCGACGGCGAGGCGTGGGGAGCGAGCTGCGGCGGCGGGGAAGAGAGAAGAGGATAGGGTTAGGGTTTGCTCCGGGGTCGATTAAGTAGGGGAGAGGAGAGGAGGTGGCAGTGGGGGCTCCGGTGGGGCGCACTCGGCAGTGGGGCGAGCTCCATAGGAGGCCGCACTCGGCAGTGGAAAGCGAGGTCGCCCTCTGCCCGTTCGAGGAAGGAGGAGAGGTGAGTGGGCCGGGCTAGGAGGCCGCTGGGCTGAGGTGGGCTAGCTTTGGCCCATCTCGGCCTGGCGCCTATTTTTTTTCTCTTTTCTTATTTTGTTTTATTTTTCTTTTAAAACCTTTTTCTGATTTTTGTATTTTTAAATCAAATAAGAGAAGAGACATAATAAAACTTTTGAACAATTTTTAATAGTTTCAAATTAGTCATATTAATATCTAGTTTGAAAATTTATACATAATTTGAAACTTTATTTGAAATTATTTGAAAAGCATTTAAATTTAAAATAAGAATTTAAATTTGGAATTAGAATTTGAAGCAACAAATTAATTAAATGCAACCACATATTGAATGATGACATGATTCAACATTTTATTGCACAACAATTTGGAAAGCTATAAACGGGCTGTTACAATAACTGCTTTGAAATGTCTCACTTCAGTGTGTTTCATATGGATGTGTTATGAAAATATGTTCAATGACTGAACGTTCAGTTCATCTCTTGTTCAGTTGTGGCTGCCATTTAATTCTGAAAGTGTCTTTTATATGGCTTTCATTGATTTCTATTAGTTCTGAAAGTATATTTGTGTTACTGTTGCCACAGAGTTCATCTCAAATTTAGTCCAGGGTGCCATTTTATTTCAGATTAGTTAGGAGCAACATTTGACATTCAGTTTAGTGTAGAATTCTAAATATGTACTTTCTCCAAATATTTTCTGTTTTTGGGCAATCATGTGCTTTTATTTAAGTGGGAATTCATGCTATCACCATTCCGCTCATGCAAAAAGAGCAACAATTAACATCAGGTCCAGTTCAAATATTTGCATATGTATCAATTTGCCCATACACAAGGTTTACTGGAACAATCCTTGAACACTCATTTTTATCATAACATCCGAGCAAGCACAGCAACAAACACAGGAACATTTTCCCTACTTCTACACATACAAGCAGCAACTGAAGTGTTTATTCAGTGACATCAACAACAGCAACTTTAGAGACGCGAACAACATGCTCAACGGCGGCGACAACACAGCGAATGAGCACGGCAGCCAGGAGGAGACGGTACCATTCTCCTCATCTTGGAGGACGCAACCGGCGTGCACCAAAGCAGCAGCTGCGGGAGGCCGAGCGACGGAGCGAGGCGACCAGGACGACCCGAGGCCCCAAGCTCTTGCTTCTCCACTTGGTCGCGGCAAACATCTGGCGGCGGAAACAGAGGCCACGACGTGGTTAGATGCCACGGAGGAGGTCGTGGCGGAGGACACGCAGGCGGACCTGGGGCTGCCAACGAGCGGACGACGACGACGGCTAAAGAAAATTTGCAGCGGGGAAAACTTTTTTTTCTAAGCTGGAGCACCCCTAGTCTCCGTGGTGCGCGGAGCGAAGAGCGCTCCACGCACCCCACGCCTCCCCCAGCTCGGCTAAATGAGCCGGCCCATTTACTGTGGTATTAATATTTTTCTTTTATCTTTTTTATAAATATGTTAAGAATTTGAAAGTTTTTTAAGAGAACAGAAATGGTATTTGAACAAACAAAAATTGAACAATTTTTTAAAAGTGCATAGAAAAAATCTATGAGCAATTTTTTTACAAACCGTTTTTTAAAAGTTGAACAAAATAGGTATTTGAACGAAACTAGTTTGAACATTTTAAAAATTGAATATTTTGAATTTCAGAAAGTTGAACATTTTTTATATATAAACATACTACTATAATTTAAATTTTTTGACAAAAGAACATTTTAGTTTTAAACCAATTTATATTTGAACATTTTTAATTTTAAAAATTAACAAATATTTTTTAAAAGTTAAACAAAAAGGATATTTGAACATTGAACAAAATTTAAGTTCGAATATTTTTGAATATTTTAAATTTTAAAAAGTTGAATATTTTTTTAAAATATATAAGATATTACTAAATTTGAAATATTTTAGAAACTAAATTTAGTTTTAAACAAATTTATGTTTTTAATATTTTAAATATATCCATAAAAAATTAAATAAAAAGAAACGGTCGAAGAAAAAATAAAAGGAAAATGGAAAAAAGAAACGAAAACCGAAAAAAGAAAAAGAAAAAACAAACAGAAAAAAGAGAAAAAACAAGAATACCTTATTGGGCCAGCCCACTGCGCGACAAGGGGGTGTGCGCGGAGCGCACTTGTCTTCACGGTACGCGGGGACTAGGAAATTCTTGGAAAAAGGCATCGCGCGAGCGCTACGGTGTTGACATGTGTCGAAATTTCCTTCGCTCTCGCTCCCACGTCGTTTCTCTGCGTGACAAGTGGCGGGTACGTGCAGAGTGCTGTTTGCGCATTTATTTTGAGATTTGTTTTTTCAAAATGAAATATCTCGAGAACCGTTTATCCGAATTACGAATCATTTTCACTTTTGAACTCCTCGCGTCGAGATCTTTCAAACTAGATCCATTGTTGATAGGTTTCGACAAACTTTTTTTTTGTACTTCAGATTGTGTATAGTTTGTACAACCTGATATGTGTACTTGTACGCCCAACTAAATCTGAGTGTAGTTAT